>JAYJMM010000101.1:2400000-3622467 GCA_037349105.1 Limnomonas spitsbergensis | reverse complement strand
TCGGAGCATCGGGGCATCTGGGCATCAGGGAATTGAGGGCGGGGCATCGGGGAATCAGGGCATCGGGGCATCAGGGCATCGAAGGATCGGGGCATCGGGGCAGCGGGGCATTGGGGCATCGGGGCATCGGGGCACCTGGGCATCTGTGCATCGGGGCATCAGGGCATCGGGACATCAGGACATCGGGGCATCGGGGCATCGGGGCATCGGGGCATCTAGGCATTGGGACATCGTGGCATCGGGTTATCGGGGCATCGAAGCATTGGGGCATTGGGGCATCGGGGCATTGGGGCATCGGGGCATCGGGGCATCGGGGCATCAGGGCATCGGGGCATCGGGGCATCGGGGCATCGGGGCATCGGGGCATCAGGGCATCGGGGCATCGGGGCATCGGGGCATCGAGGATCTGGGCATCTGGGCATCGGGGCATCAGGCATCGGGGCATTGGAGCAACGGGGCATCGGGGCATCGGGGCATTGGGGCATCGGGGCATCGGGGCATCGGGGCATCGAAGCATCGGGGCATCGGGGCATCGGGGCGTCGGGGCATCGGGGCATCGGGGCATCGGGCATGGGGCATCGGGGCATTGGGGCATCGGGGCATTGGGGCATCAGGGCATCGGAGCAACGGGGCATCGGGGCATTGAGGGTGGGGCATCGGGGAATCAGGGCATCGGGGCATCAGGGCATCGAAGGATCGGGGCATCGGAGCATCGGGGCATCGGGGCATCGGGGCATCGGGGCACCTGGGCATCTGGGCATCGGGGCATCAGGGCATCAGGGCATCGGGGCATCAGGACATCGGGGCATCGGGGCATCGGGGCATCGGGGCATCTGGGCATTAGGACATCGGGGCATCGGGTTATCGGGGCATCGGGGCATTGGGGCATCGGGGCATGGGGCATCGGGGCATCGGGGCATCGGTGCATCGGGGCATCGGGGCATTGGGGCATCGGGGCATCGAGGCATCGGGGCATCGGGGCATCAGGGCATTTGGACATCGGGACATCGGGGCATCGGGGCTTCGGAGCATATGGGCATCTGGGCATCGGGGCATCGGGGCATCATGGCATCGGGGCATCGGGGTATCGGGGAATCGGGGCATCGGGGCATCGGGGCATCGGGGCATCGAGTCATCGGGGCTGCGGGGCATCGGGATATCAGGGCATCGGGGCATCTGGGCATTAGGACATCGGGGCATCGGGTTATCGGGGCATCGGGGCATTGGGGCATCGGGGCATCGGGGCATCGGGGCATCGGGGCATCGGTGCATCGGGGCATCGGGGCATTGGGGCATCGGGGCATCGAGGCATCGGGGCATCGGGGCATCAGGGCATTGGGACATCGGGACATCGGGGCATCGGGGCTTCGGAGCATATGGGCATCTGGGCATCGGGGCATCGGGGCATCATGGCATCGGGACATCGGGGCATCGGGGCATCGGGGCATCGGGGCATCGGGGCATCGGGGTATCGGGGAATCGGGGCATCGGGGCATCGGGGCATTGGGGCTTCGGGGCATCGGGGCTGCGGGGCATCGGGGCATCGGGGCATCGGGGCATCGGGGCATCGAGGCATCGGGGCTGCGGGGCATCGGGACATCGGGGCATCGGGGCATCGGGGCATCGGGGCATCGGGGCATCGGGGCATCGGGGCATCGGGGCATCGGGGCATCGGGGCATCGGGGCATCGGGGCATCGGGGCATCGGGGCATCGGGGCATCAGGGCATCGGGTTATCGGGGCATCGGGACATCGGGGCATCGGGGCATCGGGGCATCGAAGCATCGGGGCATCGGGACATCGGGGCATCGGGTTATCGGGGCATCGAAGCATTGGGGCATTGGGGCATCGGGGCATCGGGGCATCGGGGCATCGGGGCATCGGGCATCGGGGCATCGGGGCATCGGGGCATCGGGGCATCGGGGCATCGGGGCATCGGGGCATCAGGGCATCGGGGCATCGGGGCATCGGGGCATCGGGGCATCTGGGCATCTGGGCATCGGGGCATCAGGCATCGGGGCATTGGGGCAACGGGGCATCGGGGCATCGGGCATTGGGGCATCGGGGCATCGGGGCATCGAAGCATCGGGGCATCGGGGCATCGGGGCATCGGGGCATCAGGGCATCGGGGCATCGGGCATGGGGCATCGGGGCATTGGGGCATCGGGGCATTGGGGCATCAGGGCATCGGGGCATCGGGGCATCGGGGCATTGAGGGCGGGGCATCGGGGAATCAGGGCATCGGGGCATCAGGGCATCGAAGGATCGGGGCATCGGGGCATCGGGGCATCGGGGCATCGGGGCATCGGGGCACCTGGGCATCTGTGCATCGGGGCATCAGGGCATCGGGGCATCAGGACATCGGGGCATCGGGGCATCGGGGCATCGGGTCATCTGGGCATTGGGACATCGTGGCATCGGGTTATCGGGGCATCGGGGCATCGGGGCATCGGGGCATCGGGGCATCGGGGCATCGGGGCATCGGGGCATTGGGGCATCGGGGCATCGGGGCATCGGGGCATCGGGGCATCGGGGCATCGGGGCATCAGGGCATCGGGGCATCAGGCATCGGGGCATAGGGGCAACGGGGCATCAGGGCATCGGGGCATCGGGGCATCGGGGCATCAGGGCATCGGGGCATCGGGGCATCGGGGCATCGAAGCATCGGGGCATCGGGGCATCGGGGCATCGGGGCATCGGGGCATCGGGGCATCGGGGCATCGGGCATGGGGCATCGGGGCATTGGGGCATCGGGGCATTGGGGTATCGGGGCATCGGGGCATCAAGGCATCGGGGCATCGGGGCATCAGGGCATCAGGCCATCGAAGCATCGGGGCATTACGGCATCGGGGCACCTGGGCATCTGTGCATCGGGGCATCAGGACTTTGGGGCATCAGGACATCGGGGCATCGGGGCATAGGGCATCGGGGCATCGGGGCATCGGGGCATCGGGGCATCGGGGCATCAGGGCATCGGGGCATCGGGGCATCGGGGCATCGGGGCATCGGGGCATCGGGGCATCGGGGCATTGGGGCATCGGGGCATCGGGGCATGGGGCATCGGGGCATCGGGGCATCGGGGCATCGGGGCATCGGGGCATCGGGGCATCAGGGCATCAGGGCATCTGGGCATCGGGGCATCAGGGCATCAGGGCATCGAAGCATCGGGGCATCGGGGCATCAGGCATCGGGGCATTGGGGCAACGGGGCATCTGGGCATCGGGGCATCGGGGCATCGAAGCATCGGGGCATCGGGGCATCGGGGCATTGGGGCATCGGAACATCGGGACATCGGGGCATCGGGGCATCTGGGCATCGGGGCATCGGGGCATCGGGACATCGGGGCATCGGGGCATCGGGGCATATCGGGATATATGGGAATCTGGGAATCAGGGCATTATGGCATTGTGGCATCGGGGCTTCGAGGATCGGGGCATCGGGGCATCGGGGCATCAGGGCATCAGGGCATCGAAGCATCGGGGCATTAAGGCAACGGGGCATCAGGGCATCGGGGCTGCGGGGCATCGGAGCATCGGGGCATCGAGGCATCGGGGCATCGGGGCATCGGGGCATCGGGGCATCAGGGCATCGGGTAATCAGGGCATCGGGGCATCGAGGCATCGGGGCATCGGGGCATCAGGGCATTGGGACATCGGGACATCGGGGCATCGGGGCTTCGGGGCATATGGGCATCTGGGCATCGGGGCATCGGGGCATCGGGGCATCGGGGCATCGGGGTATCGGGGAATCGGGGCATCGGGGCATCGGGGCATTGGGGCATCGGGGCATCGGGGCATCGGGGTATCAGGGCATCGGGGCATCGGGGCATCGGGGCATCGGGGCATCGAGTCATCGGGGCTGCGGGGCATCGGGACATCGGGGAATCGGGGCATCGGGGCATCGGGGCATCGGGGCATCGGGGCATCGGGGTATCGGGGAATCGGGGCATCGGGGCATTGGGGCATTGGGGCATCGGGGCATCGGGGCATCGGGGCATCGGGGCATCAGGACATCGGGGCATCGGGGCATCGGGGCATCGAGGCATCGGGGCTGCGGGGCATCGGGACATCGGGGCATCGGGGCATCGGGACATCGGGGCATCGGGGCATCGGGGCATCGGGGTATCGGGGCATCGGGGCATCGGGGCATCGGGGCATTGGGGCATCGGGGCATCGGGGCTGCGGGGCATCGGGGCATCGGGGCATCGGGGCATCGGGGCATCGAGGCATCGGGGCTGCGGGGCATCGGGACATCGGGGCATCGGGGCATCGGGGCATCGGGGCATCTGGGCATCGGGGCATCGGGGCATCGGAGCATTGGGGCAACGGGGCATCAGGGCATTGGGGCATCGGGGCATCGGGGCATTGAGGGCGGGGCATCGGGGAATCAGGGCATCGGGGCATCAGGGCATCGAAGGATCGGGGCATCGGGGCATCGGGGCATCGGGGCATCGGGGCATCGGGGCACCTGGGCATCTGTGCATCGGGGCATCAGGGCATCGGGGCATCAGGACATCGGGGCATCGGGGCATCGGGGCATCGGGGCATCTGGGCATTGGGACATCGTGGCATCGGGTTATCGGGGCATCGGGGCATCGGGGCATCGGGGCATCGGGGCATCGGGGCATCGGGGCATCGGGGCATCGGGGCATCGGGGCATTGGGGCATCGGGGCATCGGGGCATCGGGGCATCGGGGCATCGGGGGCATCGGGGCATCGGGGCATCAGGGCATCGGGGCATCAGGCATCGGGGCATAGGGGCAACGGGGCATCAGGGCATCGGGGCATCGGGGCATCGGGGCATCGGGGCATCGGGGCATCGGGGCATCGGGGCATCGAAGCATCGGGGCATCGGGGCATCGGGGCATCGGGGCATCGGGGCATCGGGGCATCGGGGCATCGGGCATGGGGCATCGGGGCATTGGGGCATCGGGGCATTGGGGTATCGGGGCATCGGGGCATCGGGGCATCGGGGCATCGGGGCATCAGGGCATCAGGCCATCGAAGCATCGGGGCATTAAGGCATCGGGGCACCTGGGCATCTGTGCATCGGGGCATCAGGACATTGGGGCATCAGGACATCGGGGCATCGGGGCATCGGGGCATCGGGGCATCGGGGCATCGGGGCATCGGGGCATCGGGGCATCAGGGCATCGGGTTATCGGGGCATCGGGGCATCGGGGCATCGGGGCATCGGGGCATTGGGGCATCGGGGCATCGGGGCATGGGGGCATCGGGGCATCGGGGCATCGGGGCATCGGGGCATCGGGGCATCGGGGCATCAGGGCATCAGGGCATCTGGGCATCGGGGCATCAGGGCATCAGGGCATCGAAGCATCGGGGCATCGGGGCATCAGGCATCGGGGCATTGGGGCAACGGGGCATCTGGGCATCGGGGCATCGGGGCATCGAAGCATCGGGGCATCGGGGCATCGGGGCATTGGGGCATCGGAACATCGGGACATCGGGGCATCGGGGCATCTGGGCATCGGGGCATCGGGGCATCGGGACATCGGGGCATCGGGGCATCGGGGCATATCGGGATATATGGGAATCTGGGAATCAGGGCATTATGGCATTGTGGCATCGGGGCCTCGAGGATCGGGGCATCGGGGCATCGGGGCATCAGGGCATCAGGGCATCGAAGCATCGGGGCATTAAGGCAACGGGGCATCAGGGCATCGGGGCTGCGGGGCATCGGAGCATCGGGGCATCGAGGCATCGGGGCATCGGGGCATCGGGGCATCGGGGCATCAGGGCATCGGGTAATCAGGGCATCGGGGCATCGAGGCATCGGGGCATCGGGGCATCAGGGCATTGGGACATCGGGACATCGGGGCATCGGGGCTTCGGGGCATATGGGCATCGGGGCATCGGGGCATCGGGGCATCGGGGCATCGGGGCATCGGGGTATCGGGGAATCGGGGCATCGGGGCATCGGGGCATTGGGGCATCGGGGCATCGGGGCATCGGGGTATCAGGGCATCGGGGCATCGGGGCATCGGGGCATCGGGGCATCGAGTCATCGGGGCTGCGGGGCATCGGGACATCGGGGAATCGGGGCATCGGGGCATCGGGGCATCGGGGCATCGGGGCATCGGGGTATCGGGGAATCGGGGCATCGGGGCATTGGGGCATTGGGGCATCGGGGCATCGGGGCATCGGGGCATCGGGGCATCAGGGCATCGGGGCATCGGGGCATCGGGGCATCGAGGCATCGGGGCTGCGGGGCATCGGGACATCGGGGCATCAGGGCATCAGGCCATCGAAGCATCGGGGCATTAAGGCATCGGGGCACCTGGGCATCTGTGCATCGGGGCATCAGGACATTGGGGCATCAGGACATCGGGGCATCGGGGCATCGGGGCATCGGGGCATCGGGGCATCGGGGCATCGGGGCATCGGGGCATCAGGGCATCGGGTTATCGGGGCATCGGGGCATCGGGGCATCGGGGCATCGGGGCATTGGGGCATCGGGGCATCGGGGCATGGGGGCATCGGGGCATCGGGGCATCGGGGCATCGGGGCATCGGGGCATCGGGGCATCGGGGCATCAGGGCATCAGGGCATCTGGGCATCGGGGCATCAGGGCATCAGGGCATCGAAGCATCGGGGCATCGGGGCATCAGGCATCGGGGCATTGGGGCAACGGGGCATCTGGGCATCGGGGCATCGGGGCATCGAAGCATCGGGGCATCGGGGCATCGGGGCATTGGGGCATCGGAACATCGGGACATCGGGGCATCGGGGCATCTGGGCATCGGGGCATCGGGGCATCGGGACATCGGGGCATCGGGGCATCGGGGCATATCGGGATATATGGGAATCTGGGAATCAGGGCATTATGGCATTGTGGCATCGGGGCTTCGAGGATCGGGGCATCGGGGCATCGGGGCATCAGGGCATCAGGGCATCGAAGCATCGGGGCATTAAGGCAACGGGGCATCAGGGCATCGGGGCTGCGGGGCATCGGAGCATCGGGGCATCGAGGCATCGGGGCATCGGGGCATCGGGGCATCGGGGCATCAGGGCATCGGGTAATCAGGGCATCGGGGCATCGAGGCATCGGGGCATCGGGGCATCAGGGCATTGGGACATCGGGACATCGGGGCATCGGGGCTTCGGGGCATATGGGCATCGGGGCATCGGGGCATCGGGGCATCGGGGCATCGGGGCATCGGGGTATCGGGGAATCGGGGCATCGGGGCATCGGGGCATTGGGGCATCGGGGCATCGGGGCATCGGGGTATCAGGGCATCGGGGCATCGGGGCATCGGGGCATCGGGGCATCGAGTCATCGGGGCTGCGGGGCATCGGGACATCGGGGAATCGGGGCATCGGGGCATCGGGGCATCGGGGCATCGGGGCATCGGGGTATCGGGGAATCGGGGCATCGGGGCATTGGGGCATTGGGGCATCGGGGCATCGGGGCATCGGGGCATCGGGGCATCAGGGCATCGGGGCATCGGGGCATCGGGGCATCGAGGCATCGGGGCTGCGGGGCATCGGGACATCGGGGCATCGGGGCATCGGGACATCGGGGCATCGGGGCATCGGGGCATCGGGGTATCGGGGCATCGGGGCATCGGGGCATCGGGGCATTGGGGCATCGGGGCATCGGGGCTGCGGGGCATCGGGGCATCGGGGCATCGGGGCATCGGGGCATCGAGGCATCGGGGCTGCGGGGCATCGGGACATCGGGGCATCGGGGCATCGGGGCATCGGGGCATCGGGGCATCGGGGCATCGGGGCATTGGGGCAACGGGGCATCAGGGCATTGGGGCATCGGGGCATCGGGGCATCGGGGCATCGGGGCATCGGGGCATCGGCATCGGCATCGGCATCGGCATCGGCATCGGTATCGGCATCGGCATCGGCATCGGCATCGGCATCGGCATCGGCATCGGCATCGGCATCGGCATCGGCATCGGCATCGGCATCGGCATCGGCATCGGCAACGGCATCGGCATCGGCATCGGCATCGGCATCGGCATCGGCATCGGCATCGGCATCGGCATCGGCATCGGCATCGGCATCGGCATCGGCATCGGCATCGGCATCGGCATCGGCATCGGCATCGGCATCGGCATCGGCATCGGCATCGGCATCGGCATCGGCATCGGCATCGGCATCGGCATCGGCATCGGCATCGGCATCGGCATCGGCATCGGCATCGGCATCGGCATCGGCATCGGCATCGGCATCGGCATCGGCATCGGCATCGGCATCGGCATCGGCATCGGCATCGGCATCGGCATCGGCATCGGCATCGGCATCGGCATCGGCATCGGCATCGGCATCGGCATCGGCATCGGCATCGGCATCGGCATCGGCATCGGCATCGGCATCGGCATCGGCATCGGCATCGGCATCGGCATCGGCATCGGCATCGGCATCGGCATCGGCATCGGCATCGGCATCGGCATCGGCATCGGCATCGGCATCGGCATCGGCATCGGCATCGGCATCGGCATCGGCATCGGCATCGGCATCGGCATCGGCATCGGCATCGGCATCGGCATCGGCATCGGCATCGGCATCGGCATCGGCATCGGCATCGGCATCGGCATCGGCATCGGCATCGGCATCGGCATCGGCATCGGCATCGGCATCGGCATCGGCATCGGCATCGGCATCGGCATCGGCATCGGCATCGGCATCGGCATCGGCATCGGCATCGGCATCGGCATCGGCATCGGCATCGGCATCGGCATCGGCATCGGCATCGGCATCGGCATCGGCATCGGCATCGGCATCGGCATCGGCATCGGCATCGGCATCGGCATCGGCATCGGCATCGGCATCGGCATCGGCATCGGCATCGGCATCGGCATCGGCATCGGCATCGGCATCGGCATCGGCATCGGCATCGGCATCGGCATCGGCATCGGCATCGGCATCGGCATCGGCATCGGCATCGGCATCGGCATCGGCATCGGCATCGGCATCGGCATCGGCATCGGCATCGGCAGCGGCATCGGCAGCGTCAGCGGCAGCGTCAGCGGCAGCGGCAGCGGCAGCGGCATCGGCATCGGCATCGGCATCGGCATCGGCATCGGCATCGGCATCGGCATCGGCATCGGCATCGGCAGCGGCATCGGCATCGGCAGCGGCAGCGGCAGCGGCAGCGGCAGCGGCAGCGGGGCATCGGGGCATCTGGGCATTGGGACATCGGGGCATCGGGTTATCGGGTTATCGGGGCTGAGGGGCATCGGGGCATTGGGGCATCGGGGCATTGGGGCATCGGGGCATCGGGGCATCTGGGCATCGGGGCATCGGGGCATCGGGGCATCGGGGCATCGGGGCATCAGGGCATCGGGGCATCGGGGCATCGGGGTATCGGGGAATCGGGGCATCGGGGCATCGGGGCATCGAAGCATCGGGCCATTAAGGCATCGGGGCATTGGGGCATTGAGGCAACGGGACACTGGGGCATCGGGGCATCGGGGCATCGGGGCATCGGGGCATCGGGGCATATCGGGATATATGGGAATCTGGGAATCAGGGCATTATGGCATTGGGGCATCGGGGCTTAGGGGGATCGGGGAATCGGGGCTTCGGGGCATCAGGGCATCAGGGCATCGAAGCATCGGGGTATTAAGGCACCGGGGCATCGGGGCATCGGGGCATGGGGGCATCGGGGCATCGGGGCATCGGGGCATCGGGGCATCGGGGCATCGGGGCATCAGGGCATCAGGGCATCTGGGCATCGGGGCATCAGGGCATCAGGGCATCGAAGCATCGGGGCATCGGGGCATCAGGCATCGGGGCATTGGGGCAACGGGGCATCTGGGCATCGGGGCATCGGGGCATCGAAGCATCGGGGCATCGGGGCATCGGGGCATTGGGGCATCGGAACATTGGGACATCGGGGCATCGGGGCATCTGGGCATCGGGGCATCGGGGCATCGGGACATCGGGGCATCGGGGCATCGGGGCATATCGGGATATATGGGAATCTGGGAATCAGGGCATTATGGCATTGTGGCATCGGGGCTTCGAGGATCGGGGCATCGGGGCATCGGGGCATCAGGGCATCAGGGCATCGAAGCATCGGGGCATTAAGGCAACGGGGCATCAGGGCATCGGGGCTGCGGGGCATCGGGGCATCGGGGCATCGAGGCATCGGGGCATCGGGGCATCGGGGCATCGGGGCATCAGGGCATCGGATAATCAGGGCATCGGGGCATCGAGGCATCGGGGCATCGGGGCATCGGGGCATCGGAACATTGGGACATCGGGGCATCGGGGCATCGGGGCATCGGGGCATCGGGGCATCGGGACATCGGGGCATCGGGGCATCGGGGCATATCGGGATATATGGGAATCTGGGAATCAGGGCATTATGGCATTGTGGCATCGGGGCTTCGAGGATCGGGGCATCGGGGCATCGGGGCATCAGGGCATCAGGGCATCGAAGCATCGGGGCATTAAGGCAACGGGGCATCAGGGCATCGGGGCTGCGGGGCATCGGGGCATCGGGGCATCGAGGCATCGGGGCATCGGGGCATCGGGGCATCGGGGCATCAGGGCATCGGATAATCAGGGCATCGGGGCATCGAGGCATCGGGGCATCGGGGCATCAGGGCATTGGGACATCGGGACATCGGGGCATCGGGGCTTCGGGGCATATGGGCATCTGGGCATCGGGGCATCGGGGTATCGGGGAATCGGGGCATCGGGGCATCGGGGCATCGGGGCATCGGGGCATCGGGGCATCGGGGCATCGGGGCATCGGGGCATCGGGGCATCGGGGCATCGGGGCATCGGGGCATCGAGGCATCGGGGCTTCGGGGCATCGGGACATCGGGGCATCGGGGCATCGGGGCATCGGGGCATCGGGGCATCGGGGCATCGGGGCATCGGGGCATCGGGGCATCAGGCATCGGGGCATTGGGGCAACGGGGCATCGGGGCATTGGGGCATCGGGGCATCGGGGCATCGGGGCATCGGGGCATCGGGGCATCGAAGCATCGGGCTACTAAGGCATCGGGGCATTGGGGCATTGAGGCAACGGGACATCAGGGCATCGGGTAATCAGGGCATTGGGGCAGCGAGGCATCGGGGCATAGGGGCATCAGGGCATTGGGACATCGGGACATCGGGGCATCGGGGCTTCGGGGCATCTGGGCATCGGGGCATCGGGGCATCGGGGCATCGGGGCATCGGGGCATCTGGGCACATGGGCATCGGGGCATCGGGGCATCGGGCATGGGGCATCGGGGCATTGGGGCATCGGGGCATTGGGGCATCAGGGCATCGGGGCATCGGGGCATCATGGCATTGAGGGCGGGGCATCGGGGAATCAGGGCATCGGGGCATCAGGGCATCGAAGGATCGGGGCATCGGGGCATCGGGGCATCGGGGCATCGGGGCATCGGGGCATCGGGGCACCTGGGCATCTGTGCATCGGGGCATCAGGGCATCGGGGCATCAGGACATCGGGGCATCGGGGCATCGGGGCATCGGGGCATCTGGGCATTGGGACATCGGGGCATCGGGGCATCGGGGCATCGGGGCATTGGGGCATCGGGGCATCGGGGCATCGGGGCATCGGGGCATCGGGGCATCGGGGCATCGGGGCATTGGGGCATCGGGGCATCGGGGCATCGGGGCATCGGGGCATCGGGGCATCAGGGCATCGGGGCATCAGGCATCGGGGCATTGGGGCAACGGGGCATCAGGGCATCGGGGCATCGGGGCATCGGGGCATCGGGGCATCGGGGCATCGAAGCATCGGGGCATCGGGGCATCGGGGCATCGGGGCATCGGGGCATCGGGGCATCGGGCATGGGGCATCGGGGCATTGGGGCATCGGGGCATTGGGGTATCGAGGCATTGGGGCATCGGGGCATCGGGGCATCGGGGCATCAGGGCATCAGGCCATCGAAGCATCGGGGCATTAAGGCCTCGGGGCACCTGGGCATCTGTGCATCGGGGCATCAGGACATCGGGGCATCAGGACATCGGGGCATCGGGGCATCAGGGCATCGGGTTATCGGGGCATCGGGGCATCGGGGCATCGGGGCATCGGGGCATCGGGGCATCGGGGCATGGGGGCATCGGGGCATCGGGGCATCGGGGCATCGGGGCATCGGGGCATCGGGGCATCAGGGCATCTGGGCATCGGGGCATCAGGGCATCAGGGCATCGAAGCATCGGGGCATCGGGGCATCGGGGCATCGGGGCATCGGGGCATCGGGGCATCTGGGCATCTGGGCATCGGGGCATCGGGGCATTGGGGCATCGGGGCATCGGGGCATCGGGGCATCGGGGCATCGGGTTATCGGGGCATCGGGGCATCGGGGCATCGGGGCATCGGGGCATCGGGGCATCGGGGCATGGGGGCATCGGGGCATTGGGGTATCGAGGCATCGGGGCATTGGGGCAACGGGGCATCTGGGCATCGGGGCATCGGGGCATCGAAGCATCGGGGCATCGGGGCATCGTGGCATTGGGGCATCGGGGCATCGGGACATCGGGGCATCTGGGCATCTGGGCATCTGGGCATCGGGGCATCGGGACATCGGGGCATCGGGGCATCGGGGCATATCGGGATATATGGGAATCTGAGAATCAGGGCATTATGGCATTGTGGCATCGGGGCTTCGAGGATCGGGGCATCGGAACATCGGGGCATCAGGGCATCAGGGCATCGAAGCATCGGGGCATTAAGGCAACGGGGCATCAGGGCATCGGGGCTGCGGGGCATCGGGGCATCGGGGCATCGAGGCATCGGGGCATCGGGGCATCGGGGCATCGGGGCATCGAGGCATAGGGGCATCGGGGCATCAGGGCATTGGGACATCGGGACATCGGGGCATCGGGGCTTCGGGGCATCGGGGCATCGGGGCATCGGGGCATCGGGGCATCGGGGCATCGGGGCATCGGGGCATCGGGGCATCGAGGCATCGGGGCTGCGGGGCATCGGGACATCGGGGCATCAGGGCATCGGGGCATCGGGGCATCGGGGCATCGGGGCATCGGGGCATCGGGGCATCGGGGCATCGGGGCATCAGGCATCGGGGCATTGGGGCAACGGGGCATCGGGGCATTGGGACATCGGGACATCGGGGCATCGGGGCTTCGGGGCATCTGGGCATCGGGGCATCGGGGCATCGGGGCATCGGGGCATCGGGGCATCGGGGTATCGGGGTATCGGGTAATCGGGGCATCGGGGCATCGGGGCATCGGGGCATCGGGGCATCGGGGCATTGGGGCATCGGGGCATCGGGGCATCGGGGCACCGGGGCATCGGGGCTTCGAGGCATCGGGGCTGTGGGGCATCGGGACATCGGGGCATTGGGGCATCGGAGCATCGGTGCATCGGGGCATCGGGGCATCGGGGCATCGGGGCATCGAAGCATCGGGCTATTAAGGCATCGGGGCATTGGGGCATTGAGGCAACGGGACATCGGGGCATCGGGGCATCGGGGCATCGGGGCATCGGGGCATCGGGGCATATCGGGATTTATGAGAATCTGGGAATCAGGGCATCAGGGCTAAGGGGGATCGGGGCATTGGGGCTAAGGGGGATCGGGGCATCGGGGCATCGTGGCATCTGGGCATCAGGGCATCGAAGCATCGAGGTATTAAGGCATCGGGGCATCGGGGTATCGGGGCTTCGGGGCATCGGGGCATCGGGGCTTGAGGCATCGGGGCATCAGGGCATCGGGTAATCAGGGCATCAGGGCATCGAGGCATTGGTGCATCGGGGCATCGGGGCATTGGGACATCGGGGCATCGGGGAATCAGGGCATCGGGGCATCGGGGCATCAGGGCATCGGGTAATCAGGGCATCAGGGCATCGAGTCATTGGTGCATCGGGGCATTGGGGCATTGGGACATCGGGGCATCGGGGCATCGGGGCATCGGGGCATCGGGGCATCAGGGTATTGGGGAATCGGGGCATCGGGACATCGGGGCATCGGGGCATCGGGACATCGGGACATCGGGGCATCGGGGCTTCGGGGCATCTGGGCATCGGGGCATCGGGGCATCGGGGCATCGGGGCATCGGGGCATCGGGGTATCGGGGAATCGGGGCATCGGGGCATCGGGGCATCGGGGCATCGGGGCATCGGGGCATTGGGGCATCGGGGCATCGGGGCATCGGGGCACCGGGGCATCGGGGCATCGAGGCATCGGGGCTGCGGGGCATCGGGACATCGGGGCATTGGGGCATCGGAGCATCGGTGCATCGGGGCATCGGGGCATCGGGGCATCGGGGCATCGAAGCATCGGGCTATTAAGGCATCGGGGCATTGGGGCATTGAGGCAACGGGACATCGGGGCATCGGGGCATCGGGGCATCGGGGCATCGGGGCATCGGGGCATCTGGGCATCAGGGCATCGAAGCATCGAGGTATTAAGGCATCGGGGCATCGGGGTATCGGGGCTTCGGGGCATCGGGGCATCGGGGCTTGAGGCATCGGGGCATCGGGGCATCGGGGCATCGGGGCATCAGGGCATCGGGTAATCAGGGCATCAGGGCATCGAGGCATTGGTGCATCGGGGCATCGGGGCATTGGGACATCGGGGCATCGGGGATTCAGGGCATCGGGGCATCGGGACATCAGGGCATCGGGTAATCAGGGCATCAGGGCATCGAGGCATTGGTGCATCGGGGCATTGGGGCATTGGGACATCGGGGCATCGGGGCATCGGGGCATCGGGGCATCGGGGCATCAGGGTATTGGGGCATCGGGGCATCGGGGCATCGGGGCATCGGGGCATCGGGGCATCGAGGCATCGGGGCATCGGGGCATGGGGGCATGGGGGCATCGGGGCATCTGGGCATCGGGGCATCGGGGCATCGGGGCATCGGGGTATCGAGGCATCGGGGCTGCGGGGCATCGGGACATCGGAGCATCGGGGCATCGGGGCATCGGGGCATCGGGGCATCGGGGCATCGGGGCATCGGGGTATCGAGGCATCGGGGCTGCGGGGCATCGGGACATCGGGGCATCGGGGCATCGGGGCATCGGGGCATCGGGGCATCGGGGCATCGGGGCATCGGGGCATCGGGGCACCGGGGCATCGGGGCATCGAAGCATCTGGGCATCAAAGCATTGGGGCATTGGGGCATCGGGGCATCGGGGCATCGGGCATGGGGCATCGGGGCATTGGGGCATCGGGGCATCGGGGCATCGGGGCATCGGGGCATCGGGGCATCAGGGTATTGGGGCATCGGGGCATCGGGGCATCGGGGCATCGGGGCATCGGGGCACCGGGGCATCGGGGCATCGAAGCATCTGGGCATCAAAGCATTGGGGCATTGGGGCATCGGGGCATCGGGGCATCGGGCATGGGGCATCGGGGCATTGGGGCATCGGGGCGTTGGGGCATCGGGGCATCGGGGCATCGGGGCATCAGGGTATTGGGGCATCGGGGCATCGGGGCATCGGGGCATCGGGGCATCGGGGCATCGGGGCTTCGGGGCATCGGGGCATCGGGACATCGGGGCATCGGGGCATCGGGGCATCGGGGCATCGGGGCATCTGGGAATCGGGGCATCAGGGCATCGGGGCATCGGGGCATCGGGGCATCGGGGCATTGGGGCATCGGGGCATCGGGGCATCGGGGCACCGGGGCATCGGGGCATCGAGGCATCGGGGCTGCGGGGCATCGGGACATCGGGGCATTGGGGCATCGGAGCATCGGTGCATCGGGGCATCGGGGCATCAGGGCATCGGGGCATCGAAGCATCGGGCTATTAAGGCATCGGGGCATTGGGGCATTGAGGCAACGGGACATCGGGGCATCGGGGCATCGGGGCATCGGGGCATCGGGGCATCGGGGCATATCGGGATTTATGAGAATCTGGGAATCAGGGCATCAGGGCTAAGGGGGATCGGGGCATTGGGGCTAAGGGGGATCGGGGCATCTGGGCATCGTGGCATCTGGGCATCAGGGCATCGAAGCATCGAGGTATTAAGGCATCGGGGCATCGGGGTATCGGGGCTTCGGGGCATCGGGGCATCGGGGCTTGAGGCATCGGGGCATCGGGGCATCGGGGCATCGGGGCATCAGGGCATCGGGTAATCAGGGCATCAGGGCATCGAGGCATTGGTGCATCGGGGCATCGGGGCATTGGGACATCGGGGCATCGGGGAATCAGGGCATCGGGGCATCGGGGCATCAGGGCATCGGGTAATCAGGGCATCAGGGCATCGAGGCATTGGTGCATCGGGGCATTGGGGCATTGGGACATCGGGGCATCGGGGCATCGGGGCATCGGGGCATCGGGGCATCAGGGTATTGGGGCATCGGGGCATCGGGGCATCGGGGCATCGGGGCATCGGGGCATCGAGGCATCGGGGCATCGGGGCATGGGGGCATGGGGGCATCGGGGCATCTGGGCATCGGGGCATCGGGGCATCGGGGCATCGGGGTATCGAGGCATCGGGGCTGCGGGGCATCGGGACATCGGGGCATCGGGGCATCGGGGCATCGGGGCATCGGGGCATCGGGGCATCGGGGTATCGAGGCATCGGGGCATCGGGGCATCGGGGCACCGGGGCATCGGGGCATCGAAGCATCTGGGCATCGAAGCATTGGGGCATTGGGGCATCGGGGCATCGGGGCATCGGGCATGGGGCATCGGGGCATTGGGGCATCGGGGCATTGGGGCATCGGGGCATCGGGGCATCGGGGCATCAGGGTATTGGGGCATCGGGGCATCGAAGCATCGGGCTATTAAGGCATCGGGGCATTGGGGCATTGAGGCAACGGGACATCGGGGCATCGGGGCATCGGGGCATCAGGGCATCGGGGCATCGGGGCATATCGGGATTTATGAGAATCTGGGAATCAGGGCATCAGGGCTAAGGGGGATCGGGGCATCTGGGCATCGTGGCATCTGGGCATCAGGGCATCGAAGCATCGAGGTATTAAGGCATCGGGGCATCGGAGTATCGGGGCTTCGGGGCATCGGGGCATCGGGGCTTGAGGCATCGGGGCATCGGGGCATCGGGGCATCGGGGCATCAGGGCATCGGGTAATCAGGGCATCAGGGCATCGAGGCATTGGTGCATCGGGGCATCGGGGCATTGGGACATCGGGGCATCGGGGAATCAGGGCATCGGGGCATCGGGGCATCAGGGCATCGGGTAATCAGGGCATCAGGGCATCGAGGCATTGGTGCATCGGGGCATTGGGGCATTGGGACATCGGGGCATCGGGGCATCGGGGCATCGGGGCATCGGGGCATCAGGGTATTGGGGCATCGGGGCATGCCCCGATGCCCCAATGCCCCGATGCCCCGATGCCCCGATGCCCCGATGCCCCGATGCCCCGATGCCCCGATGCCCCGATGCCCCGATGTCCCAATGCCCCAATGCCCCGATGCACCAATGCCTCGATGCCCTGATGCCCTGATTACCCGATGCCCTGATGCCCCGATGCCCCGATGCCCTGATTCCCCGATGCCCCGATGCCCCAATGCCCCATGCCCCAATGCCCCGATGCCCCGATGCCCCGATGCCCCAATGCCCCATGCCTCAATGCCCCGATGCCCCAATGCCCCGATGCCCCATGCCCGATGCCCCGATGCCCCGATGCCCCAATGCCCCAATGCTTCGATGCCCAGATGCTTCGATGCCCCGATGCCCCGGTGCCCCGATGCCCCGATGCCCCGATGCCCCGATGCCCCGATGCCCCGATGCCCCGATGCCCCGATGCCCTGATCCCCCGATGTCCCGATGCCCCGCAGCCCCGATGCCTCGATACCCCGATGCCCCGATGCCCCGATGCCCCGATGCCCCGATGCCCCGATGCCCCGATGTCCCGATGCCCCGCAGCCCCGATGCCTCGATACCCCGATGCCCCGATGCCCCGATGCCCAGATGCCCCGATGCCCCCATGCCCCCATGCCCCGATGCCCCGATGCCTCGATGCCCCGATGCCCCGATGCCCCGATGCCCCGATGCCCCGATGCCCCAATACCCTGATGCCCCGATGCCCCGATGCCCCGATGCCCCGATGCCCCGATGTCCCAATGCCCCAATGCCCCGATGCACCAATGCCTCGATGCCCTGATGCCCTGATTACCCGATGCCCTGATGCCCCGATGCCCCGATGCCCTGATTCCCCGATGCCCCGATGCCCCAATGCCCCGATGCCCCGATGCACCAATGCCTCGATGCCCTGATGCCCTGATTACCCGATGCCCTGATGCCCCGATGCCCCGATGCCCCGATGCCCCGATGCCTCAAGCCCCGATGCCCCGATGCCCCGAAGCCCCGATACTCCGATGCCCCGATGCCTTAATACCTCGATGCTTCGATGCCCTGATGCCCAGATGCCACGATGCCCAGATGCCCCGATCCCCCTTAGCCCTGATGCCCTGATTCCCAGATTCTCATAAATCCCGATATGCCCCGATGCCCCGATGCCCTGATGCCCCGATGCCCCGATGCCCCGATGTCCCGTTGCCTCAATGCCCCAATGCCCCGATGCCTTAATAGCCCGATGCTTCGATGCCCCGATGCCCCAATACCCTGATGCCCCGATGCCCCGATGCCCCGATGCCCCAATGCCCCGATGCCCCAATGCCCCGATGCCCCATGCCCGATGCCCCGATGCCCCGATGCCCCAATGCCCCAATGCTTCGATGCCCAGATGCTTCGATGCCCCGATGCCCCGGTGCCCCGATGCCCCGATGCCCCGATGCCTCGATACCCCGATGCCCCGATGCCCCGATGCCCCGATGCCCCGATGCCCCGATGCCCCGATGTCCCGATGCCCCGCAGCCCCGATGCCTCGATACCCCGATGCCCCGATGCCCCGATGCCCCGATGCCCAGATGCCCCGATGCCCCCATGCCCCCATGCCCCCATGCCCCGATGCCTCGTTGCCCCGATGCCCCGATGCCCCGATGCCCCGATGCCCCGATGCCCCAATACCCTGATGCCCCGATGCCCCGATGCCCCGATGCCTCGATGCCCCGATGCCCCGATGCCCCGATGCCCCGATGCCCCGATGCCCCAATACCCTGATGCCCCGATGCCCCGATGCCCCGATGCCCCGATGCCCCGATGTCCCAATGCCCCAATGCCCCGATGCACCAATGCCTCGATGCCCTGATGCCCTGATTACCCGATGCCCTGATGCCCCGATGCCCCGATGCCCTGATTCCCCGATGCCCCTATGTCCCAATGCCCCGATGCCCCGATGCACCAATGCCTCGATGCCCTGATGCCCTGATTACCCGATGCCCTGATGCCCCGATGCCCCGATGCCCCGATGCCCCGATGCCTCAAGCCCCGATGCCCCGATGCCCCGAAGCCCCGATACTCCGATGCCCCGATGCCTTAATACCTCGATGCTTCGATGCCCTGATGCCCAGATGCCACGATGCCCAGATGCCCCGATCCCCCTTAGCCCTGATGCCCTGATTCCCAGATTCTCATAAATCCCGATATGCCCCGATGCCCCGATGCCCTGATGCCCCGATGCCCCGATGCCCCGATGTCCCGTTGCCTCAATGCCCCAATGCCCCGATGCCTTAATAGCCCGATGCTTCGATGCCCCGATGCCCCAATACCCTGATGCCCCGATGCCCCGATGCCCCGATGCCCCAATGCCCCGATGCCCCAATGCCCCGATGCCCCATGCCCGATGCCCCGATGCCCCGATGCCCCAATGCCCCAATGCTTCGATGCCCAGATGCTTCGATGCCCCGATGCCCCGGTGCCCCGATGCCCCGATGCCCCGATGCCTCGATACCCCGATGCCCCGATGCCCCGATGCCCCGATGCCCCGATGCCCCGATGCCCCGATGTCCCGATGCCCCGCAGCCCCGATGCCTCGATACCCCGATGCCCCGATGCCCCGATGCCCCGATGCCCAGATGCCCCGATGCCCCCATGCCCCCATGCCCCCATGCCCCGATGCCTCGTTGCCCCGATGCCCCGATGCCCCGATGCCCCGATGCCCCGATGCCCCAATACCCTGATGCCCCGATGCCCCGATGCCCCGATGCCCCGATGCCCCGATGTCCCAATGCCCCAATGCCCCGATGCACCAATGCCTCGATGCCCTGATGCCCTGATTACCCGATGCCCTGATGCCCCGATGCCCCGATGCCCTGATTCCCCGATGCCCCGATGTCCCAATGCCCCGATGCCCCGATGCACCAATGCCTCGATGCCCTGATGCCCTGATTACCCGATGCCCTGATGCCCCGATGCCCCGATGCCCGGATGCCCCGATGCCTCAAGCCCCGATGCCCCGATGCCCCGAAGCCCCGATACCCCGATGCCCCGATGCCTTAATACCTCGATGCTTCGATGCCCTGATGCCCAGATGCCACGATGCCCAGATGCCCCGATCCCCCTTAGCCCCAATGCCCCGATCCCCCTTAGCCCTGATGCCCTGATTCCCAGATTCTCATAAATCCCGATATGCCCCGATGCCCCGATGCCCCGATGCCCCGATGCCCCGATGCCCCGATGTCCCGTTGCCTCAATGCCCCAATGCCCCGATGCCTTAATAGCCCGATGCTTCGATGCCCCGATGCCCTGATGCCCCGATGCCCCGATGCACCGATGCTCCGATGCCCCAATGCCCCAATGCCCATCGGGGCATCGAGGCATCGGGGCATCGGGGCATGGGGGCATGGGGGCATCGGGGCATCTGGGCATCGGGGCATCGGGGCATCGGGGTATCGAGGCATCGGGGCTGCGGGGCATCGGGACATCGGGGCATCGGGGCATCGGGGCATCGGGGCATCGGGGCATCGGGGCATCGGGGTATCGAGGCATCGGGGCTGCGGGGCATCGGGACATCGGGGGATCAGGGCATCGGGGCATCGGGGCATCGGGGCATCGGGGCATCGGGGCATCGGGGCATCGGGGCATCGGGGCACCGGGGCATCGGGGCATCGAAGCATCTGGGCATCGAAGCATTGGGGCATTGGGGCATCGGGGCATCGGGGCATCGGGCATGGGGCATCGGGGCATTGGGGCATCGGGGCATTGGGGCATCGGGGCATCGGGGCATCGGGGCATCAGGGTATTGGGGCATCGGGGCATTGGGGCTTCGGGGCATCGGGGCATCGGGGCATCGAGGCATCGGGGCATCGGGGCATCGGGGCATCGGGGCATCGGGGCATCGGGGCATCGAAGCATTTGGGAATTGGGGCATCGGGGCATCGGGGCATCGGGCATGGGGCATCGGGGCATTGGGGCATCGGGGCATTGGGGTATCGGGGCATCGGGGCATCGGGGCATCGGGGCATCGGGGCATCAGGGCATCAGGCCATCGAAGCATCGGGGCATCGGGGCATCAGGCATCGGGGCATTGGGGCAACGGGGCATCTGGGCATCGGGGCATTGGGGCATCGAAGCATCGGGGCATCGGGGCATCGGGGCATTGGGGCATCGGGGCATCGGGGCATCGGGGCATCTGGGCACCTGGGCATCGGGGCATCGGGGCATCAGGGCATCGGGTTATCGGGGCATCGGGGCATCGGAGCATCGGGGCATCGGGGTATCGGGGCATCGGGGCATGGGGGCATCGGGGCATCGGGGCATCGGGGCATTGGGGCATCGGGGCATCAGGGCATCTGAGCATCGGGGCATCAGGGCATCAGGGCATCGAAGCATCGGGGCATCGGGGCATCAGGCATCGGGGCATTGGGGCAACGGGGCATCTGGGCATCGGGGCATCGGGGCATCGAAGCATCGGGGCATCGGGGCACCGGGGCATTGAGGCATCGGGGCAACGGGACATCGGGGCATCGGGGCATCTGGGCATCGGGGCATCGGGGCATCGGGACATCGGGGCATCGGGGCATATCGGGATATATGGGAATCTGGGAATCAGGGCATTATGGCATTGTGGCATCGGGGCTTCGAGGATCGGGGCACCTGGGCATCTGTGCATCGGGGCATCAGGACATCGGGGCATCAGGACATCGGGGCATCGGGGCATCGGGGCATCGGGGCATCGGGGCATGGGGGCATCGGGGCATCGGGGCACCGGGGCACCGGGGCATCGGGGCATCGGGGCTGCGGGGCATCGGGACATCGGGGCATCGGGGCATCGGAGCATCGGGGCATCGGGGCATCGGGGCATCGGGGCATCGGGGCATCGAAGCATCGGGCCATTAAGGCATAGGGGCATTGGGGCATTGAGGCAACGGGACATCGGGGCGTCGGGGCATCGGGGCATCGGGGCATCGGGGCATCGGGGCATCGGGGCATCGGGGCATATCGGGATTTATGAGAATCTGGGAATCAGGGCATCAGGGCTAAGGGGGATCGGGGCATCGGGGCTAAGGGGGATCGGGGCATCGGGGCATCGTGGCATCTGGGCATCAGGGCATCGAAGCATCGGGGTATTAAGGCATCGGGGCATCGGGGCATCGGGGCTTCGGGGCATCGGGGCATCGGGGCTTGAGGCATCGGGGCATCGGGGCATCGGGGCATCGGGGCATCAGGGCATCGGGTAATCAGGGCATCAGGGCATCGAGGCATTGGTGCATCGGGGCAACGGGGCATTGGGACATCGGGGCATCGGGGCATCAGGGCATCGGGGCATCGGGGCATCAGGGCATCGGGTAATCAGGGCATCAGGGCATCGAGGCATTGGTGCATCGGGGCATCGGGGCATTGGGACATCGGGGCATCGGGGCATAGGGGCATCAGGGCATCGGGGCATCAGGGTATTGGGGCATCGGGGCATCGGGGCATCGGGGCATCGGGGCATCGGGGCATCGAGGCATCGGGGCATCGGGGCATGGGGGCATCGGGGCATCGGGGCATCGGGGCATCGGGGCATCGGGGCATCGGGACATCGGGGCATCGGGGTATCGAGGCATAGGGGCTGTGGGGCATCGGGGCATCGGGGCATCGGGGCATCAGGGTATTGGGGCATCGGGGCATCGGGGCATCGGGGCATCGGGGCATCGGGGCATCGAGGCATCGGGGCATCGGGGCATCGGGGCATCGGGGCATCGGGGCATCGGGGCATCGAAGCATTTGGGAATTGGGGCATCGGGGCATCGGGGCATCGGGCATGGGGCATCGGGGCATTGGGGCATCGGGGCATTGGGGTATCGGGGCATCGGGGCATCGGGGCATCGGGGCATCGGGGCATCAGGGCATCAGGCCATCGAAGCATCGGGGCATCGGGGCATCAGGCATCGGGGCATTGGGGCAACGGGGCATCTGGGCATCGGGGCATTGGGGCATCGAAGCATCGGGGCATCGGGGCATCGGGGCATTGGGGCATCGGGGCATCGGGGCATCGGGGCATCTGGGCACCTGGGCATCGGGGCATCGGGGCATCAGGGCATCGGGTTATCGGGGCATCGGGGCATCGGAGCATCGGGGCATCGGGGTATCGGGGCATCGGGGCATGGGGGCATCGGGGCATCGGGGCATTGGGGCATCGGGGCATCAGGGCATCTGAGCATCGGGGCATCAGGGCATCAGGGCATCGAAGCATCGGGGCATCGGGGCATCAGGCATCGGGGCATTGGGGCAACGGGGCATCTGGGCATCGGGGCATCGGGGCATCGAAGCATCGGGGCATCGGGGCACCGGGGCATTGAGGCATCGGGGCAACGGGACATCGGGGCATCGGGGCATCTGGGCATCTGGGCATCGGGGCATCGAGACATCGGGGCATCGGGGCATATCGGGATATATGGGAATCTGGGAATCAGGGCATTATGGCATTGTGGCATCGGGGCTTCGAGGATCGGGGCACCTGGGCATCTGTGCATCGGGGCATCAGGACATCGGGGCATCAGGACATCGGGGCATCGGGGCATCGGGGCATCGGGGCATCGGGGCATGGGGGCATCGGGGCATCGGGGCACCGGGGCACCGGGGCATCGGGGCATCGGGGCTGCGGGGCATCGGGACATCGGGGCATCGGGGCATCGGAGCATCGGGGCATCGGGGCATCGGGGCATCGGGGCATCGGGGCATCGAAGCATCGGGCCATTAAGGCATAGGGGCATTGGGGCATTGAGGCAACGGGACATCGGGGCGTCGGGGCATCGGGGCATCGGGGCATCGGGGCATCGGGGCATCGGGGCATCGGGGCATCGGGGCATCGGGGCATCGGGGCATCGGGGCATATCGGGATTTATGAGAATCTGGGAATCAGGGCATCAGGGCTAAGGGGGATCGGGGCATCGGGGCTAAGGGGGATCGGGGCATCGGGGCATCGTGGCATCTGGGCATCAGGGCATCGAAGCATCGGGGTATTAAGGCATCGGGGCATCGGGGCATCGGGGCTTCGGGGCATCGGGGCATCGGGGCTTGAGGCATCGGGGCATCGGGGCATCGGGGCATCGGGACATCGGGGCATCGGGGCATCGGGGCATCGGGGCATCGGGGCATCGGGGCATCGGGGCATCGGGGCATCGGGGTATCGGGGCATCGGGGCATCGAAGCATCTGGGCATCGAAGCAATGGGGCATTGGGGCATCGGGGCATCGGGGTATCAGGGCATCGGGGCATCGGGGCATCGGGGCATCTGGGCATCTGGGCATCGGGGCATCGGGGCATCTGGGCATCTGGGCATCGGGGCATTGGGGCATCGGGGCATCGGGGCATCGGGGCATCTGGTTATCTGGGCACATGGGCATCGGGGCATCGGGGCATCGGGGCATCGGGGCATTTGGGCATTTGGGCATCGGGGCATCGGGGCATCGGGGCATCGAAGCATCGGGGCATCGGGGTATCAGGGCATCGGGGCATCGGGGCATCGGGGCATCTGGGCATCTGGGCATCGGGGCATGGGGGCATCGGGGCATCGGGGCATCGGGGCATCTGGTTATCTGGGCACCTGGGCATCGGGGCATCGGGGCATCGGGGCATCGGGGCATCGGGGCATTTGGGCATCGGGGCATCGGGGCATCCGGACATCCGGGCATCGGGGCATTGGGGCATCGGGGCATCGGGGCATCGGGGCATCTGGGAATCTGTGCATCGGGGTATCAGGGCATTGTGGCATCAGGGCATCTGTGCATCGGGGCATTAATTATGCAGTTCTCTCGGGTCTGAGATGTTATTCGCAAAATAAGCTTTTGTGAAATCTACGAAATCCTCATTGTTTGGCTCTCTGTACCTCAGTCACCGTTGGGCCAAAAAGCATTTTCAGACCATGTATGGAAAGCTCTCGTCATGCTCCATACTTTTTGAGGATGGGGTGTTTTCAGTTGTTTTGCCCCCCCCCCTCGGTTCTTCTAATCATCAAGTTGGGCGCCCACACGGCCGGGCCTTTTTGAGTAGGCTTCAGAGTTGTCATGTCGTGAATGTTAGGAACTTCCAACGAAAGATGGTTACCTTGTAATTTCATACGGCAGTCTTACGGGCAAATGTAAAGAGAATTATGACGTTGCATTCGGAACAGAACCTGGTCTCATTGTACACATTGCACCGTTATGTGAGACTGTCATTACACTGCAATAGGAAATTGCCCAACACTGGCAAAACTCGGCCAATGGTGGGTTGCCAGGTAGCCACAACTGGGCTTATTGCACCCTGCCCCTTGGACATGTGATGTATTTGTACGTATGGAGAGATAGGTTGCAAGCGCAAGGGCATTGTTAGTGCTGGAATAGGTCCGCTGTAGTTGCGCGTATCATTTTTCATAGAGCAAAAGTCAATGATCAATTGTCTACTCAGTCTAGGACATATCTTCGGGCACAGGAATGGTATGCAATGATTGAAGCTTTGGGCAGCTGGCCAACCAAATCGCTGCAACCACTTAGTTGGCATATTCCATGCGCTGAGTTCATGAAATGATGAAGTGGGAGTTTGGAAAACAGTGTTCTGGTCTTGCTCACCAACATTCTGAATGCGGTTTTATATGCCAGGCATGTAACACTCATTGCACATTCATGAGGTCCGCGATATCAGAGTCTACAGATAGGAGCTGCTCTAGTTTAGGCCCCACCACCAAAGAGCAGTAACTGCAATTGTTGTTATTCTTTTCAAAGTAACCCTGGTGAGACTCATCAGCAACAAGAAACGTGAACGTGCGTTGATCAGGCGGGCAGGGGTATGGTGAGGCACCAGGTGGAAGCGTCCCACTTTCGCCATACGTGAAAGCATCTTCTGTAGTTGGCGAGCTGTACGCTTCTCCTCCGTCCAATTCCTTCAATATTTCAGTCAGCACTTTGTCACCTGCCCAACCAGTCAACAAACAGGGTTCCAACTTGGTTTTAAGGTGATGAACAGCTTCTACTAGGATTGCAAATTTCTATATTTGAGACGTGATCCAATCGATGTCTAACGTAGTGTCAATCCAGCTTTGCTGCAGGATGCCATGATTCACAATGAAGTATATTGAAATCAAAACAGGTACCAGAAAGCATGGTTCACTTTTGTCATGCATCGCAAAATGGCAGTTGATTTGGGGTTTGATATCTATGCAACGCTTCAAACTCAAATCCTAAACTAAATCGAAAAGTAAAATGCTTGGGAGGCAGAATTTCAAGTCAGGTGTGGTAACTAAGATGAGAGCGATACGGTACGTGGGCTACGGGCGATTGAAGGGCAGAAAAGGACTTCCACTATTGCACTACAAATTCATTGATGACATTTTAGGTCAGCGGCGACAATTCACCTGTGTGATGTTGCCTCTCAGCCACTGCCAATTTAGAAACTCGCAGCTGATGGTCGTTGCTGCAAAGGATGAGGGATCGGTATTGAGGTCCAGCATCCAAACCCTGTCCTTTGGAAGAGGCGGGATCATGCGACGAGAAAAACACCTGAAGGGAAATCACACAGGAGAAGGCGGGAAGGGCTGGGGTCATAACCATCACACAGGAGAAGGCGGGAAGGGGTGGGGTCATAGCAGCCATGGATTGCCGTAGCCAGAGCATGATGCATGATCAGCAAAAGGCAGGTAGAAGGATAGGCCAGTGGGGCTGAGCGTAAGATCTATATGCCCAGGGGCATCAGGGCATCGGGTAATCAGGGCATCAGGGCATCGAGGCATTGGTGCATCGGGGCATCGGGGCATTGGGACATCGGGGCATCGGGGCATAGGGGCATCAGGGCATCGGGGCATCAGGGTATTGGGGCATCGGGGCATCGGGGCATCGGGGCATCGGGGCATCGGGGCATCGAGGCATCGGGGCATCGGGGCATGGGGGCATCGGGGCATCGGGGCATCGGGGCATCGGGGCATCGGGGCATCGGGGCATCGGGGCATCGGGGTATCGAGGCATAGGGGCTGTGGGGCATCGGGACATCGGGGCATCGGGGCATCGGGGCATCGGGGCATCGGGGCATCGGGGCATTGGGGCACCGGGGCATCGGGGCATCGAAGCATCTGGGCATCGAAGCATTGGGGCATTGGGGCATCGGGGCATTAAGGCATCGGGGCATCGGGGTATCAGGGCATCGGGGCATCGGGGCATCGGGGCATCTGGGCATCTGGGCATCGGGTCATTGGGGCATCGGGGCATCGGGGCATCGGGGCATCTGGTTATCTGGGCACATGGGCATCGGGGCATGGGGGCATGGGGGCATCGGGGCATCGGGGCATCGGGGCATCGGGGCATCGGGGCATCGGGGCATCGGGGCATCGAGGCATCGGGGCTGCGGGGCATCGGGACATCGGGGCATCGGGGCATCGGGGCATCGGGGCATCGGGGCATCGGGGCATCGGGGCATCGGGGCATCGGGGTATCGGGGCATCGGGGCATCGAAGCATCTGGGCATCGAAGCAATGGGGCATTGGGGCATCGGGGCATCGGGGTATCAGGGCATCGGGGCATCGGGGCATCGGGGCATCTGGGCATCTGGGCATCGGGGCATCGGGGCATCTGGGCATCGGGGCATCGGGGCATTGGGGCATCGGGGCATCGGGGCATCGGGGCATCTGGTTATCTGGGCACATGGGCATCGGGGCATCGGGGCATCGGGGCATCGGGGCATTTGGGCATTTGGGCATCGGGGCATCGAGGCATCGGGGCATCGGGGCATCGGGGCATCGGGGCATCGGGGCATCGAAGCATCGGGGCATCGGGGTATCAGGGCATCGGGGCATCGGGGCATCGGGGCATCTGGGCATCTGGGCATCGGGGCATGGGGGCATCGGGGCATCGGGGCATCGGGGCATCTGGTTATCTGGGCACCTGGGCATCGGGGCATCGGGGCATCGGGGCATCGGGGCATCGGGGCATTTGGGCATCGGGGCATCGGGGCATCCGGACATCCGGGCATCGGGGCATTGGGGCATCGGGGCATCGGGGCATCGGGGCATCTGGGAATCTGTGCATCGGGGTATCAGGGCATTGTGGCATCAGGGCATCTGTGCATCGGGGCATTAATTATGCAGTTCTCTCGGGTCTGAGATGTTATTCGCAAAATAAGCTTTTGTGAAATCTACG
Organism: Limnomonas spitsbergensis; assembly: GCA_037349105.1. Taxonomy (NCBI): domain Eukaryota; kingdom Viridiplantae; phylum Chlorophyta; class Chlorophyceae; order Chlamydomonadales; genus Limnomonas; species Limnomonas spitsbergensis. The sequence continues at coordinate 3,594,104 of JAYJMM010000101.1, read as the reverse complement.
AAATCCTCATTGTTTGGCTCTCTGTACCTCAGTCACCGTTGGGCCAAAAAGCATTTTCAGACCATGTATGGAAAGCTCTCGTCATGCTCCATACTTTTTGAGGATGGGGTGTTTTCAGTTGTTTTGCCCCCCCCCCCTCGGTTCTTCTAATCATCAAGTTGGGCGCCCACACGGCCGGGCCTTTTTGAGTAGGCTTCAGAGTTGTCATGTCGTGAATGTTAGGAACTTCCAACGAAAGATGGTTACCTTGTAATTTCATACGGCAGTCTTACGGGCAAATGTAAAGAGAATTATGACGTTGCATTCGGAACAGAACCTGGTCTCATTGTACACATTGCACCGTTATGTGAGACTGTCATTACACTGCAATAGGAAATTGCCCAACACTGGCAAAACTCGGCCAATGGTGGGTTGCCAGGTAGCCACAACTGGGCTTATTGCACCCTGCCCCTTGGACATGTGATGTATTTGTACGTATGGAGAGATAGGTTGCAAGCGCAAGGGCATTGTTAGTGCTGGAATAGGTCCGCTGTAGTTGCGCGTATCATTTTTCATAGAGCAAAAGTCAATGATCAATTGTCTACTCAGTCTAGGACATATCTTCGGGCACAGGAATGGTATGCAATGATTGAAGCTTTGGGCAGCTGGCCAACCAAATCGCTGCAACCACTTAGTTGGCATATTCCATGCGCTGAGTTCATGAAATGATGAAGTGGGAGTTTGGAAAACAGTGTTCTGGTCTTGCTCACCAACATTCTGAATGCGGTTTTATATGCCAGGCATGTAACACTCATTGCACATTCATGAGGTCCGCGATATCAGAGTCTACAGATAGGAGCTGCTCTAGTTTAGGCCCCACCACCAAAGAGCAGTAACTGCAATTGTTGTTATTCTTTTCAAAGTAACCCTGGTGAGACTCATCAGCAACAAGAAACGTGAACGTGCGTTGATCAGGCGGGCAGGGGTATGGTGAGGCACCAGGTGGAAGCGTCCCACTTTCGCCATACGTGAAAGCATCTTCTGTAGTTGGCGAGCTGTACGCTTCTCCTCCGTCCAATTCCTTCAATATTTCAGTCAGCACTTTGTCACCTGCCCAACCAGTCAACAAACAGGGTTCCAACTTGGTTTTAAGGTGATGAACAGCTTCTACTAGGATTGCAAATTTCTATATTTGAGACGTGATCCAATCGATGTCTAACGTAGTGTCAATCCAGCTTTGCTGCAGGATGCCATGATTCACAATGAAGTATATTGAAATCAAAACAGGTACCAGAAAGCATGGTTCACTTTTGTCATGCATCGCAAAATGGCAGTTGATTTGGGGTTTGATATCTATGCAACGCTTCAAACTCAAATCCTAAACTAAATCGAAAAGTAAAATGCTTGGGAGGCAGAATTTCAAGTCAGGTGTGGTAACTAAGATGAGAGCGATACGGTACGTGGGCTACGGGCGATTGAAGGGCAGAAAAGGACTTCCACTATTGCACTACAAATTCATTGATGACATTTTAGGTCAGCGGCGACAATTCACCTGTGTGATGTTGCCTCTCAGCCACTGCCAATTTAGAAACTCGCAGCTGATGGTCGTTGCTGCAAAGGATGAGGGATCGGTATTGAGGTCCAGCATCCAAACCCTGTCCTTTGGAAGAGGCGGGATCATGCGACGAGAAAAACACCTGAAGGGAAATCACACAGGAGAAGGCGGGAAGGGCTGGGGTCATAACCATCACACAGGAGAAGGCGGGAAGGGGTGGGGTCATAGCAGCCATGGATTGCCGTAGCCAGAGCATGATGCATGATCAGCAAAAGGCAGGTAGAAGGATAGGCCAGTGGGGCTGAGCGTAAGATCTATATGCAACACACAGGATTACTGACTTTGTTCTTCGCAGTGTCATTATTGATTGGCAGAAATGCCTTCAACTCTACCATCTTGAATGTATTTTTGTTGTTGTTCAGATATCACTACACCCTAAAACGTTGCACAAATTTAAATTTGTTTTTAGTATGTACCATAACAGACCGTCACTTCAGCAGTAGTTTTCTTTGACGTACATTCACTCAGGCTCAGATATGACGTTGTTTGTTCCTGATTGCTCCAGTAACAACTTGGGCACATAACTGTCGCCTATGGCCTGAGGCTTGGTGCAGGAAGTCCTGCTGCTTGCTTGGGCCACCGACAGTAGGGCGGTCATGGTTTGGTCCTCATACAACCACTCATCGACGTCCAGTGAGTAGCAAGCCCAAGGTGTTTCATTGTGCACTAAATAAACACGGGCGCACGCACACCTTGGCATTCATGTGTACATGGTCCTGCACACGGACTGGTTTCCCCCTGCAGGCAGCTGGTTCGCTTTGCCTGGCTAGCCCTTTCGAAAAAGGCTGTGGGCGGTTGTGTGAACGTTTTATTAAAAACACTGACGCACCCTGACCAGGTCTTCGAAGCTGACAATGGCCGGATTGTACGTCAGCTTGACCACCTCCGCATGACCTGTGCTACCTGAGGACACCTTCACAACCAGGCAGACGTGACAGGGTGGGGAAAGATCAGGGTGCGTTTCCTCACAACATTCCCGGCCCTCCAAAGAAGACAGCTTGGCCTAGCAAATGGATGGCAATGCCAGGTACGCCTGAGGCAGCTCAGGATGTACATTGGCCTAATGGGCAATGTAACAATCGATCCCAACTAGCAGGCAACCAGCGCAACGCAAGCTACATTCTTGCATGTTCTTGACTGTTGGCTGGGCTGTCATGTTCTTCTGCCACCAATGACCCTACAGGTATACGGGGAGCTTTAAGAGCATGCCAAGGTTGGTGTGTAGGTGAAGGCTCAGATCTAGTATGCCTCGAAGAAAGGAAATAAAGAAAACTTAACCCTAGGCAGTCTCCACGAGGTGCGGACAGACATCGTGTTGACATGAATACGGTGGGTTGATGAATTCAATGAAGGATCAAGCTGGACCGTGTAGATCAACACAAAAGCAATTGAGGTCATTGATCATCCATCAATGCATGGTCCACTGCCCATCAATGCATAGCTCACTGCCCCTACTTGCCAGCCCAGCCTGCTGCCTGCCTGCAGATACTAACGCAACACTAAACTAATGTGAACAGCCCTTGAATTACAATTCAAAATGCTAACATGCCTTAGTCCGATGTATGCAACTTGAGCATTCTGCAGTCCCTTCCTCGGCCTCCTCCAGAGGGCCTACCTGCTCATGTGTTGGACAGTCCACAGAGCCTCCCGCGTAACCACAACGCACATCAAGGACACCTTTCACACGCCTGAGTGAAGGGGCAGTGGGCAGGCGTCAGAAACTATCAGTACGACCAAACTGTGGAATCAAGCATGCGCACTTACAGTAATCCCGTCTAAGATATAGGGTAATGAAGACAGTGACACTGCTGAGCTATACAGTGAGAATCATCGAGAGTTGCCATGGCTAGCCATAGCACACCATACATCATTATGAAAATCACACAATTGCATTCCTCATCTTCAGGCAGGTTATACGTAATGGTAGCATTGTGTGAATGTGTTCATACAGCAATTTACAGCCATCTACCATGCACGGCATTATTGACATCCCGCGCAAAGAAACATACAGTCATCCTCCGTAACAGTTTGAACTCCCCAAGGCCGGGACATCAAGTCATCAACCCATTTCCCACTCCATCCAGTCAGAGTAAGCCCATTCAAGAAACAAGCTGGACAAGACAGATTCGCTTAATCACTGGGAGCAATGTATTCATCCCATGACTCCATGTCAGTACACACCCAAAATCCAATGTTGTTTCACATCCACTTGCATCTAACCGCCCTACATCACTAAAACAAGTGTTCAACAGGTCAAAATAAAGCACAAATGTTTCTGGCATGAACAAATCCCAGACAAGCCATGCATTATAATCAGCCCTTCACCCTCATCCTTGCCTGAAGACTGCCTCAGCACACCAGAAGCAACCGCATCCAAATGTTGCAACCTCTTCACCTGCATCGTATGCAGCCAAGAGACCATCCACAGGAATGGAGAGGGGCAAATCAATTCAGCATCAGCATTTATCTTAGGTTCAAGCAAGAGAAGTAGAAACGGACATGCACCTGCAATACCTCTGACATTGCAAGATACCAGTATTCAGCCATGCATCATAAGTACTAGGGGGGTCATTCATACACATTGTGTGGATCCGTGCACATACAACCATACCAGATCACGCTGGTGAGCGAGCCTGCCCAACGAGATTTCAAAATCTAAGTTCCTCCTGTATTCTGTACATCATATTATCTGATGGCCTGCATGAAAGCAAGGGTTGAGGACTGATCTGTCTCTAAACAGAATGTATGTGCTAGACTGCTGGCTTAGAAGTGACTTGTCATCCAGAGAGGAGCCACTCTTCAGAGTCAAGGCATGCCCCCACCTAGTGCAGACCCGGTCAATTTTTGAGTGGGTGAGACATTGAGGTCCGCCTCGTCACCAGTTGAGTCCTTCTGCGCACCAGGCAGGCAATCACAGCTTGCATGGCGTCACAGCTTGCATGGCGTCACAGCTTGCATGGCGTCACAGCTTGCATGGCGTGATACAAAACGTGCCCTCAGTCAATATTTCTGACTTCATACGTTGCTGATTAAATAGAGTTTTAACCTCAAGTAAATCAGTTTTCATACTCACAGCAGCACCCTGACTAGCCAGAACCTGGCCACATGCAAATAATCAATTACCTGTAACAGACTAATAGAGCAAGCCCTTGCAGCCAAGGCCTGGGTAATCGGTATGCAAAGCCCTTGCAGCCAAGGCCTGGGTAATTGGTAGGCAAAGCTCTTGCAGCCAAGGCCTGGGTAATTGGTAAGCAAAGCCCTTGCAGCCAAGGCCTGGGTAATTGGTAGGCAAAGCCCTTGCAGCCAAGGCCTGGGTAATTGGTAGGCAAAGCCCTTGCAGCCAAGGCCTGGGTAATTGGTAGGCAAAGCCCTTGCAGCCAAGGCCTGGGTAATTGGTAGGCAAAGCCCTTGCAGCCAAGGCCTGGGTAATTGGTAGGCAAAGCCCTTGCAGCCAAGGCCTGGGTAATTGGTAGGCAAAGCCCTTGCAGCCAAGGCCTGGGTAATTGGTAGGCAAAGCCCTTGCAGCCAAGGCCTGGGTAATTGGTAGGCAAAGCCCTTGCAGCCAAGGCCGGGTAATTGGTAGGCAAAGCCCTTGCAGCCAAGGCCTGGGTAATTGGTAGGCAAAGCCCTTGCAGCCAAGGCCTGGGTAATTGGTAGGCAAAGCAACCTCCAGAGTTTCCCTTGAGCTAGGACCCCACCTTTCGACCCATAAAGCTCTGCAGAATCCACAAGATGAGCTCGGCTGACCTGCAGAAAGGCAAGCGGCCACCATACTCTATTTAGGGGAGCATCAGCAACAGTGCGGCTGCATCATGGCCTAGGTCTAGGGGAGCCTGGTGCAGTTAACCCTGCTGCTTGGGCCACTCGCTGTAGGCCAGTCAGGGTTTTATCTCCATCGCCCAGTAGTGACCGCCTAGCAGCCTGATGAAGATGGCCTGGCACCCCCTCGATAGCCAGGGGCGGCCTCTTGCGGCTTCACTACTGCCTGATTGGATTCTCCTTAGTATTATGCAGTCAGGACCAAGCAGCCTTATCCAACTCACTCACACTCCAGCCTAGAAGGTCATGTCATCATGAAATCTAAATAAATAAAGAGCATGGGGGCAAACAGGGAAATGGAATCCGTGCTGTCTACTCATCATATTCGGGTAGGAGATCTACGAAATGACCGGATTCCTGGCAGGACACCTTTGAAAGACCTTTAAGAAGCATGCCCAAACATCCCATGGCATCACCCACTGGTCTGGACAGCTGCTGGTATCACGAGCTTACATAAGTGCATCCAACCATTCAAGCAGAGCTTTTCCTTCAGGTGCCCTCAAGACCAACTTTGGGGGCTGTCGGGCAATCAACACAAGGCCTGGGCTATTGAGATTTGAGGACAAATCCTTGACCTGCCTGCAGCCAATGGCCCCTGCAGCAGGGCTTGCAGCACCATGCCCCCTCGGTCACGTAGGCCATGGTGTAATTCAAGCACATCAATATAAACATTCCGGTCATTCAATGCAGTGCTTTAGCACCGGCAATATGCATCTCTCCACAAAACACTCTTCATAATCCAGCCCTAGCCACTTTGGTAATTATTATTCGCTTCAGTTGTTCCGCTGGTGCCGCCCCATGCGCCCATGCCCCATGCAGCTTCTTGCGGATCATCACATTCCACTAGTTAAGCCGATAATGCTGACCTGTCAATGTCGGCCAGGTCGGCCAGGCTGGCATGGGTCTGGTTGCCGAGCACCTCTTGCCGCGTCCGTCCTTCATTGAGAGCTCCAACATCATCAGGGCCGCTCCGCATGATGCTGAGGTGAGGAGAGGGCGGTCCTGATTGATGACGACTGCGCAACAGCTCGTGACCTCTGTTTGATACGCTCTGTGACTCCTGTCTAACAGCTAGCTTGCCCATGCGGCTGGCAGGGGAGGGGAGGGTGAAGTAGGAGCCAGGCATGTGGCTACAGCTCACTAGGCGCGTTAATGCAACCATAGATTTAAATACAGATTTTCAAGAAACCTTCACAGACGCCCAGCGAAAGCGTCATTGCTCTCTGAGATCGTTTAGGGGACAGGCCCTCCCGGGGTCAGGCCAGACCAGGGCTTTTGGTGCATAAGCCGTGTCTGCGGATTGAGAGGTATCGGTACACATCGACATACGTGCTCTTTTATCTATGAGAATCGTTCCATATTGAGTTAGACAGGTGCTGTAATCGTCTAACTCCCTGCCTGTCCGCCGATCGCCATCGCTTCCTCCCTCCCTGTCACGTTTCCTTTCCTGACTTCGAACCGCAAGTTGGAGCAACCATCCCTGGCTGTATACATCTCGCATTTACTTTCCATTGGTGGCCAGTTAGATGCTGCCCGCACTACACCGCCTCGAGCGTTCCTCATGGTCTCTCATCGGCCTCAACGCTTCCATGCCTCGTATCATTGCCGCCAGCATCAGCACCTGCGCCCCCCTGTTGAGATGTGCTGCTGTGGACCCAAAAGGCAGTGCGGCACCAGATGACGACTCGGAGAGGCAAGGCTCGGTTGAAACAGGTACAGTACAAGACTGGCTGGGTCTCTACACCATGGAATTTGTGAATGCTGAACCAAATCCTGGCGGGCAATAGGGTGGGCTGCCAAAACACTTGAGTCCATCGCTGTGGACCGCTTCTGCACAGAACGCTTCCTCATGCAATCCATGAGCATGACGCAGTGCATGGGAGAAACCATCACTCCAGTGCACACCAGGCCACCTCTGAGGGGCTCCCAGAGGCCACCATGGGGCCAATTGGGACCAAGCCTTGATTGGCCTATAGCCTATGGCCAAGCAGCCGAGGTTGCTGCACCCGGCCCCTTAGCTGAAGGCCATGAAGCTGAAATGTAGCTGAGGCACGCGAAAACAAACTGGGATAAGCTGGCCATTATGGCTTCTGCTTCTGCCAAAGTTACCTGCTTTCTACACACACCTCAGCCTGGATGCATGCGTTGCCTTTTCAATCATCGCCAAGCCCTTTGACCCTCAATAGTTACCAACCCTGACACTGCTGTTCAGCCCATTGTCTGTGACTGCCGACATTCCGGTTGCTGTGCTGCTTCTACAGCTCCTGGCCCAGGGAGGCCCACTTCTACAAGCAGATCCCGAGAGGATACATCCACAGGGCACCGGGAACCCAAAAAGAGAGCACCGCCAGGCCTGGTAAGTAGGCCCTGTGGCCCTGTGTGCATTGCCTGCTTCACGGCAAAGCAGCAATTCTGTCATGTTCTTGTTCTTGCAGTGAATTTACGGCAGGCCCTGTGTGGTCATATTTCAACTGTGTGCCTCCCTGTATACTGGCATGTCTTGTGTAAGACAGCGTATGCAACAGGGTTATGCAAGTCATGTATGGTTATACGGATGTTTCCCCGCCTCTGAATGCGGATCACTCATGACGTATTTGTTTGCAGGGCTCTTTAAAGGACAACGCGATCTCTCACAATTTGGATTTCCGTGTTCATGGAGATCTGTCATCTTTAGACGGGATGGTCGCGGAGATGGGACGCAGGTGGGGATCAGGAAGAAGCTAGGTCGGGTGAGGCTAGGAGGGCGGAAGATGTTGATCACCTTGGGGCGAGCATGCGGTACCAAGCATGTAGTACTGGCAACATATGATAGTGCCCTAGACTTTCTGGCCATGTGGGAAGGTCCCACAATATCAGCCTTAGTCCAACTGATGGGAAGAATTGCCCTGGAACACGGCCAGTGTACCGTATGAGTTGATTATATCTAGGTGGAGTCAAGTTTGCATGCCCTGACCCTTGTGCAGGCAAGACCATTACATGGAGCTGTTGCTGGCCCAGGCGCGAATCGAGACGAAGAAGAGAGCACCGCTACGAGAGCCTCTTCTGGATGTATTAGAGAAATCCCTTAAGGACTAGTCGTTGGAGGTTTGGTACCAGAGTTTGCTTTTGGCTAGGTTGAGGAAGTCAAGCGCATGCGTCAAAAACTGCCAAATTAATAGCGGATTGAGACACGCTGCTGTCAACGATGTTGGGTGAGAAAGACGGCGAGTGTGTGGAGGACGTGCTGCATCCTTGCGTATAATACTTAAGCTACAGTAGCGGTGTTGGTTTAACCCCTGGATTAACCCTCAGGTTTTTCACTAGTTGCATCGGGGAAGAGATCATTTGGTACGGGATTTTTGTTCATTTTCGTGAGCGCAAGACTCTCATGGAACTTGGGGACTAGTGAACTTCTATTTTGGCCTCATTCAAGTGCTACTTTTTGTCCCCCCCTCTTTTCCCCTTATATTTTCCTTTCCCACGTGTCAATGACGTTACAGCTCTGGGCCCTGCTCAAGAAGGCTCGACCGCCTATCCCACATGTCAAAAACGTCATACCTCTGGGCCCTGCTTAGACAGACTCGGCCGCGTGGGCGCTTAACTAAAGGGTTGGGTGGAAAGAACAAACAAATACAAGGGGCAGGAAAAGACAGGGGGCAAGTGCGAAATCAAGTTGTAATGTTATGAGCCTTTGTGAAGCCCGCAAGGTTACAGATTGTGCATACCCGTGGGGCCCTGCAAAATGCTAGACCGCGAGGGACTGGTACGGGTTGAGCACCCTGGATTCATGCTACTATGCACAGCTAGACTAAGGAGACCATGGTGCAGCCATGCCAATGTGATGGGGGCCGGAGAATGGAACCCGTCACCCCGATCCAAGGTGCAGTTATACTTACATCCTACGTGATGGGCAGGAACTCTGGGTAATCTGTGGGGTGGCTGATAATGCCGTGAACGGGACAGGGCTTAAAAGACCGAAGGACAAGACGGTGCAATTGGAACAGCCTGTTAACTTGGATCACTTAATGGCTGCAGGTTAACATCAAAGCACCATCTGATTATGATGTGTGTCACCAGATTGTGTTCCTTTCAAGAGGCACTGGAGAATGTAAAAATTGGAGATCTGCGGAGTCAGATTCACGAAATTCATCTACAATATGCCGGCATGATGCAGTAATGGTAATGGCAATATATAACTGTAGGCAATAATGGCCAACATAGGGTGAGTGTAGCTAAGGTCACCTGCATAGGGTGAGTGTAGCTAAGGTCACCTGCATAGGGTGAGTGTAGCTAAGGTCACCTGCATAGGGTGAGTGTAGCTAAGGTCACCTGCATAGGGTGAGTGTAGCTAAGGTCACCTGTATAGGGTGAGTGTAGCTAAGGTCACCTGCATAGGGTGAGTGTAGCTAAGGTCACCTGCATAGGGTGAGTGTAGCTAAGGTCACCTGTATAGGGTGAGTGTAGCTAAGGTCACCTGCATAGGGTGAGTGTAGCTAAGGTCACCTGTATAGGGTGAGTGTGGCTAAGGTCACCTGCATAGGGTGAGTGTAGCTAAGGTCACCTGCATAGGGTGAGTGTAGCTAAGGTCACCTGCATAGGGTGAGTGTAGCTAAGGTCACCTGCATAGGGTGAGTGTAGCCAAGGTCACCTGCATAGGGTGAGTGTAGCTAAGGTCACCTGCATAGGGTGAGTGTAGCCAAGGTCACCTGCATAGGGTGAGTGTAGCTAAGGTCACCTGTATAGGGTGAGTGTGGCTAAGGTCACCTGCATAGGGTGAGTGTAGCTAAGGTCACCTGTATAGGGTGAGTGTGGCTAAGGTCACCTGTATAGGGTGAGTGTGGCTAAGGTCACCTGCATAGGGTGAGTGTAGCTAAGGTCACCTGCATAGGGTGAGTGTAGCTAAGGTCACCTGCATAGGGTGAGTGTAGCTAAGGTCACCTGCATAGGGTGAGTGTAGCTAAGGTCACCTGTATAGGGTGAGTGTAGCTAAGGTCACCTGCATAGGGTGAGTGTAGCTAAGGTCACCTGCATAGGGTGAGTGTAGCTAAGGTCACCTGTATAGGGTGAGTGTGGCTAAGGTCACCTGTATAGGGTGAGTGTGGCTAAGGTCACCTGCATAGGGTGAGTGTAGCTAAGGTTACCTGCATAGGGTGAGTGTAGCTAAGGTCACCTGCATAGGGTGAGTGTAGCTAAGGTCACCTGCATAGGGTGAGTGTAGCTAAGGTCACCTGTATAGGGTGAGTGTAGCTAAGTTCACCTGCATAGGGTGAGTGTAGCTAAGGTCACCTGCATAGGGTGAGTGTAGCTAAGGTCACCTGTATAGGGTGAGTGTAGCTAAGGTCACCTGCATAGGGTGAGTGTAGCTAAGGTCACCTGCATAGGGTGAGTGTAGCTAAGGTCACCTGTATAGGGTGAGTGTGGCTAAGGTCACCTGTATAGGGTGAGTGTGGCTAAGGTCACCTGCATAGGGTGAGTGTAGCTAAGGTCACCTGCATAGGGTGAGTGTAGCTAAGGTCACCTGCATAGGGTGAGTGTAGCTAAGGTCACCTGTATAGGGTGAGTGTAGCTAAGGTCACCTGCATAGGGTGAATGTAGCTAAGGTCACCTGCATAGGGTGAGTGTAGCTAAGGTCACCTGCATAGGGTGAGTGTAGCTAAGGTCACCTGCATAGGGTGAGTGTAGCTAAGGTCACCTGCATAGGGTGAGTGTAGCTAAGGTTACCTGTATAGGGTGAGTGTAGCTAAGGTCACCTGCATAGGGTGAGTGTAGCTAAGGTCACCTGCATAGGGTGAGTGTAGCTAAGGTCACCTGTATAGGGTGAGTGTAGCTAAGGTCACTTGCATAGGGTGAGTGTAGCTAAGGTCACCTGCATAGGGTGAGTGTAGCTAAGGTCACCTGTATAGGGTGAGTGTGGCTAAGGTCACCTGTATAGGGTGAGTGTGGCTAAGGTCACCTGCATAGGGTGAGTGTAGCTAAGGTCACCTGCATAGGGTGAGTGTAGCTAAGGTCACCTGTATCCCTATTCCTTCTAGGAAACAAAATATGTGTCCACAACCCCAGACGGCTGACAGCATGCAGCAGCAATCAGAAGGAAGTGCCAGAGCTCGGAACAGCACTCAAAATGCTTAAGTACTCTGTAACTAGTTTGTTCAGTATCTTCGTATAAATGTAAAAAGGCATGGTGCTAGAAGTATTAATACAAACAAGCTGAGATCCAGGCAAATCGGTAGCATTAATTGTTAAACACACAACTGCAAGAATCACTTGAGCTCTTGCGGCTATGAACCTACGCAACCTTTCCCAGACAAATTCTACAAATGAATGCACAACACGCCCAACCTTAACAACCTCCTGCACTCATGCCACTCCTCAGACCCACCCTCAGCGTCCAACAGACCTCCTGATCTATAAACTAATGAACCCTATTCAACAGGTCCATCCGGTCTGCCATCCTGTCTTCCATCAGTAACCAGGCATATCACAGGCTAGGATCAATCATGCGTCATCAGCCGCTCCTTTTCAAAGTTACATGTCAGGAGCAGGCATAACCACCAAGCTTCAGTCCAGGACAGCCGACACTAGAAGACAGCACAATAATCAGCGGCACGAGGCACGTTGCTGCCAACGTTGCTAGGCAAGGGGAGACGGCAAGCATGTGGAGGACATGCTACCTGCTTGCCTCCAATGCCCTAGGGTCCAGGAAAACTACGTGAGCAGGGTCGGGCAGCCCCCCAAACGGCAGCCCCACAGACTTCAAGCAGCGACACCGGGGCAAAAATGGATGGTACGCCCCAGCTTTTGCACATGATGTGGTCGACGTTGCCGAGGGCCAGGCTCTAGAGTGCTGGGGATCCTGCCTTCCATTCCTTTCCGTCCTATTCCTAAGTCCCTTGTTTTCTTCCTCCTCTTCCCTTTTGTTTCCAACCAGCCAGAGGGACGCCCTCGCGGCTGCGGTTTTTGAGGCAGGGATAAGAGGTGGGACGTCATCAACCATGACACGTCGCCAGCTGGCATCTCCACCAGACCGAAGTACACGCTGCCATGAGGATCAGAGAAGGCTGGCATTGCCGGCCGCCGCAGATACTGCTGTTTGTGACGAGGCGGTCAAGGCTGTTGTAGTGGCATGGGGGGATGCATCCGGCCTAGGAGAGAGAGACGAGTAGGCGGCACCAGGGGCCGTTACCCCCCTCACATGCTGCTCATGGCCTGAGGAATCGCCTAGGTGCGCTTCCCTCGAAGTTGACAGATGTGTGCTCCCACAATCAGTATTGGCTGGCGATGCCAGAGCAACAGGCAGGCCCGACGGTGCGCCTTCCACTGGGTTCTGGTGACCAGAGACCGTCCCGTAGGAAGGCTGAGGGAACTGAGCCCCGTAATTTGAGTCATGGCCAATCGTAACGGTGTAAGTGGGAACGTGCGTGGCCATCACAGGTTGCGGGTTGGGCATGGTGTAGCCGGGCATCTGCACGACAAGCAAAGATCAAGAGAATGGCCGTGAGTATGGGTCATCTTGAACTCATGACTCCCAGGAGGGGGCATGGGGCTATCATACTAACAGATTGACTGTAACACGCTCGGGAGTTGGCAAGAGGCAGGGTGCTCCCAAGTATTACAAGGTCTGAATAAAGATCCCTCAAAAGGCAGAAGTCAGTCACAATGAAAGATAATGTGGTGTTCGGCAAGGAGACGTGACTAGGTTCTCAGCCCCACTCCTGTAGCCCGACAACACTTAAATGCTTCCTTTTCGGGTTTCCCTTAGATGCAAGGGGTGGTGACCAGCTTCGAACAAAAGGGCTGGTGAGTGGTGACCAACCTCAACCACAAGTTATTTAAGGGCTAATGAACAGCCCGAAATACAGGTCATCTTCAGGAAGAAGTGATTCTCGAGGAACCTCTGTCCCTCAATACAAGCACACAAACACCTCAGCACCCGCTGCACCCTTCCCTCAATACCAACACACTACCGCGTCAGCCAATACTGCACCCGTCTCTGCCGCTCCCCTCAAACCCTCCCCCCTTCACCACTCCCATGTTCCACTTACGGGGGCAACAGGGTGCATCTGGGCAAACTGGTACGCAGGCGGCATAACCCCGGGGGTCATGTTGCTGCTGTACTGCATGTTGTTGCCGTACTGCATGTTGTTGTTGTACTGCATGTTGTTGCTGTACTGCATGCCAGGGTGGAACAACGGCTGAGCCTCGACCATGTGACCGGGCATGGTGCCGAGCATCACGCTGTGGCCAGTAACGGCGTATCCAGCAGCGCCCCCGACATAGCCAGCTGGAGTGGCGCAGCACCAAAAGTAGCAGAGGCAGCCCATGGAGATGCAAAAGAAGAAAAAGCCCCAGAAAAACACGCGATACCTGCGCACACATGGGATGGGGGCAGGTCCAGTCAGGGGCATCCACTATCCAATACAGGTTTCTAATTTTGGAGACTTGGAGGTCGGCACACGGAGGGGGCAGAATGGAGGTTGGGGGATAGGCGATAATCTGCAGGGAGAGCTGAAGAGGCTTGATCAGTGCGAGCATGCATCACCTCCGGGTGGTGCTCTTACCAAGGGTTATCGCCCACAACGCGGTGCCGACAAGCCAATTTCAGGTTAGCAGCAGCAGCATTTCAACATGATGTTTACAAAGGAACAGCACGGATGTGGCTTCGGACCTATCTGCGCTGTTTCCTTTATTCTCGCGCCCACCACGGGGCACTGCTTTCTTTCTCTCTTACAAAGGAAGATCGAATCAGTCATATCTTCAATGCACCACCCACATGGCCATCACCCCCAATGTCCTGTCAAAAGGGATGTTCAAACCAGGCCCTTGAGCTAGGTACCATGCTGAGGGGGCTCTGGACCGGATGGTGCTGGCGTTGTTGGACCAGATTGTGTTAAACTGTCTCCCGTAACCCTGCCACATATCCCTTGGTCTGGCAGTCAGCCTATGCTAATTTATAGTGTGCTGGATCAACTTTGAGATGCCGCCGAATGGCCTCCATAAGGCCAATGAGGGCCAAACCCTCGCCCAGGCAGGAGGGCACGCTGCTCCAAGACATTGTGGCCTTGGGCCAAGAAGTTGAAGAATCGTAGCTGAAGCGAGCTAAAATATCGGTGGACTGTGATGGCTGAGTGTGGGGAGAGTCGATCACCACTGATGCCACTTCAACCCTGCCCTGCCCTGCACCTCAGACCGTGATTCACACACCTTCCGTGCAAAAGTGCATGGCACCTGCATGCAGCAAGTCATCACGTCGTGTGTGATATAATCTCACCAGTTCATCATGCTGTATATGTTAGCGTCGCAGGTACCATGGTAGTCACTCTCAGGCGTGATGCCGTGTGTGTTGAGGCAGTCATTGTAGGATTTGGTGGCAGCATCTAGCTGGCTCGCCCCGAGAGGAACCATCACCATGCCGATGACGAAGCTAGCTCCGCATATGACCCAGGCTGCCCGGTTTTGCCGTGTGTCGGGTTTGAAGTGTGATAACATCACGCAGCACTTGCAAGGGTTGCGCCGCAAAGGTTCTGCCATTTTATATTGCACTGGAATTCGTGAATCGTATCGGGAAATAAAGGCTCCTATCGCCTTTGCAATGCCAACAATATGACACTGTAGTGTCAAGAGTTTCTAAAACAGGCGAGACGCTAGGCCTTTGATTGAGCCCTGATTTGACGTCACTTCGCCGGTAAAGAAGCTAGTGTTCTTGCGGCAGAGGATCTGTCATGAAGCTGGTATTTCTCACTCTTCACCCGCACTTTCCCGGACCCGTGGCCGTGGTCGCAGATTCTCGACGCGGCGGGTGTGAACCCGGTGGTGTGGACTGGTTCGGTGATGATCCGGAAGTATTTATTCCAAAAACAACACCTCATGTTTGTTTTAATCATTTAGAATAATAAAAGAGAAAAAATCCTTATCGCCTGATCGCCGATTTTTTTTATGTGAACGTCTTTTGCGTTCTCGCAAGAGTCGCTTGATGCCAGTTATTATACCCGCAATCTTTTTTAAACCGCGAGGTCAAGAAGTAGTTTGTAAATCCGTGTTGAAGCCGCAGGGGCCATCATTATTTTCATGTTAATCAAGCCTCTTTAATGGAAAGCTGGCACCATGCCAGCGAGATAGGGCGCAATATCTGTGGGGGTGGTGGGATCGCATACTGGTCAATGACGTTACACCACTGGGCCATGCTGCAAAGCTCGGCCGCGTCGGCGTCCAACAGCAAGGTTGGAAACTAAAGAGACAGCATACTGGTATCACACCATGGTAATATCAATTTTGGTACCGGCGTGGAGCTGTGTGGTGGAATTTTCACTGTGCATGGTAGGGATTTAGTGGGTGAATGGTAAGGGCGCACACATGCATGCGGGGTGGGAATTGTGGCATGTGTCATTGGATGTATATGCATGTATTACTGGGGGTGAGTTCTTAAGCCACGGGGGGCATTCTTCAGCCAGAGAGGAGCCAGTTAGGGGCATGGGTGCCCTCGCCGTTAACGAAACCCATACCCAAGCAGGAGACTGTATCATGTTTGTCAGGGTTGCTACTACCTGCATGACAGCAATCGTGGGATGCATTGGGACACTTTCCCGCACACAACATTTCGTGATCTAGTTAAAATCGTATTTGCTGTGGACTTTACGCCCTGCAGCTTCCGATGGCTGCCCGCAAGAGAGAGATGGACCCCGAGCTCAGCTGGTTTTGAATGTTGAAGGTGGCACAAATGCCTCTCCGTGCCTCTTTTGTGGACTGTGCTGTAGCCATTGTTAAAGGGTCAGTCTCTAGGGATTCTGAGGCGCCGGTGTCGTTTGCCTTTCCGGCCTTCCCTTTTGATACTTTTTGCCCCCTTTTTAGTTTCTTCTCTTTTCCCTTTTGATCAGTGTGGCACCCTCGCGGCCAAGCAGGGGTGGGATATGCTTGCTTTTGTAGATTTTTTTATACTCTGTTGAGGGCTAGTATCTAGTGGAACTCAGGTGTCGGACTTTGCCTTCTTTGCCTTCCCGGCCTCTCCTTTTGTTCCTTTCCCCCCCTCCTCCTTTTAGTTCCTTCTTTTCTCCCTTCTAAACTGTTGGGCGCCCACGCGGCCGAGCTTTGAGCGGGCCCAGAGGTGTTACGTTATTGACAAATGCCTCTCTGTGAGGCGTCAAATACAATAATCATGAAGCCAGAATCTGAGGCATGAAAGCAGCAGTGCCGACTCCTCTGTATCTAACTATGGGCATTGCCGCATGCAAACACTGGGACCCAGCTCAAATCCCTTTCCCTTACAACTTCCTCATGATGGCACTCTGCCGTTGATGCACATAAATTAAGTGATGTAAACAAGGGTTCTGTAATTTGACTGGGTCTATTCCGAAACACATGTTCATATCACATAGGGATGACTGAACCCTCTCGGTCTCTCCCCTTGTCTAGAATCTAGACTCTAGATCGCCAAGTTACATATTCCTGCCCCCGTCACATAGGGTGGCATGGCTGCACCATCGTCCTGGCTGGGCATGGAGCTGAATTGAGCTCGCTCATCCACTCACAGCGTTCAGCAGGGCCCAGTGGTTATGCACCGTTCTAAACTGCAGATGAGGCCATGTTCGCCGAAGCATGGGCGGGTGATCCTCAATATCCGTGCGCTGCAATCAATGGGGGTTCAATCAAGGATCCAAGCCGTCGGCCGGACTGAAATGAACGAAAACATCGGCCCGAGGTTTATTTGGCAGATCCATTGCATCCACACACTTTTATGACATCGCCCCTGTCATTGTCCTTCGATCAGATACCCGGCCCGTCGCAGATACCGCAGGGTGCACAGCCACACAGGGCCCCCCCAGTATGCTCAAACGGCTCCCGTCACCCCAATACTCTCGGTTTGCAGCCTTAAAGGCCGCGCGGGCGGCCGGTCCTCAGGCGGTCCCGTCTCCTGCGCATCAGCAATGATGACCGGCATGGAATGAGGGGTCAATCAAAAGAGTGGGGACAAAATCACAAAAGAGGGAAACACCGGACACCCCATCAATTTGTAACCGTCGCACAATGACTATGGGAGACATGCATCAGGGGTCTGACGAGGGGGGCGGGTGTGTGGGGGGGAATTTTGCTCCCCGACTCCTTTTCTCACCCTCTTTAAAAAACGCTTGTTCGTTTTCTCTTGTTATGACAGCATGGCTTCATACAACACCCTGCACATCCGGCTGAGTCCAATCCACACCTGCTTCAGACCTTGGCAGCTTCAATAGTTTCCCGCGGCCAAGCCAGGCACATTGCATCCAAACTGCATACAAAAGAACCCTTGTTATCCTTAATTTCCTCTAGAGCCTTCTCCCTTGACTGTCCTAGCTGACTTTCTGTTTGCCAACGTGGCCGAGCCTCTTTTCAGCATGGCCCAAGAGGTGTACCGTCATCAACAACACAACCCCGCACTGCACCTTGTAGATCCTGAGCTGGTTCTTGTCGCGCTCATTGTATGCGCCGAGCATGGTGGGCAGGCTGGTGGGCTTGTCAAAACGCAGCACAGGGCCCCCGTCCCAAATCAGATCAAAGCCTCCAATCTGAAGGCAGGCAGAAAAAGTGTGCGTTAAAGTGTGGATGGTGTGCGTTCAAGTGTGGATGGTGTGCAGAGCGGTCCCCAAAACATCATGCATGATGATCTCACTATCAGCACACAAACTCAACCTCGATTTCCCCCCCTGCTGGCCAATACGTCTCTGTCAAGTCAAGCCTTTCTCCTTCTTTATCTCCTCTTGCTGTAAAACCCTGAACCCCGTCTTCCAGAGGAAACATTTCCATGCAGATCCACTTCCTGGTGTGTCCTTCATACCTTCATACCTTCATACCTTCATACCTTCATTCATCCCACTGCTCACTGAAGGGCGCCTCATGCATTATTCAGCTACGTCATGGCATACGGCCGCGGGGGACTTGGTGTAGCAAGCCCCGTTGCTTAGGCTGTCATCCATCATAGGCCGGTTAGAGTCCCCATGGGCCGCAGGGGGACAAACTTTGTCTGCCGCACACTTCCATAACCCTTACACCCTGTATCCCCACCTTGAGCTCAGGTGCGCGCCCCGCCTCTCTCTTCCCCTCCATGTCAACGATGTCCAGCAAGTCCTGGGGTTAGACGGCGCGCAGGCTCAGGGGCTCAGATATTAAGAACAAGCATTGGGCAAGCATTGGGCAAGCATTGGGCAAGCATTGGGCAAGCATTGGGCAAGCATTGGGCAAGCATTGGGCAAGCATTGGGCAAGCAGTGGGCAAGCATTGGGCAAGGCTGTGCCCCCCCCTAACCCACTCAGCAGTGGACAAGGCTGTGCCCCCTCCTAACCCACTCAGCAGTGGACAAGGCTGTGCCCCCTCCTAACCCACTCAGCAGTGGACAAGGCTGTGCCCCCCCCTAACCCACTCAGTAGTGGACAAGGCTGTGCCCCCCCCTAACCCACTCAGAAGTGGACAAGGCTGTGCCCCCCCCTAACCCACTCAGAAGTGGACAAGGCTGTGCCCCCCCCTAACCCACTCAGAAGTGGACAAGGCTGTGCCCCCCCCTAACCCACTCAGAAGTGGACAAGGCTGTGCCCCCCCCTAACCCACTCAGAAGTGGACAAGGCTGTGCCCCCTCCTAACCCACTCAGAAGTGGACAAGGCTGTGCCCCCTCCTAACCCACTCAGCAGTGGACAAGGCTGTGCCCCCTCCTAACCCACTCAGCAGTGGACAAGGCTGTGCCCCCCTCCTAACCCACTCAGAAGTGGACAAGGCTGTGCCCCCCCCTAACCCACTCAGAAGTGGACAAGGCTGTGCCCCCCCCCCTAACCCACTCAGCAGTGGACAAGGCTGTGCCCCCCCCTAACCCACTCAGCAGTGGGCAAGGCTGTGCCCCCTCCTAACCCACTCAGCAGTGGACAAGGCTGTGCCCCCCCCTAACCCACTCAGTAGTGGACAAGGCTGTGCCCCCCCTTAACCCACTCAGCAGTGGACAAGGCTGTGCCCCCCCCCTAACCCACTCAGCAATGGACAAGGCTGTGCCCCCCCCCCCCCCCCTAACCCACTCAGCAGTGGACAAGGCTGTGCCCCCCCCTAACCCACTCAGCAGTGGACAAGGCTGTGCCCCCCCCCCTAACCCGCTCAGCAGTGGACAAGGCTGTGCCCCCCCCCCCCCCCCCCCCTAACCCACTCAGCAGTGGACAAGGCTGTGCCCCCCCCCCCTAACCCACTCAGCAGTGGACAAGGCTAACCCTCCATGTGCATCTCACACCCTGTCTCCTCCCCCCCCACATGCCCCCCCCCTAACCCTCCATGTGCATCTCACACCCTGTCTCCTCCCCCCCACATGCCCCCCCCTAACCCTCCATCTCACACCCTGTCTCCTCCCCCCCCACATGCCCCCTCCTAACCCTCCATCTCACACCCTGTCTCCTCCCCCCCACATGCCCCCCCCTAACCCTCCATCTCACACCCTGTCTCCTCCCCCCCCACATGCCCCCCCATAACCCTCCATCTCACACCCTGTCTCCTCCTCCCCACATGCCCCCCTCCACACACTTGCAGGATGGCATCCTTCAGGATCCTCCTCCCCTCCTCCCTTCCATACCCCCCCCCCCCCCTCTTCCCATCCCAGTCCACTGACCATCCTTCTGGACCCTCCTCTTGCTATCCCTCTTGCTCCTCCTCCCCCCCAGACATCTTTTCCCCCCCACACCTCCAGCATGGCTGTCTTGAGCACCCAATCCTGCTTGTCTGATGCGCTGAGTGACGGGGAGGAGTTGACCTCCAGAACCCACGGCTTGAGGGCCTGATCAATCAGGATGTCATAGCTGGAGGGGAAGCGGCAAACGAGTGGGGAGGATAGATGACATATTTACTTGGTAGAGGGCCTGATTCATCAGGATGTCATGGCAAGAGGGGACGAGGTGCAAACAGGTTTGAAGGGCTTGTTGTCAGGGTTGCCCCACCTGGCCCACAGGATACAGCCGCACCCATGGCTAGGGAGGACATGCGCTTGATTGGATGGTGAGAAATTCATTGCAAGAGCTCAGATGTGAACACTTGTGAAAGAGGCTTTCAGTGCCGCCACCATGCCGCCTCTATACCTGTTGCAGCACACAGAGCGCTGCCTAGTCTGCTATGATTTCATGTTATCCGAAGGCTGAATGGGTTCTGCTTCTGCCTGTTCACACGTCAGCCTGTTCACACTCCACACTCACCCATACAGCTCAAAGCAGTGCTTGTCGTTGATCATGGCCGGCTGGACAGCCAGGAGGCAACGGATGATGAGGTTCTGCAAATGAGGTTGGTGGCAACGCATTATGAGGTGCTGGAAACGAGCATGTGGTAACCGCTGTGCAGTTATGGACCCGCAAACCATCATAGGGTTGGACATTTTCATTTGGGAGGGGCTATTCAGGGATTCCACCTGTTCATGTGGAAACATCAGCGATCCAGTCCAGCAGATAGCAAGCATTTCAATGGTGGATGAGGGGGCAGCAGCTTAATGAAGTTCTGCACCAAGCCACCAAAATAGATCAAGCAGCGGATCAAAGTCTGCGAGACGATCAGACGAGCAAACAAACATTTCACAAGCAGTAGGGAAGGGGGTTCCCAACACTGTCATGAAGCAGAAGAATACCAGTGCGTGTTCAGAGACCCTGGTGTGACTTTGATAAAAACAGGGTGTGACCATGCCATGGCAATGGTGTGACCAGGGTGTGACCATGTCATGATATTGGTGTGACCAGAGTGTGGCCAGGGCGTGACCATGCCATGCCAATAGTGTGACCAGGGTGTGGCCATGTCGTGACAATAGTGTGACCTGAGTTTGGTCATGGCCTGACCCTTCCATGGCAATAGTGTGACCTGGGTGTGGCCAGGGTGTGACCATGTCAATGCAACAGTGTGACCAGAGTGTGACCAGGATGTGGCCATGGCGTGTCAATAGTGTGACCAGAGTGTGGCCAGGGTGTGACCATGTCGTGGCAATGGTGTGACCAGAGTGTGGCCAGGGTATGATCATGTCATGGCAATGGTGTGACCAGGGTGTGACCAGGGTGTGACAAGACACAAACAGGTCCCCACCAGTAATTGCCCAGCAACCACACACCTGCATGTTGTGGAAGAGCTCGTGCGTGGCGTCGGCGCCGTGTCTTGCCATCATGTATGTGCGCAAGCTGCGAATGGACCTGGAGGACGAAAGGAATAGAGGTTCAGGGCGACAGCAAGAAAAAGGGAAAAGACGCAGACGGCAGGCCGCACAAATAACATTTGAGGTTTGACGGGCTCGGGGTTCAGCCTTTTGTCAGCCACGACGAGATACAGCTTCATCCGGTATTTCTGGTGAAGCACTGCAGGCCCTACCCAACCCACCCCTTCATGACTTAGGCCACAGGTAGGCCTCCCACCATCAAAAGCCCTTTTGTAATATTTAGCCCCACCCACCCCTTCATGCCCAAGGCTGCGGTAAGCTCCATTCACCCTCTCACGCACTTTGTAACATTTTATTCATTTGAGCCCCCCCCCACCATTTCATGCCCTTGGTGGCATCAAAGCCTGGCGCATGCTTCTGGATTGCCACGTTGGTCAAGTGCATGTACGTGTTGGTGATGTCCTCCTTCTTGGTGCTGTAACGCGTGTTGGTGAAGCGGGCAAAACCACTCCTGCAAGGAGATGGGTAGGGAGGTCAAGGGGGGGCCATGTCGGTAAGGGAGCGGTGCGCTTCTACCTCATGGGCAATAATGAGCACTTGGTGCAGGACAGGCAGCAACATCCCTCCATCCAGCCACTGTCCACAGGTCTGATCCCTATCCCACAGTTTGACACGACATGAGATGCAATACTTACGACAGATGTCGGTCATGGCGTATGGGACGTCTTGCGTAAAGATTTGGAGCGGACAAGGGTCAACGATGTGGGTTCATCGCATGCAGCGAGGCACTATCACACCATCCTAGACAGCCCTTGTCCCCATGCAGCGGGGGCACCATCACACCATCCTAGACAGCCCTTGTCCCCATGCAGCGGGGGCACCATCACACCATCCTAGACAGCCCTTATCCCCATGCAGCGGGGGCACCATCACACCATCCTAGACAGCCCTTATCCCCATGCAGCGGGGGCACCATCACACCATCCTAGACAGCCCTTGTCCCCATGCAGCGTGGGGCACCATCACACCATCCTAGACAGCCCTTGTCCCCATGCAGCGTGGGGCACCATCACACCATCCTAGACAGCCCTTGTCCCCATGCAGCGGGGGCACCATCACACTATCCTAGACAGCCCTTGTCCCCATGCAGCAAGGGCACCATCACACCATACTAGACAGCCCTTGTCCCATGTCTTATTCCTATGGTAAAGTTGATACCAGATCAGACTATGAGATGCAGTGCTCATGACGAAGATTGGCTAAAAGGTTTACAAGGTGCCCCCTCCACCAGCCCTCATGCTCACCGGTAGAGGTAGACCCGCAAGGGGGTGTAGGACGTGACCAACGCATAGATCCGCAGATCGAACTTCTTCCCACCCACCTGCACGGGTAGGAGGTGCAGTGGAGGGTTCAGAGCTCAAACGAACCTCCCGCCCAACTGGACAGGGTAGCCCCGCGGTATTCAATGCCCCACTTCAGTAATATCTCCTTAAATGGGGGGAACTGTCCGACCGGCTTCGAACTGAACACGCAATCCCGTCTGGTTCCCATGAGGAATTGCGCACATGGGGCAGGTTACGGGGATTGGGACCCCAATGGGCCCCAAAGGGGTAGGGTGGGCGAGGTGGAGTCGGCCCTTGGTCCTGGAAAGCCCTGCCGGGGGATCCTCATGGCCGAGTGGATCCCATCAAAGGTGCTAATACCGCGCATAGGCATCCACAGACAGGCGATAAAGTACCGCCTGAGTCTTTTACCCCAGGGTTGACAGCCCAAGGTGGACCGCCTGAGTCTTTTACCCCAGGGTTGACAGCCCAAGGTGGACCGCCTGAGTCTTTTACCCCAGGGTTGACAGCCCAAGGTGGACCGCCTGAGTCTTTTACCCCAGGGTTGACAGTCCAAGGTGGACCGCCTGAGTCTTTTACCCCAGGGTTGACAGCCCAAGTTGGACCGCCTGAGTCTTTTACCCCAGGGTTGACAGTCCAAGGTGGAGCGCCTGAGTCTTTTACCCCAGGGTTGACAGCCCAAGGTGGACCGCCTGAGTCTTTTACCCCAGGGTTGACAGCCCAAGGTGGACCGCCTGAATCTTTTACCCTAGGGTTGACAGCCCAAGGTGGACCGCCTGAGTTGTTTACCCCAGGGTTGACAGTCCAAGGTGGAGCGCCTGAGTCTTTTACCCCAGGGTTGACAGCCCAAGGTGGACCGCCTGAGTCTTTTACCCCAGGGTTGACAGCCCAAGGTGGACCGCCTGAGTCTTTTACCCCAGGGTTGACAGTCCAAGGTGGACCGCCTGAGTCTTTACCCCAGGGTTGACAGTCCAAGGTGGACCGCCTGAGTCTTTTACCCCAGGGTTGACAGCCCAAGGTGGACCGCCTGAGTCTTTTACTCCAGGGTTGACAGCCCAAGGTGGACCGCCTGAGTCTTTTACCCCAGGGTTGACAGTCCAAGGTGGACCGCCTGAGTCTTTTACCCCAGGGTTGACAGCCCAAGGTGTAGCGCCTGAGTCTTTTACCCCAGGGTTGACAGCCCAAGGTGGACCGCCTGAGTCTTTTTACCCCATGGTTGACAGCCCAAGGTGGACCGCCTGAGTCTTTTACCCCAGGGTTGACAGCCCAAGGTGGACCGCCTGAGTCTTTCACCCCAGGTTTGACAGTCCAAGGTGGACCGCCTGAGTCTTTTACCCCAGGGTTGACAGCCCAAGGTGGAGCGCCTGAGTCTTTTACCCCAGGGTTGACAGTCCAAGGTGGAGCGCCTGCGTCTTTTACCCCATGGTTGACAGCCCAAGGTGGACCGCCTGAGTCTTTTACCCCAGGGTTGACAGTCCAAGGTGGACCTCCTGAGTCTTTTACCCCAGGGTTGACAGCCCAAGGTGGACCGCCAAAGTCTTTTACCCCAGGGTTGACAGCCCAAGGTGGACCGCCTGAGTCTTTTACCCCAGGGTTGACAGTCCAAGGTGGACCGCCTGAGTCTTTTACCCCAGGGTTGACAGCCCAAGGTGGACCGCCTGAGTCTTTTACCCCAGGGTTGACAGCCCAAGGTGGACCGCCTGAGTCTTTACCCCAGGGTTGACAGCCCAAGGTGGACCGCCTGAGTCTTTTACCCCAGGGTTGACAGCCCAAGGTGGAGCGCCTGAGTCTTTTACCCCAGGGTTAACAGTCCAAGGTGGACCACCTGAGTCTTTACCCCAGGGTTAACAGTCCAAGGTGGACCACCTGAGTCTTTTACCCCAGGGTTGACAGCCCAAGGTGGACCGCCTGCGTCTTTTACCCCAGGGTTGACAGCCCAAGGTGGACCGCCTGAGTCTTTTACCCCAGGGTTGACAGCCCAAGGTGGACCGCCTGAGTCTTTTACCCCGGGGTTGACAGTCCAAGGTGGTCTGCCAAAGTCTTTTACCCCAGGGTTGACAGCCCAAGGTGGACCGCCTGAGTCTTTTACCCCAGGGTTGACAGTCCAAGGTGGACCGCCTGAGTCTTTTACCCCAGGGTTGACAGTCCAAGGTGGACCGCCTGAGTCTTTACCCCAGGGTTGACAGTCCAAGGTGGACCGCCTGAGTCTTTTACCCCAGGGTTGACAGCCCAAGGTGGACCGCCTGAGTCTTTTACTCCAGGGTTGACAGCCCAAGGTGGACCGCCTGAGTCTTTTACCCCAGGGTTGACAGTCCAAGGTGGACCGCCTGAGTCTTTTACCCCAGGGTTGACAGCCCAAGGTGTAGCGCCTGAGTCTTTTACCCCAGGGTTGACAGCCCAAGGTGGACCGCCTGAGTCTTTTTACCCCAGGGTTGACAGCCCAAGGTGGACCGCCTGAGTCTTTTACCCCAGGGTTGACAGCCCAAGGTGGACCGCCTGAGTCTTTCACCCCAGGTTTGACAGTCCAAGGTGGACCGCCTGAGTCTTTTACCCTAGGGTTGACAGCCCAAGGTGGACCGCCTGAGTCTTTTACCCCAGGGTTGACAGTCCAAGGTGGAGCGCCTGCGTCTTTTACCCCATGGTTGACAGCCCAAGGTGGACCGCCTGAGTCTTTTACCCCAGGGTTGACAGTCCAAGGTGGACCGCCTGAGTCTTTTACCCCAGGGTTGACAGCCCAAGGTGGACCGCCAAAGTCTTTTACCCCAGGGTTGACAGCCCAAGGTGGACCGCCTGAGTCTTTTACCCCAGGGTTGACAGCCCAAGGTGGACCGCCTGAGTCTTTTACCCCAGGGTTGACAGTCCAAGGTGGACCGCCTGAGTCTTTTACCCCAGGGTTGACAGCCCAAGGTGGACCGCCTGAGTCTTTTACCCCAGGGTTGACAGTCCAAGGTGGACCGCCTGAGTCTTTCACCCCAGGGTTGACAGTCCAAGGTGAACCGCCTGAGTCTTTTACCCCAGGGTTGACAGCCCAAGGTGGACCGCCTGAGTCTTTTACCCCAGGGTTGACAGCCCAAGGTGGACCGCCTGAGTCTTTACCCCAGGGTTGACAGCCCAAGGTGGAGCGCCTGAGTCTTTTACCCCAGGGTTGACAGCCCAAGGTGGAGCGCCTGAGTCTTTTACCCCAGGGTTGACAGTCCAAGGTGGACCACCTGAGTCTTCACCCCAGGGTTAACAGTCCAAGGTGGACCACCTGAGTCTTTTACCCCAGGGTTGACAGCCCAAGGTGGACCGCCTGAGTCTTTTTACCCCAGGGTTGACAGCCCAAGGTGGACCGCCTGAGTCTTTTACCCCAGGGTTGACAGCCCAAGGTGGACCGCCTGAGTCTTTTACCCCGGGGTTGACAGTCCAAGGTGGACTGCCAAAGTCTTTTACCCCAGGGTTGACAGCCCAAGGTGGACCGCCTGAGTCTTTTACCCCAGGGTTGACAGCCCAAGGTGGACCGCCTGAGTCTTTTACCCCAGGGTTGACAGCCCAAGGTGGACCGCCTGAGTCTTTTACCCCAGGGTTGACAGCCCAAGGTGGACCGCCTGAGTCTTTTACCCCAGGGTTGACAGTCCAAGGTGGACCGCCTGAGTCTTTTACCCCAGGGTTGACAGCCCAAGGTGGACCGCCTGAGTCTTTTACCCCGGGGTTGACAGTCCAAGGTGGACCGCCTGCATCTTTTACCCCAGGGTTGACAGCCCAAGGTGGACCGCCTGAGTCTTTTACCCCAGGGTTGACAGCCCAAGGTGGACCGCCTGAGTCTTTTACCCCAGGGTTGACAGCCCAAGGTGGAGCGCCTGAGTCTTTTACCCCAAGGTTGACAGCCCAAGGTGGACCGCCTGAGTCTTTCAACCCAGGGTTGACAGCCCAAGGTGGACCGCCTGAGTCTTTTACCCCAGGGTTGACAGCCCAAGGTGGACCGCCTGAGTCTTTCACCCTAGGTTTGACAGTCCAAGGTGGACCGCCTGAGTCTTTTACCCCAGGGTTGACAGCCCAAGGTGGACCGCCTGAGTCTTTTACCCCAGGGTTGACAGTCCAAGGTGGACCGCCTGAGTCTTTTACCCCATGGTTGACAGCCCAAGGTGGACCGCCTGAGTCTTTTACCCCAGGGTTGACAGCCCAAGGTGGACCGCCTGAGTCTTTTACCCCAGGGTTGACAGCCCAAGGTGGAGCGCCTGAGTCTTTTACCCCAGGGTTGACAGCCCAAGGTGGACCGCCTGAGTCTTTTACCCCAGGGTTGACAGCCCAAGGTGGACCGCCTGAGTCTTTTACCCCAGGGTTGACAGTCCAAGGTGGACCGCCTGAGTCTTTTACCCCAGGGTTGACAGTCCAAGGTGGACCGCCTGAGTCTTTTACCCCAGGGTTGACAGTCCAAGGTGGACCGCCTGAGTCTTTTACCCCAGGGTTGACAGTCCAAGGTGGACCGCCTGAGTCTTTTACCCCAGGGTTGACAGTCCAAGGTGGACCGCCTGAGTCTTTACCCCAGGGTTGACAGTCCAAGGTGGACCGCCTGAGTCTTTTACCCCAGGGTTGACAGCCCAAGGTGGACCGCCTGAGTCTTTTACTCCAGGGTTGACAGCCCAAGGTGGACCGCCTGAGTCTTTTACCCCAGGGTTGACAGTCCAAGGTGGACCGCCTGAGTCTTTTACCCCAGGGTTGACAGCCCAAGGTGTAGCGCCTGAGTCTTTTACCCCAGGGTTGACAGCCCAAGGTGGACCGCCTGAGTCTTTTTACCCCATGGTTGACAGCCCAAGGTGGACCGCCTGAGTCTTTTACCCCAGGGTTGACAGCCCAAGGTGGACCGCCTGAGTCTTTCACCCCAGGTTTGACAGTCCAAGGTGGACCGCCTGAGTCTTTTACCCCAGGGTTGACAGCCCAAGGTGGACCGCCTGAGTCTTTTACCCCAGGGTTGACAGTCCAAGGTGGAGCGCCTGCGTCTTTTACCCCATGGTTGACAGCCCAAGGTGGACCGCCTGAGTCTTTTACCCCAGGGTTGACAGTCCAAGGTGGACCGCCTGAGTCTTTTACCCCAGGGTTGACAGCCCAAGGTGGACCGCCAAAGTCTTTTACCCCAGGGTTGACAGCCCAAGGTGGACCGCCTGAGTCTTTTACCCCAGGGTTGACAGTCCAAGGTGGACCGCCTGAGTCTTTCACCCCAGGTTTGACAGTCCAAGGTGGACCGCCTGAGTCTTTTACCCCAGGGTTGACAGCCCAAGGTGGACCGCCTGAGTCTTTACCCCAGGGTTGACAGCCCAAGGTGGACCGCCTGAGTCTTTTACCCCAGGGTTGACAGCCCAAGGTGGAGCGCCTGAGTCTTTTACCCCAGGGTTAACAGTCCAAGGTGGACCACCTGAGTCTTTACCCCAGGGTTAACAGTCCAAGGTGGACCACCTGAGTCTTTTACCCCAGGGTTGACAGCCCAAGGTGGACCGCCTGCGTCTTTTACCCCAGGGTTGACAGCCCAAGGTGGACCGCCTGAGTCTTTTACCCCAGGGTTGACAGCCCAAGGTGGACCGCCTGAGTCTTTTACCCCAGGGTTGACAGTCCAAGGTGGACTGCCAAAGTCTTTTACCCCAGGGTTGACAGCCCAAGGTGGACCGCCTGAGTCTTTTACCCCAGGGTTGACAGTCCAAGGTGGACCGCCTGAGTCTTTTACCCCAGGGTTGACAGTCCAAGGTGGACCGCCTGAGTCTTTACCCCAGGGTTGACAGTCCAAGGTGGACCGCCTGAGTCTTTTACCCCAGGGTTGACAGCCCAAGGTGGACCGCCTGAGTCTTTTACTCCAGGGTTGACAGCCCAAGGTGGACCGCCTGAGTCTTTTACCCCAGGGTTGACAGCCCAAGGTGGAGCGCCTGAGTCTTTTACCCCAGGGTTGACAGCCCAAGGTGGACCGCCTGAGTCTTTTTACCCCAGGGTTGACAGCCCAAGGTGGACCGCCTGAGTCTTTTACCCCAGGGTTGACAGCCCAAGGTGGACCGCCTGAGTCTTTCACCCCAGGTTTGACAGTCCAAGGTGGACCGCCTGAGTCTTTTACCCCAGGGTTGACAGCCCAAGGTGGACCGCCTGAGTCTTTTACCCCAGGGTTGACAGTCCAAGGTGGAGCGCCTGCGTCTTTTACCCCATGGTTGACAGCCCAAGGTGGACCGCCTGAGTCTTTTACCCCAGGGTTGACAGTCCAAGGTGGACCGCCTGAGTCTTTTACCCCAGGGTTGACAGCCCAAGGTGGACCGCCAAAGTCTTTTACCCCAGGGTTGACAGCCCAAGGTGGACCGCCTGAGTCTTTTACCCCAGGGTTGACAGCCCAAGGTGGACCGCCTGAGTCTTTTACCCCAGGGTTGACAGTCCAAGGTGGACCGCCTGAGTCTTTTACCCCAGGGTTGACAGTCCAAGGTGGACCGCCTGAGTCTTTTACCCCAGGGTTGACAGTCCAAGGTGGACCGCCTGAGTCTTTCACCCCAGGGTTGACAGTCCAAGGTGGACCGCCTGAGTCTTTTACCCCAGGGTTGACAGCCCAAGGTGGACCGCCTGAGTCTTTTACCCCAGGGTTGACAGCCCAAGGTGGACCGCCTGAGTCTTTACCCCAGGGTTGACAGCCCAAGGTGGACCGCCTGAGTCTTTTACCCCAGGGTTGACAGCCCAAGGTGGAGCGCCTGAGTCTTTTACCCCAGGGTTGACAGTCCAAGGTGGACCACCTGAGTCTTCACCCAGGGTTAACAGTCCAAGGTGGACCACCTGAGTCTTTTACCCCAGGGTTGACAGCCCAAGGTGGACCGCCTGAGTCTTTTTACCCCAGGGTTGACAGCCCAAGGTGGACCGCCTGAGTCTTTTACCCCAGGGTTGACAGCCCAAGGTGGACCGCCTGAGTCTTTTACCCCGGGGTTGACAGTCCAAGGTGGACTGCCAAAGTCTTTTACCCCAGGGTTGACAGCCCAAGGTGGACCGCCTGAGTCTTTTACCCCAGGGTTGACAGCCCAAGGTGGACCGCCTGAGTCTTTTACCCCAGGGTTGACAGCCCAAGGTGGACCGCCTGAGTCTTTTACCCCAGGGTTGACAGCCCAAGGTGGACCGCCTGAGTCTTTTACCCCAGGGTTGACAGTCCAAGGTGGACCGCCTGAGTCTTTTACCCCAGGGTTGACAGCCCAAGGTGGACCGCCTGAGTCTTTTACCCCAGGGTTGACAGTCCAAGGTGGACCGCCTGCATCTTTTACCCCAGGGTTGACAGCCCAAGGTGGACCGCCTGAGTCTTTTACCCCAGGGTTGACAGCCCAAGGTGGACCGCCTGAGTCTTTTACCCCAGGGTTGACAGCCCAAGGTGGAGCGCCTGAGTCTTTTACCCCAAGGTTGACAGCCCAAGGTGGACCGCCTGAGTCTTTTACCCCAGGGTTGACAGTCCAAGGTGGACCGCCTGAGTCTTTTACCCCAGGGTTGACAGCCCAAGGTGGACCGCCTGAGTCTTTTACCCCAGGGTTGACAGCCCAAGGTGGACCGCCTGAGTCTTTTACCCCAGGGTTGACAGCCCAAGGTGGACCGCCTGAGTCTTTTACCCCAGGGTTGACAGCCCAAGGTGGACCGCCTGAGTCTTTTACCCCAGGGTTGACAGTCCAAGGTGGACCGCCTGAGTCTTTTACCCCAGGGTTGACAGTCCAAGGTGGACCGCCTGAGTCTTTTACCCCAGGGTTGACAGCCCAAGGTGGACCGCCTGAGTCTTTTACCCCAGGGTTGACAGTCCAAGGTGGACCGCCTGAGTCTTTTACCCCAGGGTTGACAGCCCAAGGTGGACCGCCTGAGTCTTTTACCCCAGGGTTGACAGCCCAAGGTGGACCGCCTGAGTCTTTTACCCCAGGGTTGACAGCCCAAGGTGGACCGCCTGAGTCTTTTACCCCAGGGTTGACAGTCCAAGGTGGACCGCCTGAGTCTTTTACCCCAGGGTTGACAGTCCAAGGTGGACCGCCTGAGTCTTTCACCCCAGGGTTGACAGCCCAAGGTGGACCGCCTGAGTCTTTTACTCCAGGGTTGACAGTCCAAGGTGGACCGCCTGAGTCTTTTACCCCAGGGTTGACAGTCCAAGGTGGACCGCCTGAGTCTTTTACCCCAGGGTTGACAGTCCAAGGTGGACCGCCTGAGTCTTTTACCCCAAGGTTGACAGTCCAAGGTGGACCGCCTGAGTCTTTTACCCCAGGGTTGACAGCCCAAGGTGGACCGCCTGAGTCTTTTACTCCAGGGTTGACAGTCCAAGGTGGACCGCCTGAGTCTTTTACCCCAGGGTTGACAGCCCAAGGTGGAGCGCCTGAGTCTTTTACCCCAGGGTTGACAGCCCAAGGTGGACCGCCTGAGTCTTTTACCCCAGGGTTGACAGCCCAAGGTGG
Organism: Limnomonas spitsbergensis; assembly: GCA_037349105.1. Taxonomy (NCBI): domain Eukaryota; kingdom Viridiplantae; phylum Chlorophyta; class Chlorophyceae; order Chlamydomonadales; genus Limnomonas; species Limnomonas spitsbergensis. The sequence continues at coordinate 3,562,846 of JAYJMM010000101.1, read as the reverse complement.
ACCGCCTGAGTCTTTCACCCCAGGGTTGACAGCCCAAGGTGGACCGCCTGAGTCTTTAACCCAAGGGTTGACAGCCCAAGGTGGAGCGCCTGAGTCTTTTACCCCAGGGTTGACAGCCCAAGGTGGACCGCCTGAGTCTTTACCCCAGGGTTGACAGCCCAAGGTGTAGCGCCTGAGTCTTTTACCCCAGGGTTGACAGTCCAAGGTGGACCGCCTGAGTCTTTCACCCCAGGGTTGACAGCCCAAGGTGGACCGCCTGAGTCTTTTACTCCAGGGTTGACAGTCCAAGGTGGACCGCCTGAGTCTTTTACCCCAGGGTTGACAGTCCAAGGTGGACCGCCTGAGTCTTTTACCCCAGGGTTGACAGTCCAAGGTGGACCGCCTGAGTCTTTTACCCCAAGGTTGACAGTCCAAGGTGGACCGCCTGAGTCTTTTACCCCAGGGTTGACAGCCCAAGGTGGACCGCCTGAGTCTTTTACTCCAGGGTTGACAGTCCAAGGTGGACCGCCTGAGTCTTTTACCCCAGGGTTGACAGTCCAAGGTGGACCGCCTGAGTCTTTTACCCCAGGGTTGACAGTCCAAGGTGGACCGCCTGAGTCTTTCACCCCAGGGTTGACAGCCCAAGGTGGACCGCCTGAGTCTTTTACTCCAGGGTTGACAGTCCAAGGTGGACCGCCTGAGTCTTTTACCCCAGGGTTGACAGTCCAAGGTGGACCGCCTGAGTCTTTTACCCCAGGGTTGACAGTCCAAGGTGGACCGCCTGAGTCTTTTACCCCAAGGTTGACAGTCCAAGGTGGACCGCCTGAGTCTTTTACCCCAGGGTTGACAGCCCAAGGTGGACCGCCTGAGTCTTTTACTCCAGGGTTGACAGTCCAAGGTGGACCGCCTGAGTCTTTTACCCCAGGGTTGACAGCCCAAGGTGGAGCGCCTGAGTCTTTTACCCCAGGGTTGACAGCCCAAGGTGGACCGCCTGAGTCTTTTACCCCAGGGTTGACAGCCCAAGGTGGACCGCCTGAGTCTTTCACCCCAGGGTTGACAGCCCAAGGTGGACCGCCTGAGTCTTTAACCCAAGGGTTGACAGCCCAAGGTGGAGCGCCTGAGTCTTTTACCCCAGGGTTGACAGCCCAAGGTGGACCGCCTGAGTCTTTACCCCAGGGTTGACAGCCCAAGGTGTAGCGCCTGAGTCTTTTACCCCAGGGTTGACAGCCCAAGGTGGAGCGCCTGAGTCTTTTACCCCAGGGTTGACAGCCCAAGGTGCAGCGCCTGAGTCTTTTACCCCAGGGTTGACAGCCCAAGGTGGACCGCCTGAGTCTTTACCCCAGGGTTGACAGCCCAAGGTGTAGCGCCTGAGTCTTTTACCCCAGGGTTGACAGCCCAAGGTGGAGCGCCTGAGTCTTTTACCCCAGGGTTGACAGCCCAAGGTGGACCGCCTGCGTCTTTTACCCCAGGGTTGACAGCCCAAGGTGGACCGCCTGAGTCTTTTACCCCAGGGTTGACAGTCCAAGGTGGACCGCCTGAGTCTTTTACCCCAGGGTTGACAGCCCAAGGTGAACCGCCTGCGTCTTTTACCCCAGGGTTGACAGCCCAAGGTGGAGCGCCTGAGTCTTTACCCCATGGTTGACAGCCCAAGGTGGAGCGCCTGAGTCTTTTACCCCAGGGTTGACAGCCCAAGGTGGACCGCCTGAGTCTTTTACCCCAGGGTTGACAGTCCAAGGTGGACCGCCGGAGTCTTTTACCCCAGGGTTGACAGCCCAAGGTGGACCGCCTGAGTCTTTTACCCCAGGGTTGACAGTCCAAGGTGGACCGCCTGAGTCTTTTACCCCAGGGTTGACAGTCCAAGGTGGACCGCCTGAGTCTTTCACCCCAGGGTTGACAGCCCAAGGTGGACCGCCTGAGTCTTTTACTCCAGGGTTGACAGTCCAAGGTGGACCGCCTGAGTCTTTTACCCCAGGGTAGACAGTCCAAGGTGGACCGCCTGAGTCTTTTACCCCAGGGTTGACAGTCCAAGGTGGACCGCCTGAGTCTTTTACCCCAAGGTTGACAGTCCAAGGTGGACCGCCTGAGTCTTTTACCCCAGGGTTGACAGCCCAAGGTGGACCGCCTGAGTCTTTTACTCCAGGGTTGACAGTCCAAGGTGGACCGCCTGAGTCTTTTACCCCAGGGTTGACAGCCCAAGGTGGAGCGCCTGAGTCTTTTACCCCAGGGTTGACAGCCCAAGGTGGACCGCCTGAGTCTTTTACCCCAGGGTTGACAGCCCAAGGTGGACCGCCTGAGTCTTTCACCCCAGGGTTGACAGCCCAAGGTGGACCGCCTGAGTCTTTAACCCAAGGGTTGACAGCCCAAGGTGGAGCGCCTGAGTCTTTTACCCCAGGGTTGACAGCCCAAGGTGGACCGCCTGAGTCTTTACCCCAGGGTTGACAGCCCAAGGTGTAGCGCCTGAGTCTTTTACCCCAGGGTTGACAGCCCAAGGTGGAGCGCCTGAGTCTTTTACCCCAAGGTTGACAGCCCAAGGTGCAGCGCCTGAGTCTTTTACCCCAGGGTTGACAGCCCAAGGTGGACCGCCTGAGTCTTTACCCCAGGGTTGACAGCCCAAGGTGTAGCGCCTGAGTCTTTTACCCCAGGGTTGACAGCCCAAGGTGGAGCGCCTGAGTCTTTTACCCCAGGGTTGACAGCCCAAGGTGGACCGCCTGCGTCTTTTACCCCAGGGTTGACAGCCCAAGGTGGACCGCCTGAGTCTTTTACCCCAGGGTTGACAGTCCAAGGTGGACCGCCTGAGTCTTTTACCCCAGGGTTGACAGCCCAAGGTGAACCGCCTGCGTCTTTTACCCCAGGGTTGACAGCCCAAGGTGGAGCGCCTGAGTCTTTACCCCATGGTTGACAGCCCAAGGTGGAGCGCCTGAGTCTTTTACCCCAGGGTTGACAGCCCAAGGTGGACCGCCTGAGTCTTTTACCCCAGGGTTGACAGTCCAAGGTGGACCGCCTGAGTCTTTTACCCCAGGGTTGACAGCCCAAGGTGGACCGCCTGCGTCTTTTACCCCAGGGTTGACAGCCCAAGGTGTAGCGCCTGAGTCTTTTACCCCAGGGTTGACAGCCCAAGGTGGACCGCCTGAGTCTTTTACCCCAGGGTTGACAGCCCAAGGTGGAGCGCCTGAGTCTTTTACCCCAGGGTTGACAGTCCAAGGTGGACCGCCTGAATCTTTTACCCCAGGGTTGACAGCCCAAGGTGGACCGCCTGAGTCTTTACCCCAGGGTTGACAGTCCAAGGTGGACCGCCTGAGTCTTTTACCCCAGGGTTGACAGTCCAAGGTGGACCGCCTGAGTCTTTTACCCCAAGGTTGACAGTCCAAGGTGGACCGCCTGAGTCTTTTACCCCAGGGTTGACAGCCCAAGGTGGACCGCCTGAGTCTTTTACTCCAGGGTTGACAGTCCAAGGTGGACCGCCTGAGTCTTTTACCCCAGGGTTGACAGCCCAAGGTGGACCGCCTGAGTCTTTCACCCCAGGGATGACAGCCCAAGTTGGACCGCCTGAGTCTTTTACCCCAGGGTTGACAGCCCAAGGTGGAGCGCCTGAGTCTTTTACCCCAGGGTTGACAGCCCAAGGTGGACCGCCTGAGTCTTTTACCCCAGGGTTGACAGCCCAAGGTGTAGCGCCTGAGTCTTTTACCCCAGGGTTGACAGCCCAAGGTGGAGCGCCTGAGTCTTTTACCCCAGGGTTGACAGCCCAAGGTGGACCGCCTGAGTCTTTTACCCCAGGGTTGACAGCCCAAGGTGGACCGCCTGAGTCTTTTACCCCAGGGTTGACAGCCCAAGGTGGACCGCCTACGTCTTTTACCCCAGGGTTGACAGTCCAAGGTGGACCGCCTGAGTCTTTTACCCCAGGGTTGACAGCCCAAAGTGGACCGCCTGAGTCTTTTACCCCAGGGTTGACAGCCCAAGGTGGAGCGCCTGAGTCTTTACCCCAGGGTTGACAGCCCAAGGTGGAGCGCCTGAGTCTTTTACCCCAGGGTTGACAGCCCAAGGTGGACCGCCTGAGTCTTTTACCCCAGGGTTGACAGCCCAAGGTGGACCGCCTGAGTCTTTTACCCCAGGGTTGACAGTCCAAGGTGGACCGCCTGAGTCTTTTACCCCAGGGTTGACAGCCCAAGGTGGACCGCCTGCGTCTTTTACCCCAGGGTTGACAGCCCAAGGTGTAGCGCCTGAGTCTTTTACCCCAGGGTTGACAGTCCAAGGTGGACCGCCTGCATCTTTTACCCCAGGGTTGACAGCCCAAGGTGGACTGCCAAAGTCTTTTACCCCAGGGTTGACAGCCCAAGGTGGACCGCCTGAGTCTTTCACCCCAGGGTTGACAGCCCAAGGTGGACCGCCTGAGTCTTTAACCCAAGGGTTGACAGCCCAAGGTGGAGCGCCTGAGTCTTTTACCCCAGGGTTGACAGCCCAAGGTGGACCGCCTGCGTCTTTTACCCCAGGGTTGACAGCCCAAGGTGGACCGCCTGAGTCTTTTACCCCAGGGTTGACAGTCCAAGGTGGACCGCCTGAGTCTTTTACCCCAGGGTTGACAGCCCAAGGTGGACCGCCTGAGTCTTTTACCCCAGGGTTGACAGTCCAAGGTGGACCGCCTGAGTCTTTTACCCCAGGGTTGACAGCCCAAGGTGGACCGCCTGCGTCTTTTACCCCAGGGTTGACAGCCCAAGGTGGAGCGCCTGAGTCTTTACCCCAGGGTTGACAGCCCAAGGTGGAGCGCCTGAGTCTTTTACCCCAGGGTTGACAGCCCAAGGTGGACCGCCTGAATCTTTTACCCCAGGGTTGACAGCCCAAGGTGGACCGCCTGAGTCTTTTACCCCAGGGTTGACAGTCCAAGGTGGACCGCCTGAGTCTTTTACCCCAGGGTTGACAGCCCAAGGTGGACCGCCTGAGTCTTTTACCCCAGGGTTGACAGTCCAAGGTGGACCGCCGGAGTCTTTTACCCCAGGGTTGACAGTCCAAGGTGGACCACCTGAGTCTTTTACCCCAGGGTTGACAGCCCAAGGTGGACCGCCTGAGTCTTTTACCCCAGGGTTGACAGTCCAAGGTGGACCGCCTGAGTCTTTTACCCCAGGGTTGACAGTCCAAGGTGGACCGCCTGAGTCTTTTACCCCAGGGTTGACAGCCCAAGGTGGACCGCCTGCGTCTTTTACCCCAGGGTTGACAGTCCAAGGTGGACCGCCTGAGTCTTTTACCCCAGGGTTGACAGTCCAGGGTGGACTGCCTCAGTCTTTTACCCCAGGGTTGACAGTCCAAGGTGGACCGCCTGAGTCTTTTACCCCAGGGTTGACAGTCCAAGGTGGACCGCCCGAGTCTTTTACCCCAGGGTTGACAGTCCAAGGTGGACCGCCTGAGTCCTTTACCCCAGGGTTGACAGTCCAAGGTGGACCGCCTGAGTCTTTTACCCCAGGGTTGACAGCCCAAGGTGGACCGCCTGAGTCTTTTACCCCAGGGTTGACAGTCCAAGGTGGACCGCCTGAGTCTTTTACCCCAGGGTTGACAGCCCAAGGTGGACCGCCTGAGTCTTTTACCCTAGGGTTGACAGTCCAAGGTGGACCGCCTGAGTCTTTTACCCCAGGGTTGACAGTCCAAGGTGGACCACCTGAGTCTTTTACCCCAGGGTTGACAGCCCAAGGTGGACCGCCTGAGTCTTTTACCCCAGGGTTGACAGTCCAAGGTGGACCGCCTGAGTCTTTTACCCCAGGGTTGACAGTCCAAGGTGGACCGCCTGAGTCTTTTACCCCAGGGTTGACAGTCCAAGGTGGACCGCCTGCGTCTTTTACCCCAGGGTTGACAGTCCAAGGTGGACCGCCTGAGTCTTTTACCCCAGGGTTGACAGTCCAGGGTGGACTGCCTGAGTCTTTTACCCCAGGGTTGACAGTCCAAGGTGGACCGCCTGAGTCTTTTACCCCAGGGTTGACAGTCCAAGGTGGACCGCCCGAGTCTTTTACCCCAGGGTTGACAGTCCAAGGTGGACCGCCTGAGTCCTTTACCCCAGGGTTGACAGTCCAAGGTGGACCGCCTGAGTCTTTTACCCCAGGGTTGACAGCCCAAGGTGGACCGCCTGAGTCTTTTACCCCAGGGTTGACAGTCCAAGGTGGACCGCCTGAGTCTTTTACCCCAGGGTTGACAGCCCAAGGTGGACCGCCTGAGTCTTTTACCCTAGGGTTGACAGTCCAAGGTGGACCGCCTGAGTCTTTTACCCCAGGGTTGACAGTCCAAGGTGGACCACCTGAGTCTTTTACCCCAGGGTTGACAGCCCAAGGTGGACCGCCTGAGTCTTTTACCCCAGGGTTGACAGTCCAAGGTGGACCGCCTGAGTCTTTTACCCCAGGGTTGACAGTCCAAGGTGGACCGCCTGAGTCTTTTACCCCAGGGTTGACAGTCCAAGGTGGACCGCCTGCGTCTTTTACCCCAGGGTTGACAGTCCAAGGTGGACCGCCTGAGTCTTTTACCCCAGGGTTGACAGTCCAGGGTGGACTGCCTGAGTCTTTTACCCCAGGGTTGACAGTCCAAGGTGGACCGCCTGAGTCTTTTACCCCAGGGTTGACAGTCCAAGGTGGACCGCCCGAGTCTTTTACCCCAGGGTTGACAGTCCAAGGTGGACCGCCTGAGTCCTTTACCCCAGGGTTGACAGTCCAAGGTGGACCGCCTGAGTCTTTTACCCCAGGGTTGACAGCCCAAGGTGGACCGCCTGAGTCTTTTACCCCAGGGTTGACAGTCCAAGGTGGACCGCCTGAGTCTTTTACCCCAGGGTTGACAGCCCAAGGTGGACCGCCTGAGTCTTTTACCCCAGGGTTGACAGTCCAAGGTGGACCGCCTGAGTCTTTTACCCCAGGGTTGACAGCCCAAGGTGGACCGCCTGAGTCTTTTACCCCAGGGTTGACAGTCCAAGGTGGACCGCCTGAGTCTTTTACCCCAGGGTTGATAGTCCAAGGTGGACCGCCTGAGTCTTTTACCCCAGGGTTGACAGTCCAAGGTGGACCGCATGAGTCTTTTACCCCAGGGTTGACAGTCCAAGGTGGACCGCCTGCGTCTTTTACCCCAGGGTTGACAGTCCAAGGTGGACCGCCTGCGTCTTTTACCCCAGGGTTGACAGTCCAGGGTGGACTGCCTGAGTCTTTTACCCCAGGGTTGACAGTCCAAGGTGGACCGCCTGAGTCTTTTACCCCAGGGTTGACAGTCCAAGGTGGACCGCCTGAGTCTTTTACCCCAGGGTTGACAGCCCAAGGTGGACCGCCTGAGTCTTTTACCCCAGGGTTGACAGTCCAAGGTGTAGCGCCTGAGTCTTTTACCCCAGGGTTGACAGTCCAAGGTGGACCGCCTGCGTCTTTTACCCCAGGGTTGACAGTCCAAGGTGGACCGCCTGAGTCTTTTACCCCAGGGTTGACAGTCCAAGGTGGACCGCCTGAGTCTTTTACCCCAGGGTTGACAGTCCAGGGTGGACCGCCTGAGTCTTTTACCCCAGGGTTGACAGCCCAAGGTGGACCGCCTGAGTCTTTTACCCCAGGGTTGACAGCCCAAGGTGGACCGCCTGAGTATTTTACCCCAGGGTTGACAGCCCAAGGTGGACCGCCTGAGTCTTTTACCCCAGGGTTGACAGCCCAAGGTGGAGCGCCTGAATCTTTTACTCCAGGGTTGACAGTCCTAGGTGGACCGCCTGAGTCTTTTACCCCAGGGTTGACAGTCCAAGGTGGACCGCCTGAGTCTTTTACCCCAGGGTTGACAGCCCAAGGTGGACCGCCTGAGTCTTTTACCCCAGGGTTGACAGTCCAAGGTGGAGCGCCTGAGTCTTTTACCCCAGGGTTGACAGCCCAAGGTGGACCGCCTGAGTCTTTTACCCCAGGGTTGACAGCCCAAGGTGGACCGCCTGAGTCTTTTACCCCAGGGTTGACAGCCCAAGGTGGAGCGCCTGAATCTTTTACTCCAGGGTTGACAGTCCTAGGTGGACCGCCTGAGTCTTTTACCCCAGGGTTGACAGTCCAAGGTGGACCGCCTGAGTCTTTTACCCCAGGGTTGACAGCCCAAGGTGGACCGCCTGAGTCTTTTACCCCAGGGTTGACAGTCCAAGGTGGAGCGCCTGAGTCTTTTACCCCAGGGTTGACAGCCCAAGGTGGACCGCCTGAGTCTTTTACCCCAGGGTTGACAGCCCAAGGTGGACCGCCTGAGTCTTTTACCCCAGGGTTGACAGTCCAAGGTGGACCGCCTGAGTCTTTTACCCCAGGGTTGACAGTCCAAGGTGGACCACCTGAGTCTTTCACCCCAGGGTTGACAGCCCAAGGTGGACCGCCTGAGTCTTTTACCCCAGGGTTGACAGCCCAAGGTATAGCCTTGAAAGTTGCATCCCATAATTGTCGCATTTCTGCATGAGGCCCACCATACGTGGTGGTTGACCCGGGTCAGGCAAGCCCCGGGTCATGGTGCGGGGGCGGGGCGGTACAGGGATCGGGTACAGGGGCGGGACGGTACAGCAACGGGGGGAGAGCGGTACTTCAACAGATTTCCTTTCCTCGCCTATCCCACTAGACAAGGCCCATCCACGAAGCTGGTACAGGGAGGAGCGGTACAGGGCTGAGCGGTACATGCCCCTTGAAGTACTCGAGATAGGTCAGAGCCCTTCCTTTGATCCAATTAGTTTTCACCCCCCCCCCCCCCCCTTCAGCCCATCTCACCCCCCCCCAAGGCTATCTCACCCCCCCTCCAGCCCATATGCCCCCCTCCTGCCTCTCCCCTGCTCCCACCAGGTAGGGTCCGTCCACATAGCGTTGGGCCAAGTAGGTCTCAGGCGCCTCCTCAGAGCCATCATCACCGGGACGCCACGTGTGATCACGGCGCCAATCGCTGATCTGCAGAAAGGGGTATGCTTGAAAATAAAATAAAAACGGCAGTATGTGAAGGGACAAGAAAAGGCGGTAAGAGGGGGAGGACAAAACAAAGAAACACAAGTTGTCTCCCCCCCCTCCCCTCCTGAAGTTGTCTCCCCCCCTCCCCCCCTGAAGTTGTCTCCCCCCCCTCCCCCCCCTGAAGTTGTCTCCCCCCCTCCCCCCCCTGAAGTTGTCTCCCCCCCTCCCCCCCCTGAAGTTGTCTCCCCCCCCTCCCCCCCTGAAGTTGTCTCCCCCCCTCCCCCCCTGAAGTTGTCTCCCCCCCTCCCCCCCTGAAGTTGTCTCCCCCCCTCCCCCCCCTGAAGTTGTCTCCCCCCCCTCCCCCCCTGAAGTTGTCTCCCCCCCTCCCCCCCCTGAAGTTGTCTCCCCCCCTCCCCCCCCTGAAGTTGTCTCCCCCCCTCCCCCCCTGAAGTTGTCTCCCCCCCCTCCCCCCCTGAAGTTGTCTCCCCCCCTCCCCCCCTGAAGTTGTCTCCCCCCCTCCCCCCCCTGAAGTTGTCTCCCCCCCCTCCCCCCCCTGAAGTTGTCTCCCCCCCTCCCCCCCCTGAAGTTGTCTCCCCCCCCTCCCCCCCTGAAGTTGTCTCCCCCCCTCCCCCCCTGAAGTTGTGTCCCCCCCCCCCCTGAAGTTGTCTCCCCCCCCCCCCCCCCTGAAGTTGTCTCCCCCCCCTCCCCCCCTGAAGTTGTCTCCCCCCCCTCCCCCCCCTGAAGTTGTCTCCCCCCCCTCCCCCCCTGAAGTTGTCTCCCCCCCCTCCCCCCCCTGAAGTTGTCTCCCCCCCTCCCCCCCCTGAAGTTGTCTCCCCCCCCCTCCCCCCCTGAAGTTGTCTCCCCCCCTCCCCCCCTGAAGTTGTCTCCCCCCCTCCCCCCCTGAAGTTGTCTCCCCCCCTCCCCCCTGAAGTTGTCTCCCCCCCTCCCCCACCTGAAGTTGTCTCCCCCCCCTCCCCCCCTGAAGTTGTCTCCCCCCCCTCCCCCCCCTGAAATTGTCTCCCCCCCTCCCCCCCTGAAGTTGTCTCCCCCCCTCCTCCCCTGAAGTTGTCTCCCCCCCCTCCCCCCCCTGAAGTTGTCTCCCCCCCTCCCCCCCCTGAAGTTGTCTCCCCCCCCTCCCCCCCTGAAGTTGTCTCCCCCCCCTCCCCCCCTGAAGTTGTCTCCCCCCCTCCCCCCCTGAAGTTGTCTCCCCCCCTCCCCCCCCTGAAGTTGTCTCCCCCCCCCCCCCCCCTGAAGTTGTCTCCCCCCCTCCCCCCCTGAAGTTGTCTCCCCCCCTCCCCCCCTGAAGTTGTCTCCCCCCCTCCCCCCCTGAAGTTGTCTCCCCCCCCCCTCCCCTCCTGAAGTTGTCTCCCCCCCTCCCCCCCTGAAGTTGTCTCCCCCCCTCCCCCCCCTGAAGTTGTCTCCCCCCCCTCCCCCCCTGAAGTTGTCTCCCCCCCCCCCTGAAGTTGTCTCCCCCCCCTCCCCCCCCTGAAGTTGTCTCCCCCCCTCCCCCCCCTGAAGTTGTCTCCCCCCCCCTCCCCCCCTGAAGTTGTCTCCCCCCCTCCCCCCTGAAGTTGTCTCCCCCCCTCCCCCCCTGAAGTTGTCTCCCCCCCTCCCCCCCTGAAGTTGTCTCCCCCCCTCCCCCCCTGAAGTTGTCTCCCCCCCCTCCCCCCCTGAAGTTGTCTCCCCCCCCCCCTGAAGTTGTCTCCCCCCCCTCCCCCCCCTGAAGTTGTCTCCCCCCCCTCCCCCCCTGAAGTTGTCTCCCCCCCCCTCCCCCCCTGAAGTTGTCTCCCCCCCCTCCCCCCCCTGAAGTTGTCTCCCCCCCCTCCCCCCCCTGAAGTTGTCTCCCCCCCCTCCCCCCCTGAAGTTGTCTCCCCCCCTCCCCCCCTGAAGTTGTCTCCCCCCCCCCCCCCCTGAAGTCGTCTCCCCCCCTCCCCCCCTTACCTGGCTGAGCTTGTTGGACCAGAAGATGCTCTGCCTTGCCTCTACCCCCACCCACCCCTTACCCCTCTTCCTCTCCCCTGGCAACCTATCCCCACGTGGTCTTGTACCTCCCCCCCCCCTCCATCCCTCACCTGGCTCAGCTTGTTGAACAAGAAGATGCCCTTGCCCTGCGCCGCTCCAATGGGCTTCATGATCCAAACGCCGCCGGAGCGCTTGAACTCCTCCACAAACATGCGGTATTCGCTAAAAGGGGATTGAGAGGGAGTGTGTGTGGGGGGGAGAGGTCAAGGCAGTGTAGGGTGATGAGGACAGGGAAGGGAAGCACTCAAACGCCTCCACAAACATGTCGTACTGGCCGAAAGGGATTGGGCGCTGGCACTGTTGAGTTGAGGGTGCGGCAGCTTTGATTCAGCTAGATCACGGCCTACACTGGTGGAGGTAGGGTGAAGCAAGACCTGCTGTTAGGTCCTTCGGCTGTATTGTTATTAATCATGATATATTTTTTTGTTCTAACTATTCCTTATTTAACTATTTACTTCTGCAGGTTAGGGTATTAGACCCCTCTCTAACTATGTTGGAGTGGGGCGCCGTCGGCAGTCCATGGCAGCAAGGAGCAGGAGGCTGGTGGGGGGGCAGGCTCAAGGCAGTTGATGGTTATGGGGATAAGAACTTCACCAACAGCATCAAGTTAGGACACCTGTTAGCTTTTCTGTCCTGCTGTCGTTGCAGTTTCGTTTTGCTTTTCTGTGCTGGTTTCCTCCCGGTCCGCCCTGTCTGGCTCTTTCGAGAAGGCTGGTTGCGCCAACTTTGTAACAACGACACAGGTACGGAAACAAGTAGTGCTGCCCCTCTCCTGGATCCAGCGACCAGATTTTGCATGCCTAGGTTTGTACCGCCTACCTGCTACAAACTTGACCAGCGGTTGGTTAGGGCTTACATGCGGAGCGTGTGCCATTTATTTTGAACATTCATCAAGGCGGGCAAACTGACCCTTCACCTTCAGTGACTACTGACTAGGCTCGCTGCATGACTGCAGGAGGGTGAGGGTTAACCAAGTCTCCATCAGGGTTAGAAGAGTTCAAAAATTGTGTAGGGCTGTCAATTGACCTGAATCTCCCAGAACCTGTTGCTCCCTGATACCTGCCCCCTCCCCCCTGATACCTGCCCTGATACCTGCCCCCTCCCCCTGATACCTGCCCTGATACCTGCCCCTCCCCCCTGATACCTGCCCTGATACCTGCCCCCTCCCCCCTGATACCTGCCCTGATACCTGCCCCCCCCCCCTGATACCTGCCCTGATACCTGCCCCCCCCCCCTGATACCTGCCCTGATACCTGCCCCCCCCCCCCTGATACCTGCCCTGATACCTGCCCCCCCCCCTGATACCTGCCCCCCCCCCTGATACCTGCTCCCCCCCCCTGATACCTCTTACCTCGGCACCACGTAGGTCAGGGGGAAGAAGTTGTACTGGGCAGCCTCCGCCATTCGATCCTGCATAAAGCGAGTGTAAATATTATTGTGGATAGCTCTTGGCAGCACACCTGTGTACAGCACACCTGTGTACAGCACACCTGTGTACAGCACACCTGTGTACAGCACACCTGTGTACAGCACACATGTGTACAGCACACCTGTGCACAGCACACCTGTGTACAGCACACATGTGTACAGCACACCTGTGCACAGCACACCTGTGTACAGCAAAATTGATGGCACCACGTTTTTTGGGTTCACCCTAAACCCAACTTACAGCATAATTGATGGCAATAGGTCCTTGGCACAACCTTGTGCTAGCCCTGTCAGCCTCTGGCCTGGCCACCCTGCATGTCATGCCCCCTGTCAAGCTATAACTGTCTGACGAATCTTACGGCATGGGCCGGCTTAAAATCCACCGTCGCCAGAGACCCTGTCTCACAGGCCATGACTGCTGCTGACTAGTGCCAGTGCGGCCGGCTTGTTGACCGAGGACACATGTCTTACTCAGTGCTTGTAATGCACCATGGCTGTCTGTGGGTCTTCACTCTTCCCAAGCATTATGCTTGTGCAGTATTTCCCTGTTTGTTGTGTCAACCCTAAACCCTTCACTCTTCCCAAGCATTATGCCTGTGCAGTATTTCCCTGTCTGCTTGTGTCAACCCTAAACCCTTCACTCTTCCCAAGCATTATGCCTGTGCAGTATTTCCCTGTCTGGTTCTGTTATGCATGCCACACACCTCTTCTCCCGCGGCCTCTTCTGACACCCTGGAGGTCCAAATGTCTTTGACCCCAAACACATCCCTCTTTCATCGGACAATCGTCTCTTCATACCCATGTTTGCATCTCACCTCCTTCTCCAGCTGCCGCTTAGCGCGTTTCAGGTTCTTGATGAGTAAGTCCTTGCGTGTGAGCTCATAGTGGTTGGGGTAGTGGTTGACGCGCTGCCAGTCATTCAGGTGCATCTTATCCAACTCATGATGGATCCACCTGGAAACGGGGGAGAGGGCAAAATAATGGAAGGTGTGCATCCAACTTGTGATGGATCTAGCTGTCAGCTTCCTCTTTCAACCCTCTGCTATGAAAGAATGTAGTACATGCGGAAATTCCCGATCCCCTGCCTTGCACCAGGCACTTACTCACCCTTTATCTGCCCAAAAGAAGTCCCACTCTGTCTCATGATCCGTCTCCTGCCACTCCTTCTTCGCCTGCATCACGTCGCAGATGGTGTTCCGCAGAGAGCTCTTCCATCGAATAGGACCCCTGAGCAAAAGAGAGTGCAACGTGTTCCATAAGATATGGATTTGAATCAGGGAATCAGGGTCCATGGTATGGCCCACTACACGATCTTTAGCAAGCTCCTAGGCAGCCAGCCACTACTGGTTTGATGGATACCAAAGCCTGACCGGCCTATGGCTCGTGTATACAGCAGTTGGGCCTCCTGTAGAAGCCCCCACAGTGTCACACAATTGTATCTGAAGCATCCTCAGCAGATCGACTGTTAAGGGCATGGTCTGTGCGTAGGTCGGCTGTGTCCTCGTGGGCTTAGTGTACGACATACGCATGGAGTCATATAATTAAGTGGGTATGCTTTGGAGCATGTGCATGGGGGCATGTACACGAGGGCATATGCATGGGGGCTCTTGCATGGAGGCATGGAAGTGTGTGCCAGGGGGGTTAGGTGCATGGTGTTGTTACAAAGTAGACGCAACCACCCACAGCCTATTTCGAAAGGCCCAGGCAGAGCCAACCGGAAGGAAACCAGGGACATCAACCAAACAGAACCTACAACCCTGTGGGCATGTGCAAGGAGGCATGTACATGGGGGCATATGCATTTGAGGATAGGTGCATTGGGCACATGCATGTGGTCATTTACTTGAGTGTAAACTGGGGGTATCACACATGCGCATGAGCATGTGCAAAGCTCATTTCAACTCACACAGGCCTCTGACGCTCAGCCCTGTCCGCCAGCCTATTAACCGCAGACATGGTGGTGTTGCCTGGGCCCCCTGACACAGGGGTTCGGGACGCTGAGCTGAGGTTGTGGCGACAGGGGATGCACAGGCGCCGATCAGAGAAAGGCACCTAGCTAAGCAGGAAGGCTGGGTCCCGAGCTGTCAAGTGCTGGAGCCCGAGCTCTTGTTGGCGTTGCGCGTGACCAGACGCTTGACCAAGCTTGGCTTTCCCAAGCTTGGCTGCTAGGAACCGGCCTAAAGAGCGAATGGCTGAAGTTAAAACGAGCTAGAGTGGCCAGGTTTGTAGTTTTGAACAGCTGGGGTGACACAGGGGGTGTAGCAGGATGCGCTGAGCTGGAAGAAGGATATTTGTGTATTCTGCTGGTTTAAATATAAGCGAAATAAGAGCGCAGCACGACTTGTGGAATGCGTAAGAGCGGCCTACGCAGGGCGAGGGCTGGCATGGGCTGATGGCGTCAAGGAAAACGAATACGCGTCAGCGCGATGCCCAGAGATTCAAGTGAATTTTGCATCAACCAAGCTTTGCAGAGGTTGTGAAAAGGGGTGCAGGCGGAAACGGAGGCGGAGGGTCCTTGGATTCGACACGGACACGGGGATTTTGAAGCATTCACACTATATCTGATCTGTGACCTCTCCCCCCACACTTTGCTATGACTGGGAAACATGTGCCCAGGCCTATGCCCTACGAGTCGCGACACCCGCTGTTCGGAAATATTTAAGCCCCAGAACAGTCTCCTTATACGCGATATTGGTTGGAACCCTCTGCCAGGAGGTATGGCCGTCAGCATCGAAACTTGTCGGCTCGGCAAAGTGGAGTTGTGAAGGTGCAGACATGGCAGAGGCCGGTAGCATCGTGATGCGATACACTTGAACAGTTCAGGAGCCATACATATCTTGTTAACAAATTCGATTAGGAGCGATCGCTTGATTGCGGGCAGCGAAATTGCCTGTTCTAGCAATGCACCATGCACGCACGTCACAGACATGCGCATGCACTTTCTGGTGTCTCAAGCGAGACAAATTCACTACTTTCGAAGTGCCACAGTTAGAGATGATGACGTGCCTAGCACACAGTCACCTGCTCACGCACCCAATGCATTGCGTTGCATCTGTGCCGGATGGCTGTATTTGGCCTGGCAGCTAGACCGTGACATCACTTTTCTGAACTGAAATCCCCAACCCTAGGTATCCAACCTTCTTATCCTCATCCTCCAGGTCACAGCCCCAACTGCTGCCCCCGACTCCTACCCAGCCTTCAACCTTGACAGTAGCCCAGCCTACTCCTATCAACCGGAAGCCCCGCCAGAAGCCCCACGTAGAACCTCCTCTGCAGTCTTGCCTACTGTCTTGCCTGAAACCGCCGCAGCCCAGCTGTGGCATGAGAGCTCACCCGGCCCGCTGCTGCTTCGGAACCTCCATCGCCGCCCTCAGCATCGTGCCCCTCTCCACCCGGGCTGTCCGGATCCTACCCGGATCTACAAACCAAATCCTTCCAGGATCTAGATCTAGAATCCCCCAGGCCGGTGCAAGGTTTTTCTTGTCCTTCAAACCCTCGGCGCTGCAAGCTATGTCTACTTGGGGAGCACTGCAGGGCCTTCCCGAGAAAAAGGCACCCCAGGTGAGCAGGGCTTCTGTTTTCGTGACTCAGCTACAAGTCAGCTACACGCTGGCTGCTGCCCACAGGCCCCATTTGTGGCCAGCCATGCTGCCTTGGCCACGAGTCGCAGGATGGTGCAGGTTCGGTCCAAATTGGGCATTTAGCGTCCGCTGGGTGGCCTGCCGAAGGCAAACTCGTAGCCGAAAAAACAAACACGGCAGGTGATGGACCGCATGCACACAAGCATCCCCGTGCTCCCCTCCCCCCCTTGTTCTCTCCCCCACCAGTTGTCCTGCCCTGCCTGTGATTCTATCAGTGATCTGAGCAGTTGATCAGAAGTTGCCCAGTTTCTCAGGATTTTGCATGCAGTTGATTTGAATTGCCTTCCCCCATAATGTTTGGGGGGGAGGGATTCATGAAATTTACGAATTCTTGATTGTCAACGCCAGTTTCAGCAACAATTGAGGGGTTTTGTCGAGTTGCTGTCCCGGAGAAGCATTTCAGAAACAATTTATTTTAATCCGAAGGCAGGCCAGTCCAATCTATGCGGTATTTCAGCAGGTTTCCCGGGTATTTTCAGCCCTGCGCGACTGCGCTTGACTCCTATCAAGTACAATCCTTAATCGATACTGTCTTTCAGCGCGAGACATACTCAGCACTATCTAAATCCATCTGTGTTCCCTCACCCCTGTCAGGTGATCATTGTGACGGGGCCCACGGCTGTGGGGAAGACCGCTGTTGGCCTGGAGCTAGCCAGGCGCCTGGGGGGCGAGGTGATCAGCGCGGACTCAGTGCAAGTGTACCACACACTGGATGTGGGGTCAGACAAAGTGAGAGACCAGGGCGGGGGGATCCACCCACAAAACAGGTTGTTTCGTATTGGCACAGTTTTTCCTCTCATTGTCTTTTCCAGTTTGAGCATTGGCCTGGGCTGCATTACCCCCTGGCCCCCCCTACTACAAGTCCTGTACTTCTGCTTCTTTGTATTCCAGCATATAGAGGCCCCTCTCCTCCATGCATCCTGTCTTGTCACTGCCCTTTTGTGACAGCTTCCGCTGAGTCAGCGCCAGGGCATCCCCCACCACTTGATTGACGTGAGAAATGTCGATGAGGAGTTTTCCGCCGGGGACTTTCACGATCTGGCCAGGCAGGCAGCCAGGGACATTATCCAGGTGGGTGTGAAAGTGTGAATCTTCACAACCTAGCGAGAGAGGCAGCAAGGTCAGGAATATGATCCAGGTGGATGTAGATGTGTGAATCCAGGTACAAGATATACCTATACTCACACACAGCTCTAGTGTTCTTCCCTTATTCGAGGTGCCTTTCTTCGTGCTCCCACTGAACATACTGCCTATGCTGCCGCCTGCACTGTGTCCCACCTCCTACTTCCACACCCTTCATTCCTCCAATCCCCTGCTCAGCGAGGCCCAATGTGCCCCAATCGTCGTGAAGTAGCTTAGATGTAGCTGAAGTACCGTACTGCAATATAAACCGTGTAATGCCCCTCACCTGCTTAGTGAGGCTGCATCCCTATCCTGGTAATGTAGCTGAGGTGTAGCTGATTGTAACGCCCCTCGTCTGCTCAGCGAGGCCGCGTCCCGATTGTTGTGGGCGGGACGGGCTTCTACCTGCGCTGGTTTATGCAAGGCAAGGGGCAGGGGCCTCGCTCAACACCTGAGGCGGTGGAGGCGGTCAAGCAGGCCATACAGCAGGTGGGTGGGTGCGGGGGTCGGCAAGATGGTGGGATGGTTGAGAAGATCAATCCGGCCATACAGCAGGTAGATGCATGGGTGGTTGCAGGGGGAAAGCAAGAGGGGGGAGGTGATGGAGGCGGTGAAGCGGGATAAACAAATATGGATATGGATCCTTCAGGATGCCGCGGGGGGGCTGCGCTGAAACAGGTGCTTGCTGCCCTCTATCCATGATGCCCTCTATCCCTGGGGGATGTACTAGAGCATGGGGCACGACATGAAGTGGGTATGAGGGGGGCACTTTATTAACAGGGTTTAGGCTTGTACTGCGCACGCCAGGTTCAAGGCTTGATGTCTTGGGATTCAGGGTTTAGCCGAAAGTCGTTCAAATCTAGCTGGCTCAGCAATTATCACGGCGCTGCCGATTAAAATAGTTGAAAATGTGTTGGTTTCTTGAGGTGTGCATTGGCATGACCACATCCCAGCCCCTAAAGGATGTATTCGGGGCCTAGTCAAGAAAATGAAATGACCGCATGAATTATGTATTTATGTCATAAGAGTGTCTGCACATCCCCTTAACAGCCTGCCTTGGAAGATTTGGAAGTGTGGACTCGAATAAGGAGGAAATGAACCAAAAAAACTGGTTGTGAGGACAACAATTCCGATGGGGTGCCCGTTACACAAAAAAACTGCCCAGCTGCTGTCCCTAATTCAAATGTTCACACTTTCCATACTTGTCCCTAGGCCTGGTCCAAGGAGGCCGGGCGGCTGGGTGTGGAGGAGCTGTCGGCTGAGGCCAAGTGGGATGCTGGAGTGGCATTGCTGTCTGAATGGGGGGACACAGAGGCGGCTGAAAGGCAGGTCTGGGGGGGAGGGAAGGCAAGTCTGGGAGGGGAGGGAAGGCAGGTCTGAAGGGGAGGGAAGGCAGGTCGGGGGGGAAGAGAAGGCAGGTCTGGGGGGGAGAAGGGAAGGCAGGTCTGGGGGGGGAGGGAAGGCAAGTCGGGGGGGAGAAGGGAAGGCAGGTCTGGGGGGGGAGGGAAGGCAGGTCTGGGGGGGAGGGAAGGCAGGTCGGGGAGGGAGAGAAGGCAGGTCGGGGGGGGAGGGAAGGCAGGTCTGGGGGGGGAGGGAAGGCAGGTCTAGGGGGGGAGGGAAGGCAGGTCTGGGGGGGGAGGGAAGGCAGGTCTGGGGGGTGAGGTAAGTCAGGTCTAGGGGGGAGGGAAGGCAGGTCGGGGGGGAGGTAAGGCAGGTCTGGGGGGGGAGGGAAGGCAGGTCTGGGGGGGAGGGAAGGCAGGTCGGGGGGGGGGGCGAAGGCAGGTCAGGGGGGGAGGGAAGGCAGGTCGGGGATGGAGGGAAGGCAGGTCTGTGGGGGGGAGGGAAGGCAGGTCGGGGATGGAGGTAAGGCAGGTCCGGGGGGGAGGGAAGGCAGGTCGGGGGGGGAGGGAAGGCAGGTCGGGGGGGGAGGTAAGGCAGGTCGGGGGGGGAGGGAAGGCAGGTCGGGGGGGGAGGGAAGGCAGGTCGGGGGGGGAGGGAAGGCAGGTCGGGGGGGGAGGGAAGGCAGGTCGGGGGGGGAGGGAAGGCAGGTCGGGGGGGGAGGGAAGGCAGGTCGGGGGGGGAGGTAAGGCAGGTCTGGGGGGGGAGGTAAGGCAGGTCTGGGGGGGAGGGAAGGCAGGTCGGGGGGGGGGGCGAAGGCAGGTCGGGGGGGGACGGAAGGCAGGTCGGGGATGGAGGGAAGGCAGGTCGGGGGGGAGGGAAGGCAGGTCGGGGGGGGAGGTAAGGCAGGTCTGGGGGGGGAGGGAAGGCAGGTCGGGGGGGGAGGGAAGGCAGGTCGGGGGGGGAGGGAAGGCAGGTCGGGGGGGGAGGGAAGGCAGGTCGGGGGGGGAGGGAAGGCAGGTCGGGGGGGGAGGGAAGGCAGGTCGGGGGGGGAGGGAAGGCAGGTCGGGGGGGGAGGGAAGGCAGGTCGGGGATGGAGGGAAGGCAGGTCGGGGATGGAGGGAAGGCAGGTCGGGGGGGGACGGAAGGCAGGTCGGGGATGGAGGGAAGGCAGGTCGGGGGGGAGGGAAGGCAGGTCGGGGGGGGAGGGAAGGCAGGTCGGGGGGGGGAGGGAAGGCAGGTCGGTGGGGGAGGCAAGGCAGGTCTGGGGGGGAGGGAAGGCAGGTCGGGGGGGGAGGGAAGGCAGGTCGGGGGGGGAGGGAAGGCAGGTCGGGGGGGGAGGGAAGGCAGGTCGGGGGGGGAGGGAAGGCAGGTCGGGGGGGGGAGGGAAGGCAGGTCGGGGGGGGAGGGAAGGCAGGTCGGGGGGGGAGGGAAGGCAGGTCGGGGGGGGAGGGAAGGCAGGTCGGGGGGGGAGGTCAGGCAGGTCTGGTGGGGGGAGGTAAGGCAGGTCTGGGGGGGAGGGAAGGCAGGTCGGGGGGGGAGGGAAGGCAGGTCGGGGGGGGAGGGAAGGCAGGTCGGGGGGGGGGCGAAGGCAGGTCGGGGGGGGACGGAAGGCAGGTCGGGGATGGAGGGAAGGCAGGTCGGGGGGGAGGGAAGGCAGGTCGGGGGGGGAGGTAAGGCAGGTCTGGGGGGGGAGGGAAGGCAGGTCGGGGGGGGAGGGAAGGCAGGTCGGGGGGGGAGGGAAGGCAGGTCGGGGGGGGAGGGAAGGCAGGTCGGGGGGGGAGGGAAGGCAGGTCGGGGGGGGAGGGAAGGCAGGTCGGGGGGGGAGGGAAGGCAGGTCGGGGGGGGAGGGAAGGCAGGTCGGGGGGGGAGGGAAGGCAGGTCGGGGGGGGGAGGGAAGGCAAGTCGGGGGGGGAGGGAAGGCAGGTCGGGGGGGGAGGGAAGGCAGGTCGGGGGGGGAGGGAAGGCAGGTCGGGGGGGGAGGTCAGGCAGGTCTGGTGGGGGGAGGTAAGGCAGGTCTGGGGGGGAGGGAAGGCAGGTCGGGGGGGGAGGGAAGGCAGGTCGGGGGGGAGGGAAGGCAGGTCGGGGGGGGAGGGAAGGCAGGTCAGGGGGGGGAGGGAAGGCAGGTCGGGGGGGGGAGGGAAGGCAGGTCAGGGGGGGAGGGAAGGCAGGTCGGGGGGGGAGGGAAGGCAGGTCGGGGGGGGAGGGAAGGCAGGTCGGGGGGGGAGGGAAGGCAGGTCGGGGGGGGAGGGAAGGCAGGTCGGGGGGGGGAGGGAAGGCAGGTCGGGGGGGGAGGCAAGGCAGGTCTGGGGGGGAGGGAAGGCAGGTCGGGGGGGGAGGGAAGGCAGGTCGGGGGGGGAGGGAAGGCAGGTCGGGGGGGGAGGGAAGGCAGGTCGGGGGGGGAGGGAAGGCAGGTCGGGGGGGGGAGGGAAGGCAGGTCGGGGGGGGAGGGAAGGCAGGTCGGGGGGGGAGGGAAGGCAGGTCGGGGGGGGAGGGAAGGCAGGTCGGGGGGGGAGGTCAGGCAGGTCTGGTGGGGGGAGGTAAGGCAGGTCTGGGGGGGAGGGAAGGCAGGTCGGGGGGGGAGGGAAGGCAGGTCGGGGGGGGAGGGAAGGCAGGTCGGGGGGGGGGCGAAGGCAGGTCGGGGGGGGACGGAAGGCAGGTCGGGGATGGAGGGAAGGCAGGTCGGGGGGGAGGGAAGGCAGGTCGGGGGGGGAGGTAAGGCAGGTCTGGGGGGGGAGGGAAGGCAGGTCGGGGGGGGAGGGAAGGCAGGTCGGGGGGGGAGGGAAGGCAGGTCGGGGGGGGAGGGAAGGCAGGTCGGGGGGGGAGGGAAGGCAGGTCGGGGGGGGAGGGAAGGCAGGTCGGGGGGGGAGGGAAGGCAGGTCGGGGGGGGAGGGAAGGCAGGTCGGGGGGGGAGGGAAGGCAGGTCGGGGGGGGGAGGGAAGGCAAGTCGGGGGGGGAGGGAAGGCAGGTCGGGGGGGGAGGGAAGGCAGGTCGGGGGGGGAGGGAAGGCAGGTCGGGGGGGGAGGTCAGGCAGGTCTGGTGGGGGGAGGTAAGGCAGGTCTGGGGGGGAGGGAAGGCAGGTCGGGGGGGGAGGGAAGGCAGGTCGGGGGGGGAGGGAAGGCAGGTCGGGGGGGGAGGGAAGGCAGGTCAGGGGGGGGAGGGAAGGCAGGTCGGGGGGGGGAGGGAAGGCAGGTCAGGGGGGGAGGGAAGGCAGGTCGGGGGGGGAGGGAAGGCAGGTCGGGGGGGGAGGGAAGGCAGGTCGGGGGGGGAGGGAAGGCAGGTCGGGGATGGAGGGAAGGCAGGTCGGGGGGGGAGGGAAGGCAGGTCGGGGGGGGGAGGGAAGGCAGGTCGGGGGGGGAGGGAAGGCAGGTCGGGGGGGGAGGGAAGGCAGGTCGGGGGGGGAGGGAAGGCAGGTCGGGGGGGGAGGGAAGGCAGGTCGGGGGGGGAGGGAAGGCAGGTCGGGGAGGGAGAGAAGGCAGGTCGGGGGGGGAGGGAAGGCAGGTCGGGGGGGGAGGCAAGGCAGGTCTGGGGGGGGAGGGAAGGCAGGTCGGGGGGGGAGGGAAGGCAGGTCGGGGGGGGAGGGAAGGCAGGTCGGGGGGGGAGGGAAGGCAGGTCGGGGGGGGAGGGAAGGCAGGTCGGGGGGGGAGGGAAGGCAGGTCCGGGGGGGAGGGAAGGCAGGTCGGGGGGGGAGGGAAGGCAGGTCGGGGATGGAGGGAAGGCAGGTCGGGGGGGGAGGGAAGGCAGGTCGGGGGGGGAGGTAAGGCAGGTCGGGGGGGGGAGGGAAGGCAGGTCGGGGGGGAGGGAAGGCAGGTCGGGTGGGAGGGAAGGCAGGTCTGGGGGGGAGGGAAGGCAGGTCGGGGGGGGAGGGAAGGCAGGTCGGGGGGGGAGGGAAGGCAGGTCGGGGGGGGAGGGAAGGCAGGTCGGGGGGGGAGGGAAGGCAGGTCGGGGGGGGAGGGAAGGCAGGTCGGGGGGGGAGGGAAGGCAGGTCGGGGGGGGAGGGAAGGCAGGTCTGGGGGGGGAGGGAAGGCAGGTCGGGGGGGGAGGCAAGGCAGGTCTGGGGGGGAGGGAAGGCAGGTCGGGGGGGGAGGGAAGGCAGGTCGGGGGGGAGGGAAGGCAGGTCGGGGGGGGAGGGAAGGCAGGTCGGGGGGGGAGGGAAGGCAGGTCGGGGGGGGAGGGAAGGCAGGTCGGGGGGGGAGGGAAGGCAGGTCGGGGGGGGAGGGAAGGCTGGTCGGGGGGGGAGGGAAGGCAGGTCGGGGGGGGAGGGAAGGCAGGTCGGGGGGGGAGGTAAGGCAGGTCTGGTGGGGGGAGGTAAGGCAGGTCGGGGGGGGAGGGAAGGCAGGTCGGGGGGGGAGGGAAGGCAGGTCGGGGGGGGAGGGAAGGCAGGTCGGGGGGGGAGGGAAGGCAGGTCGGGGGGGGAGGGAAGGCAGGTCGGGGGGGGGAGGGAAGGCAGGTCGGGGGGGGAGGGAAGGCAGGTCGGGGGGGGAGGGAAGGCAGGTCGGGGGGGAGGGAAGGCAGGTCGGGGGGGGAGGGAAGGCAGGTCGGGGATGGAGGGAAGGCAGGTCGGGGGGGGAGGGAGGGCAGGTCGGGGGGGGAGGGAAGGCAGGTCTGGGGGGGGAGGGAAGGCAGGTCGGTGGGGGAGGGAAGGCAGGTCGGGGGGGAGGGAAGGCAGGTCGGGGGGGGAGGGAAGGCAGGTCGGGGGGGGAGGGAAGGCAGGTCGGGGGGGGAGGGAAGGCAGGTCGGGGGGGGAGGGAAGGCAGGTCGGGGGGGAGGGAAGGCAGGTCGGGGGGGGAGGGAAGGCAGGTCGGGGGGGGAGGGAAGGCAGGTCGGGGGGGGAGGGAAGGCAGGTCGGGGGGGGAGGGAAGGCAGGTCGGGGGGGGAGGCAAGGCAGGTCTGGGGGGGGAGGGAAGGCAGGTCGGGGGGGGGAGGGAAGGCAGGTCTGGGGGGGGAGGGAAGGCAGGTCGGGGGGGGGAGGGAAGGCAGGTCTGGGGGGGAGGGAAGGCAGGTCTGGGGGGGAGGGAAGGCAGGTCTGGGGGGGAGGGAAGGCAGGTCTGTGGGGGAGGGAAGGCAGGTCGGGGATGGAGGGAAGGCAGGTCTGTGGGGGAGGGAAGGCAGGTCTGTGGGGGAGGGAAGGCAGGTCGGGGATGGAGGGAAGGCAGGTCTGTGGGGGAGGGAAGGCAGGTCTGTGGGGGAGGGAAGGCAGGTCGGGGGGGGAGGGAAGGCAGGTCAGGGGGGGGAGGGAAGGCAGCTTGAAAGCATGCAGCGCCCTCCTACACATACAGATAGGTTGTGTTGAATCCTGGCCTGTCTCGCGCATTCAAAATTTCTAACTGCTTACTTCACACAAGACTACTATATGCTTATGGGATCAACACTCAGAACTGTGAGACAGTTTATTTTGTGCCTGGCACATGCCATGATTCACCCCTCACATGATCTTGCTTGGTGACGGTGCCTCACAACCTTCCTCATTTCGCTCTTTCCTCCCAAGCTGTTTTGTTTCGCTCCTGCCGCACCCTTCTGCTCATATCTCACAGGATCTTGTTGGAGCGGAACAATTATTACCGCCTGGAGCGAGCGCTGGTGATGGTGCACATGACAGGTACTAGGGAAGTGGGGCACATGGGGCACATGGGGCACATGGGGTACATGGGGCACATAGGATACATGGGGCACATGACAGGCGATTGAGAAAGTGGGGGGCACGTAAGAGGGGGGGTAGATGGAATGAGGGATAGAGTCACGGTTGGGGGGCAAAGTCAAGGGTTAAGGGACAATAATAAGGGCAGGGATGGGGGTTAAGGGCTGAGGTAAGGAGGCGGGAATTGAGTTTCAGGGTTCAGGTGCTGGGTATGGATGGGGTTTGAAGTTGCTCTGCCTCAGCTTTCTCCTAAGGATCATACCAATCAGGGAGGTTGCAGAAGATTGGGCTTAGTTGGAGCTGGGTCCATGAGGATCAGGGATGCGGGTCCATGGGGATCAGGGATGTGGGTCAAAATGAACTGTTGGAGAGTGGGTGCTTAGCTGGCTTGCCTGAGGCAGTAGAATGACAGTAAGGATGATTCAGAGATTGGCCCGGGCATATGGATGTTCAGTAATGGAACCGTCACCTGCTCCATCTCCGTTGCCAGTTGACCCTCTCCCTGTACCCCTCTCTCCCTGTCCCTCCCTCCCCTGTGCCATCCTCCACGTGGATGCTTTCAGGCAAGAAATGCTCCGAGCTGGACATCCCCTCGGCAGCGGTGGCCTCCCATGGAGGGACACAGAGCAGAACATTGGCGAATACAGCAGGCAGTACAATGGGCGGTGCAGCCGCTGTGTCAGCTGAGCTCAAAGAGGGTGCTGATGTACTGCCTGGCATACAGCCTGATGTACGGCAGTACAAGGTGTCTGAGCCAGGGGCAGAGATGGCCCAGGTAATCCTGAACCTTTGACCTTAAATGCTGATCCTAGGTTCACCCTGAACCCTTACCCTATAGTCTAGGGGCGAATCGCAGCCCTTGGCTTGCTGCTCTACCCAGGGGCAATGTCTGCATCGCATGTGCGCATGAAATACTGAGCCCTGACTCCTTAACCCTGCCAACTAGGAAGCAAATGATTAGAGTCCCCCTGAATGTGAGTTGTGCCTGAACCCCAAACCCTAACAGGGACCAGCATTGATTGCTTCTGAACGTGATTTGGAGCTGAATCCTGACCCCTGCTGACCAGGGACAAGATGGATTGAGTCCTGGGGCACGTGAGTTGGGCGCGACATTGGGATCAGCATCCCTGGCAGGACGGGGCGGCAGCGAGCCAGCAGTGCAGGCGGCATCTTGGGCAAGCAACCTGGCTGCTGGGATGGCAGCATTCGCGCAAGCGATTGGGCTGCATGGACGGCAGCAGGAGGGCAGTGGTGTGCAGGATCCGGCCCCCCTGGCGGGGCAGGAAGTCCTCTTGGAGGGGAAGGAGGGGAAGGAGGTCACCCTGGAGGGAGCTGAAGCCCTGGAGGGCCGTCAGGGGCGACGCAGGCGGAAGAGGCGCGCAGAGGGCAGCTCCAATGCGGTGAGCAGAGGGACGGGTGGGGTGTGGAAAGGATGGCCATGCTCTGGGACTCTGGGGGTGGGGAGGGGGTGAATGAAGGTCAGGACCGGGGGGCGGGCCTGTTTTTTCTCAATGCATTTACCATAATCGCACTCTCGTTTCGTTATCCCATTTCTTTTTGAAGGGCTGACAAATAGGGATTGCCTTAAAGATTGGTTGCTTCAAGGGCAAGTGAGGTCATTTGAGGTTTTGCTGTCGTACGTTATTTTACACTAAACAATCGCGTGCACGCGTGCAACGGGGTGGTTCAACACACTGTCGGTATTGCAGAGATCCGTTTTGCTTAAATCAGCTTCGTGCGCAAGGTGGCCCACATCCAGATAGCAGCTGGTGCCCCGACATCCAAGGTCAAGATGGACTTCGCAATC
This sequence comes from Limnomonas spitsbergensis, assembly GCA_037349105.1. Taxonomy (NCBI): domain Eukaryota; kingdom Viridiplantae; phylum Chlorophyta; class Chlorophyceae; order Chlamydomonadales; genus Limnomonas; species Limnomonas spitsbergensis. Next base: position 3,536,987 of record JAYJMM010000101.1, on the reverse strand, counting down.
AGTGCCCTCAAGGGCCCTGTCTGCTTCGGATAAGATGCTGACAAAAACAGGCGAATGAAAACAACTGCTTTTACAAATTATCAGCCCTTTTAGGGTTTATAATACTCATAGGAATGAATTGGTCTGCATCGTAATTATTCAATGTTTAAACCCTAATCGATACAGTGCTGAAAGAGAGTGTGACTACGGTACGCTGGAGTTATTGAGTCCAGGGGCTTGTGAGCTGAGTTGATGCAGATAGGGCACCGGTGTGTCCACCCCCTATCAAAGGGATAAGGCTCACGGTGCATGAAGCTAGGAGCTGCAGATGGCAGTGGATCTTGGGGCAGAAGCACTACCGGTATCGAAAAGCAGCTGTTATGCCTTTCCGTGTGAACATGGTCGGGGCTGGACCTTTAGGCCCTCCAAATGACGTCTCGTTTTTATTTTGCTCAAAAGAGGTGTTGACAGGACAGCGTTTCTTTCCGTCTTTTTTGACGCGCTGATAGCACCAGCTTCAGGTGGTTGGGGGCCATTTCTGAGGCTGTCCTTTCCCGCAGACCTAGGCCAATCCAGGGTGTATGGAACCAGAGAGATGTGTGAAGGGATCACTTTAGTGGGAGACAGGCAGTACAATGCATGGCATGGATGCATAAGGATGGAGGTCTCAGGGAGAGCGCGAGATTTGCCTTCCCTCATAATTAACGTTGTTTGGGGTTGAGGGAGCCATGAATACACTAATGATCGATTTTTAAAGCCTATTTTTTGTCACAAATGAAGAGCTTCGATGGAGAATTCGCCCTGAGGGCAGCATCAAAAATAATCGTTTTTGCATACCGTACCCGAGGGAGGGCAATCTACGTTAGCGCGAGATGTCCGTCCAGACTCATCGAGCATACACTCTGAAGCATACCGCTTGGCCAACATTGTAAGCAGGGTTCAATTATTGAGCATGGCGTTGCGGCGATGCCAATATTTAGATTCATATACCTCCTGGATTCGGCTTCACTGCCTCGTCGCTCATAATGCGTGGTGCCTGTGTCAGGCACTCCCATGAATGATATAACTGTCCTCCCCATTATGAATGTATTGCATCTTGGAAATGTTTCCAGAGGGTGGCCTCTCTCTATCATATCCAATATCTATATTCTACATACAAAATTTCAGGAGGATGTGGCTGCAGAGGCGGTGGCTCCTGAGCTGGTCCCCTACCCTCCCGGGTCGATTGGGGACGGAGAGTTTGAGTTCCGGCCCTTCTTTCTGCACCGAGACCGCATCGAGCTGTACGATCGCATCGGGTCTAGATGTGAGGAGATGGTGAGTGGGCAGGGTGGGTTCACACAAGTGTGAGCAGTTCAAACGCGGTGTGACAGAGAGAGGTCACACTTAGCACCCGGGCTGTTTCGTGTGTTCACTTGTCAGGTTTTCAAGGGCTGGACGGCTGACCTCACATTTTGTGAAGTCCAAGCAAAAGAAACGATTCCGAACACCATCTGGCAGGATGCCACTCCAATGTTTATTTACCAGCTGCCCCTGTCTATGACCCCGCACCTCTTAACCAGGTATACCCTTCACACTCCTTGACTGACTGGCGGATTCAAACTTGCCCTGGCGGACGAGTAGGTGTTTTCCGGCTTGCTGGATGAGGCCACTGACCTGCTGGCTCAGGGCATCCCTGCCGGCTCCAGTGTTGCATCCAGGGCCATCGGCTACCGACAAGCTATGGTCATGTTGCAGGTAGGAGAGCCAGTGGAAGGCTACCTGGCAGGAGGCAGTATAAAGACAGTCCGCATTTGCCGGTAGGACATACTTTCACAATACCTTCATATGGTACACCCGTGACAGAGGAAGTTGCCATCGTTAGAAAACCGCGTGGAAAAATTGTCTGTTTAGTGAAACACGTGAGAAACTCAGGGTGGAGCTAATCTGGACTCGTACAGGTTCCGTACATACCAGTACATGAAGTCGATTTTGTGCATTGCATGAAGAAAATTTGCATTTCTTCAGCTCCTGCAAGCTACGTACCATTGTGCGGGTGAGTGGTCTTGGTGCAACATGCGCTGTTCCCTGGGCCACTGGCCACAGGCCGGTCAGGGTTTGCTCCCAGTGGGCCCAAAGGAGGCGCCCGGCAGCTTGCCAAATGTGGCGTGGCGTGCATTAAAATCCACACAAACCGTAGGAAAGTGTAGGACCCTGGCAAGGCCCTGCTGAGGTGATGTCCTTTGAGCCCACCTCCCCCCCCACAGGAACAACTCCAGCAGCAAAATCGGTTGCAGTTCAATTATTAATTGAGCTGCTACCGATATTGACCCGCGGAACCTTCCCACTCTCCCCCCTGCACCCCTGTCTTCCTCCTAGGCTGCATCAGATCACAACCGTGATGTGGGGATGGACTCCACACCTAAGGCCCCGTTGCCGGTCGACAAGCCGCAGCTGGAGCAGCTGGTCAAAGACATCATTACTGCAACGCACAAACTCGTCCGCAGCCAGATGACATGGTTTAGGTCAGGCAGGGCCAGTATTTCCTCAGTGATACTGTTTTTTTTTCTTTCGACTCAGCTACATGTAGGCTACACTCCGGCCTCTGGCTTGAGGCCCCATTTGTGGCCAGCCCTGCTGCTTTGGCAAACAGTCACAGGCGGGTCCAGGTTCAGTCCCAATCGGGCTTTTGGCGGCTTGGGGGTGGCCTGCCAAAGGTTGACTCATAGCCAAAAAAAGAAAAACTTTGTTGTGGGTTCATTTGGTTCCGGGGTCAAAGGGAAGGGTGTATGCGATGAGGTGGCATCCTCTGTAGATTCAAAGGTGGGGGTCGGGCTATTTGACGCAATCAAGGGCCAGGGATGCTTGAGATCGGACAATTTGATGCAATTAAGGGCTAGGGATGCTGGGTGCTGATGGGAGCATGCTAGTGGGGGCGGGTGAGCGGGTAGACGGGCAGGTCTACGGCAGCAGGCGGGCCAAGGGAGGGGCCTGTGGGAGCGGGCAGGCGGCCGGGTGGGTCCATGGGAATGGGTGGGCAGGTTGCACGCTAATGGGAGTGGGTGTGTGGATGGAATGACCTACCCTCCCCAACATATCAAGATATGTCCCTCCCCCATTTGCCTCTTGTACTGCTCAGGGATGACGGGGTGTACCGCTGGTTGGACATGAGTGGACGCAGTACAGGGGATGTGGCAGAAGTCATCATAGCTGAGTTGGCAGCGCCAGAACACCTGGGTGAGCGGGGGGGAGGGGGGGGGACTCAAACATCAATCGCACAACTCAGATGCTGAGCTGGCAGCACCAGAGCACCTCAGTGGGATTACAACCCCTGGAGAATGCTCGGAGGGGGGGGGGACATCTTACCCCTGTTGATTGAGAAATTGGCAGTTGAAGCCTGACTGGCTAGCGCATGTGTCTGAAGGGCTGGAGGGCAGAGGCAAGGGCATGTGGCTTTCAGGGCTGGAGGGCAGAGGCAAGCGCATGTGGCTTACAGGGCTAGAGGGCAGACATTTAGATCAAGTTGGTGTTCTCAGCCATGCCCAGGCCTCAAACTCAAGTCAAAGGTTGCTCACCTAGGCAGACTGGACCACGTTTTGCCATCCCTGTCTGATCAGCATTGGTATCACCTCGTCAGTTGTGATGAGCCTCGTACATTCCCATGCTACCACTAGGCGGATGCGGCCCCAAGAGCGGCCGCCTGTCCCGCGAGGAGGAGAAGGCACTGGTGCGGTACAGGTACAGATCATCACGAGGGCAGTTCATGTATGGGTTGACACATGAGCATTACTGATGTGGATGGACATGAGCAGTACTGGTGTGGATGGACATGAGCAGTACTGGTGTGGATGGACATGAGCAGTACTGGTGTGGATGGACATGAGCAGTACTGGTGTGGATGGACATGAGCAGTACTGGTGTGGATGGACATGAGCAGTACTGGTGTGGATAGACATGAGCAGTACTGGTGTGGATGGACATGAGCAGTACTGGTGTGGATGGACATGAGCAGTACTGGTGTGGATGGACATGATCAGTACTGGTGTGGATGGACATGATCAGTACTGGTGTGGATGGACATGAGCAGTACTGGTGTGGATGGACATGAGCAGTACTGGTGTGGATGGACATGAGCAGTACTGGTGTGGATGGACATGAGCAGTACTGGTGTGGATGGACATGAGCAGTACTGGTGTGGATGGACATGAGCAGTACTGGTATGGATGGACATGAGCAGTACTGGTGTGGATGGGCATGAGCAATACTGGTGTGGATGGGCATGAGCAATACTGGTGTGGATGGACATGAACAGTACTGGTGTGGATGGACATGAGCAGTACTGGTGTGGATGGACATGAGCAGTACTGGTGTGGATGGACATGAGCAGTACTGGTGTGGATGGACATGAGCAGTACTGGTGTGGATGGACATGAGCAGTACTGGTGTGGATGGACATGAGCAGTACTGGTGTGAATGGACATGAGCAGTACTGGTGTGGATGGACATGAGCAGTACTGGTGTGGATGGACATGAGCAGTACTGGTGTGGATGGACATGAGCAGTACTGGTGTGGATGGACATGAGCAGTACTGGTGTGGATGGGCATGAGCAGTACTGGTGTGGATGGGCATGAGCAGTACTGGTGTGGATGGACATGAGCAGTACTGGTGTGGATGGGCATGAGCAGTACTGGTGAGGATTGACATGAGGACAGTTCGGGCTTGGATTTAAAAATTTAATGCTCACATATGGATTGACGTTTCATCATCTGTTTGAGAGGGCACGTGATGTCCCAGCCATGCCTGAGGTGCCTCGGAATTAGCAGAGCTCTTAGGGGCGCATTCCCCTCTCCTTGACCCTGACAATGACCCTGAGTGGATGGACCCTGAGTGGCTGGACCCTGAGTGGCTGGACCCTGAGTGGCTGGACCCTGAGTGGTTGGACCCTGAGTGGCTGGACCCTGAGTGGCTGGACCCTGAGTGGTTGGACCCTGAGTGGTTGGACCCTGAATGGTTGGAACCTGAGTGGCTGGACCCTGAGTGGCTGGACCCTGAGTGGCTGGACCCTGAGTGGTTGGACCCTGAGGGGCTGGAACCTGAGGGGCTGGAACCTGAGGGGCTGGACCCTGAGGGGCTGGACCCTGAGTGGCTAAGCCTTTGACCCTGCACATTTAGACTGAAGGTAACCATTTATCCTGAACCCAATAAACCTGTGTCCTGAGTGGCTAAGCCTTGAACATGAACACTGACCCCTGAGTGGCATAACTCGCTATTGATATGTGCGTTGCAGGCCAGCGTTGGAGCGGCTGCAGCAACCCCCTCTCACCGCAGCGCTGGTGGAGCATGTCAACAAAAAGCTGCTGCCTAGATTGGAAATGAACGGGCTGTGCGGGCACACTGAGGCTCGTGACAAGGCTGAGGACGTGCTAGGTGTCGTGAGTGGGCCATCTGGACACGCTGAGGTGGACACAGCTGGAGACAAGTCTGGTGAAGTGGCAGTCGTAACTGCTGGATCGATACTATAACTTTCATACCTTCTGCCGTACAGACGCTGATGTTGGTCTAATTGCTTGGATCTTTATTGGTTGGATTCTGGTTGCGTCACAATATTTAATTCAAAATCTTCCATCGATAGGGCGCCAGCAGGTCCGTGCGATTTGTGTATATACACACTAGTAGGGGATGCACACTAATTCGAGGCAGTCAAGACAGTGGGGCGCCCAAGCGGTCGAGACTTGTTAGCATGGCCCAGCCGTGAAATGTCAGTTACTAATCCGAGCACTCACATGATTGTATGCATTATCAGCCTTACGTCATAACGCTGGTATGTGCAACTTTCGGTTACTGAACGACGCTTCATCATTACCGTGTTGTGCCAGTACTTCTCGACCTTGCAATGACTGGCCTGTTGCATCTAGTCAATGAATAATACGGACTACCTAGCTAGGGGGCTCGAGGGGGATCATAAGACATGCCCTGAAATCCGGAAACGACATGATGACTACAGGGAGCACATCCCGTGTGAAGCATGCTGCCAAGCCACAGCCCTAGGGCAGATCCTGCAAGGACAGGCCAGACACTAATGCAGGTATGAAAAGGCCTCTCGAAGCACAATTGAGGGAGGGTGATATACTAATGATACAGCATAAGAGTATATACGCAAGACTGCTCTCGGGCAATGATGGACCTCAGGGACAAAAAATGTGACATTTGCGTCAGGTTCATTCTGAGAGTTTGACAGAGACTTACTTCAAGAGACCCTAAAGTCTGCACACCTCCACACACTTAATTCCCCCTCATTGGATAATCTTGCAGCTCTGGTTGGCCAGCTTAGAGGCCAGGTGCTCTGAAGCCGCTGCCCGGATCTGATTCCCATGGATGGCCAGCCGCCTCAGGCCCTGGGAAGGAGAGAGAGCAGAGAGCAGAGGCTTAGAATATAAACAAGATTGAGAACAGTTCATTGCTTGGGCACCAGGGATGTTTGCCAGAAGCCTCTGACCCTGCGAGCAGCGAGGAGAGCTTGGAGATTTCCCATGTCATGTCCCATGGATACTACGAAGGTGCATGAGGGGCCATCAGCCTCAGATCTTGCGAGGAGGGCGAAGGTTTGGGTCTAATTTAAATTTGAATTCCCGATGGCTAGCCACGTCAAGACCTGCGAGACGCAAGGCGTGATGTAAGCGATGTGATCTGGAAATGGAGCGCCACCGAGGTGCACCGGGTGGGGGACTGGTCGCTGCAAACCGCTTCAGGTATTTCTGGTACAGAGGCCAAGAATCGATTTCGAATTTGAAATAACAGATGGCAGTTGTCCGGGTCAATAGAATACAAGGCGATGCATTTATACCATGAAGATAGCTATTCTGCTGAACAAGGAAATGCTTTTACTCTGAAAACAGGTTTGCTGATAAACGAGGAAGTGCTCGAAATCAAGCACGGTATCGGGAACTCTGGCTGCCGCTGGATGGAGATAGATGGCCAGATGAGAGACATGACGTGAAAAAGGTGTTCCGCATCATGAAACACACCGTATGGACAAAAAGCACAATATAGAACATCATCCACAATTCCACCCTCTCCCCCTTCCTTGAGAAAATACCCAGGAATCCCAAGTACCCACCCTCAGCTCATACAGCGCAGCTGGTGGCAATCTCAGCTGGTTGTGTCGAACATCCAATCTCGTGAGGCCCTGTATAGGGGGGGCTCAAGGTTTAAAGACTGAAATAACAGGGGAGGGGGCTCGGGGTTTAGAGACTGAAATAACAGGGGAGGGGGCTCGGGGTCTAGAGGCTGAAATAATAGGGGAGGGGGCTCGGGGTTTAGAGACTGAAATAATAGGGGAGGGGGCTCGGGGTTTTAGAGACTGAAATAATAGGGGAGGGGGCTCGGGGTTCAGTTACTGAAATAATAGGGGAGAGGGCTCGGGGTTAAGAGACTGAAATAATAGGGGAGGGGGCTCGGGGTTTAGAGACTGAAATAACAGGGGAGGGGGCTCGGGGTTTAGAGGCTGAAATAATAGGGGAGGGGGCTCGGGGTTTAGAGACTGAAATAATAGGGGAGGGGGCTCGGGGTTTAGTGACTGAAATAATAGGGGAGGGGGCTCGGGGTTAAGAGACTGAAATAACAGGGGAGGGGGCTCGGGGTTTAGAGACTGAAATAACAGGGGAGGGGGCTCGGGGTTTAGAGACTGAAATGAAAGGGGAGGGGGCTCAGGGTTTAGAGACTGAAATAACAGGGGGGGGTCAGGGTTTGGCGACTGAGGCAGGGGCGGGGCCCAACAAACCTGAAACACACTGGACCCTGAAAGCGTGCGCCCACCTACCTGCAGCATCTCCAGCCCTGGCGGGAGACGCAGCAGGCCGTTGATACACAGGGACAAGCTCTCAAGCCGGCTGAGTTGAGAGATGCCTGCGGAGCGAGGAACAGGTTTCAAGGGGCATGCTTTGGTTGCGGCAATTTTCAACATTCGATCAAAAACAAAACACCAGAAAATCCCTTTTGGGACGGCCCTTCAACCTTGACCGGTCTGCAAGCACAGGCCCTAGCAGCATCAAACTCGCCTCACAGGGACCTCCAATCGCAGGCCAGGAGGTGGCTGAGCTGTCGCTGAACTGTAGCCGAGCCACCCCAAACATGCACGAGCAGTAGTGCTGAGCAATTGCGCTGTAATCCAGGATTTGTGCTCCAGTAATTACAGTCCCTTACTGGCAAATGTAGCTGAATCTGCCTTGAAGTTATGATGACTGAGACTCAGTTACGCAACTCAGCCACCGTAAGGACCGTATTCGGCATAATAGCTATTAGTCGCATAACTATCACACATACCTCCTGGGAGTTTCCCTACGAAGTTGCATCCTAGGTTGAGCGTGCGCAGCTGCAATGAAAAGGAAGCAAGAAGGGGGGCAGGCAGTCCGCTGATATCAGGTTTCATCTTTTAGGGCTCAGACATCACCTTCGATGAACCCAGGCCACGCACAGTAGGAGCCTACTGCTAGGGAACTGGCCGTCAGCCCGCCCACCCTCGGCATGCCCACGAACACTGCTTGTTTTGAGGTTGTAGATTTCAGAGTTCTGAGTCAGGACAGGAGGGGGCCACATGCTGTGTGCAGATCGTATACTTCTCTGGCGTATACACTACATAGATGTACCTCCGCCTACCCCCCCACTCTTTAAACCTAAAAACCCCTCTCGTTAACCCTACTTACCCCCCTCTTTACCCTACAAACCCCACTCTGTAAACATACTGACCCCACTCTTTACCCTACTGACCCCACTCTTTCACCTTACAACCCCACTATTTCACCCTCCTAACCCCACATTTTAACCCTACAAACCCCACTTTCCAACCCCACAATCTCAACCCTCGTTGCCTGCCATAATGGCTGACATCCAGGATGTCAATCGCCTCCTGCCCAGACCACTGGTCATGATGCAGAACCCTCCTGCCCAGGCCACTGTTCATGATGCAGAACCCTCCTGCCCAGGCCACTTGTCATGATGCAGAACCCTCCTGCCCAGACCACTGGTCATGATGCAGAACCCTCCTGCCCAGGCCACTGGTCATGATACAGAACCCTCCTGCCCAGACCACTGGTCATGATGCAGAACCCTCCTGCCCAGACCACTGGTCATGATGCAGAACCCTCCTGCCCAGGCCACTGGTCATGATGCAGAACCCTCCTGCCCAGACCACTGGTCATGATGCAGAACCCTCCTGCCCAGACTACTGGTCATGATGCAGAGCCCTCCTGCCCAGGCCACTGGTCATGATGCAGAACCCCATGACTGCCCGATGCCCGCCCCCACCGCAACCCAAATGACCCCCCCCCCCCTATCAGCCTGCACCATCTGGCACGCACCCCCCCTGGAAAACAAGTTCACATTTCCATAACCATCATCAGACCAGAAATCACGCTCTGGCCAAAACATGGGATGAAAGGACGTACGCTACGGGATAGCAGGGTGCGGTGCAGTGCAGTAGTGTGCGTGACAGTAGGATGCGCTAGGGAGCAGTAGCGTTTTATTCACATATCTCCGCCCCGTACCTGAGATAACTTGTATAGGGAGGGTGCTAGGGCTGCCAGGTCGCTCCCGTGGCGGCAGGAGTAAGCCCCTTGTAGGTTGAGCACCTGAGAGGAATCCATCAGGTAAGGACGAACTCCCTTGAACGTTGTACACAACGGGTGAGCAGGGGTGAGTCAGGGAGGCATCCCCTCACAGGTGGAGCACTTGGCATGCAGTGAGCAGGGGTGAGAGCACTGAGCAGTATTGACGATAGGGTGTGAAACCCTGGATGAGGTTAAGCACCTGCTGGAAAGTGGGCAGATGCCAGATCATGGAGAGTTGCTCCTCCCTCCCCCCCTCCTCTGACCCCCTGCTGGCCCCATCTCCCCCCCATTGATGTGCCCCCCTGCCCACCCCCCTCCTCAGATCCCTGCTGGCCCCACCTCCCCACCCCACTACTCCCATCCACCTGCAAGCTCAGGAGGCGTGAGATGTCCCGGCTGATGGAGCGCAGGCGGTTGCGATTCATCTCTAAACAGGTCAGCTGAGTGAGGCCCAGCAGGACCTGCGGGAGTGGGAGAGGGGGGAGGGGGAGGGGGCAGGGTAAACAAGGGGGCAGGGTTCAGGTTCCAGGATAAAGCTTCCCAGGCTCAAGGGTGTCTCACATCAGAAATAGAGTCTTCATTTCAGAATGGTGGGGTTTAAAAGACTGAAAGAGCCAGAGGGAGTGTCAACCCTTAATAGGGACATTTGTAGGAAGCCTGCAGCCTCTCCCAGCTTTCCGTCGGACCGTCCAGCAGCTTACAGGCAACTTAAGGACAGCCTCTTGAGCTGACAGATGTGTTCACACTTCGCGCATCACACGTCACAGTGCTAGCGTACCTCATGTGTGTTCACACTTTAAACACATCAAATGTTCACACACAACACACATCAATGGTTCACACATTTCACACCTCAGGGAAGGCCTCCAGATCCAGATGGTTGAGAGAGAGAGATTGCAGCTGAACCAGAGGCTGCAACACCTGCAACAGGAATGTTGTAACAACCATTACCTAGACTGCAACACCTGCAACAAGGGTGCTACAAAATGTTCATGTTTGCACGCTTCATATTTTTGATATTTCAAGTGCTATTGCATGCCAAAGCTGCCATTCCTGATCAGCCAGGGTACTAGGCAGGACCTCCCGGTGCAAAGCGTTCCGTTGATACTGTCCCTGACGCCAACCTCACATTCCCCTCTCGAAAGCCCACGTATCACGCACAGAAAGCACATGTGCGAGTTCTCCCATCGTTCAGGCAAAGCTTGTACATTTCAAAGCATATGCGCGGCAGAGGCGCCCCCGCACGCTCTGTTCCCTTTTATCTGCCCCCACCACCTTGCACACTTCCTCGTGCTCCAGTTGGGAGTTGAAGCTGATGTCGAGGCTGGTGAGGGAGGTCAGGCGGGAGAACTCGCTGCACAGGGAAGGGTAGATGAGGGGGGCGTCAGGTGAAGGTGCTGCTACCAGGACGCTTTGGACCCCACCAGCACCCTTCACCAGCCCCCACCAGAGTTGGGGCTGGTGAAGGGTGCTGAAGGGGGCCAAAGTGCAAGACAGGAGGAAGGGGCAGGTGACGTGGTAGAACTCCATGCACAGGGCAAGGGGACAAGAGGGGGGTGTGACAGATAAGGGATTAGTGGAGGGGGCGGCAACATGGGCAAGTGCAGCAGGTGCGGAGTGAGATGAGGATGCAAACTAAAAGAGTCTAAACCAATGGGGGCAGCAGAGATGCCCACAGAGGACCGGGGTGCGTTCAGAATATATGTTTGAGAGACTAAGGATGCGCAGGAGCGGGGGTCGTTCAGGAACATAAGCAAGCCCAGGAGCTTAAGACCCATCTGATTGCTGCATTAGCAGCATGTCTAACTAAACCCTCTACCCTTACAAACAAAACACCCACCGGTAGGTTCCGAACACAAATATGCCTTCAGACCCACTATGCTATATTTCCGATAGCTGGCACCGACAAACCCTCTGATGCACCTTACCTTGGGAAGCGATGTACATAGGTGCACTTGAGGCTGAGCTTGCGCAGCTCAGTGAGGCCACACAGCTCCCGGGGGAACACGTTCAAGGAGAACACGTAGCTGATGTCAAGCGTGTGCAGGCGGGTGAGGGTGGACAGCCGGGTCAGGCTGGAACCATTCAACCTGGATGGGGGGCAAGGAAGGGCAGCAGGCAGTGACGATAAATATAACAGAAGTCTAGGCAGAAAGGAAGGAGGGCGGGGACTGCAGCTTCCCTAGGGCGGGGCGGGGACTGCAGCTTCCCTAGGGCGGGGCGGGGACTGCAGCTTCCCTAGGGCAGGGCGGGGACTGCAGCTTCCCTAGGGCGGGGCGGGGACTGCAGCTTCCCTAGGGCGGGGCGGGGACTGCAGCTTCCCTAGGGCGGGGCGGGGACTGCAGCTTCCCTAGGGCGGGGCGGGGACTGCAGCTTCCCTAGGGCGGGGCGGGGACTGCAGCTTCCCTAGGGCGGGGCGGGGACTGCAGCTTCCCTAGACGTCCCATGGGATGTGGATGCCAGAAGGAGGAAGCTGCTTTATTCTCAGGCGGGCCAAAGCCATCATTTCTGCACCGCACTCTCACTATTGACCACAAGGTCGGCAACAATGTTGACCAACATGTTGACCGCAGGGGCCGCTGTTCTGGTCATGATTCTGTGGGCTATCCTGGGTCGCCTGCCTAGAGGTGGATGCGCATAGTCCTGAGTCATGGACAAACGAGTGGTTGTGACACCTGTGTAGTTATGTTAAGGCCGGCTCATTAGTGCTCAAGGCACCCTTTTAAGAGATCAATCTGTCAAAGTACAACATCACCCAACAACTCATTTTCTGCAAATAGTGGTGATCCTGTACAGCTTTCCACCAGCTTCCCAGCAGCTTCTCACCAGCTTCCCAACAGCTTCCCAACAGCTTCTCACCAGTTTCTGCTGAGGTTGAGTCTGGTGAGCTGAGTCAGGTGCGGCACTGATTCAGGCACCGCCTCCACATGGTTGTGTGACAAGTCCAGGGACTGGGGCAGGGGCAGGGGCAGGGGCAGGGACTGGGGCAGGGGCAGGGGCAGGGGCAGGGGCAGGGGCAGGGGCAGGGGCAGGGGCAGGGGCAGGGGCAGGGGCAGGGGCAGGGGTAGGGGTAGGGGCAGGGGCAGGGTTGTTTGCCGTGTCCAGGATTGGGTTAGCATTACGCGGCACCGTTTGGAGTCGAAACAGGGTACAACGAAAGGGGGGGGAGGGATGTAAAAAAAAAATCCCGGCTATGAGGCCACCTTGAGCAATCCCCGCCCCGCGGCCGCCAAAGGCCCGATTGGGAGCAAGCCTCGTCTGGCCAACCACTGGTGGCCAAAGCAGCATGGCTGGCCACAAACGGGGCCTCTGGCAAGAAGCTGGGAGGTAGCTGACATGTAGCTAAGTCACGCAAAATAAAAACTGGGAGTATCCCCCAACACATCCCAGGAAGGAACATCCCATCATCGCTCAGAGGCAGGAGGCAGATATGCTAGACGCTGTGAGTTTCTCAATCCTGAAAGACAGGTGGCATCCTGTCACCCTTGCCACACGAATCCAGCGCCTCACACATCGGAGGCACTGTGCCCTCAACAGCAAGGTCCCCTCCCCCCCCCTCCCCCACCACCACACCATCGCAACCAAGGTAGGGTAATTCACGGGGATGCCGGTCGGCCTCGTTACCGTGTCACGACAATTTTACAGTGCTTCAGTCAGAATGTCCCTCTTGACTTTCTGCCTGATAGACCGTCTTACATGACACCCGAGTCCCTTCTACCGTGCCGGATCCCAACAATGATCGCAACGCATGACGGTATGAATGCAATGCGCGCTGGAGAGCCATGACAAACGAGGCAGCTCAAATCATTGCCTATCGATGAGCAAGGGTTAGCATTCGCCCTAAACCCTGACTTCAGCTGCGGCGCAGTCCTCCCACCAGCGTAGTGCAGGGTGCCTACAACAGGCCGGTGTGAACCCTGAACTGTGACGTCACGATAGCTCATATGCCCCTCATTGGTCACACCCATCGCTCAATTCCCCATGAAGTCACACTCATCACTTAATTCCCCATGACGTCACACATGCCACTCAATTCCCCATGAAGTCACACCTGTCACGCAATTCCTCAATGAGGTCACACCCATCACTCAATCCCCATGACGTCTCACCTGCCACTCAATTCCCCATGAGGTCAAACCTGCCACTCAATTCCCCATGACGACACACATGTCACTCAATTCCCCACGAGGTCACACCGGCCACTCAATTCCCCATGAGGTCACACATGCCACTCAATTCCCCATGAGGTCACACACGTCACTCAATTCCCCAAAAGGTCACAACTGTCACGCAATTCCCCATAAGGTCACACCTGTCGCTCAATTGCCCACAAGGTCACACCTGTCACTCAATTCCCCATGACGTCACATCTGTCACTCAAATCCCCATGATGTCACACCTGTCGCTCAATTGCCCACGAGGTCACACCTGCCACTCACATCCCCATGATGTCACATCCGTCACTCAATTCCCCATGAGGTCACACACGTCACTCATTTCCCCATGATGTCACACCTATCACTCAATTCCCCATGAGGTCACACACGGCCCTAAATTCCCCATAAGGTCACACGTCACTCAATTCCCCACGAGGTCACATCCGTCACTCAATTTCCCATGAGGTCACACACGTCACTCAATTCCCCCACGAGGTCACATCCGTCACTCAATTCCTCATGATGTCACACCTGCCACTCAATTCCCCATGAGGTCACACCGGCCACTCAATTCCCCATGAGGTCACACCTGCCACTCAATTCCACATGAGGTCACACCTGCCACTCAATTCCACATGAGGTCACACCTGCCACGCAATTCCTCATGATGTCACACCTGCCACTCAATTCCCCATGAGGTCACACCAGCCATTCAATTCCACATGAGGTCACACCGGCCACTCAATTCCCCATGATGTCACACCCGTCACTCAATTCCACATGAGGTCACATCCATCACTCAATTCCCCATGAGGTCACAACCCCTGGTCACACCCGCCACTCAATTCTCCATAAGGTCACACCTGCCACTGATTCCCCCACAACGTCAAACAAGTCCCCTTTGTTTTCTGCCGCCTGCTCACCTGCAAGGCTGTGAGGCGCGAGACATGGAACGGAAGGGTGGCCAGCTTGTTGCTCATGAGGTTGAGACAGGTGAGGGTGCTAGTGGGGGGCACGAGTGCAACAGGGCGGGGAGAGGGAGCAGGTAAGGGTTAGTGGGGGCCAGTGTGTAAGATGGAGGAGGGACATGTGCTGGCGGGGGCGTCAGTGTGAGAGTGAAGAGCATTGGGCGAAGGGAGGGGCAGGTCTGGATGCTGATGCAAGTCAATGTGCAAGATAGGGGACAGGTGAGGGTGCTGGCGGAGGCCAAAGTGCATGGGGTGGGGTGGGTGGGGGGGAGACGCAGGGGATGAGTGTGTGCCTGAGGCAAAGAAATCGGAGGGAGGAGCCATTCAGGGAGTGTAACCGAATAAAAATGCGAGTAACATGGACAGAGTAACATGGACAGAGTAACATGGACAGAGTAACATATACTGCAATATACTGCAACTGAGGAGCAATGTGGACAGAGTACTGCAACTGAGGAGCAATGTGGACAGAGTACTGCAACTGAGGAGCAATGTGGACAACAGAGTTAACCAGCAACACAGCTCGCTCCAAACCCCAAATTGACTTGTCATCCTGGTTCAAAGGGTCATTACAGATTTAGGTTTTAGGGTTTGGGGTTTCGCTTTAGGGTTACGGGTTTAGAATTTGTCCCGACAGCCACATCCCCAGGGATAACTCCTGAAATATGCACTTCGATGCACTGTAGCTTGTCCATGCTGCGTGGCTCATGATCCCTCTCCATACCTGAGCACTCGAATGCCCACGTCCAGAGTCTCCCTCCCCTCCTGTCCTCACCTGAGCTCCCCAATGCCCACGTCCAATCTCTCCCTCTTCACACCATAGCACATCGTATGCCCCCTCCCCCTCGTCAACTTAGCTCCTTCATGCCCCTCACCCCCCCCTTCCCTCTCCTAAACTTCGCTCCTTAATGCCCGCCCCCCTTCCCCCCCCCCTCCTCCTTCATGCCCCCCCCCTCCTTACCTCAGCTCCCCAATGCCCATGTCCAGCCTCTCTAGCGCATTCCCACTGAGGTCCAGGCTCTGCAGCCTCCCCAGCACACGCAGGCTGTGACAGAACTCCCGGGCATGCTCGCGGGACCCCAGGGCTGATGCGCCCACAGCGTCAACGTCCAAGCCTCCAGCATCGGCCGCATGGCCAGCACCCACATGGGCGGCCAGGGGCGCAGGCGGGGCCGCAGCCGGGGGCAGCTCCAAGTGACCCGCACCCGCATCCACGTTGAGGCGCCTCCGCGCCGGCCTCGCAGCCGCCAGGCCTCGCGTCCGCGCCCGAGAGCCCTCCTTCCCTCCAGCAGAGCACGAGGGCCCGCTGCCCCCTGCCTCGGCCCTCAGAGTGCAGCCCCTCAACGACAGCCTCTCCAGACTACCAGCCAGGCAGCTCAGAGGGCCTAAGTTCACAGACATCCCAGCAACTGCACTCCTGCCGCTGCCGCCCGCCCCCCTCGATGAGCCCATCATACCAAGGAGACCCGATGTGCCCGCTGGCAGGCCCGGTAGCAAGCCTGCTGGCAGGCCTAGCCCCCCCCGCCCTATCACACATTCGTTGAATTGCGGGGCGAGGAACCAAGGGCAGGCGCAGCAGTCCAGGCTCAGCTGCTGCAACGGCAGGGAGGACACCACCTGCCAAATACCAGCCTAGGGGGCACATACACATACACACAAGGGTGGGAAAGTGTGACAAGGTGTGTACAGCACCTCATTCCAGGCACCGGTCTGGGGAGGCCACACACTCATGTGCTGAATGTTCGAGGAGGTGTGAGAGACACTGGCCAGGGGAGGCCACACAATGATGGGCGACGAACAGGGCTGTCCAGAAGTGCTGGACTTGAATGGGGCATGCCCATATGCATTGAATGGGGCATGCCCGTATGCACCGTAGGGTCCAGCCAGGAGTCCAATTCTTCTTGTGCTGGATACAGGTTCACACCCATGGATGCTGGATACAGGTTCACACCCATGGATGCTGGATACAGGTTCACACCCTGTGCTGGATACAGGTTCACACCCATGGATGCTGGATACAGGTTCACACCCATGGATGCTGGATACAGGTTCACACCCATGGATGCTGGATACATGTTCACACCCATGGATGCTGGATACATGTTCACACCCATGGATGCTGGATACAGGTTCACACCCATGGATGCTGGATACAGGTTCACACCCATGGATGCTGGATACAGGTTCACACCCATGGATGCTGGATACAGGTTCACACCCATGGATGCTGGATACAGGTTCACACCCATGGATGCTGGATACAGGTTCACACCCATGGATGCTGGATACAGGTTCACACCCATGGATGCTGGATACAGGTTCACACCCATGGATGCTGGATACAGGTTCACACCCATGGATGCTGGATACAGGTTCACACCCATGGATGCTGGATACAGGTTCACACCCATGGATGCTGGATACAGGTTCACACCCATGGATGCTGGATACAGGTTCACACCCATGGATGCTGGATACAGGTTCACACCCTTGGATGCTGGATACAGGTTCACACCCATGGATGCTGGATACAGGTTTACACCCATGGATGCTGGATACAGGTTCACACCCATGGATGCTGGATACAGGTTCACACCCATGGATGCTGGATACAGGTTCACACCCATGGATGCTGGATACAGGTTCACACCCATGGATGCTGGATACAGGTTCACACCCATGGATGCTGGATACAGGTTCACACCCATGGATGCTGGATACAGGTTCACACCCATGGATGCTGGATACAGGTTCACACCCATGGATGCTGGATACAGGTTCACACCCATGGATGCTGGATACAGGTTCACACCCATGGATGCTGGATACAGGTTCACACCCATGGATGCTGGATACAGGTTCACACCCATGGATGCTGGATACATGTTCACACCCATGGATGCTGGATACAGGTTCACACCCATGGATGCTGGATACAGGTTCACACCCATGGATGCTGGATACAGGTTCACACCCATGGATGCTGGATACAGGTTCACACCCATGGATGCTGGATACAGGTTCACACCCATGGATGCTGGATACAGGTTCACACCCATGGATGCTGGATACAGGTTCACACCCATGGATGCTGGATACAGGTTCACACCCATGGATGCTGGATACAGGTTCACACCCATGGATGCTGGATACAGGTTCACACCCATGGATGCTGGATACAGGTTCACACCCATGGATGCTGGATACAGGTTCACACCCATGGATGCTGGATACAGGTTCACACCCATGGATGCTGGATACAGGTTCACACCCATGGATGCTGGATACAGGTTCACACCCATGGATGCTGGATACAGGTTCACACCCATGGATGCTGGATACAGGTTCACACCCATGGATGCTGGATACAGGTTCACACCCATGGATGCTGGATACAGGTTCACACCCATGGATGCTGGATACAGGTTCACACCCATGGATGCTGGATACAGGTTCACACCCATGGATGCTGGATACAGGTTCACACCCATGGATGCTGGATACATGTTCACACCCATGGATGCTGGATACAGGTTCACACCCATGGATGCTGGATACAGGTTCACACCCATGGATGCTGGAAACAGGTTCACACCCATGGATGCTGGATACATGTTCACACCCATGGATGCTGAGCTTGTGTGGGCCTTGAAACCACAGGGGTTTGTGCATCAGTGCGCAATTTTTAAATGTGACCTGGTCTTTTTGAGCATAGACTGCTCCTGTGTGTTTATATTGAAATTGAATGGGCTGGCATGCCCAGATGGATGGACCTGGGCTTGCCCTTTTGACACGGGATGGTGTGCAGAAAAGGCTTCAATTCCACATTGTTAAGGGCACTGAGCGCTGGCAGTTGACCCCGTAACGAAATATGCAAAGTGGGGACCCATCCCGCTAGGAAAAAAACCCAGGGGAAAACGCCGTTGGATCCCTAGTTGGAAGAGAGACCTGAAATTGAGGCTCTGTAACAAAATAATTCTTGAAACGGAATGGGCTCCAGGCTGGAGGGGGGCTGAATACCTGGGGTGACCAGTGTGGGCTCACTTGATTTTTCTGCTGCATGGCTGCATGGTGGCATGGCTGCATGGCACTACACAGCAGCTTCTTGAGTGTGGCAGGCTCCACGAGCCCCCTAACATGATTGCTGTACTCTTTATACGCTATCTGCACCCCGGCCTATCTCGACAGTGAGCAGGCCAAGACACCGGGGGGGGAGCAGTGCAGTGCACTTGCAACGTTATTCATAAATAGTATCATTACCGGTAACTGTAAAATCCCTTCCTGGTAAAAGTAGCTGAATTTGCCTTGAAACTACAGGGACTGAAACTCAGCTACGCAAGTCGGCCAACGTAAGGACAGTAAGTAGGCCAAAACACGGGGGAGAAGGCTGAGATGCAGCACAGAAGGAATCCGAGCCAACGATTTTGAATTTTGAATTTGAAATATGCATGATCTGCAGAGAGGTCTACATCAGCGATCTGGCGATCTGTATGCCCTGTCAAGAAGAGAGGTCCAACGGGGTCGTCTGGACTCTGGACAAGAAGGCAGAGTTGCCTCTGCTGCCTGCTGGCTCCCAACACCCTGCATGAGTGCATGCTTGCTACATGCGCCTTGCTTCATAACGTGGATGTTGTGCTTCTGTCCCCGGTTTACTTATGCATGCTGACATTTTTTCTTTGAGTCAGCTACATTCAGCTGTAGTTTCATGGCCTCCTGGCCTCGGGCCGAAGGCATTATGTGTGGACAGCCATGCATTATGTGTGGACAGCCATGCTAATGCGGCCGGTCAGAGGTCATCGGGCCTTTGGGGGCTGCGGGGCTGCCGGAAATGCATTTTTATAGTGGAAGAATAGATGCTAGGTGTCAGATGAAGATAATCGGATTCCGTGACATGGCCAGGGTGCAGTATAGCTGAGCCAGCGGACCCGATAATTATCTTAATTCGTTGTATCTGAATTCATTTCATCTCCATTATTTGTATCTGAATTCATTTCATCTCCATTATTTGTATCTGAATTCATTTCATCTCCATTATTTGCATCTTAATTTACCGTATTGCATCTCTATTAATTGCATCTTATTTGTTTGCATCTTACCAAAAATCAATTGCATCTCCCTTCCCCTTGCATTTCCATTATATCATTAACTGCAAGGCCACCCCTCCTTGCTTACCACGGTAAGGTCTGTCCCATGTAGTGTCAATGCGATAATGCCCGGTGCACTCCGCAGGGCCGCCGCCAGCGCACGATGGCTACTCCGAAGCCCGCCCTGAGCCAGCGCTTGACGCGTGCTGCTCGTGACCACGAGAGTTCGCAGCCCCGGGCATGCCTTGACCAACGCAGTGTGGCTCGGGCGGGCGAGGTCGATGGTTAAAGTGTGGACGTGCGGCAGCTGGGGGCAAGCAGGGCGGCGAGGAGGGGTGGGCTGGGAGCTGGGAGCGGGTAGGCAGTTGGTGAGCGTCTGGGCGGATTGCACGCTGCCTGTCGCCCGGTGGGCCACCCGGCTTGCCCTGGCTGCCGCAGCCCTGGGTATCCTACGTTGATCCGCTCCGGGTGGCATGCTGCCGCGGGCAATGGCGGAGGAGGCGGCGGCAGCGAGTGCAACTGCCCTGCCCTCCGCGTCTACCTCCTTTTCCTTCAAGTCCGCATCTTCCTCAGCTTTGTTTGGATCCTTCCGAGCGGCGGCTGATGTTGTACCAGATTGGAAAGAGGCAATCTGCGCAGCCGTCTTAACTCCGCCTCTGGTAGCTGCTCCTGCTCTTGTTGCTGCTGTTGCATCTGTTGTTGCTGTTGTTGCTGTTCCGGCTGTTGCTGCGGGATCCATGCATGCCAACGGGCCAGCCAAAGTGGGAGGAGGCGAACTTACCGAGCAAGGCAGCAGCACCACGCGGTGCGCCCGGCTGACGTCCAGCACCTGCAGAAGCGGGAACCTCCCGGCGGGGATTACGGCGGGAATGTCCGGATTCAGCCCCGTCAGTAGCACTTGCCGCGTGGCCGCGTCCAGCGTTGTGAGCCAGGTTTTGCATGTCGCGCGCAGGTTATGCAGTGATGCGGTGATGTGGAACTGCTCCTCGGTCTCTCCCATGTGGTTGAAAGGGACGAGGGGGGCGTGGGGGGTGTGAGGCTGTAGGTCAGGCTTGAGGAGCCCAAAGGCATGGAGCGCGATGTCTGCTGGCAAGTCACTCCAGCTGATAGGTATAAAGGGGGGACATGGGAGGGGGGTGAGTAGGCAGGCATGCAGGGAGGGGGGGGGCATGAGAAGGGGGAGAGCACAGGGCATGCCCACATGGTTGGATTTGCATAGGGCAGGCGCACATGGCGTCAAAAGCTAGGCGTGCTCGAGTTTGATTTACACGCCGGGTATTTAAGCATCGATGTAAGCGTGAATTGTGCTTCAGATAGAGCGAGGACAGCGACCAGGGTGCACAACTGGGTTCGTTCGATTCCGAGGGCGCTCTGGACGTGTACCCTCCATGACAACATTGTGTGTATATAAGATGAATAGCTGCGGTGCATGTACATTATGGAAGGGTGAGGGGTTGGGATAACGGGAGACGCTCGAAACCCTTTCTCCACACGCTGGAGCAAGAGAGGCCGTTGCCGCGTACCTTGAAGAACTAGTGGCATTTTTTGAGCGCTTCATGACACACAAGCACACTAGCTGGTGAGCAGTGCGGATTTCTCGACGCAGAGTTGATGAGATGTTGCCGATCTAAGTTTTTGTGTGAACGGTGCGAATCGCCTGACGACCACCCGTCCACGGTTTCAGATCACGGGATTGTGCACTAACGCCCCAACTCACCGTATTCCTTCAGCCACGCTTCGGCAGCATCCTCACTTCGTCGATCGAGATAACTTAACCTTCCTTCACAGCTCCTACCATGGCACTGGCACCTAGTTGATCCCATTCTCTGAGCTAACCACTGTACAAAGCTCATCAAACTCCTACAACTTTCTCTTCTGTGATCCAAGGTATTTTCTTCTTCCAAGCAAGCCTGCTAGTGACTTAGCATGGCTGCCAAGCAGCAGCGCCCAGGAGGCCATGCGGCAGCACTGGACATCTGCATCAGGCCGTTTGTCGCAGCTGAATCGGAGCAAGTTCGGACCATGATCCAGGAAGGGTGAGGGCAGGGATAAACACTTGAAGTGCTGAGACCTGCTGCCCTCTTCAAGTTCTAAACCCTACCTTAAGCCCTGCTGATTAACAGAACCACATATTGGAAGGAATCAAATGCGTCCATGTGGCAGCGCCGCTGCATCCCCTCCCCTCCGTTCACAGATATACACTAGAAGTGCTGAGCATTGCTCGTCAACTGAACCCCATTTTGAAACGAATCAAATGCGTCCATGTGGCAGCGCCGCTGCACCGCCCCCCTCCGTTGACCCCCCCTCCTATTTTCAAGGAAGAGGGACTAGGGTTCCCTGCCAGCAGTACGGTAGGACAAACCAGCTGAACCTATATGCTCTATATCATGCCGTATCATGCTACCTTGCTCCGCAGACAGGGTAAGTCCAAGGCACTTCTCCTCACATTTAACCAGTAGCCATCATGTATGTACGAGGATGAACGCCAGCTAGCCTGGAGCCTTTCATCTCCTACTGCTTCCCAAGTGCCTATTTGCCTATTTCGGTTTGCTTAGGGGTTTGCCTAGGGGTCACTGAGTGAGAGGCCGTTAACCCTAATCCCTTTAACCTTCTGATGAACCCTGAGATCCACACACGAACCCGTGAAAGCCATACACGAGGTGATGAGCATGATGGGTTAACGGCGTGATATTGCAGTTGCCCTCATCCCTCAAGCCAGAGACCCAACCCTATTTGGGGCCATACATGAGATACATGATACAACATGAACATCCACCCCCTACATCCACCTTAAGATTCACCCCTACATCCGCCCCTGCATCCACCTTTAGATCCACCCTGAGATCTACCTCAATATCCACCCCTACATCCGCCCCTGCATCCACCCTGAGGTCTACCTCAACATCCACCCCTACATCTGCCCATGCACCCACCATTAGATCAACCCTGAGATCCACCTCATCATCCACCCTTTGTCCCCTACATCCGCCCTTGCATCCACCCCGAGATCTACCCTGAGATCTAACCTGAGATCCACCTCCGACTTCCCACCCCCCAGGCTGATGGAGGTTCCCTCTCGCATGGGGGTGATTTACCTTCAGAGGAATCGGCTGTGGCTGCTGGCCAGCCTCGCCGTCGTGCCCTCATGTGCAGGTCAGGCCACATCAGCATTGGTTCATTGTGGGCCCGACGACCTTGAGCAGCTGGCCAGGGGGCTATCCCTGAGCTGATAGGGAGCAAACCTTGAGTAGCCGACAGATGCTGGCTGGAGGATGGAGCCGCAGGGTTTACTCCATAGGGCCTTGCGTACGCAAGCTGCAACGTAGCTGAATTATTGCTGGATTGTAGCTGAATTGTAGCTGAAACATCCCAATGTGGATAATTTTCATGAATTCATCATTCAAGACCCCTGGCTTGCATCTTATAATGACTTGATGGCGGGACCGCACTCCTGCGCCCCATGCGCACATTTCAGTTTCTCGCTTATGTCCTGCACACTCATTCGATGAGCTGGCCTCCACCTTGAACCCTCTTTACCAGGAGTGAATCCACCTCACTATCCACTGCTGTCGGATCCACTGCTAGGTCCACTGCTGTCAGATCTACTGATGTTTGATCTACTGCTGTCAAAGTTCCTGCTGTTGGATTCAATGCTGTCAGATGTACAGCTTCGGACCTGCTGTCATAAGATCCTCTTCTTTTGGATCCACTGCCACCATGAGTTGATGATGTCCATCTTAAATCCCTGAACCTCTGCACCTGAAAACCTTTTGCCTAATTCTTCGAGGAGTTGGAGTGCCAAGAGGCATTTTTCTCTCAAGCGTTTGCATCACATTTGTATTATTGCAACTTGTCCTTCTGTCTTTCAAATGAGCCGTATTTGCTTCTCCAGCCTACAGCACCCCCTGCCCTGCCCTCACCCATCCTTGCAGGCCTGCTCTCTCTAGCATAAGGTTTAGAAACCCAATATGTGCTTGTGTACAGCCTCCAGTACCCTGTCCCCCGGCCTATTCTTGCAGGCCTGCTCTCTCTAGCATAAGGTTTAGAAACCCAATATGTGCTTGTGTACAGCCTCCAGTACCCTGTCTCCCGGCCTATTCTTGCAGGCCTGCTCTCCCTAGCATAAGGTTTAGAAACCCAATATGTGCTTGTGTACAGCCTCCAGTACCCTGTCCCCCGGCCTATTCTTGCAGGCCTGCTCTCTCTAGCATAAGGTTTAGAAACCCAATATGTGCTTGTGTACAGCCTCCAGTACCCTGTCCCCCGGCCTATTCTTGCAGGCCTGCTCTCCCTAGCATAAGGTTTAGAAACCCAATATGTGCTTGTGTACAGCCTCCAGTACCCTGTCCCCCGGCCTATTCTTGCAGGCCTGCTCTCCCTAGCATAAGGTTTAGAAACCCAATATGTGCTTGTGTACAGCCTCCAGTACCCTGTCCCCCGGCCTATTCTTGCAGGCCTGCTCTCCCTAGCATAAGGTTTAGAAACCCAATATGTGCTTGTGTACAGCCTCCAGTACCCTGTCCCCCGGCCTATTCTTGCAGGCCTGCTCTCTCTAGCATAAGGTTTAGAAACCCAATATGTGCTTGTGTACAGCCTCCAGTACCCTGTCCCCCGGCCTATTCTTGCAGGCCTGCTCTCTCTAGCATAAGGTTTAGAAACCCAATATGTGCTTGTGTACAGCCTCCAGTACCCTGTCCCCCGGCCTATTCTTGCAGGCCTGCTCTCCCTAGCATAAGGTTTAGAAACCCAATATGTGCTTGTGTACAGCCTCCAGTACCCTGTCCCCCGGCCTATTCTTGCAGGCCTGCTCTCTCTAGCATAAGGTTTAGAAACCCAATATGTGCTTGTGTACAGCCTCCAGTACCCTGTCCCCCGGCCTATTCTTGCAGGCCTGCTCTCCTTAGCATAAGGTTTAGAAACCCAATATGTGCTTGTGTACAGCCTCCAGTACCCTGTCCCCCGGCCTATTCTTGCAGGCCTGCTCTCCCTAGCATAAGGTTTAGAAACCCAATATGTGCTTGTGTACAGCCTCCAGTACCCTGTCCCCCGGCCTATTCTTGCAGGCCTGCTCTCCCTAGCATAAGGTTTAGAAACCCAATATGTGCTTGTGTACAGCCTCCAGTACCCTGTCCCCCGGCCTATTCTTGCAGGCCTGCTCTCCCTAGCATAAGGTTTAGAAACCCAATATGTGCTTGTGTACAGCCTCCAGTACCCTGTCCCCCGGCCTATTCTTGCAGGCCTGCTCTCCCTAGCATAAGGTTTAGAAACCCAATATGTGCTTGTGTACAGCCTCCAGTACCCTGTCCCCCGGCCTATTCTTGCAGGCCTGCTCTCCCTAGCATAAGGTTTAGAAACCCAATATGTGCTTGTGTACAGCCTCCAGTACCCTGTCCCCCGGCCTATTCTTGCAGGCCTGCTCTCTCTAGCATAAGGTTTAGAAACCCAATATGTGCTTGTGTACAGCCTCCAGTACCCTGTCCCCCGGCCTATTGTTGCAGGCCTGCTCTCCCTAGCATAAGGTTTAGAAACCCAATATGTGCTTGTGTACAGCCTCCAGTACCCTGTCCCCCGGCCTATTCTTGCAGGCCTGCTCTCCCTAGCATAAGGTTTAGAAACCCAATATGTGCTTGTGTACAGCCTCCAGTACCCTGTCCCCCGGCCTATTCTTGCAGGCCTGCTCTCTCTAGCATAAGGTTTAGAAACCCAATATGTGCTTGTGTACAGCCTCCAGTACCCTGTCCCCCGGCCTATTCTTGCAGGCCTGCTCTCTCTAGCATAAGGTTTAGAAACCCAATATGTGCTTGTGTACAGCCTCCAGTACCCTGTCCCCCGGCCTATTCTTGCAGGCCTGCTCTCCCTAGCATAAGGTTTAGAAACCCAATATGTGCTTGTGTACAGCCTCCAGTACCCTGTCCCCCGGCCTATTCTTGCAGGCCTGCTCTCCCTAGCATAAGGTTTAGAAACCCAATATGTGCTTGTGTACAGCCTCCAGTACCCTGTCCCCCGGCCTATTCTTGCAGGCCTGCTCTCCCTAGCATAAGGTTTAGAAACCCAATATGTGCTTGTGTACAGCCTCCAGTACCCTGTCCCCCGGCCTATTCTTGCAGGCCTGCTCTCCCTAGCATAAGGTTTAGAAACCCAATATGTGCTTGTGTACAGCCTCCAGTACCCTGTCCCCCGGCCTATTCTTGCAGGCCTGCTCTCTCTAGCATAAGGTTTAGAAACCCAATATGTGCTTGTGTACAGCCTCCAGTACCCTGTCCCCCGGCCTATTCTTGCAGGCCTGCTCTCTCTAGCATAAGGTTTAGAAACCCAATATGTGCTTGTGTACAGCCTCCAGTACCCTGTCCCCCGGCCTATTCTTGCAGGCCTGCTCTCTCTAGCATAAGGTTTAGAAACCCAATATGTGCTTGTGTACAGCCTCCAGTACCCTGTCCCCCGGCCTATTCTTGCAGGCCTGCTCTCCCTAGCATAAGGTTTAGAAACCCAATATGTGCTTGTGTACAGCCTCCAGTACCCTGTCTCCCGGCCTATTTTTGGAGGCCTGCTCTCCCTAGCATAAGGTTTAGAAACCCAATATGTGCTTGTGTACAGCCTCCAGTACCCTGTCCCCCGGCCTATTCTTGCAGGCCTGCTCTCCCTAGCATAAGGTTTAGAAACCCAATATGTGCTTGTGTACAGCCTCCAGTACCCTGTCCCCCGGCCTATTCTTGCAGGCCTGCTCTCTCTAGCATAAGGTTTAGAAACCCAATATGTGCTTGTGTACAGCCTCCAGTACCCTGTCCCCCGGCCTATTCTTGCAGGCCTGCTCTCCCTAGCATAAGGTTTAGAAACCCAATATGTGCTTGTGTACAGCCTCCAGTACCCTGTCCCCCGGCCTATTCTTGCAGGCCTGCCCTCTCTAGCATAAGGTTTAGAAACCCAATATGTGCTTGTGTACAGCCTCCAGTACCCTGTCCCCCGGCCTATTCTTGCAGGCCTGCTCTCCCTAGCATAAGGTTTAGAAACCCAAAATGTGCTTGTGTACAGCCTCCAGTACCCTGTCCCCCGGCCTATTCTTGCAGGCCTGCTCTCTCTAGCATAAGGTTTAGAAACCCAATATGTGCTTGTGTACAGCCTCCAGTACCCTGTCCCCCGGCCTATTCTTGCAGGCCTGCTCTCTCTAGCATAAGGTTTAGAAACCCAATATGTGCTTGTGTACAGCCTCCAGTACCCTGTCCCCCGGCCTATTCTTGCAGGCCTGCTCTCCCTAGCATAAGGTTTAGAAACCCAATATGTGCTTGTGTACAGCCTCCAGTACCCTGTCCCCCGGCCTATTCTTGCAGGCCTGCTCTCCCTAGCATAAGGTTTAGAAACCCAATATGTGCTTGTGTACAGCCTCCAGTACCCTGTCCCCCGGCCTATTCTTGCAGGCCTGCTCTCTCTAGCATAAGGTTTAGAAACCCAATATGTGCTTGTGTACAGCCTCCAGTACCCTGTCCCCCGGCCTATTCTTGCAGGCCTGCTCTCCCTAGCATAAGGAATAGAAACCCAATATGTGCTTGTGTACAGCCTCCAGTACCCTGTCCCCCGGCCTATTCTTGCAGGCCTGCTCTCTCTAGCATAAGGTTTAGAAACCCAATATGTGCTTGTGTACAGCCTCCAGTACCCTGTCCCCCGGCCTATTCTTGCAGGCCTGCTCTCCCTAGCATAAGGTTTAGAAACCCAATATGTGCTTGTGTACAGCCTCCAGCACCCTGTCCCCCGGCCTATTCTTGCAGGCCTGCTCTCCCTAGCATAAGGTTTAGAAACCCAATATGTGCTTGTGTACAGCCTCCAGTACCCTGTCCCCCGGCCTATTCTTGCAGGCCTGCTCTCCCTAGCATAAGGTTTAGAAACCCAATATGTGCTTGTGTACAGCCTCCAGTACCCTGTCCCCCGGCCTATTCTTGCAGGCCTGCTCTCCCTAGCATAAGGTTTAGAAACCCAATATGTGCTTGTGTACAGCCTCCAGTACCCTGTCCCCCGGCCTATTCTTGCAGGCCTGCTCTCTCTAGCATAAGGTTTAGAAACCCAATATGTGCTTGTGTACAGCCTCCAGTACCCTGTCCCCCGGCCTATTCTTGCAGGCCTGCTCTCCCTAGCATAAGGTTTAGAAACCCAATATGTGCTTGTGTACAGCCTCCAGTACCCTGTCCCCCGGCCTATTCTTGCAGGCCTGCTCTCCCTAGCATAAGGTTTAGAAACCCAATATGTGCTTGTGTACAGCCTCCAGTACCCTGTCCCCCGGCCTATTCTTGCAGGCCTGCTCTCCCTAGCATAAGGTTTAGAAACCCAATATGTGCTTGTGTACAGCCTCCAGTACCCTGTCCCCCGGCCTATTCTTGCAGGCCTGCTCTCTCTAGCATAAGGTTTAGAAACCCAATATGTGCTTGTGTACAGCCTCCAGTACCCTGTCCCCCGGCCTATTCTTGCAGGCCTGCTCTCTCTAGCATAAGGTTTAGAAACCCAATATGTGCTTGTGTACAGCCTCCAGTACCCTGTCCCCCGGCCTATTCTTGCAGGCCTGCTCTCCCTAGCATAAGGTTTAGAAACCCAATATGTGCTTGTGTACAGCCTCCAGTACCCTGTCCCCCGGCCTATTCTTGCAGGCCTGCTCTCCCTAGCATAAGGTTTAGAAACCCAATATGTGCTTGTGTACAGCCTCCAGTACCCTGTCCCCCGGCCTATTCTTGCAGGCCTGCTCTCTCTAGCATAAGGTTTAGAAACCCAATATGTGCTTGTGTACAGCCTCCAGTACCCTGTCCCCCGGCCTATTCTTGCAGGCCTGCTCTCCCTAGCATAAGGTTTAGAAACCCAATATGTGCTTGTGTACAGCCTCCAGTACCCTGTCCCCCGGCCTATTCTTGCAGGCCTGCTCTCTCTAGCATAAGGTTTAGAAACCCAATATGTGCTTGTGTACAGCCTCCAGTACCCTGTCTCCCGGCCTATTCTTGCAGGCCTGCTCTCTCTAGCATAAGGTTTAGAAACCCAATATGTGCTTGTGTACAGCCTCCAGTACCCTGTCCCCCGGCCTATTCTTGCAGGCCTGCTCTCTCTAGCATAAGGTTTAGAAACCCAATATGTGCTTGTGTACAGCCTCCAGTACCCTGTCCCCCGGCCTATTCTTGCAGGCCTGCTCTCTCTAGCATAAGGTTTAGAAACCCAATATGTGCTTGTGTACAGCCTCCAGTACCCTGTCCCCCGGCCTATTCTTGCAGGCCTGCTCTCCCTAGCATAAGGTTTAGAAACCCAATATGTGCTTGTGTACAGCCTCCAGTACCCTGTCTCCCGGCCTATTCTTGCAGGCCTGCTCTCTCTAGCATAAGGTTTAGAAACCCAATATGTGCTTGTGTACAGCCTCCAGTACCCTGTCCCCCGGCCTATTCTTGCAGGCCTGCTCTCCCTAGCATAAGGTTTAGAAACCCAATATGTGCTTGTGTACAGCCTCCAGTACCCTGTCCCCCGGCCTATTCTTGCAGGCCTGCTCTCTCTAGCATAAGGTTTAGAAACCCAATATGTGCTTGTGTACAGCCTCCAGTACCCTGTCCCCCGGCCTATTCTTGCAGGCCTGCTCTCCCTAGCATAAGGTTTAGAAACCCAATATGTGCTTGTGTACAGCCTCCAGTACCCTGTCCCCCGGCCTATTCTTGCAGGCCTGCTCTCCCTAGCATAAGGTTTAGAAACCCAATATGTGCTTGTGTACAGCCTCCAGTACCCTGTCCCCCGGCCTATTCTTGCAGGCCTGCTCTCTCTAGCATAAGGTTTAGAAACCCAATATGTGCTTGTGTACAGCCTCCAGTACCCTGTCCCCCGGCCTATTCTTGCAGGCCTGCTCTCCCTAGCATAAGGTTTAGAAACCCAATATGTGCTTGTGTACAGCCTCCAGTACCCTGTCCCCCGGCCTATTCTTGCAGGCCTGCTCTCCCTAGCATAAGGTTTAGAAACCCAATATGTGCTTGTGTACAGCCTCCAGTACCCTGTCCCCCGGCCTATTCTTGCAGGCCTGCTCTCTCTAGCATAAGGTTTAGAAACCCAATATGTGCTTGTGTACAGCCTCCAGTACCCTGTCCCCCGGCCTATTCTTGCAGGCCTGCTCTCCCTAGCATAAGGTTTAGAAACCCAATATGTGCTTGTGTACAGCCTCCAGTACCCTGTCCCCCGGCCTATTCTTGCAGGCCTGCTCTCTCTAGCATAAGGTTTAGAAACCCAATATGTGCTTGTGTACAGCCTCCAGTACCCTGTCCCCCGGCCTATTCTTGCAGGCCTGCTCTCTCTAGCATAAGGTTTAGAAACCCAATATGTGCTTGTGTACAGCCTCCAGTACCCTGTCCCCCGGCCTATTCTTGCAGGCCTGCTCTCCCTAGCATAAGGTTTAGAAACCCAATATGTGCTTGTGTACAGCCTCCAGTACCCTGTCCCCCGGCCTATTCTTGCAGGCCTGCTCTCCCTAGCATAAGGTTTAGAAACCCAATATGTGCTTGTGTACAGCCTCCAGTACCCTGTCCCCCGGCCTATTCTTGCAGGCCTGCTCTCCCTAGCATAAGGTTTAGAAACCCAATATGTGCTTGTGTACAGCCTCCAGTACCCTGTCCCCCGGCCTATTCTTGCAGGCCTGCTCTCCCTAGCATAAGGTTTAGAAACCCAATATGTGCTTGTGTACAGCCTCCAGTACCCTGTCCCCCGGCCTATTCTTGCAGGCCTGCTCTCTCTAGCATAAGGTTTAGAAACCCAATATGTGCTTGTGTACAGCCTCCAGTACCCTGTCCCCCGGCCTATTCTTGCAGGCCTGCTCTCCCTAGCATAAGGTTTAGAAACCCAATATGTGCTTGTGTACAGCCTCCAGTACCCTGTCCCCCGGCCTATTCTTGCAGGCCTGCTCTCTCTAGCATAAGGTTTAGAAACCCAATATGTGCTTGTGTACAGCCTCCAGTACCCTGTCTCCCGGCCTATTCTTGCAGGCCTGCTCTCTCTAGCATAAGGTTTAGAAACCCAATATGTGCTTGTGTACAGCCTCCAGTACCCTGTCCCCCGGCCTATTCTTGCAGGCCTGCTCTCTCTAGCATAAGGTTTAGAAACCCAATATGTGCTTGTGTACAGCCTCCAGTACCCTGTCCCCCGGCCTATTCTTGCAGGCCTGCTCTCTCTAGCATAAGGTTTAGAAACCCAATATGTGCTTGTGTACAGCCTCCAGTACCCTGTCCCCCGGCCTATTCTTGCAGGCCTGCTCTCTCTAGCATAAGGTTTAGAAACCCAATATGTGCTTGTGTACAGCCTCCAGTACCCTGTCCCCCGGCCTATTCTTGCAGGCCTGCTCTCCCTAGCATAAGGTTTAGAAACCCAATATGTGCTTGTGTACAGCCTCCAGTACCCTGTCCCCCGGCCTATTCTTGCAGGCCTGCTCTCCCTAGCATAAGGTTTAGAAACCCAATATGTGCTTGTGTACAGCCTCCAGTACCCTGTCCCCCGGCCTATTCTTGCAGGCCTGCTCTCTCTAGCATAAGGTTTAGAAACCCAATATGTGCTTGTGTACAGCCTCCAGTACCCTGTCCCCCGGCCTATTCTTGCAGGCCTGCTCTCCCTAGCATAAGGTTTAGAAACCCAATATGTGCTTGTGTACAGCCTCCAGTACCCTGTCCCCCGGCCTATTCTTGCAGGCCTGCTCTCCCTAGCATAAGGTTTAGAAACCCAATATGTGCTTGTGTACAGCCTCCAGTACCCTGTCCCCCGGCCTATTCTTGCAGGCCTGCTCTCTCTAGCATAAGGTTTAGAAACCCAATATGTGCTTGTGTACAGCCTCCAGTACCCTGTCCCCCGGCCTATTCTTGCAGGCCTGCTCTCTCTAGCATAAGGTTTAGAAACCCAATATGTGCTTGTGTACAGCCTCCAGTACCCTGTCCCCCGGCCTATTCTTGCAGGCCTGCTCTCCCTAGCATAAGGTTTAGAAACCCAATATGTGCTTGTGTACAGCCTCCAGTACCCTGTCCCCCGGCCTATTCTTGCAGGCCTGCTCTCCCTAGCATAAGGTTTAGAAACCCAATATGTGCTTGTGTACAGCCTCCAGTACCCTGTCCCCCGGCCTATTCTTGCAGGCCTGCTCTCTCTAGCATAAGGTTTAGAAACCCAATATGTGCTTGTGTACAGCCTCCAGTACCCTGTCCCCCGGCCTATTCTTGCAGGCCTGCTCTCTCTAGCATAAGGTTTAGAAACCCAATATGTGCTTGTGTACAGCCTCCAGTACCCTGTCCCCCGGCCTATTCTTGCAGGCCTGCTCTCTCTAGCATAAGGTTTAGAAACCCAATATGTGCTTGTGTACAGCCTCCAGTACCCTGTCCCCCGGCCTATTCTTGCAGGCCTGCTCTCCCTAGCATAAGGTTTAGAAACCCAATATGTGCTTGTGTACAGCCTCCAGTACCCTGTCTCCCGGCCTATTCTTGCAGGCCTGCTCTCTCTAGCATAAGGTTTAGAAACCCAATATGTGCTTGTGTACAGCCTCCAGTACCCTGTCCCCCGGCCTATTCTTGCAGGCCTGCTCTCTCTAGCATAAGGTTTAGAAACCCAATATGTGCTTGTGTACAGCCTCCAGTACCCTGTCCCCCGGCCTATTCTTGCAGGCCTGCTCTCCCTAGCATAAGGTTTAGAAACCCAATATGTGCTTGTGTACAGCCTCCAGTACCCTGTCCCCCGGCCTATTCTTGCAGGCCTGCTCTCCCTAGCATAAGGTTTAGAAACCCAATATGTGCTTGTGTACAGCCTCCAGTACCCTGTCCCCCGGCCTATTCTTGCAGGCCTGCTCTCTCTAGCATAAGGTTTAGAAACCCAATATGTGCTTGTGTACAGCCTCCAGTACCCTGTCCCCCGGCCTATTCTTGCAGGCCTGCTCTCCCTAGCATAAGGTTTAGAAACCCAATATGTGCTTGTGTACAGCCTCCAGTACCCTGTCCCCCGGCCTATTCTTGCAGGCCTGCTCTCTCTAGCATAAGGTTTAGAAACCCAATATGTGCTTGTGTACAGCCTCCAGTACCCTGTCCCCCGGCCTATTCTTGCAGGCCTGCTCTCTCTAGCATAAGGTTTAGAAACCCAATATGTGCTTGTGTACAGCCTCCAGTACCCTGTCCCCCGGCCTATTCTTGCAGGCCTGCTCTCCCTAGCATAAGGTTTAGAAACCCAATATGTGCTTGTGTACAGCCTCCAGTACCCTGTCCCCCGGCCTATTCTTGCAGGCCTGCTCTCTCTAGCATAAGGTTTAGAAACCCAATATGTGCTTGTGTACAGCCTCCAGTACCCTGTCTCCCGGCCTATTCTTGCAGGCCTGCTCTCTCTAGCATAAGGTTTAGAAACCCAATATGTGCTTGTGTACAGCCTCCAGTACCCTGTCCCCCGGCCTATTCTTGCAGGCCTGCTCTCTCTAGCATAAGGTTTAGAAACCCAATATGTGCTTGTGTACAGCCTCCAGTACCCTGTCCCCCGGCCTATTCTTGCAGGCCTGCTCTCCCTAGCATAAGGTTTAGAAACCCAATATGTGCTTGTGTACAGCCTCCAGTACCCTGTCTCCCGGCCTATTCTTGCAGGCCTGCTCTCTCTAGCATAAGGTTTAGAAACCCAATATGTGCTTGTGTACAGCCTCCAGTACCCTGTCCCCCGGCCTATTCTTGCAGGCCTGCTCTCTCTAGCATAAGGTTTAGAAACCCAATATGTGCTTGTGTACAGCCTCCAGTACCCTGTCCCCCGGCCTATTCTTGCAGGCCTGCTCTCCCTAGCATAAGGTTTAGAAACCCAATATGTGCTTGTGTACAGCCTCCAGTACCCTGTCCCCCGGCCTATTCTTGCAGGCCTGCTCTCCCTAGCATAAGGTTTAGAAACCCAATATGTGCTTGTGTACAGCCTCCAGTACCCTGTCCCCCGGCCTATTCTTGCAGGCCTGCTCTCTCTAGCATAAGGTTTAGAAACCCAATATGTGCTTGTGTACAGCCTCCAGTACCCTGTCCCCCGGCCTATTCTTGCAGGCCTGCTCTCCCTAGCATAAGGTTTAGAAACCCAATATGTGCTTGTGTACAGCCTCCAGTACCCTGTCCCCCGGCCTATTCTTGCAGGCCTGCTCTCCCTAGCATAAGGTTTAGAAACCCAATATGTGCTTGTGTACAGCCTCCAGTACCCTGTCCCCCGGCCTATTCTTGCAGGCCTGCTCTCTCTAGCATAAGGTTTAGAAACCCAATATGTGCTTGTGTACAGCCTCCAGTACCCTGTCCCCCGGCCTATTCTTGCAGGCCTGCTCTCTCTAGCATAAGGTTTAGAAACCCAATATGTGCTTGTGTACAGCCTCCAGTACCCTGTCCCCCGGCCTATTCTTGCAGGCCTGCTCTCCCTAGCATAAGGTTTAGAAACCCAATATGTGCTTGTGTACAGCCTCCAGTACCCTGTCCCCCGGCCTATTCTTGCAGGCCTGCTCTCCCTAGCATAAGGTTTAGAAACCCAATATGTGCTTGTGTACAGCCTCCAGTACCCTGTCCCCCGGCCTATTCTTGCAGGCCTGCTCTCTCTAGCATAAGGTTTAGAAACCCAATATGTGCTTGTGTACAGCCTCCAGTACCCTGTCCCCCGGCCTATTCTTGCAGGCCTGCTCTCCCTAGCATAAGGTTTAGAAACCCAATATGTGCTTGTGTAGAGCCTACAGTACCCTGTCCCCCGGCCTATTCTTGCAGGCCTGCTCTCCCTAGCATAAGGTTTAGAAACCCAATATGTGCTTGTGTACAGCCTCCAGTACCCTGTCCCCCGGCCTATTCTTGCAGGCCTGCTCTCCCTCGCATAAGGTTTAGAAACCCAATATGTGCTTGTGTACAGCCTCCAGTACCCTGTCCCCCGGCCTATTCTTGCAGGCCTGCTCTCTCTAGCATAAGGTTTAGAAACCCAATATGTGCTTGTGTACAGCCTCCAGTACCCTGTCTCCCGGCCTATTCTTGCAGGCCTGCTCTCCTTAGCATAAGGTTTAGAAACCCAATATGTGCTTGTGTACAGCCTCCAGTACCCTGTCCCCCGGCCTATTCTTGCAGGCCTGCTCTCTCTAGCATAAGGTTTAGAAACCCAATATGTGCTTGTGTACAGCCTCCAGTACCCTGTCCCCCGGCCTATTCTTGCAGGCCTGCTCTCCCTAGCATAAGGTTTAGAAACCCAATATGTGCTTGTGTACAGCCTCCAGTACCCTGTCTCCCGGCCTATTCTTGCAGGCCTGCTCTCTCTAGCATAAGGTTTAGAAACCCAATATGTGCTTGTGTACAGCCTCCAGTACCCTGTCCCCCGGCCTATTCTTGCAGGCCTGCTCTCTCTAGCATAAGGTTTAGAAACCCAATATGTGCTTGTGTACAGCCTCCAGTACCCTGTCCCCCGGCCTATTCTTGCAGGCCTGCTCTCCCTAGCATAAGGTTTAGAAACCCAATATGTGCTTGTGTACAGCCTCCAGTACCCTGTCCCCCGGCCTATTCTTGCAGGCCTGCTCTCCCTAGCATAAGGTTTAGAAACCCAATATGTGCTTGTGTACAGCCTCCAGTACCCTGTCCCCCGGCCTATTCTTGCAGGCCTGCTCTCTCTAGCATAAGGTTTAGAAACCCAATATGTGCTTGTGTACAGCCTCCAGTACCCTGTCCCCCGGCCTATTCTTGCAGGCCTGCTCTCCCTAGCATAAGGTTTAGAAACCCAATATGTGCTTGTGTACAGCCTCCAGTACCCTGTCCCCCGGCCTATTCTTGCAGGCCTGCTCTCCCTAGCATAAGGTTTAGAAACCCAATATGTGCTTGTGTACAGCCTCCAGTACCCTGTCCCCCGGCCTATTCTTGCAGGCCTGCTCTCTCTAGCATAAGGTTTAGAAACCCAATATGTGCTTGTGTACAGCCTCCAGTACCCTGTCCCCCGGCCTATTCTTGCAGGCCTGCTCTCCCTAGCATAAGGTTTAGAAACCCAATATGTGCTTGTGTACAGCCTCCAGTACCCTGTCCCCCGGCCTATTCTTGCAGGCCTGCTCTCCCTAGCATAAGGTTTAGAAACCCAATATGTGCTTGTGTACAGCCTCCAGTACCCTGTCCCCCGGCCTATTCTTGCAGGCCTGCTCTCCCTAGCATAAGGTTTAGAAACCCAATATGTGCTTGTGTACAGCCTCCAGTACCCTGTCCCCCGGCCTATTCTTGCAGGCCTGCTCTCTCTAGCATAAGGTTTAGAAACCCAATATGTGCTTGTGTACAG
The DNA here is from genome assembly GCA_037349105.1 of Limnomonas spitsbergensis. Taxonomy (NCBI): domain Eukaryota; kingdom Viridiplantae; phylum Chlorophyta; class Chlorophyceae; order Chlamydomonadales; genus Limnomonas; species Limnomonas spitsbergensis. The sequence goes on along the minus strand of JAYJMM010000101.1, from coordinate 3,500,962 downwards.
CCTCCAGTACCCTGTCCCCCGGCCTATTCTTGCAGGCCTGCTCTCCCTAGCATAAGGTTTAGAAACCCAATATGTGCTTGTGTACAGCCTCCAGTACCCTGTCCCCCGGCCTATTCTTGCAGGCCTGCTCTCTCTAGCATAAGGTTTAGAAACCCAATATGTGCTTGTGTACAGCCTCCAGTACCCTGTCTCCCGGCCTATTCTTGCAGGCCTGCTCTCTCTAGCATAAGGTTTAGAAACCCAATATGTGCTTGTGTACAGCCTCCAGTACCCTGTCCCCCGGCCTATTCTTGCAGGCCTGCTCTCTCTAGCATAAGGTTTAGAAACCCAATATGTGCTTGTGTACAGCCTCCAGTACCCTGTCCCCCGGCCTATTCTTGCAGGCCTGCTCTCTCTAGCATAAGGTTTAGAAACCCAATATGTGCTTGTGTACAGCCTCCAGTACCCTGTCCCCCGGCCTATTCTTGCAGGCCTGCTCTCCCTAGCATAAGGTTTAGAAACCCAATATGTGCTTGTGTACAGCCTCCAGTACCCTGTCTCCCGGCCTATTCTTGCAGGCCTGCTCTCTCTAGCATAAGGTTTAGAAACCCAATATGTGCTTGTGTACAGCCTCCAGTACCCTGTCCCCCGGCCTATTCTTGCAGGCCAGCTCTCTCTAGCATAAGGTTTAGAAACCCAATATGTGCTTGTGTACAGCCTCCAGTACCCTGTCCCCCGGCCTATTCTTGCAGGCCTGCTCTCCCTAGCATAAGGTTTAGAAACCCAATATGTGCTTGTGTACAGCCTCCAGTACCCTGTCTCCCGGCCTATTCTTGCAGGCCTGCTCTCTCTAGCATAAGGTTTAGAAACCCAATATGTGCTTGTGTACAGCCTCCAGTACCCTGTCCCCCGGCCTATTCTTGCAGGCCTGCTCTCTCTAGCATAAAGTTTAGAAACCCAATATGTGCTTGTGTACAGCCTCCAGTACCCTGTCCCCATGCCTATTCTTGCAGGCCTGCTCTCCCTAGCATAAGGTTTAGAAACCCAATATGTGCTTGTGTACAGCCTCCAGTACCCTGTCTCCCGGCCTATTCTTGCAGGCCTGCTCTCTCTAGCATAAGGTTTAGAAACCCAATATGTGCTTGTGTACAGCCTCCAGTACCCTGTCCCCCGGCCTATTCTTGCAGGCCTGCTCTCTCTAGCATAAGGTTTAGAAACCCAATATGTGCTTGTGTACAGCCTCCAGTACCCTGTCCCCCGGCCTATTCTTGCAGGCCTGCTCTCCCTAGCATAAGGTTTAGAAACCCAATATGTGCTTGTGTACAGCCTCCAGTACCCTGTCCCCCGGCCTATTCTTGCAGGCCTGCTCTCCCTAGCATAAGGTTTAGAAACCCAATATGTGCTTGTGTACAGCCTCCAGTACCCTGTCCCCCGGCCTATTCTTGCAGGCCTGCTCTCTCTAGCATAAGGTTTAGAAACCCAATATGTGCTTGTGTACAGCCTCCAGTACCCTGTCCCCCGGCCTATTCTTGCAGGCCTGCTCTCCCTAGCATAAGGTTTAGAAACCCAATATGTGCTTGTGTACAGCCTCCAGTACCCTGTCCCCCGGCCTATTCTTGCAGGCCTGCTCTCCCTAGCATAAGGTTTAGAAACCCAATATGTGCTTGTGTACAGCCTCCAGTACCCTGTCCCCCGGCCTATTCTTGCAGGCCTGCTCTCTCTAGCATAAGGTTTAGAAACCCAATATGTGCTTGTGTACAGCCTCCAGTACCCTGTCCCCCGGCCTATTCTTGCAGGCCTGCTCTCTCTAGCATAAGGTTTAGAAACCCAATATGTGCTTGTGTACAGCCTCCAGTACCCTGTCCCCCGGCCTATTCTTGCAGGCCTGCTCTCCCTAGCATAAGGTTTAGAAACCCAATATGTGCTTGTGTACAGCCTCCAGTACCCTGTCCCCCGGCCTATTCTTGCAGGCCTGCTCTCCCTAGCATAAGGTTTAGAAACCCAATATGTGCTTGTGTACAGCCTCCAGTACCCTGTCCCCCGGCCTATTCTTGCAGGCCTGCTCTCTCTAGCATAAGGTTTAGAAACCCAATATGTGCTTGTGTACAGCCTCCAGTACCCTGTCCCCCGGCCTATTCTTGCAGGCCTGCTCTCCCTAGCATAAGGTTTAGAAACCCAATATGTGCTTGTGTACAGCCTCCAGTACCCTGTCCCCCGGCCTATTCTTGCAGGCCTGCTCTCTCTAGCATAAGGTTTAGAAACCCAATATGTGCTTGTGTACAGCCTCCAGTACCCTGTCTCCCGGCCTATTCTTGCAGGCCTGCTCTCTCTAGCATAAGGTTTAGAAACCCAATATGTGCTTGTGTACAGCCTCCAGTACCCTGTCCCCCGGCCTATTCTTGCAGGCCTGCTCTCTCTAGCATAAGGTTTAGAAACCCAATATGTGCTTGTGTACAGCCTCCAGTACCCTGTCCCCCGGCCTATTCTTGCAGGCCTGCTCTCTCTAGCATAAGGTTTAGAAACCCAATATGTGCTTGTGTACAGCCTCCAGTACCCTGTCCCCCGGCCTATTCTTGCAGGCCTGCTCTCCCTAGCATAAGGTTTAGAAACCCAATATGTGCTTGTGTACAGCCTCCAGTACCCTGTCTCCCGGCCTATTCTTGCAGGCCTGCTCTCTCTAGCATAAGGTTTAGAAACCCAATATGTGCTTGTGTACAGCCTCCAGTACCCTGTCCCCCGGCCTATTCTTGCAGGCCTGCTCTCTCTAGCATAAGGTTTAGAAACCCAATATGTGCTTGTGTACAGCCTCCAGTACCCTGTCCCCCGGCCTATTCTTGCAGGCCTGCTCTCCCTAGCATAAGGTTTAGAAACCCAATATGTGCTTGTGTACAGCCTCCAGTACCCTGTCTCCCGGCCTATTCTTGCAGGCCTGCTCTCTCTAGCATAAGGTTTAGAAACCCAATATGTGCTTGTGTACAGCCTCCAGTACCCTGTCCCCCGGCCTATTCTTGCAGGCCTGCTCTCTCTAGCATAAGGTTTAGAAACCCAATATGTGCTTGTGTACAGCCTCCAGTACCCTGTCCCCCGGCCTATTCTTGCAGGCCTGCTCTCCCTAGCATAAGGTTTAGAAACCCAATATGTGCTTGTGTACAGCCTCCAGTACCCTGTCCCCCGGCCTATTCTTGCAGGCCTGCTCTCCCTAGCATAAGGTTTAGAAACCCAATATGTGCTTGTGTACAGCCTCCAGTACCCTGTCCCCCGGCCTATTCTTGCAGGCCTGCTCTCTCTAGCATAAGGTTTAGAAACCCAATATGTGCTTGTGTACAGCCTCCAGTACCCTGTCCCCCGGCCTATTCTTGCAGGCCTGCTCTCCCTAGCATAAGGTTTAGAAACCCAATATGTGCTTGTGTACAGCCTCCAGTACCCTGTCCCCCGGCCTATTCTTGCAGGCCTGCTCTCCCTAGCATAAGGTTTAGAAACCCAATATGTGCTTGTGTACAGCCTCCAGTACCCTGTCCCCCGGCCTATTCTTGCAGGCCTGCTCTCTCTAGCATAAGGTTTAGAAACCCAATATGTGCTTGTGTACAGCCTCCAGTACCCTGTCCCCCGGCCTATTCTTGCAGGCCTGCTCTCCCTAGCATAAGGTTTAGAAACCCAATATGTGCTTGTGTACAGCCTCCAGTACCCTGTCCCCCGGCCTATTCTTGCAGGCCTGCTCTCTCTAGCATAAGGTTTAGAAACCCAATATGTGCTTGTGTACAGCCTCCAGTACCCTGTCCCCCGGCCTATTCTTGCAGGCCTGCTCTCCCTAGCATAAGGTTTAGAAACCCAATATGTGCTTGTGTACAGCCTCCAGTACCCTGTCCCCCGGCCTATTCTTGCAGGCCTGCTCTCTCTAGCATAAGGTTTAGAAACCCAATATGTGCTTGTGTACAGCCTCCAGTACCCTGTCCCCCGGCCTATTCTTGCAGGCCTGCTCTCCCTAGCATAAGGTTTAGAAACCCAATATGTGCTTGTGTACAGCCTCCAGTACCCTGTCCCCCGGCCTATTCTTGCAGGCCTGCTCTCCCTAGCATAAGGTTTAGAAACCCAATATGTGCTTGTGTACAGCCTCCAGTACCCTGTCCCCCGGCCTATTCTTGCAGGCCTGCTCTCCCTAGCATAAGGTTTAGAAACCCAATATGTGCTTGTGTACAGCCTCCAGTACCCTGTCCCCCGGCCTATTCTTGCAGGCCTGCTCTCTCTAGCATAAGGTTTAGAAACCCAATATGTGCTTGTGTACAGCCTCCAGTACCCTGTCCCCCGGCCTATTCTTGCAGGCCTGCTCTCTCTAGCATAAGGTTTAGAAACCCAATATGTGCTTGTGTACAGCCTCCAGTACCCTGTCCCCCGGCCTATTCTTGCAGGCCTGCTCTCTCTAGCATAAGGTTTAGAAACCCAATATGTGCTTGTGTACAGCCTCCAGTACCCTGTCCCCCGGCCTATTCTTGCAGGCCTGCTCTCCCTAGCATAAGGTTTAGAAACCCAATATGTGCTTGTGTACAGCCTCCAGTACCCTGTCTCCCGGCCTATTCTTGCAGGCCTGCTCTCTCTAGCATAAGGTTTAGAAACCCAATATGTGCTTGTGTACAGCCTCCAGTACCCTGTCCCCCGGCCTATTCTTGCAGGCCTGCTCTCCCTAGCATAAGGTTTAGAAACCCAATATGTGCTTGTGTACAGCCTCCAGTACCCTGTCCCCCGGCCTATTCTTGCAGGCCTGCTCTCTCTAGCATAAGGTTTAGAAACCCAATATGTGCTTGTGTACAGCCTCCAGTACCCTGTCTCCCGGCCTATTCTTGCAGGCCTGCTCTCCCTAGCATAAGGTTTAGAAACCCAATATGTGCTTGTGTACAGCCTCCAGTACCCTGTCCCCTGGCCTATTCTTGCAGGCCTGCTCTCCCTAGCATAAGGTTTAGAAACCCAATATGTGCTTGTGTACAGCCTCCAGTACCCTGTCCCCCGGCCTATTCTTGCAGGCCTGCTCTCCCTAGCATAAGGTTTAGAAACCCAATATGTGCTTGTGTACAGCCTCCAGTACCCTGTCCCCCGGCCTATTCTTGCAGGCCTGCTCTCTCTAGCATAAGGTTTAGAAACCCAATATGTGCTTGTGTACAGCCTCCAGTACCCTGTCCCCCGGCCTATTCTTGCAGGCCTGCTCTCCCTAGCATAAGGTTTAGAAACCCAATATGTGCTTGTGTACAGCCTCCAGTACCCTGTCCCCCGGCCTATTCTTGCAGGCCTGCTCTCCCTAGCATAAGGTTTAGAAACCCAATATGTGCTTGTGTACAGCCTCCAGTACCCTGTCCCCCGGCCTATTCTTGCAGGCCTGCTCTCTCTAGCATAAGGTTTAGAAACCCAATATGTGCTTGTGTACAGCCTCCAGTACCCTGTCCCCCGGCCTATTCTTGCAGGCCTGCTCTCTCTAGCATAAGGTTTAGAAACCCAATATGTGCTTGTGTACAGCCTCCAGTACCCTGTCCCCCGGCCTATTCTTGCAGGCCTGCTCTCCCTAGCATAAGGTTTAGAAACCCAATATGTGCTTGTGTACAGCCTCCAGTACCCTGTCCCCCGGCCTATTCTTGCAGGCCTGCTCTCTCTAGCATAAGGTTTAGAAACCCAATATGTGCTTGTGTACAGCCTCCAGTACCCTGTCCCCCGGCCTATTCTTGCAGGCCTGCTCTCCCTAGCATAAGGTTTAGAAACCCAATATGTGCTTGTGTACAGCCTCCAGTACCCTGTCCCCCGGCCTATTCTTGCAGGCCTGCTGTCCCTAGCATAAGGTTTAGAAACCCAATATGTGCTTGTGTACAGCCTCCAGTACCCTGTCCCCCGGCCTATTCTTGCAGGCCTGCTCTCTCTAGCATAAGGTTTAGAAACCCAATATGTGCTTGTGTACAGCCTCCAGTACCCTGTCCCCCGGCCTATTCTTGCAGGCCTGCTCTCCCTAGCATAAGGTTTAGAAACCCAATATGTGCTTGTGTACAGCCTCCAGTACCCTGTCCCCCGGCCTATTCTTGCAGGCCTGCTGTCCCTAGCATAAGGTTTAGAAACCCAATATGTGCTTGTGTACAGCCTCCAGTACCCTGTCCCCCGGCCTATTCTTGCAGGCCTGCTCTCTCTAGCATAAGGTTTAGAAACCCAATATGTGCTTGTGTACAGCCTCCAGTACCCTGTCCCCCGGCCTATTCTTGCAGGCCTGCTCTCCCTAGCATAAGGTTTAGAAACCCAATATGTGCTTGTGTACAGCCTCCAGTACCCTGTCCCCCGGCCTATTCTTGCAGGCCTGCTCTCTCTAGCATAAGGTTTAGAAACCCAATATGTGCTTGTGTACAGCCTCCAGTACCCTGTCCCCCGGCCTATTCTTGCAGGCCTGCTCTCCCTAGCATAAGGTTTAGAAACCCAATATGTGCTTGTGTACAGCCTCCAGTACCCTGTCCCCCGGCCTATTCTTGCAGGCCTGCTCTCCCTAGCATAAGGTTTAGAAACCCAATATGTGCTTGTGTACAGCCTCCAGTACCCTGTCCCCCGGCCTATTCTTGCAGGCCTGCTCTCCCTAGCATAAGGTTTAGAAACCCAATATGTGCTTGTGTACAGCCTCCAGTACCCTGTCCCCCGGCCTATTCTTGCAGGCCTGCTCTCCCTAGCATAAGGTTTAGAAACCCAATATGTGCTTGTGTACAGCCTCCAGTACCCTGTCCCCCGGCCTATTCTTGCAGGCCTGCTCTCCCTCGCATAAGGTTTAGAAACCCAATATGTGCTTGTGTACAGCCTCCAGTACCCTGTCCCCCGGCCTATTCTTGCAGGCCTGCTCTCCCTAGCATAAGGTTTAGAAACCCAATATGTGCTTGTGTACAGCCTCCAGTACCCTGTCCCCCGGCCTATTCTTGCAGGCCTGCTCTCTCTAGCATAAGGTTTAGAAACCCAATATGTGCTTGTGTACAGCCTCCAGTACCCTGTCCCCCGGCCTATTCTTGCAGGCCTGCTCTCTCTAGCATAAGGTTTAGAAACCCAATATGTGCTTGTGTACAGCCTCCAGTACCCTGTCCCCCGGCCTATTCTTGCAGGCCTGCTCTCTCTAGCATAAGGTTTAGAAACCCAATATGTGCTTGTGTACAGCCTCCAGTACCCTGTCTCCCGGCCTATTCTTGCAGGCCTGCTCTCTCTAGCATAAGGTTTAGAAACCCAATATGTGCTTGTGTACAGCCTCCAGTACCCTGTCCCCCGGCCTATTCTTGCAGGCCTGCTCTCCCTAGCATAAGGTTTAGAAACCCAATATGTGCTTGTGTACAGCCTCCAGTACCCTGTCTCCCGGCCTATTCTTGCAGGCCTGCTCTCCCTAGCATAAGGTTTAGAAACCCAATATGTGCTTGTGTACAGCCTCCAGTACCCTGTCCCCCGGCCTATTCTTGCAGGCCTGCTCTCCCTAGCATAAGGTTTAGAAACCCAATATGTGCTTGTGTACAGCCTCCAGTACCCTGTCCCCCGGCCTATTCTTGCAGGCCTGCTCTCTCTAGCATAAGGTTTAGAAACCCAATATGTGCTTGTGTACAGCCTCCAGTACCCTGTCCCCCGGCCTATTCTTGCAGGCCTGCTCTCCCTAGCATAAGGTTTAGAAACCCAATATGTGCTTGTGTACAGCCTCCAGTACCCTGTCCCCCGGCCTATTCTTGCAGGCCTGCTCTCTCTAGCATAAGGTTTAGAAACCCAATATGTGCTTGTGTACAGCCTCCAGTACCCTGTCTCCCGGCCTATTCTTGCAGGCCTGCTCTCCCTAGCATAAGGTTTAGAAACCCAATATGTGCTTGTGTACAGCCTCCAGTACCCTGTCCCCCGGCCTATTCTTGCAGGCCTGCTCTCCCTAGCATAAGGTTTAGAAACCCAATATGTGCTTGTGTACAGCCTCCAGTACCCTGTCCCCCGGCCTATTCTTGCAGGCCTGCTCTCCCTAGCATAAGGTTTAGAAACCCAATATGTGCTTGTGTACAGCCTCCAGTACCCTGTCCCCCGGCCTATTCTTGCAGGCCTGCTCTCCCTAGCATAAGGTTTAGAAACCCAATATGTGCTTGTGTACAGCCTCCAGTACCCTGTCCCCCGGCCTCTTCTTGCAGGCCTGCTCTCCCTCGCATAAGGTTTAGAAACCCAATATGTGCTTGTGTACAGCCTCCAGTACCCTGTCCCCCGGCCTATTCTTGCAGGCCTGCTCTCCCTAGCATAAGGTTTAGAAACCCAATATGTGCTTGTGTACAGCCTCCAGTACCCTGTCCCCCGGCCTATTCTTGCAGGCCTGCTCTCTCTAGCATAAGGTTTAGAAACCCAATATGTGCTTGTGTACAGCCTCCAGTACCCTGTCCCCCGGCCTATTCTTGCAGGCCTGCTCTCTCTAGCATAAGGTTTAGAAACCCAATATGTGCTTGTGTACAGCCTCCAGTACCCTGTCCCCCGGCCTATTCTTGCAGGCCTGCTCTCTCTAGCATAAGGTTTAGAAACCCAATATGTGCTTGTGTACAGCCTCCAGTACCCTGTCTCCCGGCCTATTCTTGCAGGCCTGCTCTCTCTAGCATAAGGTTTAGAAACCCAATATGTGCTTGTGTACAGCCTCCAGTACCCTGTCCCCCGGCCTATTCTTGCAGGCCTGCTCTCCCTAGCATAAGGTTTAGAAACCCAATATGTGCTTGTGTACAGCCTCCAGTACCCTGTCTCCCGGCCTATTCTTGCAGGCCTGCTCTCCCTAGCATAAGGTTTAGAAACCCAATATGTGCTTGTGTACAGCCTCCAGTACCCTGTCCCCCGGCCTATTCTTGCAGGCCTGCTCTCCCTAGCATAAGGTTTAGAAACCCAATATGTGCTTGTGTACAGCCTCCAGTACCCTGTCCCCCGGCCTATTCTTGCAGGCCTGCTCTCTCTAGCATAAGGTTTAGAAACCCAATATGTGCTTGTGTACAGCCTCCAGTACCCTGTCCCCCGGCCTATTCTTGCAGGCCTGCTCTCCCTAGCATAAGGTTTAGAAACCCAATATGTGCTTGTGTACAGCCTCCAGTACCCTGTCCCCCGGCCTATTCTTGCAGGCCTGCTCTCCCTAGCATAAGGTTTAGAAACCCAATATGTGCTTGTGTACAGCCTCCAGTACCCTGTCCCCCGGCCTATTCTTGCAGGCCTGCTCTCCCTAGCATAAGGTTTAGAAACCCAATATGTGCTTGTGTACAGCCTCCAGTACCCTGTCCCCCGGCCTATTCTTGCAGGCCTGCTCTCCCTAGCATAAGGTTTAGAAACCCAATATGTGCTTGTGTACAGCCTCCAGTACCCTGTCCCCCGGCCTATTCTTGCAGGCCTGCTCTCCCTAGCATAAGGTTTAGAAACCCAATATGTGCTTGTGTACAGCCTCCAGTACCCTGTCCCCCGGCCTATTCTTGCAGGCCTGCTCTCTCTAGCATAAGGTTTAGAAACCCAATATGTGCTTGTGTACAGCCTCCAGTACCCTGTCTCCCGGCCTATTCTTGCAGGCCTGCTCTCCTTAGCATAAGGTTTAGAAACCCAATATGTGCTTGTGTACAGCCTCCAGTACCCTGTCCCCCGGCCTATTCTTGCAGGCCTGCTCTCTCTAGCATAAGGTTTAGAAACCCAATATGTGCTTGTGTACAGCCTCCAGTACCCTGTCCCCCGGCCTATTCTTGCAGGCCTGCTCTCTCTAGCATAAGGTTTAGAAACCCAATATGTGCTTGTGTACAGCCTCCAGTACCCTGTCTCCCGGCCTATTCTTGCAGGCCTGCTCTCTCTAGCATAAGGTTTAGAAACCCAATATGTGCTTGTGTACAGCCTCCAGTACCCTGTCCCCCGGCCTATTCTTGCAGGCCTGCTCTCCCTAGCATAAGGTTTAGAAACCCAATATGTGCTTGTGTACAGCCTCCAGTACCCTGTCTCCCGGCCTATTCTTGCAGGCCTGCTCTCCCTAGCATAAGGTTTGAAACCCAATATGTGCTTGTGTACAGCCTCCAGTACCCTGTCCCCCGGCCTATTCTTGCAGGCCTGCTCTCCCTAGCATAAGGTTTAGAAACCCAATATGTGCTTGTGTACAGCCTCCAGTACCCTGTCCCCCGGCCTATTCTTGCAGGCCTGCTCTCTCTAGCATAAGGTTTAGAAACCCAATATGTGCTTGTGTACAGCCTCCAGTACCCTGTCCCCCGGCCTATTCTTGCAGGCCTGCTCTCCCTAGCATAAGGTTTAGAAACCCAATATGTGCTTGTGTACAGCCTCCAGTACCCTGTCCCCCGGCCTATTCTTGCAGGCCTGCTCTCCCTAGCATAAGGTTTAGAAACCCAATATGTGCTTGTGTACAGCCTCCAGTACCCTGTCTCCCGGCCTATTCTTGCAGGCCTGCTCTCCCTAGCATAAGGTTTAGAAACCCAATATGTGCTTGTGTACAGCCTCCAGTACCCTGTCCCCCGGCCTATTCTTGCAGGCCTGCTCTCCCTAGCATAAGGTTTAGAAACCCAATATGTGCTTGTGTACAGCCTCCAGTACCCTGTCCCCCGGCCTATTCTTGCAGGCCTGCTCTCTCTAGCATAAGGTTTAGAAACCCAATATGTGCTTGTGTACAGCCTCCAGTACCCTGTCCCCCGGCCTATTCTTGCAGGCCTGCTCTCCCTAGCATAAGGTTTAGAAACCCAATATGTGCTTGTGTACAGCCTCCAGTACCCTGTCCCCCGGCCTATTCTTGCAGGCCTGCTCTCCCTAGCATAAGGTTTAGAAACCCAATATGTGCTTGTGTACAGCCTCCAGTACCCTGTCTCCCGGCCTATTCTTGCAGGCCTGCTCTCCCTAGCATAAGGTTTAGAAACCCAATATGTGCTTGTGTACAGCCTCCAGTACCCTGTCCCCCGGCCTATTCTTGCAGGCCTGCTCTCCCTAGCATAAGGTTTAGAAACCCAATATGTGCTTGTGTACAGCCTCCAGTGCCCTGTCCCCCGGCCTATTCTTGCAGGCCTGCTCTCCCTAGCATAAGGTTTAGAAACCCAATATGTGCTTGTGTACAGCCTCCAGTACCCTGTCCCCCGGCCTATTCTTGCAGGCCTGCTCTCCCTAGCATAAGGTTTAGAAACCCAATATGTGCTTGTGTACAGCCTCCAGTACCCTGTCCCCCGGCCTATTCTTGCAGGCCTGCTCTCTCTAGCATAAGGTTTAGAAACCCAATATGTGCTTGTGTACAGCCTCCAGTACCCTGTCTCCCGGCCTATTCTTGCAGGCCTGCTCTCCCTAGCATAAGGTTTAGAAACCCAATATGTGCTTGTGTACAGCCTCCAGTACCCTGTCTCCCGGCCTATTCTTGCAGGCCTGCTCTCCCTAGCATAAGGTTTAGAAACCCAATATGTGCTTGTGTACAGCCTCCAGTACCCTGTCCCCCGGCCTATTCTTGCAGGCCTGCTCTCCCTAGCATAAGGTTTAGAAACCCAATATGTGCTTGTGTACAGCCTCCAGTACCCTGTCCCCCGGCCTATTCTTGCAGGCCTGCTCTCCCTAGCATAAGGTTTAGAAACCCAATATGTGCTTGTGTACAGCCTCCAGTACCCTGTCCCCCGGCCTATTCTTGCAGGCCTGCTCTCCCTAGCATAAGGTTTAGAAACCCAATATGTGCTTGTGTAGAGCCTACAGTACCCTGTCCCCCGGCCTATTCTTGCAGGCCTGCTCTCCCTAGCATAAGGTTTAGAAACCCAATATGTGCTTGTGTACAGCCTCCAGTACCCTGTCCCCCGGCCTATTCTTGCAGGCCTGCTCTCCCTAGCATAAGGTTTAGAAACCCAATATGTGCTTGTGTACAGCCTCCAGTACCCTGTCCCCCGGCCTATTCTTGCAGGCCTGCTCTCTCTAGCATAAGGTTTAGAAACCCAATATGTGCTTGTGTACAGCCTCCAGTACCCTGTCCCCCGGCCTATTCTTGCAGGCCTGCTCTCCCTAGCATAAGGTTTAGAAACCCAATATGTGCTTGTGTACAGCCTCCAGTACCCTGTCCCCCGGCCTATTCTTGCAGGCCTGCTCTCCCTAGCATAAGGTTTAGAAACCCAATATGTGCTTGTGTACAGCCTCCAGTACCCTGTCCCCCGGCCTATTCTTGCAGGCCTGCTCTCCCTAGCATAAGGTTTAGAAACCCAATATGTGCTTGTGTAGAGCCTACAGTACCCTGTCCCCCGGCCTATTCTTGCAGGCCTGCTCTCCCTAGCATAAGGTTTAGAAACCCAATATGTGCTTGTGTACAGCCTCCAGTACCCTGTCCCCCGGCCTATTCTTGCAGGCCTGCTCTCCCTAGCATAAGGTTTAGAAACCCAATATGTGCTTGTGTACAGCCTCCAGTACCCTGTCCCCCGGCCTATTCTTGCAGGCCTGCTCTCTCTAGCATAAGGTTTAGAAACCCAATATGTGCTTGTGTACAGCCTCCAGTACCCTGTCCCCCGGCCTATTCTTGCAGGCCTGCTCTCCCTAGCATAAGGTTTAGAAACCCAATATGTGCTTGTGTACAGCCTCCAGTACCCTGTCCCCCGGCCTATTCTTGCAGGCCTGCTCTCTCTAGCATAAGGTTTAGAAACCCAATATGTGCTTGTGTACAGCCTCCAGTACCCTGTCCCCCGGCCTATTCTTGCAGGCCTGCTCTCCCTAGCATAAGGTTTAGAAACCCAATATGTGCTTGTGTACAGCCTCCAGTACCCTGTCCCCCGGCCTATTCTTGCAGGCCTGCTCTCTCTAGCATAAGGTTTAGAAACCCAATATGTGCTTGTGTACAGCCTCCAGTACCCTGTCCCCCGGCCTATTCTTGCAGGCCTGCTCTCTCTAGCATAAGGTTTAGAAACCCAATATGTGCTTGTGTACAGCCTCCAGTACCCTGTCCCCCGGCCTATTCTTGCAGGCCTGCTCTCCCTAGCATAAGGTTTAGAAACCCAATATGTGCTTGTGTACAGCCTCCAGTACCCTGTCCCCCGGCCTATTCTTGCAGGCCTGCTCTCCCTAGCATAAGGTTTAGAAACCCAATATGTGCTTGTGTACAGCCTCCAGTACCCTGTCCCCCGGCCTCTTCTTGCAGGCCTGCTCTCTCTAGCATAAGGTTTAGAAACCCAATATGTGCTTGTGTACAGCCTCCAGTACCCTGTCCCCCGGCCTATTCTTGCAGGCCTGCTCTCCCTAGCATAAGGTTTAGAAACCCAATATGTGCTTGTGTACAGCCTCCAGTACCCTGTCCCCCGGCCTATTCTTGCAGGCCTGCTCTCTCTAGCATAAGGTTTAGAAACCCAATATGTGCTTGTGTACAGCCTCCAGTACCCTGTCCCCCGGCCTATTCTTGCAGGCCTGCTCTCTCTAGCATAAGGTTTAGAAACCCAATATGTGCTTGTGTACAGCCTCCAGTACCCTGTCCCCCGGCCTATTCTTGCAGGCCTGCTCTCTCTAGCATAAGGTTTAGAAACCCAATATGTGCTTGTGTACAGCCTCCAGTACCCTGTCCCCCGGCCTATTCTTGCAGGCCTGCTCTCTCTAGCATAAGGCTTAGAAACCCAATATGTGCTTGTGTACAGCCTCCAGTACCCTGTCTCCCGGCCTATTCTTGCAGGCCTGCTCTCTCTAGCATAAGGTTTAGAAACCCAATATGTGCTTGTGTACAGCCTCCAGTACCCTGTCCCCCGGCCTATTCTTGCAGGCCTGCTCTCCCTAGCATAAGGTTTAGAAACCCAATATGTGCTTGTGTACAGCCTCCAGTACCCTGTCCCCCAGCCTATTCTTGCAGGCCTGCTCTCTCTAGCATAAGGTTTAGAAACCCAATATGTGCTTGTGTACAGCCTCCAGTACCCTGTCCCCCGGCCTATTCTTGCAGGCCTGCTCTCTCTAGCATAAGGTTTAGAAACCCAATATGTGCTTGTGTACAGCCTCCAGTACCCTGTCCCCCGGCCTATTCTTGCAGGCCTGCTCTCCCTAGCATAAGGTTTAGAAACCCAATATGTGCTTGTGTACAGCCTCCAGTACCCTGTCCCCCGGCCTATTCTTGCAGGCCTGCTCTCTCTAGCATAAGGTTTAGAAACCCAATATGTGCTTGTGTACAGCCTCCAGTACCCTGTCCCCCGGCCTATTCTTGCAGGCCTGCTCTCTCTAGCATAAGGCTTAGAAACCCAATATGTGCTTGTGTACAGCCTCCAGTACCCTGTCTCCCGGCCTATTCTTGCAGGCCTGCTCTCTCTAGCATAAGGTTTAGAAACCCAATATGTGCTTGTGTACAGCCTCCAGTACCCTGTCCCCCGGCCTATTCTTGCAGGCCTGCTCTCCCTAGCATAAGGTTTAGAAACCCAATATGTGCTTGTGTACAGCCTCCAGTACCCTGTCCCCCAGCCTATTCTTGCAGGCCTGCTCTCCTTAGCATAAGGTTTAGAAACCCAATATGTGCTTGTGTACAGCCTCCAGTACCCTGTCCCCCGGCCTATTCTTGCAGGCCTGCTCTCTCTAGCATAAGGTTTAGAAACCCAATATGTGCTTGTGTACAGCCTCCAGTACCCTGTCCCCCGGCCTATTCTTGCAGGCCTGCTCTCTCTAGCATAAGGCTTAGAAACCCTATATGTGCTTGTGTACAGCCTCCAGTACCCTGTCTCCCGGCCTATTCTTGCAGGCCTGCTCTCTCTAGCATAAGGTTTAGAAACCCAATATGTGCTTGTGTACAGCCTCCAGTACCCTGTCCCCCGGCCTATTTTTGCAGGCCTGCTCTCCCTAGCATAAGGTTTAGAAACCCAATATGTGCTTGTGTACAGCCTCCAGTACCCTGTCCCCCGGCCTATTCTTGCAGGCCTGCTCTCCTTAGCATAAGGTTTAGAAACCCAATATGTGCTTGTGTACAGCCTCCAGTACCCTGTCCCCCGGCCTATTCTTGCAGGCCTGCTCTCCCTAGCATAAGGTTTAGAAACCCAATATGTGCTTGTGTACAGCCTCCAGTACCCTGTCCCCCGGCCTATTCTTGCAGGCCTGCTCTCTCTAGCATAAGGTTTAGAAACCCAATATGTGCTTGTGTACAGCCTCCAGTACCCTGTCTCCCGGCCTATTCTTGCAGGCCTGCTCTCCCTAGCATAAGGTTTAGAAACCCAATATGTGCTTGTGTACAGCCTCCAGTACCCTGTCCCCCGGCCTATTCTTGCAGGCCTGCTCTCTCTAGCATAAGGTTTAGAAACCCAATATGTGCTTGTGTACAGCCTCCAGTACCCTGTCTCCCGGCCTATTCTTGCAGGCCTGCTCTCCCTAGCATAAGGTTTAGAAACCCAATATGTGCTTGTGTACAGCCTCCAGTACCCTGTCCCCCGGCCTATTCTTGCAGGCCTGCTCTCCCTAGCATAAGGTTTAGAAACCCAATATGTGCTTGTGTACAGCCTCCAGTACCCTGTCCCCCGGCCTATTCTTGCAGGCCTGCTCTCCCTAGCATAAGGTTTAGAAACCCAATATGTGCTTGTGTACAGCCTCCAGTACCCTGTCCCCCGGCCTATTCTTGCAGGCCTGCTCTCTCTAGCACTGAGTACTTGGTCCCCTGGAGCTGTGAGGGATAGGACTGGGAGCGCCTGGTCGCTCGCAGGGGCTGCCTGCGTGGCAGTGGCTGCGGGTGCTGTCCCCCTGGTGACTGTGTTGCGTCTGGCGGGTAGGAGCCACAAGTCGGTCAAGGAGTATATCCGGACATCCCTACTAGATGACCTGAGCAGGTGAGGAAGGAGGGAGAAGGGAGGTAAAAGGGAGGTGGGGAGGAAGAGAGGAGGGAGGGAGGAGGGAGGTGGTGAGTGAGTGAGAGAGGGGGGAGGGAGGAGGGAGCTGGTGAGGGAGGGAGGAGGGAGGGAGGAGGGAGGTGGTGAGTGAGAGAGGGGGGTGGAGGAGGAGGGAGGAAGGAGGGAGGTGGTGAGGGAGGGTGGAGCTGCTTAATAGGGGGGAAATCTGAGGGAAGCCCAGTCTCCTGCATCTGCCGGATGGATGTGGGTGGGTTGAGCGAGGGCATGGGCATGGAAGACATCATGTTGCCCCTTATTTTACCGCCTTTCCCCATCTTCTACCTTCTCTCCCCTTCTTTTACCCTGTTTCCCCTTATCACTCAGTTGTACCCCTCTTGCCCCTCGCTGCAGCATTGAGGTCTTCTACAGCTCAGTGGGATATGGGGAGGGCAGTGTGTTCTGGGTGGCGGAGTCGTCTGAGGGGGAGATCCTGGGCTGCGTGGCCATCCAACGTCACAGCAATTCTCTGGCTGAGTTGCGCAGGTGGGCAAAAACGATGAGGGGCATGAGAGTTTAGGGGCATGAGGGTTTAGGGGCATGAGGGTTTAGGGGCGTGAGGGTTTAGGGGCATGAGGGTTTAGGGGCATGAGGGTGTAGGAAATACCCAAGCATTCGGGGTGGCTGAGTTGTCAGAGGGAGACGCTTCCCAGCCGCGTGGTTGTTCAAAGGCATGGCGACCCGCTTCTGAGCTGTGCATGTGGTTGGAAGAGGGAGACGAGCCTAGCCCTGCAGGGGATTGAAATATATATATATATATATATAAATGAACGATACGCCCTGAAGCGTGGATTAAGGAAGCCACCCGCTCGGCCGTAGCACTAGGTGAGCTATCATTGATGTGATTGAGAGATAGTAAGTGTATCACCGAAAGACAACGTGGGGGGCAGGTGACCAGTGCTGTGCCGATAATGCTCCTTTACGGTGGCTGAATTACGCAACTGAGCTTCAGTAGTTCAGTCACTGTAATTTCAAGGCAGATTCAGCTACTTTTACCAGAAAGCAACTGAAATTGCAGTGTGCACAATTTCTGGATTTCGGCGCAATTGCACAGCACTGCAGTTGACGGGGTATTGGGGGCCCGAGGGCAGGATATACCTTTCTGCCGAGGAGGGTTAAACATGGGTCAGGAGGCTCCCTATTCTTTTAATCTTTGGGTGCAAAGGGTATACGGGTATATAATGTGGGGGAAGGGGTGCAAAGGGTATACTGGTATATAATGTGAGGGAAGGGGGGTCGTGACAACTGTGCAACTTTGAGGGGTGCAGCAGACGTGGATGTGAGGCCTGACTCACTCCCCCCCCCCACACACATCTTGCTGGTCCCTCCATTTGCTGGTTCCCTTCATTTGCTGGTTCCCTCCATTTGCTGGTTCCCTCCATTTGCTGGTTCCCTCCATTTGCTGGTTCCCTCCATTTGCTGGTCCCTCCATTTGCTGGTTCCCTCCATTTGCTGGTTCCCTCCATTTGCTGGTCCCTCCATTTGCTGGTTCCCTCCATTTGCTGGTTCCCTCCATTTGCTGGTTCCCTCCATTTGCTGGTTCCCTCCATTTGCTGGTTCCCTTCATTTGCTGGTCCCTCCATTTGCTGGTTCCCTCCATTTGCTGGTTCCCTCCATTTGCTGGTCCCTCCATTTGCTGGTTCCCTCCATTTGCTGGTTCCCTCCATTTGCTGGTTCCCTCCATTTGCTGGTTCCCTCCATTTGCTGGTTCCCTCCATTTGCTGGTTCCCTCCATTTGCTGGTTCCCTCCATTTGCTGGTTCCCTCCATTTGCTGGTTCCCTCCATTTGCTGGTTCCCTCCATTTGCTGGTCCCTCCATTTGCTGGTTCCCTCCATTTGCTGGTTCCCTCCATTTGCTGGTTCCCTCCATTTGCTGGTTCCCTCCATTTGCTGGTTCCCTCCATTTGCTGGTTCCCTCCATTTGCTGGTCCCTCCATTTGCTGGTTCCCTCCATTTGCTGGTTCCCTCCATTTGCTGGTTCCCTCCATTTGCTGGTCCCTCCATTTGCTGGTCCCTCCATTTGCTGGTTCCCTCCATTTGCTGGTCCCTCCATTTGCTGGTTCCCTCCATTTGCTGGTCCCCTCCATTTGCTGGTTCCCTCCATTTGCTGGTTCCCTCCATTTGCTGGTTCCCTCCATTTGCTGGTTCCCTCCATTTGCTGGTCCCCTCCATTTGCTGGTTCCCTCCATTTGCTGGTCCCTCCATTTGCTGGTTCCCTCCATTTGCTGGTCCCCTCCATTTGCTGGTTCCCTCCATTTGCTGGTCCCTCCATTTGCTGGTCCCTCCATTTGCTGGTTCCCTCCATTTGCTGGTTCCCTCCATTTGCTGGTTCCCTCCATTTGCTGGTTCCCTCCATTTGCTGGTTCCTCCATTTGCTGGTTCCCTCCATTTGCTGGTTCCCTCCATTTGCTGGTTCCCTCCATTTGCTGGTTCCCTCCATTTGCTGGTTCCCTCCATTTGCTGGTTCCCTCCATTTGCTGGTTCCCTCCATTTGCTGGTTCCCTCCATTTGCTGGTTCCCTCCATTTGCTGGTTCCCTCCATTTGCTGGTTCCCTCCATTTGCTGGTTCCCTCCATTTGCTGGTTCCCTCCATTTGCTGGTTCCCTCCATTTGCTGGTTCCCTCCATTTGCTGGTTCCCTCCATTTGCTGGTTCCCTCCATTTGCTGGTTCCCTCCATTTGCTGGTTCCCTCCATTTGCTGGTTCCCTCCATTTGCTGGTTCCCTCCATTTGCTGGTTCCCTCCATTTGCTGGTCCCTCCATTTGCTGGTTCCCTCCATTTGCTGGTTCCCTCCATTTGCTGGTTCCCTCCATTTGCTGGTCCCTCCATTTGCTGGTTCCCTCCATTTGCTGGTTCCCTTCATTTGCTGGTCCCTCCATTTGCTGGTTCCCTCCATTTGCTGGTTCCCTTCATTTGCTGGTTCCCTCCATTTGCTGGTTCCCTCCATTTGCTGGTTCCCTCCATTTGCTGGTTCCCTCCATTTGCTGGTTCCCTCCATTTGCTGGTCCCTCCATTTGCTGGTTCCCTCCATTTGCTGGTCCCTCCATTTGCTGGTTCCCTCCATTTGCTGGTTCCCTCCATTTGCTGGTCCCTCCATTTGCTGGTTCCCTCCATTTGCTGGTTCCCTCCATTTGCTGGTTCCCTCCATTTGCTGGTCCCTCCATTTGCTGGTCCCTCCATTTGCTGGTTCCCTCCATTTGCTGGTTCCCTCCATTTGCTGGTTCCCTCCATTTGCTGGTTCCCTCCATTTGCTGGTTCCCTCCATTTGCTGGTTCCCTCCATTTGCTGGTCCCTCCATTTGCTGGTTCCCTCCATTTGCTGGTTCCCTCCATTTGCTGGTTCCCTCCATTTGCTGGTTCCCTCCATTTGCTGGTTCCCTCCATTTGCTGGTTCCCTCCATTTGCTGGTCCCTCCATTTGCTGGTTCCCTCCATTTGCTGGTTCCCTTCATTTGCTGGTTCCCTCCATTTGCTGGTTCCCTCCATTTGCTGGTTCCCTCCATTTGCTGGTTCCCTCCATTTGCTGGTTCCCTCCATTTGCTGGTCCCTCCATTTGCTGGTTCCCTCCATTTGCTGGTTCCCTCCATTTGCTGGTTCCCTCCATTTGCTGGTTCCCTCCATTTGCTGGTTCCCTCCATTTGCTGGTTCCCTCCATTTGCTGGTTCCCTCCATTTGCTGGTTCCCTCCATTTGCTGGTTCCCTCCATTTGCTGGTCCCTCCATTTGCTGGTTCCCTCCATTTGCTGGTCCCTCCATTTGCTGGTTCCCTCCATTTGCTGGTCCCTCCATTTGCTGGTTCCCTCCATTTGCTGGTTCCCTCCATTTGCTGGTCCCCTCCATTTGCTGGTTCCCTCCATTTGCTGGTCCCTCCATTTGCTGGTCCCTCCATTTGCTGGTTCCCTCCATTTGCTGGTCCCCTCCATTTGCTGGTTCCCTCCATTTGCTGGTCCCCTCCATTTGCTGGTTCCCTCCATTTGCTGGTTCCCTCCATTTGCTGGTTCCCTCCATTTGCTGGTTCCCTTCATTTGCTGGTTCCCTCCATTTGCTGGTTCCCTCCATTTGCTGGTTCCCTCCATTTGCTGGTTCCCTCCATTTGCTGGTTCCCTCCATTTGCTGGTCCCCTCCATTTGCTGGTTCCCTCCATTTGCTGGTTCCCTCCATTTGCTGGTTCCCTCCATTTGCTGGTTCCCTCCATTTGCTGGTCCCTCCATTTGCTGGTTCCTCCATTTGCTGGTCCCTCCATTTGCTGGTTCCTCCATTTGCTGGTTCCCTCCATTTGCTGGTTCCTCCATTTGCTGGTTCCCTCCATTTGCTGGTTCCCTCCATTTGCTGGTTCCCTCCATTTGCTGGTTCCCTCCATTTGCTGGTCCCTCCATTTGCTGGTTCCTCCATTTGCTGGTTCCTCCATTTGCTGGTTCCCTCCATTTGCTGGTTCCCTCCATTTGCTGGTTCCCTCCATTTGCTGGTTCCCTCCATTTGCTGGTTCCCTCCATTTGCTGGTTCCCTCCATTTGCTGGTTCCCTCCATTTGCTGGTCCCTCCATTTGCTGGTTCCCTTCATTTGCTGGTTCCCTCCATTTGCTGGTTCCCTCCATTTGCTGGTTCCCTCCATTTGCTGGTTCCCTCCATTTGCTGGTCCCCTCCATTTGCTGGTTCCCTTCATTTGCTGGTTCCCTCCATTTGCTGGTCCCCTCCATTTGCTGGTTCCCTCCATTTGCTGGTTCCCTCCATTTGCTGGTCCCTCCATTTGCTGGTTCCCTCCATTTGCTGGTTCCCTCCATTTGCTGGTTCCCTTCATTTGCTGGTTCCCTCCATTTGCTGGTTCCCTCCATTTGCTGGTTCCCTTCATTTGCTGGTTCCTCCATTTGCTGGTTCCCTCCATTTGCTGGTTCCCTCCATTTGCTGGTTCCCTCCATTTGCTGGTTCCCTCCATTTGCTGGTCCCTCCATTTGCTGGTCCCTCCATTTGCTGGTTCCCTCCATTTGCTGGTTCCCTCCATTTGCTGGTCCCTCCATTTGCTGGTTCCCTCCATTTGCTGGTTCCCTCCATTTGCTGGTTCCCTCCATTTGCTGGTCCCTCCATTTGCTGGTTCCCTCCATTTGCTGGTTCCCTCCATTTGCTGGTTCCCTCCATTTGCTGGTTCCCTCCATTTGCTGGTTCCCTCCATTTGCTGGTTCCCTCCATTTGCTGGTTCCCTCCATTTGCTGGTTCCCTCCATTTGCTGGTTCCCTTCATTTGCTGGTTCCCTCCATTTGCTGGTTCCCTCCATTTGCTGGTTCCCTCCATTTGCTGGTCCCTCCATTTGCTGGTTCCCTCCATTTGCTGGTTCCCTCCATTTGCTGGTTCCCTCCATTTGCTGGTTCCCTCCATTTGCTGGTTCCCTTCATTTGCTGGTTCCCTCCATTTGCTGGTTCCCTCCATTTGCTGGTTCCCTCCATTTGCTGGTTCCCTTCATTTGCTGGTTCCCTCCATTTGCTGGTTCCCTTCATTTGCTGGTTCCCTCCATTTGCTGGTTCCCTCCATTTGCTGGTTCCCTCCATTTGCTGGTTCCCTTCATTTGCTGGTTCCCTCCATTTGCTGGTTCCCTCCATTTGCTGGTTCCCTCCATTTGCTGGTTCCCTTCATTTGCTGGTTCCCTCCATTTGCTGGTTCCCTCCATTTGCTGGTTCCCTCCATTTGCTGGTCCCTCCATTTGCTGGTTCCCTCCATTTGCTGGTTCCCTCCATTTGCTGGTTCCCTCCATTTGCTGGTCCCTCCATTTGCTGGTTCCCTCCATTTGCTGGTTCCCTCCATTTGCTGGTTCCCTCCATTTGCTGGTTCCCTCCATTTGCTGGTTCCCTCCATTTGCTGGTTCCCTCCATTTGCTGGTCCCTCCATTTGCTGGTTCCCTCCATTTGCTGGTTCCCTCCATTTGCTGGTTCCCTCCATTTGCTGGTCCCTCCATTTGCTGGTTCCCTCCATTTGCTGGTTCCCTCCATTTGCTGGTTCCCTCCATTTGCTGGTCCCTCCATTTGCTGGTCCCTCCATTTGCTGGTTCCCTCCATTTGCTGGTCCCTCCATTTGCTGGTTCCCTCCATTTGCTGGTTCCCTCCATTTGCTGGTTCCCTCCATTTGCTGGTTCCCTCCATTTGCTGGTTCCCTCCATTTGCTGGTTCCCTCCATTTGCTGGTTCCCTCCATTTGCTGGTCCCTCCATTTGCTGGTTCCCTCCATTTGCTGGTTCCCTCCATTTGCTGGTTCCCTCCATTTGCTGGTCCCTCCATTTGCTGGTCCCTCCATTTGCTGGTTCCCTCCATTTGCTGGTCCCTCCATTTGCTGGTCCCTCCATTTGCTGGTTCCCTCCATTTGCTGGTTCCCTCCATTTGCTGGTTCCCTCCATTTGCTGGTTCCCTCCATTTGCTGGTTCCCTCCATTTGCTGGTTCCCTCCATTTGCTGGTTCCCTCCATTTGCTGGTTCCCTCCATTTGCTGGTTCCCTCCATTTGCTGGTCCCTCCATTTGCTGGTTCCCTCCATTTGCTGGTTCCCTCCATTTGCTGGTTCCCTCCATTTGCTGGTTCCCTCCATTTGCTGGTTCCCTCCATTTGCTGGTTCCCTCCATTTGCTGGTTCCCTCCATTTGCTGGTTCCCTCCATTTGCTGGTTCCCTCCATTTGCTGGTCCCTCCATTTGCTGGTTCCCTCCATTTGCTGGTCCCTCCATTTGCTGGTTCCCTCCATTTGCTGGTCCCTCCATTTGCTGGTCCCTCCATTTGCTGGTTCCCTCCATTTGCTGGTTCCCTCCATTTGCTGGTTCCCTCCATTTGCTGGTTCCCTCCATTTGCTGGTTCCTCCATTTGCTGGTTCCCTCCATTTGCTGGTTCCCTCCATTTGCTGGTTCCCTCCATTTGCTGGTTCCCTCCATTTGCTGGTTCCCTCCATTTGCTGGTTCCCTCCATTTGCTGGTTCCCTCCATTTGCTGGTTCCCTCCATTTGCTGGTTCCCTCCATTTGCTGGTTCCCTCCATTTGCTGGTTCCCTCCATTTGCTGGTTCCCTCCATTTGCTGGTTCCCTCCATTTGCTGGTTCCCTCCATTTGCTGGTTCCCTCCATTTGCTGGTTCCCTCCATTTGCTGGTTCCCTCCATTTGCTGGTTCCCTCCATTTGCTGGTTCCCTCCATTTGCTGGTTCCCTCCATTTGCTGGTTCCCTCCATTTGCTGGTTCCCTCCATTTGCTGGTTCCCTCCATTTGCTGGTTCCCTCCATTTGCTGGTTCCCTCCATTTGCTGGTCCCTCCATTTGCTGGTTCCCTCCATTTGCTGGTTCCCTCCATTTGCTGGTCCCTCCATTTGCTGGTTCCCTCCATTTGCTGGTTCCCTCCATTTGCTGGTTCCCTCCATTTGCTGGTCCCTCCATTTGCTGGTCCCTCCATTTGCTGGTTCCCTCCATTTGCTGGTTCCCTCCATTTGCTGGTTCCCTCCATTTGCTGGTTCCCTCCATTTGCTGGTTCCCTCCATTTGCTGGTTCCCTCCATTTGCTGGTCCCTCCATTTGCTGGTTCCCTCCATTTGCTGGTTCCCTCCATTTGCTGGTTCCCTCCATTTGCTGGTTCCCTCCATTTGCTGGTTCCCTCCATTTGCTGGTTCCCTCCATTTGCTGGTCCCTCCATTTGCTGGTTCCCTCCATTTGCTGGTTCCCTCCATTTGCTGGTTCCCTCCATTTGCTGGTTCCCTCCATTTGCTGGTTCCCTCCATTTGCTGGTTCCCTCCATTTGCTGGTTCCCTCCATTTGCTGGTTCCCTCCATTTGCTGGTCCCTCCATTTGCTGGTTCCCTCCATTTGCTGGTTCCCTCCATTTGCTGGTTCCCTCCATTTGCTGGTTCCCTCCATTTGCTGGTTCCCTCCATTTGCTGGTTCCCTCCATTTGCTGGTTCCCTCCATTTGCTGGTTCCCTCCATTTGCTGGTTCCCTCCATTTGCTGGTCCCTCCATTTGCTGGTTCCCTCCATTTGCTGGTCCCTCCATTTGCTGGTTCCCTCCATTTGCTGGTCCCTCCATTTGCTGGTTCCCTCCATTTGCTGGTTCCCTCCATTTGCTGGTTCCCTCCATTTGCTGGTTCCCTCCATTTGCTGGTCCCTCCATTTGCTGTTCCCTCCATTTGCTGGTTCCCTCCATTTGCTGGTCCCCTCCATTTGCTGGTTCCCTCCATTTGCTGGTTCCCTCCATTTGCTGGTTCCCTCCATTTGCTGGTTCCCTCCATTTGCTGGTTCCCTCCATTTGCTGGTTCCCTCCATTTGCTGGTTCCCTCCATTTGCTGGTTCCCTCCATTTGCTGGTTCCCTCCATTTGCTGGTTCCCTCCATTTGCTGGTTCCCTCCATTTGCTGGTTCCCTCCATTTGCTGGTTCCCTCCATTTGCTGGTTCCCTCCATTTGCTGGTTCCCTCCATTTGCTGGTTCCCTCCATTTGCTGGTCCCTCCATTTGCTGGTTCCTCCATTTGCTGGTCCCTCCATTTGCTGGTCCCTCCATTTGCTGGTTCCCTCCATTTGCTGGTTCCCTCCATTTGCTGGTTCCCTCCATTTGCTGGTTCCCTCCATTTGCTGGTTCCCTCCATTTGCTGGTTCCCTCCATTTGCTGGTCCCTCCATTTGCTGGTTCCCTCCATTTGCTGGTTCCCTCCATTTGCTGGTTCCCTCCATTTGCTGGTTCCCTCCATTTGCTGGTTCCCTCCATTTGCTGGTTCCCTCCATTTGCTGGTTCCCTCCATTTGCTGGTTCCCTCCATTTGCTGGTTCCCTCCATTTGCTGGTTCCCTCCATTTGCTGGTTCCCTCCATTTGCTGGTTCCCTCCATTTGCTGGTTCCCTCCATTTGCTGGTTCCCTCCATTTGCTGGTTCCCTCCATTTGCTGGTTCCCTCCATTTGCTGGTTCCCTCCATTTGCTGGTCCCTCCATTTGCTGGTCCCTCCATTTGCTGGTTCCCTCCATTTGCTGGTTCCCTCCATTTGCTGGTCCCTCCATTTGCTGGTTCCCTCCATTTGCTGGTTCCCTCCATTTGCTGGTTCCCTCCATTTGCTGGTTCCCTCCATTTGCTGGTTCCCTCCATTTGCTGGTTCCCTCCATTTGCTGGTTCCCTCCATTTGCTGGTTCCCTCCATTTGCTGGTTCCCTCCATTTGCTGGTTCCCTCCATTTGCTGGTTCCCTCCATTTGCTGGTTCCCTCCATTTGCTGGTTCCCTCCATTTGCTGGTTCCCTCCATTTGCTGGTTCCCTCCATTTGCTGGTTCCCTCCATTTGCTGGTTCCCTCCATTTGCTGGTTCCCTCCATTTGCTGGTTCCCTCCATTTGCTGGTTCCCTCCATTTGCTGGTTCCCTCCATTTGCTGGTTCCCTCCATTTGCTGGTTCCCTCCATTTGCTGGTCCCTCCATTTGCTGGTTCCCTCCATTTGCTGGTTCCCTCCATTTGCTGGTTCCCTCCATTTGCTGGTCCCTCCATTTGCTGGTTCCCTCCATTTGCTGGTTCCCTCCATTTGCTGGTTCCCTCCATTTGCTGGTTCCCTCCATTTGCTGGTTCCCTCCATTTGCTGGTTCCCTCCATTTGCTGGTTCCCTCCATTTGCTGGTCCCTCCATTTGCTGGTTCCCTCCATTTGCTGGTTCCCTCCATTTGCTGGTTCCCTCCATTTGCTGGTTCCCTCCATTTGCTGGTTCCCTCCATTTGCTGGTTCCCTCCATTTGCTGGTTCCCTCCATTTGCTGGTTCCCTCCATTTGCTGGTTCCCTCCATTTGCTGGTTCCCTCCATTTGCTGGTCCCTCCATTTGCTGGTTCCCTCCATTTGCTGGTCCCTCCATTTGCTGGTTCCCTCCATTTGCTGGTTCCCTCCATTTGCTGGTCCCTCCATTTGCTGGTTCCCTCCATTTGCTGGTCCCTCCATTTGCTGGTTCCCTCCATTTGCTGGTTCCCTCCATTTGCTGGTTCCCTCCATTTGCTGGTTCCCTCCATTTGCTGGTTCCCTCCATTTGCTGGTCCCTCCATTTGCTGGTTCCCTCCATTTGCTGGTTCCCTCCATTTGCTGGTCCCTCCATTTGCTGGTCCCTCCATTTGCTGGTTCCCTCCATTTGCTGGTTCCCTCCATTTGCTGGTTCCCTCCATTTGCTGGTCCCTCCATTTGCTGGTTCCCTCCATTTGCTGGTTCCCTCCATTTGCTGGTTCCCTCCATTTGCTGGTTCCCTCCATTTGCTGGTCCCTCCATTTGCTGGTTCCCTCCATTTGCTGGTCCCTCCATTTGCTGGTTCCCTCCATTTGCTGGTTCCCTCCATTTGCTGGTTCCCTCCATTTGCTGGTTCCCTCCATTTGCTGGTTCCCTCCATTTGCTGGTTCCCTCCATTTGCTGGTTCCTCCATTTGCTGGTTCCCTCCATTTGCTGGTTCCCTCCATTTGCTGGTCCCTCCATTTGCTGGTTCCCTCCATTTGCTGGTTCCCTCCATTTGCTGGTCCCTCCATTTGCTGGTCCCTCCATTTGCTGGTTCCCTCCATTTGCTGGTTCCCTCCATTTGCTGGTTCCCTCCATTTGCTGGTTCCCTCCATTTGCTGGTTCCCTCCATTTGCTGGTTCCCTCCATTTGCTGGTTCCCTCCATTTGCTGGTTCCCTCCATTTGCTGGTTCCCTCCATTTGCTGGTTCCCTCCATTTGCTGGTTCCCTCCATTTGCTGGTTCCCTCCATTTGCTGGTTCCCTCCATTTGCTGGTTCCCTCCATTTGCTGGTTCCCTCCATTTGCTGGTTCCCTCCATTTGCTGGTTCCCTCCATTTGCTGGTTCCCTCCATTTGCTGGTTCCCTCCATTTGCTGGTTCCCTCCATTTGCTGGTTCCCTCCATTTGCTGGTTCCCTCCATTTGCTGGTTCCCTCCATTTGCTGGTTCCCTCCATTTGCTGGTTCCCTCCATTTGCTGGTTCCCTCCATTTGCTGGTTCCCTCCATTTGCTGGTTCCCTCCATTTGCTGGTTCCCTCCATTTGCTGGTTCCCTCCATTTGCTGGTTCCCTCCATTTGCTGGTTCCCTCCATTTGCTGGTTCCCTCCATTTGCTGGTTCCCTCCATTTGCTGGTTCCCTCCATTTGCTGGTTCCCTCCATTTGCTGGTTCCCTCCATTTGCTGGTTCCCTCCATTTGCTGGTTCCCTCCATTTGCTGGTTCCCTCCATTTGCTGGTTCCCTCCATTTGCTGGTTCCCTCCATTTGCTGGTTCCCTCCATTTGCTGGTCCCTCCATTTGCTGGTTCCCTCCATTTGCTGGTTCCCTCCATTTGCTGGTTCCCTCCATTTGCTGGTTCCCTCCATTTGCTGGTTCCCTCCATTTGCTGGTTCCCTCCATTTGCTGGTTCCCTCCATTTGCTGGTTCCCTCCATTTGCTGGTTCCCTCCATTTGCTGGTCCCTCCATTTGCTGGTTCCCTCCATTTGCTGGTTCCCTCCATTTGCTGGTTCCCTCCATTTGCTGGTTCCCTCCATTTGCTGGTCCCTCCATTTGCTGGTTCCCTCCATTTGCTGGTCCCTCCATTTGCTGGTTCCCTCCATTTGCTGGTCCCTCCATTTGCTGGTTCCCTCCATTTGCTGGTCCCTCCATTTGCTGGTTCCCTCCATTTGCTGGTTCCCTCCATTTGCTGGTCCCTCCATTTGCTGGTTCCCTCCATTTGCTGGTTCCCTCCATTTGCTGGTTCCCTCCATTTGCTGGTCCCTCCATTTGCTGGTTCCCTCCATTTGCTGGTTCCCTCCATTTGCTGGTCCCTCCATTTGCTGGTTCCCTCCATTTGCTGGTTCCCTCCATTTGCTGGTCCCTCCATTTGCTGGTTCCCTCCATTTGCTGGTTCCCTCCATTTGCTGGTTCCCTCCATTTGCTGGTTCCCTCCATTTGCTGGTCCCTCCATTTGCTGGTTCCCTCCATTTGCTGGTTCCCTCCATTTGCTGGTTCCCTCCATTTGCTGTTCCCTCCATTTGCTGGTTCCCTCCATTTGCTGGTTCCCTCCATTTGCTGGTCCCTCCATTTGCTGGTTCCCTCCATTTGCTGGTTCCCTCCATTTGCTGGTTCCCTCCATTTGCTGGTTCCCTCCATTTGCTGGTTCCCTCCATTTGCTGGTTCCCTCCATTTGCTGGTTCCCTCCATTTGCTGGTCCCTCCATTTGCTGGTTCCCTCCATTTGCTGGTCCCTCCATTTGCTGGTTCCCTCCATTTGCTGGTTCCCTCCATTTGCTGGTCCCTCCATTTGCTGGTTCCCTCCATTTGCTGGTTCCCTCCATTTGCTGGTTCCCTCCATTTGCTGGTTCCCTCCATTTGCTGGTTCCCTCCATTTGCTGGTTCCCTCCATTTGCTGGTTCCCTCCATTTGCTGGTTCCCTCCATTTGCTGGGTCCCTCCATTTGCTGGTTCCCTCCATTTGCTGGTTCCCTCCATTTGCTGGTTCCCTCCATTTGCTGGTTCCCTCCATTTGCTGGTTCCCTCCATTTGCTGGTTCCCTCCATTTGCTGGTTCCCTCCATTTGCTGGTTCCCTCCATTTGCTGGTCCCTCCATTTGCTGGTTCCCTCCATTTGCTGGTTCCCTCCATTTGCTGGTTCCCTCCATTTGCTGGTTCCCTCCATTTGCTGGTTCCCTCCATTTGCTGGTTCCCTCCATTTGCTGGTTCCCTCCATTTGCTGGTTCCCTCCATTTGCTGGTTCCCTCCATTTGCTGGTTCCCTCCATTTGCTGGTTCCCTCCATTTGCTGGTTCCCTCCATTTGCTGGTTCCCTCCATTTGCTGGTTCCCTCCATTTGCTGGTTCCCTCCATTTGCTGGTTCCCTCCATTTGCTGGTTCCCTCCATTTGCTGGTCCCTCCATTTGCTGGTTCCCTCCATTTGCTGGTTCCCTCCATTTGCTGGTTCCCTCCATTTGCTGGTTCCCTCCATTTGCTGGTTCCCTCCATTTGCTGGTTCCCTCCATTTGCTGGTTCCCTCCATTTGCTGGTTCCCTCCATTTGCTGGTTCCCTCCATTTGCTGGTCCCTCCATTTGCTGGTTCCCTCCATTTGCTGGTTCCCTCCATTTGCTGGTCCCTCCATTTGCTGGTTCCCTCCATTTGCTGGTCCCTCCATTTGCTGGTTCCCTCCATTTGCTGGTTCCCTCCATTTGCTGGTCCCTCCATTTGCTGGTTCCCTCCATTTGCTGGTTCCCTCCATTTGCTGGTTCCCTCCATTTGCTGGTTCCCTCCATTTGCTGGTTCCCTCCATTTGCTGGTTCCCTCCATTTGCTGGTTCCCTCCATTTGCTGGTCCCTCCATTTGCTGGTTCCCTCCATTTGCTGGTCCCTCCATTTGCTGGTTCCCTCCATTTGCTGGTTCCCTCCATTTGCTGGTTCCCTCCATTTGCTGGTCCCTCCATTTGCTGGTCCCTCCATTTGCTGGTTCCCTCCATTTGCTGGTTCCCTCCATTTGCTGGTCCCTCCATTTGCTGGTCCCTCCATTTGCTGGTTCCCTCCATTTGCTGGTTCCCTCCATTTGCTGGTTCCCTCCATTTGCTGGTTCCCTCCATTTGCTGGTTCCCTCCATTTGCTGGTTCCCTCCATTTGCTGGTTCCCTCCATTTGCTGGTCCCTCCATTTGCTGGTCCCTCCATTTGCTGGTCCCTCCATTTGCTGGTTCCCTCCATTTGCTGGTTCCCTCCATTTGCTGGTTCCCTCCATTTGCTGGTTCCCTCCATTTGCTGGTTCCCTCCATTTGCTGGTCCCTCCATTTGCTGGTTCCCTCCATTTGCTGGTCCCTCCATTTGCTGGTTCCCTCCATTTGCTGGTCCCTCCATTTGCTGGTTCCCTCCATTTGCTGGTTCCCTCCATTTGCTGGTTCCCTCCATTTGCTGGTTCCCTCCATTTGCTGGTTCCCTCCATTTGCTGGTTCCCTCCATTTGCTGGTTCCCTCCATTTGCTGGTTCCCTCCATTTGCTGGTTCCCTCCATTTGCTGGTTCCCTCCATTTGCTGGTTCCCTCCATTTGCTGGTTCCCTCCATTTGCTGGTTCCCTCCATTTGCTGGTCCCTCCATTTGCTGGTTCCCTCCATTTGCTGGTTCCCTCCATTTGCTGGTTCCCTCCATTTGCTGGTTCCCTCCATTTGCTGGTTCCCTCCATTTGCTGGTTCCCTCCATTTGCTGGTCCCTCCATTTGCTGGTTCCCTCCATTTGCTGGTTCCCTCCATTTGCTGGTTCCCTCCATTTGCTGGTTCCCTCCATTTGCTGGTTCCCTCCATTTGCTGGTTCCCTCCATTTGCTGGTTCCCTCCATTTGCTGGTTCCCTCCATTTGCTGGTTCCCTCCATTTGCTGGTCCCTCCATTTGCTGGTTCCCTCCATTTGCTGGTCCCTCCATTTGCTGGGTCCCTCCATTTGCTGGTTCCCTCCATTTGCTGGTTCCCTCCATTTGCTGGTTCCCTCCATTTGCTGGTTCCCTCCATTTGCTGGTTCCCTCCATTTGCTGGTTCCCTCCATTTGCTGGTTCCCTCCATTTGCTGGTTCCCTCCATTTGCTGGTTCCCTCCATTTGCTGGTTCCCTCCATTTGCTGGTCCCTCCATTTGCTGGTTCCCTCCATTTGCTGGTCCCTCCATTTGCTGGTTCCCTCCATTTGCTGGTTCCCTCCATTTGCTGGTTCCCTCCATTTGCTGGTTCCCTCCATTTGCTGGTCCCTCCATTTGCTGGTTCCCTCCATTTGCTGGTTCCCTCCATTTGCTGGTTCCCTCCATTTGCTGGTTCCCTCCATTTGCTGGTTCCCTCCATTTGCTGGTCCCTCCATTTGCTGGTTCCCTCCATTTGCTGGTTCCCTCCATTTGCTGGTTCCCTCCATTTGCTGGTTCCCTCCATTTGCTGGTTCCCTCCATTTGCTGGTTCCCTCCATTTGCTGGTTCCCTCCATTTGCTGGTTCCCTCCATTTGCTGGTTCCCTCCATTTGCTGGTTCCCTCCATTTGCTGGTTCCCTCCATTTGCTGGTTCCCTCCATTTGCTGGTTCCCTCCATTTGCTGGTTCCCTCCATTTGCTGGTTCCCTCCATTTGCTGGTTCCCTCCATTTGCTGGTCCCTCCATTTGCTGGTTCCCTCCATTTGCTGGTTCCCTCCATTTGCTGGTCCCTCCATTTGCTGGTTCCCTCCATTTGCTGGTTCCCTCCATTTGCTGGTTCCCTCCATTTGCTGGTTCCCTCCATTTGCTGGTTCCCTCCATTTGCTGGTTCCCTCCATTTGCTGGTCCCTCCATTTGCTGGTTCCCTCCATTTGCTGGTTCCCTCCATTTGCTGGTTCCCTCCATTTGCTGGTTCCCTCCATTTGCTGGTTCCCTCCATTTGCTGGTTCCCTCCATTTGCTGGTTCCCTCCATTTGCTGGTTCCCTCCATTTGCTGGTTCCCTCCATTTGCTGGTTCCCTCCATTTGCTGGTTCCCTCCATTTGCTGGTTCCCTCCATTTGCTGGTTCCCTCCATTTGCTGGTTCCCTCCATTTGCTGGTTCCCTCCATTTGCTGGTTCCCTCCATTTGCTGGTTCCCTCCATTTGCTGGTCCCTCCATTTGCTGGTTCCCTCCATTTGCTGGTTCCCTCCATTTGCTGGTTCCCTCCATTTGCTGGTTCCCTCCATTTGCTGGTTCCCTCCATTTGCTGGTTCCCTCCATTTGCTGGTTCCCTCCATTTGCTGGTTCCCTCCATTTGCTGGTTCCCTCCATTTGCTGGTTCCCTCCATTTGCTGGTTCCCTCCATTTGCTGGTTCCCTCCATTTGCTGGTTCCCTCCATTTGCTGGTTCCCTCCATTTGCTGGTTCCCTCCATTTGCTGGTTCCCTCCATTTGCTGGTTCCCTCCATTTGCTGGTTCCCTCCATTTGCTGGTCCCTCCATTTGCTGGTTCCCTCCATTTGCTGGTTCCCTCCATTTGCTGGTTCCCTCCATTTGCTGGTTCCCTCCATTTGCTGGTTCCCTCCATTTGCTGGTTCCCTCCATTTGCTGGTTCCCTCCATTTGCTGGTCCCTCCATTTGCTGGTTCCCTCCATTTGCTGGTTCCCTCCATTTGCTGGTTCCCTCCATTTGCTGGTTCCCTCCATTTGCTGGTTCCCTCCATTTGCTGGTTCCCTCCATTTGCTGGTCCCTCCATTTGCTGGTCCCTCCATTTGCTGGTTCCCTCCATTTGCTGGTTCCCTCCATTTGCTGGTTCCCTCCATTTGCTGGTTCCCTCCATTTGCTGGTTCCCTCCATTTGCTGGTTCCCTCCATTTGCTGGTTCCCTCCATTTGCTGGTTCCCTCCATTTGCTGGTTCCCTCCATTTGCTGGTTCCCTCCATTTGCTGGTTCCCTCCATTTGCTGGTTCCCTCCATTTGCTGGTTCCCTCCATTTGCTGGTTCCCTCCATTTGCTGGTTCCCTCCATTTGCTGGTTCCCTCCATTTGCTGGTTCCCTCCATTTGCTGGTTCCCTCCATTTGCTGGTTCCCTCCATTTGCTGGTTCCCTCCATTTGCTGGTTCCCTCCATTTGCTGGTTCCCTCCATTTGCTGGTTCCCTCCATTTGCTGGTTCCCTCCATTTGCTGGTTCCCTCCATTTGCTGGTCCCTCCATTTGCTGGTTCCCTCCATTTGCTGGTTCCCTCCATTTGCTGGTTCCCTCCATTTGCTGGTTCCCTCCATTTGCTGGTTCCCTCCATTTGCTGGTTCCCTCCATTTGCTGGTTCCCTCCATTTGCTGGTTCCCTCCATTTGCTGGTTCCCTCCATTTGCTGGTTCCCTCCATTTGCTGGTTCCCTCCATTTGCTGGTTCCCTCCATTTGCTGGTTCCCTCCATTTGCTGGTTCCCTCCATTTGCTGGTCCCTCCATTTGCTGGTTCCCTCCATTTGCTGGTTCCCTCCATTTGCTGGTTCCCTCCATTTGCTGGTTCCCTCCATTTGCTGGTTCCCTCCATTTGCTGGTTCCCTCCATTTGCTGGTTCCCTCCATTTGCTGGTTCCCTCCATTTGCTGGTTCCCTCCATTTGCTGGTCCCTCCATTTGCTGGTCCCTCCATTTGCTGGTTCCCTCCATTTGCTGGTTCCCTCCATTTGCTGGTTCCCTCCATTTGCTGGTTCCCTCCATTTGCTGGTCCCTCCATTTGCTGGTTCCCTCCATTTGCTGGTTCCCTCCATTTGCTGGTTCCCTCCATTTGCTGGTTCCCTCCATTTGCTGGTTCCCTCCATTTGCTGGTTCCCTCCATTTGCTGGTTCCCTCCATTTGCTGGTCCCTCCATTTGCTGGTTCCCTCCATTTGCTGGTTCCCTCCATTTGCTGGTTCCCTCCATTTGCTGGTTCCCTCCATTTGCTGGTTCCCTCCATTTGCTGGTTCCCTCCATTTGCTGGTTCCCTCCATTTGCTGGTTCCCTCCATTTGCTGGTTCCCTCCATTTGCTGGTTCCCTCCATTTGCTGGTCCCTCCATTTGCTGGTTCCCTCCATTTGCTGGTTCCCTCCATTTGCTGGTTCCCTCCATTTGCTGGTTCCCTCCATTTGCTGGTTCCCTCCATTTGCTGGTTCCCTCCATTTGCTGGTTCCCTCCATTTGCTGGTTCCCTCCATTTGCTGGTTCCCTCCATTTGCTGGTTCCCTCCATTTGCTGGTTCCCTCCATTTGCTGGTTCCCTCCATTTGCTGGTTCCCTCCATTTGCTGGTTCCCTCCATTTGCTGGTTCCCTCCATTTGCTGGTTCCCTCCATTTGCTGGTTCCCTCCATTTGCTGGTTCCCTCCATTTGCTGGTTCCCTCCATTTGCTGGTTCCCTCCATTTGCTGGTTCCCTCCATTTGCTGGTTCCCTCCATTTGCTGGTTCCCTCCATTTGCTGGTTCCCTCCATTTGCTGGTTCCCTCCATTTGCTGGTTCCCTCCATTTGCTGGTTCCCTCCATTTGCTGGTTCCCTCCATTTGCTGGTTCCCTCCATTTGCTGGTTCCCTCCATTTGCTGGTTCCCTCCATTTGCTGGTTCCCTCCATTTGCTGGTTCCCTCCATTTGCTGGTTCCCTCCATTTGCTGGTTCCCTCCATTTGCTGGTTCCCTCCATTTGCTGGTTCCCTCCATTTGCTGGTTCCCTCCATTTGCTGGTTCCCTCCATTTGCTGGTTCCCTCCATTTGCTGGTTCCCTCCATTTGCTGGTTCCCTCCATTTGCTGGTTCCCTCCATTTGCTGGTTCCCTCCATTTGCTGGTCCCTCCATTTGCTGGTCCCTCCATTTGCTGGTTCCCTCCATTTGCTGGTTCCCTCCATTTGCTGGTTCCCTCCATTTGCTGGTTCCCTCCATTTGCTGGTTCCCTCCATTTGCTGGTTCCCTCCATTTGCTGGTTCCCTCCATTTGCTGGTTCCCTCCATTTGCTGGTTCCCTCCATTTGCTGGTTCCCTCCATTTGCTGGTTCCCTCCATTTGCTGGTTCCCTCCATTTGCTGGTTCCCTCCATTTGCTGGTTCCCTCCATTTGCTGGTTCCCTCCATTTGCTGGTTCCCTCCATTTGCTGGTTCCCTCCATTTGCTGGTTCCCTCCATTTGCTGGTTCCCTCCATTTGCTGGTCCCTCCATTTGCTGGTTCCCTCCATTTGCTGGTTCCCTCCATTTGCTGGTTCCCTCCATTTGCTGGTTCCCTCCATTTGCTGGTTCCCTCCATTTGCTGGTTCCCTCCATTTGCTGGTTCCCTCCATTTGCTGGTTCCCTCCATTTGCTGGTTC
Organism: Limnomonas spitsbergensis; assembly: GCA_037349105.1. NCBI lineage: Eukaryota > Viridiplantae > Chlorophyta > Chlorophyceae > Chlamydomonadales > Limnomonas > Limnomonas spitsbergensis. The sequence continues at coordinate 3,466,526 of JAYJMM010000101.1, read as the reverse complement.
CCTCCATTTGCTGGTTCCCTCCATTTGCTGGTTCCCTCCATTTGCTGGTTCCCTCCATTTGCTGGTTCCCTCCATTTGCTGGTTCCCTCCATTTGCTGGTTCCCTCCATTTGCTGGTTCCCTCCATTTGCTGGTTCCCTCCATTTGCTGGTTCCCTCCATTTGCTGGTTCCCTCCATTTGCTGGTTCCCTCCATTTGCTGGTTCCCTCCATTTGCTGGTTCCCTCCATTTGCTGGTTCCCTCCATTTGCTGGTTCCCTCCATTTGCTGGTTCCCTCCATTTGCTGGTTCCCTCCATTTGCTGGTTCCCTCCATTTGCTGGTCCCTCCATTTGCTGGTTCCCTCCATTTGCTGGTTCCCTCCATTTGCTGGTTCCCTCCATTTGCTGGTTCCCTCCATTTGCTGGTTCCCTCCATTTGCTGGTTCCCTCCATTTGCTGGTTCCCTCCATTTGCTGGTTCCCTCCATTTGCTGGTCCCTCCATTTGCTGGTTCCCTCCATTTGCTGGTTCCCTCCATTTGCTGGTTCCCTCCATTTGCTGGTTCCCTCCATTTGCTGGTTCCCTCCATTTGCTGGTTCCCTCCATTTGCTGGTTCCCTCCATTTGCTGGTCCCTCCATTTGCTGGTTCCCTCCATTTGCTGGTTCCCTCCATTTGCTGGTTCCCTCCATTTGCTGGTTCCCTCCATTTGCTGGTCCCTCCATTTGCTGGTTCCCTCCATTTGCTGGTCCCTCCATTTGCTGGTTCCCTCCATTTGCTGGTTCCCTCCATTTGCTGGTTCCCTCCATTTGCTGGTTCCCTCCATTTGCTGGTTCCCTCCATTTGCTGGTTCCCTCCATTTGCTGGTTCCCTCCATTTGCTGGTTCCCTCCATTTGCTGGTTCCCTCCATTTGCTGGTTCCCTCCATTTGCTGGTTCCCTCCATTTGCTGGTTCCCTCCATTTGCTGGTTCCCTCCATTTGCTGGTTCCCTCCATTTGCTGGTTCCCTCCATTTGCTGGTTCCCTCCATTTGCTGGTTCCCTCCATTTGCTGGTTCCCTCCATTTGCTGGTCCCTCCATTTGCTGGTTCCCTCCATTTGCTGGTTCCCTCCATTTGCTGGTTCCCTCCATTTGCTGGTTCCCTCCATTTGCTGGTTCCCTCCATTTGCTGGTTCCCTCCATTTGCTGGTTCCCTCCATTTGCTGGTTCCCTCCATTTGCTGGTTCCCTCCATTTGCTGGTTCCCTCCATTTGCTGGTTCCCTCCATTTGCTGGTTCCCTCCATTTGCTGGTTCCCTCCATTTGCTGGTTCCCTCCATTTGCTGGTTCCCTCCATTTGCTGGTTCCCTCCATTTGCTGGTTCCCTCCATTTGCTGGTTCCCTCCATTTGCTGGTTCCCTCCATTTGCTGGTTCCCTCCATTTGCTGGTTCCCTCCATTTGCTGGTTCCCTCCATTTGCTGGTTCCCTCCATTTGCTGGTCCCTCCATTTGCTGGTTCCCTCCATTTGCTGGTTCCCTCCATTTGCTGGTTCCCTCCATTTGCTGGTTCCCTCCATTTGCTGGTTCCCTCCATTTGCTGGTTCCCTCCATTTGCTGGTTCCCTCCATTTGCTGGTTCCCTCCATTTGCTGGTTCCCTCCATTTGCTGGTTCCCTCCATTTGCTGGTTCCCTCCATTTGCTGGTTCCCTCCATTTGCTGGTTCCCTCCATTTGCTGGTTCCCTCCATTTGCTGGTTCCCTCCATTTGCTGGTTCCCTCCATTTGCTGGTTCCCTCCATTTGCTGGTTCCCTCCATTTGCTGGTTCCCTCCATTTGCTGGTTCCCTCCATTTGCTGGTTCCCTCCATTTGCTGGTTCCCTCCATTTGCTGGTTCCCTCCATTTGCTGGTTCCCTCCATTTGCTGGTTCCCTCCATTTGCTGGTCCCTCCATTTGCTGGTTCCCTCCATTTGCTGGTCCCTCCATTTGCTGGTTCCCTCCATTTGCTGGTTCCCTCCATTTGCTGGTTCCCTCCATTTGCTGGTTCCCTCCATTTGCTGGTTCCCTCCATTTGCTGGTTCCCTCCATTTGCTGGTTCCCTCCATTTGCTGGTTCCCTCCATTTGCTGGTTCCCTCCATTTGCTGGTTCCCTCCATTTGCTGGTTCCCTCCATTTGCTGGTTCCCTCCATTTGCTGGTTCCCTCCATTTGCTGGTTCCCTCCATTTGCTGGTTCCCTCCATTTGCTGGTTCCCTCCATTTGCTGGTCCCTCCATTTGCTGGTTCCCTCCATTTGCTGGTTCCCTCCATTTGCTGGTTCCCTCCATTTGCTGGTTCCCTCCATTTGCTGGTTCCCTCCATTTGCTGGTTCCCTCCATTTGCTGGTTCCCTCCATTTGCTGGTTCCCTCCATTTGCTGGTCCCTCCATTTGCTGGTTCCCTCCATTTGCTGGTTCCCTCCATTTGCTGGTTCCCTCCATTTGCTGGTTCCCTCCATTTGCTGGTTCCCTCCATTTGCTGGTTCCCTCCATTTGCTGGTTCCCTCCATTTGCTGGTTCCCTCCATTTGCTGGTTCCCTCCATTTGCTGGTTCCCTCCATTTGCTGGTTCCCTCCATTTGCTGGTTCCCTCCATTTGCTGGTTCCCTCCATTTGCTGGTTCCCTCCATTTGCTGGTTCCCTCCATTTGCTGGTTCCCTCCATTTGCTGGTTCCCTCCATTTGCTGGTTCCCTCCATTTGCTGGTTCCCTCCATTTGCTGGTTCCCTCCATTTGCTGGTTCCCTCCATTTGCTGGTTCCCTCCATTTGCTGGTTCCCTCCATTTGCTGGTTCCCTCCATTTGCTGGTTCCCTCCATTTGCTGGTTCCCTCCATTTGCTGGTTCCCTCCATTTGCTGGTTCCCTCCATTTGCTGGTTCCCTCCATTTGCTGGTTCCCTCCATTTGCTGGTTCCCTCCATTTGCTGGTTCCCTCCATTTGCTGGTTCCCTCCATTTGCTGGTTCCCTCCATTTGCTGGTTCCCTCCATTTGCTGGTTCCCTCCATTTGCTGGTTCCCTCCATTTGCTGGTTCCCTCCATTTGCTGGTTCCCTCCATTTGCTGGTTCCCTCCATTTGCTGGTTCCCTCCATTTGCTGGTTCCCTCCATTTGCTGGTTCCCTCCATTTGCTGGTTCCCTCCATTTGCTGGTTCCCTCCATTTGCTGGTTCCCTCCATTTGCTGGTTCCCTCCATTTGCTGGTTCCCTCCATTTGCTGGTTCCCTCCATTTGCTGGTTCCCTCCATTTGCTGGTTCCCTCCATTTGCTGGTTCCCTCCATTTGCTGGTCCCTCCATTTGCTGGTTCCCTCCATTTGCTGGTCCCTCCATTTGCTGGTTCCCTCCATTTGCTGGTTCCCTCCATTTGCTGGTTCCCTCCATTTGCTGGTTCCCTCCATTTGCTGGTTCCCTCCATTTGCTGGTTCCCTCCATTTGCTGGTTCCCTCCATTTGCTGGTTCCCTCCATTTGCTGGTTCCCTCCATTTGCTGGTTCCCTCCATTTGCTGGTTCCCTCCATTTGCTGGTTCCCTCCATTTGCTGGTTCCCTCCATTTGCTGGTTCCCTCCATTTGCTGGTTCCCTCCATTTGCTGGTTCCCTCCATTTGCTGGTTCCCTCCATTTGCTGGTTCCCTCCATTTGCTGGTTCCCTCCATTTGCTGGTTCCCTCCATTTGCTGGTTCCCTCCATTTGCTGGTTCCCTCCATTTGCTGGTTCCCTCCATTTGCTGGTTCCCTCCATTTGCTGGTTCCCTCCATTTGCTGGTTCCCTCCATTTGCTGGTTCCCTCCATTTGCTGGTTCCCTCCATTTGCTGGTTCCCTCCATTTGCTGGTTCCCTCCATTTGCTGGTTCCCTCCATTTGCTGGTTCCCTCCATTTGCTGGTTCCCTCCATTTGCTGGTTCCCTCCATTTGCTGGTTCCCTCCATTTGCTGGTTCCCTCCATTTGCTGGTTCCCTCCATTTGCTGGTTCCCTCCATTTGCTGGTTCCCTCCATTTGCTGGTTCCCTCCATTTGCTGGTTCCCTCCATTTGCTGGTTCCCTCCATTTGCTGGTTCCCTCCATTTGCTGGTTCCCTCCATTTGCTGGTTCCCTCCATTTGCTGGTCCCTCCATTTGCTGGTTCCCTCCATTTGCTGGTTCCCTCCATTTGCTGGTTCCCTCCATTTGCTGGTTCCCTCCATTTGCTGGTTCCCTCCATTTGCTGGTTCCCTCCATTTGCTGGTTCCCTCCATTTGCTGGTTCCCTCCATTTGCTGGTTCCCTCCATTTGCTGGTTCCCTCCATTTGCTGGTTCCCTCCATTTGCTGGTTCCCTCCATTTGCTGGTTCCCTCCATTTGCTGGTTCCCTCCATTTGCTGGTTCCCTCCATTTGCTGGTTCCCTCCATTTGCTGGTTCCCTCCATTTGCTGGTTCCCTCCATTTGCTGGTTCCCTCCATTTGCTGGTTCCCTCCATTTGCTGGTTCCCTCCATTTGCTGGTCCCTCCATTTGCTGGTTCCCTCCATTTGCTGGTTCCCTCCATTTGCTGGTTCCCTCCATTTGCTGGTTCCCTCCATTTGCTGGTTCCCTCCATTTGCTGGTTCCCTCCATTTGCTGGTTCCCTCCATTTGCTGGTTCCCTCCATTTGCTGGTTCCCTCCATTTGCTGGTTCCCTCCATTTGCTGGTTCCCTCCATTTGCTGGTTCCCTCCATTTGCTGGTTCCCTCCATTTGCTGGTTCCCTCCATTTGCTGGTTCCCTCCATTTGCTGGTTCCCTCCATTTGCTGGTTCCCTCCATTTGCTGGTTCCCTCCATTTGCTGGTTCCCTCCATTTGCTGGTTCCCTCCATTTGCTGGTTCCCTCCATTTGCTGGTTCCCTCCATTTGCTGGTTCCCTCCATTTGCTGGTCCCTCCATTTGCTGGTTCCCTCCATTTGCTGGTTCCCTCCATTTGCTGGTTCCCTCCATTTGCTGGTTCCCTCCATTTGCTGGTTCCCTCCATTTGCTGGTTCCCTCCATTTGCTGGTTCCCTCCATTTGCTGGTCCCTCCATTTGCTGGTTCCCTCCATTTGCTGGTTCCCTCCATTTGCTGGTTCCCTCCATTTGCTGGTTCCCTCCATTTGCTGGTTCCCTCCATTTGCTGGTTCCCTCCATTTGCTGGTTCCCTCCATTTGCTGGTTCCCTCCATTTGCTGGTTCCCTCCATTTGCTGGTTCCCTCCATTTGCTGGTTCCCTCCATTTGCTGGTTCCCTCCATTTGCTGGTTCCCTCCATTTGCTGGTTCCCTCCATTTGCTGGTTCCCTCCATTTGCTGGTTCCCTCCATTTGCTGGTTCCCTCCATTTGCTGGTTCCCTCCATTTGCTGGTTCCCTCCATTTGCTGGTTCCCTCCATTTGCTGGTTCCCTCCATTTGCTGGTTCCCTCCATTTGCTGGTTCCCTCCATTTGCTGGTTCCCTCCATTTGCTGGTTCCCTCCATTTGCTGGTTCCCTCCATTTGCTGGTTCCCTCCATTTGCTGGTTCCCTCCATTTGCTGGTTCCCTCCATTTGCTGGTTCCCTCCATTTGCTGGTTCCCTCCATTTGCTGGTTCCCTCCATTTGCTGGTTCCCTCCATTTGCTGGTTCCCTCCATTTGCTGGTTCCCTCCATTTGCTGGTTCCCTCCATTTGCTGGTTCCCTCCATTTGCTGGTTCCCTCCATTTGCTGGTTCCCTCCATTTGCTGGTTCCCTCCATTTGCTGGTTCCCTCCATTTGCTGGTTCCCTCCATTTGCTGGTTCCCTCCATTTGCTGGTTCCCTCCATTTGCTGGTTCCCTCCATTTGCTGGTCCCTCCATTTGCTGGTTCCCTCCATTTGCTGGTTCCCTCCATTTGCTGGTTCCCTCCATTTGCTGGTTCCCTCCATTTGCTGGTTCCCTCCATTTGCTGGTTCCCTCCATTTGCTGGTTCCCTCCATTTGCTGGTTCCCTCCATTTGCTGGTCCCTCCATTTGCTGGTTCCCTCCATTTGCTGGTTCCCTCCATTTGCTGGTTCCCTCCATTTGCTGGTTCCCTCCATTTGCTGGTTCCCTCCATTTGCTGGTTCCCTCCATTTGCTGGTTCCCTCCATTTGCTGGTTCCCTCCATTTGCTGGTTCCCTCCATTTGCTGGTTCCCTCCATTTGCTGGTTCCCTCCATTTGCTGGTTCCCTCCATTTGCTGGTTCCCTCCATTTGCTGGTTCCCTCCATTTGCTGGTTCCCTCCATTTGCTGGTTCCCTCCATTTGCTGGTTCCCTCCATTTGCTGGTTCCCTCCATTTGCTGGTTCCCTCCATTTGCTGGTTCCCTCCATTTGCTGGTTCCCTCCATTTGCTGGTTCCCTCCATTTGCTGGTTCCCTCCATTTGCTGGTTCCCTCCATTTGCTGGTTCCCTCCATTTGCTGGTTCCCTCCATTTGCTGGTTCCCTCCATTTGCTGGTTCCCTCCATTTGCTGGTTCCCTCCATTTGCTGGTTCCCTCCATTTGCTGGTTCCCTCCATTTGCTGGTTCCCTCCATTTGCTGGTTCCCTCCATTTGCTGGTTCCCTCCATTTGCTGGTTCCCTCCATTTGCTGGTTCCCTCCATTTGCTGGTTCCCTCCATTTGCTGGTTCCCTCCATTTGCTGGTTCCCTCCATTTGCTGGTTCCCTCCATTTGCTGGTTCCCTCCATTTGCTGGTTCCCTCCATTTGCTGGTTCCCTCCATTTGCTGGTTCCCTCCATTTGCTGGTTCCCTCCATTTGCTGGTTCCCTCCATTTGCTGGTTCCCTCCATTTGCTGGTTCCCTCCATTTGCTGGTTCCCTCCATTTGCTGGTTCCCTCCATTTGCTGGTTCCCTCCATTTGCTGGTTCCCTCCATTTGCTGGTCCCTCCATTTGCTGGTTCCCTCCATTTGCTGGTTCCCTCCATTTGCTGGTTCCCTCCATTTGCTGGTTCCCTCCATTTGCTGGTTCCCTCCATTTGCTGGTTCCCTCCATTTGCTGGTTCCCTCCATTTGCTGGTTCCCTCCATTTGCTGGTTCCCTCCATTTGCTGGTTCCCTCCATTTGCTGGTTCCCTCCATTTGCTGGTTCCCTCCATTTGCTGGTTCCCTCCATTTGCTGGTTCCCTCCATTTGCTGGTTCCCTCCATTTGCTGGTTCCCTCCATTTGCTGGTTCCCTCCATTTGCTGGTTCCCTCCATTTGCTGGTTCCCTCCATTTGCTGGTTCCCTCCATTTGCTGGTTCCCTCCATTTGCTGGTTCCCTCCATTTGCTGGTTCCCTCCATTTGCTGGTTCCCTCCATTTGCTGGTTCCCTCCATTTGCTGGTTCCCTCCATTTGCTGGTTCCCTCCATTTGCTGGTTCCCTCCATTTGCTGGTTCCCTCCATTTGCTGGTTCCCTCCATTTGCTGGTTCCCTCCATTTGCTGGTTCCCTCCATTTGCTGGTTCCCTCCATTTGCTGGTTCCCTCCATTTGCTGGTTCCCTCCATTTGCTGGTTCCCTCCATTTGCTGGTTCCCTCCATTTGCTGGTTCCCTCCATTTGCTGGTTCCCTCCATTTGCTGGTTCCCTCCATTTGCTGGTTCCCTCCATTTGCTGGTTCCCTCCATTTGCTGGTTCCCTCCATTTGCTGGTTCCCTCCATTTGCTGGTTCCCTCCATTTGCTGGTTCCCTCCATTTGCTGGTTCCCTCCATTTGCTGGTTCCCTCCATTTGCTGGTTCCCTCCATTTGCTGGTTCCCTCCATTTGCTGGTTCCCTCCATTTGCTGGTTCCCTCCATTTGCTGGTTCCCTCCATTTGCTGGTTCCCTCCATTTGCTGGTTCCCTCCATTTGCTGGTTCCCTCCATTTGCTGGTTCCCTCCATTTGCTGGTTCCCTCCATTTGCTGGTTCCCTCCATTTGCTGGTTCCCTCCATTTGCTGGTTCCCTCCATTTGCTGGTTCCCTCCATTTGCTGGTTCCCTCCATTTGCTGGTTCCCTCCATTTGCTGGTTCCCTCCATTTGCTGGTTCCCTCCATTTGCTGGTTCCCTCCATTTGCTGGTTCCCTCCATTTGCTGGTTCCCTCCATTTGCTGGTTCCCTCCATTTGCTGGTCCCTCCATTTGCTGGTTCCCTCCATTTGCTGGTCCCTCCATTTGCTGGTTCCCTCCATTTGCTGGTTCCCTCCATTTGCTGGTTCCCTCCATTTGCTGGTCCCTCCATTTGCTGGTCCCTCCATTTGCTGGTTCCCTCCATTTGCTGGTTCCCTCCATTTGCTGGTTCCCTCCATTTGCTGGTTCCCTCCATTTGCTGGTTCCCTCCATTTGCTGGTCCCTCCATTTGCTGGTCCCTCCATTTGCTGGTTCCCTCCATTTGCTGGTTCCCTCCATTTGCTGGTCCCTCCATTTGCTGGTTCCCTCCATTTGCTGGTTCCCTCCATTTGCTGGTTCCCTCCATTTGCTGGTTCCCTCCATTTGCTGGTCCCTCCATTTGCTGGTTCCCTCCATTTGCTGGTTCCCTCCATTTGCTGGTTCCCTCCATTTGCTGGTTCCCTCCATTTGCTGGTTCCCTCCATTTGCTGGTTCCCTCCATTTGCTGGTTCCCTCCATTTGCTGGTTCCCTCCATTTGCTGGTTCCCTCCATTTGCTGGTTCCCTCCATTTGCTGGTTCCCTCCATTTGCTGGTTCCCTCCATTTGCTGGTTCCCTCCATTTGCTGGTTCCCTCCATTTGCTGGTTCCCTCCATTTGCTGGTTCCCTCCATTTGCTGGTTCCCTCCATTTGCTGGTTCCCTCCATTTGCTGGTTCCCTCCATTTGCTGGTTCCCTCCATTTGCTGGTTCCCTCCATTTGCTGGTTCCCTCCATTTGCTGGTTCCCTCCATTTGCTGGTTCCCTCCATTTGCTGGTTCCCTCCATTTGCTGGTTCCCTCCATTTGCTGGTTCCCTCCATTTGCTGGTTCCCTCCATTTGCTGGTTCCCTCCATTTGCTGGTTCCCTCCATTTGCTGGTTCCCTCCATTTGCTGGTTCCCTCCATTTGCTGGTTCCCTCCATTTGCTGGTTCCCTCCATTTGCTGGTTCCCTCCATTTGCTGGTTCCCTCCATTTGCTGGTTCCCTCCATTTGCTGGTTCCCTCCATTTGCTGGTTCCCTCCATTTGCTGGTTCCCTCCATTTGCTGGTTCCCTCCATTTGCTGGTTCCCTCCATTTGCTGGTTCCCTCCATTTGCTGGTTCCCTCCATTTGCTGGTTCCCTCCATTTGCTGGTTCCCTCCATTTGCTGGTTCCCTCCATTTGCTGGTTCCCTCCATTTGCTGGTTCCCTCCATTTGCTGGTTCCCTCCATTTGCTGGTTCCCTCCATTTGCTGGTTCCCTCCATTTGCTGGTTCCCTCCATTTGCTGGTTCCCTCCATTTGCTGGTTCCCTCCATTTGCTGGTTCCCTCCATTTGCTGGTTCCCTCCATTTGCTGGTTCCCTCCATTTGCTGGTTCCCTCCATTTGCTGGTTCCCTCCATTTGCTGGTTCCCTCCATTTGCTGGTTCCCTCCATTTGCTGGTTCCCTCCATTTGCTGGTTCCCTCCATTTGCTGGTTCCCTCCATTTGCTGGTTCCCTCCATTTGCTGGTTCCCTCCATTTGCTGGTTCCCTCCATTTGCTGGTTCCCTCCATTTGCTGGTTCCCTCCATTTGCTGGTTCCCTCCATTTGCTGGTTCCCTCCATTTGCTGGTTCCCTCCATTTGCTGGTTCCCTCCATTTGCTGGTTCCCTCCATTTGCTGGTTCCCTCCATTTGCTGGTTCCCTCCATTTGCTGGTTCCCTCCATTTGCTGGTTCCCTCCATTTGCTGGTTCCCTCCATTTGCTGGTTCCCTCCATTTGCTGGTTCCCTCCATTTGCTGGTTCCCTCCATTTGCTGGTTCCCTCCATTTGCTGGTTCCCTCCATTTGCTGGTTCCCTCCATTTGCTGGTTCCCTCCATTTGCTGGTTCCCTCCATTTGCTGGTTCCCTCCATTTGCTGGTTCCCTCCATTTGCTGGTTCCCTCCATTTGCTGGTTCCCTCCATTTGCTGGTTCCCTCCATTTGCTGGTTCCCTCCATTTGCTGGTTCCCTCCATTTGCTGGTTCCCTCCATTTGCTGGTTCCCTCCATTTGCTGGTTCCCTCCATTTGCTGGTTCCCTCCATTTGCTGGTTCCCTCCATTTGCTGGTTCCCTCCATTTGCTGGTTCCCTCCATTTGCTGGTTCCCTCCATTTGCTGGTTCCCTCCATTTGCTGGTTCCCTCCATTTGCTGGTTCCCTCCATTTGCTGGTTCCCTCCATTTGCTGGTTCCCTCCATTTGCTGGTCCCTCCATTTGCTGGTTCCCTCCATTTGCTGGTTCCCTCCATTTGCTGGTTCCCTCCATTTGCTGGTTCCCTCCATTTGCTGGTTCCCTCCATTTGCTGGTTCCCTCCATTTGCTGGTTCCCTCCATTTGCTGGTTCCCTCCATTTGCTGGTTCCCTCCATTTGCTGGTTCCCTCCATTTGCTGGTTCCCTCCATTTGCTGGTTCCCTCCATTTGCTGGTTCCCTCCATTTGCTGGTTCCCTCCATTTGCTGGTTCCCTCCATTTGCTGGTTCCCTCCATTTGCTGGTTCCCTCCATTTGCTGGTTCCCTCCATTTGCTGGTTCCCTCCATTTGCTGGTTCCCTCCATTTGCTGGTTCCCTCCATTTGCTGGTTCCCTCCATTTGCTGGTTCCCTCCATTTGCTGGTTCCCTCCATTTGCTGGTTCCCTCCATTTGCTGGTTCCCTCCATTTGCTGGTTCCCTCCATTTGCTGGTTCCCTCCATTTGCTGGTTCCCTCCATTTGCTGGTTCCCTCCATTTGCTGGTTCCCTCCATTTGCTGGTCCCTCCATTTGCTGGTTCCCTCCATTTGCTGGTTCCCTCCATTTGCTGGTTCCCTCCATTTGCTGGTTCCCTCCATTTGCTGGTTCCCTCCATTTGCTGGTTCCCTCCATTTGCTGGTCCCTCCATTTGCTGGTTCCCTCCATTTGCTGGTTCCCTCCATTTGCTGGTTCCCTCCATTTGCTGGTTCCCTCCATTTGCTGGTTCCCTCCATTTGCTGGTTCCCTCCATTTGCTGGTTCCCTCCATTTGCTGGTTCCCTCCATTTGCTGGTTCCCTCCATTTGCTGGTCCCTCCATTTGCTGGTTCCCTCCATTTGCTGGTTCCCTCCATTTGCTGGTTCCCTCCATTTGCTGGTTCCCTCCATTTGCTGGTTCCCTCCATTTGCTGGTTCCCTCCATTTGCTGGTTCCCTCCATTTGCTGGTTCCCTCCATTTGCTGGTTCCCTCCATTTGCTGGTTCCCTCCATTTGCTGGTTCCCTCCATTTGCTGGTTCCCTCCATTTGCTGGTTCCCTCCATTTGCTGGTTCCCTCCATTTGCTGGTTCCCTCCATTTGCTGGTCCCTCCATTTGCTGGTTCCCTCCATTTGCTGGTTCCCTCCATTTGCTGGTTCCCTCCATTTGCTGGTTCCCTCCATTTGCTGGTTCCCTCCATTTGCTGGTTCCCTCCATTTGCTGGTTCCCTCCATTTGCTGGTTCCCTCCATTTGCTGGTTCCCTCCATTTGCTGGTTCCCTCCATTTGCTGGTTCCCTCCATTTGCTGGTTCCCTCCATTTGCTGGTTCCCTCCATTTGCTGGTTCCCTCCATTTGCTGGTTCCCTCCATTTGCTGGTTCCCTCCATTTGCTGGTTCCCTCCATTTGCTGGTTCCCTCCATTTGCTGGTTCCCTCCATTTGCTGGTTCCCTCCATTTGCTGGTTCCCTCCATTTGCTGGTTCCCTCCATTTGCTGGTTCCCTCCATTTGCTGGTTCCCTCCATTTGCTGGTTCCCTCCATTTGCTGGTTCCCTCCATTTGCTGGTTCCCTCCATTTGCTGGTTCCCTCCATTTGCTGGTTCCCTCCATTTGCTGGTTCCCTCCATTTGCTGGTTCCCTCCATTTGCTGGTTCCCTCCATTTGCTGGTTCCCTCCATTTGCTGGTTCCCTCCATTTGCTGGTTCCCTCCATTTGCTGGTTCCCTCCATTTGCTGGTTCCCTCCATTTGCTGGTTCCCTCCATTTGCTGGTTCCCTCCATTTGCTGGTTCCCTCCATTTGCTGGTTCCCTCCATTTGCTGGTTCCCTCCATTTGCTGGTTCCCTCCATTTGCTGGTTCCCTCCATTTGCTGGTTCCCTCCATTTGCTGGTTCCCTCCATTTGCTGGTTCCCTCCATTTGCTGGTTCCCTCCATTTGCTGGTTCCCTCCATTTGCTGGTTCCCTCCATTTGCTGGTTCCCTCCATTTGCTGGTTCCCTCCATTTGCTGGTTCCCTCCATTTGCTGGTTCCCTCCATTTGCTGGTTCCCTCCATTTGCTGGTTCCCTCCATTTGCTGGTTCCCTCCATTTGCTGGTTCCCTCCATTTGCTGGTTCCCTCCATTTGCTGGTTCCCTCCATTTGCTGGTTCCCTCCATTTGCTGGTTCCCTCCATTTGCTGGTTCCCTCCATTTGCTGGTTCCCTCCATTTGCTGGTTCCCTCCATTTGCTGGTTCCCTCCATTTGCTGGTTCCCTCCATTTGCTGGTTCCCTCCATTTGCTGGTTCCCTCCATTTGCTGGTTCCCTCCATTTGCTGGTTCCCTCCATTTGCTGGTTCCCTCCATTTGCTGGTCCCTCCATTTGCTGGTTCCCTCCATTTGCTGGTTCCCTCCATTTGCTGGTTCCCTCCATTTGCTGGTTCCCTCCATTTGCTGGTTCCCTCCATTTGCTGGTTCCCTCCATTTGCTGGTTCCCTCCATTTGCTGGTTCCCTCCATTTGCTGGTTCCCTCCATTTGCTGGTCCCTCCATTTGCTGGTTCCCTCCATTTGCTGGGTCCCTCCATTTGCTGGTTCCCTCCATTTGCTGGTCCCTCCATTTGCTGGTTCCCTCCATTTGCTGGTTCCCTCCATTTGCTGGTTCCCTCCATTTGCTGGTTCCCTCCATTTGCTGGTTCCCTCCATTTGCTGGTTCCCTCCATTTGCTGGTTCCCTCCATTTGCTGGTTCCCTCCATTTGCTGGTTCCCTCCATTTGCTGGTTCCCTCCATTTGCTGGTTCCCTCCATTTGCTGGTTCCCTCCATTTGCTGGTTCCCTCCATTTGCTGGTTCCCTCCATTTGCTGGTTCCCTCCATTTGCTGGTTCCCTCCATTTGCTGGTTCCCTCCATTTGCTGGTTCCCTCCATTTGCTGGTTCCCTCCATTTGCTGGTTCCCTCCATTTGCTGGTTCCCTCCATTTGCTGGTTCCCTCCATTTGCTGGTTCCCTCCATTTGCTGGTTCCCTCCATTTGCTGGTTCCCTCCATTTGCTGGTTCCCTCCATTTGCTGGTTCCCTCCATTTGCTGGTTCCCTCCATTTGCTGGTTCCCTCCATTTGCTGGTTCCCTCCATTTGCTGGTTCCCTCCATTTGCTGGTTCCCTCCATTTGCTGGTTCCCTCCATTTGCTGGTTCCCTCCATTTGCTGGTTCCCTCCATTTGCTGGTTCCCTCCATTTGCTGGTTCCCTCCATTTGCTGGTTCCCTCCATTTGCTGGTTCCCTCCATTTGCTGGTTCCCTCCATTTGCTGGTTCCCTCCATTTGCTGGTTCCCTCCATTTGCTGGTTCCCTCCATTTGCTGGTCCCTCCATTTGCTGGTTCCCTCCATTTGCTGGTTCCCTCCATTTGCTGGTTCCCTCCATTTGCTGGTTCCCTCCATTTGCTGGTTCCCTCCATTTGCTGGTTCCCTCCATTTGCTGGTTCCCTCCATTTGCTGGTTCCCTCCATTTGCTGGTCCCTCCATTTGCTGGTTCCCTCCATTTGCTGGTTCCCTCCATTTGCTGGTTCCCTCCATTTGCTGGTTCCCTCCATTTGCTGGTTCCCTCCATTTGCTGGTTCCCTCCATTTGCTGGTTCCCTCCATTTGCTGGTTCCCTCCATTTGCTGGTTCCCTCCATTTGCTGGTTCCCTCCATTTGCTGGTTCCCTCCATTTGCTGGTTCCCTCCATTTGCTGGTTCCCTCCATTTGCTGGTTCCCTCCATTTGCTGGTTCCCTCCATTTGCTGGTTCCCTCCATTTGCTGGTTCCCTCCATTTGCTGGTTCCCTCCATTTGCTGGTTCCCTCCATTTGCTGGTTCCCTCCATTTGCTGGTTCCCTCCATTTGCTGGTTCCCTCCATTTGCTGGTTCCCTCCATTTGCTGGTTCCCTCCATTTGCTGGTTCCCTCCATTTGCTGGTTCCCTCCATTTGCTGGTTCCCTCCATTTGCTGGTTCCCTCCATTTGCTGGTTCCCTCCATTTGCTGGTTCCCTCCATTTGCTGGTTCCCTCCATTTGCTGGTTCCCTCCATTTGCTGGTCCCTCCATTTGCTGGTTCCCTCCATTTGCTGGTTCCCTCCATTTGCTGGTTCCCTCCATTTGCTGGTTCCCTCCATTTGCTGGTTCCCTCCATTTGCTGGTCCCTCCATTTGCTGGTTCCCTCCATTTGCTGGTTCCCTCCATTTGCTGGTTCCCTCCATTTGCTGGTTCCCTCCATTTGCTGGTTCCCTCCATTTGCTGGTTCCCTCCATTTGCTGGTTCCCTCCATTTGCTGGTTCCCTCCATTTGCTGGTTCCCTCCATTTGCTGGTTCCCTCCATTTGCTGGTTCCCTCCATTTGCTGGTTCCCTCCATTTGCTGGTTCCCTCCATTTGCTGGTTCCCTCCATTTGCTGGTTCCCTCCATTTGCTGGTTCCCTCCATTTGCTGGTTCCCTCCATTTGCTGGTTCCCTCCATTTGCTGGTTCCCTCCATTTGCTGGTTCCCTCCATTTGCTGGTTCCCTCCATTTGCTGGTTCCCTCCATTTGCTGGTTCCCTCCATTTGCTGGTTCCCTCCATTTGCTGGTTCCCTCCATTTGCTGGTTCCCTCCATTTGCTGGTTCCCTCCATTTGCTGGTTCCCTCCATTTGCTGGTTCCCTCCATTTGCTGGTTCCCTCCATTTGCTGGTTCCCTCCATTTGCTGGTTCCCTCCATTTGCTGGTCCCTCCATTTGCTGGTTCCCTCCATTTGCTGGTTCCCTCCATTTGCTGGTCCCTCCATTTGCTGGTTCCCTCCATTTGCTGGTTCCCTCCATTTGCTGGTTCCCTCCATTTGCTGGTTCCCTCCATTTGCTGGTTCCCTCCATTTGCTGGTCCCTCCATTTGCTGGTTCCCTCCATTTGCTGGTTCCCTCCATTTGCTGGTTCCCTCCATTTGCTGGTTCCCTCCATTTGCTGGTCCCTCCATTTGCTGGTTCCCTCCATTTGCTGGTTCCCTCCATTTGCTGGTTCCCTCCATTTGCTGGTCCCTCCATTTGCTGGTTCCCTCCATTTGCTGGTTCCCTCCATTTGCTGGTTCCCTCCATTTGCTGGTTCCCTCCATTTGCTGGTTCCCTCCATTTGCTGGTTCCCTCCATTTGCTGGTCCCTCCATTTGCTGGTTCCCTCCATTTGCTGGTTCCCTCCATTTGCTGGTCCCTCCATTTGCTGGTTCCCTCCATTTGCTGGTTCCCTCCATTTGCTGGTTCCCTCCATTTGCTGGTTCCCTCCATTTGCTGGTTCCCTCCATTTGCTGGTTCCCTCCATTTGCTGGTTCCCTCCATTTGCTGGTTCCCTCCATTTGCTGGTTCCCTCCATTTGCTGGTTCCCTCCATTTGCTGGTCCCTCCATTTGCTGGTTCCCTCCATTTGCTGGTTCCCTCCATTTGCTGGTCCCTCCATTTGCTGGTCCCTCCATTTGCTGGTTCCCTCCATTTGCTGGTTCCCTCCATTTGCTGGTTCCCTCCATTTGCTGGTTCCCTCCATTTGCTGGTTCCCTCCATTTGCTGGTCCCTCCATTTGCTGGTTCCCTCCATTTGCTGGTTCCCTCCATTTGCTGGTTCCCTCCATTTGCTGGTTCCCTCCATTTGCTGGTTCCCTCCATTTGCTGGTTCCCTCCATTTGCTGGTTCCCTCCATTTGCTGGTTCCCTCCATTTGCTGGTTCCCTCCATTTGCTGGTCCCTCCATTTGCTGGTTCCCTCCATTTGCTGGTTCCCTCCATTTGCTGGTCCCTCCATTTGCTGGTTCCCTCCATTTGCTGGTTCCCTCCATTTGCTGGTTCCCTCCATTTGCTGGTCCCTCCATTTGCTGGTTCCCTCCATTTGCTGGTTCCCTCCATTTGCTGGTCCCTCCATTTGCTGGTTCCCTCCATTTGCTGGTTCCCTCCATTTGCTGGTTCCCTCCATTTGCTGGTTCCCTCCATTTGCTGGTCCCTCCATTTGCTGGTCCCTCCATTTGCTGGTTCCCTCCATTTGCTGGTTCCCTCCATTTGCTGGTTCCCTCCATTTGCTGGTCCCTCCATTTGCTGGTCCCTCCATTTGCTGGTTCCCTCCATTTGCTGGTTCCCTCCATTTGCTGGTTCCCTCCATTTGCTGGTTCCCTCCATTTGCTGGTTCCCTCCATTTGCTGGTTCCCTCCATTTGCTGGTTCCCTCCATTTGCTGGTTCCCTCCATTTGCTGGTTCCCTCCATTTGCTGGTTCCCTCCATTTGCTGGTTCCCTCCATTTGCTGGTTCCCTCCATTTGCTGGTTCCCTCCATTTGCTGGTTCCCTCCATTTGCTGGTTCCCTCCATTTGCTGGTTCCCTCCATTTGCTGGTTCCCTCCATTTGCTGGTTCCCTCCATTTGCTGGTCCCTCCATTTGCTGGTTCCCTCCATTTGCTGGTTCCCTCCATTTGCTGGTTCCCTCCATTTGCTGGTTCCCTCCATTTGCTGGTTCCCTCCATTTGCTGGTTCCCTCCATTTGCTGGTTCCCTCCATTTGCTGGTTCCCTCCATTTGCTGGTTCCCTCCATTTGCTGGTTCCCTCCATTTGCTGGTTCCCTCCATTTGCTGGTTCCCTCCATTTGCTGGTTCCCTCCATTTGCTGGTTCCCTCCATTTGCTGGTTCCCTCCATTTGCTGGTTCCCTCCATTTGCTGGTTCCCTCCATTTGCTGGTTCCCTCCATTTGCTGGTTCCCTCCATTTGCTGGTTCCCTCCATTTGCTGGTTCCCTCCATTTGCTGGTCCCTCCATTTGCTGGTTCCCTCCATTTGCTGGTTCCCTCCATTTGCTGGTTCCCTCCATTTGCTGGTTCCCTCCATTTGCTGGTTCCCTCCATTTGCTGGTTCCCTCCATTTGCTGGGTCCCTCCATTTGCTGGTTCCCTCCATTTGCTGGTTCCCTCCATTTGCTGGTTCCCTCCATTTGCTGGTTCCCTCCATTTGCTGGTTCCCTCCATTTGCTGGTTCCCTCCATTTGCTGGTTCCCTCCATTTGCTGGTTCCCTCCATTTGCTGGTTCCCTCCATTTGCTGGTTCCCTCCATTTGCTGGTTCCCTCCATTTGCTGGTTCCCTCCATTTGCTGGTTCCCTCCATTTGCTGGTTCCCTCCATTTGCTGGTTCCCTCCATTTGCTGGTTCCCTCCATTTGCTGGTTCCCTCCATTTGCTGGTTCCCTCCATTTGCTGGTTCCCTCCATTTGCTGGTTCCCTCCATTTGCTGGTTCCCTCCATTTGCTGGTTCCCTCCATTTGCTGGTTCCCTCCATTTGCTGGTTCCCTCCATTTGCTGGTTCCCTCCATTTGCTGGTTCCCTCCATTTGCTGGTTCCCTCCATTTGCTGGTTCCCTCCATTTGCTGGTTCCCTCCATTTGCTGGTCCCTCCATTTGCTGGTTCCCTCCATTTGCTGGTTCCCTCCATTTGCTGGTTCCCTCCATTTGCTGGTTCCCTCCATTTGCTGGTTCCCTCCATTTGCTGGTTCCCTCCATTTGCTGGTTCCCTCCATTTGCTGGTTCCCTCCATTTGCTGGTTCCCTCCATTTGCTGGTTCCCTCCATTTGCTGGTTCCCTCCATTTGCTGGTTCCCTCCATTTGCTGGTTCCCTCCATTGCTGGTTCCCTCCATTTGCTGGTTCCCTCCATTTGCTGGTTCCCTCCATTTGCTGGTTCCCTCCATTTGCTGGTTCCCTCCATTTGCTGGTTCCCTCCATTTGCTGGTTCCCTCCATTTGCTGGTTCCCTCCATTTGCTGGTTCCCTCCATTTGCTGGTTCCCTCCATTTGCTGGTTCCCTCCATTTGCTGGTTCCCTCCATTTGCTGGTTCCCTCCATTTGCTGGTTCCCTCCATTTGCTGGTCCCTCCATTTGCTGGTCCCTCCATTTGCTGGTTCCCTCCATTTGCTGGTTCCCTCCATTTGCTGGTTCCCTCCATTTGCTGGTTCCCTCCATTTGCTGGTTCCCTCCATTTGCTGGTCCCTCCATTTGCTGGTTCCCTCCATTTGCTGGTTCCCTCCATTTGCTGGTTCCCTCCATTTGCTGGTTCCCTCCATTTGCTGGTTCCCTCCATTTGCTGGTTCCCTCCATTTGCTGGTTCCCTCCATTTGCTGGTTCCCTCCATTTGCTGGTTCCCTCCATTTGCTGGTTCCCTCCATTTGCTGGTTCCCTCCATTTGCTGGTTCCCTCCATTTGCTGGTTCCCTCCATTTGCTGGTTCCCTCCATTTGCTGGTTCCCTCCATTTGCTGGTTCCCTCCATTTGCTGGTTCCCTCCATTTGCTGGTTCCCTCCATTTGCTGGTTCCCTCCATTTGCTGGTTCCCTCCATTTGCTGGTTCCCTCCATTTGCTGGTTCCCTCCATTTGCTGGTTCCCTCCATTTGCTGGTTCCCTCCATTTGCTGGTTCCCTCCATTTGCTGGTTCCCTCCATTTGCTGGTTCCCTCCATTTGCTGGTCCCTCCATTTGCTGGTTCCCTCCATTTGCTGGTTCCCTCCATTTGCTGGTTCCCTCCATTTGCTGGTTCCCTCCATTTGCTGGTTCCCTCCATTTGCTGGTCCCTCCATTTGCTGGTTCCCTCCATTTGCTGGTTCCCTCCATTTGCTGGTTCCCTCCATTTGCTGGTTCCCTCCATTTGCTGGTTCCCTCCATTTGCTGGTTCCCTCCATTTGCTGGTTCCCTCCATTTGCTGGTTCCCTCCATTTGCTGGTTCCCTCCATTTGCTGGTTCCCTCCATTTGCTGGTTCCCTCCATTTGCTGGTTCCCTCCATTTGCTGGTTCCCTCCATTTGCTGGTTCCCTCCATTTGCTGGTCCCTCCATTTGCTGGTTCCCTCCATTTGCTGGTTCCCTCCATTTGCTGGTTCCCTCCATTTGCTGGTTCCCTCCATTTGCTGGTTCCCTCCATTTGCTGGTTCCCTCCATTTGCTGGTTCCCTCCATTTGCTGGTTCCCTCCATTTGCTGGTTCCCTCCATTTGCTGGTTCCCTCCATTTGCTGGTTCCCTCCATTTGCTGGTTCCCTCCATTTGCTGGTTCCCTCCATTTGCTGGTTCCCTCCATTTGCTGGTTCCCTCCATTTGCTGGTTCCCTCCATTTGCTGGTTCCCTCCATTTGCTGGTTCCCTCCATTTGCTGGTTCCCTCCATTTGCTGGTTCCCTCCATTTGCTGGTTCCCTCCATTTGCTGGTTCCCTCCATTTGCTGGTTCCCTCCATTTGCTGGTTCCCTCCATTTGCTGGTTCCCTCCATTTGCTGGTTCCCTCCATTTGCTGGTTCCCTCCATTTGCTGGTTCCCTCCATTTGCTGGTTCCCTCCATTTGCTGGTTCCCTCCATTTGCTGGTTCCCTCCATTTGCTGGTTCCCTCCATTTGCTGGTCCCTCCATTTGCTGGTTCCCTCCATTTGCTGGTTCCCTCCATTTGCTGGTTCCCTCCATTTGCTGGTTCCCTCCATTTGCTGGTTCCCTCCATTTGCTGGTTCCCTCCATTTGCTGGTTCCCTCCATTTGCTGGTTCCCTCCATTTGCTGGTTCCCTCCATTTGCTGGTTCCCTCCATTTGCTGGTTCCCTCCATTTGCTGGTCCCTCCATTTGCTGGTTCCCTCCATTTGCTGGTTCCCTCCATTTGCTGGTTCCCTCCATTTGCTGGTTCCCTCCATTTGCTGGTTCCCTCCATTTGCTGGTTCCCTCCATTTGCTGGTTCCCTCCATTTGCTGGTTCCCTCCATTTGCTGGTTCCCTCCATTTGCTGGTTCCCTCCATTTGCTGGTTCCCTCCATTTGCTGGTTCCCTCCATTTGCTGGTTCCCTCCATTTGCTGGTTCCCTCCATTTGCTGGTTCCCTCCATTTGCTGGTTCCCTCCATTTGCTGGTTCCCTCCATTTGCTGGTTCCCTCCATTTGCTGGTTCCCTCCATTTGCTGGTTCCCTCCATTTGCTGGTTCCCTCCATTTGCTGGTTCCCTCCATTTGCTGGTTCCCTCCATTTGCTGGTTCCCTCCATTTGCTGGTTCCCTCCATTTGCTGGTTCCCTCCATTTGCTGGTTCCCTCCATTTGCTGGTTCCCTCCATTTGCTGGTTCCCTCCATTTGCTGGTTCCCTCCATTTGCTGGTTCCCTCCATTTGCTGGTTCCCTCCATTTGCTGGTTCCCTCCATTTGCTGGTTCCCTCCATTTGCTGGTTCCCTCCATTTGCTGGTTCCCTCCATTTGCTGGTTCCCTCCATTTGCTGGTTCCCTCCATTTGCTGGTTCCCTCCATTTGCTGGTTCCCTCCATTTGCTGGTTCCCTCCATTTGCTGGTTCCCTCCATTTGCTGGTTCCCTCCATTTGCTGGTTCCCTCCATTTGCTGGTTCCCTCCATTTGCTGGTTCCCTCCATTTGCTGGTTCCCTCCATTTGCTGGTTCCCTCCATTTGCTGGTTCCCTCCATTTGCTGGTTCCCTCCATTTGCTGGTTCCCTCCATTTGCTGGTTCCCTCCATTTGCTGGTTCCCTCCATTTGCTGGTTCCCTCCATTTGCTGGTTCCCTCCATTTGCTGGTTCCCTCCATTTGCTGGTTCCCTCCATTTGCTGGTTCCCTCCATTTGCTGGTTCCCTCCATTTGCTGGTTCCCTCCATTTGCTGGTTCCCTCCATTTGCTGGTTCCCTCCATTTGCTGGTTCCCTCCATTTGCTGGTTCCCTCCATTTGCTGGTTCCCTCCATTTGCTGGTTCCCTCCATTTGCTGGTTCCCTCCATTTGCTGGTTCCCTCCATTTGCTGGTTCCCTCCATTTGCTGGTTCCCTCCATTTGCTGGTCCCTCCATTTGCTGGTTCCCTCCATTTGCTGGTTCCCTCCATTTGCTGGTTCCCTCCATTTGCTGGTTCCCTCCATTTGCTGGTTCCCTCCATTTGCTGGTTCCCTCCATTTGCTGGTTCCCTCCATTTGCTGGTTCCCTCCATTTGCTGGTTCCCTCCATTTGCTGGTCCCTCCATTTGCTGGTTCCCTCCATTTGCTGGTCCCTCCATTTGCTGGTTCCCTCCATTTGCTGGTCCCTCCATTTGCTGGTTCCCTCCATTTGCTGGTTCCCTCCATTTGCTGGTTCCCTTCATTTGCTGGTTCCCTCCATTTGCTGGTTCCCTCCATTTGCTGGTTCCCTCCATTTGCTGGTTCCCTCCATTTCCTGGTTCCCTCCATTTGCTGGTTCCCTCCATTTGCTGGTTCCCTTCATTTGCTGGTTCCCTCCATTTGCTGGTTCCCTCCATTTGCTGGTTCCCTCCATTTGCTGGTTCCCTCCATTTGCTGGTTCCCTCCATTTGCTGGTTCCCTCCATTTGCTGGTTCCCTCCATTTGCTGGTTCCCTTCATTTGCTGGTTCCCTCCATTTGCTGGTCCCCTCCATTTGCTGGTTCCCTCCATTTGCTGGTCCCTCCATTTGCTGGTTCCCTCCATTTGCTGGTCCCTCCATTTGCTGGTTCCCTCCATTTGCTGGTTCCCTCCATTTGCTGGTTCCCTCCATTTGCTGGTTCCCTCCATTTGCTGGTTCCCTCCATTTGCTGGTTCCCTTCATTTGCTGGTTCCCTCCATTTGCTGGTTCCCTCCATTTGCTGGTTCCCTCCATTTGCTGGTTCCCTCCATTTGCTGGTTCCCTCCATTTGCTGGTTCCCTCCATTTGCTGGTTCCCTCCATTTGCTGGTTCCCTCCATTTGCTGGTTCCCTCCATTTGCTGGTTCCCTCCATTTGCTGGTTCCCTTCATTTGCTGGTTCCCTCCATTTGCTGGTCCCCTCCATTTGCTGGTTCCCTCCATTTGCTGGGTCCCTCCATTTGCTGGTTCCCTCCATTTGCTGGTCCCTCCATTTGCTGGTTCCCTCCATTTGCTGGTTCCCTCCATTTGCTGGTTCCCTCCATTTGCTGGTTCCCTCCATTTGCTGGTTCCCTCCATTTGCTGGTTCCCTTCATTTGCTGGTTCCCTCCATTTGCTGGTTCCCTCCATTTGCTGGTTCCCTCCATTTGCTGGGTCCCTCCATTTGCTGGTTCCCTCCATTTGCTGGTCCCTCCATTTGCTGGTTCCCTCCATTTGCTGGTTCCCTCCATTTGCTGGTTCCCTCCATTTGCTGGTTCCCTCCATTTGCTGGTTCCCTCCATTTGCTGGTCCCTCCATTTGCTGGTTCCCTCCATTTGCTGGTTCCCTCCATTTGCTGGTTCCCTCCATTTGCTGGTTCCCTCCATTTGCTGGTTCCCTCCATTTGCTGGTTCCCTCCATTTGCTGGTTCCCTCCATTTGCTGGTTCCCTCCATTTGCTGGTTCCCTCCATTTGCTGGTTCCCTCCATTTGCTGGTTCCCTCCATTTGCTGGTTCCCTCCATTTGCTGGTCCCTCCATTTGCTGGTCCCTCCATTTGCTGGTTCCCTCCATTTGCTGGTTCCCTCCATTTGCTGGTTCCCTCCATTTGCTGGTTCCCTCCATTTGCTGGTCCCTCCATTTGCTGGTCCCTCCATTTGCTGGTCCCTCCATTTGCTGGTTCCCTTCATTTGCTGGTCCCTCCATTTGCTGGTTCCCTCCATTTGCTGGTTCCCTCCATTTGCTGGTTCCCTCCATTTGCTGGTTCCCTCCATTTGCTGGTCCCTCCATTTGCTGGTTCCCTCCATTTGCTGGTTCCCTCCATTTGCTGGTTCCCTCCATTTGCTGGTTCCCTCCATTTGCTGGTTCCCTCCATTTGCTGGTTCCCTCCATTTGCTGGTTCCCTCCATTTGCTGGTTCCCTCCATTTGCTGGTCCCTCCATTTGCTGGTCCCTCCATTTGCTGGTTCCCTCCATTTGCTGGTTCCCTCCATTTGCTGGTCCCTCCATTTGCTGGTCCCTCCATTTGCTGGTTCCCTCCATTTGCTGGTCCCCTCCATTTGCTGGTTCCCTCCATTTGCTGGTCCCTCCATTTGCTGGTTCCCTCCATTTGCTGGTTCCCTCCATTTGCTGGTTCCCTTCATTTGCTGGTTCCCTCCATTTGCTGGTTCCCTCCATTTGCTGGTTCCCTCCATTTGCTGGTTCCCTCCATTTGCTGGTCCCTCCATTTGCTGGTTCCCTCCATTTGCTGGTTCCCTCCATTTGCTGGTTCCCTCCATTTGCTGGTTCCCTCCATTTGCTGGTTCCCTCCATTTGCTGGTTCCCTCCATTTGCTGGTTCCCTCCATTTGCTGGTTCCCTCCATTTGCTGGTTCCCTCCATTTGCTGGTTCCCTCCATTTGCTGGTTCCCTCCATTTGCTGGTTCCCTCCATTTGCTGGTTCCCTCCATTTGCTGGTTCCCTCCATTTGCTGGTCCCTCCATTTGCTGGTTCCCTCCATTTGCTGGTTCCCTCCATTTGCTGGTTCCCTCCATTTGCTGGTTCCCTTCCATTTGCTGGTTCCCTCCATTTGCTGGTTCCCTCCATTTGCTGGTTCCCTCCATTTGCTGGTTCCCTCCATTTGCTGGTTCCCTCCATTTGCTGGTCCCTCCATTTGCTGGTCCCTCCATTTGCTGGTTCCCTCCATTTGCTGGTTCCCTCCATTTGCTGGTTCCCTCCATTTGCTGGTTCCCTCCATTTGCTGGTTCCCTCCATTTGCTGGTTCCCTCCATTTGCTGGTCCCTCCATTTGCTGGTTCCCTCCATTTGCTGGTTCCCTCCATTTGCTGGTTCCCTCCATTTGCTGGTTCCCTCCATTTGCTGGTTCCCTCCATTTGCTGGTTCCCTCCATTTGCTGGTCCCTCCATTTGCTGGTCCCTCCATTTGCTGGTTCCCTCCATTTGCTGGTTCCCTCCATTTGCTGGTTCCCTCCATTTGCTGGTTCCCTCCATTTGCTGGTTCCCTCCATTTGCTGGTTCCCTCCATTTGCTGGTCCCTCCATTTGCTGGTTCCCTCCATTTGCTGGTTCCCTTCATTTGCTGGTCCCTCCATTTGCTGGTTCCCTCCATTTGCTGGTTCCCTTCATTTGCTGGTCCCTCCATTTGCTGGTTCCCTTCATTTGCTGGTTCCCTCCATTTGCTGGTCCCTCCATTTGCTGGTTCCCTCCATTTGCTGGTCCCTCCATTTGCTGGTTCCCTCCATTTGCTGGTTCCCTTCATTTGCTGGTCCCTCCATTTGCTGGTTCCCTTCATTTGCTGGTTCCCTCCATTTGCTGGTTCCCTCCATTTGCTGGTCCCTCCATTTGCTGGTTCCCTCCATTTGCTGGTTCCCTTCATTTGCTGGTCCCTCCATTTGCTGGTTCCCTTCATTTGCTGGTTCCCTCCATTTGCTGGTTCCCTCCATTTGCTGGTCCCTCCATTTGCTGGTTCCCTCCATTTGCTGGTTCCCTCCATTTGCTGGTCCCTCCATTTGCTGGTTCCCTCCATTTGCTGGTTCCCTTCATTTGCTGGTTCCCTCCATTTGCTGGTTCCCTCCATTTGCTGGTTCCCTCCATTTGCTGGTTCCCTCCATTTGCTGGTTCCCTCCATTTGCTGGTTCCCTCCATTTGCTGGTTCCCTCCATTTGCTGGTTCCCTCCATTTGCTGGTTCCCTCCATTTGCTGGTTCCCTCCATTTGCTGGTTCCCTCCATTTGCTGGTCCCTCCATTTGCTGGTTCCCTCCATTTGCTGGTTCCCTCCATTTGCTGGTTCCCTCCATTTGCTGGTTCCCTCCATTTGCTGGTTCCCTCCATTTGCTGGTTCCCTCCATTTGCTGGTTCCCTCCATTTGCTGGTCCCTCCATTTGCTGGTTCCCTCCATTTGCTGGTTCCCTCCATTTGCTGGTTCCCTCCATTTGCTGGTTCCCTCCATTTGCTGGTTCCCTCCATTTGCTGGTTCCCTCCATTTGCTGGTTCCCTCCATTTGCTGGTTCCCTCCATTTGCTGGTTCCCTCCATTTGCTGGTTCCCTCCATTTGCTGGTCCCTCCATTTGCTGGTTCCCTCCATTTGCTGGTTCCCTCCATTTGCTGGTTCCCTCCATTTGCTGGTTCCCTCCATTTGCTGGTTCCCTCCATTTGCTGGTTCCCTCCATTTGCTGGTTCCCTCCATTTGCTGGTTCCCTCCATTTGCTGGTCCCTCCATTTGCTGGTTCCCTTCATTTGCTGGTTCCCTCCATTTGCTGGGTCCCTCCATTTGCTGGTCCCTCCATTTGCTGGTTCCCTCCATTTGCTGGTTCCCTCCATTTGCTGGTTCCCTCCATTTGCTGGTTCCCTCCATTTGCTGGTCCCTCCATTTGCTGGTTCCCTCCATTTGCTGGTTCCCTCCATTTGCTGGTTCCCTCCATTTGCTGGTTCCCTCCATTTGCTGGTTCCCTCCATTTGCTGGTTCCCTCCATTTGCTGGTTCCCTCCATTTGCTGGTTCCCTCCATTTGCTGGTCCCTCCATTTGCTGGTTCCCTCCATTTGCTGGTCCCTCCATTTGCTGGTTCCCTCCATTTGCTGGTCCCTCCATTTGCTGGTTCCCTCCATTTGCTGGTTCCCTCCATTTGCTGGTTCCCTCCATTTGCTGGTCCCTCCATTTGCTGGTTCCCTCCATTTGCTGGTTCCCTCCATTTGCTGGTTCCCTCCATTTGCTGGTTCCCTCCATTTGCTGGTTCCCTCCATTTGCTGGTTCCCTCCATTTGCTGGTTCCCTCCATTTGCTGGTTCCCTCCATTTGCTGGTTCCCTCCATTTGCTGGTTCCCTCCATTTGCTGGTTCCCTCCATTTGCTGGTTCCCTCCATTTGCTGGTTCCCTCCATTTGCTGGTTCCCTCCATTTGCTGGTTCCCTCCATTTGCTGGTCCCTCCATTTGCTGGTCCCTCCATTTGCTGGTTCCCTTCATTTTTCTGTTTCTTCAGATTAAGCGTGGCCAAGAAGGCTCGAGGCCGGGGGGTTGCGCGGCTGCTTGTCAAGCACTTGATAGCACATGCAGCCGAGCAGGTGCGAGGTAGAGAGCTGGGGGTCCTTGTAATATAATGTTATACACCGCCAAGGAAGAAAGAAAGAAACATTAAGCTTCCTAAGCGCCCGGTTGCGTGAAGGATAGCGCAGTCTCTAGATGAAGCAGGTAAAGACGCCTCCCTTCTTTTTGTAATGGACCCAGTGTCACTCCTTCCTGTGAGCGCAGGGGGGGCGCAATCACCTTCGAAAGGTGCATTTTATCAAAATAATCGAACCCACGCCTACCCAGTCGTAGCCCTAGCCAGGTCCATGGTGCCCCTAGTGACGCACCATTAGACCATGTGACTCATGTTGACTGGCGCCAACCATGTGGTATGTGAGGGGACTGGGGAGTCATCAGGCATACCGGTAGATGCGGCTGACATACATTTGTGTGCCCCATGCGCTGCTGAAAAGCGAATGCTTGATTCATCTACATGGGGTGGGACTGGTCGTCACTTGAACGAGCTTTAGTTGAGAGGGAGTGTGTTTGCGTATCGTTAATGTGTGGGAGACACAAGTGAAGTGTGGAGAAGTGTGGACTGTCCAGCAGAGCATCATATTTGATGCATCGGACATGCGCTAGTTAACCTGAACAGGCACTAAACACACGTGTATAAATAAATATGTGTAGACATGGGGTCATTGAGCCTCTACCCTGCACATCTTGAGCAAGGGCATTGATAGCCTGATAGGGCTTCAGCGATTTTGTTATTGACCTCTTCACTTCTTTCTTACGCAAAGAACTAACCTTACAAGCCACCTTATCCCACAGCACACCCGGCATCTCGATGGCTTCACTATTGCTCTGCCATTGAGTTCTAGATGAGTTCACCATTGCTTCAGTTGCTAGGAAGGCATGTCGTTGTCTTTGCTGACTCATGGATCCTGGAACCCCTGATCGCGTAGGGAGTGTCCCAGATCAAGCTCTCCACCACCGTGGCCCAGAAAGAGGCCTTTGCGCTGTATCTGTCCTGCGGCTGGCGACTGGAGAATGAGCAGTGGATGGACAGATATGGGCTCTGTATACGTAACCTGATGCTGGATGTGAGCCCTGTACCTGCCACTTGATGCTGAATGTTAGCCCTGTACTACCCGCTGCTTGATGTTGCAAGCGGCAAAGCCCTGATGAAGATATGAGGTATGAGGCAGGCAAGCACCATAAGCTAACCAGCTTCTTTAAATGATCATGTGTGATTGCGAAAGTGTGATGATTTGAATGAAGTGTGATGCCCCTGTATTTCAAGATTTCACGTTTCAGCTGTACAAGGGTATTCAGCGTTTGTGGCGCCAAGACGCACGCGCGTTGTGTTTTTTCATTTTACTGTGCTTGACAAACGACTCCAGTGCAAAAGAGGTGTACGGCCGTGAGGATGTGGTACATAAGGGCATGTTGCTTGGGCCACCGGGCACTGGGCTTAGGCTGGTCAAGGCATGGTCTCCATTGGACCAATGGCGGCCGTCTGTTAAGGTGGCGTCCATTCAAAGGGGGTAAGGCTCAAACGGACCATACCATTCGTTTGCCTCCATGGGCAACGCAGCCGAGCCTTTCGAGCAGGGCCCATAGGGGTAATTTATTGGCAGGTCTTTGTAGACAGCAAGACATTTCCGGCCTTACTTCCAGACACTAGGGTCGAGGCTAGGGGTCCAGACTTCCTTGTCGACCTCTGGGAAACGTACATGATGATGAAGTGCGCGTGTTACCATCCAAGCCACTGCTCGACCTACGACCCGTGGGCACTCAAGAGGTCCCTCACTGGGTCCCTGCTAAGATAGCGGATCATGGCTGAGCTCTGTCAATGACGTGACACCTCTGGGCATTGCTCAAAAGGCTTGGCCGCTCGGCTGAGCTCTGTGTCTGGCACTAGCAGGCTTCTAATGGCGGCAAGTGGCTCCAGACTCCTCGGACAAAGCATTCGTCTATGCAACCTGTAGGCTCAGCTCGAACCCGTGGCTCGAACCCATGAGTCATGATAAGCAGGGGCGCAGGGCGTCAAGGACTGCATGCGGCCCCGAGTTGAGCAAGAACTCGGCTTTGAAGAACAAGCCAACGTCCGGCATGCTGGGACATGACAAATGAGTTACTGTAGTAGGAAAGCGAGGGGGGGGGGTGACATGACAAATGAATTGATGGGAAAGCAGGGGGGGGTGACATGACAAATTAATTGATGGGAAAGCAGAGGGGGGGCAGTGACATGACAAATGAATTGATGGGAAAGCAGGGGGGGGGAGGGGGGGCAGTGAGCCACGTTCTTGGCGCCCCATGCTTGGCCCTGTCATGCTGTCGCATCAGAGCAACATTGTCCTCCCACGGATGCCAAACCAAACCGAGAACAGCGGATGTGCCTGGTCTGCGTGAAAAAAAGCAACTCATCAGTTGGTTGCAGCTGCATAACAGTTGGGTAAGCTGGGGGATTAGTTCCTGATGGCAGCTGCCGCCTTGCTGACATCCAAGAGTAGCGGCAGATGATAGCAGCGGATGTCCTTCGCTTCGTAGTTGTCGGCAGCACGCTTCATGTGCCAGACAGGCGGGCGCCCATGCGGCTGAGCCTTTACAGCATGGCCGAGAGGTGTAATGTCATGGACGTGCCATCTGCATGGGGCAATACTGCATGGGGCAATACTGCATGGATGAAACTCAATTTCTTTAATCAAAATGAAGGGGCATGACAGAAAACCTTTCTTTGATAGCGTACGGGATCATGGGAGGAAGTATTTGGATCAAAATAAGGGATCAAGTTTGGGATCAGGATTCAGAGAGAGGGACCAGGGGCAAGGGAGTGGATGCAAAGGACGCGTCTATCATTCTGGACAGAGTTGTTCCTGCCAGAAAGAGTACCAGTACAGAACATGACACAGCTAGAAGGAGGTCTTGAACATATTGCTGCCTCGGCTATGGACCTCCCACATGAACAACTTTCCACCATCTCTGTCGACATTGACTTGCAGTGGAATGCGCAGCCACACGCATGTCGCCCCTCAGTTGTAGCAGGCTCTAGTTAATCCAGGTCCTAATGTTAACCAGGGAGCCCTCCATGAAATATTCCTTTCCCAGCATGAGCAACTGCTTGAACCCGCCCTTCGCGAACGAGCAGACCTTAAACCTTCAGGGTTAAAAGGGTTCAGGCATTCGGGGATCGAAAATGCATGCACAACTGAGGAGGGGGGAGCAGGTAGCATGGCGGCCTACCAGCAAAGAGCAGGGTGGGAAGCGTCGCTCGAAGCTGGCCAGCTGCGCAATGTGTTGTCGGACCTAGATGGCCGGAAATGGTAAATCTTGTTGTTGTGCCGCCCAAAGGCACCTACCGATAGCAGCAGGGGTGGCAACAGCTCTGCAACATACCTGAGCATGCTGGGGAGCGACGCTGCCCAGCATGCCCGCCATGATGTTCTACTTTCACTCGGATTGCTGCCACAGCGACAATGGTGAGCATCGAACGTCACTTTTGGGCCCTTCAGAAGCTGGGGAACATGCAACAGGACCTCTTTAGTCATTACATCATGCTGTTGTCCAACCACAGACACGCATGTGCACACTAATTTGCGCACAGTTTCATGAGAGGTGGATGATAAGCGGTTGACCGTCCGCTTCTGCCTCAAGTATCAAAAGAGTGTCGAGGGAATTCTGTCTGGCGTTCATGACATAAGGGGGGCAGGCCTCAAAGGAACGAGCTTGGTTTCGGAAGCGCCTTCCCCGCAGACCCGCCTTTAGGTGGCTCTGCGTATGATTGTTTCCCTGATTGACAAGGCTGCTCTATCATGGATTTAGCAACGGCTGCAGCCGCATCCGGTGCCGCCGCTCCGGACATGGCGCAGATACTTGCCGGTGGGTTCGAGTTACGACCCGGTGTTGCAAACTCGCTGTTCATCGGCCTGATTACAATTGCACTCGCCACCCAACCGCCTAAACAGACGCATACAGACCCCATGAGCAGCATCGGCAGCGTGCCCCCCCCCGCCAGCACCACGGCCATCCCTCACATGACACTGGAGAAGGTTGGCACGAAGATGTGATGCGGAGCATGGGGGGTCTCGACCTTCCGAGCGTGAACGACCTAGACGTAGCCGCGGCTGCGGCAGCTGCTGCCATGGAGGTCCTTGCCCCTCCGGCTGACAGTGACGAAGACAGCAGCAGCAGCGACGATGACAGCGACAGCACCAGCGACGAGGACGAGGACATGGTGAGCTGGCGGCTGCCGCGTCCGCCTGGTAGCTTGCATTCAGAACGCTGACGAAATTGCATGGTGCCATCAACCGCTGTCAATCGGAAGCGCATATGTATTGGGCATGCCTAGGTGTGGAAGCAAAGTGATGTGCACTGTCGTCTGCGCATCCATGCTACATGCATCCTTACATGCTCTTCACAGCAAACAGGACCTTCGCTGCTTTTCACAGGCTAGAGGCACTGCACATACACATACCTATCCAGTGCTGTGCCGATGACGGTCCTTACAGTGGCTGAATTACGTAGCTGAGTTTCAGTCACCGTAATTTCCAGGCACAGCAAGCTACTTATTCAAATAAAGCACTGTTATTACTTTCACAATTTCCGAATTGTGGCGCAATTGCTCAGGACTGCATATAAACTTATTTCCTGCCTGAGCACCACACCAGCCCACGGCACCAGCAGTATGCACCAACCCTGGGCACCAGCTCTAATGAATGTGTGTGTGTGCCGTGTGTGCATGTCGTGTTGGTAAGCTGCCTCCATCTTCCTAATTAACCTTTTGCAAAGCTGACGAAGGTGTCACGTCCTGCAGGCTGATGGCCCGAGCCTTGCAGGGCAGGCCCCCAGCCCCAGCTTACTAGTGCGAGTGGTTCTGACCCCTATCGCCGCCGAGGGTGCCGAGGGCGTCTCTATGACGCTGCATGTGTGTGACGAGGCTGGTGTGAGTGCCATGGAGTGTGAGAAGGATGATAGCCCGCTGAGCTCTGTGGTCAGCAGCGATGTCAGCAGCTCGGAAAGCGATGTGGAGGAGGTGGATATGGACCA
Organism: Limnomonas spitsbergensis; assembly: GCA_037349105.1. Classification (NCBI taxonomy): domain Eukaryota; kingdom Viridiplantae; phylum Chlorophyta; class Chlorophyceae; order Chlamydomonadales; genus Limnomonas; species Limnomonas spitsbergensis. The sequence goes on along the minus strand of JAYJMM010000101.1, from coordinate 3,435,453 downwards.
GGTGAGAAAGGGGTGGGGGAGTGTGGATATGAACCAGGTGAAGGGGGGCTGTTCAAGTGTGGAATGCAGGTGCAGGGATGTGTGGAATGCAGTTCCAGGGAAGTGTGGAATGCAGGTGCAGGAATTTGGGTTCTGGAAGTATGTAGTGCTGGTGGGGAGGGGGTAGGGTTTGGGGGTTTGGTGGAACACTGATGCGTGGCTCAAGGTTTCAGTATTTAAATGTTGGGAAGTGTGGACCAGGTGTGGGGAGGAGAGGGTTTGGGAAGAGTGGACCAATTTGTATGTTTATGATTGGGGAATGGTGGCAAGCAGTTGCCAGGGTAGCAGATTCAGGCAGTTTAGAGCTGATGCCAGGGTAAAGGAGTACACATGCAAGCAGCCAGCTGTATTTTCTTTATTGTCGGTGCATTTTTTTTTGAATTGTGTGCACTGGATGGTCAGGAACCTGCGTTCCTATTCCCTTTGTCATACCCTGGCTCAACGCCAATTAATTGAACTTAGGTTGAGCTTAGGCTGCATCCCGGCTGCAGCCGGAGGGGACCTTTCACAACCCTTAACTCTAAACCCTTGATCCTGCAGCCCGAAAGCCCCGTAACGGTTTCTTCAGATGTACCCCAGCTATCAGTTGGTCCCCATTTAACCCTTTTTCACACCAACCCTTAACCCTAAAGCAGTGTTCTGGTTCATACCTACAACCAACACGACCTTGATCCCAATGTAGATGAGGGGCCTCATTGATGCGGCCTACGCCGACCACGATGAAGAGGACGGAGATGTTGTCAAGGGTGCCACCGCGGCACACAAGGAGCTGGTGCGTCGTCCCGGCTGAAATAAATAAATATATTTGCTCAAGTAAATAAATAAATGTATATAAATGTAAACATGCTTACCTGGGGACTGCAATTTTCATTTGACTTACCACGTGTATTAACTATTTATTTATTTCATGCTGCTGTTATCCCGCTTAGGCTCCACGCACGTTTAATTATTTTGGGGGGCTGCGTGGTGTATAACATTGAATAATTTCCGGGCGGGTGCGCGGGGGGATTAAAAAGCAACATCGCACGTGCGCCGCAAGCCAGGGTCCTTCCATGCCCTTCGAGCAACCCCGGGTACAGCCGGGCAATCTTTTCTCATTTCCAGGCTATCCTGGGGAAGGCCTTATTCTCGCCTGGGTCGATTAAGAAGATTTGTTTGCGAAGGCGAGTGCGAAGGTGTGAAGAAAATGTGGATTTCTGTCACAAATTTCGCGACGTGGACTTACACCTCTATCAGTGTAAATAAATCGTCGATGGCAATTGCTCTGAGCACATCGAATCCATATACGGCCTTGTCGGCCGGCTGTATGTCAGTCTGATTACGCTTATGAAAATCAGAAAATACCGAGTTGATGTAAAAGAGAGCCCGGCCAAGGGCGGGCAGCAGTGCCGATATTTGGCTTTGGGGTTTGAGGCTTGCACCGGCCTTCTTATCTTCTCACTATATTTTCCACGTTTTTCTGTCCGATCATAGACAAACACTTGAGAGCACCCTAGGCCCTCTACCTGTTACTGCTACAAAATGCAACCGGCCAGCGGTTGCTCTTCTCAGGATGACGACAGATGCCGGTATTGTGCCGAAGCGACAACTCGTCATACGGAACCAAGCCAATTGTGTGCAAAAATCAGAACATTGGAGACTGCTGTCTCCTGCAGGACTAGTTTGCTGCGGGAGATGGCGCAGCAAACTGTATTTCTGAGATGTTTCAGGGATACGTGGCCTGGGTCCCGACGCTCGAACTTCATACGCGAGGGTGCATGTGCACCAGTGCTTATTGTAGGACATGTGCTTATTGTAGTACATGCCAGAACACTTTCGGGGGACCAGCAGGCGGCCATTAGTCGGCCGATTGGGAGCAAACCTTGACCAGCCTACTGTCGGTGGCCCGGGCAGTAGGGCTTTCTGCACCAGGGCCCCGCGGCTGTAGGCCGTGATGTAGCTGAATTGTAGCTGAAGCCTTCTAAAATAATCAGTGATGTGCCCCTCAGCGTTCCTGTAGCCATCGCCCTCGTAAAGAGCATGAGGAAAGGCAGAGCGGAACTACAAATATTTATAATGCTGATGTCATGAAGACTTTTTTGTAATGCTGATGTCGTTAAGACATATTTATAGTGCTGATATCATTAAGACATATTTATAAAGGGATCCTTGGTTTACAATTATTCGTCCTCCTCTATATCGTATCCAATTTGAACTGTACTTGACCTAGTAGTTGAGTGATCCTGTGATGCCTCGGTGTTTTGATTCACTTTCCTTCCCGTTATTTATCCCTGTTGCGCAGGGCCTCTCAGAACAGCCGCCGCCTTTGGACGTGGAGGTCACCGAGAGCGAGATCCTGGAGCCCGCTGGCAGCATCATGTCTGTGTTTGAGGGCATGGTGGTCATCCAGGGGCCGCCAAACTCACGAGCACTGAGCGAAGGGTGAGGCCCAGGGACTCAGGCCTTTGGGGATGAAGGCGCCTTGTGGGGGTGAACGAGATCTCGATATGTTTGAACATTGACTGTCTGTTTATAACAGACAGTTACTAGTGAGGGCTAGTGGGGGACGAAGAAAAGCTTGGGGCACACAAAAGTCAGAAATTCTCCCTGGCCTTCAGGCCTAGACAACAAACGGACGGACAGACCGACGGGCAGACGGAATGGCGTAGGGTGACTCAAGGAGCAGGGCCCCCAGGGGCCTATGGCCGTCCAGGGGGCGCTGCTGACAATACAGAAAGTGAGCCCTCCGAAGGTGAGCTCTGTTGCACTGTCCCTCGCCGTGACTGGTGACTGCAGTAGCTGCCAATGAGGTTCAATTATTCACACCTGCGATTCATACCAATTCACACAGCCAAAATAGGAGTGGATGCAGAAACAGTATTTGCGAAACTGGGCAGCTAACCCCGTCTATTTCAAAATGCTTTCCATCAGAGTGGATGTATAAATGCGTTCATTTGAAATAAGCAGTCTCGGTTATCTCTTTCTCACGTTAACTCATTTTCACTTATTACTTATTTTTACTTAATTTTACTCAAGTTTACCCACTTTTTGTCTACTGGCAGGAGTGTCATCTGCTTGGACGACCGGACTGCCATTGGCCGGGTGGAGGAGGTGTTTGGACCGATCATGATGCCGTTGTATGCACTGAGGTACCGTATTTGAATGAAGGGTCTAGGGTTAAAAGTAGGTTTGGACCTATAATGATGCTGGGATTTGTGTACAGGCCCAGCTTTGCCTGGAGGAAAGACGTGGGGTTGAAGGATCCCATAAGCCGATTATGCACCTCTTGCTATGCTTGCATCTATATTCTCTGCTCTGCACGTTGCTGGACTCAAATATTCCTTATTCGGTAAATTGGGTAGATGCAATATTGCTATAGCTATGACTGTTGTAGGGGGCACTGTACTGTACTGTACTGTACTGTACTGTACTGTACTGTACTGTACTGATTGAGTTATTCAGAAAGATGTGCAGAAGTAAATGATGTAGGAATCATGGCTGAATATTAAAAACAATCAAGGAAACACATATAGGGAATGCAGTTGCCAGCACTGCTTGTTTTTCCGGCTACAAGTTCAACTTCGGCAGGCCGCCCAGCGGCTGGCAAAGGCCCGATTAGGACCAAGCCTGAACCAGCCTACGACTGGTGGCCAAAGCAGAGCAAGGCAGGCCACAAAGAAGTCCTCTGGCCGGCAGTCAGAGTGCAGCTGACATGTATCTGAGTCATGGAGAAGAAAACAAACACTGGTTGCCGGACTGCGCTCACTCATGCCATGCCCCCTGGCCCCCCTTTCCTTTCCTCCCATCAGGTATGCCGGGCCGGGCAAGGCCCCTGCCAGCCTCCGCATGGGGGCTGTGGTGTTTTCGGTGCCAAGGCTGAGCACATTCATTCTGCCTGAGGAGCTGGTGAGAAGCCAAGGGCTGCTGGAGGTCGGCAGCAAACCTTGTATTTTATTTTTTGACGCGTCATACCCTGGGTGGCTAGGAGGATGCCATATTGCCATCTCTGAACTCTGTGGCTATGGAGGATGGCTATGGAGGATGCCAGCTCTGTGGTGAGCTTCAATACTCTCTCTATCAGGAGCTACGGCAGTGATCTGCTCCCAGAAGTAATCATAAATACTTACTGGACTTATGCCGACCATGAGAATCAGCATTTTGATGGGAAATAGCGCCTTCTAATGTATATTTCGGTCTGTAGATCGCTGCATGACTGCCTTTGATAGCAATCTTTCGCCCATGGTGTGGCAATGGTGTGGTAGGGCGTGGGCTTTTTAGGTAGGGTACAGCATTTTAGTGATGCTGGTGGTGTGATTGGGCCCGGATGGTCGGATGATGCATGACAGTGTCTCAGTTGCAAGGCTCTATGCCGTCCCTCCTGTCCCCAACCTTGCAGACCTGACTCTGCTGACCTAACCACGCGGCACTAAAAAAGGCATAGATTATGGCCGTGTGCGACGTAGCGTCTAATGCAGGCTGCCTTTTGCCACAGGCTGCGATGTATGAGGTCCTGAATTTGCGTCGTGCCATCCTCTCCTTTTGCAGTATAAACAATCCAAGGTGGCCGCAGACGTTGAGGAGGTGGACCCGACGGGGGAAGAGGATGTGTACTTCAGTGATGACGAGCAGGAGGCAGCACATCAGGTATGTGTACTTCAGTGATGACGAGCAGGAGGCAGCACATCAGGTATGTGTACTTCAGTGATGACGAGCAGGAGGCAGCACATCAGGTATGTGTACTTCAGTGATGACGAGCAGGAGGCAGCACATCAGGTATGTGTACTTCAGTGATGACGAGCAGGAGGCAGCACATCAGGTATGTGTACTTCAGTGATGACGAGCAGGAGGCAGCACATCAGGTATGTGTACTTCAGTGATGACGAGCAGGAGGCAGCACATCAGGTATGTGGACTTCAGTGATGACGAGCAGGAGGCAGCACATCAGGTATGTGTACTTCAGTGATGACGAGCAGGAGGCAGCACATCAGGTATGTGTACTTCAGTGATGACGAGCAGGAGGCAGCACATCAGGTATGTGTACTTCAGTGATGACGAGCAGGAGGCAGCACATCAGGTATGTGTACTTCAGTGATGACGAGCAGGAGGCAGCACATCAGGTATGTGTACTTCAGTGATGACGAGCAGGAGGCAGCACATCAGGTATGTGGACTTCAGTGATGACGAGCAGGAGGCAGCACATCAGGTATGTGTACTTCAGTGATGACGAGCAGGAGGCAGCACATCAGGTATGTGTACTTCAGTGATGACGAGCAGGAGGCAGCACATCAGGTATGTGTACTTCAGTGATGACGAGCAGGAGGCAGCACATCAGGTATGTGTACTTCAGTGATGACGAGCAGGAGGCAGCACATCAGGTATGTGTACTTCAGTGATGACGAGCAGGAGGCAGCACATCAGGTATGTGTACTTCAGTGATGACGAGCAGGAGGCAGCACATCAGGTATGTGTACTTCAGTGATGACGAGCAGGAGGCAGCACATCAGGTATGCATCTTGTGCTTTTTCACTGTCTTGTCAGTCGTGCACATCCTCGCAGATGAGCAGATGAGTCATGCACATCAGGTACGAGTCTTGTGCTTTTTCACTGTCTTGTCAGTCGTGCACATTCTTGCGGATCAGCAGATGAGTCATGCACATTCTTGCGGATCAGCAGATGATTCGTGCAGATTTGTGCGCCCAAGCGGCCGAGCCTTTTTGAGCAGGGCCCAGAGGTGTGTAACGTTATCAACGTTTCTGCGGATCAGGAGATGAGTCAAACACATCCGTTGTGGCATGGCACCCGGAACTTGGGACTCAGCATATATGTTGGTTTGATATTTGAGGGTTGAAAGGTTCAGGCTCAGTCACGATTCTCCAGCCACGGATGTGTCATTTGTGTCTCTCCGGCTGATCAGAACATCCCCTCTGCTCGATCACGGACTCAATTGATGATGGTGTCATGGGCTGGAGCCCCCTTTTCCAGAACACATGGGCCCATCTTAGAATGACATCTGGATGGTAGGTAAGTGGTTACTGTGCAGTAGCTCAATGGTTGCTGAGTCATGTATTTGAACTCAGAAGCCCCTGTCCCGCCCCCTGCGTGCTTGCTGCAGTGGAAGTTGAAGTGCAAGCGCAAGGCCGAGGGGGTCCCGGAGCCGCCTCCCCGCTCGGCCGGGCAGCCGCACGGCCGCGGGGGACGAGGTGGCGGCAGGGGCAGGGGAGGCGCTGCGTCCTCAGGGAGTCTGGTGGCGCATGCGATGGCTTCGCAGATGGCCGCCCAGCTTGGGATCAACGGTGGCCGGGGCAGCAAAGGCGGGCAAAGGAAGCATCATGCCCATGAAGGGACCCCCGCCCCGGCCCCGGCCCCGGCCCCGCATCGAGAGAGAGGCCCCATGCCTACTGCGCACTATGGCGGTCACCAGCAGCCGGGCCATGTGATGCACGCTGCGGGCCACCACTACCAGCCGCCGGGCCCAGTCGCGCAGCTGCCCTATGGGGCCCCTCCCCCTGGGTACGGATCCGGGCCCCCGCCCTCTGGGTATGGATCCGGACCCCCTCCCCCTGGTTACGGATCCGGGCCCCCACCCCCCGGGTATGGATCCAGGCCCCCGCCCCAAGAGTCACCGCAAGGCCAATACCGCCAGCCATATCCGCCTCAGGCTCCCCTCCCACCGACTGGGAGCGGATACCCGGGTCAAGGACCTCCGCCTCAGCACTACGGTGGACACCCCACGCCGCAGTACGGGGCTCCCCAGCAACCTCAGCACTACGGGGCTCCCCCGCCACAGCACTACGGGGCTCCTCCACCGCAGCAGTACGCAGCGCCTCCGCCGCAGCACTACGGGGCCCCGCCGCCGCAGCACTATGGTGGCCCCCCGCCTCCTCAGCAGTACGGCGCACCGCCACCTCAGCAACAGTACGGTACTCCCCCGCAACAGCCAGGCGGACCTGGACCTGGTCAGCCACAACAGTGGCAACATCCGGGTAAGTAAGGGGGAGTTGCTGTTCCAGTATACAAATCCACCCCTTTTTACGTCTGTTTCTTTCCTTTCTCCTTACGCCATTCGTTTATTTCCTGCCAACCATCCAGTCGGACGCCCACGCCACGCGGCCGGGCCTTTTCAGCATATGGCCTAGAGGTGTAACGTCATTGACATCCTGATATCCACCCCAAGGATTGTGGATGGGTTGCATGGCTAGCCACTGGGGATTTCGCCTGTAGGTGTTGCTTGCTGCGGAAGCAAGATCCCTCAACATGCACCCTATCACACCTTCAACATGCACCTTTCCACACGTGCACTAGCTGAGAGTATTGCGTTGAAAACCTGCACCCCTCATGATTGTTAAACATGATGCAGTAGGAGGGGCTCTTGGGGACCTCTTTGTGCTGGAGGGGTTACCCCCCTGCTCTGCTTGGGCCCCCGAAAAGGGGGGAGCAGGGGGGGGGGGCTTGCCTTCTGGGACCCAAATCGAGAAAGAAAGAAAGATACGCCCCGTGGGAGGCGTGAGAGTTAAGGAAACAGCGTAGTCTGGGCCGAAGCCATATCCGCGCCGTTATCCAAATTGAGCTCTGTTATCATTCCATTTGCCTGGTCGCCCATGAGTGCAAGGCCCTTGCGGGCTACGTAAAGCCCATTAAGCCCATGGCATGCTCTGTAATCTGTATAGCTTTTTTGAAGTATGGGTTGATGGAATGTCCTTGGAGCTTCCTAGGATATCATAGTTTGATGCGAACCGTAACACTGGGTGGACTTCGCTCGCAATTTATTAATTAATTATTTGGGGTGCGCACATCCAGGTCCGCGCGCGCTTATATTTATTCAAAAATCGCCGCTGCGCGGAGTGTCAGCCAGGTGAAATTAATATCATCTACGTCATACGCGGCGTTAAATCACATGATCTGCGAAACATGGCAGCTGCGTGGCCGCTTTTTAACTTTTTCTTGGCTGCGCGATGGAAATTCAGATTGCTTTTTGGGGGGGGGGGCACGGAACCTACCTGTTCATGCTTGCGGTACTGACGGAATTTACCAACATTGGCTCACGGTCCTATCCATCTTGTGTGGCATGTTCTCCCCATCTGCTCAGGGGCCTACCGCTAGGATGGACGTCTGTTATTATCTACAGTGTGGAGCAGGGCAGGGAGCCCACCTCGTGCACAAGTGGGAGTCTCAACGGGTGGAGGCGCAAGCGCCCTAACCAGTTACCACCGTCGCCATTGCATATGGCACATGGTGGCCTGATGTGAATCCGCTAATGATCCGGATTGCAAGTCTTATTTCATGGCCGACGGCAACCAACGAGAATCTGTTGAAGCAAAGGATACATTGAAGCATCCTCCGATTCTTTGAGTTGCACGGCTGGGACTGGGCACAGGGGCTAGGGTTGGGCATGCAGGGCCTGCTGGTACAGTCCCGGTTGTACATGGAATTGGGCAGTTTTGTCACTTGGAATTTCGGAACCTCCTTGGTATATGTTTCAATGATTCGAGGTTGTGGGCCTGGCTTGTATGCAATGTACGGTGCACTGTTTAGTGGAGGGTGCTTCAGCTACACTTCAGCTACATCAAGGCCTATGGCCACGAGAGTATGGCCACGAGGGCCTGCCCATCCCCGCTCCCTAAGGTGATCTTGCACGCTGGGATGTGTTGAAATGTGTCTGGGACAAATGCACAAGATCTGGCCTTATTTCATCCTTACCTTAAGTTTCTGTTTTCCCTCGGAATAGTTGGGCGCCCACGCGCCCAAGCTTTAATGAGCAGGGCCCAAAGGTGTAATGTCATTGACAAGATCTGGCAATCACTGACATGCATGAAGACAAACACATTGAGTTGAATTGTACCGTAGACGTTCTTTGCCTTCGCACCGTTTATAATGCTACTTTGCCGTGAGGAATAACACGCGGTTTGATCATTTACCATTTAAGCCGTGGCCAAGTGCCCGGCAGAGGGAGTTGTGCTTGAGGCAGGGCGGCGATTAAGGTGCCTTTTACATGCTGACGATCACTCCCTACTAGCTGGCAGCTCGGCAGGGCTGCAACGCATGCTAGATGCCCTGCATGAATATGCAGCGGCTAAACAGCTCCAGGTCAACGTCAGCAAGACAGAGTTCGGCAGCCGCTTAGCAGCGCAGCGCCGGCAACCAGCCCATATATGCGTCTTCGGCCCTGATAGAACAGTGCTGAAGCGTGTCCAAGTTCTTGGGCATGATTCAGCACGAGAGCGGTAGCGTGCAAAAGGCCATGCAAGGAAAAGAGGCGCCTCTGGCTGCTGCGCTGCAGCGTGTCCGCCGTATGGCAGCCAAGGTGCGCCTGAGGCATCATTTACCTACTCGCATCCGGCTAGTGGCCACATACGCAGCTCATGCATCCAACTACGGTGATGTGGTGTGGGCCACCGGTCACCTCCGACTGCAACACTATCTCCAGAGCAAGCTGCAGTCCAGCTTTCTACAGCACCTGCGTCAGGCAGAGGGGCTCCCTGCGTCAGCTGCCAGTTGGGGAGTCCTGAAGGAGCTACAGATCCAACCGTTACATCGAGTTTGGTGGCGTCATGTCCTTTGCTTTTACAATGCAGCGGTAGCACTGACAGCACGTGAAGACAGCCCACTCATGGCGGCAGCCATGGCGGCTGATATGCACTTTGCGCTCAGTCAGACCACTGGATGACGCCACCGGTGCAGTGAACTGCTATGTGCCTTATAGGAGCTAGAGCGGGGAGCAGCCGCCCCCAAACTGCGTCAAGCAACGGCTGACCTACAGCTTCTCCCCGTCGCAAGGGTGCTAGCGCTAGTGGACGATGCCTATGAGCGGGCGCTGATGGAGGTCGTCGGCCGGGAAGACCCTAGGGACCCCGCAACCAAAGACAGGTATGCGGCCGCCTACTACGCCTGGTTTCAGCCTGCAGCAGACGCAAGCCAGGAACCGCACTAGAAAAAGGGCGTGCACTCGTGTGTGCACTAGCTTAAGGCTGCGACTCGAAGCGGCCAGCACAGCTGATAATAGAGGACGGCGTGACACACGCTAATGCCAACGGTGCTGGGCTGAGGGACACAGCCAACTTGTCAATAACGTTACACCTCTGGGCCCGCTCAAAGCTCGGCCGCGTGGGCGCCCAACTGTTCAGAAGGGAGTAAAGAAGGAAGAGAGGGGGAAAGGAACAAAAGGAGAGGCCGGGAAGGCAACGAAGACCAAGTCCAACACCCAAGTTCCACTAGAGACTAACCCTCAACAAAGCCTCTAAAAAAAGATAAGTCCAGAAAAGCAAGCGTATCCCACTCCTGCTTGGCCGCGAGGGCGCCCCACTGATCAGAAGGGAGAAGAGAAGAAACTAAAAAGGGGGCAAACAACATGTGAAGGATGCGCTGCATATGTGATTTCAGTGCCCTAGCGTGAAGGAGAGACTGAGGGCGAGAGGTTGGGCAGGCCCCCCAGAGGGTGCTTCGGACTTTCAGCATTTGTACCAGGGCAGGCAATCCAGGCATGGGTGGGAGGCTCTGCCTTTTGTTGAGGACGAGGTAGACTTTGTTGAGGGATAGTTTGATGTGTTTTGTTTGCCTCCCTGGGAACTGGCTCTTTCCCTTTCTTGTCTCTCTCTTGCTTTCAGAGGCGGAGATCCTTCGGTCTGCCTTTCCGTTTTCTGGAGGGATGTTTTTCCTCTGCCCTTTGTGCTCCTCCCTGTCTTTCCTTTAGCATCAAGTTCCTTTCCTTTTCCCTCCCAAACAGACAGACGTCGAAGAGCCCGCAGGCAGGGGTGGGGGCCCTGATTTTGTACAACATTTAGTTGAGCGTTTTGAAGGCTAGTCTCTTCAGGGCAGGAGATCCGGTTTGCCTAACCTTTGTGTTCTTGTTGTTTGATGGGTGAACTTGCTATCCTTTCTGTCCTCATGAGTATTCTCCTTTGACTTTCCTACCTGATTTTTTGTTTGCCAACGTGGCCGACCTTCATTTAAGCATGGCTCAGAGGTGTAACGTCATCAACATTTAAGGGTGGCGCAGCTTAAGCTCATCATTTAGCTGCGCCATAATTAAGCTGCCCCTGCACTTGCTACGCCTGACCTCGCTATCTAAGCGCCAGCTTTCCGTTCAAGTGGCTTCGCGGATGAGCATTGATTTGTTATTGCCCCCTGCGGCTTAATCAAACCACCTTTTCGGCCTGCGGTTTAAAAAACTCGAATAAATTGCCTCAAGCGAAGGCAAAGCACGTATACAGTAAACATGATCCGGCCTATTTGTTTGTTCATTTCCGGTAGTCCATACATTCGTTTACAACTTGGGTCTATGGTCCATGTGCCTCCTTCGCACGCCTGGAAAAAAAACTGTACAACTCAAGAATCAGAACTAGCAAACAACTCAACACACATCTGTAGGATAGCTGTGTGGCCACCCCTCTTAGCCAAGTCCAGTGCCCTTATACATGCGGCAACATGCCGCAGCGTTCCTGCAATATCTGTAGGATAGCTGTGTGGCCACCCCTCTTAGCCAAGTCCAGTGCCCTTATACATGCGGCAACATGCCGCAGCGTTCCTGCAATATCTGTAGGACAGCTGTGTGGCCACCCCTCTTAGCCAAGTCCAGTGCCAGTCCCCCCTGGCAATCAGCACGGGTTGCATTCTCTCTGCAATCCAGCAGCAGCCGCACCACCGCCTCATGGCCATTCTGTGCTGCCAACACCACTGCCATCGTTACAATCAGCACGGCGGGGCATGCTTTCTCCACCCCAACAACATCTGCACTGCCGTCTCGTGGCCATTCTCGGCTGCCGACAGCAGTGCAACCCCACCCTGGCAGTTTGCGCGAGGTGCATGCTCCCTCCACCCCCAAAACAGCTGCACCACCGCCTCATGGCCATTCTCGGCTGCCAACACCAGTGCCTCCCCATTCCGGCAGTTTGCGCGAGGTGCATGCTCCCTCCACCCCAGCAACAGCCGCACCACCGCCTCGTGGCCATGCCCGGCTGCCATCAGCAGTGCTATCCCATCCTGGCAGTCAGCACGTGGGGCATGCTCCCTCCACCCCAGCAACAACTGCACCGTTGCATAGTGGCCACGCTCGGCTGCCCTTGCCAATGCCTCCCCTTCCATGGAGTCTGCCTTTGCACCAAGATTGAGCATGAGCCTCACCAACTCCAGGTTGTCATATTCCTGACTGTTGCAGCCCACAGCCCTCATGAGGGCCTGGTCAGGACCGTGTACTGCCATCATGGCACGGGCTAGGTTAATGGGGCAGGCCCTGAGGCAGTTGCGCCAAAGCTTGCACACCCGCCACGCTCCATACTGCACTTTACAAGTTTTGCGGGCACCAGGCGTAGGGGGGCCTTAAGAATTGCATAGCCATGCATCTGCATTGCTGAGGATGTTGTCAACGATGTCCGTGTTGAGGAGGCAGGCGAGGATGCTTGGGAAGGAGAAGCAGATGCATCTTTTCTGATAATCTCGGCTGATGCGAAGGAGGTCATCGTGTGATATGCATTATGCAATACCACTTTCTTCGATCAGTGGGGCTTGTCTCTTCTGCTCAAGAAGCAAAGGAGGGTGAGTTCATGCAAGCAACTAAAAACACAACTCTCCAATAAAATCACGTATGCTTTCATCCTGCCGGTCAACTATCCATGCAAAAAGCCAAATGGGCTTGCGGTCGTTGTTTTAACGTCTCTGCTTGGATGCATCCACCCAACGAAAGGGCCACTCAGGCTGTGTGATCCGGAGATGCAGCTAAAGAATGAGGGAGTGTGGGGGATATTGCAAGAAACTAATGCAGGATTGCAGGTGCTAAGGTATGAGGAACTAAAACAAAAGAAAACGAACGGAAGTGTTGGAGATTTCCCAGTCCTTGCTTGACATACCTGTCACATCCCACTATGAAGCCCTGGCTGAAGCCACAGGCTGGGCCAGTTCCTAGGAACAGTTCCAAAGCCTCCCTCGAGTTGTGCATGCTGCCAGTAGTCAAGCTCCCTCTTGATCTTTGAAGGATTGAGCCCGGGGCCTATGATGAAAGCTGAGTTCCAAAACGACGAGCCACAATTTGTTTACGTTATACCATTGACTGCGCCAGAAGGTGAGCACTCGGACCCTGCCATATAACAACATAAGGAACCGTCATGGACCATCCCGTGAAGGCGTAAACCTGATCGAAGTGTCACCCCCCTGTAATGGGACTATTGAATGCATGCCATATCAGGCTCTGCACCAGCCTGGCCAAGGCTTAACCCTCAATCGCCGAATTGGAAACACGCTAAACTTGAGCACATGCTAGCAGCTTCAACAGTACATCCCCATCCCCCACACACCCCATCATGCATACCATGCAATGCCCATGCCACGTTTCCTATGCCCAGTTTGTTTCCAGAATCTCAACCAATATATCGCGAATCGCTCAGAATAGTCGTACTATGGCAGTGGTCTCGGCTCAGTCCACAGTCCAGAGCTCTTGGTCCACACTCCAGAGCCCTTGTCCACACACTCCAGAGCCCTTGGTCCACACACTCCAGAGCCCTTGGTCCACACACTCCAGAGCCCTTGTCCACACACTCCAGAGCCCTTGGTCCACACACTCCAGAGCCCTTGGTCCACACACTCCAGAGCCATTGCCCAGTCTTCACTCATTGGGATGCAAGGACGCTCTGGTGACGCCACAACAGTTCAACACCTCATGCACAAAATGCGTGGTAATGGCGCGGACGTGGCTTAGGCCCCGAGCTGCGCTCACTGCTGCGCCTTTCAACACGTTCACAACAACCCGTTGAGCTGAGCCCACTGTCGGGTCTTCCAGGCTGAAACTGCGTCCACGACCTCTTGGGGCAAATCGTCATTGCCAACCTGAAAGCAGTTAGGGTCAGGGCGGGCATTCAGGCATGGTTTACACTTAAAACCCTGAACCCTGAAACCTGAAAGCTGTCAGGGTGGGGGGGGCGTTTAGGCATGGTTTGAACCCTGAACCCTGCGAGGCGTCAGGGTTGGGGGGGCCGTCAGGCATGGTTTAAACCCAAAACCCTAAAACCTGAAAGCCGTCAGGGTTGGAAAAGGCGTCAAGGCATGGTTTAAACCCTAAAACCTGATACAGGCAGTATTGGGGGGGCGTTAAGGCATGGTTTAAACCCTGAACCCTAAAACCTGAAACAGGCAGGGTTGGGGGGGCGTTAAGGCATGGTTTAAACCCTGGCCCCTGAACCTGAAAGCAGGAAGGGTTGGGGAGACGTTATGGCAGGGTTTAACCCTGAATTCTAAAACCTGAAAGCAGGCAGGGTTGGGGGGCAATCAGGTTTAGGGAACATAATCGGGGTGACAATTCCGAAGGGTGGAGAGGAGGAGGAACGTCGTGCAATTAGGGGCTAGGTGGGTCAGCGATTAAAGTTGTGGCTGGGGGACTGAGGTCTCTTAGTGAACAACGATTAGAGGCGTCAAGTGGGATTTAACAGGGGGGGGGGGGGCTTATTCTTCATAGTTCTCAGCGCTTCGTCTGTCAGACTGAGCTGGTCTAGATTCCTCAGCCAGTGGGGGTTTATAATATGTGGAATAGGGTTTGAGTGATATACTGTCAAGCTGGCATGTGCTCAACAGGGCTGTGTCTGAGAGCTACAAAGCATACCCATAAGAGAAAACCGCCGTGAGGGAGTTGCTTCTTTCTTAATGCCTCATGGTAACGGCACGGATGTGGCTACAGCCCCAAGCTACGCCGTTTCCTGAACCTCCATGCCCTAATAGGGCGTAGCTTTCTTTCGTTCGTTTTGAGAAGCTAAGGCTAAGCGACGGCTTCAGGCAATGGCGCCGCAGAGTCCATTACACATACCTTCAGACATATTCAGATCGATGTGCCTGGCTCACATTATTTTTGTCTTTTTTGCTTTCACATGTTCTGTGCATCCACCCCTTGGCATTTGTAGAAAGGGCCGGCGGTGGGGCCTGGGCCGGCTTAAAATTAGTTCAAAAGTCGGGTGGGCTACAAAACCGTTAGCTCGCCACGCAGTCGACCTGGCGTACTAGCATGACGTACAACAGATTCTCTAACTCACCCGACTTGTACTAAATATAAGCCGACCCCTGCAGAGGTGGTAGTGTAGTGTACTAGTGTAGTGTACTAGTGTAGTGTACTAGTGTAGTGTACTAGTGTAGTGTACATTTTAGAATGCGTCATACCACCTTCAGAAGGGTGACCACCGAGCCGCAACCACCATGCCGCTGGCCGGAACAAAACTTGACCGGCCTACGGCCGATGGCCCGAGCAGTAGAGCTTGCTGCACCATGCCTCCACTGTTGCAAGTTGAGTGGCAGCTGAATTGTAGCTGGGTGGTAACTGAGTTGTAGCTGGGTGTAGCTGAGGCGCGGTAAAATGATCCCTGTGGTAGTAGTGGTCGTGGCCCACAGGTATTCAGAGCACCGCCACCACTCACCAACAGGCCACCGCCACCACTCACCACTCACCAACAGGCAGTCCTGCAGCACCATGCCACTCCACCAACAGGCCACCGCCACCGCCACAACTCACCAACATGCCACCGCCACCACTCACCACTCACCAACCGGCAGTCCTGCAGCACCGTGCCACTCCACCAACAGGCCACCACCACCGCCACCACTCACCACTCACCAACAGGCCACCGCCACTACTCACCAACCGGCAGTCCTGCAGCACCGTGCCACTCCACCAACAGGCCACCGCCACCGTCACAACTCACCATCAGGCCACCGCCACCTCTCACCAACTGGCAGTCCTGCAGCACCATGCCACTCCACCAACAGGCCACCGCCACCGCCACCACTCACCACTCACCAACAGGCCACCGCCACCTCTCACCAACCGGCAGTCCTGCTGCACCGTGCCACTTCACCAACAGGCCACCGCCACCTCTCACCAACCGGCAGTCCTGCAGCACCGTGCCACTCCACCAACAGGCCACCGCCACCGCCACCACTCACCACTCACCAACAGGCCACCGCCACCTCTCACCAACCGGCAGTCCTGCAGCACCGTGCCACTTCACCAACAGGCCACCACCACCGTCACCACTCACCAACAGGCAGTCCTGCAGAGCGGTGCCTCCCGATGCGCCGCCCCTTCCACGTCCAGCCTCTGCCCTCAGCGAAGCTGCAGCACCTCCCCGGCCACCCGCCGTCGACTTGGTGGGTGCCCCAGGCGGTCCGCCTCCCTAAAAGCCAGATGGTATGATATGGGGTGCGGAGGTTGAAGGTCGAACAGTCAGTGTCTTCAGAGGGGCTTCATGAGTAGAAAAAACAAAGGTTTCAAAAACTAGAACGAGATGGGGAAATAAAAGATATTCGGTAATCTCATGGACTTTTGACATCTGTAGCCTTGCGGACCTAAATTTAAGGGGCAGCATTAGGGGCAGATTCGGGAGCGACCTGCTGGCACAAATGATGGAGCTCCGGAGGGGCGAACTATGGTGCAGGCGATCGGGGGTGATCCAGATCGCAGGATATGCATCATCATCATCCATGGACATAGAAGCATGAAATCGAACCTCAAATAATAAACCCTTAAATCCACAATATCTAGCAGCGTACACCCCTGCGGGGGAGCTGGCAGAGCGCTAGTCAGGCCTGGGAGTTAACAGGCGCAGAGCGTCAGTCAGGCATCGGAGCCGAGAGGGGTACAGGCATCGAATGTAATTGTACTTGCCCTGCGCCTAAAATGCGCTGTTTCCTGAACCCTCACGCCCCTGCGAGGCGTAGTTTTCTTTATTTCTTACTGCGACTTGGATGCGCCATTTACCAGACTCGTCAGCAGCCAACACCAGCACCAGGAAGTTCAGGGTTCAGGGTTCACACTTGTGGTTCACACATATTACTGGCCCCCAGCAGACCTCAAACCCTTAACCCCAGACCCAAGACTTTCAGCCTGGTCCACCGCCCTTCCTTGTGCCGAGGTTCAGTGCTCTGGGTTCCAGCTTAATGAAAGCCACGATGCAGTATCCTAATTCCAAAGCCGCTGCAGCGGTCAGGCCTTCCTGCACCGAGAGCAGTCTTACCAGCAGGCCTGCACATTGAACCTTGCGCCTGTCCCTGACCTTGAGCAGCGCCAGCTCAATCGTGACCTCCTCTCCCCAACCTTTCACCTGTCCCCTGCCTTCAGCTGCGTAGTGGAGGACTGCGGAGCTATCTTCTTGCCTACAATGCGCTATAATTCAACCGGCAAAAAGCATGATCCTTAACCCTACCTTCAGCAGTGCAAGCAGCGCGGTAGAGGACCGCGCCGTCATCCCGATGTTCCCTAAGTTGAGCTTAGCGAGCGTTGAGTGGCCCCACACTGCTGACAGCACAGGAGCTGAGAGGGGACCACGAGGGGGAGGCGGAGCAAGGCTTAGGGCTCAGGATTTAGGGTACAGGTTGCAAAGGTTCGTAAAATAGACCATAACACACACACATTTTCCATTGAGGTAGATGGGCATTTGGACAGGGGGGTGTTGGGGCCATGGCCACCCTTGGGGGCATTGGGGCCTTGGCATTGGGTACATTGGTGAATGGTGGAATTTGAACACGGATGATGGGGCAGAGGCTTTCCGGAGAGGGGATATGTGAATATTTCCATAGCTGCAATGCCCTCATCAAGCCCCGAAGTCATTCGCACCAGCTCCCATATCCCCCACGTCGCAGTTGTTGGCGATGTCCAGCTCAGTGAGTTTGCTGCCCGATAGCCCGGCAGAGAGCGCCTGATGGGAGGAGGAAAGACAGAGGGTGCAACGGTGACATTTATGTGTGGACGATCCTGGTGATGTCCACTTGAGAGAGGGAGAGGGGGTAGGGAAATGAGAGTGAGGGTGGGAGGGTGAGGAGAGGTCGAATCATGCCAACATTTTGATGGAACGCTGTCGCAGCAACCTTAACTGCACTGTGATAGCAGACCCATCACAAAATGTGGCCATGCTTGCGCTCTCAAGCAAAATATTGATGCTGTCCGGCTCCGGCAACCCAACGCAAAGCCGGGTGACGTTAAGTGCAAACAAATGTCTCCCTGCCCGACCTCTTTGATCAACAACACAGGTATGCAAGTTAGGAAGTCGGCCTGATCTGTTTTAATTATTTTGACGTTTTTCGTTTTTGTGCGACTGAAGCTCGGCTTCGCCAAATTCATTGTTTCGTTACCACTTTCGTGATGCCTCGTAACCAGTAACCAAGAAAGGAAACACTGGGCCTGATGCACTGAGCTGCATGGCTGTCTTTGTAAAATTGAAGTCAGTCAAAAGTTCGCCATGCACTGAGCTGCATGGATGTCATTGTAAACATTAAGTCAGAATGCACTCAAAAAGTCGCCATGCACTTCTGTAGCTTTCAATTGCCTGCCCTCGAGTACAAATGAAGCCTTCCATAAAATGCTGCCCTTTGTTAAATAATAGAAAACGACTGTCGATTTTCGACTGAAAACTGGCGTCGGCGATTGATAATTGGTCTATTATTTCATACCTCCCCCCACAAACGTTTTTATGACGGAAGGCAAGGCACATCTTCAGTATTGTTGTCATAATGGACTGCGAAATGCGTGTCAGTATTTCAGGACATGAGCATTTTCAATGCTTAGGAAGTGTGAATGTGTGTCTCTTCTGCCTTCCTGCCAGAATCAGCCCGGGTCCATGCCGGACTGCTTCCCTAACCCCTGGGGCTTAGCTTCCCCTCTGCTATACAGCCATGACACACAGTAAAGCTTCACCTGTACTGGAGGTCTAACCCTCCACACTAGTCCACTCTAGTCCACACTCCACACTAGTCCACTCTAGTCCACACTCCACACTCGTCTGCACTCCACACTGGTTCACTCTAGTCCACACTCCACACTAGTTCACTCTAGTCCACACTCCACACTAGTTCACTTTATTCCACACTCCATACTACAGTAGAACATCAGAGACTTGGCTCATAATTAATTAAATATTGTGGTGCGCGAATATGGGTGCGCGATAATAATTATTCAAAGATCGCCGGTGCGCGGATTGTCAGTCAAGTGCCCAAACAACTATTTTAGGGGTGCGCGCTACAAATTAAAAACAGCAGATTTGACATCCGTCAAGTGATCCTTACGCCAGTCCCCGTCGCGAAGCTCGATCCTGGAGGATGAGGGTGACGACTATGCTGAGTATTGCTGACCGTGTACTATCCTTGCTAGCATCAAACGAGGGTTTTCACTGAGTTTTACTGTACTGGCTGAAAGTGCTGCGCGGACGGAAATTAGTACGGTACTATTTTAACTGATGCGCGATGATAAATTAAATTTCCTGCTGCGCGGCGTTAATTAAATTAAAACCGCTGCGCGGCCGCTTTTTAAATTCTTTTTGGGGTGCGCGACGTAGAAAACAAATTGTTTTGGGGGTGCGCGGACCCAAGGCGTTTCACAGTACTCCACACTCCACACTGGTCCACTCTAGTCCTTACTCCACACTAGTCCACTCCAGTCCAAACTCAACACTAGTCCACACTCCACACTAAACCACCTTATTCCACATTCCATACTTCACATTCCACACAAGCCCACACTAGTCCACACTCCACACTAGTCCACACTACACCCTACTTCAAGGTTTACCTTGGCCGCCTCTGCCGTCATGCCGCAGCTGTTGAGCCCTAGGGTGGCCAGGGAGGTGGCAGCGGGCAGCACCGCAGCCAGCTTGCTCATGGCGGCCTTCCCGACTGCCAGCCGAGAATTCCCTGAACAGGGGCAGGCCAGGCAAACCCTAAAAAACCCGTAAGCAAACGTTTCCCCCAACCAACCACTAGCTTAGAATTCCCCAGACAGAGTACCGTACACTAGTCCAGTTCGAACATCGGTTCAAAAGGTAGATTTAGGAGACGACGGTGGACAGTGACTGGCATGGAAATATTTGAAGGGCAAATTTAGAGGAAGGATTGACGGCCGTCTTACTCCCAAGGAAGAGCATGGTATTTGTTTTAAACCTGCTCCCTTCACTCACGGTCCACGCGCCTACAAAGTCCCCCGATACAATCTATGGTTCTTTCATGCCCCTTGCTCTCACCCTGTATTTGCCATCTCAAGTCCCCCCAAAGACATACGGTATGTTACATGTACATGAATGTGTGATCAAAGGTTTGCACATCTACCTTCCACTCGCCATGATAACTGAAGGTAAAGCGTATGTGTCGCACATCTCCCCTGCACTCACCCTACATTCACCTTCGTGGCCCCCAGAAGAAAAAGGAGGACCCGATGGAATTACGCTTATATTTCCAATTTTGTTTTTTCTTCAATGCGGACCACCCGATGTAATTACGATTGACTTGCGCTTTACTTTCCTTGAATTTCAAATATGCTCCCCACCCTCACCATCCATGCGCAGCCACGCCAGCGCCTTGCAACCCTGAACACTCACCATCCAGACGCAGCCACGTCAGCGTCTTGCAGACCTGAACCCTAAACACTCACCATCCATGCGCAGCCACGTCAGCGTCTTGCAGACCTGAACCCTAAACCCTTACCATCCATGCGCAGCCACGTCAGCGCCTTGCAACCCTTGATGAGTTCGGCCACCGCGTCGCCCGCCTCCCCATCCAGCTCATTCTCATCAAGGTTCAACCGGCTCAACGACTGGCAGGCGCACATGCCTGGAGTGGTGCGAGGGGTTGCATGGGCACTCAGATCATAATCAGGGGGCAGGAGGGGTTAGGGGGGAGGGTAAGGAGAGCTGTAGATAGGGGGGCAGGGGGTAAGGAGAGCTGTAGGTGGGAAAGGGGGGCAGGAGGGTGAAGGGGAGCTCAGGGGGTAAGCGGGGGGCGGGACGCTGATGCTGATGGCTTGCCTTCCTCCCCTCTTGAACCCTCAAGCCCACATCCAAAACCTGTCATGGACCTAAACCCTCCCGTTTGCTTCCCCTCCCGTTTGCTTCCCCTTCTTTGGGCTGTGCAAGGAATCTTCTTGCAAGGCTGGGGGATCTAACCCGAATCAGATGGGGGTCATGAATTCCAAAGAGCAACACAAAACTGGGCATTGCCACCGAACACGTGGATCAAATATGAAGTTAACACAGTTTGTTTTGCTTAAATACCGGTAATCACAAGTTCATCAATTTCATGATTTGCATGTGTCCCTCATGGAAAACATGTGCAGTTGAATACTTCATCAACATGATTCTACTGTTCCCGTTTGAATAATCACAACACTGAAATTTCTTTCCACCACTTATTTCAGCCGTCACCCAGACACCCACCAGCCTGCATCTGTGCCAGCTGTGCCGATGTCAGCTTGCACCCAGTCAGGTTGAGGGAGGTCAGGGACCGCGAGGCACCTAAAGCAGCGCCAAGCTCTGCAGCGGTAGCACCAACCCCAGCATGCAGCCTGGGCAAGTGGGCATACAAGGTAATTGAGTGTGGGGGGAGGGGTAAGGCAGTGCGGCCTGGATGCACAGCAGGGGGGCCGAGGGCTAAGGGGGGTGGGATGAGGCAGAGCAGCGGCAACGCCCATTCCAGTATGCGGACTGGATGCCGGGTAGGGCTACAGTAGGGTTAGGTATAGGGGCAGGTATAGGGAAGGTATAGGGGAGGTATAGGGGCAGGTATAGGGAAGGTATAGAGAAGGTATAGGGAAGGTATAGGGCAGGTATAGGGAAGGTATATGGGCAGGTATAGGGGCAGGTATAGGGGCAGGTATAGGGGCAGGTATAGGGAAGGTATAGGGAAGGTATAGGGAAGGTATAGGGGCAGGTATAGGGAAGGTATATGGAGGGTGTAGGGAAGGTATAGGGGCAGGTATAGGGGCAGGTATAGGGAAGGTATAGGTGCAGGTATAGGGGAGGTATAGGGCCAGGTATATGGAAGGTATAGGGGCAGGTATATGGGCAGGTATAGGGAAGGTATAGGGAAGGTATAGGGCAGGTATATGGAAGGTATATGGATTGTATAGGGCAGGTATAGGGAAGGTATAGGGAAGTTATGGGGAAGGTATATGGAAGGTATATGGATTGTATAGGGAAGGTATAGGGAAGGTATAGGGTAGGTATAGGAAAGGTATAGGGAATGTATAGAGAAGGTATAGGGCAGGTATATGGAAGGTATATGGAAGGTATATGGAGGGTATATGGAAGGTATAGGGGCAGGTATAGGGGAGGTATAGGGGAGGGTATTCGGGAAGTTATAGGGGAAGGCAGTGCAGCATGGGGCTCCAAGATGATTGAGTGGGGGTGGGGTGAAGCAGCACAGTGGTGGCGCCCCCTGCTGCATGCAGCATGTGTATGTGGATCAGGGTGAAAGTACTACTCATTTTAACGTGCTGCCGCAACCATTCAGCCACAGCATCGCCTACAACCGAGGGGGCTTGTGCAGCAAGCCACCAGCTGCAGTCAAGGTGAGGCCCTCTGATCCACCCAGTGCTGGTTGCCGGGCAGCCATCCAGAGGATATCCATCCCGTATTTGACAGACAGACAGACAGACAGACAGACAGACAGACAGACAGACAGACAGACAGACAGACAGACAGACAGACAGACAGACAGACAGACAGACAGACAGACAGACAGACAGACAGACAGACAGACAGACAGACAGACAGACAGACAGACAGACAGACAGACAGACAGACAGACAGACAGACAGACAGACAGACAGACAGACAGACAGACAGACAGACAGACAGACAGACAGACAGACAGACAGACAGACAGACAGACAGACAGACAGACAGACAGACAGACACAGACAGACACAGACAGACAGACAGACAGACAGACAGACAGACAGACAGACAGACAGACAGACAGACAGACAGACAGACAGACAGACAGACAGACAGACAGACAGACAGACAGACAGACAGACAGACAGACAGACAGACAGACAGACAGGCAGAAAGACAGGCAGAAAGAAAGTTACGCCACGGGGAAGGTTTGAGAGTTAAGGAAACAGCGTAGCCTGCGCCGAAGCCAGGGCCTAAATCGGAATAACATATCCAAAGGATTGGCTTGAGGATTGCAGCATCCAAAGGGAAATTACACTATTTGCATGCACGGTTCACATATCACACTTTCTGATCACGCGTGGCGTTTACACCCCGTGTGCACACCTGCACAGGGAGAGACGCGCGAGGCTACTGCTGGCTGCGATGCCCGCACACAGCCCGCTCATCCCGACAGCTGTGATGCGCGGGTTGCTCCCCAGATCCAAATCCTGGGCACAGAGAGGAGGGGCGGGCGGCATCATTGAGCATAATCACAGTAATGTTGCCATGCTCACAGCATTGCATCCACACATGCATCCACACATGCATCCACTCCATTATTAATATATGAGATCCACTCAGGATCCAGGACCTAAGCGCAGGGCAAAAGGTGTGACGAAAGTGTTATGTTAATGGCTGGATCCAGATCTTGAGCACAGGGGACAAGGTGTGACAATGAGTGTAATGTATCCGGCTAAATCCAGATCTTCATCACAGAAGATGAGGTG
Source organism: Limnomonas spitsbergensis (assembly GCA_037349105.1). Classification (NCBI taxonomy): domain Eukaryota; kingdom Viridiplantae; phylum Chlorophyta; class Chlorophyceae; order Chlamydomonadales; genus Limnomonas; species Limnomonas spitsbergensis. The sequence goes on along the minus strand of JAYJMM010000101.1, from coordinate 3,412,043 downwards.
TGTCAATCCGTATAATGTTTCCGGCCGGACCCAAGTTCTGAGCACGGGTAGGAGGAGCAGCAACAAGGCATCCACGATCCTGCTATGTGACGCACTCTGGCTGGATCCAGATCCTGATCACAGGTTGTAGGGGCAGCAATACACACATTTGAGTCGCTGCCAATCCTCCTTCTCCCTCCTACCCCCACCGCCCTCCCCCTTCCTCTTGCAACCCTTCCCTCCCCCCCTTCCCCCTTCTCCCCTTCCCCTGTCCCCTTGCACCTCACCTCTTCCCTCCCACCTCCCCCTCCCCCCCTTCCTCGCCTTCCCCCTGCCCCCTTCCACCTGAAGTGGACAGCTTGATGAGGATCCCCCTTCCCCGTTGTCCTGCCGCCCCGCACAAGTTCCTGCCAGCAACCTCCCTATGGCCTCCAGCCCTGCATCGCCCATGCCGGTGTTCCAGAGGGAAAGCTGAGTCAGCGAGCGGCTGGCGGCCATGCCGGCTGCAAGCAACGTTACACCTTCATCCCCCACCTGCAGGCAAGGGGGCAGGGTACTGACTGATGACGTCAGGGAGCAGGAAGCAATGAGCAAGGGGGGTCATTAGGGGGGCAGGGAGCAGGGAGCTGGGGGTGACAGCAGGGGGCAGGGAGCTGGGGGTGACAGCAGGGGGCAGGGAGCAGGGCCATGGTGATGGGAGTAGGGAGCAAGCAGTAAGGAGCAGGAACAAGGCATTGGCAGTAGGAAGGAAGGAGCAAGGAGCAGGAGCAGGAGCACAGCATTGACAGTGGGGATTAGGGTTTAGGGATCCCCTGCCCATGAGGGTGACATCCAAGGTGGGAAGACCTATTTTAAATTCAAATCCTCTTGTTTCTAAATTCTTGGTTTGTCGGTGCAGCAATGGTAGCCCACCTAGTGCTACGGCCGAACGGGTGGCTTCCTTTATCCACGACCCAGGGTGTATTTATTTATTCATTTGTGGGTGCAGCGCACCTCTGCATTGTCCATGAGATCTATTTCCTGCAGGCTGGGATGTGCCTCAAGCACTGTGGCGAGTGCTGCAGACCCCAGGCTGGCAACGCCACATCTCCGGACAACCAGCTTGCGCAGCGCAGTGTTGTGTTGCAGGGCCTGTGACAGGGGGGGGGCAGTGCGCTTGAAGGTTGGGCTGTAAGGTCTGCAGCAGCGGAGGGGGGGGGGAGGGGGTCATCAGCAGCATGGGGGGGAGCAGAGGCAAGGAGACAGCAGGAGGGGGGGGGGGGCGTCATCAGCAGCAGGGGGGGGAGCAGAGGCAAGGAAACAGCAGGAGGGGGGGGGGGGGGGGGGAGGGGGTCATCAGCAGCAGGGGGGGGAGCAGAGGCAAGGAGACAGCAGGAGGGGGGGGGGGGGGGGGGGGGTCATCAGCAGCAGGGGGGGGAGCAGAGGCAAGGAGACAGCAGGAGGGAGGGGGGAGCAGGGACATGGAGATATAGGGGGGAGGGGGCAGGGACATGGAGATATAGGGGGGAGGGAGCAGGGACATGGAGATATAGGGGGGAGGGGGCAGGGACATGGAGATATAGGGGGGAGGGGGCAGGGACATGGAGATATAGGAAGGAGGGGGCAGGGACATGGAGATATAGGGGGAAGGGGCAGGGACATGGAGATATAGGGGGGAGGGAGCAGGGACATGGAGATATAGGGGGGAGGGGGCAGGGACATGGAGATATAGGGGGGAGGGAGCAGGGACATGGAGATATAGGGGGGAGGGAGCAGGGACATGGAGATATAGGGGGGAGGGGGCAGGGACATGGAGATATAGGGGGGAGGGGGCAGGGACATGGTGATATAGGGGGGAGGGAGCAGGGACATGGAGATATAGGGGGGAGGGGGCAGGGACATGGAGATATAGGGGGGAGGGGGCAGGGACATGGAGATATAGGGGGGAGGGAGCAGGGACATGGAGATATAGGGGGGAGGGAGCAGGGACATGGAGATATAGGGGGGAAGGGGCAGGGACATGGAGATATAGGGGGGAGGGGGCAGGGACATGGAGATATAGGGGGGAGGGGGCAGGGACATGGAGATATAGGGGGGAGGGAGCAGGGACATGGTGATATAGGGGGGAGGGAGCAGGGACATGGAGATATAGGGGGGAGGGGGTAGGGACATGGAGATATAGGGGGGAGGGAGCAGGGGCATGGAGATATAGGGGGGAGGGGGCAGGGACATGGAGATATAGGGGGGAGGGGGCAGGGACATGGAGATATAGGGGGGAGGGAGCAGGGACATGGAGATATAGGGGGGAGCGAGCAGGGACATGGAGATATAGGGGGGAGGGAGCAGGGACATGGAGATATAGGGGGGAGGGAGCAGGGACATGGAGATATAGGGGGGAAGGGGCAGGGACATGGAGATATAGGGGGGAGGGGGCAGGGACATGGAGATATAGGGGGGAGGGGGCAGGGACACTGAGATATAGGGGGGAGGGAGCAGGGACATGGTGATATAGGGGGGAGGGAGCAGGGACATGGAGATATAGGGGGGAGGGGGTAGGGACATGGAGATATAGGGGGGAGGGAGCAGGGACATGGAGATATAGGGGGAGGGAGCAGGGACATGGAGATATAGGGGGGAGGGGGCAGGGACATGGAGATATAGGGGGGAGGGAGCAGGGACATGGAGATATAGGGGGGAGCGAGCAGGGACATGGAGATATAGGGGGGAGGGAGCAGGGACATGGAGATATAGGGGGGAGGGAGCAGGGACATGGAGATATAGGGAGGAGGGGGCAGGGACATGGAGATATAGGGGGGAGGGAGCAGGGACAAGGAGATATAGGGGGGAGGGGGCAGGGACATGGAGATATACGGGGGAGGGAGCAGGGACATGGAGATATAGGGGGGAGGAGCAGGGACATGGAGATATAGGGGGGAGGGAGCAGGGACATGGAGATATAGGGGGGAGGGAGCAGGGACATGGAGATATAGGGGGGAGGGGGCAGGGACATGGAGATATAGGGGGAAGGGGGCAGGGACATGGAGATATAGGGGGGAGGGGGCAGGGACACTGAGATATAGGGGGGAGGGAGCAGGGACATGGTGATATAGGGGGGAGGGAGCAGGGACATGGAGATATAGGGGGGAGGGGGCAGGGACATGGAGATATAGGGGGGAGGGGGCAGGGACATGGAGATATAGGGGGGAGGGAGCAGGGACATGGAGATAAAGGGGGAAGGGAGCAGGGACATGGAGATATAGGGAGGAGGGGGCAGGGACATGGAGATATAGGGGGGAGGGAGCAGGGACATGGAGATATAGGGGGGAGGGGGCAGGGACATGGAGATATAGGGGGGAGGGAGCAGGGACATGGAGATATAGGGGGAGGGAGCAGGGACATGGAGATATAGGGGGGAGGGGGCAGGGACATGGAGATATAGGGGGGAGGGGGCAGGGACATGGTGATATAGGGGGGAGGGAGCAGGGACATGGAGATATAGGGGGGAGGGGGCAGGGACATGGAGATATAGGGGGGAGGGAGCAGGGACATGGAGATATAGGGGGGAGGGGGCAGGGACATGGAGATATAGGGGGGAGGGGGCAGGGACATGGAGATATAGGGGGGAGACGGGTGAAACAGGGTTTGGGGCAATGTTGTGCAGCTGGGCCTACGATAGGGGGATTAAGGACAAGGCAGGCAGCAAGGGGGGTGACGTGCTCTGCTGCAGCTGGGGGGGGAGGAGGGGGGGGGGGGTATTCTCGCAGAGCCTGCGATAGGGGATGGGGTAGGGGCAAGCACACGACATAAAGGTCTGGGGTCAGATTCGTTTGATGCAGGAGAACTCGGCTCAAGCAACCAGAGGGCGGAAGGTGATCAAATGTATCTCTAAACCCTTATTAACGCGGTCAGCAGATTATTTGAAATTAAATTCCAGGTAATGAAAAATTCGACCCTCCCCCGTTCCAGGCACCTCACCAGCCCCAGCACTGCCAGCGTGGAGTCCCCGTTGTACTTGATGCCGGAAAGCATTAGGGTGGCGCAGAACAGCTGAGCGCCTGCATCCACCTGCACAGGGATGTCACATGAAGTGCACAACATTAAGTGCATGATATAAAGTGCATGACATAAAGTGCGACCCTTGTGTGGCTTTGCTTGATGGCAGCTGAGACTTCAGTCGCCCTCGGCTTCCGGCCAGTGGCCCTGAGCACGGCGGGCCCGCCACCCTGCTTGGGACTTTGTATGCCTCCCGGTCAAGGTTTGGTCCCAGTCAGGCCTTAGCAGCTACGGGGCGGGGCCTGTCCACAATGCCCTAGCTGCCCGAAAAACATCAAGCAGGCAGCATAACACACAACAACACTTGACAAGGCCTTCCACGAGCAGGACAGAAAGAAGACGTTTGCAAGCAGCATTTGGAAAACCCAAACCCTTCACCCTCAACCCTGGCAAGGGTTCTGTAACGGACCCATAGCTGGTGGAAGCAATGGATTAACATCATAGAGAGGGTAAGATAAAGAGGGAAATATAAAGAGGGAAACATAAAGAGGGAAGCATAAAGAGGGAAACATAAAGAGGGAAGCATAAAGAGGGAAACATTAAGAGGGAAATATAAAGAGGGAAACATAAAGAGGGAAACATTAAGAGGGAAAGATAAAGAGGAAACATAAAGAGGGAAACATAAAGAGGGAAACATAAAGAGGGAAAGATAAAGAGGGAAACATAAAGAGGGAAATATAAAGAGGGGAACATAAAGAGGGAAACATAAAGAGGGAAACATAAAGAGGGAAACATAAAGAGGGAAACATAAAGAGGGAAACATAAAGAGGGAAACATAAAGAGGGAAACATAAAAAGGGAAACATAAAGAGGGAAACATTAAGAGGGAAACATAAAGAGGGAAACATAAAAAGGGAAACATAAAGAGGGAAACATAAAGAGGGAAACATAAAGAGGGAAACATAAAGAGGGAAACATAAAGAGGGAAACATAAAGAGGGTAACATAAAGAGGGAAACATAAAGAGGGAAACATAAAGAGGGAAACATAAAGAGGGAAACATAAAGAGGGAAACATAAAGAGGGAAACATAAAGAGGGAAACATAAAGAGGGAAACATAAGCCCTTATTAGACATTGTGCTGACCCTAGAAACATAAAAAATCTGATTGGGCCTGGTTAATGTTAAAAGCAACAAATGTGAAGGAAATCAGCAGTTTGGCCATCCAGTCTAATACGCTGTAACGGCGTCTGTGTATACGCAACGCTCAGTGCTGAACCTTTTGGACATCCATTAGCTCTAACCAAGCTCTCCCAGAAACAGACAGTTGCAGTCAGAACCCTCGCTGATCAGCTACATCTACCTTGGTTCATCGGCCACAAATACTGTTATTCAGCTACATTCCCCCCATGTATTTGGCCAGGATCCACGACTCAGAGCTATGACTGCCAAGGTTTGGGACACTTTGGTCAGCGACGGCAGCATCAACTGACTGAGTAGGACTTGACCCTGAGGTTCCAACATCAAGTACCGGAGGTATGTCGTTGAACGGCTTTTGTTATATACGGCACAGAGCTGTCCAGGAATGCATGATGTTCATGGAAATATGATTTTCATGGAAATATTCACCAATCCCATAACATGCATCACATACTGGCATGCGCTGTTCCTTATATACAATGGTTCAGCTGCAATCCAGCTGCAATCCAGCTGCAATCCAGCTGCAATCCAGCTGCAGTCCAGCTGCAGTCCAGCTGCAGTCCAGCTGCAGTCCAGCTGCAGTCCAGCTGCAGTCCAGCTGCAGTCCAGCTGCAGTCCAGCTGCAATCCAGCTGCAATCCAGCTGCAATCCAGCTGCAATCCAGCTGCAATCCAGCTGCAATCCAGCTGCAATCCAGCTGCAATCCAGCTGCAATCCAGCTGCAGTCCAGCTGCAGTCCAGCTGCAGTCCAGCTGCAGTCCAGCTGCAGTCCAGCTGCAGTCCAGCTGCAGTCCAGCTGCAATCCAGCTGCAATCCAGCTGCAATCCAGCTGCAATCCAGCTGCAATCCAGCTGCAATCCAGCTGCAATCCAGCTGCAATCCAGCTGCAGTCCAGCTGCAGTCCAGCTGCAGTCCAGCTGCAGTCCAGCTGCAATCCAGCTGCAGTCCAGCTGCAATCCAGCTGCAATCCAGCTGCAATCCAGCTGCAATCCAGCTGCAATCCAGCTGCAATCCAGCTGCAATCCAGCTGCAATCCAGCTGCAGTCCAGCTGCAGTCCAGCTGCAGTCCAGCTGCAATCCAGCTGCCCCATGGCAGGATAAGAGCCATTGGCAGTCTAATGCGCAGCCAAACAAACACACATCCCCTACACCCCCCTCCCGCTCTACACTGACGAGTGTAAGTGTGCCTGTGCATTCCATCCCGCATTTATCTCAGTTGTCATCCCCCCCCCTACTAACCAGCGTCTGTGCGCCTCTGTCGTCTCCATTCTTAAGGGCATGCCTCAGCAGTGCGTCCAACATGCGGCTGGCCATGAGGTCTCGAAGCAACTCGTTGAACTGGAAGAGGAATTTAAAGATGGGGGTCCACAGAGGTTACATTTGGGGTCACAGGGATGGAGTAACAGATGGGGGTCACAGGGATGAGGTTATAGATGGGGTTATGGGAGCAGGAGATCTAGATAGGAGTCACGACAACACACCATGAGGAGGGAGGAATGACAACAAATATATGTACAGGCAGAGGGAGATGCATGAGGATACAGGCAGAGGGAGATGCATGAGGATACAGGCAGAGGGAGATGCATGAGGATACAGGCAGAGGGAGATGCATGAGGATACAGGCAGAGGGAGATGCATGAGGATACAGGCAGAGGGAGATGCATGAGGATACAGGCAGAGGGAGATGCATGAGAATACAGGCAGAGGGAGATGCATGAGAATACAGGCAGAGGGAGATGCATGAGGATACAGGCAGAGGGAGATGCATGAGAATACAGGCAGAGGGAGATGCATGAGAATACAGGCAGAGGGAGATGCATGAGAATACAGGCAGAGGGAGATGCATGAGAATACAGGCAGAGGGAGATGCATGAGGATACAGGCAGAGGGAGATGCATGAGAATACAGGCAGAGGGAGATGCATGAGAATACAGGCAGAGGGAGATGCATGAGGATACAGGCAGAGGGAGATGCATGAGAATACAGGCAGAGGGAGATGCATGAGGATACAGGCAGAGGGAGATGCATGAGGATACAGGCAGAGGGAGATGCATGAGAATACAGGCAGAGGGAGATGCATGAGAATACAGGCAGAGGGAGATGCATGAGGATACAGGCAGAGGGAGATGCATGAGAATACAGGCAGAGGGAGATGCATGAGAATACAGGCAGAGGGAGATGCATGAGGATACAGGCAGAGGGAGATGCATGAGGATACAGGCAGAGGGAGATGCATGAAGATACAGGCAGAGGGAGATGCATGAGGATACAGGCAGAGGGAGATGCATGAGGATACAGGCAGAGGGAGATGCATGAGAATACAGGCAGAGGGAGATGCATGAGGATACAGGCAGAGGGAGATGCATGAGAATACAGGCAGAGGGAGATGCATGAGAATACAGGCAAAGGGAGATGCATGAGGATACAGGCAGAGGGAGATGCATGAAGATACAGGCAGAGGGAGATGCATGAGGATACAGGCAGAGGGAGATGCATGAGAATACAGGCAGAGGGAGATGCATGAGGATACAGGCAGAGGGAGATGCATGAGGATACAGGCAGAGGGAGATGCATGAGGATACAGGCAGAGGGAGATGCATGAGGATACAGGCAGAGGGAGATGCATGAGGATACAGGCAGAGGGAGATGCATGAGGATACAGGCAGAGGGAGATGCATGAAGATACAGGCAGAGGGAGATGCATGAGGATACAGGCAGAGGGAGATGCATGAGGATACAGGCAGAGGGAGATGCATGAGGATACAGGCAGAGGGAGATGCATGAGGATACAGGCAGAGGGAGATGCATGAGGATACAGGCAGAGGGAGATGCATGAGGATACAGGCAGAGGGAGATGCATGAGGATACAGGCAGAGGGAGATGCATGAGGATACAGGCAGAGGGAGATGCATGAAGATACAGGCAGAGGGAGATGCATGAGGATAGTATATGTGCATCGTGTAGAAAGAAGAAAAAAAAATCAAATTCCCACAGGGGCACCAAACTTAAGGAAAGCTAATTCCCACAGAGGCACCAAACTTAAGGAAAGAAAGCTAATTCCCACAGAGGCACCAAACTTAAGGAAAGAAAACTAATTCCCACAGAGGCACCAAACTTAAGGAAACAGCGCAATAAGGGCAGAGACCTCTCCCACACCGTTGACACTTAGGGTTTAGGGTTTAGGGTTTAGGGCTTGAGAAACAGGGCAACATATAGGTTAAGTTCGGTGATACCAATTTGACGCAACCACCCAAAGCCTTTTACATATCGTGGCCGACATTTACAATTATGTTTCCATCAAGCAGTCTTAACTCACCACTTCGTCGCCCATTTCCTGCTCCACTTGTTTCAGGATGGCCAGGCGATCCGCCTCTATGCTGGCCTGCGCTGTGGAAACGTCCAGCATGCCCACCACCTGTGCACATGGGGCAGAAGAGCAGGGGGGTTAAGGAAGAAACCTTCGCCCTGTTGGCAAAGTTCCTCTATGCTGGCCTGCACTGTGGAAACGTCCAGCATGCCCAACACCCGAGAACATGGTAGGGGTGTGGATGTGGCTTCTGCCCCAAGCTGCACTCTAAAACCCTTTTTCGTTTCAATCTCCTACCTGACGGTGATGAACCCCTATTTGTATTCATACCTTGACCCTGAACCGCTCTATCAGCTCGACATATGCCTCGGAGTACGAGTGTGACGCCCCCTTGAGGTCCTTAGCCTCTGATGGCTTATCATTTGTGTCGTCCACCTACAGGGAAGAATGGCAGATGGCACGTGATGCATGACGCATGGCACATGGCACATGGCTAGTGGCAAGACGCATGGCTGGGGCATGACCCATGTCGCAAAGCTAGTGGCATGGCTAGGGGCAAGACGCATGGCTAGGGGCATGACGCATGGCAAGTGGCAAGACGCATGGCTAGGGGCAAGACGCATGGCTAGGGGCATGACGCATGTCGCAAAGCTAGTGGCATGGCTAGGGGCAAGACGCATGGCTAGGGGCATGATGCATGGCTAGTGGCAAGACGCATGGCTAGTGGCAGGACGCATGGCTAGTGGCATGACGCATGGTTAGTGGCAAGACGAATGGCTAGTAGCATGACGCATGTCGCAAAGCTAGTGGCATGGCTAGTGGCAAGACGCATGGCTAGTGGCAAGATGCATGGCTAGGGGCATGGCGCATATCGCAAAGCTAGTGGCATGGCTAGGGGCATGGCGCATGGCTTGTGGCAAGAGGCATGGCTAGGGGCATGGCGCATGGCTAGGGGCATGGCGCATGGCTTGTGGCAAGATGCATGGCTAGGGGCATGACGCATGTCGCATGATGCATGACTTGCGGCATGGCGCATGGCACATGCGGCATGACTTGTGACACATGCTATGTGACAAGACGCATGGCTTGTGACACATGGCATGTGACAATAATAGGTGACGCACGACATGTGACACAAGGCATGTTGCAGAGTGGGCCCGGAGAGATGGGAGCGGTTGTCAAAACATCTACCGGTACGCGCCTGCCCCAAAGGCAATTCTGTCTGCGTAAGGGGTGGGCAGAGCACCAAGGACCAGTATGGGGTCACAAAGTAGCCTGGTAGTCCATTCTCCATTTTCGAAGCACAGTGAGGCTTCCCTCCTGGGTTGTCCTAGATTCTCCCCTCGCCTTAAACCCTGACTTCTAAAACCTTGAGATTGCACACCCCTTTAATGCAGCACCCGCATCTGCAGCACCCCCAAACCCTAGAAACATCTACTGCATCCCCAAACCCTATGGCCATTTCGTGCACCCCAAAGCTCTTAACCCCAAACCCTTCATCCCCAACTGTACACTGCAGGGGAGATCTCCCCTTCAACGACTGACTTACCAGCATCTCCAGCAGGACACCTTCTGTCTGATGTGCCTTCAATGCCTCGTACTGCGGCATTTGAAACCAGGCATTTTGAATTTCAAACATACGGGCTGGCATTTCAAGCAAAATAATATCAAACCAGGTCGGCCTTGGGGGACGAGAGGAAAGGGAATCCAGGTTCAATTATTTGACAGCTTACCAGTCCACGCCAAGAAGACTTGTATATACCCACAGTACCCACAAACCATTTCAGAAGCATTTCATGATAAGTTGAAGTGTGTAAACAAAAAGTGAGTCGAATGTCCATTTTGTTACAAGTAGACAGCGTAGGAGATAGCAATGCACGGCTAGTGACTTCTGCGCCAAAAATATAACAATTCTTGTAAACAACTGTTCATGCCTCATCTTTCTAACACATGTCTCCTATACCCGCATCGCCTGCCTCATACCTCTATCTCATACATGGCTCACACAGTATTACAGTTATATCTGAGGGGCCTGTCTCACCAGGCCCTTTATCCATACATCACCAGGTCTTGGATTGGATCAATGTTTTAGATTTTAGGCTTTGATTCGAGGAATTAGTATTCTGAGGTAAAGGTTCAGTGCTGAAGGCAGGGTGACCTAGTCCGGCTGTTTGACCCCAAATCCCGTACCGGCTACCACACCGTGCCGCACCGTTTAACAAAACAGTACTGTTAAAACTCCGCATCGGCCATTCTCTTACCAGTCCCGCCATTTTGGTCATACCGTATCCGTATCCGTACCGAACAGTTTGATCGTACTGTAATTCTGAACCGGGTAACCCTGGCTGAAGGGTAAGGGGCTTAGAAATTAAGGTGTAGGGATCAAAGTGTTTAGGGTTTAGAGTTTGGGGTTTGAGACACCTTTTCCATACCTCACAAGGCACAGAACGAGTGTCGCTGCCATCAGCTTGAGTACAGGATGGACAGTGAGGGTTCAGGGTTTAGGTCTAAACCGTTAACCCTAAACCGTCAATGTACAACACAATCAGCTTCAACATTCTTAATGTACACCGAGCCCTATTCCGGGATGGCTTACCAGGCACCAAATGCGTGTGGGTGTCATGGGCTTGAGGAGCGGGTGGATGGTGAACAGGATGGTCTCGCTGGATCGAATCACGCCGGCAAAGTCCGCGTCCGGGTTCTCAGAGGAGGAACCGGAGAGGTTCTGCTGCACGGCAAACACGTCCAGCCAGTAGAAGACCTGCAAAGAGTGGTGGGGGGGGGGAATAAGAAAGTGTCACCATCGAGAGTGAGGTGTCTGATGCACCGCCCCTGATGAAGCACACCCTCAGCATTAGAAGTACCGTACCTCGAGCATCCCGCTGTCCGACGGTAAGGTGTTGTAGTGCTGCAGTAAAAGAGAGACCAGGTCCTTGAACCTACGAGGAGGAAAAGCATTAGCTGAGGCAAGCCCATACAGTGGATTTAGGGCTTAGGGTTTAGGGTTATTTAGCCCAACAGAGGCCAACCCATACGCTGCAGTTAAAGAGAGGCAAGCCCATACAACAGACACCAGGTCCTCGAACCTGCATAGAGAAGGGTAATTAGCTGAGGCAAGCCCATATGGTGCAGTCAAAGAGAGGCAAGCGCATGCGCCAAATTCAAAGAGAGGCATGCCCATTCACCAAAGTCAAAGAGAGGCATGCCCATACACCAAAGTCAAAGAGAGGCATGCCCATTCACCAAAGTCAAAGAGAGGCATGCCCATACACCAAAGTCAAAGAGAGGCATGCCCATACACCGAATTCAAAGAGAGGTCAGGTGTTATATTGGTGCAGGTTGAGGGACACCAGTTCCTTTAACCTACGCGGAGGAGGGTAATAAGCATGAGGCAAGCCGATACCCTGCAGTCAAAGAGAGGCAAGCGCAAACGCTGCCGTCCCAATCGGGGCGAGCCCACAGGTTGCTGTCCCATCAAGGCAAGCGCACACGCCGCAGTTGAACACCGGCAAGCAAGTACACAAGAAAGGCAAACAAGCAAGTGCAGTCCGGCTAACCTCAATGAGCACGTACCTAGGGACTCAGGAGCATAGCTAAGCGCACACCTTCATGGAAATCGCCTTAATGGCATGCCCTCAGTGGGGGGGGGGATACCTGTGAAATCTTGGTCCAAATCCCTCACGGTCAAGGGGGCAGACGTCCCGATTTTCCCCTTGCCACATCCCTCTTTGGCCAGGGGTAGACGTCCAATGCATGTCCATATCCCTCCCCCAAATCTCCCACCCTGTCTCCTCACATTCGCCACAATATACTTTATAATGAAACTGTATAGCGGAGAAAACACTACCTGGGATCCGCACCGGGGCGATTCGTTACGCGCGGGTTTAGGGTTAAGGGTTTAACCCTTTGCCATTTTGAACTCCCCCCCTCACTTGTAGCTCCAAGCATGTGAAACAAAGAACGTGGTCTTCCCAAACACAGCCCGCCCGGTCTGTCCCAGTGTCGCACGGTCCTCGGTGAAACGTCCATCTCTGCTGCACCATCCGCCTGGGAGCGCGACCAAGCCTCCGGCCACCGCCGCCGTGAAGCTGGGTGCAGAGGATGAGGGCCAGGGTTCAGGGTTCAGGGTTCAGGGTTCAGGGATTGTAGCTGAGAGAATCAACCATCTCGGCTTAACTATCCGCCAGGAAGTGCAACCAAACCTCTGGCAACCTTAGGCGTGAAGCTAGGTGCAGAGGATGGGGGACAGTGCTCAGGGTTCAGGGATTGTGGCTGAGGGAATCGACAATCTCAGCTGCACCAGCCGCCAGGTAATGCAAAAGTAGACCTGCGGTCAAGGCTGCCATTAAACTGATTGAATGGGATTGGAGGCAGGGTTGAGAGAATTAAAGGGGATTTTCGATGAGTGGGTGGGGTGCAAGGGTTGGGAAGCGGGCAACGCAGGCAGGCCTCCAGCCACAGCTGCCATGGAGCCAAGTGCAGGGACGGAAAGGCAGTGTTTGAGGGTTAAGGGATTGAGGGTTTAGGGTGCAAGGGTGTAGGGTTTGAGGGTTTAGGGTTTGAGGTTTCAGGGGTTGAGGGTAAGTAATGGCAGCTGCTACGTGGGTGGGATGCGGCGATGTTAGGCGGGGGCGAGGGTTTAGGGTTCACAGGGCGAGGGCGAGGGGCGAGGGTTTAGGATTAAGGGCTCACAAGGTGAGGGTGAGGGTTAAGGGTCAAGGGCTCACAGGGCGAGTGTGAGAGCACGAGCGAGGGTTAGGGGTTCGCAGTTATGTGTGTGGAGATGTGGAGGGCGGGGTGACGGGGAAACAGCGGAGTGGGTGGAGGAGAAGGCGTAAGAATATGCAGGCTTTGGCTGCATGGCTTACATCAATTTGTTTATTTAGGTATCCAGAAGGCCACTCAGGACATCCCTGGACGAGTAAGGGGTATATATATACGTGCAGATATTTCTAGATATGCGTCAAGATACTTCCAGCATCCACAGATTTCTCGCTCTTGAGACCCCGTTTGTCTTTGCAGAACGATTGAGAAGCAGTAGCCCTAGAGACATGACAGCTTTGTACGACACGTCTATGGCTGACAGATTTCAGATGTGTATTATTAGACATCATAAAGCCCCCCCTGATTTTCCACACTTCAGCGGCTCCCCTCCTGCCTCACCTGCATGCATAGGGTGCAGTGGCTGGGCGGATGTAGTACTGCACCACCTCTGACGTCAGCAAGTTCCCCAGCCGCACCTGTGGGTCCCCTCGGGGACAGTGAACAGGATGACTATTGATTGCATGTGGCTTCGGCTACAATTCAGCTAAACCGTGGATTGAGGCCGGGGTCTTAGTGCAACCCACCCTGCTGCTTGGGCCACCGGTCGTAGGCTGGTCGAGGATTGGTACCCATTGGCCCGGTGGTGGCTGCCCAGCGGCCTATCAGAGGTTACATTGTGCACACTAATATACACAGAGCATAACACTGGCTTGAGTACAGGATGGGCGTGGGTTGTGGGAAAGAGCGGGAAACGGCACAGCCTTACCGGTATGTATTTATGTTTTGTATGCCGAGGGATTGTACCTTCATCGTAGGGTACACACGCGGTGATACGGGGCTTAGCAGGCATGGGACATGCCAGGGTTCACCGGCAGCCCATTAACCCCAAGGGGGCCTGAACCCTTCTCCTGGTCAGGCGCACCTTCCGCCGGGCGGGATCCACACTTTTATCGGCGACTGTATCGGAGATCTCAATTTCCATGTCAGCTAGCTCCGTCAAGAAGTACAGATGTACCGCACGCTGCGCCAGCCGTATCGCCGGCGGTGTGCTGGGAGGCAGGTGGGCAGTGGCGGGGCCGGAGGAGGCAGCGGAGGCACCGCCGGCGCCCCTTCCTGCAGCGCCCCTGCCGGTGGCAGCTGGGATAGATCCCCTGGGAGGGTTGGGGCGATGAAATGGTCAATTGCATTCCTTGAACTACCACGTTTGACACGGAGGATACAGTAGCTTTGTTTTGTCTATTAACCGCAAACCGAAGCCCATGACCCTGAACCATGACCCTGAACCATGACCCTGAACCATGACCCTGAACCATGACCCTGAACCATGACCCTGAACCATGACCCTGAACCATGACCCTGAACCATGACCCTGAACCATGACCCTGAACCATGACCCTGAACCATGACCCTGAACCATGACCCTGAACCATGACCCTGAACCATGACCCTGAACCATGACCCTGAACCATGACCCTGAACCATGACCCTGAGCCATGACCCTGAACCATGGCCCTGAACCATGACCCTGAATCATGACCCTGAACCATGACCCTGAACCATGACCCTGAACCATGACCCTGAACCATGACCCTGAGCCATGACCCTGAACCATGACCCTGAACCATGACCCTGAACCATGGCCCTGAACCATGACCCTGGACCATGACCCTGAACCATGGCCCTGAACCATGACCCTGGACCATGACCATGAACCATGACCCTGAACCATGGCCCTGAACCATGGCCCTGAACCATGACCCTGAACCATGACCCTGGACCATGACCCTGAACCATGACCCTGAACCATGGCCCTGAACCATGACCCTGGACCATGACCCTGAATCATGACCCTGAACCATGGCCCTGAACCATGACCCTGAACCATGACCCTGAGCCATGACCCTGAATCATGACCCTGAACCATGACCCTGAACCATGGCCCTGAACCATGACCCTGAACCATGACCCTGAACCATGGCCCTGAACCATGACCCTGAACCATGACCCTGAACCATGACCATGAATCATGACCCTGAACCATGGCCCTGAACCATGGCCCTGAACCATGACCCTGAGCCATGACCCTGAACCATGACCCTGAATCATGACCCTGGACCATGACCCTGAACCATGACCCTGAACCATGACCCTGAACCATGACCCTGAACCATGACCCTGAACCATGACCCTGAACCATGACCCTGAACCATGACCCAGAACCATGACCCTGAACCATGACCCTGAACCATGACCCTGAACCATGACCCTGAACCATGACCCTGAACCATGACCCTGAACCATGGCCCTGAACCATGACCCTGGACCATGACCCTGAACCATGACCCTGAACCATGACCCTGACCGTTCTTCAACAAACAAAAGGAACGTTAGTATTCAAATTTGAAACATATGCAAATACGCCCACTGTTTGATACAGATGGTGGATGGAATGGGAGTCGTAATTGAAGTTACTGACATAATGGGAGTTATAATTAGAGTAACTGACATGCGGGATGGGAGTTATAATTGGATTTGTTGACATGAGGGAGTTATACTTGGAGTTACTGACATGATGGGAGTTATAATTGGAGCTATAATTGCCCGGCCAAAGAAGGGAGTTGGGAGAACAATCACCTGGCCTTGGGAGAAGCTGGAACTTGAGCAGCAGGAGATTTGACGGCCGGCGATTTGCTGCCAGATGTGCCTTTGATGCTGATTTCAATGGATGCAGTGGGGACCCCTCCAACCGCCCCTGGCCCAGATCCTGCCCCAGGTCCCGAGCCAGATCCTGCGTGCAGCACAAAGCATAAGGCAGGCACGTTGGTGGGATTGAATAGTTTAGGGCTTGCATTTTGATTTAGAACAAAGATGGAAAGCCATACGTTTGGGCGGAGATGAGTAGATTGTGCCCCCCTTCCATTCACAAGGAATGCCGAAGGGCGCTCGAGATGCATAGGTCGCCGATAATGTACTGAAGAAGCACCATGTAGTCAGCTACCGTAACCGACACTACTTATACACCTAGTAAATAAGAAACGTCGCCTACGGCCTGCCGGGGTTCTGCATGACCGGGCGTGGGTCCAGATTACGTCGAGTTAGGAGTGAGGAGGCTGGGAGTTAGGAGTGAGGAGGCTGGGAGTTAGGAGTGAGGAGGCTGGGAGTTAGGAGTGAGGAGGCTGGGAGTTAGGAGTGAGGAGGCTGGGAGTTAGGAGTGAGGAGGCTGGGAGTTAGGAGTGAGGAGGCTGGGAGTTAGGAGTGAGGAGGCTGGGAGTTAGGAGTGAGGAGGCTGGGAGTTAGGAGTGAGGAGGCTGGGAGTTAGGAGTGAGGAGGCTGGGAGTTAGGAGTGAGGAGGCTGGGAGTTCTTATATATGTTTGTGATTGCATTATTACCAACACCTATTGTAGACACAGCAAAAGGCTGTGGGTGGTGGCGTTAACTTTGTAGCAACAACCTATTATAAAGAAGCGATGATGCAATCGCGATTTTCTTCTTGATTTCGTCATTCAGGTCCATGAAAGCCCCCCACCCAACTCGTGACTTGACATTTAACCCACTGATTTCAACACAGACATACCCCCCCTTCCCCTTCACCCCCCCCCCCCTCCCCCTTCACTCCTACCCCTTCACCCCACCCCCTCCCCCTTCACTCCCCCCCTTCACTCCTCCCCCTTCCCTACCCCCCCTTCACTCCACCCCCTTCCCTCCCCCCCCTTCCCTCCCCCCCTTCCCTCCCCCCCCTTCCCTCCCCCCCTTCCCTCCCCCCCCTTCCCTCCCCCCCCTTCCCTCCCCCCCCTTCACTCCCCCCCTTCACTCCTCCCCCTTCCCTACCCCCCCTTCACTCCTCCCCCTTCCCTACCCCCCCCCCTTCACTCCCCCCCCTTCCCTACCCCCCCTTCCCTACCCCCCCCCCTTCACTCCTCCCCCTTCCCTACCCCCCCCCCCTTCACTCCCCCCCCTTCCCTACCCCCCCTTCACTCCCCCCCCTTCACTCCCCCCCCTTCACTCCCCCCCCTTCCCTACCCCCCTTCACTCCCCCCCCTTCCCTACCCCCCTTCAATCCCCCCCCCCCTTCACTCCCCCCCCTTCCCTACCCCCCTTCACTCCCCCCCCCATCACTCCCCCCCCTTCCCTACCCCCCCTTCCCTACCCCCCCTTCCCTCCCCCCCCTTCACTCCCCCCCCTTCACTCCCCCCCCTTCACTCCCCCCCCCTTCACTCCCCCCCCTTCACCCCCCCCCCCCCTCACCCCCCCCCCCCCCCCTTCCCTACCACCCCTTCACTCCCCCCCCTTCACTCCCCCCCCTTCACTCCCCCACCTTCCCTACCCCCCTTCACTCCCCCCCTTCACTCCCCCCCCTTCCCTCCCCCCCTTCCCTCCCCCCCCTTCACTCCCCCCCCTTCACTCCCCCCCCTTCACTCCCCCCCCTTCACCCCCCCCCCCTTCCCTCCCCCCCCTTCCCTCCCCCCCCTTCACTCCTCCCCCTTCACTCCCCCTTCTCACCATTATACACCTCCCCATGGTTTCTGCTTCCTCACCGTTCCGACCGGGCCCGCCAGAATCCAAGTTCTGACCTGCTGCTTTCGTTGACGCTGCTGCAGCTACTGCTGCTGCCCGCTCGTGTCCATTGCTGCTACGCGGGACGGTTGACGATCTGTCCGCAGGCCCACCGTGACCTGTAGTAGAGGAAAGCGTACCTGCTGCCCGCGCCCCGACGGTTATATCCCCTCCGGACGGGCCTGCAACAGGAAGTGCCCCACCCGACGGGCCTGCACCGGGAAGTGCCCCAGCAGACGGGCCTGCACCGGGGAGCGTCCCACCGGAATGTGCCCCAGCAGCCAGTGCCCCACCGGCCAGGGCAGCACCGGGCAATGTCCCAGCTGGTCCAGCCTTGGATGTAGACTTCATCGTGGGCCACATGGATGGGTCCGGGGCGTCCTGTGAGGAGGGGGGGGGGCAAAGGTGTGGCCGGAAGGGGCGCTATTTTAACTCTGTAAGTGAGCATCAGAGCACGCTTGAGGCCGGCTGGGCGGCCACTGATAGAAGGAAGGAGTCCAAACCTGGGAGGGAGAGGAGGGGGGGGGTAACTGAGCACGCTAGGGTCGGCTGGGCGGCCACTACTAGGTGAAAGGGGACTAAACCTGGGAGGAGGGGGGGGTGGGGGCAACGGGTTGGCCGGGGTGGTCGCTATTATCACTCGAAGTGAGTAACTGAGCACGCTTGAGGTCGGCTGGGTGGCCACTACTAGATGAAAGGGGACTAAACCTGGGAGGAGGAGGGGGGGGGGGCAACGGGTTGGCCGGGGTGGTCGCTATTGTCACTCGAAGTGAGTAACTGAGTACGCTTGAGGTCGGCTGGGCGGCCACTACTAGGTGAAAGGGGACTAAACCTGGGAGGAGGGGGGGGTGGGGGCAACGGGTTGGCCGGGGTGGTCGCTATTATCACTCGAAGTGAGTAACTGAGCACGCTTGAGGTCGGCTGGGCGGCCACTACTAGGTGAAAGGGGACTAAACCTGGGAGGAGGGGGGGGGGGGGGCAGTTCGGCCGTACAGGCCTCCAATCCCTCCATTGCTACCAAAAGTGAGTAACTGAGAATGCTTGGGGTCGGCTGGGAAGCCACTACTAGAGTGCGAGGCGGAAGGGGACCAAACAACATGAATTTAGTGTTCCCAGTATGGTAGCTCAGTTAGTGTTGCGGCCGTACGCGGGTGGCTTCCTTAATCCACGCCTCAGGGCGTATCCTTTATTACTTATTCAATGTTCCCAGTCAGGCACCAGACTCTTGATAACTGTGTTTAATGTACCCAATTGGGTCTTTGATTCAAATCTCTCTATCCGTGCAGGAGGCATGTTTCCTGTTCGGGATTCAACCACGTCCATCTGGAGTGAACCGGGAGGCTGAACAGAACCTGGCTCACAAACCACTCAAAACCCACTCCCCTGTCTACTGACCTCTTTCGCAGCTGGCCCCTGTCGACCAACCACCCCTGCAGCAGGTGGTCCCTGGTTCAACACGCTGCGGCGGCGTACATCTGCAGCATGGTTACTGTCCACGCCTTGCAGCAGAGCAGGTCCCAGCTCCCCTGTGAAGCATCCCGCAAGGTTTGGATTTGAATTTGATGTTTGAATGTGAATGGCATTGCGGGCCTGCCGTTTCAGTGTGTGAGTTCAAGTGAGATCAGAATGCATGGCACCCGCGTTAGTGTGTAGTTCACACTTGGCCACTAAAGATGCCGGGCGGCCACGTCAGGGCCATTTTGGGACACACAAAAAACCATGACCGGCATCTGGCCGACAGCCCTAGCACCAGCACATGCTACACCAGGGCCCCTCCAGGCCTTAAGCCAGGACCGTGCTGCTTTGTAGGTAAAGAAGATTAGAGACCACACTGTGTCCCTGTACCGCATGGTTCCCTAGTCACCACACCGCATGGGCTGCTGTCACGACGATCCATGTTATAATATGTTAAAATACTTAGGTCAGATTTTTAGTCCCTAGACTGCGTGAAACCCAACATCGCATGGGTCCTAAGTCCTAACAACGCACGGGTACCTACACCGGATGGGAACCTACACCGCATGGGTACCTACACCGCATGGGTACCTACACCGCATGGGTACCTACACCACATGGGTACCTACACCACATGGGTACCTACACCGCATGGGTACCTACACCACATGGGTACCTACACCACATGGGTACCTACACCACATGGGTACCTACACCACATGGGTACCTACACCACATGGGTACCTACAACGCATGGGTACCTACACCACATGGGTACCTACACCACATGGGTACCTACACCACATGGGTACCTACACCGCATGGGTACCTACAACGCATGGGTACCTACACCACATGGGTACCTACACCACAAGGGTACCTACACCGCATGGGTACCTACAACGCATGGGTACCTACACCACATGGGTACCTACACCACAAGGGTACCTACACCGCATGGGTACCTACAACACATGGGTACCTACACCACATGGGTACCTACACCACATGGGTACCTACACCACATGGGTACCTACACCGCATGGGTACCTACACCACATGGGTACCTACAACGCATGGGTACCTACAACGCATGGGTACCTACACCACATGGGTACCTACACCACATGGGTACCTACAACGCATGGGTACCTACAACACATGGGTACCTACACCACATGGGTACCTACACCACATGGGTACCTACACCACATGGGTACCTACACCACATGGGTACCTACACCACATGGGTACCTACACCGCATGGGTACCTACACCACATGGGTACCTACACCGCATGGGTACCTACACCACATGGGTACCTACAACGCATGGGTACCTACACCACATGGGTACCTACACCACAAGGGTACCTACACCGCATGGGTACCTACAACGCATGGGTACCTACACCACATGGGTACCTACACCACAAGGGTACCTACACCGCATGGGTACCTACAACACATGGGTACCTACACCACATGGGTACCTACACCACATGGGTACCTACACCACATGGGTACCTACACCGCATGGGTACCTACACCACATGGGTACCTACACCGCATGGGTACCTACACCACATGGGTACCTACAACGCATGGGTACCTACAACGCATGGGTACCTACAACGCATGGGTACCTACAACGCATGGGTACCTACACCGCATGGGTACCTACAACGCATGGGTACCTACAACAAATCATGTTCTGGTGGGCAAGGATGCTTCACAAGAGGTTTAGCTCCCTAGACTGCATGAGTCCCTTGGCCGCATGGGTCCCTAGAGGTTAAGTACATACTATGGACCCGCTCCCACCTGATGCCTCGCCATCTCCGAGCGGGTTCTGCTGCTGGGAGTTATGCATGGTGACGCCGCGGCCACCCACACCCGCACCCGCTCCTGCGCCTGCACGTCTTCCTGGGCTAGCAGTTTTGCTGTTGCTGTCAGCGCTGCTGCGTGTGGTTTTTGGGACCGGCTTGGCAGTGTAGATGGACGTGGCCTTGGAAGATGGCTTGACAGGGGCAGGATCCCGTGGGCGCGGCTCAAATGGCGGAGGTTTGGGCTCCGGCACCCTCTTGGGGGCAGAGACGGGCATGAGGAAGGGGGACAGGCTTGCCTTCTTCTTTTTGGCTGGAGAGACATCTCTGTCTTTCGAAGTGGGGGGCATGCTGGCTGGGGGAGGAGGGACCACACCCAGGGGGGGCCAGGCTGCTGCGCCGCTTTTCCTTCGGGCGTGGAATTTTTAAGGCTAGATGTTCGGAATGCGATGAAGACGGTTAGTAGGGAACAGTCGTAAAGAATTAGGAGAGGCGTCGCACGACCGGAATTTGCTTTCTCCAAACGACACGTGGGACGTTCGGGAGTTCGGGAGAACATCGAAGGCTTCGCACTACGCACACTCACCCAATGTACACTCCGAAACAACTGTCCGATTGGAGCTCGACCGCGACCGGCTCTTCTTCGCCGTCAGTTGTAACAGGGCAGTGCATTGCTGCATCAAGGATATGCTATGGTGGCCACCGTGATAACTTTCTGCCTCTCCAGCTTTCCCCCCTGCATGGCTGCATACCGGGACAGGCATGGGTCCTGGGGTTATAACGACGTGACACCTCTGGGCCATGCTGAAATGAAGCTCGGCCACGTCGGCCAACAAAATGTCAGTTCGAATATTCAAGGGGAAAGCGGGCACAAGAGGAAAGAAAGGATATGGGTCTTAGGGGTGAAGCCCTAGCTTGGTATCGTGCAAGATGTAGAAGATATCGGTAGCCTGGAATAGGCAGGGCTTCTGATGCAAGGGATGGGATTCCTTTCCTGTCCAGCCCTTTCCCTTTCCCTACCCATGAAATTTCATACTGTATGTGTTTCTTCTGTTCTGCCCTCCTTTTCAAAAGTGTTCCCTTTTCTTTTCTTTCCCATGTTACCAACCTTGGGAGCAAGCCTTTTCAGCATGGCCCAGCGGTGTTATGGCATTGACCTGCTCACCCACTAGCATCTACGGCTACGGCTCGGTTCGGTTGGCACAGCTGACACTAGAGGATGATGGAGCGGTCAACAACGTTGCTTGCGTGAAGCGTTAAGCAAATTCCTCACCTCTGCTGCACCAGGTGGTGGTCTGCAAATTATGATTGGCGAGTTTTTCCCTGTCCAGGTCAACAGTATGAAGTCAGAGGATCGGATATTTTGAAGGGAATCCTTCATGCATAGGACTTATCGAAGTCAAGAACCCTGAAGACAGGTCATGCCATTTGTGGTCCTAGCTCAGATGCCATTCGTGCCTTCAGGGTCCCCAGAGCTGGTATGCCTTCTTACAAAGGTACTGTACGGAATATGTCACCTGTCGAATACACAAGTAGCGTAGCTCCAAAAACACAAACTGCAGACTTGAAACATATTGAGAGATCAGTTACAGAAGCGTCGCCTCGCCAATTTATCCTCAGGCTCCAGCATTATTACAATTGGCACGGGCACTGGCCACTCGGTGCCATTCTAGATGACGCAGAAATTCATTACTCTTGTTTTCTTTTGTCAAAATGCACACATCTAACATTTCTTCTCTCAGGGTATGCCTGGTACGATAACAGATCACCACCAAAATTGATGGAATGTCGTACAGGTACATAATTTATCTCGCTAGTATGGGGTTCAAAAAAACATGCAAAGACACATTGTCCCCATCATCCTTGAATCAGCCAAGCCAAGAAGATCGATCGGCTGTGAATGGTGGCAGTAAATGTTGCAGCACTTCTGCTTGTCAACAGCACACAAAATGGGCCGGGTGAATGTAACCGGGGGAAATATCGCTCATTAACCCACAACATTTGCATCCTTTTGCAAAGCGCGACGCACTGCGTGGTGATGGCAAAGGAAAGGTGCGCTGAACAGACCTCCCACGCACGCAAGCACAGGAACATGTACAAGGAGGAGTGGAGCTCAAAGGGACTTAAAAACACAGAGACAAACAAGAGACATGAACCCCACAACACCCTCTCATGAGCACACAAATAGATGGGATCCTCTCTGCCTTGCTAGGCAGGAGCAGGGGATGGAACAGGGCAACAGGGAAGAAAGAAACCGTGAAAAGGCTTTCAAACCACCATAGCATGAGTGGAAACATACACGAAAACAAACGCCAAAAGATCGAGACTGGGCAGGGCCCTGACAAGCTGCTCTTGATAAATCAGCTAGGAGATTCAGCTCTGACACTTAAAACAAACTTTGCAACTTGTGGGTTTGTGGCAGAGAGACGGGTGCAAGGCGTGAGCCGTCACAAGGCGGGTGGGGGTGGGGGTAGGGGTGGGGGGAATCAGCCCATAAAAGGCTTACGGGACCAGAACAGTCCACCATCCTTAGGGTGAACACCACCCCCATTTTTAAATAAAAGAGAGCGAAGGAATTGCGCTCTAAAAATACTAAATTTTCCGCTCATTAAACTGTCACACTTCACTCTTGGATCAACTGCAAAATTGAAAGCATAAAATAAAATGGCCTTTCCTTTGTCTGGGACCTTCTATCCACTATGTAAGGGGGAGGCAATTTGGGGGCCTGCTCAGCCGTTTGGTGGCGTGCCAATTTTGGGATCTCCGCCAAAAAGGACCAAGCAGCTCAGCTGCTCGGACACTGGTAACCTAGTGGAACAGCCACTACTGCATATGGGGGAACTGCTGCGGTTGCTGTTGCATCTGCTCATATTGGTGTTGCTGCAGCTGTTGCATCTGAGAAAACTGCTGCTGCTGCATCTGAGCCATTTGCTGCTGTTGCATGTAGGGGTTAAAGCCCAGCTGCATCTGCATGTTCTGCGAATCTGCAGCCTGCGACTGACCGTTCCCGCACATCTGCTGCTGGTAGCTGGCCTGTTGCTGCGTCTGCTGCTGGTACTGCATCTGCTGCTGTTGCAGCTGCTGTTGTTGCTGCAGCTGTTGCTGCTGCATCATGGCCTGCATCATCATCTGCTGCTGCCCGGACCCCATGCCGGATGGGAACTGCTGCTGCATCTGCTGCAACTGTTGATGCTGCAGCTGTTGCAGCTGCTGTTGCTGCAGCTGCTGCATCTGTTGCTGCTGGGTGCCGTATCCAGTGGTGTTTCCCTGCTGCAGTCCAGGGGGCATCCGGGAGGGGACAGCAACAGGGTGCGTTGCTGGCACATCGTTACCTGAAGGCGCTGGAGGGGGATACTGCGAGCCACCCATACCCTGCATCATCTGCTGCTGCGCTGCCAGGGCGTTGTACGCCTGCTGTTGCTGCTGATGCATCTGTTGCATCATCATCTGCTGAAAGAAACAAGCCAGGGGCCGGGGATAATTCAGAATACTTGTGGATGGCACAGACAAAGTCCACCGCGATTCACCATCAATCAAACCCTTCATAAAGCACAACAAATATTAATATTTCACTGTAGGTCACACTCAATAAAAGGACAGCCATCATCACAGGCCAGCCGTGTCAAAAAGAAACAGTCAGGGGGCATGGCAGTGTGTCGTAGAATCAAAAGACCCACCTGCTGCATCAGGGCGCTGTTGCTGCTGTTGCTGTTGTCGCTGCTGTTGCTTGCCACGCCGGGGCTTCCGGAAGTCGTGCCAGTGCCGTCAGACAGCCCATTATTGCTGCAAGGTATCATTTGGCTCGCAGGCGTGGCGTAAGGTCCAGACGACCCCGCCCCTGCAGGCTGGTAAGGACCTGCACCGCCATTGGGAGGTGCTGCCTGGCTGCCAGGGTTGCTGCCGCCTGATGCCAAGCCTGGAGAGAAACGAGGGACAGGAAATGTGGATGAGCCAGAAGGCCTTACCGAGGGCAATGATCCACGCAGTCAACAAAAACAAATCCAGGGATCCGCAGGAAGCAAATTCATGGCTTCAAACCTCAACACATTGATCATCAGGTTCCCACAGAATCTCTACAGAAGGAGGGCACGCAAACTCACCGACGCCTCCGTACCCTATGCCGTAGCCCATTGCCACCATTTGCTTCAGCTGCTGCTCGTGCTGCTGCTGCATCAGGACTTGTTGCTGTTGTTGCTGCTGCTGCAGGGCTGCCTGCTGCTGCTGTTGCAGCTGCTGCTGCATCTGGGAGGCCGCCAGGTGCTGTGCGTGGACAGCCGCATGCTGGTTCTTCACGGCATACTGGCGCAGGGACTGTTCTTGGGCCTGAGAGGACAAGGGGGGAGAGTCAGAACTGGAGCGCAAAGCTAGGGGCAGGGAGCAAGGCAAGGGGCTGGCAACCAGGTCCTGCGAGGGAACTGAGGTTGAAGACTCCGGGGCCCTGGTATCTGGGCGAGGGGGGATCAATGTCGGGACCCCAGGCTAGTGCAGCATCTTCGCTGTCCAGCTGATGCTGGAAGGGGGCGGTCGGCACCATTGCAGAGTCAGTCTCCAGGCCTGATACACTTTCCATATGTCACAGTAAGGCTCCCGAAATTGAAGTACAACCATTGAGGCCTAGCTGGTTCAGTCCAGTGTTTCAGGATTCCCAGATGGTCCTTGCGGAGTCGCCGACACACCTACCTGTACCAGGATGTGTTGAGGGATGGGCTCGTTGCCGGTCACTCCGGCCAGCTTCTTGAGGTACAACCTGTACTTCTGCAGATGACTTGCCACGTTCTCTCGCGTCATGCCCTCCACATTCATCAACTACTCGCAGAGAAGGGAGAGACAGGGTTCTCGTCAATAACAGAACGACGGGGGGAATGTCCGGGAAATTTCAGCATGTTGAAGGTGTGTACATAATACTGTGGTTCGTTTTTGAAGCCTCACAACAATAGCCTTGAGTCATACCTTCATACACATTCATCAACTACTTGCAGGGATAGGTGAGACAGGATTCACATCAAAAACAGAGGCGTGGCAAGTGTCCAGTTTCGACAATTGATCAATCTTGAAGCCTCAAAAGAAAGCAGGCACAGCATCATACGCACCCTCTACCATTAAGTATCTAAGACACATAAAATACCACACGATAGACAGCTACGCAGGAAGCGAGCTCGTGTTTCACCCCCCATCAGCACACAAACTGAAAGATCAGTCGAGCTTGACAAGCTAGGAGGCACACTCTTCTCTCCTACCTGCAACAGATGCTTGGGAACGGCATTGTTGACTCCCATCTGGTGCACCGCCGCCATGAAGCGGTGGTGCAGCTCGGGCGTCCAGACCAGTCGCAGGCGCTTGCTTGCTTGCGCGCCGGCAGAGTCGCAGTCGGCGTCATGCTCAGCTGTCGCCACAGCAGCCGCAACAGTTGGTGCTGCGCAATCACCTCGGACCTGCAGAAATCAAAGGTTCAGGTTCGTGATTCCATTGAGGGTTTCAGTATGGTACAAAGAGGAGGTACTTCCACCTGGCACATACGAAGCTGAGAACAGGAGAAACCACAGGCCATGGACCCCTCAGCCTTATGGACATCGGACTGAATCTCAACCAGAAACTGTGAACAACAAAATTGGACGCCCTGCAGCCTCGTCCCTGCCCCCCTACCTGGCTACTGTCATCCTCCTTGTCACTGGCGCCGTGGGGATCTCCAAAGCACTCGTTGCCATTGGCAGTCCTGTCCTCTACCAGGGGGAGCTCACCACCCTGTCCAGAGCCTTCAATTCCAGCACCGAGGCCGCCGCCGCGCATGTCACACTCGGGAGAGGACGAGAACAGGTACTGCCAGTCCTGGCGCTGCCCAACCACCGCCGCGAGGTTGGACGCTGGGGAGATGTGGGGAATGGCTGCGGCCGCTGACGCATCGTCAGGTACAGGCTCTTCAGCTGCCGCTGCTGCTGACATCATCATGATAGGGGCTGGGGCCGCCGCCGCAGGGGGCAGGGTGAGCAAGGGTGCTCCTAAAAGAGCGGATGCGTCTGGGTACTTCTGTTGCTGCATTGCCGACGATTGTTGGTGCATGTAGGAGAGCTTGTGGTGCCGCTTGTGACTGGGGCCGCCCAGCAAGCTGCTGTGGTGTTGCAGGTGGTGGACCGCGGGCGACTGCGCAGCCGCCATCATTAGGGCAGTGGCGGGCACTCGGCGTTGGGCAGCAGGGCAGCTGTCGGCACTCTGGTTGCTGTTGGTGTCCTTGCCACTGCCTCCTCCGTCCTGGGGGTCGGAGGCCGTACTGAGATCCAGCAGGTCGTTGGCTGCATTGTCTATCTGGCTAGCCTTATGCAGGATGTGGCTGACTGGGCTGCCAGTTCCTCCACTGTCAGAGCCGTTGCTGTTTGAGGCGCGACAGTCACGGCAGTCGCTCCCGCTGCCACCATACTTACCCTGGCTGCCTTGTGGGGTAGCGCTGCCGCTTCCAGGCTGCAGGTGCGCCGCAGCGCTACCGCTGCCGGTCATGGTCGCTTGGCCAGCGGGCAGGCGGAAGCCGCCGCTGGACTGGTTGCTGTTACTGCCTCCACTGCCGCCTCCGTGGCCGAGCTGCATAAGGGAAGCAAACTCAGGCTCGTTGCACGGTGGAGTCGCGATGGCGCAGTCACTGCCAGAGCCGTTAAAGGAGCTCCTGAACATGGCAACTTTGTGAGGCAGTTCACCGCCTGGCTGCTGCAAGACATTGGACTTTAGCTGTTGCTGCTGCTGCTGCAGGAGGGTAGCACACAGCCAAGGGTTAGGTCCCTGGATGTAGTCTACGGGGGCAGCGTGGCATCCACCGCCCTTCGCGCTCGATTGGCTTGTGGGAGGCTGGCCACCGTACCTATCGATCGTTTGGCAGAATTGGTACATGTCACGCTAACCTGCGTGGACACGACGGGCAAAGACGGATTGGTTATTAAGGCACTCGAGGAAGACGTTCCGAGGCATTGTCGTGAGGGGAGAGCTGGTGTATGTTCCACGAGCGGGATGAGAGTCCTGAGCAAGCCGGCAAGACAACGGTGGGGCCGCATCTACCAGCGCAGAGTGACCACGCAAGGAGCTCTATCATGGGCAGAATCAAGTACCATAACGGTGGTAGCAGTGTGGGAGGGCCGATCCTTGTTACGTTGGCCCAGTGCGCCGTAATTTGGCCTAAGGCAGTCCAGTTTGAAAAGAGCGCGGAAGGCCAAGTCACCTCCCCAACGCTCTTCGAGTCATTGTGTGTCATACAGTTTTGGAGGGCTCCAGATATACCACAAAATTATATGTTCTAAAATGTCCCGAATTCGTGGGAGGAGGCGCCGCATCGACCAGCCTCCTAAGATGGATGACGAGGTCTCACCTGTGCTTGGCTCTTCGTTTGCTTTGTTAAAGTGTTCAGTTATTCGCTTGCATTCTTAGGTGCAGGCAGGACGAGGTTCGGTATGAACTTTTTTTGACAAGCTCCTTGGTCAGAGCAAACACGTTTGCTTGAGATGGATAACTGAGGTTAGGATACTCTGGTGTATTAGACAGATGGCACGAAGGACGTGGGCAGATTGAATGGCAATCTCAGATGCTTGGTCGGAAATATCTTGCCGTATCAGAAACAATCTGATCCTCAAGCAAAGTCGCGGCCACAATAAAAGGGCATGCCTGGTCAATCAGCCCTGATTTTATGAGCCCTGATTTGATCATATTCCAGTCGAAGGAAATCCAGTCGATCAGATAAGTCTGTCTCTAATACCGTACGTATACCAGATTCCTTTCAACCACATTAGAGATCGCCCGACGTCATACGCTTAGGGTATAGGACAGTCAGCCCAAGAATTACTGCGCTTAGCGCAGCTTACTTTAAGATCGATGCCACATATATGCCAGCCTTTCATATTTATTAAATATAAGCACCTCAAACCATTGCGCAGATATTAGGCGATTCCGTACCTGATTCCGTACCTGAGGATTCCTTGAGGGATTCCTTGAGGGAACCAGAGAGGGAACCATCACTTCGATTTACGCTGCAACTGAGACCGGGTTAGTGCAACAAGATTCAATGTTGACTGACATCTTGCCGCTTACACAACGCCTTGTTGCCTTGCTGGTTGATGCTGTCTTGCTCTATTCTGCCGGTGGGTGCATGGCCGCATGCACAACACCCCAACAGTCACAGCACCATGCCTTGCCAGTATGTGGAGCACCTCACCAGGCTGCAGAGCGCCACCTGCATGCACAACGCCTTACCCTTATGCACAGCGCCCGCCCGGAGGGCGCACGAGGGCGCAACGCCCTGGTATCGGCTGCAGTGCCCTAGTTGCATACAAAGCGCCTGCCCCGTGTGCAACGCCATGCTGGTGGGTGCAGTGTCCCACCCGTATGCTCTGTAATCCGCTCCCATGCAAAGCTACCCAAGTCCCTGCCGGTGGTTATTGTAGTGCCCACCCGCATCCTCTGCAACCCGCTTGTATGTGTGGCGCTTGCCGGTTTGTGCACCGTGCTTGTCGTTGCTGCGCACTGCCCTGATGCTCAATGCCCCCCGTATGTTGAGCGCTGTGTCATTAATTACATGGCCCTGCAGCTCCCTGCTGTGCGTGGCAGATCCCAGCCCTCATGCGCAACGACCGCACGTATGTGTTTCGCCCTGACATTGGTCGCAGCTACCCACCCTTCCGCACTGTGCCCGCCCTGACAGTCATTGCAGCACCCCGTCCTAATGCATTGTGCCCTCACGTATGTACAACGCCTTGCCGGTGGCTGCATATGTAGCTGAGACCAACTCTCAGGTGTCTTTATTCCCTCAGACACCTGTGACTTCGTTGATACAGTTCAAGATTGCATGTCCAGTTTTGTTCAATTGTGAGGATTTGATAAGGGACTGTTTGGCTCTCAATGGCCCCCTCGGCCCTCCTTCAAAGGCTGCAATGGTAGCTGCGGCCTACTTGCTGGTGTCCTCATTCCTAAGGAAAACCACTGTGGCAGACATAGGTGACAGATATTAGGACTGTTGTTCCAGTTTGGTTCAATTCTGAGGGGGTGTTTTGGGGGATGCCGATTTGCTCTCAATGGCCCTCTCAGCCCCCGCTTTGAGGGCGCCGCAGTGGCTGAGGCCAACTTGCAGGTGTCCAAATTCCTCCAGAAACTAATGCTATGCCTTTCTTAACATACTGTAGGGTTGCTGTTCCAGTTTGGAAGAACTATGAGAAGGTGTTTAGGTTTTTTTTGCTCTCAATGATCCTTTCGGCCCCGCTTTGAGGGCGCTGCGGTGGCTCAGGCCAACTTGCAGGTGTCCAAATTTATCCAGAACACCAATGCTATGCCTTTGATGACATACATCAGGAGTGCTGTTCCAGTTCGGAAGAATTATATGAAGGCATTTTGGGGCTTTTGCTCTCAATGGTCCTCTCGGCCCCCGCTTTGAGGGCGCCGCGGTGGCCGAGGCCAACTTGCAGGTGTCCAAATTCGTCCAGAACAGGCGAACAGCAATGCTTTGACTTTGTTGAAATATTGAGGACTGCTGATCCAGTTTGGTTTAATTCTGCGGTGGTGTTTGGGGGCTCTTTTGCTCTCAATGGGCCTCGGCCCTGCTTTGAGGGCGCCGCGGTGGCTGAGGCCAATTATAGATGTCCGAATTCCTCCAGATCACCAATGCTATGCCTTTGTTGACATATTTTAGAATTGCAGTTCCAGTTTGCTAGACTTCTGAGCAGGATTTTTGGGGCTGTTTTGCTCCCAATGACCAAGACTTGTATACATGGTTCCCGAAGTGCATAACACAAGCGAGATTAAGTGGCTGCGGGGCTAATTGGCTTCCAGTATGCCGTGCCATCACTCTTGTGTTATGAATGTCAGCTTGGCAAAAAACTGACAGGTGCATCACTAGCCAGTACCAGTATCCATGCCTGGCTCTCGTAACATAAGGTATATGAAGTGGTTGCATCACTGATTGGCCTCCAATGCGCAACACCATCACTGATGTGTTATCAATGGCTGTTGGGCTGAAGCCCCTTTCCTAAGCATACATGGACCACTGCCAGTATCCATTCACGTATACGTGTTATGAGTTACGTAACTCATAACACAAGGCAGATAAAGTAGATGCGGGACTGGCTTGCTTCCAGTGTGCATCTTCATCGCTGTTGCGTTATCAATGGCTGTTAAGCTCAAGCTTCCATCCTCAGCATACATGGACCATTACCAGTACGGTATCCATACACGTAACTCATCAGACAAGGCAGATAAAGTGGCTGCGGGACTGATTGGCTTCCAATGTTCAGTGCCTTCACTGTTGTGTTATCAATGGCTGTTGGGCTGAAGCTCCTGTCCAAGGCATCCATAAACCACTAACGGTATCCATTCATGGAACTCAGAACACAAGGCATATAAACTGGTATTGTGACTCATTGGCTTCCATTGCACATGTCATTCATGGTACTGGGGGTGCTGCGGTACTGCAGCGAAGGGGCATGTCACGGTATAATGCAGTATACGTGCCAAAACCGTAGGGACCGCTGACGCGTCCCCGTAGACTCCGCAGCTTCCCTGCGGAGCCCCCCTTTTAGGGTTAGACGCCCAGCTTCCCACTTGCGGGAAGATTGGAGGCCAGGATTTCCCGTACCTTTGTAATAAGGGCTTGCCGGGACATTGTATCCCGGCTTGCCCACTGTCCCTTACTTCGTTCCTTTTAAGTGGACAGGCCTCTATTTGTAACCAGCACCGGCTAGATCTCGGAGACCTACCCAGTGAAGTGCATCAAAGCCAGTACCACTAAGTCTGTCAAGCCTAGATCAGCGATCTCGCCATCTAGCAAGCCCGAGAACACCCAACCCGAAGCCCAGCCCTACCCAGACTGGATCTCTGCAGACACAGGTGGCTACACACCTTGCCTCACAGCCCGGAGAAGGCTCAAGGCTAACCAGCATGCGAGCCGCACACCTGCTTCCATCTGTGCCAGCGGTGTTGGGCACGGGGGATAGCGAGCAGGTATAGGATGCGCTGCATGTGTGCTTCCAGTGCCCTAGTGTCAGGGAGCAGTTACGGGAGCGGGGGTGGGCAGGTCCTCCGGGCGCTGCCACTAACTTCCACCAGCTGTAACCGGCTGAGCAGGGGTGGGATGCACTTGCTTTTGTGGACTGTGCTGTGGGCATTGTTGAGGGTTAGTCTCTAGGAATTCTGAGGCGCCGGTGTCGTTTGCCCTTTCCGGCCTTCTCTTTTGGTCCTATTCTTGTTTGTTGTTGTTGTTTGCCCCCTTTTCAGTTTCTTCACTTCTCCCTTATGGTCAGTGGGTAGCCCTCGCGGCCAAGCAGGGGTGGGACACGCTTGCTCTTGTGGCCTTTTTATTGAGAGGCTTTGTTCAGGGCTGCTCTCTAGTGGAACTCAGGTGCTTGGTCTTCTTTGCCTTCCCGGCCTCTCCTTTTGTTCCTTTCCCCCCCTCTTCCTTGTAGTTTCTTCTTTCCCCCCTTTTGAATAGTTGGGCGCCCACGCTTTGAGCGGGCCCAGAGGTGTTAAGTTATTGACTTACCTAAGAACTTGACAACATAATCTCTAGCCGAAGTTCAAGCTGTGTTCACATCTGGTAAAAACCAGAGGTGTAGCGTCATTGACATGTAATAAAATCCATCTGGGGCAAAGCAGTAATCATAACGTTTTCATACATAGGATCCCTACAGAAAAGATGCCACGTTTCACTGGGATGTAAATCTGGTACCGTTTATAAACTCGCCCCACTGGACAGTCATGTCCTCTCTCTTATGTGAGATTGTGAGGTATAAACGACATGCCTCCACAACCTGAAGGAATATGAAAACTAAAATTATAAGGAAGTACAGCATTAACGTCAGGCATCAGAATACACTGTTTCGTTCTCGAAAAATACGAAGTTCAGAGGGACAGGCTCTCAGAATTGCCTAGCCTATGATCCTGTTAGGCCTGAACATTTCCTCCCCCGCACCTTCAAAATGCATTTCAGCCACACAACTTATCGACGCTGACAAGGTTCATCTTGCTGCAGGTCTGCCACACTCTAGGTCCTGCACGTCTCAAAGCACGAGGGTGCTACGTCACCGAACACCATGAATATGTCACTCGGGTGAAAATTACTGTCTCAAGC
The DNA here is from genome assembly GCA_037349105.1 of Limnomonas spitsbergensis. Classification (NCBI taxonomy): domain Eukaryota; kingdom Viridiplantae; phylum Chlorophyta; class Chlorophyceae; order Chlamydomonadales; genus Limnomonas; species Limnomonas spitsbergensis. The sequence continues at coordinate 3,378,907 of JAYJMM010000101.1, read as the reverse complement.
TCCATACAAAGACTGCACTGCCTAGTTGGGGTTCGGGGGCAAATGATCTCTGAAAGTGAAAATGCTAGGGAGTTTGCAAGCATGAGAACCATGACCACCAAAACCGGGTACATGTTCTTTTTATCAGGGGCACATTTAAGTAGGAATATCATACCATGACGTCTAAGGGCGAGAAAAACAAACATATTTCCTTGACACAGTGTGAACATCAGGTGAGATTTGAAGTCACAAATGCAGGCTGACAAGTACTGAGAAACAGATTCATGACGCAGGACGAGGGGAGAATCCTGCCCATATTCTTGTCCCAGTCGAAGTGACTGCGGATTTGAAGGGGCTTCAGCAAGCAAACTAAAATAGGCAGACACACAATTTGTCGGCGCACAGTACAAAAAACAGTCTACATGTGTATAGATAATGAAATGCGAGCCCTCCAAGAGGCGCAGAGGGTACTTGGAGGACTAAATTCTGAGAAATTTACCGTAGACGCTCTTTGCCTCCGCAAGAACTTCATAAACCGTAGACGCTCTTTGCCTCCGCCATCGCACCTCATGAAAACCCCAACTTCGGCGGGAAAAAACACTTTTGGGACGTCAAAAAAAGTTCTCCAGTGAGGCGCACTTTAGCTAAAACTATCTTTATTCCTCGTTGGCAGAGGCAAAACAAGTCTACAGTAAGCATGAGAACCATGATGTGGGGGGCATGATTATCTTTGCACAAGTATTGTAAGGGACACATTTGTGAAGTAGGTGCCAGACCCCAACTTCCATGTCGTAGAGCAAGAAAAAGGATTGCAGCTTAACAAAATGCGGAAATTGGAAACGAGATTGGAAGTCAGGGAAACAGGTCGGCAGCGCGTCTTGAGCACGCAAATGGGAGGGATTAACGGCCCACGCTTCGGTCTAGATCAAAGCATCCCCAGATCAAATGGAAGTTTAAAGCACAGAAAGAAAACAGGCTCGTGCACACAGTCTTAGGCACACAGGATCATTGCCAATGAATGCACATTCGCCCTCGTTAGCAGCAGGGCACCCAGCACCTGGACATTAGACGAGCGAACACTTTTATTTTTAGCTCATTCATCCAAGTACAGAGACTAGAAGCACCATTGAAGACGTCACTGTCGTGAGGGCGCCGGCAATATTCTATATCGAGCACCTGATTGTGGTTCATGCACTTCAGCCTTTGTCACACAGCTACACCTTTTGACCGAGCTGTCTTGCTGCGCAGCCCTACGGCTACGGCTTCGCCCGCTACACGCGGTAAGTGACTCTTAACGACCTGCAGGGTTCGCGACCCGACAGGCCATTAGTCTCAGCTCTACAAGCGGCCAGCTCCGCGCCTGTCATCTAGAAGTTCCAGCCACAGCTTAACGCGCAGCGCATTCGCGGCCAGCGTGTAGACGCTGAGTCCGCCCGTAGGTGTCCGCCACTCAGTGGGGAAGAAGTCCGCCACGGACCCGAAGCAACCATCGCGTGTCCACTTAAAAGGAACGAAGTGGGTCTAAGCCTGATCAGCTTGATCCAACGAATCCTGCTAAAGGTGCATGTGCTGTGAACTTGAATTTCTTTTTGAAGACAGCGGAACTGCCTTGGACAGCTCGAAATCACTTAGCAGAGGATTCTCCATAGAACCCAAGTCAATACCTGCTTGCGCTGGGCGTGGCAACCCAGAAGCAGACGTAGCTTGAAGATCAGGCTGTGGAGTTATAAACCCAGCTGATATTGCCTGTGCACGTGGCCTGCATCCGTGGTAGAGTGCACAACCTGCGTGTTGACAGAAGTGAGCAAGGATCCGGGATCCGAGTTTAAAAGCAGGCAACCCAAGACTGTGTGCAGGAATATCCGAAGCTGCAGATTGCAGCCCGAGCGGGACCTGCGGAGATTGAGGAGGAAGCTGCGCGACGAATCAGCGGAGGAATAGCGGACGAGACCGGCAAGATAGCGGACGAGACAGCAGTCCAGAAGGTGAAAATACCCGCCAGAACCAGTTTAAAAAAATTTACCCGTGCTTGACCTGTCTAGCACCGCCTAACCAGCCTGCAGAAGGTAGAGGAGAACGGAAGCAGGCTTTGAGCTAGTGACCAGTTGCTGTGAGCCCACACAGCGAGCCGACACAGCTGCTCAGCACCCAGCAGTAGTACAATGCAGGACGCAGTTGTAGATCCTGATCGTCACCTGCACCCAGAAGCTGCAAGACGCAGCGCGCGAGTGAGAGGAATGGAACCAGGAAATGACCCCATGACACCCATCAATGCAGCCGTAGCAGAAGAAGCTAGGCAAATTGCCATTGGATTGTCAGAAGGTGAATATGCAGGCATAGGGGAAAACAAGGTCCAAGGGGCCGACAGCTCCCAAACCTTGGATGCGGGTATGGTGCAAGTTCAAGTGACACGCAGGGGTATCGGACGAGGCGGCATCGCGCGCATCCCCCCTGGCCCAAGCCAGGAGGAAGAGCAATGGCCGGTTCCCGACGATGAGTCCCTGGACCCGACCTCAGAGCCACCCACTGTGAGGTCTCAGACCGGTGGTGTAGGAGAGGGTGGCGGGCCAGCACGACCTCCGGATGACCTGCCTGCGGAGGCAGAAAGGGAAAGAGGCGAGGCTGAGCCCAGACCAGACCAGGAGCCCCAGCTTGAACCCGCAGTGGTCAGGGGGATGGTCCAGTCAACAGTGGTCAGGATGGAGCGGACGAGATCCAGCGAACAGCAGTCCCAAGAGGAGTCAGCAGGAACAACAGGGGGGCTGCGGGAGCTGCAGAAATACAGCGACACACAGGCCACGACAACGCAGGCTACCAGAGTATGGCAGCCGCGGGCTGGTCCACACGCCAAGGTAGTGCCGCCAGATCAGCACGGAGGAATGCAGGCGCCAACGGGAATCCCGCCCAGGCCAGATCTGCACAGGGTGAAACAGGCAAGGCCGCCCCGCATCCCGGCAGAGGAAGCAACAGAGGCATCGACATACGGCACACCCCAGTCCAGGTTCCCAGCCAGTGCAAACAGGCCAAGACAGGAAGGCGTGGCAGAGGGCAACAGCAGGGAAAAGGAGGGCAGCGGCCAGGCTAACAGCCTTTACGGATATTTCAGCAATCCAGAGTGGACGCCTATCCCAGGGGAGCGGCGCCCGGCAGTGGGAGAACGCGCAGGGAGCGTAAGCCAGCCGGGTGCGGCAGAACCACCAGGACTCCAGCCCATCGGATGGGCAGACATCCTGCAATGGGCAGCGCGGCTATGGCAGCAGGTGTGCTCCAGGTGTTTCGTCCACCTCAGCGATCAGACCCAGGCCATCGAGGAGTTCCAAAGCCACCACCTGGCGGAATGGGCAACAAAGGCCCTTATGGGCATCCCGCACACGGGGCAGGACCGGGCAACGCTGCTGGCGGCCCTGCGCAGAGTGTCCAGAGGAGCAGCAGGGCCAGAGGCGGCCCTGGCTGTCAAGGCCTTTGCCGACGGGTGGTGCAACGGCACAGCAGGGGATCTGGAGGAGCCCGAATCAGAGCAAGGGGAGCTCGAGGAGTGGGAAGGGTTCGAGGCATCCAGACTACAGCAAGACAACCGCAGGGAGGTGCAATGGCAGCAGCAGACGGAAGGGACCATTCCTGCTGCAAGCCAAGCCAGATGGGAGCGCCTGGAAGCCAGCAGTGAGCCCAGCCTCCGAAACCAGCGGCTGGACGTAGAGCGCAGACCCAGACCCAGCAGCCCAGCGGCCAGCGAACAGCCCAGGACAACCGGCTTCCAGCAGGACCCAGCGCCAAGAAGGGCCAGCAGGCAAGAATCTCACGACTTGTTGCGCTTCGTGGATCAGCACAGCGGCCAAGAAAGCCAGGTGGACCACATTGCTGAGTTCCTGCGAGGACAAGCAGCACAGGCACATGGCAGGCCGGAGAGGAGCCAAGGCCCCAGCCAAGGAAGGCGGGTCGTTCAGGAAATCAACCCGGCAGGCTCCACAGGGGGAGACTACCAGCAAAGACAGGAAAGCAGGGACGACTGCCTGTCAGCTTCCGAGGCAAGGGAGTACACGGGTGGAACGCAGCCCGGCAGGCATGGCAGCTACCAGCCCAGCAGACAGGCGGAGTCAGAGGGGGGTAGGCGCCAGGACCCAGCAAGGCAGCCTTCGGAGGGCAGCAGGCCATCCGGCGGAGGGTCCCACCTGAGCGCAGACCGCAGAGACCAGCGGGATCGGCGCAGGCAGGGCCCGACCAGGAACGGCGGCGGCGGATCTGGCTCGGACCCCAGCATATCAGGCTCGGAGGATACAGAGGGGCACGGCCCAGGCTCCGGCAGGGAATCTGCGAGACATAGAAGGGAAAGGTTAGCCCAGGAACAGGCGGAGACAAACATACGGCTGCAGCAACAGATGATCCTGCAGTTGGCTGGGGGAACACGGTTCACCAAGATCCCCAACATTCAGGGCAATGTGCCAGTGCTGGACATGTCCCAACCGGGGGCAGTCGCAGCCAGGCAATACTGCCAGGCCTGCAGCTCTTGGGGCTCGCACAACCGCCTGGCTTTCTCGGACGAGCCGCCAGCCCTGGCAGTGGTGGCTGGAGAGATTGCAGGGTCTTGCCAGTCTCCCTCAGCCATGGCCCTGTTGGTCCGCTCCTTGGAGGGCATGTGGACAGCCAAGCCGGCCTGCGTGGGGCCACTGGTGGTCGCCATACGATCAGCACCCCAAGGAGACAAAGCTTCCAGGGAGGTCGAGCGGATCCAGGGGGCATGGAGAGCCCCAGCGGTTGAGCCGCCCTGCGAGGTATCCTTGCTCACCCTGTGGATCAGGGTGGTCCAAAGGGAGGTGGGCAAGCCAACTTCAGATGAGAGGGCAGCAATCACCGGCCTCAAGCTAGGGGTCAAGACCACCTTGGATCCAGGCGTCAAGCCAGAGGAGACCGTGGAAGCATTTGCCTTTCGAGTCATGTCTACAGAAGAGCTGTTGCAAATCTCCAGAGACGCAGTGGACCACTTCGGCAGGAGGCATTCGGTGGCCCACATGTTCTACGAAGGGCTGCCGGGGGCAGTCAGAGTGAAGCTGACAGCTTTTATCATGACCGTGCCAGGATACCTGCACATGACAGACGAGGCCCAGGTAGAGGTCCTGACGCAGCAGGTGCTGCTGTGGGAGAGGTTCGCCCTGGAATTGGGGGACCTAGCTGCCATGGACACCAGGCAGGGGCCGGGAGACCATCAGCAGAGGAGCCAGGGAGAGCAGCAGGCGGGACGCGGCAGACGAGATCGGCCCAGCCAGTGGGAAGCCAGGCCCAGAGGGGATGGACCAGGAGTCGTGCCATACCAGCACAGCAACCAGCCTGCCAGGCAGGAAGGCAGAGCCAAGGGCGTCACGTGGGCCGACCAAGCCACAGCCTTGACAACCAGCACCCACAACACTGGGGGCGCCCCCAAGGCCTGCTTCCAATGCGGCAGCCTGGACCACCTGGCAAGGGACTGCAGGACTCCCAGGGCTAGAGACGAACGCCGCCCTGCTCCCCTGGCCACTGACATTACCACGGGGCAGGCGCGGCCGCCTCAACAGCAGTACCCGCCGCCTCCAAGACCGCAGGGTCCACCCGCCAACAGGACCTATGACAGAAACCAAGGAGGCAGGCCGGCCCAGAGGCAGCCGCAGGGGCAGGCGGGGCAAGGCCAGCAGTCAGCTCATTTGTCCCACCTTTCTGGCCCCTCCGCGCTCGCTGAGCCGGATGGGTGGCACCAGACGGTGGCCGAAATGCTCAGCGAATCCGTGGCCCTACTGACGCAGGTCGGGCTGGCGCCCAAGCCTGGAGAGTACAAGCAGGCCGCCCACAACGCCAGGCCCCGGTCCTTTAGACCCTCCTCTAGCAGTGAGGAGGAGGAGGAGCCGGTGGTTATGGAACACCCTTCCAGGAAGGGAGAAAAAAGGCTTGCTCTTAGACGACTAGCTGACGGCCTGTGCGATGTCCGTGCGCAAGTGGGCTACATCAACGAACGGCTTACAGCGCTGGCGCACACCACCATGCCCATGGGAGTCACGCCTGTCCGTGGTGAGCCGGGTTGGATAGGTCAGGGTCGTAAGATCACCGTCAGCCCGAGGCTGCAATACTTCACTAACGACAGGCGAGACTACAGCCAGTGCGTAGGCCTCATGGTGAAAGGGAAGGTGCTGGTGGCCCAGAAGGCACTGATGGACACGGCATGTTCATGCCATGTCATCACAGTCAACATAGCAGAACAGCTGGTAGCCATGGGGGCCAAGCTGGTACGGACGGATGAAAAGATCAGGACAACCGATAATGCAGGAGCAGACCTATACGGGATTCTGTTCATCTACGTCGTGTACGGGTATGGAAGCCCGGATGCGATCGTGGAGAAAGCAGCGGTCAGGGTGGTCAAGACGCCTCCTGACGCGTATGAGCACCTGGTGGGGAACCCCGAATTCCTCAAGTATGGGGGAATCCTAGAAGCCGCAGGGCGCCTGACCCTGTTCCCTCAAGGGGGGGCCGATGGGCTTACCCTGCCGCTAGAACTGATATCACCAGCAGGAGCCCACCAGGCGGCCGCGGCAACTTGGGCAGGCTTGGACGACCCCGCCTGGGTGCCTGAGGAGTGGCCGGCAGATTGGGGCGAGATGAACCCAGACTTGACCCCACAATGTGCCATGGTGACAGGTACAGGAGGCGGTCCTGCGACGCAAACCACAGTCGTCGCAAACCGCGTCGTCCGTCTGCCCGCAGCAGAGGCACCTGCGGCGGCACCAGAAGGGGCCAGGCAGGCCAGGGCCAAGGGGGCCCGTGGCGCAGGGGCTGAGGCAGCACGCCAGCAAGCAGGGCAAAAGGGAGCCACCCCTGCTGCAGCGCCAGAGGCAAGCCCAGTAGCCAGTACCCAGGCTCACGCGGCGCCGGCGGACCCGGACGGTACCAGGGGCACCGGGAGCCGGTCCGTCAGCGGAGACAAGGGCGGCAAAGCCGTGGACCCTCCCGTAGCAGCACGGGACAAGGCGAGGCTAGCCATGGAGCAGGAGCACACCGCCCGACAGGAGGTCAGGGGTACCCTGCGCAACAGGGACGGCCCCTGCGCGTATTGCGACATGCGCAGATCGCATACGGACCAGGAATGCGAGCGGCGGCTAAGGGAGCTCCTGGAGAACGAGCCGGGCCGGGGAGAAGACTCGTACAGCAGAGGCAGCTGCCAGCCAGGCTCCCCGGCTGCGCACACTCGGGACACCAGCTCCAGCGATGAGGGAATCACCGACTCGGAAACTGAGCTGCAGGCGGACAAGGACGTTCCCAGGGCAGCCGTCGTCAGCAGCCTGGAGGCCCAGGTCCAGGTCCTGCGCAGGGCCATCCGGACCGCAGCCAGGCAGAAATCGCCAGCAGGGAAGCAGACATATATGCCTTCAAGACGGAACAGGCCCGGGCTGTGGCGGACGGAGCTTCAGAGAAGGAGATGTCCCGGTGGAGGGGCGAGTGCGCCAGATGGATCAAAGAGGTAAATGAGCTCAAAAGGAGGTACAAGGAGGAGTACAAGGGCACAGAAGCAGCCCCAGAGCCCGGCCCCCATCGCCCCTGTAAAGCCCAGCGGGAGGCCTGCAGCGAGGCAAGGGAGGCCAGGCGGCAGCAGCCTACAGCAGAAAAGACTGTCGAGCCCCCGCAGCAGGACGCGGCGCCAAGCGAAGGAGCCAGGGGAGGAGTACAGGACGGCGAAGAGGGAGCGCCCAGGGGTAAGCCCACTGAGGTGCAGGAGGTCCTGCACGAGCTCAACGACCCTGCCCTAGGGGACTACCCGGAGGATCTGTTGCAGTCTCTACGGGACAATAGTGCTCAGCCCAAGCAGAGCGAGCGCCCCAAGGCAAGGGCCAACCGCACCCCATCTCCACGGGCAAGGGGGTCAAGCAGCGGCCCAAACCACAACCCCGACAGCGGCAGGGCGCCCAGGAGCGCCAGCGCCGAAGAGCGTCAGCCAAGGGGGAGGAGCCCACAGCGCCGTAGCCACAGCAGGGAGCGGCGGGCTCCAAGCACCGAGCAGCACCAGGGCGGACGCCGGCCGGAGGGACCGGCGGACAGAACCGGTGCACAACAGCCTCGGGCGGGATCGCCGGACAGAAGGCCACCCCCACCCCCGCAGGGAGTCAGCGGCGGCAACCAGCGACCCAGGGGCAGGGAGGCCCGCAGCCCAGACGGCAAGAACCGGAACAGAAGAACTCGAAGCCGCAGTCCCGTCACCCCGGGCAACCCACCCCGCCACGGCAGCAGAGAGCCCGAGGGCAGGAGCGGCGGGCACTGGGAAGGGGAGGCGGCACGCAGCCCCCACGGCGAGCGTTGGCCGCAGGGCAGAGCCAGAAGCCCCATCAGGCAACGCCAGGCACACAGCCCCGTTAGGCGATCACCAGCCGAGGAGCCAGGGGAGAACAGGAGGATCAGGTGGGCACCGCCGGAGGACTCTGCCCGGGGAAGGACCGGCAGAGCACCCCCTACCCAGAAAGAAGCATGCTACAAGTGCGGAGGCAGCGGCCACTTCGCCTTCGAGTGCAACCAGACGCAGGCCCAACCTTGGAGACCCAGCGGCGGGGGCGAGGGCCGAGCGCCAGCCCAGGACAACCCGGGACACAGTCGCTTCAGGCAGGAGGAGCCCCCCAGCGGCAGCCAGCAGCGCGAACGCCTCCGCGACCTGTTCGAGGCAGCCAAGGACGAGCCATTCGAAGTATGGGCAGCCAGGCAGGCAGGCGCCCCACCCGCCAACTTTCTGCCGGGACCGCCGGAGGGACCCAGGTGGGCGGGCAAAGGGGCCCATGGGTGCTTCGCCACCATCCCCAGGGGGCACGACCCAGGGTTCGACGAACCAGACACCTGGTTTGAGCAGGAGTGGGATGACGTATACCTAGAAGGGCAGGAAGAGCAGGCAAGGCAACCATTGGCCCTTCATGAGGGACGTGAGCCTGAGCCAGGGTTAGACCCGGAGGGGATAACCACGGAGGCACGGAATGGAGAAGTGCCCCAGCAAATCCACCATTGGCGGGCGGCCGTGGAGGCAATTGCCACCAATGGCCTCCTGACCATGCCCGCAGACGCCCCTAAGAGCACAGCCCATGCCCTAGAACTCCTGGACTACCTGAGACGCATGGGGGCACCAGCCCCTCAAGAGGGGTGGCTCGCCTTGCTCGCAAATTTCCTGGCCACACTCAGGGCCAGGGAAGACCAGGGCAGCAGCGATTCAGAAGGCGGCTCCCACAGCCGGGGCCCCGAGATGTCAGGGGAGGCCTCTGGGCAGGAAGGGGAGTCAGACGACCCTTCCCAAGGCATTTACGACCCCCCCGACGTGTTGTGCCCAGGTACTCCAGAGGCAGGGGAGCTCACCGCAGGCCCAAGGCCAGCAGCTTCCGCGGAAGGAAGCGGTAGCAGCCCCATGCTGCAGGCCCAGGGGGCCACAGGGGGCGTCACCAGCCGACCCCCAGCCGCAGGCAGCGGGCACCGCAGCTGCCGGACAGACAGATCGACAGAGAGGACGAGGGTGGAAGAGGAAGCACCCAGCAACAGAGAGCAGTGGGGCGGGTATATCCACCGGAGGCCGCAGGACCCAGACCACTGGGGAGACAGCGACCTCAGCGCCGTAGAAGACGCAGAGGACCTTGGCACACCAAGCCCAGAGCCTGGTGAGCCCTGGCCCAGGCGATGCTTCGTGCAGTGGTACCTGGCAGGTACCGACATGCCAGAGGCAGCCACCACCGAGGCCATGATAACCCTTCCAGGCGCGCGCTCGGACGGCCTATGCAGGTTGCAAAACCATTGGTGCATACCACGGGGGGAAGTCATCTGTGTTGACAGACAGGCAGCGCTGCAGGCAGTAGCAAGTTTGGTCTTTCCTATGGACGCTGTCACCGCGGGGCTCCTGGCAGCGGCCATTAGAGGTTACATCAGACCTAGCACGGCCATGGAGGAGTTCATGCGCTCCACGTGGATAACCCCCGGCCCCTCTACGCAAACTGCGTCAGCGAGCTCCTGGGCAGCGTGACCAAGGAGGGGATCACCGCAGCAGAGGAGCAGATCCGGGCCAGCCCGGCGATACCAGACGCGGGTCGGGCAAACGGCATGTGGCAGCACGCCCACGACGGGTTCATGCGGACACCATGGGCAGAGAACTGCGTCATGACTCTCGCTAGCCACCCGTGCCTGGCCAACCAGGCCGTCTGCGTACCCACACAAGCAGCAGCCAGGCAGGCATTCGCCCTGGCAGCACTGAGGGACCACAGCGGGTACGACAGGGCCGGGGTCCTCCATCCAGGAGCGCCCCGCCAATGTCCCTCAGTCGTCATGAGGGGGCAGGACATCGCCAGAGAAGTCATGGGCCAGGCGGTACCCTGGGGGTACGAGCCAGGTGACGCCAGGGCAGCTATCCCGGTTCGGCTGGCAGTGGCATACTACCACGAGGACCTGGAGGGGCAGGGCGGGCCGAGCCCAGTACCGCGGGCATGGATCCACATGCACGCCACACGCGATGACCAGCCCGTGTGGTTCTTCTTCAAGACGACTACCCAGGTGCAGTGTGTCCGATGCTCCTCCGTAGAACGGGCAAGGGAGCATGCGGTGTCCACCTTTCGAGGAGCAGACCCGGCGGTGTGGACCATCATGATGATGGCCCTCAACAGGACATTGCTGCCAGGACAGATGTCAGCAGCTGTCAAAAACATCGAGATAGTGGACGAGCTGTGGGCACCCCAGGAAAGAGCCGACTGCCCAACGCACGTGTCAGCGCGCTGCACGCCAGAAGCGGGCGCCACCGCATGGCAAGGCGAGCAGGCCCTCGCCCTCTCAGCCTTTGCTCAGGGCAGGCTGCAGAGCTGCCTACAGCAGTGGTTGCGGGTGGAGCAGGCAGCCTACTACCACGGCGTCCCATCCATCTTGCTGCCCCACTGGTCTGCCCCGGCAGCCACCGTCCACCTTTGGTGGCAAAGGCACCCCAGGGGAGCAGTCACGCTCCACCCCCTATTCAGCGGTAGCAATCACGATGAGGCCCTGAGGGACCTGACAGGCCTGCTGGATAGGGGCATTGCGGACCGCCAGGAGACGCCGCGGGGGCGTTGGGGAGCATTCAGGGAGTCGGCCGGCCCAAGCAGCACCCACAGCCCCGACGAAACTACCCTCAACATGCAGCCCGGCAGCAGGGAGCAATCGTTCTTCACCTCCCTGAGGGGGGGCAACTACGAGGAGGATTGGCCCGAGTCAGACGAGGAGAGCAGCCTGGCAGGACTGCCGCAGCTCCTGCACGACTCGGATTCCGAGGGGGAACCAGCAGCCGCAGCGGGGCACATCGAGCCACCAGAAGGGGGGGTGGCAATGCCTGTCGAGCGTTCAGCTGGCCCCACGCAGGGGGACAGACAGCAGAGCCGAGCCCCAGAAGAGCGGCCAGAGCCTGCAGCAACCCTGAGACCCCAGGCAGACACCCCACCCAGCTGGAGCAGGGGGCTCAGTGAAACCGGCAGCGAGGACAGCGTTCCAGATCCTGAGGACCCTGGCTCGCCACTCCTGGCAGCCGAGGGGGAGCCCGATAACAGGAGTACAGATCTCAGCAAGGAGCAGTGGGCTGACGAGTTACGACGGTTTGTGGCACAGCGGGACAGGCAGCGGCTCGAGGGCGGGGCGCCATGGCCGGTCCCCCAGGGAGGCACCGAGCTCAGGGGCGACCGCATCGAGGCCGGCCTGCGTTACAGGCTGAGCATGGTCCCAGAGCCCAGCCCCGACCCCAGGCTGCAGGGGCGCAACCAGGCAGCAGAAGAGCTGCGGCAGGCGTTCCACGGCCGATTGCGGGTCCTCAACAGTGACAGGGGCGGCACCCCTCACGCCCCGCGGCCAGCAGCGAACCCGGCTGGGGAACCCAGCACGTACCACCACGGGCCCAGGGGCGAGCCAGCGGAGCAAGGGCCTACCCAGGGCACCGCGAGGCACAGCTGCCAGAGCTGGAGGAGGACCCAGGCACAGGCGGCGCCGTGTCCCCAGGCCGACCCCCTGGCTCCGGCCCAGAGCGCACAGAGCCGTGCGCAGGGTGCGACCAGGCCCGCACAGGCGAGCGCAGGATCTGGTGCAGCGCATGCGGGACAGCATGGCATGACCTATGCATGCGAACACCGCGGACAGGGGCAAACAGGGTGTGCCAGTTCTGCCTGGCCCCAGAGGCCAGGCTGCCAAGCTGCTTGGGATGCGGGGAAAGCGTAGGCCCAGCAGATCAGCCCGGCAGGCGTTGCTGTCGTTGCCACGCCACAGCATGCAGCGCCTGCATGAACAAGCCTGGCATAGGAGGTGACCGACGGGGGGTGTGGGCATGCTGCGGCTGCAGCGATGCAGTTCCACCGGCGTGGGGCCACCACTCGGTCTATAACGAGCCGTGCGAGCGATGCGGGAAAAAGGGGCACGACTACCACGCCTGCCCCGCACCACGCCTGCGAGAGGGCAGATGCGCCATCTGCTTCCACCAGGGGCACTTGGCCATGGCATGCCCCGAGAGGAACCAGTCGCTGGGTTTCATCAGACAAAGGCAGATGGAGGAGGACTCCAAGCTAGGGGTTCGATGGTGGTGCAGCGCGCAGGAAGCCTTGCCCAGCGAAAGGGAGGTGGTGTTCAAGGCAGCCCACAGCAGGGCAACCGTCTCCGACGTACGGCGGGCCATCGAGGAGCGGAGGAAGGACGAGGCCAACCAGGCTAGGAGGGGGGAGCAGCGCCCCGTGCCTTTCAGGGAATGGTACAGGGAGACAGCAGACCAGCCCCTACAACCGTCCATGCATGCAGTCCAGTACGCCCAGATCCTGTCCATCGGGGCAGAGCTCATCAAGGCAAATGACGAGGGGCGGTGGCCAGAGGCAGGCGAGCCATTGGACGACTGGCCGGTGGAGTGGGGGGTTCCGGAAAGAACCAGCCTATGGAACTACCAGGCCATCCAGCGAACGATGCTCCAGCCCCACCAGCTGGGCAGACAGCCGCGCAGCGCGGCCAGGAGCAGCAGCAGCGCCAGAGCCCAGACCGTCAGCCCGGAAGGCGCTTACAGATCCGCTGCAGGCTGCACAGGACCAACAGCGGCAGAAGGACATCAGACCCCAACCAGCAGGGGCGAAACCAGACCAGCGGACTCCTCCAAGGTCAGGGCCGCAGCAGCGCGAAGGGCAAGGAACGCCAGGACCCGCGCGCGCCAACGGCGCAGGAAAGCAGCGGCAAGAGACGCCAGTAGCAGCACAGGGTGCCCATCGCCACCCACCAGGATCAGCCAGGTGGAGCTGGAAATCTCCTGGCGGGAGGGACCAGAGGACCGGGGCCCGCCAGCAATGCCATCACCGCCAGCTCCTGCAGGACCAGAGCCCAGCCCCAGACAGCAGCCGGCCTGCAGGGGTCTCCTTCCCTGCACAGCATTCAGGGGCCTCCTGGCTTGCCTATGCCACCTGGCATTGGTGTGGCTCCTACTCTCCTGCCTCCCCGGGGCACAGGCCAGCGGAAGGGGCGTACGAGGAGGGGGATTCACTGCAGGGCAAGGAGCATTCGTCAGCAGCAGGGAGGCAGCTGCCAAGCTGGAGCCTGGTTGGCTGCGACCACCAGTGGACATACCCACCCCTCGACCCCCCCGTCAGCAAAGCACCTGGGATCAGGGCACGTCCAGCGCAGGGCCACCGGCAGTGGCAGGGGAGCCGCTGGCAGGGGGAGTCATCGACATGTTCCAGACCGGAGGGGTGGTGAACGCACCCTCAGAGTACGTCGAGACTGAGGAGGGGTGGCTGCTCGGGAAGCACCCCGACTTAACGGGAGAGCAGCAGGAGCAGCTGGAGCAGAGCCTACGGGACCGCCAGGGGGCGTTCGCCTACTCCATGCTTGAACTGCCAGGCTACTGCGGTGCACAGGGTGAGTTTACGCTGGCCCTAGAGGACGAGCACAGCTCGTGCTTTCAGAAAGCAAGGGACATGCCACCCCCTAAAGCAGCCATTTTCAAAGAAAAGTGCCAGCCCATGATAGAGGCAGGCATTATTGTCAGGGTCCCCCAGGGAGGGCCCATCAAGTTTGCGGCCAACTCGGTCGTAGCGGCCAAGAAGTGTGCCGAGACAGGCGAGTGGTCAGATCACCGCATTGCGCATGACATGAGGAGAATGAACCTCCGCACTGCCAAGCAGGAGTTTGCTATCCCCAGGATGGAAACTATCTTTCAGAACCTGGGCACAGCTAAAGTGTTTAGCAAGGTGGATCTGAGGTCGGGATTCATGCAGATCCCGATCAAGGTCGAGGACCAGCCTAAAACGGCTTTCTGGATGGGCCCAGAACTGTGGATGTACACAAAGTTGAACTTTGGGCTGCGCAACGGGCCTCCCTTCTTCCAGCGTATGATGGAAGAAGAGATCGCCAGGGCGGGCCTGAGCTCCTTCTGTGTGGCCTTCATTGACGACCTACTGGTGTATAGTAACACGCCTGCAGAACACATCAGGCATGTAGAGCTCATGCTGGACATGCTCCACGCGGTGGGGCTGAGAGCGCATCCTGACAAGTCCCTGTTTGGGTGTGCCACGGTGGAGTACCTCGGCCACAACGTATCGGCCCAAGGTCTCACGTCGCACGCAGCCAAAATAGCGGCTGTCATGGCTCTGCCCGAACCCGCATCGGTCAAGAACATTCAGGAGGTCATGGGATTCTTGAACTTCTACCGGTGATACATCCCGGATTTCTCTCGAAAAGCCGCATGCATCAACGCACTGCTTGTCAAGGGGGTCCCGTTTGTGTGGGGTCCCGAGCAGGCCCAGGCGTTTCAGCTGATCAAAACTGAGATGTGCGAGGGAGGCAGGGTGCTGCGCAGACCTGACTACAGCGGAACGGGACCAGATGGCATGGGGCCACCAAGGCCATTCCTGCTGTACACCGACTTCTCTAAACAGGGTATAGGGGCGGTGCTAGGGCAGTGCGACGACAGCGGCAGGGAGTACATGGTAGCCTGCACTTCCCGTTCCCTGAACAAAAGCGAGAAGAACTACTCGTCGTTCCAGGGGGAAATGCTCGCCGCAGTGTACGCTGCCCGCACGTACCGCCATATGCTCTTCGGGTGCAAGGTGCATTTGGTCACGGACCACGAACCCCTCACCTATCTCATGGATAACCAGGCCCTAGTGGGGCAGCACGCCCGCTGGGCACTCATGCTCCAGGAGCTTGACATTACCATTGTCCACCGGTCACGGGCCTGCCACCAGAACGCAGATATCCCGTCTAGGTCACCCCTCCCGTCCTCTGACGACCGCACAGGAGCGCGGCTAGACGATGTTGCCCCAGAGCCGCACACCCCTAGTGGGGCCGCCTGCGGACCACAGGTCGCTATGCTCACAGGCCTAGGCAGGGTAAACCAGTGGCACGCAGATCAGGTGGTTCGCCTGGCACAAGAGGGCAGACGAGGTGTGCGCCGCCTGCGGGCCGCTGAAACAGCATGTACAGTGGCCCCGTGCGGCCAGGCTATCTCCAGCGCAAAGGATGAGGACGATGAGCAGGCACAGCCTGCCAGTACTGCAGAAAGAGCTTTCAATAGCAGGGCCAGGGCCAGGGACCTGATCAACAATGTGCTGACCGACCTGCCCCGCTCGACCCCGGCCCACCTCCATGCAGGGGTGGATACGGCATGCCTACCAACAGAGGCGGTGTACGCCATGGAACACGAGGGAGTGGTCCTGTTCGAGCCCTTCGGAGGTATGTGCTCTGGGCTTGAGATGGTGCTTAGGGCAGGCATCCCGGTCACACAGTATCTGTACGCCGACACCAGTGCCACCATGCGGGAGATCGCGGGGGGTAGGCTGGTGCAGCTGCACAAGCAATACCCGCTATTGCTCCCAGCGCCAGCTTTCGAGGGGGCATTCAGGGCACTACCCCAGGACGTGTACTCCATTACTGCCCAGCACTTCATAGAGGCTGGGGCCCAGCAAGGCCGCCAGTGGTTTATGGTAGCAGGATGGGAGTGCCACGACTTGTCGGCTGCAGGCAAGGGCAAGGGGCTCGAGGGGGACAGGAGCAAGTCTTTCTTCCCGCTTATCAAGCTGCTCGGCTCCTTGCAGATTCTGCAGAGGGCCAAGCCACCAGCATACCTGATTGCAAATGTCGCTATGCAGTTAAACCAGAGGAGCGAGAAGGCTAGCGTAGAGGCTTTCGGCGAGGTGTGCAGGATGCTGGGCAGGCCTTCCCTGTTTGATGCAGCGCAAGTGGGATCCTATGCCCACCGCACGCGCAACTACTGGGGCAACCTGGCACCAGCTGCAGACATTGAGTTTGTTATCCAGGCATCCCATAGGCCGCACGACGGTATTGTGGATGACATTCTGGACGAGGTTAGTAGGGCGCAGGTCGTGGCCTGCCCCGATAACGGCGGGTACCGTATCAATGTGTCTGGACAACCAAGGAGGGCGCTGCCCTGCCTCATGGCCACCCCCGCATCCTACGCTTTCCGGAACGGGCAGATCGGCATGGTTTTCAGGCCCATGGGGGGCCTGCAGGAACCTAATGCCAATGAAAGGGAGAGGGCCATGGGGTACGCAGTGGGGTCTACTTTGCCCCGCCCTGACTTTCCTGAGGGAGATAGGAGGGCCGCCTTGGGCAGGTGCATGGATGCTTGGGCTCTCGAGGCTTGGCTCACCATAGCACTTGAGATGGCCAAGATCATTCCTAGGGAGCTGGCTCGCAGGGCTGGTTTACCAGGCCCGGACCACGACCCTGCTATCGGCATGACCCTGACGTCCACACATTGCGCCCTAGCCAGTGCAGGCGGAGCATGCTCCGGCGAGGGCGAAGCGGCAGCAACGTATCGGCAATGCTTGGGGGAGTCAGCGGCAGCAGACTGGGCGGATGCCGCCCAGGAACCAGGTGGGCAGCCTGACCCAGAACCAGATTCCGTCCGGTTCGCTCCTGACGAGGCAGGGGAGGTCGTGGACCCGCCAGGGTGCGCAGCAGGGCCTGCAGCCCGGGTGGACGTATGGACAGACGTGCCAGTCCTGCAATACCTACAATCAAAAATGCACCCCCCTGGAGCAGAGGCAGGGGAACAGGCCAGGGTGCAGCGTAGAGCCGCACCTTTCCAGTGGGAACCAGAGAGGGGGGCGTGCTGATGAGGGTGATGCCAGACGGACGGCGGTGTGTAGTTCCCAGGCCCGAGGACAGACAGGCAGTAATCAGGGAAGCTCACGCTAGCACCGGTCACTTCGGCAGCCACCGCACGGCCTTCATGATCCTGCAGCAGCACTGGTGGAGAGGGCTTAGGGCAGCGGTCAGGAAGGCTGTCCAGGAGTGCGGGGTGTGCGACAGGGCAAGGGCGTCCACGTTCAATCACACGCAGCCAGACCTGCACCCACTCCCTACTGAGGGTTTATTTTTTCGCTGGGGTGTGGACCTGTGCGGGCCATTCACTACCACGCCTAGGGGCAACCGGTACGTCATGGTGTGTGTAGAGCACTACTCCAAGTGGGTGGAGCTTATCCCCATCCCCAGCAAGGCGTCTGACGTGACGGCCTTGGCATTCTTCCAAAACGTGGTCGCACGGTTTGGGGGATGCGCAGAAGTGGTCACCGATCAAGGGACAGAGTTCCAGGGAGAGTTCCAGGACATGTTACTAGATTGTTTCATTGACCATCGCACCACCTCTGCCAACCATCCCCAGGCGGATGGGCTATCCGAACGGGCTGTCCAGACCCTCAAGACGGGCCTGCGCAAGTGCTGCGGGGACGGGAGCAGCGACGACTCGTGGGACAGGATGGTCCCGTGGGTAGCGCTGGGTTTCCGGTGCTCGCCTCAGCAGGCTACGCGCATGGCTCCCTACGAGGTACTGTACGGGCAGAAGCCAGTGTTCCCCTCCAAGGTCGGGGCAGACCTATGGAGCACAGCGCGGGTGGCAACAGTGGAGGAGGCAGCAGACCTGCTCCTCGCCAGAGTGGCCAGGATCAAGGAGGCCCTCCCGGTCGCGGGCGAGCACCTCAAGATCGCACAGCACCGGGACAAGTTGCACTACGCCAGGATCCGCGGAGGAGGATATGTACCCCAGGTCAGGCGGTTCGCCGTTGGGGATTACGTGTACGTCCGGTACGCTTCAGAGCGGCGCAGCCTAGACCCCAAAGCCAGGCCGGAAATCCTGCGGGTGCAGCGGCTGGGGGAGACGGGGGCGTTGGTGCTGGAAGGAGCCGATGGCTTGACCGTAACAGAGAACGCAGTCAATTGCTCCCCGTGCCACCTCCCCAACCTGAAGGGCAGGGTGGATTTCGGCACCACCAGGCCCAACGTCAGCCTGTCCTGCGAAGTCTGCCGCCTACCCGACCGGGGGGAAGTCATGCTCCTGTGTGACGCATGCAATACCGGCTGGCACATGGACTGCCTCACGCCAGCGCTATACGCCATACCCGAGGGCGATTGGATGTGCCCCAGGTGCAAGCCAGCATCAAGGACAAGCCAAGAGACGGGCCCGGCCGCAGCAGCGGTACCCAACAACCCAGCCCATCACGAGGAGACAGCGCCCCGGGCAGCCAGGGCAGCCGCCAGAGCAGCCCAGGAGACAGGAGCCATGGACAAGCCAGAGGTGGAGGTCATGGCCACCAATCCGGCCACTAAACAGATGGAGCGGGGCATCGCCAGGCCCACGCCCAACGGGCTGTATGACATTTCATACACAACGGGCAGAGGAGAAGCCAACGTCACCCCCAGGGCAGTCCAGCGCAGGGCCAAAGCGGCCATCGACGCAGCAAGATCAGAGGAGGAGACAGCTGCCAAGGGACAGACAGCCAGGGGGGACAGGGAGGGATAAGAGCCTACTAGAACCGCCACAGGGCCAGCCACCTGTAGGGGCAGGTTTGGGAGAAGCACCGCTGCTACTGCACACGTCTCCTGTGGCTTAGGGCCAGGTGTCAACGGTGCAGTGGGGCGAGAGCAGCGGGTATTCCGCAGCGCCCGTGTTCCTGTGAAGAGCTGAGGGTTGAATAAAAGGAGGATTCTGTAGGCCCGGATGAGCCCCGCTGAAGATTCGGTTCGTTCTAATGCGCCTGCTGTAGACTTCTGATGGTTTCTGATGACTACTGCCTTCTGATGGTTTCTGATAATTTCTGACTTCTGATGGTTTCCGATGGGTTCTGATGAATTCTGATTTCTGATGGTTTCTGATAATTTCTGACTTCTGATGGTTTCCGATGGGTTCTGATGAATTCTGATTTCTGATGGTTTCTGATAATTTCTGGCTTCTACTCGTTACGATGGTTTCTGATGGGTTCTGACCCTTTATTGACTTCAAACAGGCATGACAATGGTGACGGTACCAGATTCTGTATGCCCTGATCAGGCCAGAGAGAGATTGGGAACCCAGAGGCCTGAGTCAAGTTTTCGGTACCTTGGTTGGACCTAGGGTTCGCCACAGGTTTCAGCGCGTGTTCTTTGGTACCTTCCTTTGGTAAATTTCCTTTTGTGGCTTTCCTGCAGTGGATTTTCTTCAGTGACTTTTCAGCCGACTGGCTGGGTTGCAGTCAGGAGTTTAGGAGGCTTCCGTGTTAGGGAACTGACAAGTTCTGAGTGTACATATTTTCCGATCCCAGTTTCAGTACCACCCCTAGTCCGGCTCCCCACGCACGCCCGGTGCGCGTTTCGTGAGGAGCGGGGGGCGAGTAAAGTAGGGGCGGTACCCACAGCTAGGGGCGCCCAGGTAGGCCAGCCTTCCCTCTTATGCGGTACGCTGTACCAAGTTACCCCTTTACAGCCCTTGTACCTCCTCAGTGTAGTACAAGAGGCACGTGTGTACAGGTGTTGAACCTTAGTTGTGAGTAGTTTGAGCCTCTTTAAGGCAGTAATGTCAGCTTACACCATTTTGGCACGGTTACTGCTTTATGGTGCGACAGCTGTCACGGTATAATGCAGTATACGTGCCAAAACCGTAGGGACCGCTGACGCGTCCCCGTAGACTCCGCAGCTTCCCTGCGGAGCCCCCCTTTTAGGGTTAGACGCCCAGCTTCCCACTTGCGGGAAGATTGGAGGCCAGGATTTCCCGTACCTTTGTAATAAGGGCTTGCCGGGACATTGTATCCCGGCTTGCCCACTGTCCCTTACTTCGTTCCTTTTAAGTGGACAGGCCTCTTTTTGTAACCAGCACCGGCAAGATCTCGGAGACCTACCCAGTGAAGTGCATCAAAGCCAGTACCACTAAGTCAGTCAAGCCTAGATCAGCGATCTCGCCATCTAGCAAGCCCGAGAACACCCAACCCGAAGCCCAGCCCTACCTAGGACTACGTCGTCCGCAGTCTACGGCTACGGCTTCGCCCGCTACACGCGGTAAGTGACTCTTAACGACCTGCAGGGTTCGCGACCCGACAGGCCATTAGTCTCAGCTCTACAAGCGGCCAGCTCCGCGCCTGTCATCTAGAAGTTCCAGCCACAGCTTAACGCGCAGCGCATTCGCGGCCAGCGTGTAGACGCTGAGTCCGCCCGTAGGTGTCCGCCACTCAGTGGGGAAGAAGTCCGCCACGGACCCGAAGCAACCATCGCGAGTAAAGTAGGGGCGGTACCCACAGCTAGGGGCGCCCAGGTAGGCCAGCCTTCCCTCTTATGCGGTACGCTGTACCAAGTTACCCCTTTACAGCCCTTGTACCTCCTCAGTGTAGTACAAGAGGCACGTGTGTACAGGTGTTGAACCTTAGTTGTGAGTAGTTTGAGCCTCTTTAAGGCAGTAATGTCAGCTTACACCATTTTGGCACGGTTACTGCTTTATGGTGCGACAGGCAGTGCATGCCAATGCGTGCGGTAATGCTTCAGTATACAGGAGGTGCATGCCAGTGAGTGTATTCATGCTTCAGCATACATGCAGTGCATGCTGGTGGGTGCGGTACTGCAGAAGTGTTGGCATTAACTGCACACTAGTGGGTGCCGCGCTGCGGCAGTGCTGGCATGAACTGCATAATAGTGGGTGAGACGCTACGGCAGTGTTGGCATAAAGAGCATACCAGTGGGTGCGGCGCTGCGGCAGTGCTGGCATAAAGTGCATGCTGGTGTGTGCGTTGCTGCAACAGTGCTGGCATTATATGCATGGTAGTGGGTACGGTACTGCTGCAGAGCTGGCATAAAGTGCATGCCAGTGGGTGCGGCGATAATGCAGCAAGCTGGCAGAGCATGCCAGTGGGTACGGCAATGCATCATTATGTATGTGGTGCATGTCAGTGGGTGCTGCGGTACTGTAGCACACATATGTATGCAGTGCATGCCCGTGGGTGCAGTGGTGCTGATGCGCACATGCAGTGCATGCCCGTGGGTGCCGTGGTGCTGATGCGCAAAGGCAGTGCATGCCAGTGAGTGCAGTAGTGTTGCTGCGCACAAGCAGTACATGCCATTGAGTGCAGTGGAGCTGCTGCGCACAGGCAGTGCATGCCAGTGGGTGCAGTGGTGCTGATGCGCACAGGCAGTGCATGCCAGTGGGTGCAGTGGTGCTGATGCGCA
Source organism: Limnomonas spitsbergensis (assembly GCA_037349105.1). NCBI lineage: Eukaryota > Viridiplantae > Chlorophyta > Chlorophyceae > Chlamydomonadales > Limnomonas > Limnomonas spitsbergensis. Next base: position 3,357,496 of record JAYJMM010000101.1, on the reverse strand, counting down.
AAGGCAGTGCATGCCAGTGAGTGCAGTACTGATGCTGCACACAAGCAGTACATGCCATTGAGTGCAGTGGAGCTGCTGCGCACAGGCAGTACTAGCCATTGAGTGCAGTAGTGTTGCTGCGCACAGGCTGTACATGCCAGTGGGTGCAGTGGTGCTGATGCGCACAGACAGTACATGCCAGTGGGTGAAGTGGTGCTGTTGCACACATGCAGTACATGCCATTGAGTGCAGTGGTGCTGCTGCGCACGGGAAGTGCATGCCAATGGGTGCAGTGGAGCTGCTGCGCACATGCAGTGCATGCCAGTGGGTGCAGTGTTGCTGCTGTGCACTGGGAGTGCATGCCAGTGGGTGCAGTGGTGTTGCTGCGCACAGGCAGTACATGCCAGTGAGTGCAGTACTGTTGCTGCACACAGGCAGTAAATGCCAGTGGGTGCAGTGGTGTTGCTGCGCACATGCAGTACATGCCAGTGGATGCAGTGGTGCTGCTGCGCACAGGCAGTACATGCCAGTGGGTGCAGTGGTGCTGCTGCGCACAGGCAGCATATGCCAGTGGGTGCAGTACGGCTGCATTCCACTGCTAGGCCATGCGGGCTGCGAGTGTTTGATGTGCGTCCCAGTGGGGTCATTGTATTGGTTGGTCGGAACGGGGTGACTGTGGCAGAGATTGCCATAAACTGCGCACCATGTCACTTGCCGATAGAGTCGCTGTTACCCCCATCTAGGAGATGGCAGAAGCCAGGGTTAGATCACCATCAAGATGTCTGTTGCCCGACAACCGTTTAAAAGATGATCCTGAGTAGTAGCTGTGCTCGCGGTACGCATTGTTATTGTTTGGTACCACGACTAACTTCCATTCCAGTGGGTCACTGGATTTGTGAGCAATGCAGTCTGCAGGACAACCATCTGTACCCTTACCCCCGCGCTCTCCATGTGCTCACCAACTCTGGGATCGGCGAATACCAGAACGCAGACTACCGGGCAGACCCATTGCAGCCCTCCACGTACACGCTCCTACTTCAGGAACATAAGCTGCACGTCATCATTGCCAATCCTCCTGCTATCTACGCTGACGTGGTCTGCGCCTTCGCTGCAAAGTACGCACGTCTTGTGGCCTGCTGCCTGGTGCCGGAAGAGTTCCTCACCAGCTGCCATCCTGCTAGGTTTGAGTGGCTAGCCCGTCTGAGGAGAAAAAGGCGATTAGTTGTATTGCGCTCAGTCAGTTTAGCGGCTGGCTCCGGAGCTAACCGGGCCATCCATGGTTGCCAAGGCTGCTATGTATGGGTCCTGGTGTTTGCGTTATCTAGCATCCGTGAACGGATGATCCCACCTCTGGTTTAGTTCTTTTACCCAGGTCGAGCTGGTGCACCCTGGTAAGGTCACTCAGTTCCCTGTAGTTGCCAGCAGGTTTATCATGAAATGAGCTAGGCCGCATATTGCGCATGACTCCTGTTATGAAGCATATGGCAGCCGCTAGGAGGTTATCACGCACATGTTTGACAAGCATACTGTGCATGTAGCCTGACAATGATGACGCATCTGCGCATGGTTTGACTGCTTGACGAGCATATTGCGCATGTAGCTCGACAATGATGCACATGAGCATGGAGTTGAGTGGTTGACACGCATAGTACTGAGCATGTATCTGAATATGAATCATATGGCATAGTATTTTGGGTTTCGAATTAGTTTTTACAAAGTACCTTGGGAGCATGGTGGATGGGATTGACAAATGGAACTTGGAAGCATGGGGAGGGGCGTATTTTTGGGGAACATCTTTTATGGCTCATTTGAGTGTGCACCGGGGGTGCACACCACAGTTAACACAAACAATTGACGCTCGTACATTTTGTACATATTTTTGGAAAGGCAGTGCATGCGACGCCGGCGCCTCAGAATCCTTAGAGACTAACCCTCAACAATGCCCACAACACAGTCCACAAAAGCAAGTGCATCCCACACCTGCTCAGCCTGGTACAGCTGGTGGAAGTTAGTGGCAGCGCCCGGAGGACCTGTCCACCCCCGCTCACGTAACTGCTCCATGACAGTAGGGCACTGGAAGCACACATGTAGCGCATCCTCCACCTGCTAGCTATCCCTTAATGCCCAACACCGTTGGCAGCAACGTGCCTCTCGCTGCTGACCGTTGCGCCTTCCTCTGGTATCAGCCGTGCTGATCGCGCCGAGCCGCAGTCGCAAATTTATGCGCACACAAGCACACACCCTCTGGCTAGTGCGGCTCTTGGCTTGCGCCAGCACGGCACCCGCCGTGGACTGGAACCAGGCGCGGTAGGTCGCCGCAGATCTGTGCTCGGTGGTAGGGTCCCTGGGGTCCCCACCGCCGTTTGCGTCCAGCCGTGCTTGCTCGTAGGCCGCGTCAACGAGTGCCGGGGGGGTGTCGGGGGACTAGTCCGACCCCCCTAGTGACAGGCCCCTATGTCCACCCCTGAAAACAAGAGAGAGAGACAAAAGGGAAAGAGTCAGTCCCCATTCCCCTAGGAGGAAAAAACAAAGACAACAAAGTAGCCATGGTGAATGTAACCTTACATGATTCCGAGCCTGGTTTCAGCGCACGCCAGGAGCTTCACCACCAAGAGGGTACAAGCGAGTGCACAAAATGAAGGCTGTGGCTTGGCAACGCGGACAGCAAAGCCAACACTACAGGAGGGCGCAACTGTAAGCAGTATGAGACATAGGACGTTGCTGCCAACTCACGATGTTGGGCAAGGGGAGACAGTAAACAGGCGGAGGACGTGCTACATGCTTGATCCCACTGCCTTACCGGCGCCGGGGAGAAGCAAAGGGAGCAGTAGGGGCAGGCACTCACGACGATGCCACAGATGAGGACTGGGTCAGACATGGTTAGGATGTTAGCAAACAGGGGTATTTACACCAATGAGGCAGGCTCTAATCATATACTGTAACGTAGCAACCAACTAGCTCAGACCAAACCGAAGACCCTGGGCTGAACCCTAGAAGGGGAACACACAGAACAGGACAGTTCAACACCATTCTGTCAACATAGGAGGCTCTGATAGGAGGCCCTGGTGAATTAGGCCAGGATGACAGATCTTGAAGCGTCCATGGCAACATCAATACAAATAGTAACATACTCGCTGGCATCCTAGAAGAAAACGCATGTGCATGAGCCAGTACCAGGATCCCAAACCATCACATGCTCGTCGTCAAAGCAGCTGACAGCTGAGCGACCGCTGAGATCCATTCCAACGGTGGTGGCTCCACCTACATGCATGTCCGTCCATGGTGCGCACGCAGCTCCCCGTAAGTGTGTCCACAACCACATGGTATTGTCGGCCGAGCTTGAAATAACCAAGCTGGTTCCTTGCAACCAATCTTTGACCTTGTCCAGCTTTGCTCTTTCTAGGGTCTTGGTCACCCCTGGGGAATTCCCTCGTGACCCCTTGGCTGAAAAACGCTCTGGACCTGACGGCTACCCACATCCTAGATATAAACAGCATCCACCTTATCGCGGACGAGTGCCAGCCCATTGGCGTTGATATCAATGTTGCGCATTGGGTCGTGTTCCCTGCCGTCAATCAGTATTTGGTATGCTGTGCTCTGCTTGTCATTGTCATGTGTGTTTGGTGGACATCAAAGACCAGCTGGGGGGTCCATAGACATCTCTTTAAGCCCTCCGTGCGTGCCACCAGCCCAATGTCGAGGAGGCCATCACCCTGGAGTTCTGGAGGTCAGTTTAGGCGCAGCTCAAGGCGCACTGAGTCATCTCCCTTCAATAGATGAGCCATGACAAGATTTCACTTCTATCGGTACCTACATGACAATTGTCGTCATTATTCACGTTAATCCAATCCAACACGTACACACTGAGTCACTTACCCCTTACACACTCATCGGCCACCACTGGCCGCTCACTGGTTAGTACACTGACGGAGGTTGACTAAACCAAGGGACATGTACTCTGTGATTGAGGAGCGGCACAAGCTTAACGTCATGGAATGCAGCCTTAGCAGCCTTTGAGGAAGTGAATTGGTAATGAGGAAGGACCATAGCAGTTGAGGCTAAGGGCTGCTAATATCAGGGTTGTGATGCGCATTTTATCATGGCAACTTTATATAGAACTCGGGACATCCTCTTTTCATATGATGAGAAATTGAGGAAATGACAGATTTCAGGTAGGGCTGCGCTGTGTACCGTAGTTGTGCAATACTCATGCTCGTGATGCTTCCAGCAATTGACATGGGTGATAAGTTTCTTTAGCATCAACAGGGGTGTCCGTCAGTGTTAATGTTATTGCGCACTATCTACCTTTCAGGCCAGGGGCGAGTGGGCGACTGGGCTGCCAACTGAAGGCCGATGAGGACAAAAACTGGCCAGGCCTTAGCCAGTGGCCTAAGCAGTAGGACTTCTTGCACCAGGCCCCCCAGGCCGTGCGTGGGCATTGATGCAGCATTAGTGCAGCTGAGCCGTGCTGAAGTAAACACTGGCACCAGTGGTGTGCACTAGACACTTCTTCGTGACGAATACGACCCTCCATGCAGATGGACATGCCTGGCCAGTACGTTTCTTCTGGTCAACTCTAATATACTGCGTTTTTTACGAGTGAGAGGTGAGCCACCATGTACAGAAAGCAGAGGGGATTTTCAGGAGAGACTCAGCCTTGCTTGGGTTTGTGCGAGACGGCTCTGGCATGAGCATTTGGGCAGGGGAAAGATTACATACGCCAGTGATATGCCGGATAATATGGTGTGCCTGCTGTATGCAACATCGCAGGGACTTCGACCATTTGCCAAACAAAAGCAGCGATCGAATGCACAGTTTTGAAGTACATGGACAAGTGGATGGACCTGTTCTGACCTCAAATCCTCGAACAATCGCGTAGAGGTTTTAACCGCGTTTGGCTGCTCTGCTTAATGCTAGCTCTGTTAGGCTCTGTAAGTCTGTGTCCTTGGCAGTCCTTGTGTCTCTGGTCCTTGGGATCGCTTTTGCCGTACGCGTACGCACCCATCAATCAAATGCCGCCTTGCGCCTTGCCCTCCCGAGGAACCTTTGCCTATGTCAGTATCTCTCTAGCCTGAAAATAAACATAATATAAACACAAATAACCAATCAAGTAAAGCGGCCTCACAGTTGTCTGTTACCAGCACCAAGGATCCTTTCGGATCCGGATCAATTCGCTCCCCCCAGATTTTCTCCTGTCCAAAACTCGCTCTCTCTCCCCTGGGTGCCCTCCAATACCATGATTCGCCCCTCAAGCAAGGCCGCGATCCGGGCTGATTTAGCTGCTATTCAAGCTGAAGGCCCTCAGATCATTGTGAGCCTTCAATTTTGTGTCCGGGGCTTCCGATGCGGCTTCCTCAGCACTGTTGGGAAGTTGCCGTGACTGAACCCAAATCCTAGTCCTGTCTAACCAGCAAATAAGCGAGCCCATTCGGACATGGCCCGCTGTTCCCGGGCCTCTTACCTTAGCAAGATCTGAAGTACGCCAACAACTTGCCCGCAGGTCATCAAAGTGGGCACCTCGAGTATCGTCGACCCAGAGCAGCAAAAGTTGAACATCGGCAGCCTTGCCAGAATAGCGGAGACCACGAAAGTGCTTCGAAGCATGGGTGCGTTGCGGTCACTGCATGCGGATCTCCTAGTGGCGCTGATCTCTTAGGGATGATATGTAGTCTTATGGATGAGTTGTTTGAAGCCGAGACTTTTAACTTTTATTGTACTGGACAAACTCACCTCCGTGCCCAAGTAATCTGTGAAATCCTCCCCTCCTGGATTAGGCAGTAATCCCTCATCCCTCATCCCTTCAGTTATCACTGTCACCAATGCAGAACAATATCATATTACTGTGGTCCAGCAGCATGCAGGTCTTGGCAGGCAGCGCAATGCTTGAATAGTCTCTCCATGCACATGCACCCCTCTTCATATTTTCTTCATGCCAGTATGGACGAGAGGCATAAATCCAGATCCAGCAGCACATTCCTCAGGGGCAATCATAAATTCCCCTGGACCGGCGTGGTACGTCCGACATGGTATCTTGGGGTTCCCTCTGCATTTTTACGGTACTTTAAACCTGGGAACCACTGTTTGCCCCCCCTCCCCCTGCCTTAAACCAGGGGCTTCAAACCTTATCTCATCCGAAAAAATCTGTCAGTGCATGCATGCCTTATTTGTGGCCTAGGGATAGTACATGCCCCTGGTGTGAGCAGGCTGGCATAAAAGTGCTACTGCCTCCCAAGCTGAACAGACCCCGGTCCCACAAACACTCTCATGACAGGCCACCATGTGATCATCGTGACCAGTGGAGCGGACGGGGTGGGATGCCACCGCTTAGGCTTGTCCACAAAGCCCTCTGTTCTGATGCCCTGCGCTCATTTCAGTTTCCTCCCCCCTCACACCCACAATCAGGCCACCATGTTATCATTGTCACCAGTGGTGCGGTCGGGGTGGGATGCCACCGATTAGGCTTGTCCACAAAGCCATCTAACCTGGCGAAGAAGCAGGCGTTGGCAGCGGTGGGGCAGGTGCATCTCATGAAGTACTACGAGGACTTCCTTAATGCTGTTGGCCTGGTGAGTGGGCTGTACTAGTATGCTTACATGAATTCATATGCTAGAAGTAGGTACTGGCTTCCCACCAGCCCAGGGGTGTTTGGAAATCTGCGGAAGGCCTTCATCTCTACTCCTGTTGCACATTCAGACCCACTTGCCTCATGTGCACGGTTTGTAGGAGGTTGCCGAGAGCACTTAAATGTCCTGCTATAGCGTCATCTTCTGCTGCACTCCCGGTTTGCACTTCGGAAAAATGCTTTTGGTGTGGATCTGTGGGTAGTTCGCGATGTTAATTTCAGTACGCGTGAGACCATTTTGGAGGGTCGCCATGTGGCCATCATCGTACCAAATCTTGATTGGTCTACGACCGGAGGCCCAAGCAGCAGGGCTTGCTGCACCCGGCCTTCAAGGCCACAGACCGTGATGTAGCTGAATTGTAGATGAAGCGCACAGAAGTGAAGAATGATGGCTATACATGCTGGAGCAACAATTTACTCCCACAGAAACGCCGTTTCTAGGGTCTGGCTGCCCGTGTGTGGCTCGTAACCCTGAACTGTATAATGCAAACCTGTAATTGTGTGTGCAGACATGTGCTCAAGTGCTGGTGACCCTGGACAACCTTGCGGACTGGGGGCAGTACAACAACGTCAAGAACACCTTCAAGGAGCTGATGGAGTACGGAGTGGTACCGGTGGTCAATGAGAATGTACGTAGCATGGGGAAATGAAAAGTATATTAATTGGCCGACTTTCCCACAAAAGCTTGGAGGCGTCGGGGCTGGCTGACATGGAATAGGGACGATAGAAAGGATGACCCTTTCTGCCGGGGCTTCAAATTGAACGGCATGATTCTCATTTTGGACATTTGCATGGCGGTGGCCACTCAAATGGCGAGTGCCATACTCTGCAAATCCCCCCTCCTGCAGTTTGGGTGCATGCTCCCATGTAGCACCCCACCCTTATGGCCATGTAGGACACAGTTAGGGTGCAGAGCTTCACCTCTTCGACACAACGGCACACTTTTCGCCATGCAATGCCCATGCACACCCATGCAAGGCTGATACACCTCCATGGGATGGTCATGCGCTTCCATGCAACGCCCATGCACCCCCATGCAAGGCTGATACACCTCCATGGGACGGTCATGCGCTTCCATGCAACGCCCATGCACCCCCATGCAAGGCCGATACACCTCCATGGGACGGTCATGGGCTTCCATGCAATGCCCATGCGTAGGACACAGTAGCAGTGCAGAGGCTCAAGTTTGGAGACAACGACACGCTTTCCGCCCATGTGGCCGGCCTGGTGAAGGCTCACTGGCTATTCCTGATGACAGATGTGGACTACCTGTACACCTCAAACCCTAAGTGCAACCCTGATGCTCAGCCCATCTACGAGGTGGGTAGGTGGTTGGGTTAAGATCTGGATCTGGGGGGAGAGAGGATCAGGGTTACGGGCATCAGTGCGCGTTTGCGGTGTTGGCCAGGTGTGCAGCTCGTCTACGATGTGAGGGCTTTTTGGCACCTCGCTGAAACCTGAAAATCACACCACACGTGAGGGTGTTTGGTCCCGAGTCAATCAGGTGCTGATTTGATCTGCAGCCTATTGCCTGCATAATCTCGGTGCGTGGAACATCTCGAGGAGCAAAATCTCATCTCGTGGAGCATAATCTCATCTCGTGGAACTGTTCTGACCCCCTATTCTCATACACCTTACCTTGGGTGGCCCAGATGCTGGACATGGCTCAGCTGCAGCCTTGACTCCAATCCTGTTTCCTGCCGTAACCCTGAACCCCGACTGGATATGTGTGTGGCTCTTTCTACTTTATCACTCTGGTACCGGACATGGCAGGGCTTTTGGCTGACACATGCACCCTGTTAAGACGTCACCCTTGAACCTGACTGTGATTTCACCTGGGTTGCCCAGGTGCCAGACATGGCAAGGTTGCAGGCTGACACCAGCACAGAGGGCACGCAATGGGGCACAGGAGGCATGGCGACAAAGCTGACTGCGGCGCTGATTGCCACGGCTTCAGGAGCTACCATGGTGAGTGTGTGTTCTGGTGCTGGCTAGTGTGTGTGCTTGTCCTGTCAAGTTTTTGCGCTTGTTCTGGCTAGTGTGTGTGCTTGTGATGAAGTGGGCAGGGGCTTTGATGGAGTGTGGAGGGACTGTGATGGAGTGAACAGGGGCCTTGATGGAGTGAGCAGGGACTGTGATGGAGTGAGCAGGGACTGTAATGGAGTGAGGAGGGACTGTGAGGGGACTTAATATCTGTTTGTCCTCAAACAGACTGTTAATTATTGTGCCGGTGGAGGCTAATTGAATGAATTGATGTTGGACAGGTCATCTGCAACTCCACGCACCCGGAGCTTATCTATCGAGCGATTGGCGGCGAGCCACAAATAGGCACGAGGTGAGACGACGGTGCATGCCAGCCGACTTATTGCACGTCACTGCCCTGCATAAGGATCTGGTTTTTAAAAGCAGTTGAGCGTCAAACGCTCCCCCGGGTCTGGGCACGCTGGGCCATTTCAGCATACCTGTATTTCAGTGACAGTATGTTGGCAAAATAGTTGAGTTGCTTGGGAGAAACGGTCGCATGCCCAAGGTGGCCTTTTCCAGGGCTGGGGGCCCACCTCCTGAACTGGTGGAGGCCATGAAGAATAAGATCATGCACCAGAAGAATGATATAATGCACGTGAAAAAGAAGATTATATAACAATGTATTGCATTGGCAGGCATATTACGAACACGGGCCCTTTCTGCTGTACAATGCAGGCCCTCAGCTTCAGCGTTGGCATGCCCCTGATCCCCATGGCATGCCCCTCTGACTGCTCTGCAGGTTCCTGCCCATCATGAACGTGGCGACAGGTCGCAAACGGTGGATTCTCTCTGTCCCTGTGCAAGGCCAGGTGAGCGGCTAGCCTGCTCCCAAAAGGGCCCCTCAGCAGCTCCTTGCCTCCTGTCCTTATCCTTGTTGCAAAATAAGGCTATTTCCTTATTCAAGTACACTCTTACTTTTAAATCTCATCTGAAGATGATGTGTTCGTGGGATAATCAGGATTTCATGGTACATTCTTGCCTTGATTGCCGGTCCTGATTTTAATATGGTCATATGAAGGGCCTGTTTTTTCACGATAAACCTTGCTGTCGGTCTGAACCAGGTGTGGCTCAACGTGGAGGCAGTGAGGTCCGTTCGGGACAAAAAGAAGTCACTGTTCTCCTCAGGCATAGTCAAGGTGCGGTGCTTGGGACGTGCAGACTTGAGAATTATTGGGAATTATCATGATGCAATCTTTATGCTGATGTTTCATCTGGGCCCCAGCGGAGGCTTTTGGCGGGCCCGCAACACTCATTCTGAACACGGGCCTGCCAGCAGATTTTTTGATCAGATAGTTATTTAAAATATGTAGAACAAATAATCTTATGTAACTCCATATTTGTTTTTAGATAAGATTCTCGCTAATGGGCTGTATTTACCATGCAAAGTCTTGTAAAATGTAAAAAAGCCTGAAGGCAGGCTTACGGGGCCCGGTCATCCGTTATTCGCTGTGCAGAGATTCCTGATCGCTTCAATATCTGATGGGGCCAGCGATTGTGATCGAGAGATTGTCAAGAGTCAAGATTGCCCATAGCATCTCGGTTCACTCAGGGGAAAACTCTTTTTGAAATGCACTCTATCCCTATAAACCCTAGGCTTTACCCTCTAAATCCTGGCAGATCACGGGCGAGTTCCAAGTACAGCATGCCGTGCAGCTGTGTGACGAGGAGGGCGGGGAGTTTGCCCGCGCTCTGCTCAACTTCTCGTCGGTGGAGCTCAACACGGTGTTCAAGACGTCGCCTGAGGAGGGTGGCTACGGGTCGGTGCCCTCAGGCCGGGCACCCTCGATGCCGGGGAATGTGCTGCAAATAGCGCACAGGTTTGTTTTAAACCCGCATTGTAAACCACGACATACCCCTTCATGGCACATTCCCCGAAATCCCTGTTTTCTGGACCCCTTTTCCTCTTGCTTGTTGGCGGCTCGTTTCCCTTCCAGACCCTTTCAGAGGCCTTTCATACAATCATTGCCATGGACTTGTTGCAAGTGTTGGGCTAGCTGGGCCTGAAAAAGAGGGCAGGAAAGCCCGGGGCAGTACTTGTCTACCTGCGCTGTTCACTCTTGAATAATAGAGTGGCAGGAAAGATTTCAAGCAAGGTTCCACCAGGCAGCAGCTCCTCCTGCGAGAAATTCCTAGCCCCCTGAGTCGGTTGTGATGCAGAATGTCACCCAAGATACGTATCGGTTTCTGAATGTTTCCGATTCACTTGTTTTCTCTCTCAAACCTTCAGGGCCAACATCACGATGCTTATTAATAACGCCGAGGACTCGGACTTCGATCACGATGTTTAAACATATCATGTGAGTCATGTGACTGCTGGGCTGCCAGAAACAGCCAAAATGTGAGGTCGGGGACTCAGGGTGTTGCTGCCAGTGCCTCCTGGCTGTCTAGTCTCTGCTGCCAGTGCCTCCTGGCTGTCTAGTCTCTGCTGCCAGTGCCTCATGGCTGTCTAGTCTCTGCTGCCAGTGCCTCATGGCTGTCTAGACTCTGCTGCCAGTGCCTCCTGGCTGTCTAGTCTCTGCTGCCAGTGCCTCCTGGCTGTCTAGTCTCTGCTGCCAATGCCTCATGGCTGTCTAGTCTCTGCTGCCAGTGCCTCATGGCTGTCTAGTCTCTGCTGCCAGTGCCTCTTGGCTGTCTAGTCTCTGCTGCCAGTGCCTCATAGCTGTCTAGTCTCTGCTGCCAGTGCCTCATGGCTGTCTAGTGTATGCTGCCATTGCCTCCTGGCTGTCTAGTCTCTGCTGCCAGTGCCTCATGGCTGTCTAGTCTCTGCTGCCAGTGCCTCTTGGCTGTCTAGTCTCTGCTGCCACTGCTTCATGGCTGTCTAGTCTCTGCTGCCAGTGCCTCCTGGCTGTCTAGTCTCTGCTGCCAGTGCCTCCTGGCTGTCTAGTCTGTGCTGCCAGTGCCTCCTGGCTGTCTAGTCTCTGCTGCCAGTGCCTCCTGGCTGTCTAGTCTCTGCTGCCAGTGCATCCTGGCTGTCTAGTCTGTGCTGCCAGTGCCTCCTGGCTGTCTAGTCTCTGCTGCCAGTGCCTCCTGGCTGTCTAGTCTCTGCTGCCAATGCCTCCTGGCTGTCAAGTCTCTGCTGCCAATGCCTCATGGCTGTCTAGTCCCTGCTGCTAGTGCCTCCTGGCTGTCTAGTCTCTGCTGCCATTGCCTCCTGGCTGTCTAGTCTGTGCTGCCAGTGCCTCCTGGCTGTCTAGTCTCTGCTGCCAGTGCCTCCTGGCTGTCTAGTCTCTGCTGCCAGTGCCTCCTGGCTGTCTAGTCTCTGCTGCCAGTGCCTCATGGCTGTCTAGTCTCTGCTGCCAGTGCCTCTTGGCTGTCTAGTCTCTGCTGCCAGTGCCTCATGGCTGTCTAGTCTCTGCTGCAAGTGCCTCATGGCTGTCTAGTCTATGCTGCCATTGCCTCCTGGCTGTCTAGTCTCTGCTGCCAGTGCCTCATTGCTGTCTAGTCTCTGCTGCCAGTGCCTCCTCCCTGTCTAGTCTCTGCTGCAAGTGCCTCCTGGCTGTCTAGTCTCTGCTGCCAGTGCCTCTTGGCTGTCTAGTCTCTGCTGCCACTGCTTCATGGCTGTCTAGTCTCTGCTGCCAGTGCCTCTTGGCTGTCTAGTCTCTGCTGCCAGTGCCTCTTGGCTGTCTAGTCTGTGCTGCCAGTGCCTCCTGGCTGTCTAGTCTCTGCTGCCAGTGCCTCCTGGCTGTCTAGTCTCTGCTGCCAGTGCCTCATGGCTGTCTAGTCTCTGCTGCCAGTGCCTCCTCGCTGTCTAGTCTCTGCTGCAAGTGCCTCCTGGCTGTCTAGTCTCTGCTGCCAGTTCCTCATGGCTGTCTAGTCTCTGCTGCCATTGCCTCATGGCTGTCTAGTCTCTGCTGCCAGTGCCTCCTGGCTTTCTAGTCTCTGCTGCCAGTGCCTCATGGCTGTCTAGTCTGTGCTGCCAGTGCCTCCCGGCTGTCTAGTCTCTGCTGCCAGTGCCTCCTGGCTGTCTAGTCTCTGCTGCCAGTGCCTCCTGGCTGTCAAGTCTCTGCTGCCAATGCCTCATGGCTGTCTAGTCTCTGCTGCTAGTGCCTCCTGGCTGTCTAGTCTCTGCTGCCAATGCTTCATGGCTGTCTAATCTCTGCTGCCAGTGCCTCATGGCTGTCTAGTCTCTGCTGCCAGTGCCTCCTCGCTGTCTAGTCTTTGCTGCAAGTGCCTCCTGGCTGTCTAGTCTCTGATGCAAGTGCCTCATGGCTGTCTAATCTCTGCTGCCAGTGCCTCATGGCTGTCTAGTCTGTGCTGCCAGTGCCTCATGGCTGTCTAGTCTCTGCTGCCAGTGCCTCCTTGCTGTCTAGTCTATGCTGCCAATGCCTCCTGGCTGTCTAGTCTCTGCTGCCAGTGCCTCATGGCTGTCTAGTCTGTGCTGCCAGTGCCTCTTGGCTGTCTAGTCTCTGCTGCCAGTGCCTCATGGCTGTCTAGTCTCTGCTGCCATTGCCTCATGGCTGTCTAGTCTATGCTGCCAGTGCCTCATGGCTGTCTAGTCTGTGCTGCCAGTGCCTCATGGCTGTCTAGTCTCTGCTGCCAGTGCCTCTTGGCTGTCTAGTCTCTGCTGCCACTGCTTCATGGCTGTCTAGTCTCTGCTGCCATTGCCTCCTGGCTGTCTAGTCTGTGCTGCCAGTGCCTCCTGGCTGTCTAGTCTGTGCTGCCAGTGCCTCCTGGCTGTCTAGTCTCTGCTGCCAGTGCCTCCTGGCTGTCTAATCTCTGCTGCCAGTGCCTCATGGCTGTCTAGTCTCTGCTGCCAGTGCCTCCTCGCTGTCTAGTCTTTGCTGCAAGTGCCTCCTGGCTGTCTAGTCTCTGATGCAAGTGCCTCATGGCTGTCTAGTCTCTGCTGCCAGTGCCTCCTGGCTGTCTAGTCTCTGCTGCCAGTGCCTCCTGGCTGTCTAGTCTCTGCTGCCAGTGCCTCATGGCTGTCTAGTCTCTGCTGCCAGTGCCTCCTGGCTGTCTAGTCTCTGCTGCCAGTGCCTCCTGGCTGTCTAGTCTCTGCTGCCAGTGCCTCCTGGCTGTCTAGTCTCTGCTGCCAGTGCCTCCTGGCTGTCTAGTCTCTGCTGCCAGTGCCTCATGGCTGTCTAGTCTCTGCTGCCAGTGCCTCCTCGCTGTCTAGTCTCTGCTGCAAGTGCCTCCTGGCTGTCTAGTCTCTGCTGCCAGTGCCTCATGGCTGTCTAGTCTCTGCTGCCAGTGCCTCATGGCTGTCTAGTCTCTGCTGCCAGTGCCTCCTGGCTGTCTAGTCTCTGCTGCCAGTGCCTCATGGCTGTCTAGTCTGTGCTGCCAGTGCCTCCCGGCTGTCTAGTCTCTGCTGCCAGTGCCTCCTGGCTGTCTAGTCTCTGCTGCCAGTGCCTCCTGGCTGTCAAGTCTCTGCTGCCAATGCCTCATGGCTGTCTAGTCTCTGCTGCTAGTGCCTCCTGGCTGTCTAGTCTCTGCTGCCAATGCTTCATGGCTGTCTAATCTCTGCTGCCAGTGCCTCATGGCTGTCTAGTCTCTGCTGCCAGTGCCTCCTCGCTGTCTAGTCTTTGCTGCAAGTGCCTCCTGGCTGTCTAGTCTCTGATGCAAGTGCCTCATGGCTGTCTAATCTCTGCTGCCAGTGCCTCATGGCTGTCTAGTCTGTGCTGCCAGTGCCTCATGGCTGTCTAGTCTCTGCTGCCAGTGCCTCCTTGCTGTCTAGTCTATGCTGCCAATGCCTCCTGGCTGTCTAGTCTCTGCTGCCAGTGCCTCATGGCTGTCTAGTCTGTGCTGCCAGTGCCTCTTGGCTGTCTAGTCTCTGCTGCCAGTGCCTCATGGCTGTCTAGTCTCTGCTGCCATTGCCTCATGGCTGTCTAGTCTATGCTGCCAGTGCCTCATGGCTGTCTAGTCTGTGCTGCCAGTGCCTCATGGCTGTCTAGTCTCTGCTGCCAGTGCCTCTTGGCTGTCTAGTCTCTGCTGCCACTGCTTCATGGCTGTCTAGTCTCTGCTGCCATTGCCTCCTGGCTGTCTAGTCTGTGCTGCCAGTGCCTCCTGGCTGTCTAGTCTGTGCTGCCAGTGCCTCCTGGCTGTCTAGTCTCTGCTGCCAGTGCCTCCTGGCTGTCTAATCTCTGCTGCCAGTGCCTCATGGCTGTCTAGTCTCTGCTGCCAGTGCCTCCTCGCTGTCTAGTCTTTGCTGCAAGTGCCTCCTGGCTGTCTAGTCTCTGATGCAAGTGCCTCATGGCTGTCTAGTCTCTGCTGCCAGTGCCTCCTGGCTGTCTAGTCTCTGCTGCCAGTGCCTCCTGGCTTTCTAGTCTGTGCTGCCAGTGCCTCATGGCTGTCTAGTCTGTGCTGCCAGTGCCTCCCGGCTGTCTAGTCTCTGCTGCCAGTGCCTCCTGGCTGTCTAGTCTCTGCTGCCAGTGCCTCCTGGCTGTCTAGTCTCTGCTGCCAGTGCCTCCTGGCTGTCTAGTCTCTGCTGCTAGTGCCTCCTGGCTGTCTAGTCTCTGTTGCCAGTGCTTCATGGCTGTCTAGTCTCTGCTGCCAGTGCCTCCTAGCTGTCTTATCTCTGCTGCCAGTGCCTCCTGGCTGTTTAGTCTGTGCTGCCAGTGCCTCATGGCTGTCTAGTCTCTGCTGCCAGTGCCTCATGGCTGTCTAGTCTCTGCTGCCAGTGCCTCATGGCTGTCTAGTCTCTGCTGCCAGTGCCTCATGGCTGTCTAGTCTCTGCTGTGTTGTCCCTGCTAGTCTCTGCTGTCCTGTTCATGTCAGCAAGGCCTGAGGCTGCTCCTCGACCTTGCAAGAAGTACTGGAAGTTTCTCAGGGGGCCACCCAGCATGTGTGCTTGCCGTGCAATGACTGAAGCAGACGTTGATGTCTGTACCTTATCATATTACACCTGGATAACAGTGCAAACTAGGTGCATCGCGGTCGCCGATGCACTGAAACACTCTGCGGCCCCTTGAACTGAAATTTGACGTTGTTTTGCTGCAGGTCAGCATTAGCGAGAAGAGTGTGGGAGACATCAGGTGACATGTGTCACTGACAGTTTTTGCCTCTACTAATCTGGCTGGCACGGCTCTCTCGCAGCTCTTCAGCCTGCTGTCATCAGCGCGCGGCTGAATGCAAGCGTTTTTCAGCTTTGGGGAAACTTGGTCACGGTGGATGGATTATTATTCTTTAAGTACCGGTATGGGAAGGGAGGGCCGCAAAGCTGTGCAGGAACCTTTAGGATGCCAGGCTGGTACTGCAAGCAATGGAACAGCTATCTTTGTGTTTTTGTGTTTTACCTTTCCCTGCCGTGATTGCAACGGACGAGCTCTTTGTCGCACATGAGGCAAACAGCTGAGCTTTGAATAAGAAGTCCAGGTGGCTCTGTGCATCATCTCTGTGCATGATATGATGTGTGTAGTGTTAGAAGCGGCTGCATTACAGTCTGGTGGCGCTGCTGAGGGGTGCAATATCCACTTGTTTCATATCTGTAGTCTTGTTTTATTAGTCATTGTAGTGGCGGGCCCTCGTCTTGATTCGTGCCTCGAATGTCAAATGTTTGACAGTTGTATATACTCCTCTTGTCGTTTCATAGTTTGAGGATCAAATGATTCACATCAACGTATGTGAACCCTAGAAGTCTGTTGTAAACAGTATTGGTTGTGCCAAGCTGCAGTACGTAATGACGTGCCCAGCCCAAGTCTCTCCGATCTGCCCAGGTCTGCCCAGCCCAGCCTTGCCCAAGTCTCCCTGATATTGATACACTATACGTAGTACATTTTGCAGAGTAGTGATCTGCCCATCCCAGATCTCTCTGACCTGGAGCCTACAAGGCTGGCCTCTTTGTATGTCTCCGAGATCTCGGCCTCCAACAGATAAATCTGCCGCGAGAATTGTTCTCAAAAATATGAGATTCTCGGCTGATGTGTGACAGATTGTATGTGCAATTCATTCTGAAATCCATAGCTTCCAACTTCTTCCCTTCTGGATGTTCCTTTGCTGGGACTTAACAAGATGTGACGCCAGCACCAGCCGCCCAACCCCGGGTAGCTAGAAACCTCCAGGCTAGAAAACGGATACGCTGACACAAAAAACAGCCCGGGTGCGCAAGGGGCTCTCGTTGGCAGCTGAGGACAGGCGAGAAGTAGCAGGAAAGGCATATGCCCTCGGGGTAATCAACACCCGTGGGTCACGAAGGGTGGGTTCGTCTCGGAAGCCTACGTCAGGGACAGATGCGTAATTTTTGACATTTGAAAACAGTCCCGATATGCTTAGTCTGACGTCCACCTGGTCCAACACGCTTCAGTTATGAAAGAAACGTCGACCGCCTCGTATCGTGTACACAAGCAGACAACGTTGCGCAAGGCACTTGCATCTAGGCTGGGCCAAATCCTCTCGCGAGATCCCGAGAGGTACACCCAGAACTTCCATCAGGGTACAGGGTTTAGAGAAATGGCTCCGCATATTTTCTGCGCTCCTCAACAACTTCGCTTCTCGTGTGGAATTCTGTACGTTGTGTCCTACGCATATTCCAAGATTATTCAGCATTCGCTCTGCTCTGCCGGGGAAAACAGCCATGTCAACTGCAAACGTGTCACTTCAGCAGCAGCAGCAAACCATACCGCGATTTAAAGTTGACGCTGTTTTAAAGAGCAAGTCCACTGTATCTATGTTCGATTCTATGCTGTCAGAGAACGGCAACCAAAGCCTCCCCGACATCGAGGCGAATCAGATCATCGTGGGTTGGGAAATAATTGTCAAGCAAGCGCGGAAAATAATATGCTCACTCTCTGATGCGGCCTCCATTTCGGCTGTCCAGGTGCTGAAAGTGGGAACCTCGAGCCTTGTCGACCCAGAGCAGCACAAGCTGAACATCAGTAACCTGGCAAGGATTGCGGAGACGACGAAAGTGTTGCGAAGCATGGGTAAGCGAGAACACGAGCCCCCCTTGCCGTCGTCGGTTAGGCGTTTCCCGTTTGTGGGGCGGTTTCCTGCAGCTGCTGACGTGCCTGCGTTGTAGGAACGTGCGACGAAGCTTTACATGACCAAATCTGCTAACGCACTACCTTCGATTGGCTTCCAAATATTTATCGGAGCCAAGCAGGTCACCGGACCGACCCGTTTGAAGCCCACCCGAATCTGTCCTCTAGGGACCCTTCTCAGCAGGTTGACGCTCTCCCAACCTCTCCCCCAACCCACCCCCTCTCACCCCTTTCCCCACCCACACATGCCTTCCATCAGGCCACCGCGTGATCATCGTGACCAGTGGTGCGGTCGGGGTGGGGTGCCACCGCCTTGGCCTGTCCTCAAAGCCCACCCAGCTGGCGAAGAAGCAGGCCTTGGCGGCGGTGGGGCAGGTGCACCTCATGAAGTACTACGAGGATTTCCTCCAAGCTGTCGGACTGGTGAGCACTGTCACTCTTCCAGGGCAACATACTTGTTAGTAGGCATGTTCTTCCGGTATAATTGGTGGTGGTTTTGATATCGAATAGCGATGGTTTTGAAAAGCGCTGTGATCAATGCCATTATGTTGGTCTACCAACGGTATTCCACTCCTCTGAGGCTGGTAGATTCAGATCACTCATGCATGTCCACATGTCCCAGGCAAAAGGCCCCCTGTCTGCCATGGTTTGCTGACGCAGCCTACGTCAAAGCTATCTTCACGGGCAAGCAGTACTTGCTGAATACAAAACAAAACAATTCCTCCATGCCAACTCTTTTCCCACCGCCCTTCACCTCTTCAGTCCTGTGCCCAAGTGCTCGTGACCCTGGACAACCTCTCGGACTGGGGGCAGTACAACAACGTCAAGAACACCTTCAAGGAGCTGATGGAGTACGGAGTGGTACCGGTGGTCAATGAGAATGTAGGTAGCATGGGGCAAGGAGACAGTGGGTAATGCATGGGTTATGGCCGACTATCCCGCAAAGCCATGGCGGCGTTCAGGGCTGGCTTGTATGGAAAGGTGACGATGGAATGTCTGAACGTTTCTGCCCATGCTACAAATTGGACAAATGGGTAGCATGGGTGAATGAGATACATCGGATATGGGCAACATGGCCCGCCGCGGTGGGTGTGACTGGGGGATGGGATGAGGTTAACGACAGGGGAAGGGCTTGAAGGCTGGGAGGCTTCCAAGCTCCCCCGGCTGAATGAGACTGTAGGTTTCATTTCAAGGGTAGGTGATGGTTGCGGACTCTTGTCCTCACCAGGCCTGACCCTGGGCCTCACCCTCCATTGCGCAGCTAATATCCGCACCTGTACCGACCCTCTCCTAACAGCAGGGCAGCCGAGCGGCTCCAGAGGCTCAATTTCGGCGTCATTGGCATCCTGCAATTCTAATGCCTCCAGCCTTGCTGCACCGCAATCCGCGCAGGACACGGTGGCGGTGCAGAGGCTCAACTTGGGTGGCAATGCAGTTATAATGCCTCCTAAACCCCAAACCCTATCCGTGCAGGGCACAGTGACAGTGCAGAGGCTTAAGCTGGGTGACAATCTGATCCCCCATCCTGCAATTATAATGCCTCCTAAACCCTGAACCGTATCCGTGCAGGACACAGTGGCGGTGCAGAGGCTTAAGCTGGGTGACAAAAACATCTGATCCCCCAACCTGCAGTTATAAAACCTCCTAAACCCTGAACCCTGCCGTACCCCATCCGTGCATAGGCAGGCAGCGGCAGTGGCACAGGCTTCAGTTGTGCGGCAATGATACCTGGTCCCCCACCCTGAAGATGTAATACATCCGAAACCCTCAACCCCTGCACCTCATCCGCGCAGGACACGGTGGCAGAGGCAGGCAGCGGCAGTGACACAGGCTTCAGTTGTGCGGCAATGATACCTGATCCCCCATCCTACAGTAAAAAAACTCCTTCACCCCGAACCCTTAACTTTATCCGCGCAGGACACGGTGGCGGTCCAGAGGCTCAAGTTTGGCGACAATGACACCTTGTCAGCGCACGTCTCTGTGCTTGTCAAGGCCAACTGGCTGTTCTTGATGACAGATGTGGACTGCCTCTACACGTCCAACCCGAAGGACAACCCAGACGCGCAGCCCATTTACGAGGTGGGTGTGGTTTAGGGTCCCAGGTCAGTCTCTTAGGGCTTGGAGATAAGGGTTTATAGGTAAAGGGGGTCATGAGCACGTCCAACCCGAAAGACAACTCAATGCAAAATCTTCGATTGACCTCGACGCGCAGCCAATCCACGAGGTGGGCGTGGTTTAGGGTCTCAGCTCAGGATTTTAAGGCGTAAGTTTTTAGGAAAAAGGGTCATTTTGGTCGACAGAGCTCTGCCACGGACACTTTCCTGCCACTTCCTCTTTCAAATAAGTTTGCCATCGTGGATTTAATTTTGTAATACAGTTAGCACAGCCAACCAGAAAAAGTAGGGTCACTGGCATAGCCAACCCGAAGAACCATCCTGACGTGCCACCCATGTGAGACGGGCGTATTACTAGATCTAGATCCTAGGGGTTACGGCATGAGGGTTGTCGGGTACCATTGCGCACCCGTGGAGTGTGCCCAATGCGCAGCCCATCTACGAGACTTCAGGTTGGAGGTTTGGACGATGGTGCGCGCCCGAGGTGTATACCTATTTTCACCAGTCTCACAGGGGTCTCACGCTGCCCGTCACGTAGGCCTGACTTACACTTGTCTCTCTTGGCAGCACACGGTGCAGCGTATGACCATATCTAACAGGCGCATGAGTTGAAGTTTGATCAGCGTAGATTGGCTGATTGGCGAGGCCTGTGGCAGCCTGGCCAGTACAGAGGCGCCGGCACCCAGCTCTCCCTCTACTGAACCGATTCGACCCTACCTGCAGCAGCAACTAGAGCAGTGAAAGGACAAGGGGTGTCGGCACCCTGTTAGGATCAGGTATGACAAAGTCTGTTACGCACAGTTGAAATGACTGGGGGATGGGCGCTTGGGAGGGGGGCGGTAGTGATAATGGGGGTGGGTGGGGCATGAGATTGACAGGCGAGTGTCTTATTAAAGAGCCAGCCAAGTGGAGCCCTGGGATCGCTGGTGCGACCAAAGGGCTCTCTTTGTGCTTGAGAGATTTATCTGTGGCAGGATTGCAGCCGGTGGATGGAGCAGGGGGAACAGCTTTGTCTGTGGATAAAAATGACAACTGCACGTTTCGGTGATGGTTCCCTGCCCAGTGCTGCAGCCGAACAGATGGCTTTGGCAAGGGGTAATAAAAACGTGTTTGTTCAGCCGGTCTCCTGAATCCATGCCTGAGGGGGGGTGAATGTGTGGGTTAAGCTGGTTAGCGTCAATCCGTCCGCGTCTAAGGAGGTGTTATAAATTTTGGTCATATATTATCAACATGCGGGTGTTGTGTGTGTTTGGTGTGCAGGTGCCCGATATGATGAAGCTGCATGCGGACACCAGCACGACTGGCACACAGTGGGGCACCGGAGGCATGGCGACGAAATTGGCTGCGGGAAGGATCGCAACCGCCGCGGGAACCACCATGGTGAGCAGTTGAGCACAACATTCCGAGTGGTGAGGACAACATTCTGAGTGGTGAGCACAACATTCCGAGTGGTGAGCACAAGATTCAGTGTGTGCAGTGTTGTATTTCCTTTTACTGGTAGTACGTGTGTACCTCTGTACAGCTTGTACAGGTACAAGGTGTCTTATGTGTACCTCAGTACAGCTTGTACAGCTTTAGATGTAGTGCAGCAAGGGGGGAGAGTGTTTTGGCAGCGGTGAACAACAGGGTGTGCAGTGTTGCGGTGAACAGCATGGTTTGATGTGTGTGGACTCAGTGGCGGCATTGGTAGATGGCCTCATGGCTGCCTTTTTTCAGTTGTTGCGAAGGTTGCTTACCCAGAGCAGCAGATCTTGTGTCGAGGTCATCCGCACTAAGCCATGCGAGCCGTCGGCTGGACTGTATCTGAGGCATCGTTGTTGACCCTGTATATAATTACTGTTTTGTAACATGCTCAGTCCAGCTGATCGGCACCCAAGACCTGTCGTCTGTCGGCTGGGTTCCTGGTACCTCGCGTGTAGCTGAAGTGTAGCTGATACACCCAGTGGACAGGTGGTCTGTAGTGTAGCTGAAGTGTAGCTGATGCACCCTGTGGACAGGTGATCTGTGGTGTAGCTGAAGTGTACCTGAAGTGTACCTGATGCGCCCTGTGGACAGGTGATCTGTGGTGTAGCTGAAGTGTAGCTGATGCACCCTGTGGACAGGTGATCTGTGGTGTAGCTGAAGTGTAGCTGATGCACCCTGTGGACAGGTGATCGGTAGTGTAGTTGAAGTGTAGCTGATGCACCCTGTGGACAGGTGATCTGTAGTGTAGTTGAAGTGTAGCTGAGGCACCCTGTGGACAGGTGATCTGTAGTGTAGCTGAAGTGTAGCTGATGCACCCTGTGGACAGGTGATCTGTAGTGTAGTTGAAGTGTAGCTGAAGTGTAGCTGATGCACCCTGTGGACAGGTGATCTGTAGTGTAGCTTAAGTGTAGCTGAAGTGTAGCTGATGCACCCTGTGGACAGGTGATCTGTAGTGTAGCTTAAGTGTAGCTGAGGCACCCTCTGAACAGGTGATCTGTAGTCTAGTTGAAGTGTAGCTTAAGTGTAACTGATGCACCCTGTGGACAGGTGATCTGTAGTGTAGCTGAGGTGTGGCTTAAGTGTAGCTGAGGCACCCTGTGGACAGGTGATCTGTAGTGTAGTTGAAGTGTAGCTGATGCACCCTGTGGTCAGGTGGTCTGTAGTGTAGCTGAGGTGTAGCTGAAGTGTAGCTGGTGATACCCTGTGGACGGGTGACCTGTAACTCGGACGAGCCAGAGAACATTGCAAGAGTAATTGGAATGTGGCTGATGCACCATATATGAAAACATCGTGACCCTTTGTACACAGGTGATCTGTAACTCCAACGAGCCAGAGAACATCCCGAGGGTCATGCTGGGGGAGTCGAATATCGGCACAAAGTGAGTACCGGTTACAGCCCTGTGGGAGCAAGGTCCACATCGGAGTCCACTATCAGGATACAGCAACAACCGGTCACAGAGGGAGGAGCAAGGTTGATAACCGACAGTCAAATATCGGATGAAATAACAAACGGTTTCATTTGTGTGTGGGGGGGGGGGCGGGGTCGAATATTGGCTCCCAAGTGAGTACCAGTTACGGCTCTGTGATGACGACGGCACAGGTCATGCCGAACTCTGCACCCTTCACCCTTCACCCAGCTCTGCACCCTTCACTGGGAAATGCGTTCAGGAGCGCATTTCTGCTTGGGTTTCGTGCTGAACCCTAAGCCTCCCTTGTGCATAGGTTTTATCCTGGTTTCAAGCTAAAGCCCAAGCCTCCCTTGTGCATAGGTTTTATCCTGGTTTCATGCTGAACCCTAAACCTCCCTTGTGCATAGGTTTTATACTGGTTTATGCTGAACCCTGAGCCTCCCTTGTGAATAGGTTTTATCCCATCACCAACATCCCTCAAGGCCGCAAGCGCTGGATCCTGTCTGTGCCGGTTCAGGGGGAGGTGTGGCTGACAGTAGAGGCCGTCAAGGCTGTGAAGGACAAACATAAATCGCTCTACAACCTGGGCATTGTTAAGGTGGGGGATAGGGTCGAGGAAGGGGTAGGGGTAGGGTTCAGGAACGGGGCGGATAGGGTAGGGGGGGCGTCAGCTGAGCATTTACAAGGTGAAGGAAACGGCGTAGGAGGGTGATGTTGCAGGCGGACAATCAGTGTGGGTGAGAGAATGGGTCCTTGAGGGTGGTGGCGTATTGGCATCAGCTGTGCATTGTCAAGGTGGGGTATAGGGTCTAAGAGGGTGGTGGCGTCAGCTGGGCACTGTCAAGGGGGGGGGTGGGGTGTAGGAGGGTTATGTTGGAGGTGGACATAATCAGTGTGGGTGAAGGAATGGGTCCATGAGGGAGGTGGCGTACTGACATCAACTGGGAGTTGCCAAGGTGAGGGAAAGGGTCTAGGAGGGAGGTGGTGGTATCAGCTGGGCATTGTCAAGGCAGGGGCATCATGACCCAGGAGGGTGATGTTGCAGGTGGGCATTGTTTGTTTGGGTGAGGGAGATGGCCCGAGAGGGGGGTGGCGTCAACCGTGCTATACCAAGGTGAGGGAAAGGGTCTAAGAGGGTGGTGGGGCATTGTCAAGGAGAAGGAAATGGTCCAGGAGAGTGATGGAGTCTGGTGGACATAGTGTGTGTGGGTGAGGGAACGGGTCCAGGAGCGCTGCCTTTGCACATGCCACAATGAGCTTATCAGCCTGTCGAAACTTCCTGCTGGTCGTGGGGATTTGCATGTGCACCTCACACACCTACACCTCATGCCCTATAACCCAAAACATATACCCTATGCCCTGAGTGCACTTCACTAATATTACCATAAACCCTATGCCCTGAGTGCACGTCCACAAACTGTACCCTAATCCCTATGTCCTGAGTGCACCTCAAAATCTTTACCATGTGCAGGTCACAGGGGACTCCTAGATGCACATGGAAACTCTGTACCCTAATATAATCCTGTAAAGCCTTGTACCCTGGACCCTAATCCAGTCCTGTAAAGCCCTGTAACACGTACCCTAATCCCTGTGCAGGTTATGGGGGATTTCCAGGTACAACACGCCGTGCTCCTGTGTGACCACGAGGGAGCGGAGTTTGCGCGCGCACTGCTCAACCTCTCCTCATGTAGGAAAGGGGCACACTGGGTATATAGCTTGTCCCAGCAGAATACCTGTCCATGCAGAATACCTGTCCATGCAGAATACCTGTCCATGTAGAATAGCTTGTCCATGCAGAATACCTGTCCATGCAGAATACCTGTCCATGCAGAATAGCTTGTCCCAGCAAAATACCTGTCCATTGCAAGATACCTCTCTGCTTGCACGTGTTTTTGAAGGGCGGGGAAATGATGGGTTCCTTGTGATTGCGGTGTGTGTGTTCTGTCACCTCTGCGTCTACTAGTGACCTCTGAATTAGTTTCAACCTCTGGGTGTTTGAGAAAGCTCAGCTTCTTCCCTCGTCCGCAGGCGAGGTGTCACGCATAGCGCGGATAACGGAGCCGTCGTCTCCCGACTGCCCCCCGCTGGCCCGCGCGTCAAAGCGCCTGGCGGCGTACGAAGACGAATGTGAAGACGGCGCAATAGAGCTGGCGCACAGGTGTGTGTTAAAGAGGGGGGGGCGGGGCACTGGAGCCATTGTTTATGTTCAAGTGCTTCAGCTACTATTCACCTACATCGTGGTGGTGCAATAGAGCTGGCACACAGGTGTGTTTAAGAGGGGGGAGGGCTCTGGAGCCATTGTCCATGTTTTAGCGCTTCAGCTACTATTCAGTTACATTTTGACCTCGTAGAGGTGGCGTACGGACGTGTGGGTGTGGCGCACTGGCGCACTGTAATGACTGAATACCAGGGTGCTTCAACTGCATCCCAGGGTAGGAATATGTGTATATAATTATATGTGAGGACGGCGCTTTTAAGCTGGCGCACAGGTGTGAAGGTGTGGAGCTCTGATACTCTCTCTAGTGGGTCATCACTCCTGTTCATTTCAATGTACACCACCACTGGCCAGCTGCTGAGCAGCTACCTCGGGGCTGGTTGGGGACCTTGACTGTGACCCAAGCAGCAGGGCATGCTGCAACAGGCCCACAAAGGCCATGTGTCTGAAATTTAGCTGATGGGCTGCAATTTGCATACCCTCTACAGTCCACACATAAATTCCTCTCCACAGGGCCAACATCACCCATCAATGTAGCTGGAATTTAGCTACATTCATGTCCTATAATAAGTCCTCAAATTAAGATCCTTGCTTCCTCCACCGTCCCCCCTCCAGGGCCAACATTACCCTCATGACATGTGGCAGTGGCGGTGATTCAGACAATGACGAGGAGGATTAGTAACATTGCTATTACAGGGTGTGGCCGTTATGTGTCGGTCACACTCTGGTACCTGTTTTTTCGATATTAGGAGTATGAATACGCAGCAGGAGTTGTCCAGCAGGCAGCGGAGGGCACACTTGCGGGTGGCTTGAGAGTGGCGGTGTGTCCATCTGCCTTCCCGAAAGTGGACGGTGAAATGCCCTCAAAAGCGTTTGCCTGTAAGCTCTGTCCGGGTACTGGGTCGGGTGTTCTGGCTCACAAGACCTGCAGGAGTTGCCACTGGCCACCCCTCTCGCTTTGCCATTGTAGGTAGTCCTAGGGCACATGTACCCCAGGGTCTCATCCTCGCTCGCTTGCTAAAGAATTTCCTGTGTATATTTGTTGCATGTGTGGAATTCTTTAGCCCACACCAAATAAACCGTATATTTCCATCCACACATGTTTTGCCACCGGCTTGTCTCGCCAGATTATGTTGCACGATTTTTCTTTTCTTTTTGCGTAGAATGCGTACGTGTTTGAGGGGGGAGGATATTGGTACACGGGTTGGTGTCTGGGCTTGGTCCTGAAGGAGGGCAATACGCCGTGACTACGTCTGTGTGACTACTGCGGCCATTTTTCGGCACAATTTTGAGGCCCAAAGGGTCCGAATCGTGTGGTATTGATCGAACGGCCCATTCCTGGGGGCCCATCCCGAATTACTGACGCCATTGAACATTGATGGTACTGCTTTCTGAGGCCCTTTGTCACCTATGTGTTGTCCTGTTTGGATATTATCATGTGCATGCCGAGTCCTTGAACTCCCATTTGCTTGTAATAGTTAGTCCTTCACACCAGTCATGCCATGCCAATGACGTAACACTCCTCGACCTTGCTTGTGTGGGCGCCCAGCTGTCTGATTCGGAGGAGGAGGAGGCGGGCAGACAATTCGGTCTCCTTGCGTCCAGTACAGGAACCAGACATTAGCCTGACATGGCTATCGTCATTTAGTACCAGTCAATAGTACACCTGTGGGCCCTGCTGGAATAAGGCTCGGCTGCGGGGGCGCCGCACTAAATCGTCATTTAGTACCAGTGGGTGGGTATCTTGACCCAGTAATACCCTCTGTCTGGGCATGCTGACATGGCGAAAAAGAGAAATGACGATGGCACACAAACAATGACGAGCTGAAGGGTAGATACCACCGCGCTCCAGGGTACCTTTCCAAGGGTGGATAGGGTGGAAGTCGATTTCAAAGTATGGCTGTGGGTGCTTGTACTAATGTTCTACACCAGCCCAAGTCATGTCATCTGCCAAGGGGTGGTGCAGTGGCATTTTACAGTGCACATCCTCGAACATCCTTGCTAAAGGATGTTAGCAACTCTTGGCATGTGGGCAGGGGGATAGCAGGTGCAGTTACCTAGACCCTGGGCCCTGCGGATAGGTGAAGTCCCGATCAACCTATTGATTCACCTGGAAGTCCCCCAAGGTGATCAAATGCACACTATGATGACGCTGCCGGGAATCAGGACATCATGCCTACCTACTTACACGCCCACAGCAGTAGGTGGCTTTGGCTCCAGAAGCACGGGCAACGGTGCAATGGGAACTGGACCCTTGCCAACCGGGATGATAATACACTTGTCGAGCGGTTTGTCGGTAGGGTCATGTACCGTATGGACTTGGTCTTCTTTCCTTCCCGGCCTCTCCTTTTGTTCCTTTCCCCCCTCTTCCTTGTAGTTTCTTCTGTTCTCCCTCTGATCAGTTGGGCGCCCACGCGGCCGAGCTTTGAGCGGGCCCAGAGGTGTAATATTATTGACCGTATGGACTGTGGATGCTGGACTCTATAGAGGCTTTAGGGTGAATGGACTGGTCAGGATCAGGGCGGCTCCATCACTTTTGCAAACTCATGTGCAGAAAGAGAGAGGCAAGTGGCGATCATGTAAAGCCTTCTTATTTCTTCTTGGCTGCTAGCGGTACCCGATCTGTATACCAGGGAGGAACGGAGGATGGACTGATTTGGGCTGCTCCGGTTCTCGAGCACCTGCGCAAGGGGTGCAATCAATGAACATTGCGATCAAGAAAATGTATGCGTACCCTGTTTGTGAGTTTGTTCGGTAAATTCCTTTCGCTCCGCGTCTAGCAGGCAGGGTGACGGTTCACACAGATTTCTCTGTGGGCCTGCCCCTGGCTGTGGCGCAATCTCATTTTTAGCGCCTCGGTTGCCCGAACGTGCTGTTGACAGACGCACGCGCTGCCGAAAGATGGCGTTAAGCATGAAGACTTCCTCAGCCGTGAGGCCGAGCCTGTCTCGTGGCAAGGTCTCAGTGCCCAAGGCGATGGCCTCTTCTCTGGGCGCCGCTCGTGTCACTGTGTTCGGAAGCCCTGTGTTGATGAAAAGTGCCATGCCCGCACCCTTTGCCTCACCCGCCAAGAGGGTGTCCGGCGCAACTAACGGTCGCAAGGCATCAGTCAAGGTCTCTGCCAGCTCTGCTGCTGCGCCTGCGCCCACGGCCCCGGCGTTCAAGTGGGGAGCCAACATGAAGGATCTGGGTATCTCTGTCGGTATCGCCACCATCTTGTGGTTCATCCCTCCCCCCGCTGGAGTGACTCTGAAGGTGAGCGGCAGATGGGCGGAAAAATACCTTATTGGGGAGGTACGCCCTGAACTGTCAGTCAGAGCGAGGTTGAAGTGGGCACAGATGCTACACGATGACATTATGCTGGAAAGCTTGTTTCCGGCTTAGCTACTTTCCTCAGAGGAGGAAGGGCGGATGGGGACTGCGACCGATTGATGGAGGTAGGGCTTCTTGTGAATGTAAGTCACAACGTGTGTTGTCATGTTGATGAATGTTCTTTGTATTAGCTCAATCGGCCAAACGTGTAATGCAAAATGTAGCCGTCGACTCTAGGCAGATGTTCGCCATCGTCGGGCACCAACGGGCGAAACGCTGAGCATCTTTTGAACATATGAAATCTCTGATCGAAAGGACATCATCATTAGGTCTCCTACGTTGATCAGTTACCTACAGGTCCCAAATCACGCTGGGTGATGGGACGTCACTGATGTCGTCGATGTGCAAGCAGTTGATAGTGGCCTGAAAGATATACAGCCATTCAAGCCGTGCCTTGCTCACAACGCGTATCGCAGGCTTGGCACCTGCTGTCTGTCTTCGTCGGGACCATCGCCGGCATCATCACGACGCCTCTGCCCCTGGGTGCTGTGGCTATGCTGGGAATGGGAGCCGCGATGCTCACCAAGGTGCTGACCTTCCCCGAGGCCTTCTCTGCCTTCTCAAGTGAGATCCCGTGAGTATCCATTCGTGAGAGGGTGCTAGGGTTTGGGGGCTAGTTGCATGGTTTGACCTGTTGGGGCCGGCCTCTCCGCATGGGATGATGGCCAAGGCATGTCCACCCATGGCATGTAGCCCTCCAGATAAAGGAGGAATGTATGCAACAGAATTCCTACTAGGAAGAGTGGCTGCCTGCTGAGCCAGCCACTGATTATGTAAGGCTGCTTCAGCTGTACTTCAGCTACAATCCGGCCGATGGCTTGCAAGGACTTGGGTGCAGCAAACCCTGGTGCAGCAAGCCCTGGTCCAGCAAACCCTGGTCCAGCAAACCCTGATGCTTGAGCCACCTGTAGACCAGTCAAGGTTAAAGCCCAATGGGCCCAGTGGTGGCTGACCAGCAGCCCCCCCCCACACACGACAGTCTCATGCATTTTAGAAAAAACACCGACAGTGCCAGCTGGGTCAGCTCAACTGTCCCTTAGCATGTGTTCATCACTAGACAGGATGGGCGGAGATGGGATGGGTCCTCCCGGTCTCGCTTATCTAGCCAAACAGCCAAACCCAACGGCTGTGTCGACTCCCTGCCCTTGATGTGGAGGTGGGGCCCATTCCCACGACCCACTCTCCTGATTGGAGGGGCTTTTTGAAGCCCATCAAGTCAGGCCTAGGCCACATTATTAAGCGATGGCACCCACTGACCCTCTCCGCTGCCATTGCCCCTGGTAGGCAGATGGCTCATTGCCATTGCGTACTTCCTCCGCTGTCGTTGCCATGCCCATGTGCCCATTGTTGCCGCCCGCTGCCATTGCCATGCCCCATGTGCCTATTGCGTACTTCCTCCGCTGACCGCTGCCATGCCCTTGGTATTGCAGATGGCTCATTGCCATTGCGTACTTCCTGGCCGGTGGCTTCATCAAGTCGGGCCTGGGCAACAGGATTGCGTACGGTATTGTGTCCGCATTCGGAAAGACCACGCTGGGCCTGGTGTACAGCTTGGTGGGTGACTTAAGCCTCCAGTCCATTGGGACACGCGGTGTTCATGTCAGAGAGCTCTGACTTACAGACAGGCTATGTAGAGATTTTTCTTCATGTTGCAACCTCCCAGGTCACAGATGAGCAATTGGGCTCGTATTTTATCATGTGTAGCATCACGATGTGTCCTGTGCACTTCGCGCGACCTACTGTTCAGCCTTGTCCCTTGGGGCCCTATCAGTGCGATCCCTGTATAGCTTGTGCCGCCTGCATTAGGCCGGTCGTGGGTCGGTCCCCATCGGCGGAGTGTTTGATTTTGGTCTGAAACCAGGTTTGCCTGGTTTGCTGCCAGGCAGCAACCTGATGGTGATTTGGACGCACTGAGATCTTGCCGGTGCACGACCTCTCCCAAACTGCGGCCCCCACGCACTGGGTCAGAAATCGCAATTGGGTTAAATAGGGTGACGGGGTGACGGCGGCGGTACTAAAACGTTTCGGGAACACATTTTGGGCGCACATTTACCTCGGGACCCGATGATCGGGTTATAAAAGGGTGGCGGCGGCGGCGGCGGCAGCACCAGAAACGTTATTTAGGGGAGGGATAATGAATATGCACAATTATGCAGGTCAACTGGTATCGGGGTCTGGGTCTAGCAAAAGTCTGCAGCAGCTGCAAAACATGCAGGATAGGATTCTTGTCCTCATGCTGAGCACATGTGTCACTGCTTGGATTGACGGACAGATTAAATTTACATCAAATCGGAGGTCACTCAACCGAGTGTGCCTGGCAATGATCCCCAAGCCGGTGCTGTCCTGCATTTTACCGCTTGCCTCATGCAGTCAGGAGCCCTATGCTGACTGCTCCCCCCTCGCCTCCCTTTTAGGTGATGGCTGAGGCGCTGCTGTCGCCCGCCATCCCCTCGGTGGCCGCTCGTGCTGGTGGCATCTTCTTCCCGCTAGCCAAGGCGCTGTGCCTGTCATGCGGGTGAGGGAGGAGGTTCCAATCTTTCTAGTTCTCAAGGGTTCCGGCAGGCCAACCTGTGATCAGGCTCTGTCACGCACGAGGGCTTACTGGCGGCCACTAACTGATGTCAGGTGCATGAGCGGTCGATGCCACCCCGGCCTTGCGTCACGATATCGCATGAACCGCAATCTCTCTGCCACCTCCACTGGTGCTTGAGCGCTGATTCCCCACACTAGCGTGGCGGACGCGCCCACTAGCAGAGCAATTTAGTGTCAATCATTCCACTTTCCTGCGCAGTTATTATGCTCGTGACGCCCTGAGTGGTTGTGTGGGGAGGCTACCTGCATTCAGGACTCCCCGCCAGGTCACCGATAAGTTCATTACTGCTGGTGCCCTAATGCCTTCCTTGTAGATCAATGCACTGTCAAGTGTGACTCAGCGCTTCTGGCCCCCCTGTTTGCAGCTCTGACCCTAAGAAGGGCACTGCTTCGAAGCCTGGGGTCCTTCCTCATGTTCACATGCTTCCTGGAGTTTCTGCACTGTGGTACTGAGCGCTGACGCCCCCCTGCCTGCAGCTCTGACCCTGAGAAGGGCACTGCTTCGGAGCCTGGGGTCCTTCCTCATGTTGACCTGCTTCCTGGAGTTCCTGCACTGTGATACTGAGCTCTGACGCCATCCTGCCTGCAGCTCTGACCCTGAGAAGGGCACTGCTTCGAAGCCTGGGTTCCTTCCTCATGTTCACCTGCTTCCTGGAGTTCCTGCACTGTGATACTGAGCTCTGACGCCCTCCTGCCTGCAGATCTGACCCTGAGAAGGGCACTGCCAAGAAGCTAGGATCCTTCCTCATGCTCACCTGCTTCCAGACCAGCTGTATCTCCTCAGCCATGTTCATCACGGGTGAGGAAGGCTATGTCCATTTGCGTGGTTGTTGTTGCATGGCGATGTCCATGTGCGTGGTTGTTGCTGCATGGCGATGTCCATGTGCGTGGTTGTTGCTGCATGGCTATGTCCATGTGCGCGGCAGTTGTCGCATGGCTATCGCCATGTCCATGTAGTTGTTGCATGGCTATGTTTATATCACGCCATGTTTGTGACAGATGTTGCATGTCTGAATCCATGTGATGCCATGTCTGTGACAGGTTTGCATGGCTATGTTTATGTCCGGCCATATGCATCACATGCAAGGCCATGTGCATTGAAGCGGCGATGTTGCGCAACCTTTTGCATGTAGGCCATGTCCATAATCAATGTGGCATGGCTATATTTTTAATAAAGGGTTATTGGAACAGCAGGTGGGGTGAGGGTTGTCCAGGATAAGTTGTGACGATATGGGGTTTGAAGAGATGAATGAGTGCGGTGGAAGACCTCGTGGGAAGGTATTGCCTTGAGAAATTGGAGAGGGTTGTGTGAAGGGTGTGAATAAATGTGTACAGTGTAGATTGGGGAGGGGCAGTGTTGATGTCGAACAGCCACATAGGATTATCAGCTATCAGCTATGAAGGAGAAATTCGCCAGGTTGTAAGTTTTGTAAAGAGTTGCATAATATCTGATGGCCCCATGAGCTGACCGCACAAACGGGGCGCCTTTTTTTGGAAAGTATGGCCTGCTGACCTTTCCCTCCTCCCCCATGCGCAGCCATGGCCGCCAACCCTCTGGCCGTCAACTTGGCTGCCAGCGCTGGTGTGAACATCTCTTGGGGCACCTGGGCTCTGGCAGGGCTCGTACCTGGCCTCATCTGCTTGATCTGCGTGCCGCTCATCTTGTACACGCTCTACCCGCCCGAGGTCAAGGACACGCCCGACGCACCCGCAGCTGCACAGGCAGAGCTGGCCAAGCTTGGGCCCATGTCTCTGAATGAGAAGATCACTGCAGGTGGGATGCAGGGGTGGAGGGGTGTCAAGTGAAATTCTGCTGCGGCCTGAGCGCACGGGCGTGGTCCCTCGGGCCTGTAGGGCATAAAGGCTGTGGTTAATTGTAGGGTTAAAGTGAGTATGGTATTAAAGCACTGATGGTGAGGGAGAGGGGATGGGTAGGATCAAGCCGTCGAGTTTTTCCGTGACATTCTCTCTGTGGAGGCAGGCAAGCCTGTTCTACATCACTTTTGAGTACTGTCCCAGAACTGAAGCTAGTATGGCTGCGAGGACAACGAGTAAATGGACATTTGTGAAGTCATATGTGACGCTCATTCGCTGTTGTTTGCAGGCGCCTTCGCCGTTACCGTCAGTCTGTGGATCTTCGGGAGTGGTATTGGTGTGAACGCCGTCGCCGCCGCCACTGTCGGCCTGACCATCCTGCTGGTCACCAACGTCATCACCTGGAAGGTGTGAAAGTCATGGTCCAAGCTATCCTTAAACAAATGTTCTGATTGATGCATGCCCCAAGGTCATCACCTGGAAGGTGTGAAAGTATCCTCCAAGTATTGCGAGATGTGTGAACGCCATCCTAAAATGAGAAGGTCACAGTGCCACTTACGGGAGAGGCCCTTTTTTCCTCGACGTCTAGCTCTTCCTCACCTACCCTTTGTCGCCCCATGCTGTGTACCTGTGACATCCCGTCTTTCCTTTGACTGCTCAGGAGTGCCTGGCCAACGGCCCCGCATGGGACACCCTGACATGGTTTGCTGCGCTCATCGCCATGGCCGCCTACCTCAACAAGTTCGGCTTCATTCCCTGGTTCAGCGACAGTGTGGTCAAGGTGAATTAGGGGATGGACACTAATTCCAGTATTTTTGATGTCCCTGACCAATACCGGTGTACAAAAATATAATGAAATCTATGTCTTACAAAATCAAGTGCCGGTCATCACAAACGTGTATGGTGGTCCTGAGGTTTTGTTTAGCGATTAGTGACCCTAATTCCTGAACGCCGCACCGCTGAATCCTGGACGCTGCACCCGCTCTGCAGATCATTGGCGGCCTGGGCCTGGAGTGGCAGGGTGCGTTCAGCATCATCGTCCTCCTGTACTTCTACTCCCACTACTTCTTTGCGTCTGGTGGGTCCCGGCCTCCAAGGGCCTTTGCCCTAGTCTTTCTAAATGGCGCGCCCCACACGTTAGGGGTGAAGATCTGAAGATCTTATCGGGGCCGTGTATGGGAATATGTTAGCCCTTCACTTGTTGGAGGCGAATGATGTATCAGGGTTCTGA
The DNA here is from genome assembly GCA_037349105.1 of Limnomonas spitsbergensis. Lineage (NCBI taxonomy): Eukaryota > Viridiplantae > Chlorophyta > Chlorophyceae > Chlamydomonadales > Limnomonas > Limnomonas spitsbergensis. Next base: position 3,323,743 of record JAYJMM010000101.1, on the reverse strand, counting down.
GTCCCTGAACAAGGCAGAGCACTGGTTGTTACCTTCAGAGCTGTGCAGGCCGCACAAGAAATGAAAGGAAGGGAACAGTGCAAGTTGGCTAGGCGTGCGTTTTCCTGGTTTCCTCTTGGTGGGAGAGGCAAGAAAAAAAGAATGAGGGACCCCTTTGCTCAATTTGCCTCCCCTCTCCCCTGGTTTACGAGAGGGGTGGGGGGGGCTTTCTCGTGCTGGGGCCAACGGAGATTGCCCCTCAGCCCCCGCCCCAAGGGCTGTCCCTCTCGAGCCCTCCCCCTTGACCCCTTCCCCCCTCAGGTGCTGCCCATATTGGCGCCATGTACACCGCCTTCCTGGCTGTCGCCACTGCGGTCGGCACGCCCCCCCTGGTGGCGGCGCTCATGATGGGACAGCTGTCCAACCTGATGGGATGCCTCACCACGTACGGCATTGGCTCAGCACCGCCCTACTTCGGAGCAGGATACGTCCCCCAGGTGAGCAAACTAGGCTGGCAAACCCTGAGTATTCCAATTAGGGTTTGCCCTAAACCCTTAACCCTTGCAAATCTAGTATTCCGCTTCCGTATTCTGCTGGGTATGACCCTCTGTTTCATGTTAGCTGTACCGCCCTATGCAAGAGCAGGACACCAACCCAAATGAGGGGAGCGGGCATTCGACGTGTTCTTCACAATTAAGCGATCTGCTTCCCATTTCTGCCAGGCCTTTTTTTTCATTGGCTCCACCTTGCCTTCGTCTGTGTGCTACATGTGGTTGGTGTGTAGGAGTTGTGAGTGTGAGGAGAGGGGTGGGGGCGAGGAAAAGAAAGCAACAAACAACAGGACCGCCTTCTATTTTTGTACACGTAGGCCCCGATGTACATTCAATTGTATTGTTTGCTGCTAATGAATGGTTGTCGAACATTGTACAATGATTTATGAGGGCTATAGTTTTTCTCATAACACTGGTTAACTTAAAGTTGTTATAGATGTTATGCACCCTCCTCCATGTACATTCTGTATTTTGGTTTTAGGCTGACCTGCTGCCTGCTCAACCCCTTGTCCTTGTCTCTAACCTGGAGTCTCTCCCTCGCGTATAACTTGCCCCTCAACCCTCACCCCCTGCCCTCTGCCTGTAGGCTGACTGGCTCAAGTTTGGCTTCATCCTGTCTGTCTTCTACTTGTCTGTCTGGATGGGTATTGGTGGTGCCTGGTGGAAGTTCCTGGGTCTGTGGTGATACCGCCCCCTGGATGGAACCATGACCACGGGCCTGTAGGGATGGAACAGGCACCAAAAGCCTGTGGTGACGAACACCCACTGGCTGGCTGCGTAAGTGCTATAATGGGAAAAGGGGGTGACTGCCTCGCCCTCCTTTTGACTGGCAGGGGAGCACTGTTCGCGCCGGAATTATCCTGACTGAGAGAAATCGGGGGCTGTTGCTTGCTTTTGATTTCTTCACCGCTTTTGGGGTATGGACACGGAAAGTGTTCATACCCGAAGGTGGGGATGGAAGAGTAGCTCTGCCCCCGGGTGTTGACAAGGGTAGTGAAAACATGGAAGATAAACGAGCGAGGGTGGCATTGTCCGTTTTATAATGCATATGGATCTGGGAGGCCTTCTGGAATATGGTTGCCTCTGCAACAGTTGAAAACATTCCTGACGCGTTTTAAATTGGAAGAGAGTGAAGTCAGTTTTCCCCTCAAGTCTCGACTTTTTACCTAGTTTTGCCAGGACCTTGGCCATACTGCAAGAGGCCCCTGTCATCGATGTTACACCCCTGGGACCCTAGGATCTGGGACTACAGGAAGCCCCTGTGCGAAGATGAAAATTTTCCCTCCACCCAGGAAAAAGCAGTGAGAAGTTTCCTTGCCCTTGTATAGAGGCCTGGGAGAGAGGGGAGGGTCAAAAAGGAGAATACCTGTGTTCAAAGGAAGGGAAAGAAAATCAACTGCCCGACTCCCCAAGGAACTAGCCCTCGATGATGTCCAACCACGCCCTTCACAAACGCTAGAGCCTCACACCCAAGCCAGCACGATCTTCTCTGCCCCCCCGTCTAGAGCGCCGGGTTCCATGTTCCTGCCCCCTCACATAGGAGGATGGCATGGCTGCACCATGGCCCAGGCTGTGCGTGGTAGCTGGAATTGAGCCTAGTCACTCCCTACCAGCCCAACGTGGCCGAGCGTTCAGCAGGGCCCAGCGGGTATGCACTGTTCGAGGGCAGGAACACGGAACCCGGCGATCTAGGCAGGGGGAGATGACGATTATGACGTTACACCTCTGGGCCCTGCTCAAAAAGGCTCGGCCGCGTGGGTGCCTAACTAAAAAGTTGGGGGGAAAGATGGAAACAAACATAAGGAGGCAGGACAAAAGAAAGGAGGGAAAAGTGGGAAATAAAGTGAAGGACAAAACAAAAGCTGGAAAATAAATACAAAGGAAGTTCCAACCTTTGAAAACGTCTACGCCTCAACGATATCTACCACGTCGTCCACAACAGCAGGAAAAAGGAGGAAAAGTGGGAAATATAGTCAAGGGACAGACAAAAGGCTTGAAAAGAAAGACAAAGGAAGTTTCAGCCTCAGAAAAAACGTCTACACCTCAGCGATATCTACGGTACCATGTCTTCCACAAAAGCGAAGGTATCCCACCCAAGCCTGCCCGGGTACAACTAGAAGACGTCTCTAGCATCGTTCGGAGATCAGGCCCTAGTATCAGGGAGCAGTTACGGGAGCAGGGGTGGGCAGGTCCCCCAGACAGTGCCACAAACTTCCACCAGCTGTATGAGGCCGAGCAGGGGTGGTTGCACTAGCTTTTGTGGAAGCTGTTGTAGGTTTCTGTTGAGGGGCTAGTTCCTAGAGGAGCTGAGGTGGCAGACTTATTTGCCTTTCCGGCCTTTACTTTTGTCCTCTTTCAGTTTCTTCTTTTCCCCCTTCTGAACAGTTGAGCGCCCACGCGGCAGAGCCTTTTTGAGCAGGGCCCTGAGGTGTGATGTCATTGACTGACCAGGGGGTACTGATGATCCATTACGTAAAACTAGTCTATCCATGCATGTTACTGCCGTTACACCTCTGGTCCCCGCTTAAATAAAGCTCAGCCATGTCGACATCCATGCATGTATGTGTCATCGCAGACAGGGCTATACAAGTGGCACCTCCGAGGGGCGGGCGCTTCTGAGCGCAGCCCACCGGTTCTTTGCCAAAGCTGCCCAACTATTCCTTATCTCGAAGACACGCGAACTCGACATTAATCCTATCTCCTGAGCTATCCACCTTTCAGCATTGCCTGCCCCCCACTCCACCGTGTTTTGCCCCCGCCTACCTACGCACCGGCATCCCTAACTCAACCTCGGCAGCTTCGCCCTCTCTTTTCGACTTGGACCCGATATGGCTGATACGAGGCACGCTTACATTGGATCCCCTGCTCCAGCAACCAAGGGTGACGGAAGCGCCACGTCGCAGATCATAGTGAGTTGCCGCCTCCATGTCCCCGCAAGCACGATGACTGTGCCCTGGAACTCTGCATAAATGCAAACAGCTGCGCTTGAACAGCAAGAATCGAAACATGTCTTTGTCAAGAAGAATTCAAATGGGGCGCTATTGCTGAGATCCAAGGAGCATGCTGACGAAACTCAAGTTCCAGGGCTTGCGCCTCTCTCGGCTCTGAAATGAAGAACGCAGTACATGCTTGCATTCAAACTGGGTATGTTGACATTTGCACGTGCAGAACAATCCTGTTGTGCTGGTCGAGCTAGATCCTGCCAAGGCAGCCAAGTGCATGCTCTCCCTTCGCCATGCGACACCCATGCAGTGCACCCCCCAAGAACTTATTGGAAGTCGGATCCTAAGCAATCGTTTACGCTCATCCCTGCTCCTTTGTCAATATAAAATCCAGTGGTTCCCTGCATGCCTGCCACTTTGCAGCATTCATGCTGCCACTGGTACAGCGGTACACTTGAGGCTGCTATATTGTCCTAATACCTGTAGTCTCAAATAATCAGATATGGATGCTGGGTCCCACCTGATCTTCCCTCCCCCTTATAATACATGCCTTGAAAAGCTGAACGCATGCGATGTACAAGAAATGTACCCTGCCTTACGCATGGGAAATGGACATGAAATAAAAGGGAAGGCACGGACGGTATACAATGTGACATGGACCTTTGAACAGTGACTAGCTACGCTGCAAGCAAACCCACTGGGACCCCCAGGAAAAACTAGCGGGTGGGTGCGCAGACGCTGTCCCAGAAAAGGCTGCACTTTGTGACGCACCCATGCAGCTCCTTAAGCCTGTGCCTGCCTCTCGACCTCAGTTTTCCAGATGCTGCCCACAGCTCCAGATGCTGCCCACAGCTCCAGATGCTGCCCACAGCTCCAGATGCTGCCCGGATGCATACCTGCTCCTTACCTTCTTGGTCTTACATCAGAAGCTTGTCGCTACCCGGCCTGACTGGCAACCAGACTGCCCTGAAGGTTGTGTTATCCCCAGCCTTCCTACCTACCCCTTTAGCTCGCAGGTCTATCAATAGACCTAGTTGCTAGCCCCCCTACCTGCCCCTGAACCTCACATTTGTTTTGAGAAAAGGTGCATTTTCTTGCTGCCAAGTTGCAAACCCTTTAAACGTGTCCGCACAGTTGCTTGTGCACACACACACACACACACACCGCCTTCTGCCTCGGTACCTGTTTGATACTGAGCTCTACCTGCCACAGACTAGCCACATAAGGTCAAATGCAGCGCCTCTGCCGCCGTTTTATTTGTCCATGCTGTCCCTTCTGCCCGAGCCCCCCCCTTTCTGGTTAGGACTGCTCGCTGGGTGCACTGAAGTCATGATGACAGCAGTATGTCCCCATATCTTACCAAGGGACCATGCAGCACCATATAAGACCAGATCGTACAGCACAGATCTGTACTTCCGAGAGAAACCGGAACACAGTTTGATCACGGGTTGGTCACCCTTTGACCGCCGTATCACACCTTTCATCATCATATCGGGCCACGTTTCGATCACGGGTCGGTCACCCTTTGACCCCCCTCCCATGATACTTTCATCATGGCTTCATCGTGGTGTGACGCGACCCTAAGAAGCTCCGCTGTGGCCCGCTCTTGGCTGTAGGTGCTCAAGGTGGGCACATCCAGCCTCGTTAACCCTGAGAAGCAGCGTCTCAACATCAGCGGCCTGGCACGTATTGTGGAGACGGTGCAGGCGCTGAGGAGCATGGGTGCGGGATGTGTGCATGACCAGGGATGGGTGTATAAGTGCGCTGAGGAGCATCTGTGACGGACCCAGTGTTGTTTTAGCGTGCTGATAGACAAGGCAGTGCTAGGGGGCAGGAACCAGCTTGTCTATCTGTTGTGCTAAAGCACTGAGGGGTATGGTTTCAGGATGGGTGCGGGATGGGTGTGGGAATCACGGATACCTTTGTGTTCGAAAGCACACATAGGGGTTTGGGATCAGGATGGGTTCAGGATGGGTGTGGAAACTAGGGACACCCGTTTAGTGCACTGAGGAGTATGCCTGCGGGATGGGTGTGGGATGGGCCTTCACACTAACTGGGGCACTCACACAACAAGGCCTTGTCTCTGAGGACACAAAGGTAGATAAATAAGAATGCAACCTGATGCATGGAAGAAGGGCTCCACCGGTTTGTCCGCACACAAAACAACTGAACCCCTCTGACGCGGCTGGGCCTCAAACAAAACAACGCAACCCGGACACTGAACATACGGAAGCATGCAACTTGTGGCACGGAACATGGCTCACAAAAACCCTGACTCACCCCTACCCTTCAAACCCAACTCACCCCTACCCCTGACTTACCCTTACCTATTAAACCTGACTCACCATCACCCCTAGATCCTGACATATGCGCACCCCTTAAACCCTGACTCGCCCTGACCCCTAGAACCTGGCTCACCCATACCCCTAAACCCTGACACATCTGTACCCTTAACCCTTAACCCTGACATACCCTAAACCCTGAACCCTGACTCGCCCTGCCCGGAACCCTGATCCACCCTTATACCTAAATTCTGGCTCACCGTTACCCCTTAACCCTGACTCGCCCTACCCTGAACCCTGATCCTTCCGTACACCTAAATCCTGGCTCACTCTTACCCCTAAACCCTGACTCGCTCTACCCTGAACCCTGACTCGCCCTACCCTGAACCCTGATCCTTCCTTATACTTAAATCCTGGCTCACCCTTACCCCCAGACCCTGAGTCACACTTAACTCTAAACCCTGACTCATCTTAACCCTAAAATCTGGCTCATCATCCCTTGCCCGGTAGCCTTTGCTCCCTCTCCTCATGAGTCATTTAGTGATGCCCCCCTCCTGTAGCAGCAGCTCCTCCTGTAGCAGCAACTCCTGCATGCCATCGCATGTCCGCGTTGTACTCATGCTTGGAAGTGCATTTGCCCCCTCAGCTGTGCCGTCCTGGAGACAAGCTTGTTCCCTTCTCCTCATGACTCACGAACCTTGCATGGCCTTGTAACAGGCCACTCTGTTACCATCCTCAGCAGCGGTACGGTCGGGGCCGAGTGCCACTCCTTAGTCTTGTCCATAAAGCCCTTTATCCTGATTATCTGAGCTCTCATCCTAGTTCCCTCCCCCCTCGTATCCTCCAATCAGGCCACTATGGCATCATCGTGACCAGTGGTGCAGTTGGGACCGAGGGCCACTGCTTCGTCTTGTCCAGAAAGCCCTCTGTGCTGATGACTTGCGCTCACCCCAATGCCCTCACACCCTCACACCCACAATCAGGCCACCATGTTATCATTGTCACCAGTGGTGCGGTCGGGGTGGGATGCCACCGCTTAGGCTTGACTACCAAGCCCACCCAGCTGGCCAAGAAGCAGGCGTTGGCGGCGGTGGGGCAGGTGCACCTCATGAAGTACTACGAGGACTTCCTCAACACAGTGGGCCTGGTGAGTGCTTGGTATGGATCCTATACTTACATTATATTGCCTAATTGCCGATTAACATGATCTCACCCCTAAGCATGGCCTCTCACCCCTTCCCATGCCATCATAGCCTCACCCCTTAGCACAGTGGGCCTGGTGAGCGCGCGGTATGGATCCCTTATTCACATGAATCCATATGCTAGATGTAGGGACTGGCTTCCCACCAGCCCAGAGTCGTTTGGACATCTCCGGAAGGCCTTCATCTGAACCTCCGTTGGACATTCACAGTGGGCTTGGTGAGGCTGTGGATAACGTTTGACGGAAGCTGATCAGAGACAGAGAAGAAAGGAAGAAAAGTGCCACCTTCTAGGGGCGTGCGGGTGAAGGGAACAGTGCAGCTCAGGGCCGAAGCCGCATCCGCACCGTTACCATCAAATACGGATGACGGCAAGTTAGTTAGGCGATGCCAGCTTGCATTTCCCGTTTGACGGAAGCTGATCAGAGCGGTAAAGACACTCAACGCGGGGGGCCTGGTGCAGGTGCCAGGGCAGATTGATTTAATTATACATGTTTGATATGTCTTAAGCTATGGCGCATGGATGCAGGGAGCCCACCATCCGTTAGGCTGTAGCTCTGGTGAAGACACCAAGTAACGAAGCTGTATGTCCTGCTCTAATCATGGCATAACTCCCTGCATACGGTGCAGGTGCCGTGCATACGGTGCAGGTGCTGTGCATACAGTGCAGGTGCCGTGCATACAGTGCAGGTGCCCTTGGGCAATCTGGCAGGCACGTCCTTACCATCCCACCATCATGGCCTCACCTGTTCGTATGGCCTCGCCCATTAACATGGTCTTACCTCTTAGCATGGCCTCTCACCCCTTTCTATGCCACCATAGCCTCAACCCTCAGCATGGCCTCTCACCCCTTATCATGCCACCATCATGGCCTCTCACCCCTTACCTTGCCACCATCATAGCCTCACCCCTTAGCATGGCCTCTGACCCTTTGCCATGGCCTCCCCCTTGGCATGCAGACATGTGCCCAAGTGCTGGTGACCCTGGACAACCTGGCAGACAGGGGGCAGTACATCAACGTGCGCAACACGTTCACAGAGCTCATGGCGTACGGCGTGGTGCCGGTGGTGAACGAGAATGTGAGCAGGTCGACAGAGTCTCTGTTTCTGTCGTGATGTCTATTTGTATGCCGTCCTATGATCCTTGTCTCATGTTTGCTTGGCAGATAAAATCGTCATGCAAAATCGTCATGTAGTCACCTTGCTCCCGTGCATGTCCCCATGCGCACTCATGCACTATGGTGCCATGCAGATCCCCATGCAGCCCCATGTAGCATGGTACCATGCATAGCCGCATTCACACCCATGGACCATAGTACTGTGTGTATTCCCATGCAAAGCCATGGACCATGGTGTAGGGCCCTTTGAATTACACAAAATGTGCATGTGTCAACCCTGGTCGCGGTGCAAGACCTGCACTTAAACCCCACACCCTATTCTGCTGCACACAGGACACTGTCGCGGTACAGGAGCTGCGTTTTGGCGACAACGATACGCTCTCCGCCCACGTGTCGGCTCTCGTGCGCGCAAACTTCCTGTTTCTGATGACCGACGTGGACTACCTATTCACGGCAAACCCCAAGAACAACCCCGATGCGCAGCCCATCTACGAGGTGAGGGTGACGGGCTCCAGATCTTAGGGGTTGGGACAGTTAAGTCACATGTACCGGTCACGTAAACTAAAAAACGCGTACATGCTGGGCCAGCACCAAAATCTTGGGAAATATTCTTTCCATGCACCAGAATGCATTTCCTTTTTTTAATATCCAAGAGCGGTCTACTCAAATAAGCTTCAGGGTCGTGAGCACCTGTGCGCTTCCACAGTGGGGTCCCCTTGCGCAATCCTTGTATGAGGTGGGGGTTCTTGGCACCTGTCCATGTTGGTTAAGTAAACCATAAGCCCTCATCCCAAAGAATCACCCCGACGTGGAGCCAATCAATGAGGTCAGGTTTACAGACTGGTCAGGGTTGTGGTCTTTCAGGATCAGGTGCAAGTCCACCCATGTCCCTCACTGCTCAAGGCCAACTTCCTCTCCTCGTCCTGATGCCCGACGCGGAGCATCACTTCACGGCAAGACCAATAACAAACCTGACGCGCAGCCCATGCATATTGCGAGGGGGATTGGATTGGCACATTCAGGTGCCCGCAGTGTAAGCCTGATTATCACTAGTCTGAATGGGTAGCAGCCGGGGCAGCCCATCTACGAGTTAAGGGTTATAAGAACCCACGCATGTCAGGCCATGTCTCCGCGCTGCTGGCCCTCCAGGTCTGGCGTGAGGGATAACGGCTGCTCAGCGGTTGGTCCCCCATTGCAATCAAAATCAAGGTCGTTTTTATGTGCTTAAGGCCACCTTTCTCTTCTTGATGACTAATGTGGACCACCTAATCATGGCTCGCACCCTAAATGAACTCGAAGCGCAGCCGATTCACAATGTGGGGTCTGATTCAACGTCCGGATCTTGAGGGCTCTGGAATAGCTCTACACTCTGACCCTCTGGTGCATATAAAGGTCAGCCCTGCTGGCTGCATACCTCCAGGCCTGTTGGTGCCGCCTACCGTCAGCCGCCTGCATGCAGTCTGCTGCCGCCTACCGCCTGCATTCAGCCTGCCGCTGCCAGCCGCCTGCCGCCTACCTGCCGCCGCCTGCTGCCTGCACACAGCCTGCTGCCACCGGCCGCCTGCTGCCTGCCGCCCGCTTAAAGCCTGCATCATGCTGGCCGAATTCTGACGGGCCGGGATGCCGATAGCTTAGTTACTGCCCCCCCCCCCTGCCCTGCACAATGCCTGCCGACGACCACGGACAGCACTGCTCAATGCTGACCGATGCCCCCTCCTGATCCATACCTACTCATCGCCCTACTTCTCCCCTTTCCTTTTTATCCGACGCCATAGCCCCTTCCTATGCTTTTTCCCTCCACGTGTCGGCCATGGTCAAGACACCAGCACACAAGGATCAATCGGGCACAGTACAACGGGCAACAAAGCCTACAGAATTTCCTGTCAATTTTCTCACCTCCAGGTGCCGGATATGGTCAAGCTAGTGGCAGACACCAGCACACAAGGCACACAGTGGGGCACCGGAGGCATGGCAACAAAGCTGACAGCAGCACGGATCGCTGTAGCTGCAGGCACGACCATGGTAGGTTTGCATGGACCTGCATGGGTCTGCATGGGCGTCCTCTATGGCATGGACATCCATGGTGGGTCTGCATGGGCCTGCATGGGCTGCAAGGGCGTCCTGCATGGCATGGACACCCATGGTGGGTCTGCATGGGTCTGCAAGGACATTCTGCATGGCATGGACACCCATGGTGGGTCTGCATGGACCAGCAAGGATGTCCTGCATGGCATGGACACCCATGGTGGGTCAGCATGGACCAACAAGGATGTCCTGCATGGCATGGACACCCATGGGTCTGCATGGGTCTGCAAGGATGTCCTGCATGGCATGGACACCCATGGTGGGTCTGCATGGACCAGCAAGGATGTCCTGCATGGCATGGACACCCATGGTGGGTCTGCATGGACCAGCAAGGATGTCCTGCATGGCATGGACACCCATGGTGGGTCTGCATGGGCCAGCAAGGATGTCCTGCATGGCATGGGCACCCATGGTGGGTCTGCATGGACCAGCAAGGATGTCCTGCATGGCATGATCACCCATGGTGGGTCTGCACTTACCCATACACCCTGCGTTGCCTACCGTATACTTGTTGCTGTGGGGTTCCGATGCGTGCCAGTATGCTATGCTGCCAGTATGCTATGCTGCCTTCTGTGCCATGCTGTCTTCTGTACGTGTGCGTTTTTGACTGTTATTGTGGTATGCTCAGGTGATCTGCAACTCAAATGCTCCAGAGCTTATCGAGAAAGTCATTCTGGGAGAGCAGCGGATCGGGACAAAGTGAGAATGGGAGTGCGGCATGTGTGGGGTCTATTGACTCTATTATGTTTTTGTCCCCTCTATTTGGAGGCTGAGCGAAATGAAAAAGGGAGTGCGGCACACATGAGGAATTGGATCTATTTTGTGTCTCTCTCTGGAGGCTAAGCCCGAGACTGAGCCAAACATTGTTAATTGCACGGTCGATTGCGTGCACCGATGATGGCGCAGCTGACAGAGCTGACCTTGCTGGGCATGTCTACCGACTTGACTATTTTTACAAAGAGCTTTGCCAAACAGTTGTGTTCAAGCACTTCAGCTACGTTTCAGGCACTTCCCGGCATGCGGCGGAGGGGTCCTGATGTCCTGAGCATGTCCTGTTGTTGAGGCGGCTGGCTAAACCTTCAATACCTGTCTTGTGTCCCCGAACGCCCACCCACCCACGTCTAAATATGTCTGACTCCGACACTGCAACCTCTGCAACCTGATCATCTATCCTAGCCTGTATCGTCAACTATGGAAACTCTTGGCCTGAACCCTCAATTTTTAGCTGAGTCCTCAACCCCTCAATCCCTGTATCAACCCTCACCCCCTAATCCAAACCCTAAATTCCTATCCTAAACCCTCAATCACTGGCCTGAACTCTCAGTCCCTAGCTTAAACCCTTCAACTCCAAACTCCTTCTGTGCAGATTCTATCCGATCCAGAATGCAGCCAAGGGTCGCAAGCGGTGGATTCTGTCGGTGCCGGTGCGCGGCCAGGTGTTGCTGGATGCAGGGGCCGTCCGGGCTGTCCGAGATAAGCACAAGTCGCTGTTTGCTCCAGGGATCATCAAGGTGAGGCAAAGTGACAGGATGTGGAAGAGGGACAGGATGTGGAAGAGGGACAGGATGCAGAAGAGGGTTAGGATGTGGAAGAGGGACAGGATGTGGAAGAGGGACAGGATGCGGAAGAGGGACAGGATGCGGAAGAGGGACAGGATGTGGAAGAGGGACAGGATGTGGAAGAGGGACAGGATGTGGAAGAGGGACAGGATGTGGAAGAGGGACAGGATGCGGAAGAGGGACAGGATGTGGAAGAGGGACAGGATGTGGAAGAGGGACAGGATGCGGAAGAGGGACAGGATGCGGAAGAGGGACAGGATGTGGAAGAGGGACAGGATGCGGAAGAGGGACAGGATGTGGAAAAGGGACAGGATGTAGAAAAGGGACAGGATGTGGCATACAAGCCTGTTTCAGGGTCCTGGGTGTATCAAGGAAGAGGCAAGCAAAGCCTTTTTTGTGGTTTAAGGTCTGGGGATTGGGACAGGATGTGGCAAGCAATGCCTAGTTTGTAGGAGTTGATGATGTCAGTTGGATGGCAAGTTTTTGTAATTGCATGCCCCAAAAATCCAGGGTGGCTCCCCTAGGTTCGTCCATAAGGGGGTATATAGGTTGGTCCTGAGACTACCGTAGTTAGATTTATTGAAGCCGCCGATGAAAAACACATTTTGATATTCCTGGACTGGTACCATTGGAAATGAAGGGACTCTGAGGGTACTTCACTGACACTGGCACGGGAAATCAGTGGAAGCATTAACCGGTAGGATTTGGGCCTTGATTGCTATCATGCAGAATCTGCAAAACCTGCGGTGTCGTCCTAGGGGTGAGTTCCATGCCTAGGACTTGCTTCTTACCGAGATTAAATAAATTATCCACGGGTGCCCCGTACACTTTAACCCAACCCAACTGCAGGTTGTGGGTGAGTTCCATGTACAGGATGCGGTCCAGCTGTGCGATGAGCATGGGTCGGAGTTTGCGCGCGCCCTCTTCAACTTCTCCTCAGAGGAGCTGGACAAGATCGTCAAGGGGCGGCTGTGGCGCAAAGATATGGCACAGCCGCTCGGATACGCAACAATGGAGGAAGTGGCACACAGGTATGGTTGAGGTGAAACTGTGAAAGGATTGAGGTTTAAGGGTGCAGGGTGTAGATAAAAGGGTTTATGTTGAAGGGTATAGGGTTGAGGTTAAAGGTTGTAAGGTCTAGGCTGAAGGATGTAGGGTACAGGTGAAATATTGTAGGGTTTAGATTTTTTAGTGTGTGGTATAGTAGGTTGAAGGTAATACGGTTAAGTTTCAAGGATGCTTGGTTGAGATTAAATGATGTAGGCTTTAGGTGAAATGATGTATGATCTAGGTAAGAGTGCGTAGGGTTTAAGTGAAACGGTTTAGGGTTAAGGTTAAAGGACATAGGGTGTAGGTTTAAGGATATAGGGTTCAGGTTACAGGGTGTAGAGTTAAGGTTAAATAGTAAAGGATTACAAACCCTCAACCTCCCTCAACCCACCCTGAAGCCTCTGGCCTTTGACACGAGCAGGGAACCCCAAGTCTTGCAATCCATAAACCTCCAATGTCATTTTTTCACGACGATTTGAGTTCACCTCATCGTTTGTTGCTCCCTCACATCAGGGGTAACATCACGCTCCTTTCCAGCAGTGCGGAGACCGATGATGCCGCAGAGGACGAGGCACCCGCCGCCGCCGTCAGCCGGTCCCTAGGAAGGAACAAAAGCGACGGAGAGCTGGAGCGACAGCAGGGCTCGGAGCAAACGCCCGGCTCAGCACAGCCACCTCAAGCGGCACAGGCTTCCGACCCCTCTAACCTCCAAAGCTCTGCACACATCCCCAAAACCACTCAGCTTCCCTCCCAGGTCCCCAGCCCTGACCAGCCTGGCAGTTCAGCCATGCCGGCCAGCCCCGCTCTGCAGACAACTTCAGCAGCTGTTGGTCAGAATGCGATGGAGGGGGGCACACCTCCGGATGCAGCTGTGGACAGTCTTTCTGTGTCGAGAGCCACAGGGGGAGCCTCGTGACGGGGAGAGGGGAAATAATTGCACCCTGCAGGACCGTGAGGGTCCAGGAGATACCGAGATCGTGCGGCAAGAGTCAAATGGCAGGTGGAAACCATGAGAGGGTGTGGCCCTTAAGTGGGAACCCAGAGGCGGATGTGGACCTGAAGTGTGAACTCGGGGTGGTTTCCGGGTGCAAGTCCCATGCACCTGCTTGGCGTCTGATGAGGCAGCTTGCCGGCTTGTACAGCCTATGTACTGCAGTGATCGCTGTCCTGGCTGTAATGCTGACTTCTGAAAGTGGTGGAAGATGTACTTGAGGAGGTCCTTCTGGCATAACGTATGTCATGTTTACCCCATGCGCATCCCATGATACCCATCGAGCATCATGAGACGCTGATGCTGAGCTCAATGGTATGCCATGCTTCAGTCTTCCATCGACCCTCGTGTTTAGAGCAGTGCATACCCGCAGGGCCCTGCAGAGCGCTTGGCCGCGTAGGGCTGGTAGGGAATGACTTAGCTCAATTCCAGCTATCATGCACAGCCTGGTGCAGGCTTGCCATCCTGCTATGTAAGAGGGACAGGAACATGTGACCCGGCGATCTAGACAGGGGGAGAGAGAGGACCCTCATGTGATATTGTAGTTGTAACTCCTGTAGTGAAGAATATTTACCCTTCCGTTACAACCTGGAAGCACATCAAGCGAGGCAGGATGGCACTGCAGACCTACCAGGATGCATGCCTTCACAGGTCTGGCTGCAATCTCGGCAGTCATTGGGTGCCCATTGTGGCTTGACACTTGTCCACAGCCGACGACACCGAATTGGAGCAGCAGCCCAACTGCAATTGGGGACCACTGGTTGTTTCTTCCCACTGACACGTGCGTCTATAGTCCTTGTTGCATGCACAGGCGCTCAGTTGGCTACTTGGAGGGGTCCACACACTTGAACGGGAAGTTCTTTAGACAGGCCACGTCGTTTTTATTTTCTCTTACATCAGCTAGTCGTCCACACACGATACGAACAGAGAGCTGAGTGTACAGTTATGAAAAATAATAATCCTGTTCATGCATAGAAAACAAGTTCCCAGTATCCTTCAACTGAGAGCTCGTACAAAAAGTGTTGCCGACCTAGACCTGTCAGCTAAAATCATATACCACGATTGTTTGGCAAAGCCGCTTTACAACCGAGGCACACATGCTGAATAGCTAAATCTACTGACCCCTCCTGCCATCAGACTCGTGGATATGGTTGGCGGCTGTCCTCACCAAATGCATGCAATCATTGGCTACAAAACGGCATCCCGAAGTAGTCCTAAATTTGTTGAGCAATCGATTAGGAAGTTCACACAAAACATGTAAACTGGTGCCGTGCACGAGGGCAGCTTGAAAAACTCGGAACTGCTGCACCATGCTAGCCACCCGATTGCTTGCAGGAGCATGAGAGCGAACCGGATGTGCCTGTGCTGCATGGACAGCAGTAAATGGCTCTGTGCTGCACAGGCAGCGCTCATATGCTTCATAGGCAGAGCTAATGTACGATGAATGCGCTTGTGCATGGACGACGCTGCTGTTCATAGGCTGCATACTGACTGAGATAGACATGATAAAATATATGCAAATCAAATTTAGGCCAAAGCCTGTGTGTGATTTGACTTGCAAAGCTAGCTATACTGGCCGGGCATCGTTATGCTAGCCAGGTGTTGATCGCCTTCATGCTGGCAACCTTCAGCTTTGCCACAATGCCATGCCTCGGTGCTTTGTGGACACGAGGGCTGCCCAACCGCTGCACATTTTCAAATATAGGTACTTGCCAGACATGCAGTCCACCATGAAGCTTGCGCCAGTGGTGACATGTTTTGACATCTGAGTGGTCATGAGAGGCAGCAGGGAGGAGTGTCAGGAGGGCAGAAGCCAGGGCAGGGCTTGAGGGCTGTAGTGCAATAGTACATGAGGTGACAAGTAACCAAGTAGGCAGTGCAGGGCAGGGCAGCACGACAGAGTGGAGAGGCACTGGGACAGAGTGATGAGTGATATGTCAGTAATCCGAAGCCAATATTACAGTCCACAGGGCGGCCATAAGGCGCATGGAACTGGTACCAGTATCCAGCAGCAGCATGCGGGCAGCTTCATGGAGACTGAACAGGATTCATGGCCTTTGCCGCCACACTACAGGACAGGAGGGAAAGGAATCACCTGCATCAATTGCGGGCATCTAAAAGGCCGAGAGGCCCGATCTAGAATTTTACATGAGTATTTGTTTCTTCCGACCGATCTCACCAAGGAGCCCTGCCGAGACTGCTTCTCGTCCTCATCGTCGAGAGAGCAAGGGGAGGGGATACCGCCACTTTGGTTCGCGTAGTACAACGTCACGGCAGCTATGAGCACCGACAGACCGACCAAGACAACACGGAGGGGGCACATCTATCAGGTCGACTTCAAGTGAGGTTCCAACGATTGGAGAGGGTATCGGTTTGGCGCGCGCGGGCGCGTGCGTGCGCTGTCACACTGTGCGCCAGGCGTGACGAGTCTCAATATACTGCTGCGCTGAGCAGGTGAATAAATCCAGAAGATGTCTTGTGGCAGTGCTGTTTTTGCTGGAGGCAAGTGAAGGGCGCGTCTGAGCGAGCGAGGCTGGGCGAAGTGGCGACGGAGATCTTCGCTGGCTGGTGTCTCTGATGTTTTTAGACTGCTGCTGCTGCTGCTGCTGCTGTTGGTTCCGAGAATGGCAGGCTTATTTGGTGAGAAGTAATGATAGCTCAGTTACACGATGTCATTGAACACCGAGGCGCACTCCTTATGAAGCCTTGACGTGACGGGGCTCACGACGCCCCTTTTTTTTGGACGGATACACTTTCCTGCACTCCACATTCACACTTCCGAGCCGGTCACACTTCTGGACCGCCCCTACCTCTGCCCTGCAGTGCGAAGGACTACGAGCTCTGAGCTCCAGACATCCCCGCTGGGCCACTCATACCTTCCACTCATATTTTTATTACTTTTCCTTTCCACAAAGCAGCTGTTTATCTCGGATTCCCCCGCTCATTCCCGAGGGATGTCCACAACTCGATCGATGGCGTTCAGGCATAGACGCCCAAGCTTCGCACTCCACAGGCCACATCTGAGCTTTGGATGCGACGCCACTCGTGATGCAAGACACTGATGCTATTACATTGAAAAGAGCTGTGGCATAACGGCATTGATGCAACCGCCATAAACAATCTAACGAGTCCGCAAGGGCTCGCGTCAAGGACACATAGGTACAGTGGTGTGCGTGCCTCCGTTTGCGGTTGTAACAAGACGAGAACTACTTACGGAGCTGGAGATAGCATAGCAGGATAGCAGCCCCGTGCGGAGAGGCCCCGTGGGATGCTCTGAGGGGAAAGTTTGGGGGAAGTGTGAAACAAGTACAGGGTATTGTGCCCTGATCCCAACCATGCCCTTGGAATTGATCTAGCAATGTGCTCGCAACTTAGTGAGCCATGCAGGCACACTGTGCCTGCATGGCATTAAGGGATTCCCAGCTTGCACACTGTGGATGGTGGCGGATCGCAATATCCCCAGCTGTTTAGAGCCGGTGCATGTGTGCTTTACCACAAAACATGCTCTTTGACATTTTGAAATGCACATCACTTGAAATGATGAGCTGCAAAGGTCATCCAGAGATGGCAGCAATTGTGCATGGCGTCGTGTCTGATGCAGCCATTGGCCTCACAAGGTATGCGATGCCATCGAGTAAATCCACTTTTTTAATGACATTCGGAATTGATTTTGATTACCAGAAGCAGCGAGTTCTGATGGATTTGTTGGTGAAGAGCTCGCCTCAGGCCCCGAAAGCTTTCCGTTCCTAATTAATTTCGTCGCTTTTTGTTACCACGCAACTGAACGTCAACTTCGCCGCATTAATTGTTTTGTCACCAATTTGGTTACGACTCGTAACCACCAACCAGTAACCACTCGAAAAATCCATGGCCATGGATGAACACAACTATGAACGAGACAGGAATTGTCTCATGGGATGCTTTTAAAACCGGCTCCTATTTTATCATGCAAGGCCATGCGGCATTACTGTGATGACAAAAAACGTACAAGCATGGTCATGATGGCATGCAATCATGCATATGGCATGCATGCGCCATGCGGTATGGCCATGATGATAGCGGGCATAGCCCCACGGCCCCTATTATCAATTTATCATGGCTGACTGCCACTAGGGACCAATTCGCCCATCCACTGCCGGTCAGGTCCCCTGCGCTGCCATGCAGTTGCAAGTGTGGAACACTCATCAACCACAGCATCTCGCCTGGCCACTTCACCAGTACATCCAACCAATCCTATGTACACTTCTGGCACCTCACTGCCATTCTAGAGCAGATATCCAGCCTTGAGCTATTTCGGGACAGAATGAGACCAGGGGCTGGCTAGAAGCACCAAGAACCTGCGAAGATCATGCGTCTTTAGTGTACATCTTCAAATACCACACATTTAGCAATTATCCGGCAATTACCATACTTTTTCTTCCTTCACTGATTACCGGTTATGATTACAAGGTTGCAACTCTGTGCCCTGCTCAAAAGGCTTTGGCCGCGCTGGTACCCGACAGTCGTCTGGTTGGGATGGATGGAATTTACTGAAGGGTGCTGCTTGCACCACCTATTGATGCTGATGTTTAACTGGCCGTTGTTTCAAAGTATGTGGCAGGATGAGTTTGCCTCCAGGCATCAAAATTAACAGGGCCCAGCAATTTAATCAATGTTGTGCCAATGAAAGTCCTTGCGGTGGCTGAATTACGTAGCTGAGTTTCAGTTACTGTAATTCAAATCCAGCTACTTTTACCATTCTTACACGATTTCTAAATTACGGCGCAATTGTACAGCACTGAATTTAATCCAGATGACCTCCCCATGCGAGAGCCATCTACAATAACCTCACCCGCTGTCAGCCATTACTCCAATAGTACCGTATATCAGTTACCTTCCCCCCTTGCCCACCCCAACCAATACTGACATGGTCATCAAACGATCCTCTCTCTCCTACTGTCTAGATGACCGGTTTCCATGTTCCTGCCCCCCTCACGTAAGAGGGGGGCATGGCTGCACCATGGTCCTGGACTCCTGGCTGTGCATGGTAACTGGACTTGAGGTTGCTCATCTCCCACCAGCCCTACGCGGTCGAGTGTTCAGCAGGTCCCAGCGGGTATGCACCGTTATAAACAGAGTTAGTGATATGGCTTGCCTTCCCAATCCCCTTAATTGCCTGAAGCCCACCTGTCCCGATAACACCAGCGGATGTCAGATTTAGACAACTCAAAATTCAAATGCATACACAGCCAAGACTTCGAGCTGCCTTTTCCTTTTTGGGGAGGTATTTCTTCCTCCTTTGTGTACTTCTCCTTCTTTCTTAATGTTCCTTTCCTTCCGAGCCTTTTTGAGCAGGGCCCAGAGGTGTTAAGTCCTTGACACAGCCAAGGCTGCGATCCCTTTGCTTCTTGCGTGGCAAAACCGGCAGGGCACCAACGTATGCTCACCGACAGCATCCTCCTGGTGTCTTTTTATGCGCAAATCGTAAGGTACTTTAAAAGGGAAATATAGCTCGTATCCACCGCCCCATCTTACCGTGCCCAGCCAATACTTTTAAGACGAGAGCAGCCAAAGTTGTCAACGGTCTCATACCCATAATAGTTTTGCATTGTTTGCCCGAGTTCCAGGTCACGTTTTGCTGGCAATAGCAACCACTACCAGAGTGGCAGTTGCAGCAGCTGCACTCCCATGGCACCTGCTGAGGAAACTGCACTATCAGGACACTGTCTGATGCTCCTTCTCGTCACATCCTACAGGACATCACCCTCTGTAGGGCACAGAGCTCAGAGGAGTTCACCTCCTGCAGAGCACAGAGATCAGAGGAGATTCACCCCCTGGAGTTTTTTTTTAGCCACCCTCTGTAGGGTGATCGCTCTCTGTAGGGGCCCAGAGCTCACAGAGCTCTACCAGTAGGACCTTCTCCTCGACACTGCAAGGCCGCTCCTGCTCATCTCCTCAATTCAAATAGATGTCTCCTCCAGTTGGGCACTGAGCTCTCCAGCAACACCACCATCGCTCTCCTCAACACTGCAAGACCGTCCCTGCCATTTTCCTCCACGTCAGATCCAGCAGGAGATCACCTCTTGTACGGCACTGAGCTCTTGAGTGACACCACCATCGTCTCAATGAACTGGCTGAGCGTGAGGCTGGCGTGGGAGCCCGCGTCATAACCTTCTAGCTTTGCACCCTGACCCATTATGCTTTTCAACGCGTTGCTGGCCTGGACCAACAAATGAGGCAAGAGCAAGTTCAAGCAGAGGTTGAGATGCCTTTTCAACGATTGTTGGCCTGGAAATGACCAGATCAAGTTAAATGGCCAGATCAAGTTAAAGCAGAGGCCATAATGATTTGTAACCTCTTTCTGAGCGTTTTGTTGCCCTGCAGTCGACGAAACATTCAAGGCCTGGTTGGAGCAGACCTAAGTGTCCATGCCGGACCGTCACCCCCACTTCCTACCGTCAAGCAAGGTCTGAAACCCTCTCCTAGGGTATAGCGAGCTTTGCCTCACCTGTTGCGCCGTGATGGTCCCTCTATGGGTCACGTCAAACATGCTGAACATGGTCTGCAGGTCCTCCTCGGTCAGCAAGGGCTGCGTTCCCTTCTGCTTAACCTGGGGTGCAAGGTACAGGGCGTGGGGACCTTTCTGAGGGCTGAATGGTATGGTGCAGGGTGCAGGGCTTGAGGGCTAAGCGCTGAATAATCTGGGATGCAGGGCATCCAGGACTTGATTTTTGCACACGTCTTGGAACAAGAATGTGCTCTGAGGCATGGTCTACGGGCCAATGGGCAATCTCGAGAGGTTCAGGTTGAGACTCATGCTGGAACAGTCAGCTTATGACAGCTTATGAGTCAGCTTACGAGTCAGCTTATGACAGCTTATGTCAATGTTTGAATGCAAGCAAGGTGAGTACTAGAAGGAGTATATCAGGTCCCGGCTGTGTGAGTCCACATGCGGCCAGCTCCTTGGTCGCTGAAATATCCAGGGGCCATGCAGCATCAAGCCATCAAACCAGGCAGCCTTCCTCACCTTCTCTAAAGACGCCACCATGAATTCCTTCGGATCCTGAGGCTTACTGAACATGAGTTGCGACGTCAATGCCTGCACGCAGCACAACAAGAGCGCATCCGCGGTGGAAAACGAGGGACATGCGCTTTCGACATGCATCCGAAGGCACGACACAAGTGGCACGAAAGGCAGTTCAGCAATACCGATAGCAATTCAGTGGCCTCACATGCAGGGTGGGGAGGGGCCAATCTTGGGCAAATTCTTATTTAAATTCACGAAGCGAAACAACTTCATCTCCGCTGGACGAAGCACACTGAACACAAAGTACCGCTATTTTGTTCTGCCATCAATGGTATCGAGCTTGTCTCCTTGGGGCTACATGGAGGGATGCGCCTTACTTCGAACAACTGCGGAATCTTGTGTTGCTCCAAATAGTCTTCAGCAGCTTCTTTTGGATCTACCGTCATTCTGATATGTATTTCTTCGTGTGAAATTAACCGGGTACTACTCTTCGCAGGAATCAGCTGCCCAGCGCTTTCGAAGGGCCCTCGTCCGCGGTAGCTTAGAATCGATAGAGTGTTGGATGGCCAATGTGCGGTGCAAAATCAAACTTGCTCTCTATGTTCCACAGTGTTGCTCACTCAACTGCTGTTCCCGAATTCATCAGGGTACGTTCATACCCGGTTCATACATGGTCATGATGGGCTGAATTGAACCCTTGATGATACGACTCCCCGTGTTGCGGTGGCATACAATATAATTAAATCACCAGTAGTCGCCCAATATGACGGAGGCCGTGACTCGGGGCATCCCTGGATTGAAGTCCATCAAGGAGCTCCCAGCTCTTCAGGATGCGCCCCCTCCTGGTGGATTCCCAGCCATCCGAATTGAGCGTCGACTGCCGAATACGGGGCCAACAGGCGCTGCGATTTTCGCGGTTGGAGCAGCAATTGTTGGCTACGGCTTCTATCAGCTCAGTCAACAGAAAGCAGACACAAGGTTTATGGCTGATGAAATTTACACCGTCCGTCAGATCGTCAATCCTGTACTTCAAGCAGAGTGGGACCTGAGGTATCTGGACCATATGCGAAAGAAGCACGAAGAGGAGGCGAGAATCATGAAGGACGTACCTGGGTGGATCCCCGGTGAGCCCATGACCAAGCATCGCTGGCTGGCACCCTTGGAGTCTTGGGCGAAGAGGAGTCTCATTTAGTGGAGGTCTGTGAGCATGGATCCATCGTACCTCACGGTTTTGGATGCACATGACCTGCAATGCGCCTGTAGTTTCTTTCTCCCAACTTCACTGTTGGGCTCCCATGCGGCCGAGCCTTGTTTAGCAGGGCCCAGAGCTGTAGGGTCATTGACATGCTCATTATGAGATATACTGATGACAGTATGGCATGGGACCATGAGAGAGGCTTATCCAGATGTGACAAACACCTTGTCTACCTTCTCAATTTTCACGCCGGTGTTCAAGCGAACTCTTTTGCCCCCACTTCATGTTCTATGACTGGGGCTTCTGCACAAAGGGGTTCATTCCCACGCCACTGCTCAGTGGTGGTGCGTTGTTTGCTTGCCTAATTTCGCTTGCTGTCGTAGCTTATTTAGTGCCTGTGCTGGTTTACGGGTATATGTATGCATCAAATGTGATGCTCTGCTGGACTGTAAAAACTTCACAACGGGCATCCGGTACCAGTGTCCACATTGTTGTCAGGTGTACAATATTGATGGCCAGAAGCTAAGCATTCTACCGCAGCAAAATAGGGAGGGCAAGTGCTGCTGATGATCAGCTGCTGCCACCATGTTCTCTTTCAGGGCTGGGGAAAACCCTGGATAGACATTCCCCCCAAAGGCAGCTCCGCCAACTCTGATGACAACAGCAGCTCTTCCACTTCATCACAATATCCCCCTCGGGCCCCAAGCAAAGTTGCATGGCCCACAAGTTTCCAATATTTGTGCAAAACATACTGTCTGGATTTTAGTCCTCAACAGAGTCAAGGCAACTTCAATAGGCAAGCATGGCACCCAAAGGCCTGACTAATAGCCACCACAACATGCGAAACATAATTTGAACGTGTCTGACCAATCAATCCAACACAACCAAGTGTGGATTGTACAGCCTAAACTACCTGTTATCAGGCAAAGGGGCGGACCTGTGGCATGATCCAGGAGCGACCCCCCCCGCCAGCCTCCATCAAGCCTCCGCCCCCCGAGACCACAACCCCAGACAGCCGGCTCATCAACTGGCTCCCTGTTCCACTCCGCGGGCCAGAGGCAGATTTACGCCCAGAAACTGCTCCGCTGCGCCCGGCCCCACTCTCCCCCTGCTGCTGCTGCTGCTGCCTACCGCTGCTGGCTGCCGGTAGCGGCCAGCCCTTTTCCACTTTGGAAGGCGGGCGGCAGGCAAGCAGATGCTTCACCAGGGAGTCCATGCGGGAGAGCTACGAGCAGTCCAAAAGGAAGAGGTGGTTAGGGTTTCGGTGTTTCAGATCGCTCCCAAAGCTTGCAGGAGTTTAGCCCTTATACCCTGATACCCTTAAAATCCCCAGCCGCCAATGGACATGCTACTGGATAGACATTAGACAAGAACAAATAAAGGGAGGCACCCCGCGCTGCAGAGCGGCATCCTTTACAGCCCCCCTCCCCCCTCCAGGCCCTTTTATCCACCCCTTCTTAAGCTTGGTAACTGCCTGCACATCCAGGCACATGTAGTTTAGATTCGGGGTCGCCCTAAGCTCAGATAAATCCTTACTTGTCCACCAGTGGGCATTGCATATGTGTCCTGTACATTGCATGCAGTCCTGTACATTGCATGCAGTCCTGTACATCACATGCAGTCCCGTACATCGCATGCAGTCCTGTACATTGCATGCAGTCCTGTACATCACATGCAGTCCTGTACATCGCATGCAGTCCTGTACATCGCATGCAGTCCTGTACATCGCATGCAGTCCTGTACATCGCATGCATTCCTGTGCATCCCATTCACAAGCATGAGGTCCCTCTCTCTCACATCATCTTCATGCAGCAGCTCCATCTTGAGCTTGCGACCAAAGTTGCTTGCAGACGCAGGGCGGGCCCCCGGCGCCTGCGCACCCCCGAGAGCGGCTGCGGCGCTGTCATCGCCGCCGGCGTCCAGCGGCCCAAAGTGCCGTGACGAAGGCATGCTAGAGCGCAGCGTCGACAGCGGCACCACATTGACGGGAGCTGCTCCGCCGGCGTGCAAATCACTTAACGCAACGCCCGCCGCTACGGCGGGCCGATGGGACTGGAATGCGTCGCCAACTGCTGCACTTGTTGCCGTTGTAGGATCCCCGGTACCACCGCTCCTGCCCTGCTGTAGCGGCGAGGCACCCAGACCCCCCTGCTGCTGCTGCTGCTGCTGCTCCGCTGTTCGCTCAATGCTGAAATGCGAGACGCCCGGTGCCGCAGGGGCCGTGGGCGGGCGGGGAGGCAGCGCCCTGGCTTCCCCCCGTAGGCCGCCCCGCTCGTCGTCCGCGGCAGCAAAGGCGGCCAGGGCCGGAGCGCCCGACACGCCGGCCGCGAGCAAGCCGCTGAGCGGGGCGGCCAGTGCGGAGGCAGCCCGCTGGGGGCCGGCTGAGAATAAGCCCTCCGTCTCCCGCGCCACTCCCCCGTAGCTGCTGTAGCTGCTGCTGGCAGACACAGGGAAAGGGTGCACCAGCCTTGCCAGGCTGCTCCCTGGTCGGCGGTTGACTGAGTATGGAGAGGCCGAAGCCGCCGCCGATACGCGGGCGCTCAGCTGTTGCCGAGTGGGGCTTGTGGGCATGTGGGCTTGAGCGTATGGGGACGCAGAGCGGAGCTGACGGGGAGGGCTGCGCGGGGGAGAGGGCGTGTAAGTGTAGTGCGTGCTTTGAGGCTGTCGAGAGGGGCTGACTGGCCTTCTGCTGGTCGCGGGTTTTGAGTCCTGGCGAGACGACACACTGAATATGAATTCGAGTGAAATCATAGTGAGAAAAGAGTGACGAGTAGAGCGTGGAAATAAGCATGGCTTCTGGCAGGACAGACACGGCGGCTGTCACCCTGAGAAAAAGGGCAGCCCTGGGACAGAGTGTGGTTGACGGAAAAAAGGGCGGCAGCAAGCTTTAGCGTTCTAGGCATTGAAATTTCCCCCCTTTAGGCAAGTGTGCATGCCCCCCACACCCTGAGTCCCTGCCCCAGTTAGCCAAGAGGAAACTGGAGTCAAGCAGCAAGCTTCATCTTGGCAAGCCTCAGGGGAGGGGAGGCAGCTGGTGAACTCCCAATCAACGGCCGGACACAGCGATGAATGCCACAATCGACCCCAATCAATGGGATCAATTGTGGCCAGGCACAGCGATGGGTACCGCGATTGATCCCAATGAAAGGCTCGTATCTGCAAACTACGCAAGATTTGCATATGAATGGAGGCCCAGGCAGGCCCCCAATCCTGGATCTGGATCTGTACCTGACGGGCCTGCCGTCAGCTGACGATGACACAAATGCCACGCTTTCCTCAACAGCCATGTTTTCACCCCATCCTGGCGATGGTGACCTACGCGTTCAGGGTTCAGGGTTTGTTATTTTATAAATTGCACCAGAAGATCCAGAGGACTACAGGTCAGGCGTGACATGTTATAAAAGGGAATGGCCAGCAGCAGACACAGAACGTGTCGGAGGCACAATCCAGGAGGCCACATGAGCCACCTTGGCATGAGCCTGCGGGGGACTGCATGGGTCACACCTGCGCTGTTGACGCGCCTGTTGCTGCTGCTGCAGTTGCAATAGCTGTTGCTGCTGCTGGTTCCCCATGATAGGTTCGCTGCAAGTCGCTGCGGGTACCACCAAGTGCCTGTGGGCAAGAGAATAGGGAGGTATCAATCGCCGCTCGTCCATCGAGGCATCAATGCGGGCTCGTTGGCTGAAGACAGCAATGCTGCATACCCTGAATCGTTGGTTCAGCTGCGCACTTGCTTTTCGAAAGTGCCTGATTGCGGTTAATTAGCTTCTGAGACATTCTTGTTGTAGCAACGGAAGTTCACACATAGGATTTGAATTATAAACGCTTGTAGCCAAGTGCCGGTCACCATACTTCCGAATAAGCGTTCTCTATGGGGGGATTTATTCCTTCTTGGGGGGGTCGGCGCTTGCGGTTCGCAAGGTAGCTACCTGGTTGATCCTGCCAATAGTCATATGCTTGTCTCAAAGATTAAACTGTTGTATACTTTATACGGCTTTCATAAGTCATCACCCAGTACTGCACACCTGCACCTAACACAGTTACAGAAGATTTCAATTACCCTCCATCGGATATACATTTCAAAATTTAGACCTCAGCGCCTGATCCCTGACTGAAACCTGGCATCGATGATTGATGTGGTATTTTTATTTACCTATCACCCCCAAACATTCTTCATCCCGAGGGAAGGCCAAGCACATCTTCAGGTAATCAAATTATTTTGAAGCGAGAAAATCCAAGCTTGAACAATTTTGAAACAGTGCTGCAAACGCATATGACGAATGCACAAGCAATCTGCATCCATGTCCGTATCATCCGTTCCCATTTCAAGCCATCATTAATGTATGGATGTCGACCCGCACTACCTTAGTTTCAATACAAGCTATCGAGCGCTCACCGGTACTCCGACAAAATAGAGCAAGTCGCGACCATGCTGGGAGGGAGGTGGGCGCCGGCGGCAATGGCCAGAGAGGAGGGGGAGGCGGGTCGACCGGGAGGCAGCTTCCTCAGGATATGCAGTGGGAGGACCTAGTACAAGGACAAACGCCAGAAAAAGACTCGTCCATAAGAAACCAATGCCATTTGCTTTGCTTTCCCTCATAATGAATGTTGTTTGGGGTTCAGGGATCCACACAATTACTAATCAGGGTTTAATCATCCATTGCCAACGCCACATTTCAGTCTGAAAATAAGAGCTTTGGTCGAAAGTTTGCCCCCAGTCCAACTGGTGTTCAGCTGCACATCAGCCCAAGCAGTACCGCCGCTCACTACCGCTCAACCCACCTGGTGGTCGGCAGTACAGCAGCCCATGCTGTACAACTGTACACTCCCGCTCCGCGTCGCCTTACCCCCGCAGCAGGGGTACC
This sequence comes from Limnomonas spitsbergensis, assembly GCA_037349105.1. NCBI lineage: Eukaryota > Viridiplantae > Chlorophyta > Chlorophyceae > Chlamydomonadales > Limnomonas > Limnomonas spitsbergensis. The sequence continues at coordinate 3,296,922 of JAYJMM010000101.1, read as the reverse complement.
TGCACCAGGCAGAAAAGGACATCATACTCGGAAACGGGGCGTGAGTGTTCTCTGAAGTGCGATCCAGACCACCTTCGGCAGAGGCAGCTGAGCACCTTCGGCAGAGGCAGCTGTACAGCAAAACATGGCTGGTAGGGACCAAATCATGACCGGCCCACGGGCATGGTCTCAAGCATTGGCGCCTAGTGCACCTGTCTCTCCTATTCACAGGCAGTGAGGAAGCGGAGCACCTTTGGCAGGCAGCTAGGCACCTTCGGCAGGCAGCTGGGCAGCAAAGCATGGCTGGTAAGCCATGACCTAACCATGACTTCCCCACGGTCTCAAGCATAAGCGCCCTGTGCACAAGGCTCTCCTATTCGCAGGCAGTGAGGAAGCTGAATCACCACTGAAGAAAACCTGGTGATGAACAGTACGGGACGCAGCTCGGGGAACTGGCTTTGGGACCCACTCGGTACCTGCTGACTGCTTGCAGCTTTGGTGCCGAGGCAGCGCTATTGATTCCAGGGCAGCCTTGAGGCAGCGCTATTGATTCCAGGGCGCTTCAGGTCAGCTTCAGATACATTCCAGCTACGGCCGAAGCAGGGGTAGGTGCAGCAAACCCTGCCGGTCGGCCTGCTGCTTGGCCAGTAACATTTTGCTCCCATTTGCGGCCCAGGGGGTAGCGCCCAGCCGCCCCCCCCAAGGTCAGGCGGTCTGCAGTGCGCAGTGCAAACAAACACTGCAAGACAACGCAAAACCGTCTCTCTGCCACGGCTCTGCCCAAAGCCCTCCCTCACCTGCCCCCTGCTCTACCTGCCCAGATGCTCACCTGCCCCCTGCTCTACCTGCCCAGATGCTCACCTGCCCACTGCGCTGCCTGCCCAGATGCTCACCTGCCCCCTGCTCTACCTGCCCAGATGCTCACCTGCCCACTGCGCTGCCTGCCCAGATGCTCACCTGCCCCCTGCTCTACCTGCCCAGATGCTCACCTGCCCAGTGCTCTACCTGCCCAGATGCTCACCTGCCCACTGCGCTGCCTGCCCAGATGCTCACCTGCCCCCTGCTCTACCTGCCCAGATGCTCACCTGCCCACTGCGCTGCCTGCCCAGATGCTCACCTGCCCCCTGCTCTACCTGCCCAGATGCCCACCTGCCCCCTGCGCTGCCTGCCCGAATGCTCACCTGCCCACTGCTCTACCTGCCCAGATGCTCACCTGCCCACTGCTCTACCTGCCCAGATGCTCACCTGCCCACTGCGCTGCCTGCCCAGATGCTCACCTGCCCCCTGCTCTACCTGCCCAGATGCTCACCTGCCCACTGCGCTGCCTGCCCAGATGCTCACCTGCCCCCTGCTCTACCTGCCCAGATGCTCACCTGCCCACTGCGCTGCCTGCCCAGATGCTCACCTGCCCCCTGCTCTACCTGCCCAGATGCTCACCTGCCCACTGCGCTGCCTGCCCAGATGCCCACCTGCCCCCTGCTCTACCTGCCCAGATGCTCACCTGCCCACTGCGCTGCCTGCCCAGATGCTCACCTGCCCACTGCGCTGCCTGCCCTGATGCCCACCTGCCCAGTGCGCTGCCTGCACTGATGCCCACCTGCCCCCTGCTCTACCTGCCCAGATGCTCACCTGCCCCCTGCTCTACCTGCCCAGATGCTCACCTGCCCACTGCGCTGCCTGCCCAGATGCTCACCTGCCCCCTGCTCTACCTGCCCAGATGCTCACCTGCCCACTGCGCTGCCTGCCCAGATGCTCACCTGCCCCCTGCTCTACCTGCCCAGATGCTCACCTGCCCACTGCGCTGCCTGCCCAGATGCCCACCTGCCCCCTGCTCTACCTGCCCAGATGCTCACCTGCCCACTGCGCTGCCTGCCCAGATGCTCACCTGCCCACTGCGCTGCCTGCCCAGATGCCCACCTGCCCAGTGCGCTGCCTGCCCTGATGCCCACCTGCCCCCTGCTCTACCTGCCCAGATGCTCACCTGCCCAGTGCGCTGCCTGCCCAGATGCTCACCTGCCCACTGCGCTGCCTGCCCAGATGCCCACCTGCCCAGTGCGCTGCCTGCTCAGATGCTCACCTGCCCAGTGCGCTGCCTGCCCAGATGCTCACCTGCCCAGTGCGCTGCCTGCCCAGATGCCCACCTGCCCACTGCGCTGCCTGTCCAGGTGCTGATCTGCCCCCTGCTCTACCTGCCCAGATGCTCACCTGCCCAGTGCGCTGCCTGCCCAGATGCTCACCTGCCCAGTGCGCTGCCTGCCCAGATGCTCACCTGCCCACTGCGCTGCCTGCCCAGATGCTCACCTGCCCAGTGCGCTGCCTGTCCAGGTGCTGATCTGCCCCCTGCTCTACCTGCCCAGGTGCTGATCTGCCCCCTGCTCTACCTGCCCAGGTGCTGATCTGCCCCCGGCTCTGCCTGCCCAGGTGCTGATCTGCCCCCTGCTCTGCCTACCCAGATGCTCTACCTGCCCAGGTGCTGATCTGCACCCTGCTCTACCTGCTGTTCTTGAAGTGCTGATCATGATGTGCAATCAATACGAGCTGATCTGCCCCACTGACCTGAGCCCTCCCTAACCTGAACCCTGGACCAGGGTGCTCAACAGCTCACCTGCCTGCTGCACTCCCTGCCTGGTAGATGACATCTTCGGGGTGGATGCTCACCTTCCCCCCTCACCAACCTACTGCATAACGTGCCCAGGTGCTCACCTGCCTGCCTATTAGATTGCATCCTCAGGGTGGATGCTCACCTTTCCCCCTCACCTACCCACTACATAACCTGCCCAGGTGCTCACCTGCCTGCAGCCCTCCTTGCTTGGAAGATTGCTTCTTCGGGATGGACGCTCACATACCCACTGCATAACCTTCCCAGGTGCTCACCTGCCTGCTGCCCTCCCTGCTTGGTAGATTGCTTCCTCGGGGTGGATGCTCACCTACCCAACGCATGCACGAGTGCTCACCTGCCTGCTGCCCTCCCTGCTTGGTAGATGGCTTCCTCGGGGTGGATGCTCACCTACCCACCGCATGCACGAGTGCTCACCTGCCTGCTGCCCTCCCTGCTTTGTAGATTGCCTCCTCGGGGTGGACGCTCACCTACCCACTGCATTACCTGCCCAAGTGCTCACCTGCCTGCTGCCCTCCCTGCCTGGTAGATTGCTTCCTCGGGGTGGATGCTCACCTACCCACTGCAGTACCTGCCCAGGTGCTCACCTGCCTGCTGCCCTCCCTGCCTGGTAGATTGCTTCCTCGGAGTGGATGCTGCTCACCTGCCTGCTGCCCTCCCTGCCTGGTAGATTGCTTCCTCGGGGTGGATGCTGCTCACCTGCCTGCTGCCCTCCCTGCCTGGTAGATTGCTTCCTCGGGGTGGATGCTGCTCACCTGCCTGCTGCCCTCCCTGCCTGGTAGATTGCCTCCTCGGGGTGAATGCTGCTCACCTACCCACTGCATTACCTGCCCCCCTCACCTACCCACTGCATTACTTGCCCAGGTGCTCACCTGCCTGCTGCCCTGCCTGCCTGGTAGATTGCTTCCTCGGGGTGGATGCTGCAGCGCCCGATGTCCCCCGAGGGGAAGTGCTGCAGGCAGTTGTGGCAGTACAGGACGTGTACCGCCGACCAGATGCCCCAGTACACCGCCCGCCAAGGCACCTGCGAGTAGCCGGCCAGAAGCTGAGTCACAGGCTTGCAGAGATCAAGCAAGGCTCGCACATTGTCACAAGCCCAACACGTGGATCTTCGGCTACATTTTGGCTTCATGAAGCATGCAGACAGGAGGGTGTGGTGCATGAAGGCATGCGGCTCAGGCCACCAGCCGCAGGCCAGTCAAGGTTTGGTCCCCATCCTCCTAGTAGAGGCTTCCCGACAGCCTATCCAAGGTAGTCTGGTGCAGGAGAGTGACGCCGGGGCCGTTTGGCGAACCCCCTTCCAGTAAACCCCGGAGAAATGCGGGTTTTGGCCGACGATGCCCCCCGCGTGAGCCGGGGGCTTTTCTTCATATCCTGGTGTGCACTGAAATGAACACTGAAATGAACACTGGCAGCTAGGGTTCAGGGTAAAGCAAATAGGGTGTATGCTAAAGAGGTTAGGGGTTAAGGTTAAGGTTTAAGGGTTACGGGTTCAGGGTTACGGGTTAAGGATTTAGGTAACTATTGCAAAGCCTCATGAAAGTAGCTGGAGTGGTCAATGGTAGACCCCCTCATGGACACAGCGCGTCTAGGGCCGCAGCCCAAACTACACAGTTCCCATCCCTCCCACACCCCCAGGTGACTGCGTGAGGCCTCGCTTCCTACCTTTCCTGCTGCGAGCTACTGCGCTTCTCCACCTATGTATCAGGTTTTCGCCTGCCAAAGCTTTGCTGAGCCAGGATCTGTTCTTTATGAAGCTCAGCCAGGTGTCCTTGGAGTCCCCACCAGGCTATCCACCTCAACATCATATTTCCACCTACCAGCCTATATATTCAAGCTACCAGCCTAAATATCCACCTATTAGCCTCTGCATTGAAGCTACCAATCTATCAGGCTATCTATCTAGCATACAAATAAATCAGGAACCAGTACCTGTTGCATCCGAAGCTCAGCCAGGTGTTCCTGGAGTTTCCACAAGGGGTCTGCTTGGTGCCTGTGTGGGGAGTATGTGGCAGCATAAGCTTCCGCCAGCCACAGCACGCAGGCCTGGCCCTTTCAAAGCTACATCACACATTCCCAGATGCAGGTACATCACACATTCCCAGATGCAGGTACATCACACATTCCCAGATGCAGGTACATCACACATTCTCAGATGCAGGTACATCACACATTCTCAGATGCAGGTACATCACACATTCCCAGATGCAGGTACATCACACATTCCAAGATGCAGGTACATCACACATTCCCAGATGCAGGTATATCACACATTCCCAGATGCAGGTACATCACACATTCCCAGATGCAGGTACATCACACATTCCAAGATGCAGGTACATCACACATTCCCAGATGCAGGTATATCACACATTCCCAGATGCAGGTACATCACACATTCCCAGATGCAGGTATATCACACATTCCCAGATGCAGGTACATCACACATTCCCAGATGCAGGTACATCACATATTCTCAGATGCAGGTACATCACACATTCCCAGATGCAGGTACATCACACAATCCCAGATGCAGGTACATCACACATTCCCAGATGCAGGTACATCACACATTCCCAGATGCAGGTACATCACACATTCCCAGATGCAGGTACATCACACATTCTCAGATGCAGGTACATCACACATTCTCAGATGCAGGTACATCACACATTCCAAGATGCAGGTACATCACACATTCCCAGATGCAGGTATATCACACATTCCCAGATGCAGGTACATCACACATTCTCAGATGCAGGTACATCACACATTCCCAGATGCAGGTACACCACACATTCTCAGATGCAGGTACATCACACATTCTCAGATGCAGGTACATCACACATTCCCAGATGCAGGTACATCACACATTCCCAGATGCAGGTACATCACACATTCTCAGATGCAGGTACATCACACATTCCCAGATGCAGGTACATCACACATTCCCAGATGCAGGTACATCACACATTCCCAGATGCAGGTACATCACACATTCCCAGATGCAGATACATCACACATTCTCAGATGCAGGTACACCACACATTCCCAGATGCAGGCACGTCACACATTCCCATATGCAGGCACGTCACACATTCCCAGATGCAGGCACGTCACACATTCTCAGATGCAGGTACATCACACATTCCCAGATGCAGGTACATCACACATTCCCAGATGCAGGTACATCACACATTCTCAGATGCAGATACATCACACATTCTCAGATGCAGGTACATCACACATTCTCAGATGCAGGTACACCACACATTCCCAGATGCAGGTACATCACACATTCCCAGATGCAGGTACATCACACATTCCCAGATGCAGGTACATCACACATTCCCAGATGCAGGTACATCACACATTCCAAGATGCAGGTACATCACACATTCCCAGATGCAGGTACATCACACATTCCCAGATGCAGGTACATCACACATTCCCAGATGCAGGTACATCACACATTCCCAGATGCAGGCACATCACACATTCCCAGATGCAGGTACATCACACATTCCCAGATGCAGGTACATCACACATTCCCAGATGCAGGAACATCACACATTCCCAGATGCAGGTGCATCACACATTCTCAGATGCAGGTACATCACACATTCCCAGATGCAGGTACATCACATATTCCCAGATGCAGGTACATCACACATTCCCAGATGCAGGTACATCACACATTCCCAGATGCAGGTACATCACACATTCCCATATGCAGGTACATCACACATTCCCATATGCAGGTACATCACACATTCCCATATGCAGGTACATCACACATTCCCATATGCAGGTACATCACACATTCTCAGATGCAGGTACATCACATATTCCCAGATGCAGGTACATCACACATTCTCAGATGCAGGTACATCACACATTCCCATATGCAGATACATCACACATTCCCATATGCAGATACATCACACATTCCCAGATGTAGGTACATCACACATTCCCAGATGCAGGTACATCACACATTCCCATATGCAGCTACATCACACATTCCCAGATGCAGGCACATCACACATTCCCAGATGCAGGTACATCACACATTCTCAGATGCAGGTACATCACACATTCCCAGATGCAGGTACATCACACATTTCCAGATGCAGGTACATCACACATTCTCAGATGCAGGTACACCACACATTCCCATATGCAGGTACATCACACATTCCCAGATGCAGGTACATCACACATTCCCAGAGGCAGCTACATCACTCATTCCCAGACGCAGCTACATCACACATTCCCATATGCAGGTTCATCACACATTCTCAGATGCAGATACATCACACATTCCCAGATGCAGGTACATCATATATTCCCAGACGCAGCTACATCACACAATCCCAGACGCAGATATATCACACATTCCCAGATGCAGCTACATCACACATTCCCAGATGCAGCTACATCACTCATTCCCAGACGCAGCTACATCACACATTCCCAGATGCAGCTACATCACACAATCCCAGACGCAGCTACATCACACTTTTCCATATCTCACCTGCAGCCGTCTGCCTGGTTTGGTCCCGCCGCCGATGCTCCTGGGCAGACCAGATTTGATGCCTCAGACTGGTTGAACATGGACCCACAGCTGGTGCACAAAGACAGCGCTGCTTTCGAGTCCTGCGTCATGAATTCATGAGTCACTATGAGTCACTATGAGTCACTATGAGGCGCCATGAGTCACTATGAGTCACTATGAGTCACCATGCGTCACTATGAGTCACCAAGAATCACTATGAGTCACTATGAGGCGCCATGAGTCACCATGAGTCACTACGTGTCACCATGAGTCACTATGAGTCACCATGAGTCACACAACTTAAGAAAGCCACCACTAAGGAACATTAAGAAAGCCAAGTTGTGGATACAATGCCTGTTTACAGCGATGATGAGCTGGCTGAGAAGTACTATGCCTATCTGTAGCGATGATTCGCTCATCAGCGCTCTGAGGAACATAATACCTGCCGCCGTCTACAGCATCCATAAGCTGGCTGAGAAGCACAATACCTGTCTATAGCCAAGACTAGCAAACCAAGACTAACTAGTCGCTTGACATGCCGTCCGATAAGGAAAGCCACCAGTCTGACTCAACACACCTTCAGCATGGTCTCCAGTCGATGCTTGTATATTTTATTGACCAGTACCATGGCTTGGCTACGTCGGGGAGGGAGAAGGGGTCAAAGGGCATGCATTAGGGTCAGGCTTAAGGGTCAGGCTTTAGGGCCCCATCCAATACCTCTACGCGATGGATTGGTTGCGCGGAAAGGGAGGGAGGCAAAGAAAGGACTTGCCATGATGCCAGCCTAGTCAGGTCTTAGGTTCCGCTTCAATACCCAACCATTGTGGCTGTGGCTTTGTTTTCAAGGACCACCTGGGCATCCATACAAAAGCAGCCTACACAAGCTTTTTCGAAACGTATCGATGGGGAGTGCAAGCAGGAGCTGATCAAGTTGGAGTGAGCTTGCAAGGGGAGGTCAAGAAAAGGGGCTTGAGGAAGCTGTGATTGGTTCTGAACTAGGCCATGGCCTACACGACTGCACTGATACCTTGACCCATACATTCCCCTTCAGAGCTCAGCATTGTCCTCCTGAACCGTGAACCTGAGGACCTACCATGCCCTTTGATTGAGCTTGCAAGGGGAGGTCAAGAAAAGGGGCTTTAGGAAAAGCTGTAATGATCGGGTTTGAACTAGGCCTTGGCCTACACGACTGCACTGATACCTTGACCCATACATTCCCCTTCAGAGCTTAGCATTGTCTTCCTGAATCGTGAACCTGAGGACCTACCATGCCCTTTGATTGAGCCTGCAAAGTGAGGTCTACACGAGGGGTATGATGGAGAAGCTGTGATCGGGTCTGAACTAGGCCATGGCCCACACGACTGTGCTGATACCTTGACCTATACATTCCCCTTCAGAGCTTAGCATCGTCCTCCTGAACCGTGAACCTGAGGACCTACCATGCCCTTTGAGTGAGCTTGCAAGGTGAGGTCTACACGAGGGGTATGATGGAGAAGCTGTGATCGGGTCTGAACTAGGCCATGGCCCACAGGACTGTGCTGATTCCTTGACCCATACGTTCCCCTCTGAGGCTTATAGAATTGTCCACCTGATCCGTTAACCTGGGGGCCTACCCGTTTTATTTTTACGACTACAGTCCACACTCGGAAGGCCGCCGTGCGGCCGCCAGAGGCCCGATCGGGAGCAGACCTAGACCGGCGTACAGCTGGTGGTCAAAGCTGCTTGGCTGGCCACAAACGGGGCCTCCTGCCAGAGGCCGGATTGTAGCTGACATGTAGCTGAGTCACACAAAAATAAACACTGGGTCACCTAAAATCCCCATTGGCCGAAATTTGAATTTGAAGCCAAATCAACGATCTCGTGAGCTGCATTTCGAAGGCTACGAGTGGTCTAAATGTGGAGGTCAACAGATGGCCATGACCGCTATGTAACAAATGAATGGAGAATATGCCTTGGTGCGTGGATTTGGAAATCTGCCCGGGTCACATTTTCAAAATTACACTGCCCACCTTGAGGCTGGGCTACATGAAGCAGCCGCTTCGAGCTGGGAGAGCGTGGCTGCCTGAAAAGAGGGGGAGGGGAAACGTTATCAGGTGAGGGGTAGCACGGTTGGGGCTTCAATTGAGGATATTGGCCCAGGAGGCCAAAAGTGCGGCTATGTAAAGAAAGATCACTCTTGGGGCTCTCGCATGCAACGACAAAAGAGAGAGAGCGAGAGAGAGAGGGATCAGCACCGATGAAGGAATGACACACATTGAGCCGCTTAGATCACACGAATAGGCGGCCTGCTAGTAATTGCACATGCACTGTCGCCAGGTGCGAGATAATGGCTTTCCTGAACTAGATTCTGACCTAGATCCTGACCTAGATCCTTGCAATTATTATCTTTATGTTCCTACATTATCAAAATCTGATTGTTCCTGCAGGAGTGCCTTGGCCCACCGCAAGATGATAACTTCCTGGATCACCGCGGTGACGATTTGCGCATCCGAATACCAGTATATATGTAGATGTACCCTAGGCGGATGAACCAACTCTTAAAAGATGGCTTTCTGGATCTAGATCCCTGAACTAGTGATTTGTGCATCTGGATCTAGTGTGTATGCACGTTGCCCCTCTGTATGAAGATGACCCTCTGGATCTAGATCCCCGCGAGACGGATGTGCCCATCCAGATCTAGATGCACCTATCCCTTAATCAGCTGTAAGAAGAAGGCTCTCAGAATCTAGATTCCTACAAGACAATCATTGATCAAGATCCCTGCAAGAGTACATTTGCCATTCGTGAGATGACAGCCCCTCTGGATCTAGATCCATGCACAAGAACCTCTTCCAGCTGCCAATGGGGGGCTACAGGCGAGGACGACAGGCCATGTGGCAGGGCGCACGCCTACCAATCTCGACCTCTGCTAAAACGTATCCAAACACACAATCACCTTTGCCAGCTGGGAGAAGAGGGCCGGCGGCAAAGAGGTCAGGTCATGAGGCTGCGCGCACATCTCCGCCATATTGGCTGCGATGAAACCGAGGCATTGCCGCACCAATTCATCCATCTGAATCACAACAACCAAGAATAGAAGGAGAGGACGTCAGGTCATGTGGCAGGGCGGCAGAGCACACACACAGGCTCCAGTTCAGGCAGCGATTGCGCTGCGATGTAAGCGAGGCATTGCAGCACCAATTCATCCATCTGAATCACAACAACCAAGAATAGAAGGAGAGGACGTCAGGTCATGTGGCAGGGCGGCAGAGCACACACACAGGCTCCAGTTCAGGCAGCGATTGCGCTGCGATGTAAGCGAGGCATTGCAGCACCAATTCATACATCTGAATCACAACAAACAAGAATAGAGGGAGAGGATGTCAGGTCATGTGGCAGGGCGGCAGAGCACACACACAGGCTCCGGTCTAGGCAGCGATTTTTCTGCGATGTAGCCTAGGCGCTGCCGAATTGCCGACTGATGCCACCCGCTTGTTCATCTGGAACTTCACAGGAATGTGCGTGTGCGCTCAGCGAGCGTCTTAAGATATTTTTCGGTTAAGCACCCCATGGAAATATCCCCGAAACCGACTGGGACATTCTCACCCTGTGTCCTCACCCCTCTTCCCTCCTTGGGCTGAACAGGGGACGGGCCTGCACCTATTTCATTAGCGATCTGCCTGCCCCACACTCAACAGGCAATGGGCCTGCCTAAACATAAAAAGGGATGGGCCTGCCCCCTAAGGGGGTGGGCTTGCCTACACCCAGGTCATTAGCGATGGGCCTGCCCCACACTCAACAGGCAATGGGCCTGTCCAAACAAAAAAAATGATGGACCTGCCCCCTAAGGGGACGGGCCTGCCTACACCCAGGTCATTAGCGATGGGCCTGCCCCAGACTAAACAGGCAATGGGCCTGCCTCGACATAAAAAGGGATGGGCCTGCCCCCTAAGGGGATGGGCTTGCCTCTACCCAGGTCATTAGCGATGGGCCTGCCCCACACTCAACAGGCAATGGGCCTGCCTAAATATAAAAAGGATGGGCCTGCCCCCTAAGGGGATGGGCTTGCCTACACCCAGGTCATTAGCGATGGGCCTGCCCCACACTCAACAGGCAATGGGCCTGCCCAAACATAAAAAATGATGGGCCTGCCCCCTAAGGGGACGAGCCTGCCTACACCCAGGTCATTAGCGATGGGCCTGCCCCACACTTAACAGGCAATGGGCCTGTCTAAACATTAAAAACAAACGATGGGCCTACACCCTGAGGGGCGCACCCAGGTTCCCCCCCCCTGGAGGCCAACTGAGGGGATACACCGCACAGCCCAGCAAGAGGGGCGGGGTGACAGGTCAGGGACATTCCAGGACATTTTTGTTCTCAAGCCCCAATCATTAATCTTGCCCAGAAAGAGGGGCTGGGCACATGGTTCCGGAGGAGCCCATCAGTGTTGTTTATAATGCGCACAAACCCACCCAAAGGGGGCCGCAGGGAGGGAGACTCTTTGGGCCCTGGATCTTTGGACCCTGGAGCCATTTGCCTGAAGAAACTCATGTGAGACTCAAAATTCTCCGAGGTGGCAAAGCATACCTCTGCATCCTGGCGACACCCAGGGAAACTGTAAAAATGCAAAATGCCCAGACCATGATACTGAAAGCGGTTGTCCCGCTGTCAGACCCCAAAACAAAGGGCTGATCTCTGCTCACGAGGCGGCTGATGTACGCTAGCTTTGGCGGATGACAACCAGATCAGCGCAGGGGCACCAGGTAGGCTCCAGGCCTACGTACAAGCGATGACAAAAACATATACACACCCATACCGCGTATAAGCGTATAAAGCGTATAAAGCGTATAAGCGTATAAAGCGTATAAGCGTATAAAGCGTACAAGTGAACGTTCATGGCGTCATGCAAATTTTAGCATGCCTCGAAACCTAGGGCGTCTCAATGTCTCAAGCCCTTGACCTGCACGGGCTGCACCTATCACCTAATCCATCTATCACCTATTCCACCTAACACTAAATATATTCGTTCCATGCTCCTGTCTGGCTGGAGTGTGCCACGAGGGGACCGTGCGTCAAGCATACAAGAGCACCTGGCCGCCTCGCTTACGCCCCTTGAGGAACGATGAGTTGACTCCATGCCTACATGTTGGGCATATAGGGTGCTGCTGAATGTATGACTCATACAGTCATACTCCTCAAGAATCTCTAAACCCAGTGGGTGGTGTAGCAACTCAAAAACAGGGGCACCTAGCCGCCTTGCTTACGCACCTTGAGGGACGACAATCAATTGACTCCACATCTATATGTTGGGCATGCAGGGGCACCTGGCCGCCTCGCTGACGTACCTCGAAAAACAACGATGAATTGCTTGACTCCACATCTATATGTTGGGCATGTAGGGGCACCTAGCCGCCTCGCTTACGTACCTTGAGGAACGACGATGAGATGAGCACGGGCAGCACCAGCTTCGGCTGCAGGATGGCCTGCTTCTTCGACTGGACCCATGCAAACAGCCACGCAAATATGACGCTGTCGCAGTGGACACTAATCTCCACGGTCTGACCCGGTGGGACGTGCTTCACGTGCTCTTGGAAGTACCTGGTTTCAGGGTTGAGAATTTAGAGGTTACGGTTGAGGAACCTCAAAAAGTCTTACCTGGCAAATTAAGTGTTCAGGGCTCAGTGTCCAGACTTAAGGGTTTGTAGTCAGTTTGAAGGGCAAGGAGACATCCACATAATGGCCTGCTATCTTGTGTCACATGCTGTTGGGAGTCATTGGGGTTCAGGGTTTAGGGTTCAGGTGCAGGATTCAGGGTTCAGGTGCAGGATTCAGGGTAATCCCCACAGTCTGTCCCAGTAGTACTACACATGCTCCTGGCTTCACCTGTGGGTGCCCTCAAGTGAGCAGGGACAAGCCTTGGTCCAATAATATCATACATTCAAAAGGCCAGGCTAGAGGAGGCATGGAAGGCAATGCATGGTTTGACCTGGCCGCATTCCTTACAAGCGTGGACATGTAACTTGCAACGTGTTATCTGGCAGGTTCAAGGAGTGTACCCACACCCCTGTCATCACTCTTTGTTCGAATACGAGCTGTGTTTGTTTCCCGGTGAAAATAGTCCTGTCTGAACTCGTGAACACTGAGATCACAAAACGACAAGGAGCAGACAGGGGCATAGAGATTGTTCATTCAGGAGCAACCTGCATGAGTGGCATGCAGGCACATGCATGCAAGCAGTGCATCCTGGAGCAACCTGCATGAGTGGCATGCAAGCACGTGCATGCAAGCAGTGCATCCTGGAGCAACCTGCATGAGTGGCATGCAGGCACGTGCATGCAAGCAGTGCATCCTGGAGCAACCTGCATGAGTGGCATGCAGGCACATGCATGCAAGCAGTGCATCCTGGAGCGACCTGCATGAGTAGGCGTAAGCAGCGCACCAGGAATGGTCATGCGGCATGCAGGGTATTGGGTGGCTGCGTTTATCCTGTCGCATGAAATATTCAGGGCAGTGAGAGATATTCTGTGCAGGCCTCACTTGTGGCGTTACAGAGCTTCTGCAGCAATTTGCAGCAGGACTGAGAACTCTTGGGATGACAGCAAATTCAAGACTTGAAGGGAGGCTGGCCCGAGGTTGCAAAAAACAAAATCTACAAGCGCGTCCCCCTTTCTTGAGATCTAAGAAATTTGATAAACCCAGCAAGGGATGGGAGCCTGCTAAGTGGTGAAGAAAAAACAAACAAAGGGGGACTCGATGCGGGAATTGAAAGGAGGCTTGCGAGAGGCGCAACATCAGCACTGCCTGAATAGGCTGACGGCTGATGGCCTGGATTAGAGAAATGGACGCGTTTGCGCACCATTTTGGTGTGCTTAGCCGCCATACAGCATTTGGTGTGTCGCTTCAGCATGGGAATCTGTGTGTTTGATGCAGTGTTGTGGAATGCCCCGTAATTGTGTGGAGCATAGCCCAGCCAGGTAGGGTGGGAGGGCACTGCCACGCAACTACCGTATTAGGGACTTCTACCTAGGGTGAAAGAACCAAAGCAAAAGCCCCGCCCAGGACACCATGCTCTCCATGCATGATCGCATGTCGCATGCATGCCTGCTCCTCCAGGCCTGCATGGCAGCAGCCATGGCCATGGTTGCATACGGTGAGAGTGCGAAATGCTGAATTGGGTGCATGCCACATGTGAGAGGCACAATTGACTCCTGTCTGCGCATGCGAAAACCCATGTCGACCTACTTCATGGAAGAAAGTAGTAAGGCTCCCTCTGAAGTGAACTGCCTGCTTTCGCCGAGAGACTCGTCGAAGCAGTTGACGATGACAGACATGACGGCAGTCCGGTCCGCCTCGAAGGCTGGATGTTATATAACACAGCCGAGGACAGTGAGGAGATTGAAAATATGAAGCTGATTTGGGATTAAGTCCAGTTTCGTTGACTCGCCCACGTCCACGCTTGTCCCGGGACAAGCTTTGCCCCTGCTTCAACAAAGCTTGTCGAGCTTGATATGTAAGGTCAGCAAAGTCATACCAGAGCCTCCCACTGAGCTGTTTATCATTATTTTTCGAGATACCGTGGACAATTCTCAAGACTTCAACTCGGCCAGCGAAACCCGATGACTTCAATAATAAAGCAGAGTTTCACACGAAACGTGTCTGACTTCAATTCGATTCACGCAGGACCAGAACATGCTGCATCGAAGCAGGGGCTTGACGTGACGGAAGCTTGCTAGATCGGTCAGATCTAACAAGCAGTACAAATTCATGACAAATTCACGTGGCAGTTAGGGACTCGAGGTGGCAGTAGCAGTGCCGGCACGAGAGATCTCTGTTCGGCACTGTGGAGCCTGCTGCATAGTAGCATATTTGTTAGCATATTTGTAGGCTGGAACCATGCGCGGTAGGCGGCCGCATACCTGTGTTAAGTGGCAGGATCTCTGGGGTCCCCTCTGCCAGCTGCATCCAGCTGCGCCCGCTGGTATGTTGCATCAACTAACGCTAGCACCTTTGTGACTGGTAGCGGCTGCAGGTCAGTCTCTGCCTGACGCAGTTTGGGGACGGCTGATCCCAGGCCAAGCTCCTCCAAGGCACCTAGCAAATCGCAACACCAAAAGCGCCCTCCGGTGCCTTGCCTGACAGCGAGTTGCATGTCGGCCGCCATGGCTGCCGCTATGATTGGACTGCCTTGCTGTGCTGCTGGTGTTACTGCTGCGTTGTAGAAGCGAATTACATGCTGCCACCAATCTCGCTGTAACGGCTAGATATGCAGCTCCCTCATGACCCCCCAGCTGGCAGCGGATACAGGTAGCCCGGCAGCCTGGCGCAGATTCTGGAGGAATCTGGAATGCATCCTGCTGGCGAGGTTTTCTGCTGGCGAGGCGATGCCGCGGCCTGAGGTGATCGGTGGCCACACCACATCAACGTAGTTGGCCGCAGGCGCTCCATAGACAGACGCCAACCGGATGCGTGTAGACAGATGATGCATGATGAGGTGCACCTTGGCAGCCATGCGGCGGACACGGTGCAACGCGGCAGCCAAAGGCGCCTCCCTTCCTTGCATGGCCTTCCTCATGCTGCCGCTCTCGTGCTGAATGATGCCCAAGAACTTGAAATCCTAGACACGCTTCAGCAATATTCTATCGGGGCCATACAAGCAAGGATGGGCTGATAAACAACGATGCGCAGCTAAGCGGCTGCCGAACTCCAATATCTCTGTCTTGCTAACGTTGACTTGGAGCTGCTAGACCGCCGCATATTCATGCAGGGCATCTAGCATGCATGCGCTGTAGCCCTGCCGGGTTGCTGGCTAGCATGGTGAGGTCATCCGCATACAAGAGGCACCTGAGTCGTCGCTCCTCCCCCAACATAATTCCCTATGCAGGGCACTGGGCTGCGATCATGCCCGGCAGATCGCTGATATATATAGACACTGAAGATGAAGGGGCTCAGTGGGCAGCCATGCTTGATACCGCGGGTGCAAGGCACAAGGCCAGTGCTTGAGTGCTTCGATGGCCGGCTGTGAGCGTGTAGACTGCACTTATGTAGAGCGCTTGCACAGTGCGTAACAAGCATGAAGGCATGTGAAGCCGCTCAGACAGGTGCTACCAAAGCTGCTCCGCCATCGAAGTCATCCACTCTGGTGCTAGTGTGCAGGGCCCAGAGGTGTAACCAATGGCACAAGTGTAGCATGCAACCAGAAACCCCCACTCAAATCGTTCGGTCCTCCATTCAATTCCACACTTACTATACGATGAACCCTACACTATTCGCCACGGTTCGCCACGGTTCGCCATCATGAAGCCTCTTGTATGAAGGAACTTTTCCCGTGCAATGTACAATGATTTGGGGGCATGCCCTCAAATTATCAAGTAATAGTGACGAGTCTCCTGCTAGCTAAGGTCGTTAAGGGGGTGTTTCCACTGGCGCCCTAAACCAGCGCGGTTTGATTACGGTTGCTCGCGATCGTGATTTTTTCACGCCTTAAACCAAAACTGATTCCACTGAAACCCGTGAAGTTCACAGCAAACTTCCTGGTGCCAGAGGTCTGATCTAGGGGCGCCGATACGTTCTGCGACGATTCGTGACCTCGGAACCACAAGTGTCGCCGCTTATTTTGATCTGACAATAGAAATAGCGTCTTTAATGACGAATGATCTTTCGCGCTGAGATGGTTCCTTAAACCAAGAGGCAACCAACTCACAGAATAGCTTTAACCTGGTCATCGACGAGGTATAGGCTAGCTATACTCGAATAATGCGTGGTTTCAGAAAGGCCTAAACCGTGTCGGTTTGCGGCAGTTGGGTCGAAATTGGGCTTTAAACCGCGTCGGTTGCCAGACAGAGTACCAGTGGAAACACGACATAAATAAGGGGTGACCTACGCATAAAATTAAGGGTGGACATACGCTCCGCATACGCTCTATAAGTGGCGAATACGAGTGTGCTCAAGATGACGAGGAACTGCAAAGCTCTGAGCTAGGAGGAACGGCGTTTCCGTTTAAGAGCCTATCCTGAGCTGTCTACGTGTCTCCCAGCTCATGTTTCAGGTTGACGATCGAGTTTAGTTCCCCAGTCGTTGCCCCCATATTCAGCAGGTTTTCGCAGGAGTAAGCCCGAACGTCGCGTATGCTGATCACTCGCAACGTTATTGCCGACGCTGCAGATGCAAGACACGATGCCGAGTACAGTACTTAGGGCCCAATCGTCGGAAAAAGTGCACGTGGGGGACATTGGTGTGGCGCCGGCCACCGTGGGCCGCCCCACTGGGAATTGGCCAAACCCAGTGGGTATCCCCACCGTGGGGATACATGTCGTAGGGCTCCGTCATGGGTTGGCATCAGTGGGGTATGTCTGATGGGATACTCCCACGGTGGGTCGAAGTGAGAGGATTCCCCCACACTGGGCTTTCGCGACGGGCGGTACCACTCATGGTCCCATATCGTGGGGATCCCCACATGGGGGGGACCCACAGTGGGGCATCGGCGATAGGCTGACCCACGGTCGTCTGACTATCACGGGGATCCCCACATGGGGGGACCCACAGTGGGAACTCCGGGATGGTTACACCCACGCTACATGACCACACCACTGTAGACCCATCATTTCATAGCGTGGCTTACCCACCGTGGGCCAACCAAATCAGGTAAACCCATTAATGTGCTCTGGGCATGGTAGTCCCACCGTCATAGGGTTGATAGGGTTTAGGGGCGGGTTCGGCGGTTATAGGGTTCATGTGCTAGTTCAGGGTTAATAGGGTTTAGGGGCTGGACAAGGTACTGAAAACTCTAATGATGCCGCTGCCAATAATCCGTGGGGCCAGACAAGGACAGCAAAAGCTACTGAAAGCTCTATTCTGCCGCTGCCAATAATCCGTGGGGCCAGACAGAGACAGCAAAAGCTACTGAAAGCTCTATTCTGCCGCTGCCAATAATCCGTGGGGCCAGACAGAGACAGCAAAAGCTACTGAAAGCTCTATTCTGCCGCTGCCAATAATCCGTGGGGCCAGACAGAGACAGCAAAAGCTACTGAAAGCTCTATTCTGCCGCTGCCAATAATCCGTGGGGCCAGACAGAGACAGCAAAAGCTACTGAAAGCTCTATTCTGCCGCTGCCAATAATCCGTGGGGCCAGACAAGGACAGCAAAAGCTACTGAAAGCTCTATTCTGCCGCTGCCAATAATCCGTGGGGCCAGACAGAGACAGCAAAAGCTACTGAAAGCTCTATTCTGCCGCTGCCAATAATCCGTGGGGCCAGACAGAGACAGCAAAAGCTACTGAAAGCTCTATTCTGCCGCTGCCAATAATCCGTGGGGCCAGACAGAGACAGCAAAAGCTACTGAAAGCTCTATTCTGCCGCTGCCAATAATCCGTGGGGCCAGACAGGGTCAGCAAAAGCTACTAAAAGCTCTATTCTGCCGCTGCCAATAATCTGTGGGGCCAGACAGAGACAGCAAAAGCTACTGAAAGCTCTATTCTGCCGCTGCCAATAATCCGTGGGGCAAGACAGAGACAGCAAAAGCTACTGAAAGCTCTATTCTGCCGCTGCCAATAATCCGTGGGGCCAGACAGAGACAGCAAAAGCTACTGAAAGCTCTATTCTGCCGCTGCCAATAATCCGAGGGGCCAGACAAGGTCAGCAAAAGCTACTGAAAGCTCTATTCTGCCGCTGCCAATAATCCGTGAGGCCAGACAGAGACAGCAAAATCTACTGAAAGCTCTAATCTGCCGCTGCCAATAATCCGTGGGGCCAGACAGAGACAGCAAAAGCTACTGAAAGCTCTATTCTGCCGCTGCCAATAATCCGTGGGGCCAGACAGGGTCAGCAAAAGCTACTAAAAGCTCTATTCTGCCGCTGCCAATAATCTGTGGGGCCAGACAGAGACAGCAAAAGCTACTGAAAGCTCTATTCTGCCGCTGCCAATAATCCGTGGGGCAAGACAGAGACAGCAAAAGCTACTGAAAGCTCTATTCTGCCGCTGCCAATAATCCGTGGGGCCAGACAGAGACAGCAAAAGCTACTGAAAGCTCTATTCTGCCGCTGCCAATAATCCGAGGGGCCAGACAAGGTCAGCAAAAGCTACTGAAAGCTCTATTCTGCCGCTGCCAATAATCCGTGAGGCCAGACAGAGACAGCAAAATCTACTGAAAGCTCTAATCTGCCGCTGCCAATAATCCGTGGGGCCAGACAGAGACAGCAAAAGCTACTGAAAGCTCTATTCTGCCGCTTCCAATAATCCGTGGGGCCAGACAGGGTCAGCAAAAGCTACTGAAAGCTCTAATCTGCCGCTGCCAATAATCCGTGGGGCCAGACAGAGACAGCAAAAGCTACTGAAAGCTCTAATCTGCCGCTGCCAATAATCCGTGGGGCCAGACAGGGTCAGCAAAAGCTACTAAAAGCTCTATTCTGCCGCTGCCAATAATCCGTGGGGCCAGACAGAGACAGCAAAAGCTACTGAAAGCTCTAATCTGCCGCTGCCAATATTCCGTGGGGCCAGACAAGGTCAGCAAAAGCTACTGAAAGCTCTTATCTGCCGCTGCCAATAATCCGTGGGGCCAGACAGAGACAGCAAAAGCTACTGAAAGCTCTAATCTGCCGCTGCCAATAATCCGTGGGGCCAGACAGGGTCAGCAAAAGCTACTAAAAGCTCTATTCTGCCGCTGCCAATAATCCGTGGGGCCAGACAGAGACAGCAAAAGCTACTGAAAGCTCTAATCTGCCACTGCCAATATTCCGTGGGGCCAGACAAGGTCAGCAAAAGCTACTGAAAGCTCTATTCTGCCGCTGCCAATAATCCGTGGGGGCATCCGTGGGGGCATCCGTGGGGGCACTAGTACCAACCAAGCCGGTCACACCAGTGAGTACATGACAGGAGCCTACCAGCCGCGATGTGGGATGTGGTCGCTGGTGACAGCCCGGGCCCTGAAGAAAAGACAGATAAAATAGGGGGTCAGTATCAAACATAATTTGTAAGGCTAAGGGGTGGGAAGGAGGGTGAAGGATGAGAGGGGGACGGGGAGGGGGAGGAGGAGGAAGGGGAAGAGGGAGGAGGAAGGAGGGGAGGGAGAAGAGGGGACAGTAGGACAGAGATGTGGGGAGGGTCGGGAGGAAGGAGGGACGGAGGAGAGGAGACGGTAGGACAGAGATGATGGGAAGTTTATGACGGACAGGATACTTCCGTGGGCGTGATGTGGCTTTGTAGTTCAACAGCGTGTAGATAACTGCCTGGGATGAGGTCCATGGAGGCTTGAGCCTGAATGCCGGCATTGGCGCCCATTAACCAAGAAGCACCAGCATGGGGCAGGCCACAACTGCACAAAACAGGAAAGGGTGGTCAGTCAACATGGCTTCGATTGAGCAGTATGGCCCGAGGTATGGCCCATTGTAGTCACGGTAACAAATGGAGGAAATGCGCAAAAATGTGTATCAGCTGTCTAGCCATGATGAACCTGTGCGCATGTTTAGCCTACAAGCTTGAAGCTTACCTGGCATGTGGACAGGCACGTTGACTGGCGTTGCATGCAGTGATGCCATCCTGTTCAGCACAGGAAAACGGCCCTCACTGGAACTGGAATGGCTTCAGTGGAGCAGTATGGCCCATAACAAACACGGTAACAAATGAAATGCGCAATCAATCAAGCAACTGTCAAGCCAAGTTGAACATGTGCACATGTTCAGCCTACCCGCATCAAGCTCACCATGTCATGGGTCTTGCGCAGCAACGCCGTTCTGTCCGGTGGCAGCACAGCCTGCTTCATACTACATGCCAATGGCACCAGCATGGTGAAGGCCATGGTCCCTGCACAAAACAGATTAAGGTGGTCAGTAAGCACAACAGATGAGCAAGCAGTGGCCATGGCATGGCTGCAGTAGAGCATTATGGCCCATGGCAGTCACGGTAACGAATCACAATGAAAACACGCATTACAACAAAGCAGCTGTCCAGCCATAATGAACAGGTGCCTATGTCCAGCCTACCAGCACCGAGCATACCTGGCATGTACATACCCTGGCTTGTTGACTGGCCTTGCCCGCAGCAACGCCATACTATGCGGTGGCAGCACTGCCTGCTTCGTAGTTCAACAGCGTGGCGGCACTCCTGAAGGGAGGCATGGCGGGTGCAGCTGCTGACCTGGCGTGTAGATAACTGCCTGGGATGAGGTCCATGGAGGCTTCAACCTGAATGCTGGCATTGGCGCCCATTAACCAAGAAGCATCAGCATGGGGCAGGCCACCAGTGCACAAAACAGGAAAGGGTGGTCTGTCAACACAGCCGATTGGCCTTCACTTGCCCTGACATGACTTCAATTGAACAGTATGGCCCATGGTAGTCACGGTAGCAAATGGAGGAATTGCGCAAAAATATCCTTCACCTGTCTAGCCACGATGAACCTGTGCGCATGTTCAGCAAACAAGCTTGAAGCTTACCTGGCATGTGACCTGGCAAGCTGACTGGAGCTGCCCGAAGTGATGCCATCCTGTTCGGCCGCAACACCGACAGGTTGAGCATGGTGCATGCTATCCCTGCACACAGCAGAAATAGGTGCTCAGTCAGCACAGGAGAATGGCCCTCACTGGACCTGGCATGGCTTCAGTGGAGCTGTATGGCCCATAACAAACACGGTAACAAATGAAATGCGCAATCAATCAAGCAAATATCAAGCCAAGTTGAACCTGTGTGCATGTTCAGCCTACCTGCATCAAGCTCACCAGGTATGGGTCCTGCGCAGCAACGCCGTTCTGTCCGGTGGCAGCACAGCCTGCTTCATACTACATGCCAATGGCGCCAGCATGGTGAAGGCCATAGTCCCTGCACAAAACAGATTAAGGTGGTCAGTAAGCACAACAGATGAGCAAGCAGTGGCCATGGCATGGCTGCAGTAGAGCATTATGGCCCATGGCAGTCACGGTAACGAATCACAATGAAAACACGCATTACAACAAAGCAGCTGTCCAGCCATAATGAACAGGTGCCTATGTCCAGCCTACCAGCATCGAGCATACCTGGCATGTACCCTGGCTTGTTGACTGGCCTTGCCCGCAGCAACGCCATACTGTGCGGTGGCAGCACTGTCTGCTTCGTAGTTCAACAGCGTGGCGGCACTCCTGAAGGGAGGCATGGCGGGTGCAGCTGCTGACCTGGCGTGTAGATAACTGCCTGGGATGAGGTCCATGGAGGCTTAAATCTGAATGCTGGCATTGGCGCCCATTAACCAAGAAGCACCAGCATGGGGCAGGCCACCAGTGCACAAAACAGGAAAGGGTGATCAGTCAACACAGCCGATTGGCCTTCACTTGCCCTGACATGACTTCAATTGAACAGTATGGCCCATGGTAGTCACGGTAACAAATGGAGGACATGCGCAAAATATCCTTCACCTGTCTAGCCACGATGAACCTGTGCGCATGTTCAGCAAACAAGCTTGAAGCTTACATGGCATGTGACCTGGCAATCTGACTGGAGCTGCCCGAAGTGATGCCATCCTGTTCGGCCGCAGCACCGACAGGTTGAGCATGGTGAATGCTATCTCTGCACACAGCAGAAATAGGTGCCAAGGTGCCAAGTTGAACCTGTGCGCATGTTCAGCCTACCCGCATCAAGCTCACCAGGTCATGGGTCATGCGCAGCAACGCTGTTCTGTCCGGTGGCAGCACAGCCTGCTTCATAATGCTTCATACATGCCGATGGCACCAGCATGGTGCAGGCCACGGTCCCTGCACAAAACAGATTAAGGTGGTGAGTAAGCACAACAGATGAGCAAGCAGTGGCCATGGCATGGCTGCAGTAGAGCATTATGGCCCATGGCAGTCACGGTAACGAATCACAATGAAAACACGCATTACAACAAAGCAGCTGTCCAGCCATAATGAACAGGTGCATATGTCTAGCCTACCAGCATCGAGCATACCTGGCATGTACCCTGGCTTGTTGACTGGCCTTGCCCGCAGCAACGCCATACTGTGCGGTGGCAGCACTGCCTGCTTCGTAGTTCAACAGCATGGCGGCACTCCTGAAGGGAGGTATGGCGGGTGCAGCTGCTGACCTGGCGTGTAGATAACTGTCTGGGATGAGGTCCATGGAGGCTTGAACCTGAATGCCGGCATTGGCGCCCATTAACCAAGAAGCACCAGCATGGGGCAGGCCACCACTGCACAAAACAGGAAAGGGTGGTCAGTCAACACAGCCAATTGGCCTTCACTTGCCCTGGCATGGCTTCAACTGAACAGTATGGCCCGAGGTATGGCCCATTGTAGTCACGGTAACAAATGGAGGAAATGCTTAAAAATGTCCATCAGCTGTCTAGCCACGATGAACCTGTGCGCATGTTTAGCCTACAAGCTTGAAGCCTGCCTGGCATGTGGACAGGCACGTTGACTGGCGTTGCCTGCAGTGACGCCGTCATGTTCGGCCGCAGCACTGACAGGTTCAGCATGGTTCATGCCATCCCTGCACACAACAGAAATGGGTGCTCAGTCAGCACAGTAAGATGGGCATCACTGGACCTGGCATGGTTGCAGTAGAGCAGTATGGCCTATAACAGACGGGGTAACAAATGGGGGGGAAATGCGCAATCAATCAAGCAGCTGTCAAGCAAAGATGAATCTGTGCGCATGTTCAACCTGCCCGCATCAAGCTCACCAGGTCATGGGTCCCGCAGCAACACCGTTCTGTCCGGTGGCAGCACCGCCTGCTTCATACTACATGCCCATGGCACCAGCATGTTGCAGGCCACGGTCCCTGCACAAAACAGAGTAAGGTGGTCAGTAAGCATAACAGATTAGCAAGCACTGGTGACTGGCCCTGGCATGGCTGCAGCAGAGTTTGTATCCATGAAATTCGGTAATCAAATGAAGCTGTCAGAAGGAGTAGCCTGGGGAAAGGTGCACAGTTGTAATTCCTCATTCGGGTGCATTACGGAATCTGACCGTGTCGTATCACGAAGCTTAGCGACTCAATGATAGCACACCAAAGTAGTGATATACAGTGTGATACTCCTTGAAGGCTACCAATAAAT
Source organism: Limnomonas spitsbergensis (assembly GCA_037349105.1). Lineage (NCBI taxonomy): Eukaryota > Viridiplantae > Chlorophyta > Chlorophyceae > Chlamydomonadales > Limnomonas > Limnomonas spitsbergensis. Next base: position 3,272,778 of record JAYJMM010000101.1, on the reverse strand, counting down.
ATTCGCACCTTACAAGACGGCCCTTCAACGCAAAAAGGCTTTGCTTGATCTACTGGTATCAAAACGGCATCGGCACGGGCGCACGGCAGTCAGGGCGACATTGAGGCATGTCCATTCATAAACCTATGAGTATTGATTAAATCGACTCCATCCGATCGCAGAGCTTACCTGATTGGGAGGTGATTCAAATGTGTTTGATTTTGCATGGTTCCGAAGCCAGCCTGGCAGTACAGTGTCCATGTAACGTACTCAGGCGTTTTCTTCCTCTACTTCTTTCTATCCACGGAACTCCTCGACGAGGAGCATTACATGATTATTCACGACAGCTTACTGTTCCAAATGTATTATTGTTGACAGCCACATGCCGTCGATGCATATTTGGAATTTTGATCGGTTTCTACTTTTGACTCGTTGTTGAACGATGGGATATGGGCATACCGTGGCTTGCAAACTTCAGGCAATGCATTATTGCAGCGTCGCGACCGTGCATTTGGTGGCAAGACTCTCATTTTTACTGAAGCCAAATCGGAGTCTTCCTCGATGCTTCGCTTCCTTTTAAAGCTTACGTGCTTTGCTTATTCCCTGTCCTCCAGTGAGCTTACCAGCCTACCTGTAAGCGTGTCTGCATCCAACTTGGTAAGTGACTTGCATGTCATGCTATAACATGCTGAGCAAGTGGCAGTGATCTACCTGGCTTTTTGTTTTAACATGCATACAGCAATGGCCTACTAGTTATTGAAATTGTGTGTACGACTGCCGGTGTCATGTGGGTTGACGCATGCATAGGGTGTCAGTGTTGCGCCTCATGCACTTGTGTGCGCGATCTCGTTGTGTTTGTTACCGTTACCCTATAATTCTCTGGCTAGGTTAGCCCGTGGCTAAGCTTAGCAAACTGCGCCTTCTCACCAAGTGCAATGAGACTCATTCCTCCTGCAAATTCCCTTTCCTCCAGGAGCTTTCCGACTCTGCCCGGTTGGCCTTTCTCTTTGCTACGGTCTATGGCATCAAAGACGTAAGTACTTATCATGACGTGCATGGTTTATTTCCTTTCCCCCAACGGGGCAGCCCACAAGGCCGAGTATTTTTGAGATGTGCACAGAGGTGTAACGTTATTGACTTGTTGCATGGTGGATAGCTCACTCTTTCTTGAATGCCCCGTTGCATTGTACTTGGCAATTCCTACAATTGATCATACTTCATGACCACTCATAACTTGATATGCAATGTCCTGAACATCTGCCCCTTTTTTCAACTGTAGGCTTCGCGCATTACCAAGAGGACTGCCAACTTATCTCTACATGCTACATCTGTGCTTAAGCAGCCCGTGATTATGTCTGATGCGACGCCTTCCTTTTCCTTGCTAAGCATCTGCCATAGAAGTAGCTCACAAGCCAGATGACACTAATTCTGAGTCAATAACGTTACCCCTCTGAGTGATAACTTGTTTGCTGGGATCATCTGACAAACAAAGTGGATGACCCCTTCAATTATGATGAGGGTGAACGCATGTTCGATAGTTAATATCTTGTGCTTTCGTTTTTCTCTGATATCTTTGTTCTTTCTTGTCAGTTTAGGGTGCCACATGTGTGAGCTAGCTTGCTATTTCAACTACTTGATCATTCAGTCAGTGGTTTTTCCTGACAATAGTACTAGTAGTTTTTTTAGTTCATACAAGTACATGACAGTGGAGACACAAGGATTGGTCCACGTAGGCATGAATGGTTTTCGTTTAATGGGCATGGTGGTTACTGCCCATAGATGGGGAGCTTTTAGTGGGGATACCAACCCAAAGACATAACAATGGGTGGACATGGATCGGCAGCCAGAAATTGAATACCCATCATGGGGACACAGCAGTGGGTGGACCATGGTGGGGCGCCTGCAGTGGGTTGACCCATCCTAAGGACACATGAGTGGGTGGACCATGGGTGGGAGACATGCAGTGGGTGGACCCACCCTAAGGACACGGCAGTGGGTGGACCATGGGTGGGGCGCATGCAGTGGGTTGACCCATCATGGGGACACAGCAGTGGGTTGACCATGGGTGGGAGACTTGCAGTGGGTTGGCCCACCCTAAGGACACGACAGTGGGTGGGCCATGAGTGGGGCGCCTGCAGTGGGTTGACCCATCATGGGGACACAGCAGTGGGTGGACCATGGGTGGGAGACACGCAGTGGGTTGACCCATCATGGGGGGGGCCACTGTGACATCTGCGTGGGGATACCCACATGGGTGGACCACGGTGGTGGACATTGTAGGTAAACCCACCGTGGGTGGACCATGGGTGGGAGACCTGCAGTGGGTGGACCCATCCTGGGACACATCAGTGGGTCGACCATGGGTAAGAGACATGCAGTGGGTGGACCATGGGTGGGAGACATGCAGTGGGGATTACGATGAACCATGGTGGGGGAACCACGGTGGTGGACATTGTAGGTAAACCCACCGTGGGGCGACAAGCGCCCCACGTGGGGTGACCCACGTGCTGGTCCGGTCGGACCCATCGTGGAGTGAGTGGGTCGCCCCACGTGCACTTTTTCCGACGATTCCACTAGGGCGCTCGACGGAACACGTTCCGGTGGCAGTTTATCTGGTTGGGCGAGGCTTCAGCCACGCTGGCTGAAAAAACCTGAAACGCAATTCCACTTGTATCCGGAGTGTGTTCGGGTACGGCTGAGGCCAAATTTTTCTAGTGAACAGCCTGTCAAGCACTTGCCTTACCGCTTCGAGTATCTTGAGTGTTCTGTCTACTTGTTATGTCTCGCTAAGTATGATAGTCCTGCTTGACAACATATCGAGTTGCAAGGTACGTGCAACCAAGGGTGCCCTAGCACTGTCGAAGTTGGGTGTAGCAAATTCAGGCCGCTGCTAAACGATAGCCCAGGCGATCGGAGGGACTACTAGGTAGGGGGCACACGTCGACATTCGCCAGTAGGTTGGCCAGATCGGTGCCAACTTCTTCGCGGGAAATATTCAAATGAGGCTCATGTAAAGTATATGCGTCGGCCATGGCAGCAGGACCGGGCGAAAAGGAGTATTCTGAACGAAAGAAAGATGACGGCAATGGAAATTTGAACGTGAGGTCGAAGTTGTCCACGCTGTCGGAGCGTTGATGCAAAGTATTTTTGCATTGCTCAAAATAGGCACGATGCAAAATATGGCACTTAAAGGGTACGGCAGAGCCACGCTGGCGCCACGCTGGCGTTCCGGTGCCATTCTGGCGACAACTAGAATTGGGGAGGGTGAGCTGGCATGCCATTTTCGCGTTCCGGTGACAAGTGGAATTGGGCACTTACAGCGCGTTTCTGATTGGACCTGGGAAACTTTCTGGGGTGTTTCCGGGTCGTTTTGAGCAGAAACACTGGACCCCGGAAAATCTCCGGGCCCTTTAGACCACCAAGAGTCGTACAGTACGTCTTTTGTTTTTCCGGGGACCTCCCCCCCCTCCCCGGACATTCCAAAGAGCCCGGAGAGTTTTCAGGCCTTCGAATGGCTTTTGTTTATAAATATTAATCGCCGCATTTTTCTTCCCATGAACTTATCGGGCCATAGTGATAGGGGCGGCCTTGCAGAAAGGCCGCGGGCCGCCTCAGCCTTGGTCACTCTGCGAGCGAGTCAACCCTACCATCATCATTATCATCATCAGCAGCAGCAGAAGCAGCAGCATCAACGCAGAACAGCCCCTTTCCGATGAACCCCGGAAAAGTTCCGGTGTCTTTCCGGGGTGAAAGTTCGAATCGTTGATATAGCGCGCGCATTGCAGTAGTTTCTTTACATGGTTCATCTGGGCGACGTTGTGTGGACAAGGTGTAGGGGAGGTGATCGTTGCGACGATCTTGTGGCCGATCTTGGGCAAAGGACGCATCAGAGAGGCTCAATATCAGTGCTGTGCGATTACACCATAATCTGATTTTTGTGCAAGTAATTACGGTCAATTACGGCGTAACACGTAATTGAGCGCAAGTAAGGCTTTTTAGCTGACACGCAATTAAGAGCGAGCTGTAATCTAGACTGCAAACACGTTCTAGTAGATTTCTGGCTTTTTGGGACATCAGTCATACATTTTCGAAGGTGGGATGTTGCAGGTCGGTGTGCGTCAACTCATAGGAAGATATCGTGAGGATCAGAACAACTTCCACGTTGACGTGTCACGACTTTTCGTCAATTGGCGGGTAGGTTCCGAGCCGAAACCCCATTGGCGGTCCGTAACCAGGGTTTCGTCAATGGTTACGCCGAAAGCAACTTAGTTGCTGTAATTGCGGTGCAATCTGGGCGGTCCTGGTAAGTTGCACGCAAATTGCACCGTCACCGCAAACTGTAATTTCACGAACCGTAAGGAAGCACAACACTGCTCAAGATGCGCAGTTTGCAACGCATGGTTTAAAGAGCAGCTTCGCAAATCATGCCTATCCTCTTGCTCGGCAGTGGAGCTCGGGAAGTTCAAATGTGCGCGCCTTAAGCCGTACATAAAAGGGAGTCGCTAGATTCTGTCTCATGGGTCGGAAACGACCACCCCGGAATTTTTCCGAGGTCCATTGATCGATTTGCCTTGTTTTTTTCCCGGGGTCTGTCGGAAACGGGCTGTTACTGCAATGACCTTGCCATGGAGCATGATCTCTGATGGGGATCTTGCAAAGGTCTTCGGTAACGGGTCTTGATGTCTCACTTCATCAGACCTAACTCCAACATGCTTTATTGGTCCCAATAGTGGTCCATGGCTTTGTTTAATTTTACCAACTTTGATCTGACTTCATTCTTGATGACGAATGGAGTCTTTGAAATCTGGAATGCACTGTAGAGTGTAGACATGGCTGTTGCAGCCCGTATATATGCCAATTGACTTTCCCTGATCGTTTATTAGGATCTATGTACCGGTAAGTATAATATTTATCAGTGGGAAGTCCATGGGCATGGCAGCTTTTACAGTCCAGCGGGGCATCACATTTCATGCATGGGACTGGTGCAGGGACACAGGGAACGGGTTACGGTATCACGTTACGTTACGATACGGGCCTTTGGCCCGATACGGGATTCAATACGACCTCCCCCCCCCCAAAATCCCACATTTGAGGTGGAGGTGCCATGGCCCAAACCGGCATGCATGGCTGCATGCCAGCCCCCATGCATTCTTGCATGGCCCCCAAGTAACCCCTAAGGGTCACCATGTATGCATGCAGATTGCAGATTGACCATGCAGAATGCTAGTTTAAGCAGACAATCATCCGGGCAATGATGGATATTTAACTCATGATTTCAACCAGTCTGTATAAGCACTTGCACATCCCCTCTCAGTTGAGTACCGGTACTTGAGTCAGTTCCTCTTACGTCTCACTCTCCCACCTCATGATCTGTTACATCTGACCAGCTGAGCAGCTGAGCTGCAGGCTTGAATTCCGTGAGCTCCTGAAGTGCTAGTTCATCGGAAGGTAAACATAAGAGACGAATGAAGGATTCCCAAGCGTTAAACGGGTGCATTATCCACGAAATTTCGAACGGGCTGTCCGAACATGACTTGCGTCTGTTCCATACACTCTGTGCTCACAAACTCTCAATGCCATTGTAAAGTAGAAGCATATTTTTTGCGCGATACATCGCTGGAAATGTGCAATGCACGAGTTGCTGGGCTTATCACTAGCGATGGTCGTGTCGCTGTGTGGAATCTCAGCGCGGTCATTCCACACATACTCAAGAAGTGCGGATTTTCAGTCGGTGCACCGTAGTGGACCGTAACGATACGTTACGTTACGATACGTTACGGGATTTTTGGCCCATACGGGCCGTATCCTGTGTCCCTGGACTGGTGCCTGTAAACCGGTACGAGCACGAAAGTAGGCATGCACAAATAAAGACACGTTCGTGCGATCCGTCCCCATCCCACGAGTGGTGGGACATGACAGTCTCCATGCACTCTGGATGGCAAAGCAAGTGCCTGAGCCCCGTCACTGGGGTGGCCGCCACAGTCATCTGGCGGTGCCCGTACTTGATGCCTGAGGGCTGCTGCGGCATTGACGTGAAGGGCACGATCATGGCAACAGCCAATAGGGCACCCCTGGCCCCAAGTAAGGGAGCAACACCTCAGCTGTGAAATATTGGCAGTTGGCCCCAGCGTTGCACTTGCACGCTAAATAGGACCCATACTGAAAGGTTTTTGCTGGAAGTTTTTTTATAGCATGAGTCATGGCAGAGTATAAAATTATTAAAATGGCCCTGTGTTCGAATTCGAACAAATTGCCGTTGTCCTCCCACCTGAACAGTCGTACGTCACCCTTGGAACCCGGGGAAACACGCGTCACGCTGCTTCTACATGGTAGCAGGACGTTTTAGGACTTTTGGAAGCAAACAATGCGAAAACTACAGAGAAGCAAATGAAAAGCGATTACGCAAGATTCTGCCGTACGGGCAGCTCCTTCGTGAGACTTGGCTTCGTGAGACTTTCTTGACAGGAGGCATCAGCATATTTATGCATTTTCTACCGCATGCATCTAGACCCAGCATCGCATTGGATCGTGTACGCAAGCCGGCTTACGTGGCCACTAGTTTCCCAACGCCAAACTCAAAGGTACCATTCGCCAGCATACAAGTGCCACACCATCACCCAGCGGTGACTGGACACAGAACGCATTCGGAGGGTGGGAGCGAGATCGGACGCGCAAGGGAGGGCGAGAGGCCGTTGCGTAGAGGATTGAGCGAGCAAGCGAGCTAGGGTTCATCCAGACGGATTAGAGCCAGAGTTCGTGCCAAGAGGGGTGTGAAATTATCAGCGACATCAGTGACGACCATAGGCGCTGGCCTTCCCACGGGCTTCCACATGCGTGCACGCTCCTGCTGGACTGGATGACAGGAATGGTTGGCCGATTATACATACCGATGCTGCTCCCATGCTGCTGCTCCCGTCTAAGCGCCTGATCCCCCAGCGCCGACCTATCGCCGCGAACCAACACCCCAGCGACAGATTCAAGCGCCAATACGACGCATTCGTCTGTGCAGTGTTTTAGCATAAACCTGGCTTCGATAACATGATTGACGGGCCCCACGTCCAAAGCATCGAGTCCCTCCTGTTCGATTTCGTGCTTCACGAGTACGGCAACCAACCGTCAGGCCCTAGTCAGCAGCCTGTGGGTGCCCTGCAGGCAGATGCTCCGGAAAACCCTCTGGACGGATCTGTCCGCTGTATCTTGGGGACCAGCTGCAGCGGTAACATGGCCAGGCAAGTCATGTGCCCTCACGCACGCCTGCATGTGGTCGCCTGTTGCAGCATGCGTAGGTAGTGACTGGTCATTACATGATCAAAGATCGCATCATCTAATGCCATGCTGGGTTTTACCCTGCCAAGGCGGGTTGTAACCTGCCATGCATCCTTGCTATGCCATGCATCCTGTCATGCCATGTATCCTGGCATGCCATGCATCCTTGTCATGCCATGTATTGATGCCATGTCATGTGATGCTATTCATCCTTGCCATGCCATGCCATGGCCTGCATCTTTGCCTACACTGCCCTGCCATGCACCAATGCCTTGCCATCAATCATGTCTGGGAGGAGCCATGCCTCACGATGTCACGCTAAGTGGGAATCAGGGGTAGCCAATAAGCCCACTTCGGAGCCTCTTGAAGGTGCTAAGCGGCATTTTATTAAGTTCAGCAGAGGTGATGTCCACGCTGATTGGGATTCAGAGCGATCCACTTCTGTTGTTGAGCTTGCCAATCGGCCATTGCAACAGTTCCCATATCTATTCAGCCATGCTGAGCGGGATTCTGGACCAATTTTTGGCTTGCTTGGGCTGGCTGGCATGTGTGCATGGCAGGGGACGGAAGAGGCATGGGATGAGGGAGGCAGGGAATGAAAGAGGCAGGGAATCAAGGAGGCAGGGAATCAAGGAGGCAGGGAATCAAGGAGGCAGGGAGCGCATTTGAGATTCTGGGCTGTGGAAGATACTGGAAGCAACATTGTGAGCAGCACCAGCAGCAACAGTTCAAACAGCTGCAACAGCTGTTTGAACAGCAGCAGCTGCACGTCAACAGCAGCAGCAGTTCAAACAGCAAAATTTCGATCAGTGTCAGAAGAATCTTGAACTGCAGCTGCAGTTCAAACAGCAACAGCAGTTTTATTATAGCCGCAGTATTGCAAGCCGCAGCAGCAGCTCGAGCAGTAGCAGCAACAGAAGTATTAGTTCGAATATAAGGAGTTTGAACAGCTGCAGCCGGAGTCTCTGCTTATTCATACCGCTTGATGTCCCAGAAACATCATCCCACACCGCCAACTTGCCTCTCTGCGAAGCATCCTCGATCAAGGCACTGTTTATAAGACACAGGCGGCTTCCCGGACAAATTAAACCTGCATTAAGTTAGCCTGCCCCCCCACCTCTGCGCAGAATCCTTGAGCAAGGTGCCGTCCATAATGCCACCGGGGCAGTCGTGCCCACAGCCACAGTGCTGTGCGAGTTCGGCAGTTCCATTGTAGAGCGGTAAGACTTCTTCAGTCATTTCATGAAGGGGTGGGGCTTCTGTAGTGTTTGAATGAAGGGATTGAAACAGCTGCAGACTTCCCAGTTATTTCAGGAGGATGATGGCTTGGAATCTGGCGATCGTATCATAAAAGAGTGAGAGCTCTGCAGCTTTTCAGGAAGGGGTGTTGCCTTTGCAGTATTTTGAGGAAGAGGCGTTGAATTGTTATAGAGGAAGGGGTATGGACTCTGCAGTTGTATCAGGAAACGGGGTGTGGACTAAGCAGTCACTAGATGACGGGATATGAGTTTGGCACTCTTCCACAGAGGCCTGGTGAAAAACAAGGCTTCTTTTACACACCAGTAGAGGAGAGACAAACGCAGAGAAGGCTGGGCTGGCCATTCACAGCCCCCTGAGCCCTAGACCCTACACAGCCTCTATGAGCCCTATACCCTGAACAGCCTCTCAGAGCCCTATACCCTGAACAGCCTCTCTGAGCCCTAGACCCTTAACAGCCTCTCCGAGCCCTAGACCCTAAACAGCCTCTCTGAGCCCTAGACCCTAAACAGCCGCTTTGAACCCTAGACCCTAAACAGCCTCTCTGAGCCCTATACCCTTAACAGCCTCTCTGAGCCCTATAACCTTAACAGCCTCTCTGAGCCTTTGACCCTAAACCGCCTCTCTGGGCCCTAGATCCTAAACAGCCTCTCTGAACCCTATACCTTAAACAGCCTCTCTGAGCCCTAGACCCTAAACATCCGCTCTGAACCCTAGACCCTAGACAGTTGCTCTGAACCCTATACCCTAAACAGCCTCTCTGAGCCCTAGACCCTAAACAGCTGCTCTGAACCCTAGACCCTAAACAGCCTCTCTGAACCCTAGACCTTAAACAGCCTCTCTGAGCCCTAGACCCTAAACAGCCTCTCTGAGCCCTAGACCCTAAACAGCCTCTTTGAGCCCTTGACCCTAAACAGCCTCCTGAGCCCTGGACCCTAAACAGCCTCTCTGAGCCCTGGACCCCAAACAGCCTCTCTGAGACTCTGAGCCCTAGACCCCTAACAGCCTCTCTGAGCCCTAGACCTAACCCGTCTATCAATCCTGAACCCTGCCACCTTAACCCCGCACCCTCTCGCCCCCCATCCACCTGCATACCTGTCTATGGGCTTGGACTGCTTGCCTTCCCTGCAGGGCCCTGCGCTCCCCGTACCCCCCACTGAAGGCCCTGGACAATGGCTGCATGCTACCCCTCTGGTGTCTGCCCCTCAACCTGATAGATGCACTCCCCTGTCTCACCCCCCCTGTCCCGCCTCTCCTGTCCCCCTCACCCTTACCTCCATGCCCTTTCCCTAGGGGCACCCTATACCCTTAACCCTAAACTCTGGCACCTGAGCAATACCGGTGATTTTGTAAAGCGGGATCTGCCACGGTACAATAAGCTACGCCTTAACCTTCCTGGGACCCAAATTTAGTTCTTGGTGGAGGGCTTTTTTCTTTAGCCTCTCACACCTTTGGTGGGTGGGGTCCCCCCAAGCAGCCTGGCCATGGATCGCAGCTGCCCTCTCACCATGCAGAGTCTTGCGCCCATCCCCCCATGCTCCGCTCCCGCCTGCCCCCTTCACCCTGCCCCTGCCCTCCTGACCCCCACCTCCCTGCTTATCCCTGCAGCCTGTCAATGGACCGCTCCAGCGCTCTCCCCCTGCAATACCTGGCCCCCAACCTGCTCGACGCGCTCAACATGGGCTTGGATGCCCTGCTACTGCACGCTGGGATACAAAGCCCCCTCCAGAGCCCTGTAATCAGCAGCCTGGACAGCCTGCAGCTGCTCGCGGGGTTTCAGAGCTCCCCGCTGGGCCCTATCGACCATGAGTTGGAAACGCCGCAGCTGCATGCCGGGCTGCCTAACCCCCTCTTCTGCGACGCCTTGAAGCCGCGGTTCTGGGTGGAGGCGTTGACGGAGGGAAGTGCGGAGTTGCACTGCAGCTGTACCCTGCAGCTTGGGCCGACTCAACACATCCTAGAGGGCATTGTTTTGGTAAAGGGTGGAAGGGTTGTGGGGTTCAGGTTTGTGGGGTTCAGGTTTGTGGGGTTCAGGGTTGCGGGGTTCAGGGTTGTGGGGTTCAGGGTTGCGGGGTTCAGGGTTGTGGGGTTCAGGCTCCGGGGTTCAGGGTTGTTGGTTTCAGGGTTGTGGGGTTCAGGGTTTTGGGGTTCAGGGTTTTGGGGTTCAGGGTTGCGGGGTTCAGGGTTGTGGGGTTCAGGGTTGTGGGGTTCAGGGTTGCGGGGTTCAGGGTTGTGGGGTTCAGGGTTATGGGGTTCAGGGCTGTGGGGTTCAGGGTTGTTGGGTTCAGGGTTGTGGGGTTCAGGGTTGTGGGGTTCAGGGTTGCGGGGTTCTGGGTTTCAGGTTGTGGGGTTCTGGGTTTTGGTGTTCTGGAGGGTGATGTGGAGCCACACTTCACGCACCCAGCTCAGGCCGAGACTTTGTGTGTTTCGGAGGGCATATTTTTGGCCAGGAGTGGAAATGTTGTGGAGGGTGGTGTGGAGTTGAACTTCAGCTTTGGCCTGCAGCTCAGGTCAGCACATCCTAGAGGGCATAAGTCCCCGGTCCAATGAATGGTAACGGTGCGGACGCGTGGCCACGGCCCATGCTGCACTGTTTTCTTAACCTTCACGCCCCAGTGGGTCGTAGTCTTTCTTCCTTTCCCTGGTCCAGGTGGATTGTTTCAGGGTTGCTGGGTTAGGGTTGTGCGGTAGGGTTGCATCATACCAGTGTGGGTGGAGGGGTTCAGGCAAACTGCTGGGCTGGGCCTGGTCAATCGTTGCTTGGGCCTGGTTAATTGTTGCTTGGGCCTGGTCAGTTGCTGCTGTTCCCCCCCCGTTACCTTTGCACTCACCCAGTTGCCTTTTCCGTACGAGGGCAGGCAGGGCTACACTGGTGCTCCACCCTTAAAACCCAAACTTAATTTGAAAGCCTGGACTCTATTGTGCGATACCCCACTATACCACTCAGCACCCTTTTGGTGAAAGGAGCCAGGCAGTACAGTAGTCAAAAGATAAATGTATTGAAGGAATTGTTGCAGGCGCATTGGCCCTGCACAATAAACCCTCAACCCCTATGCATGCAGGCCCTTCACCCAGACTGCTTCCTGGCTCTGCCTTGAGTTACAGCTACTGGCCAAGCACACCTTTGGCGCAGTGTACTCCACGCTCTCTTATTCTGCTCATATGGCTGCAGGTGCTGCAGAAGCATGCTTTCAGCCCAATGAAGGACATGTTCATATCCAATACAGTCCTGTTTCCCCCCCGCTCCACTCTCCTTCTGGTGCAGGCGCTGGTGACGCACTGCGACCAGATTTTCCCTATGCTCGATCCGTTCTTTCGACCACCTTTCAATTCGTGACATTTAGAGTGCATAGCATCTTGAAATAATAATATAACAACAAAAGGGACATCCTGGACCATCCCGTGGACCTGAACGAAGTGTCACCCTCTTGATATCCGACTCTCTCTGTTGTACTCACTCATTGGTTCACTCACTCTTTCTGCTGTCCTGACTGTTGGTGCAGGCGCTGGCGAAGCACGCTTTTGGCTCTAGTATGGAACTCCAACTAATCCGCGGTCGTACAGCCAAGACCTGCGACCATGAGGTGAACTGAGGGCTAGGGTTTAGGGTTTAAGGTTTTGGGTTGGCTTGACTGACATAACAGCCAGGACATGCGACCATGACGTGAATCGAGGGTGACGGGTGTATGGTCTGGGGTTCAATCGAGGAGTTACAGCTGGCGTGACAGGCCAGGGAGCTCTTAGGCAGAATGAAGCATGAAAACCTCCGGTGCGCCCTCCACACATGACACATGGTGTGGAGGAACCAAGGACCAAGTGGCGTGGTATCGGACGTGAGGTGAACTGAGGGTGAAGGGTGTGTGGTCTGAAGTTAGATTGTGGAGTGGATTCTGCTGCGGTGCCAGGGTACAGGTGATGTTTGGTATGAGGTTCAGTGCTGAGGAGCTGCGTGTCACGTGACATTGGAGCCAGGCCTCGCAGACATGAGGTGAATGGGGTGTCAAGAGATAAGTGCCTAGGGTTTTAGGGTTGATGTAATGATGTGTCAGAGATAATTGCCTAGGGTTTTAGGGTTGATGTGTCAGAAATAATTGCCTAGGGTTTCAGGATTGATGTTAACGATGTGGCAGAGGTAAGTGCCTAGGGTTTTAGGGTTGATGTGAGGTGCATAGAGGGTCTTGGCTTTACGGGGGTCAGGGTTTAGGGTCCGGGGTTTGAGTGCTAGTGATGAGGGATTAGGGAGGAAATTACGTGAAGCCCAGGCATGCTGCTGTTAGTTGAACACATGTTTTAGGTTAAGGGTTGAGTAGCCAGGGCGCAAGTGGCGCGTCGACCTGGCGTGCGAGCATGTGGGGAAGAGGAGAGGGATGAGGGGCCAGAAGCGTGGAAAAATGAGAGGGCAGCACTCGGTGTGGGAGCCCTTACCCTCAGTGTGAAGTATAGTGTGGAAACTGTTGTGAAACCTGGTGTGAATTCCTGTCCATGTGTTTTGCAGGTTTACCGGATGATATACCCCCCTGCTGGGCCCGATTTCCTGCAAAGCAGCGGCATGCACGGCCCGACTGGCTGGCCTGAGGGCCCTGCCCACCACAGCCCCTTTGCGCCATCGCCAGATCTTTTCCACCGCCTGTTCCCCTTCCACTTCATTCTGGACCAGCAGTGCCGCCTGGTGCAGGTGCGAGGGGCAGTTTGTTTTATGGTGGCACACCTGGAATACATTTTGGTGACCAGAAACCGGCGCCAACATTTTCCCGATTCGAATTGACTTCGTATTTTTTGTTACCGTGCGACTGAATCCTGGCTTCGCCGAATTCTCTGTTTGCTTACCACATTTAATTACGACTTGTTACCAGTATCTCCTAAACCTTTGGGGTGGTTCCAGGCAGGGCCAGCAACTGTGGGGGCAACACAAAGGTATTGGGCTGGCAAGTATAAGGTTGACAAGTATAAGGTTGGCAAGTAGGGATTGTGCTGCAGGTTTCGGCTGCAGGGAGGTGTCAGGTAGGCCACTGTTTTTCCGCGACAAAAGTGAGTCTTTTGTGCAACAGCTGTGGGGGGGGGTAACATGGCGCTTGTGGCACATTTTGGTCATTTTTCTTCTTCTTCATTGACTCAAAGGATGCATGTACGATGATTCATTTCATCAATCTTTGATCCTCAATGCTGTAGTTGGGCCACCGACTTCTAGACATAATGTCACTCAGCTCTTAACCCTTGACCCTCCACCTGTTGGGGAGCCACAAGCTTGCATATGTCTCGCAGCCCTCGACCCTGAACATCCCCTATAACCTTGATTATGAACCCTCCAGGTGGGCCACAAGCTCGCGGAGATCCTGCCAGACTGTATGGCATATGGGAGCCACGTCCAGGCAGCCTTTCAGGTGCGATAGATACGCAAACAGGTGCGAGGTGTAAGTAAGCTTCTTGGATCCAAAGCCTCGTGGATCAGGCATGCATCTTGGAATAGTACGGATGGGTCCATTTTTCAACTGCGGTAGCTGGCGGTACATTATTTCGGGTGCGAAATTTGAATTATGGTTGACCGAGTATGGAAACCTGCGGTATCGAGCACAACGTAAATCGTAATTGCCTGTCATGTGGATTCTTCCTCTTCGCATACCGGTTTTATGGGACGTGCCACCTCTGACTGACCCCAAGCTCCGAGCTATTCGATTTCAAACTATCCCCTTTACTTGTTGTACATCTTTCTGCTAAAAATGGCTCGCCACAAACAACTTCCTGGAGACCCTTGATGCTACAGGTGGTGTTGAAATCTTTGCGTGCGTAATTTCCCAAATGATGCTGATGCATCTGCTGCTGTGCCTGGAGTTGTGCAGATGTCACTAGAGACTGTTTCCAATCATAGTGTTCCTGCCTCCGGGGATACTGTAGACTGCCTTTGAATCCCCTCATAATTAAAAAAAATTGGCAGTGAGGGATGTTCATATTTCAATCGGAAAGGGAGAGTACCCGTCGATTTTGCAATCCTAAGGTTACCCTTCCTACCAAGGGCTTCCTACCTTTTACTCACCTCTCCCTCCTCCCATCACCCCCCTTCTCCCTGCCCCTCCCTCCCCGCCAGGTGGCCTATCCTCAGGGCCATGCTTGGAGCTACGACAGCCTGTGTGGTCTCATGGGATCTCCGGTCCTTCTTCGGGGGCTCACCAACAAGGCGCTGCAGCTGAAAGGACAGTTCCTCGAGACGGAGATGGGAGGTGTTGAGGTGCTGCTCTTTCATGGCGCTCTGAAGCTGAGCAGCCCGCAGGAGCTGCAGGTAGGGCTTCGGATGGGCTATGATGATGATGATAAGAGTGCTGTTGGACTGGAGCTGGTTTAGTGTCCATGTTTTCTCGAACCAAAGGCGGAGTGTAGCTGATTTGAAGCTGTGGCTCAAAAAAAACTGCGTCCCTCTCCTCTCCTCTCCCATCCTCTTTTGTTCCTCACCACGACCGATCCTTGATTACCATTCTCTTTGCCTGCATCCCCACAAGAACAACAACACGACTGCCACTCTCTCCCTGACATAGACCTTGTCAGGTATTTGGCATGTCTCACCCCCCCCCCCCTTCCCATTCCCTGCCCACCTCTCCCCCCCTCCCCCCTCTCACATTCCCTGCCCTCCTCACCCCCCCCCCCCTTTCTCACATTCCCTGCCCTCCTCACCCCCCCCCTCTCACATTCCCCGTCCCCCTCACCCCCCCCCCCCTCTCACATTCCCTGCCCTCCTCACATTCCCTGCCCCCCCCCCCCCCCCCTCTCACATTCCCTGCCCTCCTCACATTCCCTGCCCCCCCCCCCCCCACTCTCACGTTCCCTGTCCTCTCACATTCACTGCATCTCAATCCCCCCTTCTCCCTCCCCCACCGTCGTAACCACTGGATTAGACCACCTCTCTGTGGCCTGGCAGGAAGGTGGCATGTTCCTCACCCTCACCACTCGCTGCCCCTCTCCTTCTCCCTCCACACACACCACCAATGCTTGCTGCCCCTCACCTTCTCCCTCCACACACCCACCCACCACCCGCTCCCTCCCCTCCTTTCCCTCAACACACACCACCAATACTTGTTGCCCCGTGCCCTCTCCCTCCGCGCACACCACTGCCACATGACCCCCCCCCCCTCTCTCTCTCTCTCTCTCTCTCCACCCTCACCCTCACCACATCTTCCTCTCCCCCTATGTGACCTTACATGAAGTTGGCCTATCCCTTACCACCACCGCCCCTCCCTCTCTCCCTCCAACCTCCCCATCCCCTCTCAGCGCCCTCCTCTCTCTCTCTCCAGTCCCTCCCCTCACTACTCCCATGCTGTCCCTCCCCTTTTGTGATCTTGTAGGAAAGTGGCCTGTGCCTCACCCACCTGCCGGTGCACGACTTGTCACAAGATTACCTGCTGCTCTCAATGCAGCACCAGGGCATGGATGGCGATGGGGCCCTGGCCAGGTTAGAGGTATGTGTCTGGTATATGTGTGTGTGTGTTGTGTGCAGGAGCAACACCAGTGAAAGGTGCAACACCCAACCAAGGGTGAATTGGGACGCTGGGCGTGCTGGATGTATATGTGTGTGTGTTGTGTGCAGGAGCATCACCAGTGAAAGGTGCAACACCCAACCAAGGGTGAATTGGAACGCTGGGCAGGCTGGATGTATATGTGTGTGTGTTGTGTGCAGGAGCATCACCAGTGAAAGGTGCAACACCCAACCAAGGGTGAATTGGGACGCTGGGCAGGCTGGATGTATATGTGTGTGTGTTGTGTGCAGGAGCATCACCAGTGAAAGGTGCAACACCCAACCAAGGGTGAATTGGGACGCTGGGCGTGCTGGATGTATATGTGTGTGTGTGTTGTGTGCAGGAGCATCACCAGTGAAAGGTGCAACACCCAACCAAGGGTGAATTGGGACGCTGGGCGTGCTGGATGTATATGTGTGTGTGTGTTGTGTGCAGGAGCATCACCAGTGAAAGGTGCAACACCCAACCAAGGGTGAATTGGGACGCTGGGCGTGCTGGATGTATATGTGTGTGTGTGTGTTGTGTGCAGGAGCATCACCAGTGAAAGGTGCAACACCCAACCAAGAGTGAATTGGGACGCTGGGCGTGCTGGATGTATATGTGTGTGTGTGTGTTGTTTGCAGGAGCATCACCAGTGAATGGTGCAACACCCAACCAAGGGTGAATTGGGACGCTGGGCGTGCTGGATGTATATGTGTGTGTGTGTGTTGTGTGCAGGAGCAACACCAGTGAAAGGTGCAACACCCAACCAAGGGTGAATTGGGACGCTGGGCGTGCTGGATGTATATGTGTGTGTGTGTTGTGTGCAGGAGCATCACCAGTGAAAGGTGCAACACCCAACCAAGGGTGAATTGGGACGCTGGGCGTGCTGGATGTATATGTGTGTGTGTGTGTTGTGTGCAGGAGCAACACCAGTGAAAGGTGCAACACCCAACCAAGGGTGAATTGGGACGCTGGGCATGCTGGATGTATATGTGTGTGTGTGTTGTGTGCAGGAGAATCACCAGTGAAAGGTGCAACACCCAACCAAGGGTGAATTGGGACGCTGGGCAGGCTGGATGTATATGTGTGTGTGTGTTGTGTGCAGGAGCATCACCAGTGAAAGGTGCAACACCCAACCAAGGGTGAATTGGGACGCTGGGCGTGCTGGATGTATATGTGTGTGTGTGTGTTTTGTGTGCAGGAGCAACACCAGGGAAAGGTGCAACACCCAACCAAGGGTGAATTGGGACGCTGGGCGTGCTGGATGTATATGTGTGTGTGTGTTGTGTGCAGGAGCATCACCAGTGAAAGGTGCAACACCCAACCAAGGGTGAATTGGGACGCTGGGCGTGCTGGATGTATGTGTGTGTGTGTGTTGTGTGCAGGAGCATCACCAGTGAAAGGTGCAACACCCAACCAAGGGTGAATTGGGACGCTGGGCAGGCTGGATGTATGTGTGTGTGTGTGTTGTGTGCAGGAGCATCACCAGTGAAAGGTGCAACACCCAACCAAGGGTGAATTGGGACGCTGGGCGTGCTGGATGTATGTGTGTGTGTGTGTGTTGTGTGCAGGAGCATCACCAGTGAAAGGTGCAACACCCAACCAAGGGTGAATTGGGACGCTGGGCAGGCTGGATGTATGTGTGTGTGTGTGTGTGTTGTGTGCAGGAGCATCACCAGTGAAAGGTGCAACACCCAACCAAGGGTGAATTGGGACGCTGGGCAGGCTGGATGTATATGTGTGTGTGTGTGTGTTGTGTGCAGGAGCATCACCAGTGAAAGGTGCAACACCCAACCAAGGGTGAATTGGGACGCTGGGCAGGCTGGATGTATATGTGTGTGTGTGTGTTGTGTGCAGGAGCATCACCAGTGAAAGGTGCAACACCCAACCAAGGGTGAATTGGGACGCTGGGCGTGCTGGATGTATATGTGTGTGTGTGTTGTGTACAGGAGCATCACCAGTGAAAGGTGCAACACCCAACCAAGGGTGAATTGGGACGCTGGGCAGGTTGGAGGTATATGTTTGTGGGGGGGGGGCAACACCAGTGAAAGGTACAACATGTGCAAGGTGACGCCAGGGCACTGACCAGGCTGGATGTGTGTGAGCGTTTTTGTGGATATGGCTCGTGGAGCAGGCTTGTTAAATTAGCCCCCCCCCCTCTGCCCCCCCCCTCCCCACCATTCCATTCGCCCAGCCTTTCATTTGCAAAACAAATTGCAAACTTGATGCGCAAATCAAGCGGCATGAGTGCATGACTGGCGTTGATTCGCCGATGTTTATTTTCTTTTAGCGCTAGGCACTCTGCCCTCTCTGCCCTCCGCTCGCACAGCGTGAAAGTAAGAGCTCTAGGAAGATAACAAGTAGCTGGAGGAGCAGCAGGCAGAGGTGGAGGAGTCCAGAGCCTACTGATTTATTGTCGCACCTCCTCCCCCTCCCTACACCTTCCCCCCACCTCCGCTCACAGAGTGTGAACAGTACGAGCTTGAGGTGGTGGACAATTAGCTGGAGGAGCAGAAGGCAGAGGTGGAGGAGTCCAGAGCCTACTGATTTATTATCGCACCTCCTCCCCCCCCCTACACCTTCCCCCCACCTCCGCTCACAGAGTGTGAACAGTACGAGCTTGAGGTGGAGGACAAGTAGCTGGAGGAGCCAAAGGCAGAGGTGGAGGAGGCCAGCGTGTATGTATCTATGTAGCCAAGGACCACCTCCATCTCTCCCCCTTTCTTGCACAGCATGAAAATGCCGAGCTGGTGGAGGAGAACAAATGGCTGGAGGAGCCGAAGGCAGAGGTGGAGGAGGCCAACGCGTTTTCATTTTTGCAGCGCTGAGCACACACACCCCCACACACTCCCCCCTCTGTTCCCACAGCGTGAAAAGGCCGAGCTGGAGGAGGAGAATAGGTGGTTGAAGGAGCAGAAGGCTGTGGTCAAGAAGGCCAGCGCGTTGTCTTTTTCTTAGCACTGAGCAACCCCCCTCTGAACACACACACACACCCCTTTCTTGCACAGCGTGAAAAGGCCGAGCTGGAGGAAGAGAACAGGTGGTTGGAGGAGCAGAAGGCTGAGGTGGAGGAGGCCAATGCTCGCCTTAAGGAGACCCTGCTCCAGGCCCTTGCCAACCGAGGCGCCAGTGTCAGTGGTACGGGCGGTCCCGCCTGCAGCGAGTTCAACATTGATTCCTTGCTGGTGCCGGACGCGTTGGGAGAGACCCCTGCGGACATGGCGATGGCTCTACTGCAGAGCCTGCTGTTCGGAGAGGAGGTGCGGGGGGGGGGAAATGTTTAGTCCACCGGTATCGTGCATGTTTTCCTGGGTGCAGACTTAATTTGCTTAGGTGCATGCTGTGTTGAAGGCGGATATGGCGATGGCTCTACTGCAGAGCCTGCTGTTCGGAGAGGAGGTGCGGGGGGGGGGAAATGTTTAGTCCACCGGTATCGTGCATGTTTTCCTGGGTGCAGACTTAATTTGCTTAGGTGCATGCTGTGTTTGAGGCGGACATGGCGATGGCTCTACTGCAGAGCCTGCTGTTCGGAGAGCAGGTGCAAGGGGAAAGGGCGTTCGATTGTTTTAATGTATTTCCTGTGTACGATTCGTTTTTCCGCATCAGAGTTTGCTGTGCTGGAGGAACACATTGAGACGGGTCTCCCTCGGAGCCTGCTAGTGGGAGGGCAGCTGACGGTGGGTGGGTGGGTGTGTGGGGGGGGAGGGGAGACTGGTAGTCTAATTGGAACATATTTCAGAGTTGAAGGTGTATTGTAATGACCGTGAGGGATAGGGGGGGGGGTGTCCGAGGTGGACTTGGCGATTGCACTCCGATGCATGATCGGCTGTTTGGGGAGCGGGTGCCTGGGGATAGGGTTAGGGATAGTATTAGGGGTTGGGTGTGTCTGCATGAGGGTAAAGTGTGAAAATGTCCACATTTGTGTGAAATGGTGACGTTATGTTTGAGTGGCCCTAGCCCTGAAAACTGAAGTTGCCATGGCGCTGTTTCACGTTTTGTTCGTGCCGGTAGTTATCAACCGTGTATTATTTTGGTATTGTTTATAGAAAGACGTGTATTGTTTATAGAAAGACGTGTATTGTTCATAGAAAGACGTGTATTGTTTATAGAAAGACGTGTATTGTTTATAGAAAGACATGTATTGTTTATAGAAAGACGTGTATTGTTTATAGAAATACGTGCCTTGTTTATTGAAAGACGTGTATTGTTTATAGAAAGACGTGTATTGTTTATTGAAAGACGTGTATTATTTAACGAAAGACGTGTATTATTGATTGAAAATCATTTGTATTCTGTGTACCACATTCTGTTGCCATCTTATTGCTTCACTTGCGATCAAAAGCTATAATTGCCGCTTGCGTTTTGATTGACTTTTATTTGGCTGCTGTCCGAGTCCCCTATGGCGGTTGTATTTAAATGACCACCAGGTCACTATGCTACCACGGTATCTGATTTTGCCTTCCGGTATCCTTTGCATGACATTCTGTAGCCGTCTCGTTGCCCGTGTTCTGATATTATTTATCGCATTCCCCTGCCGTCCGATCCTGGTCTGATTGCCACCTTGCTTAACCACATTCTGCCGCTGTCTTGTTGCCCGTGTGGCGACCATTTGCGTCCATTTGCGCGTCCGTTTGTATCGCATTCTCCTGCCGTCTGATCCCAGTCCGATTTCCCACATTGTGATCATATGTATCACGTTGTGCTGCGATGCCTCCATTAAAAGGGATCTAAGTCATGGCTGACTGGCATGGACAAAGAAAGCCGGGATCACAGAGCGTTCAAAGGGCGGAGAGGTGGCAGCGTAGATTTACCAGGGGTGACACTGTAGTTCCCCTTGTTCTTCTGCTGCCCTCAGGTGCCGACGATGGATGCTGTGGAAGCTTATAACGCCTTGAAGGCGGAGCGGGACAACTTGATGAGGCCACAGCGCTTCAGGTGGGTAACGTCGGAAGGGCAAAGGGTGAGGGTTTAAGGCTTGTGGCCTGAACTCTTAACTGTTATATACGTGAAGGGGGGAAGGGTTTTGGGGTCCAGGGTTTCTGTACCGCCTAAAGTGTGTATGGAGAGGGTTTACGGTTATGGATGTCTCATATTTGTGCCTGGGTGCGGGCAGTTGTTGTTGCTGCTGAGTGTGTTGGCGCTGCTGATGTTACTTTGGTTGCTGCTGCCAAGTTTGTTGTTTTGCGAGTAGAGATATGATGCTGCTCAAGATCCCCATGGAGGAGGCAACAACTAGGCGCTGCTGCAATGCTGAGGGTGCCTTTGTTGCTGCCCCTGTCGCATGTGTTGCATTGGCAGGGAGATGATGCAGCGCCACAGCGCCATGGAGGATGACGTGAATCAAGCGCTCATCCAGCTGCTGGACAACCGGCGCCTCGGAGATTGGTCGTCCAAATCGGTGAGGGGAGAAAACAAAATGGGTCATTGGCATCGGTGAAAAACAGCAAATAAACGAATTGTGATATACTTTGGGTCACAGCTGAAAGCGCCTCTGGCGACGCCAACTTATAAAGGGTGATTGTTACTCTAGACGTGGTATCTGGCTGTTATGATGCCGACTCCAAAACTAGAAAGCTCTTTAGCCTGAACAATGATACCCTCGGCTCTAAACGGAATCAATGCAACCGATGCATGCAAGCCTCTCCACAGGATACGGAGTGCAAGGTATGAGGTCCCACCCTGATGAGGATAATAGCAGCAACCTTTGTTTCTCCACGTGAAGGAAACCACCGCCACCCCCTAAAACATGAAAACCTTGGGCACTGAGCCATTACACCTTGAACACTGAGTCATTACACCTTGAACACTGAGCCATTACACCTTGAACACTGAGTCATTACACCTTGAACACTGAGCCATTACACCTTGAACACTGAGCCATTACACCTTGAACACTGAGCCATTACACCTTGAACACTGAGCCATTACACCTTGAACACTGAGCCATTACACCTTGGGTACTGAGCCATTACACCTTGAACACTGAGCCATTACACCTTGAACACTGAGCCATTACACCTTGAACACTGAGCCATTACACCTTGAACACTGAGCCATTACACCTTGAACACTGAGCCATTACACCTTGAACACTGAGCCATTACACCTTGAACACTGAGCCATTACACCTTGAACACTGAGCCATTACACCTTGAACACTGAGTCATTACACCTTGAACACTGAGCCATTACACCTTGAACACTGAGCCATTACACCTTGAACACTGAGCCATTACACCTTGAACACTGAGCCATTACACCTTGAACACTGAGCCATTACACCCCGAACACTGAGCCATTACACCTTGAACACTGAGCCATTACACCTTGAACACTGAGCCATTACACCTTGAACACTGAGCCATTACACCCTGAACACTGAGTCATTACACCTTGAACACTGAGCCATTACACCTTGAACACTGAGTCATTACACCTTGAACACTGAGTCATTACACCTTGAACACTGAGCCATTACACCTTGAACACTGAGCCATTACACCTTGACCACTGAGCCATTACACCTTGAACACTGAGCCATTACACCTTGAACACTGAGCCATTACACCTTGAACACTGAGCCATTACACCTTGAACACTGAGTCATTACACCTTGAACACTGAGCCATTACACCTTGAACACTGAGCCATTACACCTTGAACACTGAGCCATTACACCTTGAACACTGAGCCATTACACCTTGAACACTGAGTCATTACACCTTGAACACTGAGCCATTACACCTTGAACACTGAGCCATTACACCTTGAACACTGAGCCATTACACCTTGAACACTGAGCCATTACACCCTGAACACTGAGTCATTACACCTTGAACACTGAGCCATTACACCTTGAACACTGAGCCATTACACCTTGAACACTGAGTCATTACACCTTGAACACTGAGCCATTACACCTTGAACACTGAGCCATTACACCTTGACCCTGGAACCTGAGCCATGGAACCTTGCACAATCTAGATCCCTGAACCCTGAGCTATGAAACCTTGCACAATCTAGATCCCTGAACCCTGAGCTATGAAACCTTGCACAATCTAGATTCCTGAACCATGAGCCATGAAACCCTGCACAATGTAGATCCCTAAACCACGAGACACTTCGGGACCTAGAACCCTGAACCCTGAGCTATGCGCCATGGAACCCTGCACAATCTGTAACCCTGAACCCTGAACTGTGAGCTATGAGCCTTGGGCCATGTAACCCTGCAAAATATAGAACCCTGAACCCTGATCCATGGAACCTTGCACTATCTTTAACCCTGAACCTTGAAACCCTGAATCATGAGCCCTGAGCCATGAAACCCTGCACGATCCACAACCCGGAATACTGTATTGTTCAGGATGGCGAGATCAAGATGCCGGCTCGCCCTGTCGAAGATGACAGCTGCGACCTCATGTTCCTCCAACTCGAGGAAGTCCCCGCCAGCGTGCCTACGAGTGAAAAAAAGATGCACCGGAGCGTCAGGCACAGTCAGGACACACAGGTGGGTGTGGTTTGGTCAACGTGGACATGTGGGTAGCAGCTATCCTGCAAGCCTGTTGGGGCCTCCGTGCGCATGTCTGCATGTGGAAAGCGGATGCACCGGTGCGTCAAGCACAGTCAGGACACACAGGTGAGTGTGTGGGCGGGTCAATGTGGACGGGGGGACGAGCCGCTGTCCTGCCAGCCTGTTGGGGCCTCTATGAGCGTGCCTGCATGTGGAAAGCGGATGCACAGGCGCGTCAGGCACTGTCGGGACACACAGGTAAGTGTGTGGTCAAGTCAGTGTGGATGGGGGAACGAGCCGCTATCCTTCCAGCCTGCCGAGGTTCACGGCAGCGTGCCTGCAAGCGAAAAACGGAGGTACCGGCACTTCAGACACTGTTGGGCACACAGGTGAGTGTGGTTTGGTCAACGTGGACATGTGGGCAAGCCGCCATCCTGCCAGCCTACTGAGGTTCACAGCAGTGTGCCTGCGAGCGTCCGTTAAAACGGATGTACCGGCGCGTCTGGCACTGTCAGGACACACAGCTGAGCGGACTGTTGTCATTTCAGCTGGAAGAAGCTCCCGCCAGTGTGCCTACAAGCAGAAAACGGATGCATCGCCGCATCAGGACAAACGGGTAAGCAGACTGCTGTTCCTCCGACTCGAGGAAGCCCTAACCAGCAGGCCTGCTAGCGGAAAAACGTATGCATCTTGCAAGCCCTGTGCACCCACACTGCCAGCTGAAACCCTTAAACATGAACCCTGAACGGCAGGCCAGTGCCGTGCGGATGCATCAGTCACCTTGCGAGCCCCGTGCGCCCCGCGAGCAGCGCCCGGCGCGCACCGACCTCTCGGCCCCCATCCACGAGCATCTGGTCCTGGAGGGCAGGCGGGGCGACAGCTCATGCGGCCGGCTGGTGAGGACGCAGACCCCGCCGTGGACGTCTACGGCGGCGCGGTCTCAGCGCGACAGCAGCAGCGCAGAGTTGGACATGACGGGCATCTTGGCAGGAAGGCCCAAAAGCTCTCCATCGGTGAGTGTGAATCAGCTTGTGTAGCTGCTGTTGCAGGTGTAGCTGTTGTACCTGCTGCTGTTGTAGCTGCTGTTGCAGATGTTGCTGCTGTCCCTGTTGCTGGTGTTGCATTAGGTAGGAAAGGCTGTACGGCGTGCCATCTATCTTGGCAGGGTTGGGGTCCAACTGTCCAAGACCGCGTCGTCGGTGAGGGCAAATAAGTTGTTGCAGCTGTAACGAGTGATGCTGACTTGACTTGCAGCTGTTGATCAAGTAGGGAGTGCAGTCCGAAATGTGATGTGATGTGCAACGCATTCAGCACTACTAGTTGGGGGGGGGGGGGGGGGGGGGGGGGGCAGACTCCTATGTCGTTGACTTTCCTATTTTACTGCCTGGCCTTTTTCTACGATGGCTCTTGGGATATTGCTGAGGGTAAAAGAACAACACCAGCAACTTTGATTTGTGCTGGATGTGGGCAGTGGACTTAAAAGACTCTGTGCAGGTAAAACAGTTGTAGCTATGTTATTTGCATGGTCACCATTTTATTGTGTGACAGCAGGTTGTTATTTTTGTTCAGTGCTGGTTGTTCTTGTTGTTGTTGTTCTCTTTGTTTCGTTGTTCAATGCTGTGTCTTCAAGAACGCAACCATGGTCGTCATTACTATGCCATGTTAAGGGAACAAAAACAACAACAGCAACGACAGCAGCGGCAGAGCCTTGAGAAAGAACAAAAATAGCAACAGCAACAACAGCAGCGGCAGCCTTGAGGAAGAACAAAAATAGCAACAGCAACAACAGCAGCAGCGGCAGCCTTGAGGAAGAGCAAAAATAGCAACAGCAAGAACAGCAGCGGCAGCCTTGAGTGCTGTCATGACGATGCTTCAACAACAAATTATAAGAAAGGGACTTTATGGCGCGCAGCGTCCTTTTTTTCCCTATCGCACTCCAAGCAAGAGAAAACAGTCTTGAGGTTTATAAGCACTCTGCACATTGTGGGCCTTTCTG
Organism: Limnomonas spitsbergensis; assembly: GCA_037349105.1. Taxonomy (NCBI): domain Eukaryota; kingdom Viridiplantae; phylum Chlorophyta; class Chlorophyceae; order Chlamydomonadales; genus Limnomonas; species Limnomonas spitsbergensis. The sequence continues at coordinate 3,247,286 of JAYJMM010000101.1, read as the reverse complement.
TTTCTCAGCACCTTGGTCCTCCATTCACACAATTGATACTCTGATCACAACTGCGCACCGTTCACAGTATGCACGGTTCACACTACACACCGTTCACACTACGCACCGTTCACACTACACACCATTCACACTACGCACCGTTCACACTACACACCGTTTACACTACGCAATCATGCTTTCCAACTGCCCCCCAGCCCCCCTGGATGTATCTTCCACCGTGGTAGATATCCTTTTCGCTTCTGTCAGCCTGTCATAACTTTGCAAGCCTCTTACCTCGGGAACCTGCCTTTCCTGTGCAACATGTGCACACCTCCACGTCCCTCCTCACGCTGCATGTATTTTTTCTTTTCACTTCTGCCAGCCTGTCATAACTTTGCATGCCTCTAATCTCGGGAACCTGCCTTTGCTTTGCAGCATATGCACGCCTCCACATTCCTCCTCACGCTGCGTGTATTGTTCCTTTTCTCAAAACAGCCATGCCAGCTGCCACTGATGTCAACCCATCCACGACATTCACAAGCACCCCAACCAGGGCCTCGATCACACGCCTCACACCATGTTCCCGACTGCCCCCCCCACAGGATTATTTCCCACTGCCCATGGTAGCTAGTGCTGCCACCTAGTGCTACGGCCGAACGGGTGGCTTCCTTAATCCACGCCTCAGGGCGTATCGTTTATTTATTTATTTGCTTCCCACTGCCTAAAACCCTGACTGGTTCCCTCACAGGTAAACTTCCCTCTGCATAAAAGCTCTTCCAGCTGCCACGGCTTTGAACCCATCCAGGAGATCCACGAGCCCTTAAACCAGCCGCTCCGGTGTGTAGACGACCCCCTAGGTCTAGTCACCTTTGCCGCGACGAGTGTTTCGGGAGCTCTGCCCAGAAGGAGCGGCCCGGTGCAGTTCAATGCAAACGGCCACAGGTGAAAGGGCAAATTGATATTTCAGTTCCAGCAGGCAAGAGGGGGAGGGGGGGGTGATATGTAGTGTTTTCCTTGCACCTGGTCAATTAGGGTCCATCCTCAACCCTATCGTTTGCAAGTTTGAATGCAGGTCAATGCAAACGGCAACAGGTGAGGAGATCTTTCAATAATTTCCAGGGTCAGCACGCAGCAGGGGAGAGGAGATGGGGGGTGAAGTGTAGTGCTTTTCTTGCAGTGACCTTCTGCCGCAGCGAGTGTATCTGGACCTCTGACAAGCAGGAGCGGACAAATGCAGTTTAATGCAAACGGCCACAGGTGAGGGTTACAGTGCCAGCACACGACATGGGAAGGGGGGGGGGGGGGGGGGTGAAGTGAAGTGCTTTCCTTGCAATGGACATATATGCTGCGGCGGGCGTATCGGGAGCTCTGCACGCCTGGAGTGGCTCGGTGCAGTTCAATGCAAACGGCCACAGGTGAAAGGATACTTTGATAATCCAGAGCCAGCACAAAGCGTGGGAGGAAGAGGGGCAACTTTATTTGAACAGTCCTTGCAGTACACAATGCTTGTATATATATGAACGCACGTGTGCACCGCTGCGTGCCCCCCGCTGCAAGTCGTGTGCCCCCCGCTGCAAGCCGTGTGCCCCCCGCTGCAAGCCGTGTGCCCCCCGCTGCAAGCCATGTGCCCCCCGCTGCAAGCCGTGTGCCCCCCGCTGCAAGTCGTGTGCCCCCCGCTGCAAGCCGTGTGCCCCCCGCTGCAAGCCGTGTGCCTCCCGCTGCAAGCCATGTGCCCCCCGCTGCAAGCCATGTGCCCCCCGCTGCAAGCCGTGTGCCCCCCGCTGCAAGTCGTGTGCCTCCCGCTGCAAGTCGTGTGCCCCCCGCTGCAAGTCGTGTGCCTCCCGCTGCAAGCCGTGTGCCCCCCGCTGCAAGTCGTGTGCCCCCCGCTGCAAGCCGCATGCCCCCCGCTGCAAGCCGTGTGCCCCCCGCTGCAAGCCGTGTGCCCCCCGCTGCAAGTCGTGTGCCCCCCGCTGCAAGTCGTGTGCCCCCCGCTGCAAGTCGTGTGCCCCCCGCTGCAAGCCGTGTGCCTCCCGCTGCAAGTCGTGTGCCCCCCGCTGCAAGTCGTGTGCCCCCCGCTGCAAGTCGTGTGCCCCCCGCTGCAAGTCGTGTGCCCCCCGCTGCAAGTCGTGTGCCCCCCGCTGCAAGTCGTGTGCCTCCCGCTGCAAGTCGTGTGCCCCCCGCTGCAAGCCGTGTGCCCCCCGCTGCAAGTCGTGTGCCTCCCGCTGCAAGCCGTGTGCCCCCCGCTGCAAGTCGTGTGCCTCCCGCTGCAAGTCGTGTGCCCCCCGCTGCAAGTCGTGTGCCCCCCGCTGCAAGCCGTGTGCCCCCCGCTGCAAGCCGTGTGCCTCCCGCTGCAAGCCATGTGCCCCCCGCTGCAAGCCGTGTGCCTCCCGCTGCAAGTCGTGTGCCTCCCGCTGCAAGTCGTGTGCCCCCCGCTGCAAGTCGTGTGCCCCCCGCTGCAAGCCGTGTGCCCCCCGCTGCAAGCCGTGTGCCCCCCGCTGCAAGCCGTGTGCCTCCCGCTGCAAGCCATGTGCCCCCCGCTGCAAGCCGTGTGCCTCCCGCTGCAAGCCGTGTGCCTCCCGCTGCAAGTCGTGTGCCCCCCGCTGCAAGCCGCATGCCCCCCGCTGCAAGCCGTGTGCCCCCCGCTGCAAGCCGTGTGCCCCCCGCTGCAAGTCGTGTGCCCCCCGCTGCAAGCCGTGTGCCTCCCGCTGCAAGTCGTGTGCCCCCCGCTGCAAGCCGTGTGCCCCCCGCTGCAAGCCGTGTGCCCCCCTCTGCAAGCCGTGTGCCCCCCGCTGCAAGCCATGTGCCCCCCGCTGCAAGCCGTGTGCCCCCCGCTGCAAGCCGTGTGCCTCCCGCTGCAAGTCGTGTGCCCCCCGCTGCAAGTCGTGTGCCCCCCGCTGCAAGCCGTGTGCCCCCCGCTGCAAGTCGTGTGCCTCCCGCTGCAAGTCGTGTGCCCCCCGCTGCAAGTCGTGTGCCCCCCGCTGCAAGTCGTGTGCCCCCCGCTGCAAGTCGTGTGCCCCCCGCTGCAAGTCGTGTGCCCCCCGCTGCAAGCCGTGTGCCTCCCGCTGCAAGTCGTGTGCCTCCCGCTGCAAGCCGTGTGCCTCCCGCTGCAAGTCGTGCGCCCCCCGCTGCAAGTCGTGTGCCCCCCGCTGCAAGTCGTGTGCCCCCCGCTGCAAGCCGCATGCCCCCCGCTGCAAGTCGTGTGCCCCCCGCTGCAAGCCGTGTGCCTCCCGCTGCAAGCCGTGTGCCCCCCGCTGCAAGTCGTGTGCCCCCCGCTGCAAGTCGTGTGCCCCCCGCTGCAAGCCGTGTGCCCCCCGCTGCAAGTCGTGTGCCTCCCGCTGCAAGTCGTGTGCCCCCCGCTGCAAGTCGTGTGCCCCCCGCTGCAAGTCGTGTGCCCCCCGCTGCAAGTCGTGTGCCTCCCGCTGCAAGTCGTGTGCCCCCCGCTGCAAGTCGTGTGCCTCCCGCTGCAAGCCGCATGCCCCCCGCTGCAAGTCGTGTGCCCCCCGCTGCAAGCCGTGTGCCTCCCGCTGCAAGTCGTGTGCCCCCCGCTGCAAGTCGTGTGCCTTCCGCTGCAAGCCGTGTGCCCCCCGCTGCAAGCCGTGTGCCTCCCGCTGCAAGTCGTGCGCCCCCCGCTGCAAGTCGTGTGCCCCCCGCTGCAAGCCGTGTGCCTCCCGCTGCAAGTCGTGTGCCCCCCGCTGCAAGCCGTGTGCCTTCCGCTGCAAGCCGCATGCCCCCCGCTGCAAGTCGTGTGCCCCCCGCTGCAAGCCGTGTGCCTCCCGCTGCAAGTCGTGTGCCCCCCGCTGCAAGTCGTGTGCCCCCCGCTGCAAGTCGTGTGCCCCCCGCTGCAAGTCGTGTGCCTCCCGCTGCAAGTCGTGTGCCCCCCGCTGCAAGTCGTGTGCCCCCCGCTGCAAGTCGTGTGCCCCCCGCTGCAAGTCGTGTGCCCCCCGCTGCAAGCCGTGTGCCTCCCGCTGCAAGTCGTGTGCCCCCCGCTGCAAGCCGTGTGCCCCCCGCTGCAAGTCGTGTGCCCCCCGCTGCAAGCCGTGTGCCCCCCGCTGCAAGCCGCATGCCCCCCGCTGCAAGCCGTGCGCCCCCCGCTGCAAGTCTTGTGCCCCCCGCTGCAAGCCGTGTGCCCCCCGCTGCAAGCAGTGTGCCCCCCGCTGCAAGTCGTGTGCCCCCTGCTGCAAGTCGTGTGCCCCTGCTGAACTCCGCATGCCCCCCGCTGCAAGTCGTGTGCCCCCCGCTGCAAGCCGTGTGCCCCCCGCTGCAAGCCGTGTGCCTCCCGCTGCAAGTCGTGTGCCTCCCGCTGCAAGTCGTGTGCCTCCCGCTGCAAGTCGTGTGCCCCCCGCTGCAAGCCGTGTGCCCCCCGCTGCAAGTCGTGTGCCTCCCGCTGCAAGTCGTGTGCCCCCCGCTGCAAGTCGTGTGCCCCCCGCTGCAAGTCGTGTGCCCCCCGCTGCAAGCCGTGTGCCCCCCGCTGCAAGTCGTGTGCCTCCCGCTGCAAGTCGTGTGCCCCCCGCTGCAAGCCGCATGCCCCCCGCTGCAAGTCGTGTGCCCCCCGCTGCAAGTCGTGTGCCCCCCGCTGCAAGTCGTGTGCCCCCCGCTGCAAGTCGTGTGCCCCCCGCTGCAAGCCGCATGCCCCCCGCTGCAAGTCGTGTGCCCCCCGCTGCAAGTCGTGTGCCCCCCGCTGCAAGTCGTGTGCCTCCCGCTGCAAGTCGTGTGCCCCCCGCTGCAAGTCGTGTGCCTCCCGCTGCAAGCCGCATGCCCCCCGCTGCAAGTCGTGTGCCCCCCGCTGCAAGTCGTGTGCCTCCCGCTGCAAGTCGTGTGCCTCCCGCTGCAAGTCGTGTGCCCCCCGCTGCAAGCCGTGTGCCCCCCGCTGCAAGTCGTGTGCCCCCCGCTGCAAGTCGTGTGCCCCCCGCTGCAAGTCGTGTGCCCCCCGCTGCAAGCCGTGTGCCCCCCGCTGCAAGTCGTGTGCCTCCCGCTGCAAGTCGTGTGCCCCCCGCTGCAAGTCGTGTGCCCCCCGCTGCAAGCCGCATGCCCCCCGCTGCAAGTCGTGTGCCCCCCGCTGCAAGTCGTGTGCCCCCCGCTGCAAGTCGTGTGCCCCCCGCTGCAAGTCGTGTGCCCCCCGCTGCAAGCCGCATGCCCCCCGCTGCAAGTCGTGTGCCCCCCGCTGCAAGTCGTGTGCCCCCCGCTGCAAGTCGTGTGCCCCCCGCTGCAAGCCGTGTGCCCCCCGCTGCAAGTCGTGTGCCCCCCGCTGCAAGTCGTGTGCCTCCCGCTGCAAGTCGTGTGCCCCCCGCTGCAAGTCGTGTGCCTCCCGCTGCAAGCCGCATGCCCCCCGCTGCAAGTCGTGTGCCCCCCGCTGCAAGCCGTGTGCCTCCCGCTGCAAGTCGTGTGCCCCCCGCTGCAAGTCGTGTGCCTTCCGCTGCAAGCCGTGTGCCCCCCGCTGCAAGCCGTGTGCCTCCCGCTGCAAGTCGTGCGCCCCCCGCTGCAAGTCGTGTGCCCCCCGCTGCAAGTCGTGTGCCCCCCGCTGCAAGCCGTGTGCCCCCCGCTGCAAGTCGTGTGCCTCCCGCTGCAAGTCGTGTGCCCCCCGCTGCAAGTCGTGTGCCTCCCGCTGCAAGCCGCATGCCCCCCGCTGCAAGTCGTGTGCCCCCCGCTGCAAGCCGTGTGCCCCCCGCTGCAAGTCGTGTGCCTCCCGCTGCAAGTCGTGTGCCCCCCGCTGCAAGTCGTGTGCCCCCCGCTGCAAGTCGTGTGCCCCCCGCTGCAAGTCGTGTGCCCCCCGCTGCAAGTCGTGTGCCCCCCGCTGCAAGTCGTGTGCCTCCCGCTGCAAGTCGTGTGCCTCCCGCTGCAAGTCGTGTGCCCCCCGCTGCAAGTCGTGTGCCCCCCGCTGCAAGTCGTGTGCCCCCCGCTGCAAGTCGTGTGCCCCCCGCTGCAAGTCGTGTGCCTCCCGCTGCAAGTCGTGTGCCCCCCGCTGCAAGTCGTGTGCCTCCCGCTGCAAGTCGTGTGCCTCCCGCTGCAAGTCGTGTGCCTCCCGCTGCAAGTCGTGTGCCCCCCGCTGCAAGCCGTGTGCCCCCCGCTGCAAGCCGTGTGCCCCCCTCTGCAAGCCGTGTGCCCCCCGCTGCAAGCCGTGTGCCTCCCGCTGCAAGTCGTGTGCCTCCCGCTGCAAGTCGTGTGCCCCCCGCTGCAAGTCGTGTGCCTCCCGCTGCAAGCCGTGTGCCCCCCGCTGCAAGCCGTGCGCCCCCCGCTGCAAGTCTTGTGCCCCCCGCTGCAAGCCGTGTGCCCCCCGCTGCAAGTCGTGTGCCTCCCGCTGCAAGCCGTGTGCCTCCCGCTGCAAGTCGTGTGCCTCCCGCTGCAAGCCGCATGCCCCCCGCTGCAAGTCGTGTGCCCCCCGCTGCAAGCCGCATGCCCCCCGCTGCAAGCCGTGCGCCCCCCGCTGCAAGTCTTGTGCCCCCCGCTGCAAGCCGTGTGCCCCCCGCTGCAAGTCGTGTGCCCCCCGCTGCAAGTCGTGTGCCCCCCGCTGCAAGCCGTGTGCCCCCCGCTGCAAGCCGTGTGCCCCCCGCTGCAAGCCGTGTGCCTCCCGCTGCAAGTCGTGTGCCTCCCGCTGCAAGCCGCATGCCCCCCGCTGCAAGTCGTGTGCCCCCCGCTGCAAGCCGCATGCCCCCCGCTGCAAGCCGTGCGCCCCCCGCTGCAAGTCTTGTGCCCCCCGCTGCAAGCCGTGTGCCCCCCGCTGCAAGTCGTGTGCCCCCCGCTGCAAGTCGTGTGCCCCCCGCTGCAAGTCGTGTGCCCCCCGCTGCAAGCCGTGTGCCCCCCGCTGCAAGCCATGTGCCCCCCGCTGCAAGTCGTGTGCCCCCCGCTGCAAGTCGTGTGCCCCCTGCTGCAAGTCGTGTGCCCCTGCTGAACTCCGCATGCCCCCCGCTGCAAGCCGTGTGCCCCCCGCTGCAAGTCGTGTGCCCCCCGCTGCAAGCCGTGTGCCCCCCGCTGCAAGCAGCATGCCCCACGCTGCAAGCTGTGTGCCCCCCGCTGCACGCCGCGTGCCCCCCGCTGCAAGCCGCGCGCCCCCCGTTTTGCCTCATTTTTATCATTGCCTGCTGTTCCCAACTTCACATTGGTCTCCTTCTGCCGGCGTTTCTGTGTTTGAAACGACTGCATGTTTGTTGCTCCTGCAGGCTGAGTGCCCCTCTGTACCTCCCGTCCGGCTCTCGCGCCCGTCGAAGGCGCCTCTCGGTCCCTAGCGCCCCCAACTTCAACCCAGCAGGTGCGTGTGCAAGCCCGGTCTGACGAGGGAAGCCAGGTCCGACAAGGTAAGCCAGATCTGACAAGGGAAGCCCAGCGCCCCCAGTTTTAACCCAGCAGGTGCGTGCCCATGGAGTCCTCTTCTGCTTCAGCAGGTGTGTGCATGTTGAACTGAGAAGGGAAGTCAGGTCTGAGAAGGGAAGCCCGGCGTCCCCAACTTCAGGCCAGCAGGTGCATGTGCAAGCCACAGGTTTGAGAGGGAGAGCTCATTAGTTGGGTTCATGAAATCGTTAAGCATTGCCATGTCCATTTTTGAAGGGCTCCGAGCTCCAACAGGGCGGGTGCTTGTCCAGCAGGCAGGGCAGGATGAGAATGGTAGCTGATAGTGGTTTAGGATGGCGTTAGGCCCTCCATAGACTGCAAACATGCTTTGACTTATAAAGAAATAAATAAATAAAGAAAGCTACGCCCCGTGGGGGCGTGAGAGTTAATGAAACAGCGCAGCCTGGGCCGAAGCCACATTCGCGCCGTTACCGTGAGGAGAGGAGTCACATCATCATTGATTACGGCGGCTTGAGGTTCTGATTTGTTTTCCCACCGGTTTTAGCAGGTCCAGTGGGGCAGTATTCAATTCTTCGCCTCGTCTGCACGATGCTATGTAGGTATTACCCAGCTCTCAACTTTATTTTTGCTTGAACTGGTAGATTGCAATCGCAGATTCCAGATTACCAAACAGCAGAATCTCATGAAGTGTATCCCTGAGGCTTGAACCTTGGCAATAGTACGGTAGAGCGGCCAGGCTGCCCAGAAGCTCCATGTGCGGGTCCCCAACACCTCCGGCCGGAGAACCTCGGGCAGCTCCCAGCCTCTGAGACCTTCCCCCAACGTTAACCCGGTCTCAGACCCCAGCCACGCTCTGGAAGGCCGTAGCTGCCGTATGTAATTCAGCAGAACAGGCAATGAGTGGGAAAAGAAAATGAGATAAATGTCCCCCTGTCATCATCCTTTTTAGTTTTTCATTGCAAGGACTTTTTGCGGCACCTGGCTATGTTAATTCGGTTTGCACGTATATTATGAAAAGGTCCTGCTTGCACGTGGGTGGCATTGATCCAGTGCTATGCCATTGCACCGTAATTAAGAAATCCTGTTGGAAAATACGGTTCCTTGCTGATAATTGTAGCTGAATTTGCCTTGAAATTATGGTACCTGAAACTCAGCTACGTTATTCAGCCACCGTAAGGACCGTAATTGGCACAGCACTGCATTGAACCCTTGCTCTGCCTGGTCTCAGTCCAGAGTTTCAGCCACCGCGATTCCAAAAGAAAGAAAACTACCGCGATTCCAAGACTTGAGTCAGCTGATGCTGATGCTGATGGTGAAGGTCCTCTCTGACCGTATATTTGATTTGCCTTTCCTCAAAATGGACGTTGTTTGTTTTGGGTTGAGGGATCCATGGATTTTCTAATTATCGATTGTCGTCTGTCGATGCCAGTTTATCGTCGGAAATTAAGAGTTTTTGTCGATAACCCTGGTTGGTTGACGAGCTGGTTATCTGGACCCCACCCCGCGCAGACGCCACGCGGGCCTGCCCCTCCTACGCCGACGGCTCCACCCCCTCGCTGCTCCCGATGTGCCAGTCGAACGACATCGCTAACGGCCTCGCCTACTTGGTTCTGGACGAGGACTCGTCGGACGCGTACAACAGCGGGACGGACGAGGCGGCCGGAGAGAGCGACGACACACTCGCAACCTCGTGCGGCGGCAGAGGGAAACCGTCCACTCTCGCGCCGATCCTTCGCAGGCCGCCGGCGATCCCACCCGGCGGCACCGCGCCAGAAGCGTCGACGTCGGCGTCGGACCCCTATGGCTGCCTCCCGCAGCACAGCTCCTTGCCCGCACCGCACCGTCGTTCCCCCGGGGCGCTCTGCTCCCTGCAAAGGCTGCAAAGGGGCGGCCTGTCGAACGAGATGCCGGCGGGCTTCTCCCAAGAGGGTGCCGCTGAGGCACACTCAGGACCTGCAACCCACGCCTCATCTTCTCATGTAGGGGGTCTGGAGCTTTAGTCAAGACTGTCGTTTTACTTGGTGGTCCCTAGTCCTGTCGAGGACCCTGGTTTTGAAACCCTGTCGTCGGTGCCTTGACAACCGCAGAACCCGGTGGATACCCGGTGGATACCCGGTGGATACCTGGTGGATACCCGGTGCATACCCGGTGGATACCCGGTGGATACCCGGTGGATACCTGGTGGATACCTGGTGGATACCTGGTGGATACCTGGTGGATACCTGGTGGATACCCGGTGGATACCCGGTGGATACCCGGTGGATACCCGGTGGATACCCGGTGGATACCCGGTGGATACCTGGTGGATACCTGGTGGATACCTGGTGGATACCCGGTGGATACCCGGTGGATACCCGGTGGATACCCGGTGGATACCCGGTGGATACCCGGTGGATACCCGGTGGATACCCGGTGGATACCCGGTGGATACCCGGTGGATACCTGGTGGATACCTGGTGGATACCTGGTGGATACCTGGTGGATACCTGGTGGATACCTGGTGGATACCCGGTGGATACCTGGTGGATACCTGGTGGATACCTGGTGGATACCTGGTGGATACCCGGTGGATACCCGGTGGATACCCGGTGGATACCCGGTGGATACCTGGTGGATACCCGGTGGATACCCGGTGGATACCTGGTGGATACCCTGTGGATACCTGGTGGATACCTGGTGGATACCTGGTGGATACCTGGTGGATACCCGGTGGATACCTGGTGGATACCTGGTGGATACCTGGTGGATACCCGGTGGATACCTGGTGGATACCTGGTGGATACCTGGTGGATACCTGGTGGATACCTGGTGGATACCTGGTGGATACCCGGTGGATACCCGGTGGATACCTGGTGGATACCTGGTGGATACCTGGTGGATACCTGGTGGATACCTGGTGGATACCTGGTGGATACCTGGTGGATACCTGGTGGATACCTGGTGGATACCTGGTGGATACCTGGTGGATACCTGGTGGATACCTGGTGGATACCCGGTGGATACCCGGTGGATACCCGGTGGATACCCGGTGGATACCCGGTGGATACCTGGTGGATACCTGGTGGATACCCGGTGGATACCCGGTGGATACCTGGTGGATACCTGGTGGATACCTGGTGGATACCTGGTGGATACCTGGTGGATACCTGGTGGATACCTGGTGGATACCCGGTGGATACCCGGTGGATACTTGGTAAATACCCGGTGGATACCCGGTGGATACCTGGTGGATACCCGGTGGATACCTGGTGGATACCTGGTGGACACCTGGTGGATACCTGGTGGATACCTGGTGGATACCTGGTGGATACCTGGTGGATACCTGGTGGATACCCGGTGGATACCCGGTGGATACCTGGTGGATACCCGGTGGATACCCGGTGGATACCCGGTGGATACCCGGTGGATACCCGGTGGATACCCGGTGGATACCCGGTGGATACCCGGTGGATACCTGGTGGATACCCGGTGGATACCCGGTGGATACCTGGTGGATACCCTGTGGATACCTGGTGGATACCTGGTGGATACCTGGTGGATACCTGGTGGATACCCGGTGGATACCCGGTGGATACCTGGTGGATACCTGGTGGATACCCGGTGGATACCCGGTGGATACCTGGTGGATACCTGGTGGATACCTGGTGGATACCTGGTGGATACCTGGTGGATACCTGGTGGATACCCGGTGGATACCTGGTGGATACCTGGTGGATACCTGGTGGATACCTGGTGGATACCTGGTGGATACCTGGTGGATACCTGGTGGATACCTGGTGGATACCCGGTGGATACCTGGTGGATTCCCGGTGGATACCTGGTGGATACCTGGTGGATACCCGGTGGATACCCGGTGGATACCTGGTGGATACCCGGTGCATACCCGGTGGATACCCGGTGCATACCCGGTGGATACCCGGTGGATACCCGGTGGATACCTGGTGGATACCTGGTGGATACCCGGTGGATACCTGGTGGATACCTGGTGGATACCTGGTGGATACCCGGTGGATACCCGGTGGATACTTGGTAAATACCCGGTGGATACCCGGTGGATACCTGGTGGATACCTGGTGGATACCTGGTGGATACCTGGTGGATACCTGGTGGATACCCGGTGGATACCTGGTGGATACCCGGTGGATACCTGGTGGATACCTGGTGGATACCCGGTGGATACCCGGTGGATACCTGGTGGATACCCGGTGCATACCCGGTGGATACCCGGTGGATACCCGGTGGATACCTGGTGGATACCTGGTGGATACCCGGTGGATACCTGGTGGATACCTTGTGGATACCCGGTGGATACCTGGTGGATACCTGGTGGATACCTGGTGGATACCCGGTGGATACCCGGTGGATACCCGGTGGATACCCGGTGGATACCTGGTGGATACCTGGTGGATACCTGGTGGATACCCGGTGGATACCCGGTGGATACCCGGTGGATACCCGGTGGATACCCGGTGGATACCCGGTGGATACCCGGTGGATACCCGGTGGATACCCGGTGGATACCTGGTGGATACCCGGTGGATACCCGGTGGATACCTGGTGGATACCTGGTGGATACCTGGTGGATACCTGGTGGATACCTGGTGGATACCCGGTGGATACCCGGTGGATACCCGGTGGATACCCGGTGGATACCTGGTGGATACCCGGTGGATACCCGGTGGATACCTGGTGGATACCCTGTGGATACCTGGTGGATACCTGGTGGATACCTGGTGGATACCTGGTGGATACCCGGTGGATACCTGGTGGATACCTGGTGGATACCTGGTGGATACCTGGTGGATACCCGGTGGATACCTGGTGGATACCTGGTGGATACCTGGTGGATACCCGGTGGATACCTGGTGGATACCTGGTGGATACCTGGTGGATACCTGGTGGATACCTGGTGGATACCTGGTGGATACCCGGTGGATACCCGGTGGATACCTGGTGGATACCTGGTGGATACCTGGTGGATACCTGGTGGATACCTGGTGGATACCTGGTGGATACCTGGTGGATACCTGGTGGATACCTGGTGGATACCTGGTGGATACCTGGTGGATACCTGGTGGATACCTGGTGGATACCCGGTGGATACCCGGTGGATACCCGGTGGATACCCGGTGGATACCCGGTGGATACCTGGTGGATACCTGGTGGATACCTGGTGGATACCCGGTGGATACCTGGTGGATACCTGGTGGATACCTGGTGGATACCTGGTGGATACCTGGTGGATACCTGGTGGATACCTGGTGGATACCTGGTGGATACCTGGTGGATACCCGGTGGATACCCGGTGGATACTTGGTAAATACCCGGTGGATACCCGGTGGATACCTGGTGGATACCTGGTGGATACCTGGTGGATACCTGGTGGATACCTGGTGGATACCCGGTGGATACTTGGTGGATACCTGGTGGATACCTGGTGGATACCTGGTGGATACCCGGTGGATACCCGGTGGATACCCGGTGGATACCTGGTGGATACCCGGTGGATACCCGGTGGATACCCGGTGGATACCCGGTGGATACCTGGTGGATACCTGGTGGATACCTGGTGGATACCCGGTGGATACCCGGTGGATACCCGGTGGATACCTGGTGGATACCTGGTGGATACCCGGTGGATACCCGGTGGATACCCGGTGGATACCCGGTGGATACCCGGTGGATACCTGGTGGATACCCGGTGGATACCCGGTGGATACCTGGTGGATACCCGGTGGATACCCGGTGGATACCCGGTGGATACCCTTGATAACCTAAGAACCCTGATCGCCATGTGGGTAGTCTCGGCTGTTGAAGCGGCCACAAATCAGCCAGCCCTTGCATCCCTAACCGTGTGAACCCTCTCCACTCATGCATTTCCCTCGCCTCCTGTCTGTTCCTCTCCACCCAAGGATATTCTGCTTCGCCTGATGAAGCAAACGGATGATGTGACCATTGGCGTTACCCCTGCTGCTGCAACGGCTGTTGACAGTCCTCAAGATCTAGATACAGATCCTTCAGCAAGATCCAGGTCGGAGCCAGATTCGAAGTCAAGGAGCTTACCGAGTTTGAGCAATTTGGCCGTGACTCCACTCTCAAAGAGTCCAGGAGATCAGGTGGGAGCCAAAAGTGTGGAAGAGACCTGTGGTGAGAAAGAGATGACTGGAATGTTCTAAAGAGCAGGATGGAACACGAAGTGTGGAACGTACATGGAGATGAGGTGTGAAGTTTGGGTGTGGAAGAGATGAGGTGGGTTTCTGTAGAAAATGTGTTGAAGAGGACAGGAGATCAGGTGAGATGGAGAGAATTGGAATGCTGGATAGAGCAGTTAGGTACACAAAGTGTGGAGCGTACATGGAGATCAGGTGGGAACTAGATGTGTGGACAACATCGGGAGATTTGCTGGGGGCTATAGGTGAAATGCTTTGTGATAACACAGGTGTGGACAAGATGTGTAATGTGGGGAGATCAGATGTGGACAACAGATGAATGGGAGATCAGGTCGAGACGACTAGTACCAAAAGTATGGAACTCTTTCAGAGATCATGTGGGAACGAGAAGTGTGGACAAGTTCCGGACATCAGATCCATGCTGCTCACTCTCACTCCCTTGAATCCATCTCACTCTTCAATCACTCCCCTACTCCCTGCCCACACTCCTCTGCTTCCTGCTGCCCACCCACCCTTTGTACTGCTCCGTACTGCCTCCTGCGCAGCTGAATGTACTTCTCTCCAAGGTGGATCAGTGGCAGTACGACATGTTTGCCCTGGACGAGGAAACGCAGTCCCATGCGCTGTCAGTCCTTGGCTTTGCGCTCATCAAGCGGACAGAGGCCTTCAAGCGATTCAGGATGAATGAGGGCAGGCTCGCCAGGTAATTAATAGTGTGAGATGTGTCATTAAAGAATGACCAGTGTGGCCAACAAAATGTATATGGGCTGTCAAAGGTAGGGTGTTTGTACTTTGGCATCATAAGTGTGGCACATCTCATCAAGCGAACAGAGGCCTTCCAGGGATTCAGGATGAATGAAGGCAGGCCTGTCTGGTGATGAATGGTGTGATGTGTATGGGTGCCAGTAGTGTGATATGCCTCATTAAGCAAACAGAGGCCTCCTAGAAGTCCAGTGTCAACGAGGACAAGCCAGCCAGGTGATCAATAGTGTGATGTGGGTGGGTGTCAGCAGTGTGATATCATCATTAAGCAAACAGAGGCCTCCTAGAAGTCCAGGACGAACCAGGACAGGCTCGCCAGGTGATCAATAGTGTGATGTGGCATTAACGAGTGATGTGTGTCGTCAACACGGGTGTTTGGGTTGTCAAAAGTGTGACCCACCTGGTGCCCCTCTATTGCTGTTGTCGTTTTTGCTGCAGGTTCCTGATTGCAGTGGAGGCCGGCTACAGGAACAACCCGTACCACACATCAATCCATGCGGCGGACGTGCTGCGCACCATCCACGTGATTTCCACCCGAGGGGGGATTCTGGAGACCACGCACTGCTCCGACGTTGGTAGGTTTTGCAGCATCCTGTTGCATGTTTTGGTTATCGGCTGCAGGTGTTGCATGTTGTTGCAGATGTTGCAAGAAACTGCCTTACATATGCCGGTCATCTTGGGCATGCCTTTTTGATGCCTGGCCTTCGTACCTTCTTAAATCCCGAATCACAAACTTGCACTAACCTTCGTCAAGAATCTAGATCCTAATTCCCCAAACCTAGGTCATAAATAACCAAACCTAGATCCTAAATCCCCAAACCGAACCTTTAAACCCTGGGACATGCTCACTCCTTTCAGCCTTACATTGAGACCCTGCCCCCTGCCCCTGCCCCCTCCCTGCCTCTCCATCAGGTGTCATTGCGACATACCTGGCCGCCATCATTCATGACTTTGACCACCGAGGTATGTGAAATGTGTGACAGGAGTGGCAGATGTGATGTGGGTGACAGGAGTGACAGGAAGTGTGAACGGGCCTCCATGACGTACCTGGCTGCCATCATTCACGACCTTGAACCCCAGGGCATGTCACACATGTGACAGGGGGGTGACACGAAGTGTGATATGTGTGACGGGATTTTTGATGTACGTTACACGTTACATGAAGTATGGTACTTTAGTAGGGGGATTTTATCCAGGTCTTCCATCAGGATGTTAATCAAAAGAGAAGGCATGTGCCCTTCACTTAAAAAAGCCCCAGGGCATTCGGAAAAGAATTAGTGTCCATGCCATGATTGCCGCCTGATACCCACATTGGCCGCCTTGTAAGGCCATGGGGCACTTCAGATAAGTGAGATAACCCTCTTGGTGTATTTTTTCTCTTTCTTGGCTCTCCCATGTGTAGGCTTAAATACTATTAATATATTACGTATGGTAACGGCGCGGATGTGGCTACGGCCCCAAGCTGCGTTGTTTCCTTAACCTCCACGCCCTTATAAGGCATAGCTTTCTTTCTTTCTTACTATATTCCTTGACACTCACCCCTCCCTTTGGGGTCATCAATTTCTGGCTGTGTCCACGAAGTCTTATACAGGGTGGCAGGCCAGGAACAACCATAACAAACAGTTGCACCAGGAACAGCTAGAAAACGTGTTGCACCTGCAACAACAAACACGACAGCAACGGTGAAACCTGCCGCAAGTACAGAAGTACCGAAGTACACGACAAACTTGACTGTCACATGACGGATGCGCCTGTCTGGAACCCTAGACTTGTAACTCCAACCCAAACCCTGAATCTGATGTTTCCTACCATTCACCCAGGTGTGAACAACGAGTTCCTGGTCAAGACAGAGGATGAGCTGGCGCTGCGGTACAACGACCGGGCTCCAATGGAGAACCACCATGTGGCAGCAGCCTGGGCGCTGCTCAAACAGGACCAATTCAACTTCCTACGCACGCTGCCAGCTAAGGTGGGCAGGATATTGATACCAGGCATGTTTGTAATAATTTGAATAGAAGTACCGGAACCTTAAGGTTCGTATGGTACTGCACGGTACGGCATGGTTTATCAACTTCGTACGCACGCTGCCAGCTAAGGTGGGCTGATTGTGGATCCCGGCTAGATACCAGAGATGTTAATATAATAGAAGTACATGTGCGGTGCGGTTGGGGTGGTATGGTACAGGTTGGTGTTGGATGGTTAGGGTACGGTGTGGTGCAGTACTGTGCGGTACGGTATGGTGCGGTACAGTATGGTACAGTCCGGTACGGTGTATATTATTATCTGTGGTGGTGGCCTATGCTCTATTCCAATAGGACCCGTTCAATTTCCCTATGCCCATGCTTGCCCAGTTGGACAGGCCTAAGAGGGGCCACACATATGATATATGCTTGATGTCAAAGTGTATTTCGTAGTGGCCGGTCACTCTTTCCTCTCCCAACCACTCTTTTTTCTCCCACCCTCCTGTACATGTGTGCTGTTCCGCCCACGTGGCCCTCAAGGTTCAAAGCAACATATCGACCCCCCTCTCTTTGTCTGCAGCATGGTAGCACAATCCGGCTGAACCCGTGCCACATTGAGCCGTATCGTGGTACTTTGGTAGAACAATCCGGCTGAACTTGTGTCATATCATGCCGTATCATGCCGTATCGTGCTACCATGGTCTGCAGGTGCTTGAGGTGGTTCGCTCCATGGTCATTGACATGGTCCTCTCAACAGACATGAAGCAGGTAACCAAAGGGAATTCAAATGGATTTTTGAAATTTGAAACCCAGGATCTGAGATGCCTCTGCCTTGGGGTTACAAGGGGAGAAGTGTCCTGGAGCCTAATAGCATGTTCTTGTTTTGCATGCCCTGGTGCTAGTGCCATACTTTCGAGCTGGGGTACTTGCGGGACCTACCAAAATGAGCAGTCAAATCTGGCCTTGTCTCTTCACTCATACCTTACACAATGCCCATTATTTTGTCTGGGAAAGTGTGAACCAGGTGCTTGGAAGTGTGAGCCAACATTTTGTGGCAATGTCCATTCACAACTGTGAAGGCGTGATGCCCTTCCCATGAAGGCCGCGACAGGTCCCTCTTCCATCCTCCCCTGCACTGCACCATCTCCATTTCTCTTCCGCTTCCCTCGCGCAGCACTTTTCCTTCCTCTCGATCTTCAAGGCCAAGCTGACGACGTTCACCCCGCGCATAGCCAGGTAAGCAACGCCCTCGACAGCTGAAGGTTCAAACTACCTGCACACGGGATCGAGCTGAACCCTAGACCTAACCGTTCACCATAAACCCTGTACCTTAACTCTCCACCCTAGAACTAAACCCTTCATCATGGACCTTCTCCCTTAACCTGAACCCTTCACCCTCAACCCAAGACCTCATCCCTAAAATCTATAACCTAAAAATCCTATACCCTTACGCAAGCAAACGTTCCACCCTTTGGTGTGTACCCGCCGGGGTACTACCCGGTGAACCTAGCTCTGGACGTCGATGTTCAAACCTAACAAAAGTCCTGCCGACCGGCGTGCTAACTACCGGTAGTCTGGCCGTGACACATCCTTAGGGGGGCGAGCAACTGGCACATCGCAGGCGAAGAAAAAGCATGCGGGCAAAGCACCCTTTGACAGATATTTGAACGGAATGCGCAAACAGATGTTTTTAACCAAAAGAGTTTTTACATTTCAGCAAAAATATATTTCCACCCCCCACGGACTCACGCCACCGGCAGTTGACTTCGTAGAGTTGAAGGCCCTTTTGTGCCAACCACCCAAAGCGCAAACACCCAAAGCCCTTTGCAAAGGGGCGAGTCAGAGCGAGCCAGGGGGGACGGGGACCAGCCACCCTCAGGCTACCTTCTTGCCCCCCCTAAAAGAAAATGTTCTGAATGCACGACCTTCAGCTGCCTCTTAAAATGCCACGCTGCGGACTGCAGGTTTCCACCAGTCACCCGCTGCACCAACCCTACACAACAAAACTGACTGCCCCCCCTGCTCCCCTCGCCTGCCCCTGAAGTATTGATGTCACGTCCTGACGGAACCGCCCCCTTTGCCTGGCCCTATCGCCACCCCGCAACCGCTCAGCAACTAGTCCCAATTTCTCCATAAGCGGCCCACACCAGCGGAGCTGCAGCTGACTCAGAATTCAGATCGATTAGCCACCCATTACCCATGCGCTAAACACAAGGTGTCTTCACACACCCCTTGCCTGCCCCCACTGCCGCCCCCCTTGCCTGCATCTACTGCCGCCCCCCTCGCCTGCCCCTTCTGCCGCCCCCTTGCAGCGGCCCTGCATCAAAGCGCTCCATAATCCACTCACATCAAGTGGCCTTACTGCAGGCCTAAGAATTAAGTTTCCTGAACCCTTGGCCGTTTTGCCCCCCCTTCCCCTCCCCTAAGCCCACCCCCCTTCCCCTTAACCCTCCCTCCTAAACCTACAGTCGTTTCCCCCTCCCCCTACTTTGCCCCTACCTACCCCTCCCCCACCCCTCCTTGCCTCTAGCTCCACCCCCCTTCCTTTGCCCCTACCCTGCCCCCCCCCCCCCATTCTCCTTTGCCCCCACCCCCCCTTGCCCCCCTCCCCCTCCCCCACTAAACCCTTCCCCTCCCCTAAATCCCCCCCCTTAAACCTATAGCCGTCTTCCCTCCCCCTCATTTGCCTATCCCCTCCCCTTCCTTTGCCCCTTCCCCCCCCCACCAAACCCTCCCCTTCCCCTAACCCCCTCCCCTTTAACCTATCCCCTCCCCGTCCCCTTCCTTTGCTCCTTCCCCTCACCAAAAACTCCCCTTTCCACAAACCTCCCCTCTAAACATATAGCCGTCCCCCCTCCCCCTCCTTTGCCTCTACCTCCATCCCCCTCCTTTGCCTCTTCCCCCCTTTCCCTTAAACCCTCTCCCCTAAGCCTACAGCCATCCCCCCCTCTTCCCTCCCCTACCTCCACCCCCCCCCGCAGCCGTCCCGTATCAAACCGCTCCGGCTCCATCATAGACCCCCACCAGCTGACACGCAGCGGCAGCGTGGGGACAACGGGACACGAAGGGGAGAGACACGTGGCCAACTTCAAGATGAACGCAGCGCTGGCAGGCCTGCGTCACGTACGTTGGGCAAGGGGGGCAAGTTGCTGATCTGGCTCAATATTCCCACAGCCCCCACCTGGGTCCCCATACACCTCTCATCAACTGCTGCAGCCCCCACTCCCCCATCGGCTCCATGCTCACGCTGCCCCCACTCCTCATCTGGCCCAATGTCCCTGCACTCTTTCCGCCATCCCCTCAAAGCTCCTCTTATGCCCCGCCTCACCTGCTGCCCCCACTCCTCATCTGGCTCAATGTCCCTGCACTCCCCGCTGGGTTTAGGGCTTTAGGGCTCAGGGTTCATCCCTTTCCATGTCACACCTGCTGCTGCCCCTACAGGGCCACTCGTCCCGGATAATGCGTGGATTGCGGTCCTCCGACAGCACTAGCGGCCATGCCTCCCCGCGCTCGAACGTGACGCAGTCGCCCTCCCCGCTGGGCGCCCACTGGCTTGCCGGCGAGGAGCGGGGGGCCGCGCCGCCCCCGGCCTCCCTCGCATGGCCAGGCCCGAGCTCTCCGAACGTGCGCGGTCTCCACAGCGGACCAGGCAGTGGACCCATCATCCCGACCAAGCTGTCGGTATCGGGCAACGCCGTGCCACCAGCGGCAGTGCCGGTGGGGACCTGTGTCGGTTTGTGTGGGTGCTGAGTAGGACTGGTTCTGAAACATGAAACAAGCACTGGTCTGCTTCCCGATTGCACTCCATCCTTGAGGACCGGTACTGGGCAGGAACTACGCAACGTGAAAAGCCTGGAAAACGTGAAGTTCTTGGGGATCGAGACTTTTGCGTGCCCGCAGCAGCAGGCTTTTGAGGGGTGGGGTGGGGTGGGGTGGGGTGGGGTGGGGTGGGGTGGGGTGGGGTGGGGTGGGTAGTACTGGACAAATAGTTTGCATTTCTCTGTATACAACTGTCGAGCTCCGAAGCCAGAAGTAGGAACAGTGTGTGAGCCTTGAAGTCTGTCACAGATCCCGAAGTGCTAATCATTCGCTTTACCGGATAAAACTGAATCAAGCTCCAGCTATCCTCCTGGGACCCCGATTTTATTCTTGGTGCGAACCGCACGTAACGTCGGGGGCCCCAAATTAATTCGCGGTGTTACAAAACTAACACTAGCATGAGGACTGCACCCTAGATCCAGAACTTGGCACGGCAGATGAGCCCTCTACCCAGAACTAGGAAAACATCAAGTGGGCCACCTTGGGCCAGGGGCAGCAGCCACCATCGCCGTTGCAACAGCTGTTGGTGGCTTTGCTGCATGTTGCGGTCGATGCAGCAACACCTAGGTTGGCTCTTGGGTATTTCTGCGGGCGTTGCAACACCTGGTCTTGTTCTTGGTGTTGCAACAGCCAGTGTTGCAGGTGTACTGGTGCAGAGAGTGTGCATGTGTTACACAAACAAGGCTGGCAAGCTATATTTAATGTTTCAGGGTGTATTGTTTATTTATAGATATATTTAATGTTTCAGGTGTTGCAGATTTAACAGATGGCTGGAGCTGGTGGTACGCTAGAACCACGAGAGTCTTCACCTCTTTGACGCACATGTCATGTTGTATATGTAACGCTGATGGTGGGAAGGATGGCTGGAACTATGCTTCACATGCTCCACATAATTCATAAGAGGGTGTATGCATGACTGCATGTGTAGGCTGGCAAGGCTGGCAAGCTGTATTTGATATTCCAGGTGCTCCAGATTGTCGGTTGCCTGGGGTAGCTAGGCCCAAGGCTGTGCGCTCCTCTTCAGGAGCAAGTCATGACCCTCACAAGCCCTTGAATTGTTTAATGAAATCCCCTTGTTGTTGCCCTTTGTCCCCCGCCTCTCCGCGCGTTTTTCCGCTGCCTGAGATGGCCAGCACGCGCAACTGTGCACAAGTCAGGGTATGGCCTCTACGGGTCCTAATCATTAATAAATCAATCATCCGTATTGAATTTTGGTTTCAATTTATGCCAATTAAGTATCTTGGCACTTGATTTCTTTGCCATTTTTTTTGATTTTGGTATCCATGTGTGCCCCTCTTTCCCTTCCCGCAGAGCTTTCTTCTACCAGAGACGAATCGGCCTTCATTCCTCCACTCGTCCTCGGGAGGTGGCCAGGACTCCTTCAAGGCCCACATCATCCCCGAGGATCCGCCTGCCCCTCCTTCCTGGGATGAAGAGGGGCGATTACTGGCGATGCAGGTAACAGCTGTGGCTGCTGTTGTTGTTGCTGTTGCTGCTGCTGCTTCTGTTGTTGGTGTTTTATTTTTGTCGCTGTTTTGTTTAGCCGTTGTTCTTGCCGTTGTGTTTCTGCTGTTGTTGCCTAAAGGCACTAAAAAAACCAAGATGTGTGTCCCGCTCACTCTCTTTATAGCTGTGCGCTGTGGTCACACTTCCAAACGCTGCCCCCCTCCCAACACAAGGAAGTGTTGCCCTGACATAAATCTTCCTGTTTGACCATCACCATTCCTCATACTTCCCATTCTGCCCCGCTCCCATGTGTGCTTGTTTGAGACTTTGCCAACCCTTGGCTGTCAGCATGCCTCATCAAAACAGCATCTGCAGCACCGCATCATACCTGTGACATGCTTGCTTGTTTGCAACATCTGGAACAACATACGCAACATCAACAGTACTTGCAACATATTTACATATGCAACATTCGCAACATACGCAACATCAACAGTACTTGCAACATATTTACATATGCAACATTCGCAACATGCGCAACATCAAAAGTGCTTGCAACATGTTTACATATGCAACGCTCCCCCCTTCCCCCCTGGTTCCAGATGGCTCTCAAGTGGGCTGACCTGGGTCACTTGGCCAGTCCCCGCGAGGTGCACATGCGCTGGGTCAAACGACTGGAGGAGGAGATGTTCAGGTGGGGGGCAATGGAGGAACTAGAGGTTCAAGTGGGGGGATGAAATCATGAAATGTTATGAGTGGGTGTGGATTTAAGGGACTGGATGTGGGATCAAGGTAACAGGGGGCGACGAGATGTTCAGTTGGGGCGAGTGAAAAACATTTTTGTTAAAGCAGATGTGAAGTTGAGGGACTTGGTGTGGGATGGTAAAAGGGGGGAGGTGAGATGTCCAGGTGGATAGGGATAGGTGGGTATCTAGGACGTGGTGTGGGATCTACCGATGGAAATATGTTCAGGCAAGGCTGGATAATTGGGACATGGTTTTGGTTCAAGGATGAGAAGATCTTTAGGAGGGTTCGTGGGTCTGGCTCATATCGATGCTCCTCTGTGGCGCCTCCTTGTCCTCAGGCAAGGCCACTTGGAGCAAGGGCGAGCACCCCTGTCGCTCCTCTTTCACAGATTCCTTATTCACGGCAGGATACACACATTCTTCATGGTAATGGCGCGGATGTGGCTTCGGCCCAGGCTGCTCTGCTTCCTCAACTCTCACGCCCCCCACGGGGCGTAGCTTTCTCTCTTTCAAACGTTATTGTACCATCTCCCCCCTGTCAGTCAAGGCGACCTGGAGCAGGGACAGGGCCCGTAATGAACCCAGCACGCTGAACCGATGGAATCTCTCACAGACAAGGCGATCAGGAGCAGGCCTGTAGTAAAGATATCTTCCTGAACCCCCTCTTGCAGGCGAGGCGATCAGGAGCGGGTGCATGGTGTGACAGTCAGCCCTCTCATGGACTCGCAATGGAACCCTGAAATCTCTCACAGACAAGGCGATCAGGAGCAGGCATGTATTAAACATATCTTCCTTAACCCTCTCTTGCAGGCAAGGCGATCAGGAGCGGGTGCATGGTGTGACCATCTCCCCTCTCATGGACCGGCGCAAAGGGCAGGGCATCACCAAGTCTCAGAGCGGGGTGAGTGTATCTGTTGAGGCGAGATTATTGAGCTAGGGATCAATGTTTTATACGGTCGAATATTAGAGTTCCTTTTTTGGCTACGAGTCTACTTTTGACGAGCCGCCCTCGGCCGCCAAAGGCCCGATTATGCCCAAACCTGGACCAGCCTACAACTGGTGGCTAGGGCAGCAAGGCTGGCCACACATCGGGCCTCCGGCCAGCGGCCTGAGTGTAGCTGACATGTACAGTAGCTGAAACATGAAAAATGCACTGCCGAATACCCTTGAAAGGGAGTAGGCACGCGGGCCATCCCAAGGCACCAATCACGCAGTCTCTAGGCAGGGTGAGTGTAGATGCTGGACTACAGTTCAATTTGAGGGGGGAGGGCGCTTGGGTACTTGGAGGCTTCATGAAAATGGTTGGCTGTTGCATCACGAAGCCTCAAAGTGGGTGGTTGAGTGCATGCTGCATGGACAGAGCAGATCTAGACATGGCGGATCAAGGCATGGCAGATCTAGGCATGGCAGATCTAGACATGGCGGATCTAGGCATGATGGATCTAGGCTTTAGGATTAACCTTAAATAGGGGTGGGGCTGCATGTATCAGAAAGAAAGAAAGAAAGCTACGCCCCGTGGGGGGCGTGAGAATTAAGGGGAAAACGCAGCCTGGGCCAAAGCCACATCCGCGCCATATCATGCCGATAAAGGTACACATGCTTTACGCCCATATGTTGAATTGATCATCTAAACTCTTTTCGATCAATTGGCAATGGGGCAGTCCTGGGCATGTGGTTTTAAAACCCACATGTTGTGAAGAGGTATCTTGGCACCGAGGGCATAGATGAGCAACAAGGGCAGACCTTTTTTACAATTTGTCCCTCTGACTAGGCAGAAAATGCCCAGTTCAGTATATAGAATAGAAGAAGCAAGGGCGGTGGGGGAAATTGGATTGCTTCTCGTGTAGAGGTTACGTCCATATGCCCACTATTTATCTTTCCTTCCCCTCATGCTCCCTCACTTCCACACATTTGTTTCGCCCCCAGTTATTTTGCTTTGATGCGTTGCCTGTGCGCCAGGCACTCGTCTGAGCCTTTTCCTCCTCCTTTCTCGCTTTCACACATACCCCCCCCAGGTCTTCAGTTTTGTTGAATGGCCTGTGCGCCAGGCACTTGTCCAAGCCCTCCCCCTATGCTCTCTCACTTTCCTTCTCACTCTCACTTTCACACATTTGTTTCTTGCCCTCCAGTTCTTCAGCTTTGTGGCGCTGCCCATGTACCAGCCGATGGTGCAAGCCTTCCCTTCCTGTCTGCCTCTCTTGGAGGCTGTGAAGGAAAACTATGCGCACTGGGCCGAAAAAGAGAAGGTGGCTGTGGTGGATCCTGAAACATCCTCCAACTAACAGATCTGCCAGTGTGGCAGAATCTGTGTTAGTTGCTGCAGCCACCCCGGACTGACGGATCTGTGGTGGATCCTTCAACCACCACCAACTGATAGATCTGCCAGTGAGGAGGGATATGTGGCAGATGCTGCAGCCACCTCCAACATACGGATCTGCCATCAAGGCAGGATCTTTGGTGGATCCTGAAACCGCCACCAACTGATGGATCTTGCAGTGACGGATCCGAGCCAGACTGCCAGAGAGATCTGCGGTGCTGTACTGTACTGTGGAGGCTACCTGGGGCCTGCCAACCAGGAATCGTTCATACATAGGGGGCCTGCCGATCAGGCTTCGTTCATACATAGGGGGCCTGCCAACCAGGCCTGTGCATACACTAGAGGCAGTTGTAAGATACCAATTGGGATGTGGGAGTTACAGGAGCACGGCAGCTTGGATCACTAAGCAGCGGAAATGGAGGAGCAGCTTTCGCGGAATGGGGCCATCATGAAGCATCCATTAGTTGTGACTATGCCATGGTGAAACAGCCAGTGCAGGGCATCCATTAGTTATTTAGCAGCTGTTGCGAGGCTGCAGCCTTGCCGGGCAGCAAACATGGTGCGTTATCCATGCATTTTAGACCAGTATTCACACCGCGCCGGGGGGAGGTGTGGAGAGTCCTGGATCTCGTCCCAGGGGGAGATGTGGAGAGGCCTGGACCTTCCAAACACGGGGGCAGGAGGACGGGGGAGGACTAGACAACATCTTCTCTCAGGACCTGAACCTTCGCATGAATTGCACAATTGTTGTGGATCAGGTATGGACTGCACAAATATTGCGGATCAGGTGTGGACTGCACCCCGCTTGACCGCACCGCCATGAGACTGCGATGCGGTGCGAAACCTTTACCATCCTAGCTATGTGTGCACCTCATTCGTTATGGTTGCGCCGTCTTGGTATAGATTCGATGCTTGCTGCTGGTGCGTCTCATGACCTTGCTGTCACAAAGTACGATGCGGTGCCGACCGTATGCATACAAAAAATACATAAACACGATATCAGTATGGCGATCTGGTGCTTGTCTTTTGCTCGCCACCTGGCCAGGATATCGTAGGGGCAACCTGATCCTGACCATTAACACACTTCAGAAGTCATAATTATGTCATAACTTCATCATTCCTCCCCTATCATCGCATGATTCCAATCACCGCCATCAAAAATATGCGATGTTTTTTTATCTATCACCTCATGACTAGACCGTTCTGGGGGAAATCTATTTGCCATCATGAGAAGTACGATGCAAATGGCTGTGAATTATTATATATATATATCTTGTGGGGACAGCCGCCACCCCAGTATATTCTAGATCTCTGGATCCTATTCTTAATCCATTTCTCAATCTCATGTCGGACCTATTCTCGATCCCAGTCCGGGTTCTCTTCTGGTCTGTTTTTTGTCGCCTCTTCACCTACATTTGTGTTTTTAGTGCCATGCTATGTCAGAAGATGTTCTACCTAAGTGGGCTTCCTGAAATGCAGGAACCAGATGTTCCTTCTGTATAGGATTTTGCAATGCGGAGTTACTTTTTATGTGGGAGGTAGGGGCAGTGGACGCGCACCAGCACCCACTCATGCATTCTTTTTCAAGGATTCACTGTTTCTGTGCTAGGTCCAACCTTGGCTCTTGGCCTGATATCCAGAATGACATATTCCTGTTGCGTTCTCTTATAATCCCACTTTCTGGAATATTGCAGCCACTTTCGCTGGATGTGCCCGACTCTGAATGTCATTTAATTAGTTTCGAGTGTTTCCGTTTTGCTTAGTAGCAGCAGGTAGCAAGAGGAAAGGGCAGGGAAGTAACACGTGGCTTGTAATGGGTAGTGTCTTCGGCTTGTATTTCAGCGCCTAATTTGATGCATGGGCAGCACTTTGACACCGTCATCATCTGGAACTAAAGGGCGATGTCACACGACGTATTGCGGTGACCGTGCAAACTCTGTAGCTGTCCGTTGCTGATGCAACATACTTCCACAACCTCAAAATTCAAATATATAGGGCTTGCATCGTCACCGTGGTGCCCACTTAATTATACTTTTCACGCGGTAGGCTTTACCTGCTCGTGCAGACTTCACATCTTCTTTTATCCGCAAAAACATTCAGTTCACTGCAATACAAAGTGAGGGCTTAAACGCACACCTGCGAATAAGCCCCCCCCCTCCAGATACGCGCTTCCTCAGCCTGTGCCCCAAGTATGCTGCAGCAACCCATGCGTACTTCGATACGTGGCATCACCACTCCCAAAATATAGCTAGCTAGCTAAAAGCTGAACCACGTTAATGAGGCAATCATCGTCAAGCGTTTCCCAGCTCAACCCAAACAAGAGATCGCATCCTTCCTCAAATCACAGTAGTCCAGCAGGAGTAGCAGCGATAGCGCCTGAGGCCACCTAGTCCATCAAAGGCTAAAGGATGATCGGTTGCAACAGGCGTCCCTGCCAGTCCCGTAGGTCAATGGCATTACTGACACCTCTGGGCCCGGCTCAAAAAGGCTCGGCCGCGAGGGCGCCCAACTGTCCCGTTGGAAGAAAAGAACCTGAAGGTAAGAGGGAAAGAAGGAGAAGAACACAAAGGATAAAGAAATACCCCCCCCCCCCCAAAAAAAAGGAAAAAGCAGCTCAAAGTATCTTTGCCCCTTTCAAGCCTATTCTCCAAGAAGGCAAAGAAAAGCAGAGAGAAGAAAAGCAACAAATCTAGGCCTCGACAAAGCATACACCGTCCTTTCCAGTCCCGTAAATGCCATACTCTCCTATCAGAGATATCTTTCTATAGATAGTCTTGCAGTGCAGTTTTTACAGATTTCTTTCTATGGAGTATGGATATATCGTATTAGTAGTTCCTTTCATTTATATTTCCATAAATCTAACGGCATTAGTATGAAGTACCTTCTCCATCTTAACACCGAAAGATGGAAACAACACAGGGGGCAAGACGAAAGAAAGGAGGGAAAAGTGGTAAAGAAGGAGAGGAGCACAAAGGAAAGAAAGGGCCCAGAGGTGTAACGCCATTGACATGTAAGCAGTGTTTCACACGCGTTTCATGGCTGTGCCTCCCTACACTCTGGAGGGCGTCAAGGCAGGAAGGGCCATAAATGCTTTACGTGCAGATCCATGGTAGAGTACCACAATGCAGGATTGTACAGTTTTCAAATTCCGTTTGCTGCCCAAAACGCGGGACGTCTCTCGAGAGGGGGGGGGGGGGCAAAAAACAACTAAAAACACCCATCCTTGAAATGTACCGGTCTAGAGCTTGACGAGAGCTTTCCATATATTGTCTTGACATGATTTTTGGCCCAATGGTGACTGAGGTACAGAGGGCCAAACAATGAGGATTTCGTGGATTTCCCAAAGCTTATTTTGCGAATAACATCTATCTCAGCCCCGAGAAAAATGCATGGTATAAAGATCTCAATGCATAGGCTAAGGCCAGGGTTTCCAACGGTCGAGCCTGAAATGTATCCTTGCTGTGATACATCCTCGTCGTTTGCCGTCAGCCATGAAATGCGCCACTGACAGTAGCTAGGCAGACTTGCCGTAATCAAGAGGGCCCCTCTCTGAAAGCGCGTCCTCGGCGTACTCAGCAAGGGGCCTGCCAGTCCGTCATTAAACAGTCAAATATCCAGTGGATAATACAAAGGGTGCATGGCCTGCCAGTGGGAAATCAAAAGGGTTCAGGGCCTGACAGTGAGAAATAAAAAGGGTTCAGGGCCTGCCGGTGGGTAATCAAAAGGGTTCAGGGCCTGCTGGTGGGTAATCAAAAGGGTTCAGGGCCTGCCAGTGAGAAATCAAAAGGGTTCAGGGCCTGCCAGTGAGAAATCAAAAGGGTTCAGGGCCTGCCAGTGAGAAATCAAAAGGGTTCAGGGCCTGCCGGGGGGTACTCAAAAGGGTTCAGGGCCCGCCAGTGAGAAATCAAAAGGGCTCAGGGCCTGCCAGTGAGAAATCAAAAGGGTTCAGGGCCTGCCGGTGGGTAATCAAAAGGGCTCAGGGCCTGTTGGTGGGTCATTAAAAGGGTTTAGGGCATGCTGGTGGGTATTCAAAAGGGTTCAAGGCCTGTCAGTGGGTAATCAAAAGGGTTCAGGGCCTGCCAGTGAGTAATCAAAAGGGTGCAGGGCCTGCCGGTGGGTAATCAAAAGGGTTCAGGGCCTGCCGGTGGGTCATCAAAAGGGTTCAGGGCCTGCCGGTGGGTCATCAAAAGGGTTCAGGGCCTGCTGGTGAGTAATCAAAAGGGTTCAGGGCCTGTTGGTGGGTAATGTAAAGGAGTCAGGGCCTACTGGTGGGTAACTTCAAGGGTGCAGAGCCTGCCAGAGGGTGATGAAAATGAGACAGGGCTTGCCGATGGGTACTTAAAATGGGTCAGGGGCCAGCTGAATAACACAGAATACCTGGCCAGGATTCCCTGCCAACCAAACTCATTGAGGCAAAGAGGGGGCAGCAGGGGGGCGAGTAAGCGGCAGATATGGTGTACTGCATCATACGAGTCAGCGAGGGACCTGTTGTGTGGGTCATACCAACGTGTGGGGCCTGCTGTTTGGGACAAACGTGGGTGCTTATGCTGGGTTGCAAAAAATGTCCCATGCGCCATCTTGTGATCTCCCAGGGAGTTGTCAACAAGAACAGGCCCACTGCACCCCCACCTGCCATCGATAGCATGCAGCGACACACGGTAGGTGAGTGGACCATCCAGTAGCGCCACACAGCCTCCATTGGGCGACCATGACAGCTCAGCGGCATTTGAGTTGGATGTTGGGAAATGGTGCAGCTGGGACCAGGAGGCCGTGTCGTAATCGCTGACATGGTCCTGACATCAGAACCGCTGATGAGGGGGGAAGAGGAGGGTGCAGGGTTGAGGGTTGAGAGTTGAAGGTTTGGAAGTGCTGCAGCTGGGTGCATGAAGCCATACCCTAAACACTGACAGGGGCCCGACAATCGTACTGCTGAGGGAGGGCGGAGAGTTGAGGGTTGTGTATGAAAACGTGCAAGTTTGGAAGCACTGTTGTAACTGGGTGCATGATATGAGACTGTGCCGGCAAGCCGTTCACACTGGCATGGTCCCAACATGTATACCGCTAAGGGAGGGGGAGGAGGGCGCAGGGTTGAGGGTGCAGACTTCGAGGATTATGAGTGCTGCCTCTGGAACCACAAGGAGGTTTTGTATACTCTGACATGGTCTCAATGCTCGTACTGAGCGAGTGGCTGGAGGGCTCAGAGGGCTTTATGATTTAGGGTTGGAAGCGTTGCAGCTTTAACCACAAGGCAGCACAATGATCACTGGCATGGTCTCCGCATTCGCACCGTTGAAGGGGTTGGAACTCGGAAGGGAGGTCAGGGTTGAGGGCTAAGGGTCTACGGGGAGCGAGGAGGTTGGAAACAATTCAGTTGCATGGCTGATCTGCTCCACTTGGTCGGCTTGGACAGTCTCCTCGAGCTTGTTCTGTTTGCAATAAAAGCTGATCCTTAGGTTTGCGGTTTACCTAGTTTACCTCCCCGCGGCTGCCCTCCTCCTCTCTATCAGCCTTGATATTACCACTTGACGAGCTATTGCTCCCTTGCCTGCTGGCCTGAATGTCCTCATGGGATGGATCCATGCTTATGACAGGAGACAGAAGCCTTGAGGAGTTGGATAGGTTGGCGTACTGGTACTTGGAGAGGGTTTTCGCCTGGCTGGGGCCTGGCTGGGGGGCCCATGTCAGAGGCTGCCTAACCCGGGGGCATGATGAGGGAATCGAGGAGGCTTTATACCACCTATCCAGGTCCGAAATGAGCTTGACGCGGCAGAGATGGGAGGGGCTGGGAGCAGTGTCGAGTCGTTTAAATGTGGATGCTGACATCAGATGTTTGGTGCACCTTCAACAAAGCCACGGCCTCATTAACACCCAATCGGCCGTGTGGATGCACGCGCGAGCGCACTTCGCGCACATGATTAACGTCATATGATGGCAGTATTGCTTTGTCAGCCGCAGTGCGTCTGGGAGCGTCGCTGGTGCGGCGTAGGGCCCGTTGCCATGCGGTGCGACGAGGGGGTCGATGCCCATAAAACGCGAGCTCAGCTGCATCTACCCGTCCTAGAAGACCCGTCCTAGACAAGCCCCCGACTTCAAGACAGGTTTACCTAAAACATCGGTCGCCTCCGTATTGGCCATTCAAGTCCTCCGTCAAAAAGTCCTCCATGTCTGCCGTTCAATACGTATACATGCTAGCTGCGTCAGAACCCGGCCTAGCCTCGCTCACCCGTTCGATCGGCGGCCTACGCATTGCATTTGTCATCCTCCAACGCAACTGCGGCATCAAGAACATCCACTTCTACACAAGTACCCAGCATCGCCTCTGGTGAGCGGCCCGGAAATAAACATGACTGCCATTTAAGTGAATTTGACCAATGCATGACTATGCATGATGAGTGATGAAACGCATGCATAATGGCATGTGGATATGTCAGAGCCTGAGGACTCTGGCTTCCAGTTCTTTTCATACATATGTTTGACCCATACTTCAGTGTATGATGAAAACATCGTGCACGCCAGCCTACGACCGGCCCTTGTTTGTTTTATCCGGTGCTTCGGTACGGGTCGCTTGGCCCGACGTTTGACAGGTCGACAGCTTCAGGGCTTTGGGGGCTTCTAGCACGTCAGCCAGCACCTCCTCCCGATCAAACGACCCACCACCGACGTAAGGAGCCTCAGCATCGCAACTTGCAAACAAAATACTCGGATCATTCTAGGATCGATTATTTTCTGTCGCTAACGTTGAATGAAGCCTCCAGATCCGAAGCCTTCCGGAGATGACCCCCTGGCCAGTTCCTGGCCACATGAAACGTGATGTGGCGATTGGGGGATTGGGGATTGGCGATCCGGAACGTCAGCAGTCGTCATCACCTTTCATTCCGTACCACCCCCCATGATGGAGGTTCACGCTCCGGCCACGGGACTGGCACAACTTTCACCGAAGTAATCGCAAAAAATGCGCGCTATCCGACGTCTGGCAAGCCAATAGGCCGGCCCCGTCTCCGAAAAGCCGTTTTAGTGCCGGAAACCATACCCGGTGGTCATACGTCTCGCCAATGCCACGCAACGGGCCCTACACGTTTGTACAGACGGACTCGCGGAATTTTTCTGTTTCTCGTGCGCCCAATGAGGCAGCAAACGGCTGCGTCTCCAATGTTTGCCTATGTTTGGTACGGGAATAGTAATCGCCGTACCGTTGGTGACTGGCGTTACGAGGGGAAAAGAGGGAAACATCTCTAAACTCTTCTAACATTTCAGCCTCCCCCCTTATTTTCTAGGCGGTGCTCAATCGAACTCTTTTGCACCCACGTAACCCACGTCATGTCATGGCTGGGGCTTATCTTCTGCACTATTGGATTCATTATCACGCCACTCTCTTGTGGTTGTGTGCTAGGTGCTTGTCCAGGGGGTCATTGGTTTTCGCTTACCGTCATAGAGTGTCTAGTGCCTGCACCGTTTTATGGGCATACCGTATGTCCCGTGCATCAAATAAATGTGATGCTCTGCTGGACGACTGTATAATCTCCACAAAACTGCACATTTGTTTCTCTCAATTTGAATACCGTAGTCACGGACGTGTTTCGTTGTTTTCGAATTTCGTTGTTGCTTAACAAGTCGCTGTTTTGGCGATTATTTTGATTCGTTGCCCCTTAACGTGAAAAATTCCAACCAAAAACATCTTCACAGTCGATTCCGTTGCTCCCTGAAGAACGATCAAAGCAGCGAAATACGTCCGTGACTGTCAAGGTATTTGATGGGAACCACACTCCCTCATTCTTTATCTGCATCTCCAGATCGCACAGCCTGGCCAGAGCCTGGCCATTTCTTTTAAGGTTTTTTGGTGGATGCATACAGACGGTGCATGCATCCGATTCGCGCACAGACATTGCAACACCGATTGCAGCTTATTTATGTGGCTTTTTGCATGAATAGTTGACCGACAGGACGGCCATTCATACATAAAGCGTCATTGGTTTACATTTATCTGGAGAGTCTGAGTGAGTGTTTTACATTGGCTTGCAGTACCTCAACCCCACTCGCTTGTTGAGCAAGGGAGACAAGACACGGAGACAAGACCAACTGATCGAAGAAAGTGGCCTTACCATCACCATGACCTCATTCGCATCCACCGAGGTAACCGTGGCTATCAGAACAGATGCATCTGCGTCTCCTTCCCCTAGCGAGGACCCAGCCATCTTGACCAGCCTCCAAGACCTCAACACGGACATCCTTGGCAGCATCCTCAGCTATGCAGACGCATGGCTCTGCAATACTTTAGCCCCCTCTGAATATGGTGCCCGTCAAACCCGGGTACAGTATGGAGCTTGGCGGGTGTGCAAGCTTTGGCGCGACTGCCTCCGAGCCTGCCCCATTAACCTAGCTCGTGCCATGGTGGCAGTACACGGTCCTGACCAGGCCCTTATGAGGGCTGTGGGCTGCAACAGTCAGGAGTATGACAATGTGGAGATGGTGAGGCTTATGCTCAATCTTGGTGCACAGGCAGACTCCAGGAATGGGCAGGCATTGGTCAGGGCAGCCGGGCGTGGAGACCATGCGGTAGTGCAGCTGTTGTTGGGGTTGAGGGAGCATGCCCCCCGAGCGGACTGCCAGGGTGGGCAGGCACTAAAGTGGGCGGCCATAAGAGGACACGATGCGGTGGTGCGGCTATTGTTGGGGTGGAGGGAGCATGCCGCCCATGCTGACTGCCAAAATGGGAGGGTACTGCGTATGGCAGCCGAGAACGGCCACGATGCGGTGGTGGGGCTGTTGTTGGGGTGCAGGGAGCATGCCCAACGTGCTGACTGGCGGAATGGGGAGATACTGATATGTGCTGCCATGAACGGCCATGAGGCCGTGGTGCGGCTGTTGTTGGGGTGGAAGGAGCATGCCCCCCATGCTGACTGCCAGCATGGGGAGGCACTAGTGAGGGCAGCCTGGAGTGGCCACGAGGCGGTGGTGCGGCTATTGTTAGGTTGGAGGGAGCATGCCCCCCGTGCTGACTGCCAAGATGGGACTGCACTGGTGAGGGCGGCCATGAGAGGCAACGAGGCGGTGGTGCGGCTGTTGCTGGATTGCCGTGAGAATGCACCTCATGCGAACTGTCAGGGGGGGCGGGCACTGTACTGGGCTCACTTGAATGGTCACACAGCTATCCTGCAGTTGTTGCGGGAACGTGGCGGCGTGTTGCCACAAAAATAGGAGACATCATGTCATTGTGGAGGTGAAATTGTTGGTCTGACCTATGCAAGAATCCTGAGTATCCCAAGTTTCCAGAGTATACTGAGTATCCCAAACATCTCGAGTATCCTTAGTATCGGTATCCCAAGCATCCTGAGTATCCTGAGTACCGGCACTCCGACTATCCTGAAGCACCAGAGTATCGTGACCATCCTGAGTGCCAGAGTATCTTTCCTATGTCTGACGTATGCAAGTATCGTGACCATCCTGAGTGCCAGAGTATCTTGGGTATCCCAAGCATCTTGAGTATCCTGAGTATCTTGAATACTGGCACCCCGACTATCTTGAGGCACCTGAGTGAATACCGGTACCGTGAGCATCCTGAGTAGGTTGAGTATCATGAGTGCCGATAGCCTGAGTATCCTGAATATTGTTTGTCTAAATACCGGCATCCCGAGTTTCATCACTTTTCTGAGTGTCAGTATCCGCCGGTTTCCACAGTTTATCCAATGGACCTGATTTAGTGAAAGGGATCTAAGTCCTGGCTTTGGTACCCCAAGTACCACCAGTTCTGGCTGATTGGTACCCCAAAATAAGCCGGATCATAATGGACCAGGGTTACACTTCCTCTCCATGACTTGGTCTTCTTTGCCTCCCGGCCTTTCCTTTTCTTCCTTCTCCCCCCTCCCACCCTCTTCCTTTTAGTTTATTCGTTGTTTTTCTCCCTTCTGAACAGTTGGGCGCCCACGCGGCCGAGCTTTGAGGGGTTGGAGCGGACCCAGAGGTGTAACGTTATTGACTTCCTCTCAATGTGGCTGACCCCGTGCATGCCAGTAATGGCCAGACCTTGTGTCTTTGACCATGCATATGTCATCATATCCTGTCTTCCATTCCATTACCTTACTTCAGAGTGGTGTTGAAACGGCTAGAGACTGTTATACATGACTGCATATGCGGTTAAGATGTAACATCAACTAAAGTGAGATGTAACGGCAACTTGAGTGAGATGTAACATCAGCCAGTGTACCGCATGCATGCGGTAGGATTTTGACCTTGACGAAAGGAATCATTTCGAGAAAAAAGAAAGCTACGGCCCGTGAAAGGGGTGAGAGTTATGGAAGCAGCGCAGCCTGGGCCAAATGCGACCAATGCTTGTGGGTAATTTAAAGGCTTCAAGGCATGTTAGTGGGGATTCAAAACGCTTCAGGGCCTGTTGGTGGGTAATCAAAAGAGTTCAGGGCCTGTTGGTGAGTAATCAAAAGGGTCCAGGGCCTGCCAGTGGGTAATCAAAAGGGTTCAGGGCATGCCGGTGGGTGATCAAAAGGGTTCGGGGCCTGCCAGTGAGAAATCAAAAGGGTTCAGGGCTTGCTGGTGGGTAATTAAAAAGGGTTCAGGCCAGCTGGTGGGTTATCAAAAGGGTTCAGGGCCTGCCGGTGGGTCATCAAAAGGGTTCAGGGCCTTTTGGTGGGTAATCAAAAGGGTTCAGGGCCTGCCGGTGGGTCATCAAAAGGGTTCAGGGCCTGTTGGTGGGTAATCAAAAGGGTTCAGGGCCTGCCGGTGGGTAATCAAAAGGGTTCAGGGCCTGCCGGTGGGTCATCAAAAGGGTTCAGGGCCTGCTGGTGGGTAATCAAAAGGGGTTAGGGCTTGCCGGTGGGTAATCAAAAGGGTTCAGGGCCTGCCGGTGGGTAATCAAATGGGTTCAGGGCCGGCCGGTGGCCAAATGACTTAAACTCGACTAAATGCCTAAACCAGGCCTCCAAAAAATATTTCCAACCTTGGCTTGGGGCCACTGATGGGGCCCTCCTACTCTCAAGGCAGCGCACCAGCTGCTGCTCATCCTGAGGAAAAGCTAGACAAACGCCGTGGAATGTGTAGCAAGTTCAAGACCTCCCACATAGGGGGGAAATGATATTTAAATGTGTATGGACCTAAGCTTACTTGTCTTGGCACTGGCCATGGGCCTGCATGGATTTAATCTTGGGCATGCCCCCACACAGCATGGGCCTGCCTGGATTTAATCATGGGCATGTCCCACACAACTGGGCATGCCTGGATTAAATCATGGGCATGTCCCCACACAGCATGCATGGGCCTGTCTGGATTCAATACTGGGCATGCCTCCACACAGCATGGGTCTGTCCAGATTCATTCCTGGTCATGCTTCCTTACAGCATGGGCCTGCTAAGGCATGTCAGTTCCTGGATCGTGTAGATTGCCAACTCACAAGGACAGCCTCACATCTACACAGTTCATTGGCTGGGCTACATGGAAACCCCTGAGCAAAGATGAAGCATTCAATACAGGCAGGTCCAGGAATGGGTTTGCAGGGGAATGGGCAGGAGGGTGTGGAATGCAGCTGAGGATTTGCGGGGGGGGGG
The DNA here is from genome assembly GCA_037349105.1 of Limnomonas spitsbergensis. NCBI lineage: Eukaryota > Viridiplantae > Chlorophyta > Chlorophyceae > Chlamydomonadales > Limnomonas > Limnomonas spitsbergensis. The sequence goes on along the minus strand of JAYJMM010000101.1, from coordinate 3,211,250 downwards.
TGGGGTCTGTAGCTGAGGATATTTAGGGAGGTAAGGAATGTAGCTGACGATTTGCAGGGGGGGGGGGGATGTAGCTGAGGATTTCAGGGGAGGTGGGATATGTAGCAGAGGCAAAGCTAGGCAAACGCCGCATAATCTGTAACGAGTGCAAGACCTCCCACAAAGGGAATACATAAGATTTTATTTGATATGGGCCAACGCTACCTTTCCCTGGCACTGGCCAAGAAACCTATAACAGTAAGAAACCCATGTCCACTTTGACTCCTACTGGTGTGGACCTATAAGGTCGTGTCTCTTGGGCTGAATGAGAAGTATGTGAGGCAACAGGTGGTGGGAAAGCTGTGGCTATGCTCAGAATGTCGGGGGGGGCAGATATTTATCAATTGACAAGTCCTTGAGTGGATGAAAATGGATGACCTCCATTAGAAATCAGGCCCCCACATATTGTGAAACATTTTCATTTTGGAGCACATCATCGGAGACGATTCTGAGATTCAGAATGGCAAGGTCAAGATCTTGCCTTCTCTTACTGAAAGTAAGGGCATTGTAACATGTTTAACAGCTCGCCAAAGTCAGGGTACAGACAAAACAGTAGCCGGATGTCATGTCGCCCCCAGTTCTTAGGTCAGGTTCCTGCTGGGCAAACAAAAGAGCCAGGCCTGAGGTCAAACCTCTCACACTGAGGCCAGGGGTTCACCATGGAGTGATCAAAAGGGCACAGGGATAGCAGGGCCTCCCAGTGGGTAATGATAAGGGTCAGGGCCTGCAGGGTAATGGCATGCAACCAAGCATTAGGCTCGGATAAAAGAGCTTGAGTCTGGGAGCCTGCCGAGAAACACAAAATAGACAGCCGGCAGGGTTCTCCCCCTCCAAATCAGAAGCCAAGAAGGGGTAGCGGAGGGGCACATAAGAAACATATGTGCCCTAACGCATCATACGTGCCAGCGAGGGGCCTGCCGTGGGGGATTCAGCTGGGTTGCAAAGAGGGTTATGACCCATGCGCCATCTTGTGATCTTCCGAGGACATTTAAACTAGTACAGGCCGACTGCCCCTCACACCTGCCATTGATAGCACGCACCGGCACACAGTAGGTGAGTGGACCATCCAGCAGCGCCACACAGCCCCCATCCGGCGACCATGAAAGCTCGGCGACATCAGATGTAGATATTGAGGTGCAGCTGGGAGCAGGAGGCCGCTTCATATATGCTGACATGGTCCCAACATTCGTAACGCTGATGGGGGCGAGGAGGGTGCAGTGTTGAGGGTTAAGAGATGCATGGATGTTTGGAAGTGCTGCAGCTGGGTGCATGAAGCCGACATGGCACCGACATGGCCCCGGCAATCGTACTGCTGTGGGGGGAGGAGTGTTGAGGGTTTAGGTTGTATGGTTCAGAGTTAAAGGTTTGGAAGTGCTGCTGCTGGAACCACAAGGAGATTTCGTATACACTGTCATGGTCTAGACATTGATACCACGAAGGGGGGGAGAGGAAGGTTGAAGGTTGAAGGTTAATAATTGAAGGTTTGGAAGTGCAGCAGCTGAGTCCAGGAAAACATGTTATAGACACTGGCATGGTCTCGACACTCGATACGATGAACAGAGGGCTGGGGGAGGCTCAGAGGGATCAAGGGTTGAGGATTGTGGGGTGAGGGTTGAGGGTTGGAACCACAAAACAGCATCGTGATCACTGGCACGGTCTCCTTCTCTCCGTATTTGTAACGTTGGCAAGCCCCTGAACCCTTAACTCTGAACCCTCAGGGGGAGGAAGAAGGTTTCGGAGTAGAGGGTTTATGGGCTTCTTGGGAGGAGGTTGGGAACGATGCAGAATAGGCCATTCATGGCTTTGTATCACAAACGCTGATGTGGCATCCGTATTTGTGTCGTTGGGTGGGGAGCTGGAGCGACAGAGGTGTTTAGGGTCAGAGGGTTATTAAGGATCAAGCGGTGGAGATTTTGAAATTATGCAGCTGGGATGACGAGGGGGTGTTGTCATTGCTGACATCTTGCATCGTTACCGCTGAGGGAAGGGTCAGGGTGCGGGACCAGAGGATTAAAAGTGACGCAGCTGAACCTATGAGACAATGCCCATTGACTGGGCCAGTGGGATGTGTAAAGAGTTTGGGGGGCTCTGAGTTCTTCACATCTTCTTTCTATATTCAAGCGAGGATGTGTGAGAGGGCAGGGACGTGGCAGGAGGGTTGGGGCTTAAGAAAGTGACAGGGTGGGGAGAGGACATTCCATGGGGCTGGTTTCCACGGTTTGCATTTGTAACAGAAAATCAAAGAGAAAAAGGGCAGAATGTTAGATGAACTGGAGATGCCTTCAGAGTTATAATTATACTGTCGTTTTGTATTCCCTGCTGCTGGCTGGTGGAACACTGGCAGCAATTTTGGTCTCATGAACGCTCTTCCGCTACATGTCAGCTACATCGTATGTAGCCGAGGGTTCTGCTTGCAGTAAGCCCTATAACATGGGCAGCTGGCTGCTGCCTAGCTGAGTTGGTGGTTGACCTAGGGTTTACCTCCAGCTGAGTTGGAGGCTGACCTAGGGTTTACCTCTAGCTGAGGGGGAGGCTGACCTAGGGTTTACCTCCAGCTGAGGGGGAGGCTGACCTAGGGTTTACCTCCAGCTGAGGGGGAGGCTGACCTAGGGTTTACCTCCAGCTGAGGTGGAGGCTGACCTTGGGTTTACCTCTAGCTGAGGTGGAGGCTGTCCTAGGGTTTACCTCTAGCTGGGCCATGTATTGCCCACAAGGGCTGAAGGCGATGTCCCAGTCGTTGGACTTTGCACCGGACAGGTAGTGGCACCTGCGATCCTGCGGGTTGAACGGGTGCATTTTTAATTGCTTTTAATGTCATAATACTGATATGACTGTTCCTGTCCGGTCCGGTTGAGGCACCTGCCATCCTGGACTGACATGGATTCAAAACTATGTGTTTGATGTCAAAAGGCAGGATATCACAAAGTCAGCTCTGTATGTCCCAGGGCAGGATTGCATTGTTGCTATTGTTGGCAGGTATTGGTACTTGCATCCCGGAAAGAAATGAATGAACAAATACACTTTTGTATGTATGGCTAAGGCAGCTTTTCGATCCGGGCAGGTAGTGGTTAATCTGCAAATGAAATGGATAACAAACAGGTTTGCCTTGCTTAGCAAATAATAAAACCAAGAAAGAGCTGTTCCCCCGGCAGGTTGGAATATCTGCCATTCTGCACAATTGCAAAGGGAATGGACCCAGTTGAACTATTCAGACTCTCAATTCGCCTTAAGAAAGAACTCCCGACAACTACTGCAGTCCAGGTCCAAGCCATGTAGCTGAGATTTGATTTAAAGTAAGTCTTAAGGCTGGACTACGTCAGCAGGCGGAAGAGCTCCATCGTATTGCAGCTTCAGCTTGACGATATGAAAGTGCTTCACGAATGGTCTCATTTCAGCATGCCCTGAGGGACCCGACCATAGTGTGGATCTCCAAGGTATGTCCACCAAGGCATTGAGGGATCAGACAATAGTGGGGATGCAGCTAATAGAATTCACATCTTCATAAAAGCACCAGAATATAGTAATGAGTTGACCCTGATTGACCCCCTGGGTACCGTTGGGTAACGCCCCCCCCCCCCCACCTTGAGGGACCAAGCCTTGTTGTGGATGTTGAAGGCAAACTAGGCAGACAGCAGGATAGCCGTACTTTCTGGAGACCATCAGGATGCCTGCCTCGGGGAGGGAAGTGGGAGAAGGGAATCGATAGGATTTGGGAAATGGGAAGTTGTGAAGAGGATGAAATAAATAAAGGATGGGAATAAACACGGTAACGGCGCGGATGTGGCTTCAGCCCATGCTGCGTTGTTTCCTTAACTCTCACGCCCCACACGGGGTGTCGCTTTCTTTCTTTCCAAGAATAAACACCACACACATCAACATCATGCCACCTGCACCGTACCCCCCAACAAACATACACAAAATACACAGCATATGCATGCCACCCCGCCCAACCCCCAACACAGCTGCACCCCCCCACCCCCACCCCCCCTACACACATGCCCCCCTCCCCCCCCCCCCCCATCCACACATCCCCCCCCCCCCATCCACACACACACCTACTCTCCACCCCCACACGCCTGCGATCTTCCCCAAAACACACAACTGCGCTCCAACCCTCCACATCATCCGCCATGCATGCCATAAATGGGGTGCCTTGAGTTGCATGGCATGCATGAATCCAACCAGATGCACCATGTGACCTGCATGGCCCGCTGATGTCTAATGGACTCCTGCTGGACTCTTGGACTCATGCATGCCCAGCATGGCGGGTGCTGCATAACTTGCCTGGCTCCGAAGACACAGACACGGACAGTTGAAAGACTTGCCTGGTTCCGACCGGATGCACTATGCAACCTGCATGGCCTGCTCTTGTTTCATGATCTGCCTACTTGTCTCATTGTCTGTCAGCTCAATTCTTGTCAAGGCTCCGTATTTAATATCCACGGGGCAACCGTTTTGTGGCCCTAGTAAGATCCACACTATGGCCGCTGATGTTTCTCGCCGTTCGGTCAGCGGAAGATGCGAACGCGCCTCTGGGGTGCACTCTCTAAATTCCCACTTATTGTTACCAATCAATCTACATATAATTCTCCTACATTGTGGACTGCTTTCGTTCCTAGCCACTCAGTCGATAATTTCTGGAACACATCGGTGGCCTGCGTATTGGCTGTTCTAGTCCTCGCTCCGTCAAGTTCTCCATCCGTATTGGCCGTACGTTCGATACAGGTTGCGTCAGAACCCCAGTCTCACCCGCTCGTTCGGTGGCCTGAGCTTTGCAGTTTTTATTCTCCAACGAGTGCGGCATTGAGGAGATCCACTCATCATTCACTTCAACACAAGTGCCCAACATTGCCCCTGGTGAGCGGAACAAGGACCATGCATGAGTGGAGCAACTGCAAGACTGTCATGTGGATATGTCAAAGGCTGAGGAATCTCCCACTCCGGCTTCATATGTATGGCCCCATATTTGTTTCTTTCAATTTCCACTCCCTCATTCTTTATCTGCATCTCCAGATCGCACAGCCTGGCCCTGTCATGAAAGGTTTTTGAGTAGATGCATCCGAGCATAAAGACAATGCATCCGGGCATAGACATTGCAATACTGACTCCAACCCATGGCATGTGGCGTTTTGCATGCATGTAGGACGGCCATTTGAAAAGTGGTATTGCGCACCAATCTATGACGTCATCCGCATCCACTAAGGCTGATCCAGAACGGATGCATCTGCGTCTCCTTCCCCTAGCGAGGACCCAGCCATCTTCGCCTGCCTCCAAGACCTCAACACGGACATCCTTGGCATAATCCTCAGTAATGCAGATTCATGGCTATGCAATCCTCAAGGCCCTCCTAGACCTGGCGCCCACCAAGCCCTGAAAGTGCAGTATGGAGCGTGGCGGGTGTGCAGGCGTTGGCGCGACTGCCTCAGGGACTGCCCCATTAATCTAGCTCGTGCCATGATGGCAGTTCACGGTCCTGACCAGGCCCTCATGAGAGCTGTGGGCTGCAACAGTCAGGTGTATGACTGCCTAGAGTTGGTGAGGCTCATGCTCAAACTTGGTGCAAAGGCAGACTGCCGGAAAGGGGATGCATTGGTGAGGGCAGCTTGGCGTGGCCACTATGCAGCGGTGCAGTTGTTGTTGGGGTGGAGGGAGCATTCACCCCATGCTAACTGCCAAGATGGGAAGGCATTGGTGTGGGCTGCGCAGCATGGCCGCAAGGCAGTGGTGCGGCTTTTGCTTGGGTGGAGGGAACATGCCCCACGTGCTAACTGTCAGAATGGGGAGGCACTGGTGAGGGCAGCCGGGAATGGCCAGGAGGCGGTAGTGCAGCTGTTGTTGGGGTGGAGGGAGCATGCCCCACGTGCTGACTGCCAGGATGGGTGGGCACTGGTGAGTGCAGCGGAGAATGGCCACGAGGCGGTAGTGCAGCTGTTGTTGGGGTGGAGGGAGCATGCCCCACGTGCTGACTGCCGGGATGGGTGGGCACTGGTGTTGGCAGCCGAGAGTGGCCACTATGCGGTAGTGCAGCTGTTGCTGGGGTGGAGGGAGCATGCCCCACGTGCTGACTGCCAGAATGGGAAGGCACTGTGAAGGGCTTCGCAGAATGGCCACGAGGCGGTGGTGCAGCTGTTGTTGGGGTGGAGGGAGCATGCCCCACGTGCTAACTGCCAGGATGGGCGGGCACTGTTAAGGGCTGCGTGGAACGGCCACGAGGCGGTAGTGCAGCTGTTGTTGGGGTGGAGGGAGCATGCCCCCCATGCTGACTGCTGGGATGGGTGGGCACTGGTGAGGGCGGCCGAGAGGGGCCACGAGGCGGTGGTGCAGCTGTTGTTGGGGTGGAGAGAGCATGCCCCACGTGCTAACTGCCAGGATGGGCGGGCACTGTTAAGGGCTGCATTGAACGGCCACGCGGCGGTGGTGCAGCTGTTGTTGGGGTGGAGGGAGCATGCCCCATGTGCTACCTGCCAGGATAGGTGGGCACTGGTGAGGGCAGCCGAGAGGGGCCACGAGGCGGTGGTGCAGCTGTTGTTGGGGTGGAGGGAGCATGCCTCACGTGGTAACTGCCAGGATGGGGAGGCACTGTTAAGGGCTGCGCAGAATGGCCACGAGGCAGTGGTGCAGCTGTTGTTGGGTTGGAGGGAGCATGCCCCACGTGCTGACTGCTGGGATGGGGAGGCACTGGTAAGGGCTGCATGGAACGGCCACGAGGCGGTGGTGCAGCTGTTGTTGGGGTGGAGGGAGCATGCCCCACGTGCGAACTGCCAGGATGGGGTGGCATTGTTAAGGGCTGCGCAGAATGGCCACGAGGTGGTGGTGCATCTGTTGTTGGGGTGGGGGGAGCATGCCCCACGTGCTGACTGCCGGGATGGGTGGGCACTGGTGGGGGCAGCCGAGAGGGGCCACAAGGCGGTGGTGCAGCTGTTGTTGGGGTGGAGGGAGCATGTCCCACGTGCGAACTGCCAGGATGGGGAGGCACTGTTAAGGGCTGCGCAGAATGGCCACGAGGTGGTGGTGCAGCTGTTGTTGGGTTGGAGGGAGCATGCCCCACGTGCTGACTGCCAAGATGGGGAGGCACTGGTGAGGGCAGCCGAGAGGGGCCACGAGGCGGTGGTGCAGCTGTTGTTGGGGTGTAGGGAGCATGCCCCCCATGCTGACTGGCGGGATGGGGAGGCACTGGTGAGGGCAGCCAGGAATGGCCACGGGGAGGTGGTGCGGCTGTTGTTGGGGTGGGGGGAGCATGCACCTCGTGCTAACTGCTTGGATGGGGAGGCACTGGTGTTGGCAGCCAGATATGGCCACGAGGTGGTTGTGCAACTGTTGCTGGATTGCAGTGAGAATGCCCCCCTTGCTGACTGTCAAGAGGGACGGGCACTGTCCTTGGCTAGGAGGGGGGGTCACACAGCTGTCCTACATATTTTGCAGGAATGCTGCGGCATGTTGCCGCTTGTATAAGAGGCATCATGCCACTGTGGAAGTTTAATTGATTGTTGGTCTTAACTATGCAAGGGTCAGATATACACCCACTAATCTCCTAGCGTTCCTCGTGTGTTTCAAACATTGCATGTTGTCTTGAACTTCATCATCTGCCTCTCCTATCTTATCTGGGCTGTCCATGAATATATTTTTGAAGGTGATTGAAAGGTATTTCCCTGTAAGCAATATCATCATCATGTTTTCGAGTTTTTCTTAGTAGTGTTCCACCAGAGGTTGTTTAGTATTTTCCCCAGGCGCTAAAAAGGCGTACTACACATGTTAACGGATTTAGGGACTACCGGAAACGGGAAAAAACAATCTGGTACATGTTTACACTTATTCTCAATTTGTTGATCCTCATGCATGTCCTTCATGGTCAGATATTCTGCCTTTGCACAGTTCAACACATCCCTGTGTGTAGGATCACCTTACATTCAGAGAACGGGTATGGACATGCCTACAAGACGGTGCTATAGACATCCACGCTTAGTACATGGGCAGGCCAGGGGGGGATGCTCTGATTTTTGTGAAGGGTGTGGCAGTATATCTTTGAAGGTATGTCGTTTCAGAGGCCTTTGTTCCCCTTTTCCTGACCAACTAACTGCCTAGTACGTTTGGTAAGGTACTTATGATCTAAACGGGCTGAGGATTTTACAGACTTCCATTATGTGGGCATGGTCTATTCCTTCTCTTGTTTCCGTATGTTCCTTTCTTTTCTCCTCGAACCTTACGTTTACTTTCCCCTCCTGACCAGACAATCGGGCGGCCACACGGCCAGGAGCCTTTTGAGCATGGCCCAGAGGTATCATGTTCTTGACAAGTGGACATGTTTATGTCGTTCAATCCATTTGCCCGGATCAATAGTGCGGTGGCATAGAAACAGATATAGGCTGTTTTGACTGCGGGTGCGGTCAAGATGTAACTGGGCCATGCTGAAAAGTTGGTCAAGATGTAACAAAGAATGTAGGAAGATGGTTGTGTGTCCTCATTCAACCATTAGGCGAGCATGGTGGTGCCACGACACCACACCTGACCTGACCTAAATATAAAATCCAGTAAGCTAAGGCCACCTGTCAGAAGGCTAGTGGAGCATCAGTAGCCAGCGAGTCACAAGCAAGGGGTAGAGCAAGCGAGCCATCACGAGTGAAGGACCGGCCTGGCTGCACCATGTAGCTCGGACAGCAAGCCGCACTGCTCCAACTCCCAGCATGCCTTGATGTAGCTGAATTGTAGCTGAAGCACCCTCTACTTAACCTTGCATGCCCAGCACTAGCCCCAGTCCACATTTCCAGCCTTACAACTCAAGAATCGTAGGATGCTGGAATGCATCCTTGCTGTAATAGACCCTTGCTAGTCAGCCATAATTTTCCACTTATAACAGGAAGCATACTTGCCGTAGTCAAGAGGGCCCCCCATTGATTTCCCCCGCAGCCATATACACACAGTTGAAGGATGAATACCGCTAGAGCCAAGACCGGCCGTCACTGGTTCCCGGTAGCTAAGGACGTTGTCACTTATTGCCGACATGCCGGCTGTAGCTAAGACCGTCCGTCATTGGTTGCCGATAGCCATGCAGGGACAGCTAAAACAATCCTTGGAAGTTAACAAGAAGCTGCTCCCATGAGGCGACCAGCTCACACCACATGCCTGCAACATGATTAAGAGGAACAATCATGACCAAGGGTTCAGTCTAAGGAAAGTAATCAGAAGTGTTGCTGCCATGTGGCAACCAGCTCACACCGCGTGCATGCAGCATGATGCCCCCGCCGACACCCACATGTAGAGCTGGGAGGTGGAGGTCACCATGGCCATAAGGCTGCCCTGCATGAACAAGGAATCAGCAGCAGAGCCAGTCAGCAACATTGCAGATTTGACTGTTCAGGATTAATGTGACAGCGCTAAATACTCAGTCTGGAAATATACATGTAGTGGGTGGTCACAGTGGCCAGGAGGCTGCCCTAGCCTGATAGCTATCAGTGACTACGGTATATAAAGGACTAATTAAGTGACATTTCATAATAAGCTTTGAAATTGCACGGTGAACAGGAGGTTGCCCTCTTGCCACACAGGTGATGTGCTGTACAGCATCTCAACTTAACCACCCCTAAACCCACCTGTCCCCCCTAAAGCCACCTGCCCCCCCTAAACCCTAGCCCCACCTGCCTTGCCCTAAACCCACCTGCCCCCCCTAAACCCACCTGCCCCCCCTAAACCCACCTGCCCCACCTAAACCCTAGCCCCACCTGCCTTGCCCTAAACCCACCTGTCCCCCCTAAACCCACCTGTCCCCCCTAAACCCACCTGCCCCCCCTAAACCCTAGCCCCACCTGCCTTGCCCTAAACCCACCTGCCCCCCCTAAACCCTAGCCCCACTTGTGGTGTCCATTTCATGTCTGTGACCTCAGCCAGGTGCATGAGTACTGCATCCAGCTGACCCGCATCCATATCCCAGATCCACACAGATCCGGGGCTGGCTAGACTGACTGAGGCGAGGTAGCGGCTGTCAGGGCTCCACCTCAATAGACCTGATGGGTGGAGGAGGGAGGATACGGGAGTGGGCTGGCTACACTGAATGACTCTACGCAGCCTCACCTGATGGGAGAGGGGATGCGAGGGAGAAGGGATGTTCCGCCAACGTTTAAATTTGCATTTCGGGTTGATCTTCTGTTCAGGTCAGGTCATTGAATGTGCAGAATACACACCTCCAAAAAGGGTTCTGGATTTCTTAGGCCTAAAAGGCGGCAAAGTAGAAAATGATTTCTGGAAACTCGAAGAGTACCAAAATATGTTTGTGTGGGGAAACATCAGCTAGGGGCGCGTGTGTGCTCTAATAGTGTGCAGTCAACCCTGAGTTTCATGAGAAATACGCACGCTCATACCGGGGCGTCGGAGTTCCAAATACCGGAAGACTAAAAGCACTATAATGGAACATGGACGGGCGCTGCTGTGTGATTTCCCCGACCGGAGAGCGGCTGGCAGCCAACCGGGACGCCCACGATAGGACCGGAAATCCCGGCGCACATCGCAAGGCGAGCATGCTGCTCCAACAACAATGGTGTGTGACTGAGCTAGGGGCTCCAACGTTCAAAATTTCCATCCCCATCCCACCCATGTCATGTTACCTCCCCTACCCAAAGAAAGAAAGAAACCTACGTACTGCAGGGGCGTGAGGGTTAAGGAAACTGCGCGGCATGGGCCTAGGCCGCGTCCGCGCCGTTACCATCATAAGTCCCCTACCAACCTCATCATAGCTCACCACAGCCAGGAACTGCCCAGATGGAACCCAGTTGTCGGACTTGATCCCTAACGCATCTCTATAGGCCTCCACTCAGCAAGGGGCCTGGGGCTCAACAGGGTTCAGGGGCTTGCCATGTAATAAAACAATAGCTGGACGTCATGAGTTCATACCGCTCACACCAGGCCAGGGGTCCGTCCATGCGAGTGATCAAAAGGGTTCAGGGCCTGCCTGTAGATAATAATAAAAAGGGTTCAGGGCCTTCCGGGTAATAACATACAACCGAGTATCAGGGTCTGACACGCAACCAGCGGCCTGCCGAGCAACAGAAAATAGACAGCCGTCAGGATTCCCCCCTCAAACTCAGAGGCCAACGAGGGACAGCAAAGGGGCAAGAAAGAAACATATGCGCCCTTCCGCAGCAAAATATCAGCGAGGGGCCTGCCGTGTGGGTCTCATAGAAACGTGTGTGGCCTGCCGTGTGGGTGTCATAACAAACGTGAGGGATTCAGCTGGGTTGCAAAGAGGGTTATGTCCCATGCGCCATCTTGTGATCTTCCGAGGAGATTTGAACCAGTACAGGCCGACTGCACCTCCCACCTGTCATCGATAGCATGTACTGCCACACAGTAGGTGAGTGGACCATTCAGCTGCGCCTCACAGCCCCCATCCAGCGACCATGACATCTCAGTGGCATGTGAGGCGGATGCTGGGAAACGGTGCAGCTGGGAGCAGGAGGCCGTGTTATAAACGCTGACATGGTCCCGTCATCCGTACCGCTGAGGGGGGGCGAGGAAGGTGCAGGGTTGAGAGATGCACGGGGGTTTGGAGGTGCTGCAGCTGGGAGCACGAAGCCGTGCCGTAAACACCGACATGGTCCCAACAATGGTACTGCTGTGGGGGGAGGAGTGTTGAGGGTTTAGTTTTAAGGTTCAGAGTTCAAAGTTTGGAAGAGCTGCTGCTGGAACCATAAGGAGATTTCGTATACACTGTCATGGTCTTCAAGGGTTCTTGGTATCAGGGGGGGAGAGGAGGGTTGAAGGTTGAGGGTTAATAATTGGAGGGTTGGAAGTGCTGCAGCTGAGTCCAGGAGAGGATGTTGCTCTGGACCTTTAGCGGGGGGGGGAGGGCTCGGAGTAGAGGGTTTAGGGGTTTCTTTGGAGAAGGTAAGGAACGATGCGGAATAGGCCATTCACAAGTTTGTGTTAATGAGTTGGTGTCACACACGCTGACGTGGCATTGGTATTCATGTCGCTGGGCGGGGGGCAGGAGCTATAGAGGGGCTTTGGGTCGGAGGGTTGAGAATCAAAAAGTGGGAATTTTAAAATTATGCAGCTGGGATGACGAAGGGGTGTTTTCAATGCTGACATCTTGCATCTTTACCGCTGAGGGAAGGTTCAAGGTGCGTGGCTAGAGGTTTGGAAATGACGCAGCTGAACCTATAAGACGATGTCCATTGGCTGGGCCAGTGGAATGTCTTGAAGGGTTTAATGACCTCGTAGTTTTTCACATCTCCTCTATTCTTTCAAGTGAGGATGTGTGGAAGGGCGGGGACGCAGCATGAGGCATAGGGCTTAGGAATGTGAGAGGTTGGGGAGAGGACATTTCATTGGACTGGTTTCCACGGGTTGCATTTGTAACAGAAAATCAAAGGAAACAAAAAGGGCAGAATGGAAGATGTACTGGAGATGTCTTTAGAGTTATAATTATACTGAAGGCGATAACGGCCGTTTTTTATTTCCTTCTGATGGCACGCTGACAGCTGTTTTAGTCTTATGCGTGCGTTCCGCTTCAATTCAGCTACATCAGGGTAGGTAGCCGAGGGTTCTGGTGGCAATAAGCCCTAGAACTTGACCTGCTGGCTGCTACCCAGCTGATTTGGAGGCTGGCCTAGAGTTTACCTCCAGCTGAGGTGGAGGCTGACCTAGGGTTTACCTCCAGCTGAGGTGGAGGCTGACCTAGGGTTTACCTCCAGCTGAGGTGGAGGCTGACCTAGGGTTTACCTCCAGCAGCGGTGGTGGCTGACCTAGGGTTTACCTCCAGCTGAGGTGGAGGCTGACCTAGGGTTTACCTCCAGCTGAGGTGGAGGCTGACCTAGGGTTTACCTCCAGCTGAGGTGGAGGCTGACCTAGGGTTTACCTCCAGCTGAGGTGGAGGCTGACCTAGGGTTTACCTCCAGCTGAGGTGGAGGCTGACCTAGGGTTAACCTCCAGCTGAGGTGGAGGCTGACTTACGGTATACCTCCAGCTGCGGTGGAGGCTGACCTAGGGTTTACCTCCAGCTGAGGTGGAGGTTGACCTAGGGTTTACCTCCAGCTGAGGTGGAGGCTGACCTAGGGTTTACCTCCAGCTGAGGTGGAGGCTGACCTAGGGTTAACCTCCAGCTGAGTTTGAGGCTGACCTAGGGTGAACCTCCAGCTGAGTTTGAGGCTGACCTAGGGTTTACCTGCAGCTGAGGTGGAGGCTGACCTAGGGTTTACCCCCAGCTGAGGTGGCGGCTGACCTAGGGTTTACCTCCAGCTGAGGAGGAGGCTGACCTAGGGTTTACCTCCAGCTGAGGTGGCGGCTGACCTAGGGTTTACCTCAAGCTGAGGGTGAGGCTGACCTAGTCATAAGCGCTCGTCAGCTATATCGCAGGAAGCCTGATTACTTGCTGTTGGCTGCTGCCTGCCTTAGCAACAGGGTGGACGCTGACCTAGGGTTTACCTACAGCTGAGCTGGAGGCTGACCTACTCAAAAGCGCTCTTCAGCTATATCGCATCAAGCCTGATTACTTGCTGCTGGCTGCTGCCTGACTGAGCAACAGGGTGGAGGCTGACCTAGGGTTTACCTCTACTTGGGCCATGTATTGCCCACAAGGGCTGAAGGCTATGCCCCGGTCGGGCAGGTAGTGGTTATCCTGTATTTAAAGTTTTTTTAGTCTGAATATATGTATGGCTAAGGCAGCATTCCGATCCGGGCAGGTAGTGGTTAATCTGCAAATGAAATGGATAACAAACAGGTCTACCTTACTTAACAAATAATGAAACCAAGAAAGGGCTGTTCCCCCGGCAGGTTGGAATATCTGCCATTCTGCACAAGTGCAAAGGGAATGGACCCAGTTGAACTATTCAGACTCTCAATTCGCCTTAAGAAAGAACTCCCGACAACTACTCCAGTCCAGGTCCAAGCCATGAAGCTGAGATTTGATTTAAAGTAAGTCTTAAGGCTGGACTACGTCAACAGGCGGAAGAGCTCCATCCATCTTATTGCAGCTTCAGCTTGACGAAATGAAAATGCTTCAAGCATGGTCTCATTTCAGCATGCCCTGAGGGACCCAACCATAGTGTGGATCTCCAAGGTATGTCCACCAAGGCATTGAGGGAACAGACAATGGTGGGGATGCAGCTAATAGAATTCATAAAAGCACCAGAATATAGTAATGAGTTGAACCTCATTGACCCCCTGGGTACTGGGTAACGCCCCCCACCCCCCCTACCTTGAGGGACCAAGCCTTCTTGTGTATGTTGAAGGCAAACTAGGCAGACAGCAGGATAGCCGTACTTTCTGGAGACCATCAGGATGCCTGCCTCAGGGAGGGAAGCGGGAGAAGGGGATAGAAGTTGGGAAGAGGATGGAATAAATAAAGGATGAGAATAAACATCACACCTATTTACATCATGCCGTGTGCACCAGACCTGCACTGTACCCTCCATCAGATATACACAATACACAGCATATGCCACCCCACCCCTCAACACAGCTGCCCCCCCCCCCCCACACACACGCACACTTGCGCTCCACCCCATCACACATAACTTTGCTCAAACCCTCCACATCATCCGCCATGCATGCCATAAATGGGGTGCTTGGAGTTGCATGGCATGCATGAATCCAACCAGATGCACCATGTGACCTGCATGGCCCGCTAATATCTCATGGCCTCTTGGACTCATGCATGCCAAGCATGGCGGGTGTTGCATGACTGGATCCGAAGGCACAGACACAGACAGGTGCAAGACTTGCCTGGTTCCGACCGGATGCACCATGCAACCTGCGTAGCCTGCTTTTGTTTCATGGTCTATCCACTTGTCTCATTGTCTGTCTGCTCAATTCATTCCGATGAGGGCAGTGCCTCATGCAGGACGGTACTTCCATGGGGCATTTGGCGTACACGTGGATTCAAGACTCCGTATTTAATATCCACGGAGCAACCGTTTTGTGGCCCTAGCTAGTATGAACGCGCTCCACGAGATCCACACTATGGCCGCTGATGTTTCCTGCCGTTAGGTAAGCGAAAGATGCGAACGCGCCTCTGGAGTGCAATATCTAAATGCCCGCTCATTCTTACCAAGCAATCTACATCCGATTCTCCTACAGTGCGGACTGGTTTCGTCCCTAGCCACTCAGTCGGCAGTTTCTGGAACACATCGGTGGCCTTAGTGGCCTGCGCATTGGCCGTTCAAGTCCTCGCTCGCTCCGTCAAGTTCTCCTTATTGGCCGTCCAATACAGGTCGTGTCAGAACCCCAGTCTCACCCGCTCGTTCGGTGGTCTAAGCTTTGCAATTTTATTATCCTAAACGAGTGCGGCGTTGAGAAGATCCACTCATCCACTTCAACAAGTGAGTGTCCAACATTGCCCCTGGTGAGCGGAACAAGGACCATGCATGAGTGGAACAACTGCAAGACTGTCATGTGGATATGTCAAAGACTGAGGAATCTCCCACTCTGGCTCCCGGTTGTGTTCATATTTATGACCCCATATTTTTTTCTTTCAATTTCCACACCCCCTCATTATATATCTACATTGCATCACCGGATCGCACAGCCTGGCCCATTCCTAAAAGGCTTCTGACAAGATGTCACATCTGAGTAAATCCGAGCATAAAGTCGGTGCAACCGGGCATAGACATTGCAATACTGACTCCAGCCCATGGCATGTGGCATTTTGCATGCATGTAGGACGGCCTTTTACAAAGCATGATTGGTTTATATTTTTCCGAAGAGGTGTGCTGCACATTGGCTCGCATGAATTCCACCTCACTCGCCTGTTGAGCAGGAGAGACAAGCCCGACTGATTGAAAAAAGTGGAATTGCGCACCACCCTATGACGTCATCCGCATCCACCGAGGCTATCAGAACAGATGCATCTGCATCTCCTTCCCCTAGCGAGGATCCAGCCATCTTTACCAGCCTCCAAGACCTCAACACAGACATCCTTGGCATCATCCTCAGCAATGCAGATGCATGGCTATACAATACTCAAGGCCTCCATGGACCTGGCGCCCGTAGGGTGCAGTATGGAGCGTGGCGGGTGTGCAGGCGTTGGCGTGAGTGCCTCAGGGCCTGCCCCATTAACCTGGCCTGTGCTATGGTGGCACTGCACGGTCCTGACGAGGCCCTCATGAGAGCTGTGGGCTGCAAAAGTCTGGATTATGACTGCCTAGAGTTGGTGAGGCTCATGCTCAAACTTAGTGCAAAGGCAGACTGCCAGGCTGGGACGGTGCAGCTGTTGTTGGGGTGGAGGGAGCATGCCCCATGTGCTAACTGCTGGAATGGGTGGGCACTAGTGAGGGCAGCCGAGAGGGGCCACGAGGCGGTGGTGCAGCTGTTGTTGGGGTGGAGGGAGCATGCCCCACGTGCAGACTGCCAGGATGGGGAGGCACTGTTCAGGGCAGCAGGGAATGGCCACGAGGCGGTGGTGCAGCTGTTGTTGGGGTGGAGGGAGCATGCCCCACGTGCTGACTGCCAGGATGGGGAGGCACTAGTAAGGGCTGCGTGGAACGGCCACGAGGCGGTAGTGCAGCTGTTGTTGGGGTGGAGGGAGCATGCCCCACGTGCTAATTGCAGGAATGGGTGGGCACTAGTGAGGGCAGCCGAGAGGGGCCACGAGGCGGTGGTGCAGCTTTTGTTGGGGTGGAGGGAGCATGCCCCACGTGCTGACTGCCGGGATGGGTGGGCACTGGTGAGGGCAGCCGGGATTGGCCACGAGGCGGTGGTGCGGTTGTTGTTGGGGCAGGGGGAGCATGCACCTCGTCCTAACTGCCGGGATGGGGATGCACTGTTGTGGGCAGCCAGGGATGGCCACGAGGCAGTGGTGCGGCTGCTGCTGGATTGCAGTGAGAATGCCCCTCGTGCTGACTGTCAAGAGGGAGGGGCACTGTCCTTGGCTAGGAGTGGGGGTCACACAGCTGTCCTACGACTCTCCTAGCGTTCCTCGTGTGTTTCAAACATTGTATGTAGTCTTCCACTTCATCATCTGCCTCTCCTATCTTATACGGGCTGTCCATGAATATACTTTTGAAGGTGATTGAAAGGTATTTCCCTGTTAGTAGTATCATCATCATCTTTTTCCTAGTTAAGTATGATCCAGAGGTTGTGTAGTATTTTCCCCAGCTAAGGAGGTGTATTACGCATGTAAACGGATTTAATGACTACCGGAAACGAACAAAAAACAATCCGGTACACGTTGACACGTTTTCTCAATGTGTTGGTCCTCATGCATATCCGTCATGGTCATATCTTCTGCCTTTGCACATTTCAACACATCCCTGCGTGTTAGATTACCTTACATTCAGAGAGCGGGTATGGACAGGCCAACAAGACGGTGCCACAGACATCCACGCTTTGTACATGGGCAGGCCAGGGTGGGATGCCCTGCCTTTTGTGAAGGGCGTTCGTTTTTCGTTGAGGCTATGTCGTTCATAGGCCTTTGTCTCCCTATTCCTGACCAACTGCCTAGTACGTTTGTTTGGTTTTCTCTTTGTTGGGGGCTAGGATCTGAACGGGCTGAGGATTCTACAGACTCCCTTTAAGTGGGCATGGTCTGTTCCTTCTATTTTTTCTGTATGTTCCTTTCTTTTCTCCTCTGGCCTTACGTATATTTTATCTCGGCCACACGGCGGAGAGCCTTTTGAGCATGGCCCAGAGGTATCATGTTCTTGACAAGTGAACATTTTAATGTCGTTCAATCCATTTCCCGGATCAATAGTGCGGTGGCTTAGAAACGGATATAGGCTGTGTTGACTGCGGGTGCGTTCAAGATGTCAATGACGATACCCCTTCGGGCCATGCTGAAAAGGTGGTCAAGATGTACAAATGTAAGAAGATGGTTGTGTGTAATCATTCAATCATTAGGCCAGCATGGTCGTGCCACGACACCACACCTGACCTCATGAATGTAAAATCCAGTCGGCTAAGGCCACCTGTCAGAAGGCTAGTGGACCATTCATTGCCAGCGAGTCACAAGCGAGGCGTAGAGCAAGCCAGCCATCACGAATGAAGGACCGGCCTGGCTGCGCCATGTAGCTCAGGCAGCAAGCCGCACTGCTATATCTCCCAGCATGCCTTGATGTAGCTGAATTGTAGCTGAAGCACCCTCTACTAAGCCCTGCATGCCCAGCACTAGCCCCAGTCCACATTCACAGCCTTACAATTCAAGAATCGGAGGATGCTGATATGCATCCTTGCTTAAATTGACCATTGCTGGTCAGCCATGAAACGTATAACAATACGCAGACCTGCCGTAGTCAAGAGGGCCCCCCATTGATTTCCCCCGCAGCCATATACACACAGTTGAAGGATGAATACCGCTAGAGCCAAGACCGGCCGTCACTAATTTCCGGTAGTTAAGGACGTTGTCACTTATTGCTGGCAGGCTGGCTGTAGCTAGGACCATCCGTCATTGGTTGCCGACAGCCATGCATGGACAGCTGAAGCAATCCTTCAAAATTAACAAGAAGCTGCTCCCCTGTGGCGACCAGCTCACACCACATGCCTGCAACACAATTAAGAGGAACGATAATGACCAAAGGTTCAGTCTAAGGAAAGAAATCAGAGGTGTTGCTGCCATGTGGCAACCAGCTCATACCGCGTGCATGCAGCAGGATTGAGGGTAACGATCAAGGCCCAGGGTTCAGTCTAGGGTGTGTAATCAAGGATGGTGTTGCCAGGAAGAAGCCAGCACCTGAGACCGTTTGAAGGGTTGAGGACACAAATAGTAATCAGAGGTGCTGCTGCTATGTGGCGACCAGTTCACATCGCGCACCTGCGGCAGGATATCTGGCTGATGGAATGTAATCATGCAATCAGGTTGAGGAGCAGGGAAGTATGGTAATCAAGTTGCATGGCTAAGATTGTCGGCAAAGCTAGCATAAGTGATATTGCGATGTGGCGACCAGCTCACACCGCTAGATGTCATGCAAGGGGCGTTTGAATACAGGCATAAATCAGAATCTCAGGGGACGTCCGACCGACTGTTCAAATCTACATGGCCTGGGTTAAAGGAAACATGCTCATGACCTATGCTTTCCCCGCCATACCTTCCAGCTCTGCGCTTTGCTGTCTCGCCCGTCTGCCGCCTTTCATTACTTGTCTCAGATTTACCCTTTAGCTCCTCTTCCTAGCCTTCCAACCGGTTCGCTCATCAGCCTGGCTCTTCCAAAAGCGGCTGATGCTGGTTGAGTTGACACTGCAACAGCACATGCCCATGACACTCCAATCCAGCGGACAAGAGAGGCATCCCACACCGACAATCGGCACCAGCATCCCCACCTGAAAGTTCCGGAGCGGGATGAGCACCACGGATGCCCCCACCGACACCAACATGTAGTGCCGGGAGGTGGAGGTCGCCGTGGCCAGGAGGCTGCCCTGCATGTATAAGGACTCAGTAGCAGAGCCAGTCAGCAACATTGCAGATTTAATTGTTCAAGATTCATGCGACAGCGCTAAATACTCAGTCTGGAAATATATATGTAGCGGGTGGTCACAGTGGCCAGAAGGCTGCCCTAGCCTGATAGCTATCAGTGACTATGTAAGTGACTATATAAGTGACATTTCACAACAAGCTTGAAAATTGCATGGTGGGCAGGAGGTTGCCCGGCGTCTCTTGTCACACAGGTGATGTGCTGAACAGCATCTAAACTTACCCCCCCCACTAAACCCACCTGCCCCCCCTTAACCCACCTGCCTTGCCCCTTACCCACCTGCCCCCCCTAAACCCACCTGCCTTGCCCCTTACCCACCTGTCCCCCCTAAACCCACCTGCCCCCCCTAAACCCACCTGTCCCCCCTTAACCCACCTACCTTGCCCTAAACCCACCTGCCCCCCATAAACACTCCTGCCTTGCCCTTAACCGTCCTGCCTTGTCCTTAACCCACCTGCCCCCCCTAAACCCACCTGCCCCCCCTAAACCCACCTGCCTTGCCCTAAAACCACCTATCCCCCCTAACCCCACCTGTCCACCCTAAACCCACCTGTCCCCCCTGAACCCACCTGCCCCCCCTAAACCCACCTGTCCCCCCTAACCCCACCTGTCCCCCCTTAACCCACCTGCCTTGCCCTAAACTCACCTGCCCCACCTAAACCCCCCTGCCCCCCCTAAACCCAACTGTCCCCCTAAACCCACCTGCCCCCCCTAAACCCACCTGTCCCCCCCTAAACCCACCTGTCCCCCCTACACCCACCTGCTTTGCCCTAAACCTACCTGCCCCCCTAAACCCACCTGCCCCCCATAAACCCACCTGTCCCCTCTAAACCCACCTGCCTTGCCCAAAACCCACCTGCCTTGCCTGAAACCCACCTGCTTTACCCTAAACCCACCTGCCCACCTAAACCCACCTGCCCCCCTAAACCCACCTGTCCACCCTTAACCCACATGTCCACCCTAAACCCACCTGTCCCCCCTAAACCCACCTGTCCCCCTAAACCCACCTGCCCCCCCTAAACCCACCTGCCCCCCCTAAACCCACCTGTCCCCCCTAAACCCACCTGTCCCCTCTAAACCCACCTGCCTTGCCCATAACCCAATTGCCCCCCCTAAACCCACCTGTCACCCCTGAACCCACCTGCCTTGCCCTACACCCACCTGTCCCCCCTAAACCCACCTGCATTGCCTTAAACCCACCTGCCTTGCCCTAAACCCACCTGCCTTGCCCATAACCCACCTGCCTTGCCCTAAACCCACCTGTCCCCCCTAAACCCACCTGCCTTGCCTTAAACCCACCTGTCCCCCCTAAACCCACCTGCCTGGCCCTAACCAACCTGCCCCCCCTAAACCCACCTGCCTTGCCCCTAACCCACCTGCCCCCCCTAAACCCACATGCCTTGCCCTAAACCCACCTGTCCCCCCTAAACCCACCTGCCTTGCCCCTAACCCACTTGTCCCCCCTAAACCCACCTGCCTTGCCCCTAACCCACCTGCCCCCCCTAAACCCACCTGCCTTGCCCCTAACCCACCTGCCCCCCCTTAACCCACATGCCTTGCCCTAAACCCACCTGTCCCCCCTAAACCCACCTGCATAGCCCTAAACCCACCTGCCTGGCCCTAACCAACCTGCCCCCCCTAAACCCACCTGCCTTGCCCCTAACCCACCTGCCCCCCCTAAACCCACATGCCTTGCCCCTAACCCACTTGTCCCCCCTAAACCCACCTGCCTTGCCCCTAACCCACCTGCCCCCCCTAAACCCACCTGCCTTGCCCCTAACCCACCTGCCCCCCCTTAACCCACATGCCTTGCCCTAAACCCACCTGTCCCCCCTAAACCCACCTGCATAGCCCTAAACCCACATGCCTTGCCCTAAACCCACCTGTCCCCCCTAAACCCACCTGCATAGCCCTAAACCCACCTGCCTGGCCCTAACCAACCTGCCCCCCCTAAACCCACCTGCCTTGCCCCTAACCCACCTGCCCCCCCTAAACCCACATGCCTTGCCCTAAACACACCTGTCCCCTCTAAACCCACCTGCCCCCTCTAAACCCACCTGCCCCCTCTAAACCCACCTGCCCCCCCTAAACCCACCTGCCTTGCGCTAAACCCACATGCATTGCCCTGAACCCACCAACCCCCCCTAAACCCACCTGCCACGCCCTAAACCCACCTGCCTTGCCCTAAACCCACCTGTCCCCTTTCAACTCACCTGCCTTGCCCTAAACCCACCTGCCTGGCCCTAAACCCACCTGCTCCCCCTAAACCCTAGCCCTACCTGTCCCCCTATACCCTAGCCCCACCTGTGGTGCCCATTACATGTCTGTGACCTCAGCCAGGTGCATAAGTACTGCATCCAGCTGACCCACATCCATATCCCTGATCCACACAGATCCGGGGCTGGCTAGACTGACTGAGGCGAGGTAGCGGCTGTCAGGGATCCACCTCAATAGACCTGATGGGTGGAGGAGGGAGGATACGGGAGTGGGCTGGCTACACTGAATGACTCTACGCAGCCTCACCTGATGGGAGAGGGGATGTGAGGGAGAAGGGATGTTCCGCCAACGTTTAAATTTGCATTATGGGTTGATCTTCTGTTCAGGTCAGGTCATTGAATGTGCAGAATACGCACCTCCAAAAAGGGTTCTGGATTTCTTAGCCTAAAAGGCGGCAAAGTAAAAAATGCCTTCTGTAAACTCGAAGAGTACCAATATATGTTTGTGTGGGGAAACATCAGCTAGGGGCGCGTGTGTGCGCTAATAGTGTGCAGTCAACCCTAGGTTTCATGAGAAATACGCACGCTCATACCGGGGAGTCAGACTTCCAAACACCGGAAGACTAAGAGCACGTCGAATAGTGGAACATGGACGCTGCTGTGTGATTTCCCCGCCCGGAGAGCGGCTGGCAGCCATCCGGGACGTCCACGATAGGACCGGAAATTCCTGCGCCCATCGTAAGGCAAGCCTGCTGCTCCAACAGCCATGGTGGCCATGGCTGCGCCGCGACGTCAGGGCAGCAGTCAGGGCTTGCCTGGTGTGTAACCGAGCTAGGGGCTCCAACGTTCCAAGTTTCCCATACCCTTCCCACCCATCTCATGTTCACAACCTCAGGGCCTTCCGGGTAATAACATACAACCGAGTATCAGGGTCTGACACGCAACCAGCGGCCTGCCGAGCAACAGAAAATAGACAGCCGTCAGGATTCCCCCCTCAAACTCAGAGGCCAACAAGGGACAGCAAAGGGGCAAGTAAGAAACATATGTGCCCTTCCGCAGCAAAAGATCAGCGAGGGGCCTGCCGTGTGGGTCTCATAGAAACGTGTGGCCTGCCGCGTGGGTGTCATAACAAACGTGGGGGATTCAGCTGGGTTGCAAAGAGGGTTATGTCCCATGCGCCATCTTGTGATCTTCCGAGGAGATTTGAACCAGTACAGGCCGACTGCACCTCCCACCTGTCATCGATAGCATGTACTGCCACACAGTAGGTGAGTGGACCATCCAGCTGTGCCTCACAGGCCCCATCCGGCGACCATGACATCTCAGTGGCATGTGAGGCGGATGCTGGGAAACGGTGCAGCTGGGAGCAGGAGGCCGTGTTATAAACGCTGACATGGCCCCAACATTCGTATTGCTGAGGGGGGGCGAGGAGGGTGAAGGGTTGAGAGATGTACGGGGGTTTGGAGGTGCCGCAGCTGGGAGCACGAAGCCGTACCGTAAACACCGGCATGATCCCAACAATGGTACTGCTGTGGGGGGAGGAGTGTTGAGGGTTTAGTTGTATGGTTCAGAGTTCAAAGTTTGGAAGAGCTGCTGCTGGAACCGTAAGGAGATTTCGTATACACTGTCATGGTCTTCAAGGGTTCTTGGTATCAGGGGGGGAGAGGAGGGTTGAAGGTTGAGGGATAATAATTGGAGGTTTGGAAGTGCTGCAGCTGAGTCCAGGAGAAGATGTTGCTCTGGACCTTTAGCGGGGGGGGGGGTCGGAGTAGAGGGTTCAGGGGTTTCTTTGGAGAAGGTTGGGAACGATGCGGAATAGGCCATTCACGAGTTTGTGTTAATGAGTTGGTGTCACACACGCTGACGTGGACGTTTCCACGGGTTACATTTGTAACAGAACATCAAAGGACACAAAAAGGGCAGAATGGGAAGTGTACTGGAGATGTCTCTAGAGCTATAATTATACTGAAGGTGATAACGGCAGGCCGTTTGTTATTTCCTGCTGATGGCACGCTGACAGCTGTTTTAGTTGTATGCGCGCTTTCCGCTACAATTCAGCTACATCAGGGTAGGTAGCCGAGGGTTCTGGTGGCAGTAAGCCTCAGAACTTGACCTGCCGGCTGCTGCCTAGCTAATTTGGAGACTGGCCTAGAGTTTACCTCCAGCTGAGGTGGAGGCTGACCTAGGGTTTACCTCCAGCTGAGTTGGAGGCTGACCTAGGGTTTACCTCCAGCTGAGGTGGAGGCTGACCTAGGGTTTACCTCTAGCTGAGTTGGAGGCTGACCTAGGGTTTACCTCCAGCTGAGGTGGAAGCTGACCCAGGGTTTACTTTAGCTGAGTTGGACGTTGACCTAGGGTTTACCTCCAGCTGAGGTGGAGGCTGACCTAGGGTTTACCTCCAGCTGAGGTGGAGGTTGACCTAGGGTTTACCTCCAGCTGAGGAGGAGGCTGACCTAGGGTTTACCTCTAGCTGAGGTGGAGGTTGACCCAGGGTTTACCTCCAGCTGAGGAGGAGGCTGACCTAGGGTTTACCTCTAGCTGGGCCATGTATTGCCCACAATTGCTGAAGGCGATATCCCAGTTGTCGGACTTTGCACCGGACAGGTAGTGGCACCTGCGATCCTGCGGGTTGAGCGGGTGCATTTTTAATTGCTTTTAATGTCATAATCCTATTTTTTTCCTGTCCGGTCCAGTTGAGGCACCTGCCATCCTGGACTGGCATGGATTCAAAACTATGTGTTTGATGTCAAAAGGCAGGATATCACAAAGTCAGCTCTGTATGTCCCAGGACAGGATTGCATTGTTGGTATTGTTGGCAGGTATTGGGACTTGCATCCTGGAAAGAAATGAATGAACAAATACACTTTTGTGTGTATGGCTAAGGCAGCTTTTTGATCCGGGCAGGTAGTGGTTAATCTGCAAATGAAATGGATAACAAACAGGTTTGCCTTGCTTGACAAATAATGAAATCAAGAAAGGGCTGTTCCCCCGGCAGATTGGAATATCTGCCATTCTGCACAAGTGCAAAGGGAATGGACCCAGTTGAACTATTCAGACTCTCAATTTGCCTTAAGAAAGAAGCTCCCGACAACTACTGCAGTCCAGGTCCAATCCATGTAGCTGAGATTTGATTTAAAGTAAGTCTTAAGGCTGAACTACGTCAACAGGGGGAACAGCTCAATCTTATTGCATCTTCAGCTTGACGAAATGAAAATGCTTCACGCACGGTCTCATTTCAGCATGCCCTGAGGGACCCGAACATAGTGTGGATCACCAAGGTATGTCCAGCAAGGCCTTGAGGGACCAGACAATGGTGGGAATGCAGCCAATATAATTCACATCTTCATAAAAGCACACGAATATAGTAACGTTGACCCTGATTGACCCCCTGGGTACTGGATAACGCCCCCCCCCCCTTACCTTGAGGGACCAAGCCTTGTTGTGGATGTTGAAGGCAAACTAGGCAGACAGCAGGATAGCTGTACTCTCTGGAGACCACCAGGATGCCTGCCTCGGGGAGGGAAGCGGGAGAAGAGGATCAATAGAAGTTGGGAAGTTGGGAAGTTGGGAAGAGGATGAAATAAGTAAAGGATGAGAATAAACACGGTAACGGCGCGGATGTAGCTTCAGCCCAGGCTGCACTGTTTCCTTAACTCTCACACCCCCCACGAGGCGTCGCTTTCTTTCTTTCTTTCCAAGAATAAACACCACACACATCAACATCATGCCACCTGCACCGTAACCCCCAACAAACATACACAAAATACACAGCATATGCATGCCACCCCGCCCAACCCCCAACACAGCTGCACCCCCCTACCCACCCCCTACACACATGCCCCCCTCCCCCCCCCCCCAAGACACACAACTGCGCTCCACCCCCCCACATCATACGCCATGCATGCCATAAATGGGGTGCCTTGAGTTGCATGGCCCGCTGATGTCTCATGGATTCCTGGACTCATGTATGCCAAGCATGGCTGGTGCTGCATGACTTGCCTGGCTCCGAAGACATAGACACGGGCAGTTGCAAGACTTGCCTGGTTCCTCGGACCGGATGCACCATGCAACCTGCATGGCCTCTGCTCTTGTTTCACGGTCTGTCTACTTGTCTCATTGTCTGTCTGCTCAATTCTTCCCGGTGAGGGAAGTGCCTCGTACGCATGCAGGGAGGTACTTCCAGGGGCATTTGACGTACACGTGGAGTCAAGGCTCCGTATTTGATATCCACGGAGCAACCGTTTGTTGGCCCTAGTATGAACGCGCCTGGAGATCCACACTATGGCCACAGATGTTTCCCGCCGTTGGGTAAGCGGATAATGCGAACGCGCCTCAGGGGTGCAATCTCTAAATTCCTGCTCATTGTTGTCAAGCAATATACACCTTTTCCTCCTATATTGCGGACTGGTTTCTTTCCTAGCCACTCAGTCGATAGTTTCTAGAACACATCGGTGGCCTGCGTATTGGCCGTTCAAGTCCTCGCTCCGTCAAGTTCTCCGTATTGGCCGTTCAATACAGGTTGCTGCGTCAGTCTCACCCGTTCGGTCGGTGGCCTAAGCTTTGCAGTTTTCCCCCCTCCAAAACGAGTGCGGCATTGAGCAGATCCACTCATCATCCACTTCAACACAAGTGCCCAACATTGCCCCCGGTGAGCGGAACAAGGACCATGCATGAGTGGAACAAGTGCAAGAATGGCATGTGGATATGTCAAAGACTGAGGAATCTCCCACTCTGGCTCCCGGTTGTGTTCATATGTATGACCCCATATTTGTTTCTTTCAATTTCCACACCCCCTCATTATTTATTTATGTACATTGCATCTCCAGATCGCACAGCCTAGCCCATTCCTGAAAGGCTTTTGAGAAGACTGATGTCACATCCAAGTGCATCCGAGCATAAAGACGGTGCATCTGGGCATAGACAATGCAATACTGACTCCAGCCCATGGCATGTGGGGTTTTGCATGCATGTATGATGGCCTTTCATAAACCATGATTGGTTTATATTTATCCGGAGAGGTGTGTTGCACATTGGCTCGCATGAATTCCACCTCACTCGCCTGTTGAGCAGGAGAGACAAGCCCAACTGATTGAAAAAAGTGGAAATGCGCACCACCCTATGACGTCATCCGCATCCACCGAGGCTATCAGAACAGATGCATCTGCATCTCCTTCCCCTAGCGAGAATCCAGCCATCTTCACCAGCCTCCGAGACCTCAACACGGACATCCTTGGCATCATCCTCAGCAATGCAGATGCATGGCTATACAACACTCAACGCCTCCTTGGACCTGGTGCCCGTAGGGTGCAGTATGGAGCGTGGCGGGTGTGCAGGCGTTGGCGTGAGTGCCTCAGGGCCTGCCCCATTAACCTGGCCTGTGCTATGGTGGCAGTACATGGTCCTGACCAGGCCCTCATAAGAGCTGTTGGCTGCAACAGTCAGGAATTTGACGGCCTGGAGTTGGTGAGGCTCATGCTCAATCTTGGTACAAAAGCAGACAGCATGAGTGGGCAAGCATTGGTGTTGGCAGCCGAGCGTGGCCACTATGCAGCTGTGCAGCTGTTGTTGGGGTGGAGGGAGCATGCCCCACGTGCTGACTGCCGGGATGGGGAGGCACTGTTAAGGGCTGTGTGGAACGGCCACGAGGCGGTGGTGCAGCTGTTGTTGGGGTGGAGGGAGCATGCCCCACATGCTAACTGCCAGGATGGGGAGGCACTCGTAAGGGCTGCGCAGAATGGCCAAGAGGAGGTGGTGCGGCTGTTGTTGGGGTGGAGGGAGCATGCCCCCTATGCTGACTGCCGGGATGGGGAGGCACTGGTGTGGGCAGCCTGGAATGGTCACGAGGAGGTTGTGCGGCTGTTGTTGGGGTGGAGGGAGCATGCACCTCGTGCTAACTGCCAGGATGGGGAGGCACTGGTGAGGGCAGCCGGGAATGGTCACGAGGAGGTGGTGCGGCTGTTGTTGGGGTGGGGGGAGCATGCACCTCGTGCTGACTGCCAGGATGGGGAGGCACTGGTGTGGGCAGCCAGGAATGGTCACGAGGAGGTGGTGCGGCTGTTGTTGGGGTGGGGGGAGCATGCACCTCGTGCTAACTGCCAGGATGGGGAGGCACTGGTGTGGGCAGCCAGGAATGGTCACGAGGAGGTGGTGCAGCTGTTGTTGGGGTGGAGGGAGCATGCCCCCCATGCTAACTGCCAGGATGGGGAGGCACTGGTGTGGGCAGCCAGGAATGGTCACGAGGAGGTGGTGCAGCTGTTGTTGGGGTGGAGGGAGCATGCCCCCCATGCTAACTGCCAGGATGGGGAGGCACTGGTGTGGGCAGCCAGGAATGGTCACGAGGAGGTGGTGCAGCTGTTGTTGGGGTGGAGGGAGCATGCACCTCGTGCTAACTGCCAGGATGGGGAGGCACTGTTGAGGGTAGCCTGGAATGGTCACGAGGAGGTGGTGCGGCTGTTGTTGGGGTGGAGGGAGCATGCACCTCGTGCTAACTGCCAGGATGGGGAGGCACTGGTGAGGGCAGCCGGGAATGGTCACGAGGAGGTCGTGCGGCTGTTGTTGGGGTGGGGGGAGCATGCACCTCGTGCTGACTGCCAGGATGGGGAGGCACTGGTGTGGGCAGCCAGGAATGGTCACGAGGAGGTGGTGCGGCTGTTGTTGGGGTGGGGGGAGCATGCACCTCGTGCTAACTGCCAGGATGGGGAGGCACTGGTGTGGGCAGCCAGGAATGGTCACGAGGAGGTGGTGCAGCTGTTGTTGGGGTGGAGGGAGCATGCCCCCCATGCTAACTGCCAGGATGGGGAGGCACTGGTGTGGGCAGCCAGGAATGGTCACGAGGAGGTGGTGCAGCTGTTGTTGGGGTGGAGGGAGCATGCCCCCCATGCTAACTGCCAGGATGGGGAGGCACTGGTGTGGGCAGCCAGGAATGGTCACGAGGAGGTGGTGCAGCTGTTGTTGGGGTGGAGGGAGCATGCACCTCGTGCTAACTGCCAGGATGGGGAGGCACTGTTGAGGGTGGCCTGGAATGGTCACGAGGAGGTGGTGCGGCTGTTGTTGGGGTAGAGGGAGCATGCCCCGCATGCTGACTGCCGGGATGGGAAGGCACTGGTGAGGGCAGCCAGGAATGGTCACGAGGAGGTGGTGCGGCTGTTGTTGGGGTGGAGGGAGCATGCACCTCGTGCTAACTGCCAGGATGGGGAGGCACTGGTGTGGGCAGCCAGGAATGGTCACGAGGAGGTGGTGCGGCTGTTGTTGGGGTGGGGGGAGCATGCACCTCGTGCTAACTGCCAGGATGGGGAGGCACTGGTGTGGGCAGCCAGGAATGGCCACGAGGTGGTGGTACAACTGTTGCTGGATTGCAGTGTGAATGCACCCCGTGCTGATTGTCAAGGGGGATTGGCATTGTCCTCGGCTAGGAGGGGGGGTCACTCAGCTGTCGTACATGTTTTGCAGGAACGTTGCGACATGTTGCCGCATGTATAAGAGGCATCATGTCACTGTGGAAGCGAAGTGGTTGTATGAACTTTGCATGGGTCAGATATACACCCACTAATCTCCTAGCGGGCCTCATGTGTTCAAACATTGAAGGTTCCTCTTGCACTGGATCTGCCTCGCCTATCTTATCCAGGCTGTCCATGACTACGATGTTGAGGATGTTTGAAAGGAATCTTCCTGTTAGCGGCGTCATCAACACATGCCCTAGTTCTAATCCATTTTTGTTAGTATTTTCCCAAGGCGCGCTAAGGCGGCGCATGGAAGTTGGACTCAACTTGTAAACGATGTGCAGGCCCCCCAGACGGTGCTACAGACTTCCATGCTCTGTACCAGGGCAGGCTAGGGTGGGATGCCCTGCCTTTTGGAAAGGATGTGGTAGCTTTTGTTGAGGCTTAGTCGTTCCAAAGGCCTTTGACTTCCTGTTCCTGGTTTTCCTGACCAACTGCCCCGTATGTTTGTTCGTTTTCTCTTTGTTGAGGACTAGGATCTGGACAGGCTGATGATTCTTCAGACATCCTTTCTTTGTGAGGTGGTGTGGTTCTTCTCTTCTATCCGTGTGTTCCTTTCATATCTCCGCTAGCCTGAGTTTATTTTCCTCCCGACCAGACACCAGACTATGTCGTTCAACCCGTTACCTGGATCAAGAGTGGCATAGAAACGGATTAAGGCTGCGAGTGCGGCTAATATGTTAATGGCGATACTCTTCTGGGCCATGCTGAAAAGTCTATCGAGTTGTAACAACTGTAGGACGATGGTTTCGTGTCCTGATTCAATCCTTATGCCAGCATGGCTGTGCCACGACACCACACCTAACATCATGAATACACAATCCAGTCAGCTAAGGCCAGCTGTCAGAAGGCTAGTGATCATTAATAACCAGCCAGTAACAAACGAGAGATAGAGCTAGCCAGCCATCATGAATGAAGGACCGGCCTGGCTGCAGCCTGTGGCTCAGACAACAAGGCGCCATGAACCATCCCCTCGTGGCTGTAGGCCTTGATGTAGCTGAGTTGTTGCTGACGCAACCTCTACTAAACCGTGCACCACACAAGCAAGCCCACAATCATTTGAAATGTACCAAGGAGGTTCTGAGATCCCAAGTCATTGACTAGGACTACACTGTCAAATCCCATGTCATTGACATTACACCTCTGGTCCCTGCTTGAAAAGGCTTGGTCGCATGGGCGCCTAACTAAAGGATGGGGAGGAACGAACGAAACAAACGCAGGGGGGCAGCACAAAAAAGAGGAAATAAAGTGAAGGGTCAGACAAAGGCTGGACAAGAAAGACAAAGGAAATTCCAGCCTCTGAAAACATCTACCACCCAACGATATCTACCACATCTTCCACAAAAGCCAGGGTATCCAACCCAAGCCTGCCCCACCTACAACTCTAAAAGAGCTCTAGTAGCAACATTCGGAGGACCTGCCCATCCCCGCTCCCTAAGTTTATCCTGCACGCTAGGGCACTGAGAGCACGCATGCAACGCGTCCTCCACAAGCTCGCCGTCTCCCTACAAGCCCAACATCGCTGGCAGTACCATCTGTCACGCCGCCGACCACTGCGCCGTCCTCTGGTGTCAGCTGTGCTGACAGAGCCGAGCCGCAGCCTTTAAGTTTGTGAACACGCAAGCGAAAACCCTTCGGCTGGTGCAGCCCCTGCCCTGCCCTAGCCAGCGCCCGCCGAAGACTGAAACCAGGTGCGGAAGGCGGCCACAGACCTGCATTCAGTGGCAGGATATCTGGAGTCCCCTCTGCCAGCTCCATCCAGCTGTGCTCGCTCGTACGCCTAGTTTAGGGTTAAGGCCTGTTGTTGGGAATCAAAAGGGTTCAGGGCCTGCCGGTGGGTAATCAAAAGGGTTCAGGGCCTGCTGGTGGGTAATCAAAAGGGTTCAGGACCTACCGGTGGGTAATCAAAAGGATTCAGGGCCTGCTGGTGGGTAATCAAAAGGGTTCAGGGCCTGCCGGTGGGTAATCAAAAGGGTTCAGGGCCTGCTGGTGGGTAATCAAAAGGGTTCAGGGCCTGCCGGTGGGTAATCAAAAGGGTTCAGGGCCTGCTGGTGAGTAATTAAAAGGGTTCAGGGCCTGCCAGTGGGTAATCAAAAGGGTTCAGGGTCTGCCAGGGGGTAATCAAAAGGGTTCAGGGCCTGCCGGTTGGTAATCAAAAGGGTTCAGGACCTGCTGGTGGGTAATCAAAAGGGTTCAGGGCCTGCTGGTTGGTAATCAAAAGGGTTCAGGGCCTGCTGGTGGGTAATCAAAAGGGTTCAGGGCCTGTTGGTGGGTAATCAAAAGGGTTCAGGGCCTGTTGGTTGGTAATCAAAAGGGTTCAGGGCCTGCTGGTGGGTAATCAAAAGGGTTCAGGGCCTGTTGGTTGGTAATCAAAAGGGTTCAGGGCCTGCTGGTGGGTAATCAAAAGGGTTCAGGGCCTGCTGGTGGGTAATCAAAAGGATCAGGGACTGCCAGGGGGTAATCAAAAGGGTTCAGGGCCTGCCGGTTGGTAATCAAAAGGGTTCAGGACCTGCTGGTGGGTAATCAAAAGGGTTCAGGGCCTGCCAGTGGGTAATCAAAAGGGTTCAGGGCCTGCCGGTGGGTAATCAAAAGGGTTCAGGT
The DNA here is from genome assembly GCA_037349105.1 of Limnomonas spitsbergensis. Classification (NCBI taxonomy): domain Eukaryota; kingdom Viridiplantae; phylum Chlorophyta; class Chlorophyceae; order Chlamydomonadales; genus Limnomonas; species Limnomonas spitsbergensis. The sequence goes on along the minus strand of JAYJMM010000101.1, from coordinate 3,179,504 downwards.
TCTAACGGTGGGTAATCAAAAGGGTTCAGAGCCTGTTAGTGGGTAATCAAAAGGGTCAGGGCCTTCCGGTTGCTAATCAAAAGGGTTCAAGGCCTGCTGTTGGGTATTCAAAAGGGTTCAGGGCCTGCTGGTGGCTAATCAAAAGGGTTAAGGGCCTGCCGGTGGGTAATCAAAAGGGTTCAGGGCCTGCCGGTGGGTAATTAAAAGGGTTCAGGGCCTGCCAGTGGGTAATCAAAAGGGTTCAGGGTCTGCTGGTGGGTAATCAAAAGAGGAGGGCCTGCCAGGGGGTAATCAAAAGGGTTCAGGGCCTGTTGGTGGGTAATCAAAAGGGTTCAGGGCCTGGTGGTGGGTAATGAAAAGGGTTCAGGGCCTGCTGGTGAGTAATCAAAAGAGTTCAGGGCCTGCCGGTGGGTAATCAAAAGGGTTCAGGGCCTGCCGGTGGGTAATCAAAAGGGTTCAGGGCCTGCTGATGGGTAATCAAAAGGGTTCAGGGCCTGCCAGTGGGTAATCAAAAGGGATCAGGGCCTGGCGGTGGGTAATCAAAAGGGTTCAGGGCCTGGCAGTGGGTAATCAACAGGGTTCAGGCCCTGCCAATGGGTAATCAAAAGGGTTCAGGGCCTGACGGTGGGTAATCAAAAGGGTTCAGGGCCTGCTGGTGAGTAATTAAAAGGGTTCAGGGCCTGCCAGTGGGTAATCAAAAGGGTTCAGGGTCTGCCAGGGGGTAATCAAAAGGGTTCAGGGCCTGCCGGTTGGTAATCAAAAGGGTTCAGGACCTGCTGGTGGGTAATCAAAAGGGTTCAGGGCCTGCTGGTTGGTAATCAAAAGGGTTCAGGGCCTGCTGGTGGGTAATCAAAAGGGTTCAGGGCCTGTTGGTGGGTAATCAAAAGGGTTCAGGGCCTGCTGGTGGGTAATCAAAAGGGTTCAGGGCCTGCTGGTGGGTAATCAAAAGGGTTCAGGGCCTGTTGGTTGGTAATCAAAAGGGTTCAGGGCCTGCTGGTGGGTAATCAAAAGGGTTCAGGGCCTGCTGGTGGGTAATCAAAAGGATCAGGGACTGCCAGGGGGTAATCAAAAGGGTTCAGGGCCTGCCGGTTGGTAATCAAAAGGGTTCAGGACCTGCTGGTGGGTAATCAAAAGGGTTCAGGGCCTGCCAGTGGGTAATCAAAAGGGTTCAGGGCCTGCCGGTGGGTAATCAAAAGGGTTCAGGTTCTAACGGTGGGTAATCAAAAGGGTTCAGAGCCTGTTAGTGGGTAATCAAAAGGGTCAGGGCCTTCCGGTTGCTAATCAAAAGGGTTCAAGGCCTGCTGTTGGGTATTCAAAAGGGTTCAGGGCCTGCTGGTGGCTAATCAAAAGGGTTAAGGGCCTGCCGGTGGGTAATCAAAAGGGTTCAGGGCCTGCCGGTGGGTAATTAAAAGGGTTCAGGGCCTGCCAGTGGGTAATCAAAAGGGTTCAGGGTCTGCTGGTGGGTAATCAAAAGGGTTCAGGGCCTGCCAGGGGGTAATCAAAAGGGTTCAGGGCCTGTTGGTGGGTAATCAAAAGGGTTCAGGGCCTGGTGGTGGGTAATGAAAAGGGTTCAGGGCCTGCTGGTGAGTAATCAAAAGAGTTCAGGGCCTGCCGGTGGGTAATCAAAAGGGTTCAGGGCCTGCCGGTGGGTAATCAAAAGGGTTCAGGGCCTGCTGATGGGTAATCAAAAGGGTTCAGGGCCTGCCAGTGGGTAATCAAAAGGGATCAGGGCCTGGCGGTGGGTAATCAAAAGGGTTTAGGGCCTGGCAGTGGGTAATCAACAGGGTTCAGGCCCTGCCAATGGGTAATCAAAAGGGTTCAGGGCCTGACGGTGGGTAATCAACAGGGTTCAGGACCTGCTGGTGGGTAATCAAAAGGGTTCAGGGCCTGCCAGGGGGTAATCAAAAGGGTTCAGGGCCTGCCGGTGGGTAATCAAAAGGGTTCAGGGCCTGCTGGTGAGTAATCAAGAGAGTTCAGGGCCTGCCGGTTGGTAATCAAAAGGGTTCAGGGCCTGCTGGTGGGTAATCAAAAGGGTTCAGGGCCTGCCGGTGGGTAATCAAAAGGGTTCAGGGCCTGCTGGTGAGTAATCAAAAGAGTTCAGGGCCTGCCGGTGGGTAATCAAAAGGGTTCAGGGCCTGCTGATGGGTAATCAAAAGGGTTCAGGGCCTGCCAGGGGGTAATCAAAAGGGTTCAGGGCCTGCTGGTGGCTAATCAAAAGGGTTAAGGGCCTGCCGGTGGGTAATCAAAAGGGTTCAGGGCCTGCTGGTGAGTAATTAAAAGGGTTCAGGGCCTGCCAGTGGGTAATCAAAAGGGTTCAGGGTCTGCCAGGGGGTAATCAAAAGGGTTCAGGGCCTGCCGGTTGGTAATCAAAAGGGTTCAGGACCTGCTGGTGGGTAATCAAAAGGGTTCAGGGCCTGCTGGTTGGTAATCAAAAGGATTCAGGGCCTGCAGGTGGGTAATCAAAAGGGTTCAGGGCCTGTTGGTGGGTAATCAAAAGGGTTCAGGGCCTGCTGGTGGGTAATCAAAAGGGTTCAGGGCCTGCTGGTGGGTAATCAAAAGGGTTCAGGGCCTGTTGGTTGGTAATCAAAAGGGTTCAGGGCCTGCTGGTGGGTAATCAAAAGGGTTCAGGGCCTGCTGGTGGGTAATCAAAAGGATCAGGGACTGCCAGGGGGTAATCAAAAGGGTTCAGGGCCTGCCGGTTGGTAATCAAAAGGGTTCAGGACCTGCTGGTGGGTAATCAAAAGGGTTCAGGGCCTGCCAGTGGGTAATCAAAAGGGTTCAGGGCCTGCCGGTGGGTAATCAAAAGGGTTCAGGGCCTGACGGTGGGTAATCAAAAGGGTTCAGAGCCTGTTAGTGGGTAATCAAAAGGGTCAGGGCCTTCCGGTTGCTAATCAAAAGGGTTCAAGGCCTGCTGTTGGGTATTCAAAAGGGTTCAGGGCCTGCTGGTGGCTAATCAAAAGGGTTAAGGGCCTGCCGGTGGGTAATCAAAAGGGTTCAGGGCCTGCCGGTGGGTAATTAAAAGGGTTCAGGGCCTGCCAGTGGGTAATCAAAAGGGTTCAGGGTCTGCTGGTGGGTAATCAAAAGGGTTCAGGGCCTGCCAGGGGTAATCAAAAGGGTTCAGGGCCTGTTGGTGGGTAATCAAAAGGGTTCAGGGCCTGGTGGTGGGTAATGAAAAGGGTTCAGGGCCTGCTGGTGAGTAATCAAAAGAGTTCAGGGCCTGCCGGTGGGTAATCAAAAGGGTTCAGGGCCTGCCGGTGGGTAATCAAAAGGGTTTAGGGCCTGCTGATGGGTAATCAAAAGGGTTCAGGGCCTGCCAGTGGGTAATCAAAAGGGATCAGGGCCTGGCGGTGGGTAATCAAAAGGGTTTAGGGCCTGGCAGTGGGTAATCAACAGGGTTCAGGCCCTGCCAATGGGTAATCAAAAGGGTTCAGGGCCTGACGGTGGGTAATCAAAAGGGTTCAGGACCTGCTGGTGGGTAATCAAAAGGGTTCAGGGCCTGCCAGGGGGTAATCAAAAGGGTTCAGGGCCTGCCGGTGGGTAATCAAAAGGGTTCAGGGCCTGCTGGTGAGTAATCAAGAGAGTTCAGGGCCTGCCGGTTGGTAATCAAAAGGGTTCAGGGCCTGCTGGTGGGTAATCAAAAGGGTTCAGGGCCTGCCGGTGGGTAATCAAAAGGGTTCAGGGCCTGCTGGTGAGTAATCAAAAGAGTTCAGGGCCTGCCGGTGGGTAATCAAAAGGGTTCATGGCCTGCTGGTGGATAATCAAAAGGGTTCAGGGCCTGCCGGTGGGTAATCAAAAGGGTTCAGGGCCTGCCGGTGGGTAATCAAAAGGGTTCAGGGCCTGCTGGTGAGTAATCAAAAGAGTTCAGGTCCTGCCGGTGGGTAATCAAAAGGGTTCAGGGCCTGCCGGTGGGTAATCAAAAGGGTTCAGGGCCTGCTGATGGGTAATCAAAAGGGTTCAGGGCCTGCCGGTGGGTAATCAAAAGGGATCAGGGCCTGGCGGTGGGTAATCAAAAGGGTTTAGGGCCTAACAGTGGGTAATCAACAGGGTTCAGGCCCTGCCAATGGGTAATCAAAAGGGTTCAGGGCCTGACGGTGGGTAATCAAAAGGGTTCAGGGCCTGCCGGTGGGTAATCAAAAGGGTTCAGGGCCTGCTGGTGGGTAATCAAAAGGATCAGGGACTGCCAGGGGGTAATCAAAAGGGTTCAGGGCCTGTTGGTGGGTAATCAAAAGGGTTCAGGACCTGCTGGTGGGTAATTAAAAGGGTTCAGGGCCTGTTGGTGGGTAATCAAAAGGGTTCAGGGCCTGCCGGTGGGTAATCAAAAGGGTTCAGGGCCTGCTGGTGAGTAATCAAAAGAGTTCAGGGCCTGCCGGTGGGTAATCAAAAGGGTTCAGGGCCTGCTGGTGGGTAATCAAAAGGGTTCAGGGCCTGCCGGTGGGTAATCAAAAGGGTTCAGGGCCTGCCGGTGGGTAATCAAAAGGGTTCAGGGCCTGCTGGTGAGTAATCAAAAGAGTTCAGGTCCTGCCGGTGGGTAATCAAAAGGGTTCAGGGCCTGCCGGTGGGTAATCAAAAGGGTTCAGGGCCTGCTGATGGGTTATCAAAAGGGTTCAGGGCCTGCCGGTGGGTAATCAAAAGGGATCAGGGCCTGGCGGTGGGTAATCAAAAGGGTTTAGGGCCTAACAGTGGGTAATCAACAGGGTTCAGGCCCTGCCAATGGGTAATCAAAAGGGTTCAGGGCCTGACGGTGGGTAATCAAAAGGGTTCAGGGCCTGCCGGTGGGTAATCAAAAGGGTTCAGGGCCTGCTGGTGGGTAATCAAAAGGATCAGGGACTGCCAGGGGGTAATCAAAAGGGTTCAGGGCCTGTTGGTGGGTAATCAAAAGGGTTCAGGACCTGCTGGTGGGTAATTAAAAGGGTTCAGGGCCTGTTGGTGGGTAATCAAAAGGGTTCAGGGCCTGCCGGTGGGTAATCAAAAGGGTTCAGGGCCTGCTGGTGAGTAATCAAAAGAGTTCAGGGCCTGCCGGTGGGTAATCAAAAGGGTTCAGGGCCTGCTGGTGGGTAATCAAAAGGGTTCAGGGCCTGCCGGTGGGTAATCAAAAGGGTTCAGGGCCTGCTGGTGAGTAATCAAAAGAGTTCAGGGCCTGCCGGTGGGTAATCAAAAGGGTTCATGGCCTGCTGGTGGGTAATCAAAAGGGTCAGGGCCTGCCGGTGGGTAATCAAAAGGGTTCAGGGCCTGCCGGTGGGTAATCAAAAGGGTTCAGGGCCTGCTGGTGAGTAATCAAAAGAGTTCAGGTCCTGCCGGTGGGTAATCAAAAGGGTTCAGGGCCTGCCGGTGGGTAATCAAAAGGGTTCAGGGCCTGCTGATGGGTAATCAAAAGGGTTCAGGGCCTGCCGGTGGGTAATCAAAAGGGATCAGGGCCTGGCGGTGGGTAATCAAAAGGGTTTAGGGCCTAACAGTGGGTAATCAACAGGGTTCAGGCCCTGCCAATGGGTAATCAAAAGGGTTCAGGGCCTGACGGTGGGTAATCAAAAGGGTTCAGGGCCTGCCGGTGGGTAATCAAAAGGGTTCAGGGCCTGCTGGTGGGTAATCAAAAGGATCAGGGACTGCCAGGGGGTAATCAAAAGGGTTCAGGGCCTGCCGGTGGGTAATCAAAAGGGTTCAAGGCCTGCTGGTGGGTAATTAAAAGGGTTCAGGGCCTGTTGGTGGGTAATCAAAAGGGTTCAGGGCCTGCCAGGGGGTAATCAAAAGGGTTCAGGGCCTGCTGGTGAGTAATCAAAAGAGTTCAGGGCCTGCCGGTGGGTAATCAAAAGGGTTCAGGGCCTGCTGGTGGGTAATCAAAAGGGTTCAGGGCCTGCCGGTGAGTAATCAAAAGGGTTCAGGGCCTGCTGGTGAGTAATCAAAAGAGTTCAGGGCCTGCCGGTGGGTAATCAAAAGGGTTCATGGCCTGCTGGTGGGTAATCAAAAGGGTCAGGGACTGCCAGGGGGTAATCAAAAGGGTTCAGGGCCTGCCGGTGGGTAATCAAAAGGGTTCAGGGCCTGCTGGTGAGTAATCAAAAGAGTTCAGGTCCTGCCGGTGGGTAATCAAAAGGGTTCAGGGCCTGGCGGTGGGTAATCAAAAGGGTTTAGGGCCTGCCGGTGGGTAATCAAAAGGGTTCAGGGCCTGCCGGTGGGTAATCAAAAGGGTTCAGGGCCTGCTGGTGGGTAATCAAAAGGGTTCAGGGCCTGCCGGTGGGTAATCAAAAGGGTTCAGGGCCTGCTGGTGGGTAATCAAAAGAGTTCAGGGCCTGCCGGTGGGTAATCAAAAGGGTTCATGGCCTGCTGGTGGGTAATCAAAAGGGTCAGGGACTGCCAGGGGGTAATCAAAAGGGTTCAGGGCCTGCCGGTGGGTAATCAAAAGGGTTCAGGGCCTGCTGGTGAGTAATCAAAAGAGTTCAGGTCCTGCCGGTGGGTAATCAAAAGGGTTCAGGGCCTGCCGGTGGGTAATCAAAAGGGTTCAGGGCCTGCTGATGGGTAATCAAAAGGGTTCAGGGCCTGCCGGTGGGTAATCAAAAGGGATCAGGGCCTGGCGGTGGGTAATCAAAAGGGTTTAGGGCCTAACAGTGGGTAATCAACAGGGTTCAGGCCCTGCCAATGGGTAATCAAAAGGGTTCAGGGCCTGACGGTGGGTAATCAAAAGGGTTCAGGGCCTGCCGGTGGGTAATCAAAAGGGTTCAGGGCCTGCTGGTGGGTAATCAAAAGGATCAGGGACTGCCAGGGGGTAATCAAAAGGGTTCAGGGCCTGCCGGTTGGTAATCAAAAGGGTTCAGGACCTGCTGGTGGGTAATCAAAAGGGTTCAGGGCCTGTTGGTGGGTAATCAAAAGGGTTCAGGGCCTGCCGGTGGGTAATCAAAAGGGTTCAGGGCCTTCTGGTGGCTAATCAAAAGGGTTCAGGGCCTGACGGTGGGTAATCAAAAGGGTTCAGGGCCTGGCAGTGGGTAATCAAAAGGGTTCAGGGCCTTCCGGTGTCTAATCAAAAAGGTTCAGGGCCTTCCAGTGTCTAATCAAAAGGGTTCAGGGCCTGCTGGTGGCTAATCAAAAGGGTTCAGGGCCTGCCGGTGGGTAATCAAAAGGGTTCAGGGCCTGCTGGTGGCTAATCAAAAGGGTTCAGGGCCTTCTGGTGGCTAATCAAAAGGGTTCAGGGTCTGCCGGTGGGTAATCAAAAGGGTTCAGGGCCTGCCGGTGGGTAATCAAAAGGGTTCAGGGCCTGCCGGTGGCTAATCAAAAGGGTTCAGGGCCTTCCGGTGTCTAATCAAAAGGGTTCAGGGCCTGCCGGTGGCTAATCAAAAGGGTTCAGGGCCTGCTGGTGGCTAATCAAAAGGGTTCAGGGCCTGCCGGTGGGTAATCAAAAGGGTTCGTGGCCTGGCGGTGGGTAATGAAAAGGGTTCAGGGCCTGCCGGTGGGTAATCAAAAGGGTTCAGGGTCTGCCGGTGGCTAATCAAAAGGGTTCAGGGCCTTCCGGTGTCTAATCAAAAGGGTTCAGGGCCTGCCGGTGGGTAATCAAAAGGGTTCAGGGCCTGCTGGTGTGTAATCAAAAGGGTTCAGGGCCTGCCGGTGGCTAATCAAAAGGGTTCAGGGCCTGCCGGTGGGTAATCAAAAGGGTTCAGGGCCTGCCGGTGGCTAATCAAAAGGGTTCAGGGCCTGCATGTGGCTAATCAAAAGGGTTTAGAGCCTGTCAGTGGGTAATCAAAAAGGTTCAGGGCCTTCCGGTGGCTAATCAAAAGGGTTCAAGGCCTGCTGGTGGGTAATCAAAAGGGTCCAGGGCCTGCTGGTGGGTAATCAAAAGGGTTCAGGGCCTGTTGGTGGGTAATCAAAAGGGTTCAGAGCCTGTTAGTGGGTAATCAAAAGGGTTCAAGGCCTGCTGTTGGGTAATCAAAAGGGTTCAGGGCCTGCTGGTGAGTAATCAAAAGGGTTAAGGGCCTGCCGGTGGGTAATCAAAAGCGTTCAGGGCCTGCCGGTGGGTAATTAAAAGGGTTCAGGGCCTGCCAGTGGGTAATCAAAAGGGTTCAGGGTCTGCTGGTGGGTAATCAAAAGGGTTCAGGGCCTGCTGGTGAGTAATCAAAAGGGTTCAGGGCCTGCCGGTGGGTAATCAAAAGGGTTCAGGGCCTGCCAGTGGGTAATCAAAAGGGTTCAGGGCCTGCTGATAGGTAATCAAAAGGGTTCAGGGCCTGCCGGTGGGTAATCAAAAGGGATCAGGGCCTGGCGGTGGGTAATCAAAAGGGTTTAGGGCCTGGCAGTGGGTAATCAAAAGGATTCAGGGCCTGCTGGTGAATAATCATAAGAGTTCAGGGCCTGCCGGTGGGTAATCAAAAGGGTTCAGGGCCTGCCGGTGGGTAATCAAATAGGTTCAGGGCCTGCTGGTGGCTAATCAAAAGGGATCAGGGCCTGCCGGTGGGTAATCAAAAGGGTTCAGGGCCTGCCGGTGGGTAATCAAAAGGGTTCAGGGCCTGCTGGTGGGTAATCAAAAGGGTTCAGGGCCTGCCGGTGGGTAATTAAAAGGGTTCAGGGCCTGCCGGTGGGTAATCAAAAGGGTTCAGGACCTGCTGGTGGGTAATCAAAAGGATTCAGGGCCTGGCGGTGGGTAATCAAAAGGGTTCAGGGCCTGCCGGTGGGTAATGAAAAGGGTTCAGGGCCTGCTGGTGAGTAATCAAAAGAGTTCAGGGCCTGCCGGTGTGTAATGAAAAGGGTTCAGGGCCTGCTGGTGGGTAATCAAAAGGGTTCAGGGCCTGCCGGTGGGTAATCAAATAGGTTCAGGGCCTGCTGGTGGGTAATCAAAAGGGATCAGAGCCTGCCGGTGGATAATCAAAAGGGTTCAGGGCCTGGCGTAGGGTAATCAAAAGGGTTCAGGGCCTGCCAGGGGGTAATCAAAAGGGTTCAGGGCCTGTTGGTGGGTAATCAAAAGGGTTCAGGGCCTGCTGGTGGGTAATCAAAAGGGTTCAGGGCCTGCTGGTGGGTAATCAAAAGGGTTCAGGGACTGCCAGGGGGTAATCAAAAGGGTTCAGGGCCTGCCGGTTGGTAATCAAAAGGGTTCAGGACCTGCTGGTGGGTAATCAAAAGGGTTCAGGGCCTGCCAGGGGGTAATCAAAAGGGTTCAGGGTCTGCCGGTGGGTAATCAAAAGGGTTCAGGTTCTAACGGTGGGTAATCAAAAGGGTTCAGAGCCTGTTAGTGGGTAATCAAAAGAGTCAGGGCCTTCCGGTTGCTAATCAAAAGGGTTCAAGGCCTGCTGGTGGGTAATCAAAAGGGTTCAGGGCCTGCCGGTGGGTAATCAAAAGGGTTCAGGGCCTGCTGGTGGGTAATCAAAAGGGTTCAGGGCCTGCTGGTGAGTAATCAAAAGGGATCAGAGCCTGCCGGTGGATAATCAAAAGGGTTCAGGGCCTGCCGGTGGGTAATCAAAAGGGTTCAGGGCCTGCCGGTGGGTAATCAAAAGGGTTCAGGGCCTGCCGGTGGGTAATCAAAAGGGTTCAGGGCCTGCTGGTGGGTAATCAAAAGGGTTCAGGGCCTGCCGGTGGGTAATTAAAAGGGTTCAGGGCCTGCCGGTGGGAAATCAAAAGGGTTCAGGGCCTGCTGGTGGGGAATCAAAAGGATTCAGGGCCTGCTGGTGGGTAATCAAAAGGGTTCAGGGCCTGCCGGTGGGTAATCAAAAGGGTTCAGGGCCTGCTGGTGAGTAATCACAAGAGTTCAGGGCCTGCCGGTGTGTAATCAAAAGGGTTCAGGGCCTGCTGGTGGGTAATCAAAAGGGTTCAGGGCCTGCCGGTGGGTAATCAAATAGGTTCAGGGCCTGCTGGTGGGTAATCAAAAGGGTTCAGGGCCTGGCGGTGGGTAATCAAAAGGTTTCAGGGCCTGCCAGTGGGTAATCAAAAGGGTTCAGGGCCTACCAGTTGGTAATCAAAAGGGTTCAGGGCCTGCCGGTGGGTAATTAAAAGGGTTCAGGGCCTGCCGGTGGGTAATCAAAAGGGTTCAGGACCTACTGGTGGGTAATCAAAAGGATTCAGGGCCTGCTGGTGGGTAATCAAAAGGGTTCAGGGCCTGCCGGTGGGTAATCAAAAGGGTTCAGGGCCTGCTGGTGAGTAATCAAAAAGTTCAGGGCCTGCCAGTGGGTAATGAAAAGGGTTCAGGGCCTGCTGGTGGGTAATCAAAAGGGTTCAGGGCCTGCCGGTGGGTAATCAAATAGGTTCAGGGCCTGCTGGTGGGTAATCAAAAGGGATCAGGGCCTGCCGGTGGGTAATCAAAAGGGTTCAGGGCCTGGCGTAGGGTAATCAAAAGGGTACAGGGCCTGCCAGGGGGTAATCAAAAGGGTTCAGGGCCTGTTGGTGGGTAGTCAAAAGGGTTCAGGGCCTGTTGGTGGGTAATCAAAAGGGTTCAGGGCCTGCTGGTGGGTAATCAAAAGGGTTCAGGGACTGCCAGGGGGTAATCAAAAGGGTTCAGGGCCTGCCGGTTGGTAATCAAAAGGGTTCATGGCCTGCTGGTGGGTAATCAAAAGGGTTCAGGGCCTGCCGGTGGGTAATCAAAAGGGTTCAGGACCTGCTGGTGGGTAATCAAAAGGGTTCAGGGCCTGCTGGTGGGTAATCAAAAGGGTTCAGGGCCTGCCGGTGGGTAATCAAAAGGGTTCAGGGCCTGCTGGTGGGTAATCAAAAGGGTTCAGGGCCTGCCGGTGGGTAATCAAAAGGGTTCAGGGCCTGCTGGTGAGTAATTAAAAGGGTTCAGGGCCTACCAATGGGTAATCAAAAGGGTTCAGGGTCTGCCAGGGGGTAATCAAAAGGGTTCAGGGCCTGCCGGTTGGTAATCAAAAGGGTTCAGGACCTGCTGGTGGGTAATCAAAAGGGTTCAGGGCCTGCTGGTGGGTAATCAAAAGGGTTCAGGGCCTGCTGGTGGGTAATCAAAAGGGTTCAGGGCCTGCTGGTGGGTAATCAAAAGGGTTCAGGGCCTGCTGGTGGGTAATCAAAAGGGTTCAGGGCCTGCTGGTGGGTAATCAAAAGGGTTCAGGGCCTGTTGGTGGGTAATCAAAAGGGTTCAGGGCCTGCTGGTGGGTAATCAAAAGGGTTCAGGGCCTGCTGATGGGTAATCAAAAGGGTTCAGGGACTGCCAGGGGGTAATCAAAAGGGTTCAGGGCCTGCCGGTTGGTAATCAAAAGGGTTCAGGACCTGCTGGTGGGTAATCAAAAGGGTTCAGGGCCTGCCAGTGGGTAATCAAAAGGGTTCAGGGCCTGCCGGTGGGTAATCAAAAGGGTTCAGGTTCGAACGGTGGGTAATCAAAAGGGTTCAGAGCCTGTTAGTGGGTAATCAAAAGGGTCAGGGCCTTCCGGTTGCTAATCAAAAGGGTTCAAGGCCTGCTGTTGGGTATTCAAAAGGGTTCAGGGCCTGCTGGTGAGTAATCAAAAGGGTTAAGGGCCTGCCGGTGGGTAATCAAAAGGGTTCAGGGCCTGCCGGTGGGTAATTACAAGGGTTCAGGGCCTGCCAGTGGGTAATCAAAAGGGTTCAGGGTCTGCTGGTGGGTAATCAAAAGGGTTCAGGGCCTGCCAGGGGGTAATCAAAAGGGTTCAGGGCCTGTTGGTGGGTAATCAAAAGGGTTCAGGGCCTGGTGGTGGGTAATGAAAAGGGTTCAGGGCCTGCTGGTGAGTAATCAAAAGGGTTCAGGGCCTGCCGGTGGGTAATCAAAAGGGTTCAGGGCCTGCCGGTGGGTAATCAAAAGGGTTCAGGGCCTGCTGATGGGTAATCAAAAGGGTTCAGGGCCTGCCGGTGGGTAGTCAAAAGGGATCAGGGCCTGGCGGTGGGTAATCAAAAGGGTTTAGGGCCTGGCAGTGGGTAATCAACAGGGTTCAGGCCCTGCCAATGGGTAATCAAAAGGGTTCAGGGCCTGACGGTGGGTAATCAAAAGGGTTCAGGACCTGCTGGTGGGAAATCAAAAGGGTTCAGGGCCTGCTGGTGGGTAATCAAAAGGGTTCAGGGCCTGTTGGTGGGTAATCAAAAGGGTTCAGGGCCTGTTGGTGGGTAATCAAAAGGGTTCAGGGCCTGCTGGTGGGTAATCAAAAGGGTTCAGGGCCTGCTGGTGGGTAATCAAAAGGGTTCAGGGCCTGTTGGTGGGTAATCAAAAGGGTTCAGGGCCTGCTGGTGGGTAATCAAAAGGGTTCAGGGCCTGCTGGTGGGTAATCAAAAGGGTTCAGGGACTGCCAGGGGGTAATCAAAAGGGTTCAGGGCCTGCCGGTTGGTAATCAAAAGGGTTCAGGACCTGCTGGTGGGTAATCAAAAGGGTTCAGGGCCTGCCAGTGGGTAATCAAAAGGGTTCAGGGCCTGCCGGTGGGTAATCAAAAGGGTTCAGGTTCTAACGGTGGGTAATCAAAAGGGTTCAGAGCCTGTTAGTGGGTAATCAAAAGGGTCAGGGCCTTCCGGTTGCTAATCAAAAGGGTTCAAGGCCTGCTGTTGGGTATTCATAAGGGTTCAGGGCCTGCTGGTGAGTAATCAAAAGGGTTAAGGGCCTGCCGGTGGGTAATCAAAAGGGTTCAGGGCCTGCCGGTGGGTAATTAAAAGGGTTCAGGGCCTGCCAGTGGGTAATCAAAAGGGTTCAGGGTCTGCTGGTGGGTAATCAAAAGGGTCCAGGGCCTGCCAGGGGGTAATCAAAAGGGTTCAGGGCCTGTTGGTGGGTAATCAAAAGGGTTCAGGGCCTGGTGGTGGGTAATGAAAAGGGTTCAGGGCCTGCTGGTGAGTAATCAAAAGAGTTCAGGGCCTGCCGGTGGGTAATCAAAAGGGTTCAGGGCCTGCCGGTGGGTTATCAAAAGGGTTCAGGGCCTGCTGATGGGTAATCAAAAGGGTTCAGGGCCTGCCGGTGGGTAGTCAAAAGGGATCAGGGCCTGGCGGTGGGTAATCAAAAGGGTTTAGGGCCTGGCAGTGGGTAATCAACAGGGTTCAGGCCCTGCCAATGGGTAATCAAAAGGGTTCAGGGCCTGACGGTGGGTAATCAAAAGGGTTCAGGACCTGCTGGTGGGTAATCAAAAGGGTTCAGGGCCTGCCAGGGGGTAATCAAAAGGGTTCAGGGCCTGCCGGTGGGTAATCAAAAGGGTTCAGGGCCTGTTGGTGAGTAATCAAAAGAGTTCAGGGCCTGCCGGTGGGTAATCAAAAGGGTTCAGGGCCTGCTGGTGGGTAATCAAAAGGGTTCAGGGCCTGCCGGTGGGTAATCAAAAGGGTTCAGGGCCTGCTGGTGAGTAATCAAAAGAGTTCAGGGCCTGCCGGTGGGTAATCAACAGGGTTCATGGCCTGCTGGTGGGTAATTAAAAGGGTTCAGGGCCTACCAGTGGGTAATCAAAAGGGTTCAGGGCCTGCCGGTGGGTAATTAAAAGGGTTCAGGACCTGCTGGTGGGTAATCAAAAGGGTTCAGGGCCTGCCAGTGGGTAATCAAAAGGGTTCAGGGTCTGCCGGTGGGTAATCAAAAGGGTTCAGGTTCTAACGGTGGGTAATCAAAAGGGTTCAGAGCCTGTTAGTGGGTAATCAAAAGAGTCAGGGCCTTCTGGTTGCTAATCAAAAGGGTTCAAGGCCTGCTGGTGGGTAATCAAAAGGGTTCAGGGCCTGCTGGTGGGTAATCAAAAGGGTTCAGGGCCTGCTGGTGAGTAATCAAAAGAGTTCAGGGCCTGCCGGTGGGTAATCAAAAGGGTTCAGGGCCTGCTGGTGGGTAATCAAAAGGGTTCAGGGCCTGCCGGTGGGTAATCAAAAGGGTTCAGGGCCTGCCGGTGGGTAATCAAAAGGGTTCAGGGCCTGCTGGTGGGTAATCAAAAGGGTTCAGGGCCTGCCGGTGGGTAATCAAAAGGGTTCAGGGCCTGCCGGTGGGTAATCAAAAGGGTTCAGGGCCTGCTGGTGGGTAATCAAAAGGATTCAGGGCCTGCTGGTGGGTAATCAAAAGGATTCAGGGCCTGCCGGTGGGTAATCAAAAGGGTTCAGGGCCTGCTGGTGAGTAATCAAAAGGGTTCAGGGCCTGCCGGTGTGTAATCAAAAGGGTTCAGGGCCTGCTGGTGGGTAATCAAAAGGGTTCAGGGCCTGCCGGTGGGTAATCAAATAGGTTCAGGGCCTGCTGGTGGGTAATCAAAAGGGATCAGGGCCTGCCGGTGGGTAATCAAAAGGGTTCAGGGCCTGCCGGTGGGTAATCAAAAGGGTTCAGGGCCTGCTGGTGGGTAATCAAAAGGGTTCATGGCCTGCCGGTGGGTAATTAAAAGGGTTCAGGGCCTGCCGGTGGGTAATCAAAAGGGTTCAGGACCTGCTGGTGGGTAATCAAAAGGATTCAGGGCCTGCTAGTGGGTAATCAAAAGGGTTCAGGGCCTGCCGGTGGGTAATCAAAAGGGTTCAGGGCCTGCTGGTGAGTAATCAAAAAGTTCAGGGCCTGCCGGTGTGTAATGAAAAGGGTTCAGGGCCTGCTGGTGGGTAATCAAAAGGGTTCAGGGCCTGCCGGTGGGTAATCAAATAGGTTCAGGGCCTGCTGGTGGGTAATCAAAAGGGATCAGGGCCTGCCGGTGTGTAATCAAAAGGGTTCAGGGCCTGCCGGTGGGTAATCAAAAGAGTTCAGGGCCTGCCAGGGGGTAATCAAAAGGGTTCAGGGCCTGTTGGTGGGTAATCAAAAGGGTTCAGGGCCTGCTGGTGGGTAATCAAAAGGGTTCAGGGCCTGCTGGTGGGTAATCAAAAGGGTTCAGGGACTGCCAGGGGGTAATCAAAAGGGTTCAGGGCCTGCCGGTTGGTAATCAAAAGGGTTCAGGACCTGCTGGTGGGTAATCAAAAGGGTTCAGGGCCTGCTGGTGGGTAATCAAAAGGGTTCAGGGCCTGCCGGTGCGTAATTAAAAGGGTTCAGGGCCTGCCGGTGGGTAATCAAAAGGGTTCAGGACCTGCTGGTGGGTAATCAAAAGGGTTCAGGGCCTGCTGGTGGGTAATCAAAAGGGTTCAGGGCCTGCCGGTGGGTAATCAAAAGGGTTCAGGGCCTGCTGGTGGGTAATCAAAAGGGTTCAGGGCCTGCCGGTGGGTAATCAAAAGGGTTCAGGGCCTGCTGGTGAGTAATTAAAAGGGTTCAGGTTCTAACGGTGGGTAATCAAAAGGGTTCAGGGTCTGCCAGGGGGTAATCAAAATGGTTCAGGGCCTGCCGGTTGGTAATCAAAAGGGTTCAGGACCTGCTGGTGGGTAATCAAAAGGGTTCAGGGCCTGCTGGTGGGTAATCAAAAGGGTTCAGGGCCTGTTGGTGGGTAATCAAAAGGGTTCAGGGCCTGCTGGTGGGTAATCAAAAGGGTTCAGGGCCTGCTGGTGGGTAATCAAAAGGGTTCAGGGCCTGCTGGTGGGTAATCAAAAGGGTTCAGGGCCTGCTGGTGGGTAATCAAAAGGGTTCAGGGCCTGCTGGTGGGTAATCAAAAGGGTTCAGGGACTGCCAGGGGGTAATCAAAAGGGTTCAGGGCCTGCCGGTTGGTAATCAAAAGGGTTCAGGACCTGCTGGTGGGTAATCAAAAGGGTTCAGGGCCTGCCAGTGGGTAATCAAAAGGGTTCAGGGCCTGCTGGTGGGTAATCAAAAGGGTTCAGGTTCTAACGGTGGGTAATCAAAAGGGTTCAGAGCCTGTTAGTGGGTAATCAAAAGGGTCAGGGCCTGCCGGTTGCTAATCAAAAGGGTTCAAGGCCTGCTGTTGGGTATTCAAAAGGGTTCAGGGCCTGCTGGTGAGTAATCAAAAGGGTTAAGGGCCTGCCGGTGGGTAATCAAAAGGGTTCAGGGCCTGCCAGGGGGTAATTAAAAGGGTTCAGGGCCTGCTGGTGAGTAATCAAAAGGGTTCAGGGTCTGCTGGTGGGTAATCAAAAGGGTTCAGGGCCTGCCAGGGGGTAATCAAAAGGGTTCAGGGCCTGTTGGTGGGTAATCAAAAGGGTTCAGGGCCTGGTGGTGGGTAATGAAAAGGGTTCAGGGCCTGCTGGTGAGTAATCAAAAGAGTTCAGGGCCTGCCGGTGGGTAATCAAAAGGGTTCAGGGCCTGCCGGTGGGTAATCAAAAGGGTTCAGGGCCTGCTGATGGGTAATCAAAAGGGTTCAGGGCCTGCCGGTGGGTAATCAAAAGGGATCAGGGCCTGGCGGTGGGTAATCAAAAGGGTTTAGGGCCTGGCAGTGGGTAATCAACAGGGTTCAGGCCCTGCCAATGGGTAATCAAAAGGGTTCAGGGACTGACGGTGGGTAATCAAAAGGGTTCAGGACCTGCTGGTGGGTAATCAAAAGGGTTCAGGGCCTGCCAGGGGGTAATCAAAAGGGTTCAGGGCCTGCCGGTGGGTAATCAAAAGGGTTCAGGGCCTGCCGGTGGGTAATCAAAAGGGTTCAGGGCCTGCCGGTGGGTAATCAAAAGGGTTCAGGGCCTGCTGGTGGGTAATCAAAAGGGTTCAGGGCCTGCCGGTGGGTAATCAAAAGGGTTCAGGGCCTGCTGGTGGGTAATCAAAAGGGTTCAGGGCCTGCCGGTGGGTAATCAAAAGGGTTCAGGGCCTGCTGGTGGGTAATCAAAAGGGTTCAGGGCCTGCCGGTGGGTAATCAAAAGGGTTCAGGGCCTGCCGGTGGGTAATCAAAAGGGTTCAGGGCCTGCTGGTGAGTAATCAAAAGAGTTCAGGTCATGCCGGTGGGTAATCAAAAGGGTTCAGGGCCTGCCGGTGGGTAATCAAAAGGGTTCAGGGCCTGCTGATGGGTAATCAAAAGGGTTCAGGGCCTGCCGGTGGGTAATCAAAAGGGATCAGGGCCTGGCGGTGGGTAATCAAAAGCGTTTAGGGCCTAACAGTGGGTAATCAACAGGGTTCAGGCCCTGCCAATGGGTAATCAAAAGGGTTCAGGGCCTGACGGTGGGTAATCAAAAGGGTTCAGGGCCTGCCGGTGGGTAATCAAAAGGGTTCAGGGCCTGCTGGTGGGTAATCAAAAGGATCAGGGACTGCCAGGGGGTAATCAAAAGGGTTCAGGGCCTGCCGGTTGGTAATCAAAAGGGTTCAAGACCTGCTGGTGGGTAATCAAAAGGGTTCAGGGCCTGTTGGTGGGTAATCAAAAGCGTTCAGGGCCTGCCGGTGGGTAATCAAAAGGGTTCAGGGCCTGCTGGTGAGTAATCAAAAGAGTTCAGGGCCTGCCGGTGGGTAATCAAAAGGGTTCAGGGCCTGCTGGTGGGTAATCAAAAGGGTTCAGGGCCTGCCGGTGGGTAATCAAAAGGGTTCAGGGCCTGCTGGTGAGTAATCAAAAGGGTTCAGGGCCTGCCGGTGGGTAATCAAAAGGGTTCATGGCCTGCTGGTGGGTAATCAAAAGGGTTCAGGGCCTGCCGGTGGGTAATCAAAAGGGTTCAGGGCCTGCCGGTGGGTAATCAAAAGGGTTCAGGGCCTGCTGGTGAGTAATCAAAAGAGTTCAGGTCATGCCGGTGGGTAATCAAAAGGGTTCAGGGCCTGCCGGTGGGTAATCAAAAGGGTTCAGGGCCTGCTGATGGGTAATCAAAAGGGTTCAGGGCCTGCCGGTGGGTAATCAAAAGGGATCAGGGCCTGGCGGTGGGTAATCAAAAGGGTTTAGGGCCTAACAGTGGGTAATCAACAGGGTTCAGGCCCTGCCAATGGGTAATCAAAAGGGTTCAGGGCCTGACGGTGGGTAATCAAAAGGGTTCAGGGCCTGCCGGTGGGTAATCAAAAGGGTTCAGGGCCTGCTGGTGGGTAATCAAAAGGATCAGGGACTGCCAGGGGGTAATCAAAAGGGTTCAGGGCCTGCCGGTTGGTAATCAAAAGGGTTCAAGACCTGCTGGTGGGTAATCAAAAGGGTTCAGGGCCTGTTGGTGGGTAATCAAAAGGGTTCAGGGCCTGCCGGTGGGTAATCAAAAGGGTTCAGGGCCTGCTGGTGAGTAATCAAAAGAGTTCAGGGCCTGCCGGTGGGTAATCAAAAGGGTTCAGGGCCTGCTGGTGGGTAATCAAAAGGGTTCAGGGCCTGCCGGTGGGTAATCAAAAGGGTTCAGGGCCTGCTGGTGAGTAATCAAAAGAGTTCAGGGCCTGCCGGTGGGTAATCAAAAGGGTTCAGGGCCTGCTGGTGGGTAATCAAAAGGGTCAGGGCCTGCCGGTGGGTAATCAAAAGGGTTCAGGGCCTGCCGGTGGGTAATCAAAAGGGTTCAGGGCCTGCCTGTTGAGTAATCAAAAGAGTTCAGG
This sequence comes from Limnomonas spitsbergensis, assembly GCA_037349105.1. NCBI lineage: Eukaryota > Viridiplantae > Chlorophyta > Chlorophyceae > Chlamydomonadales > Limnomonas > Limnomonas spitsbergensis. Next base: position 3,161,332 of record JAYJMM010000101.1, on the reverse strand, counting down.
GCCTGCCGGTGGGTAATCAAAAGGGTTCAGGGCCTGCCGGTGGGTAATCAAAAGGGTTCAGGGCCTGCTGATGGGTAATCAAAAGGGTTCAGGGCCTGCCGGTGGGTAATCAAAAGGGATCAGGGCCTGGCGGTGGGTAATCAAAAGGGTTTAGGGCCTAACAGTGGGTAATCAACAGGGTACAGGCCCTGCCAATGGGTAATCAAAAGGGTTCAGGGCCTGACGGTGGGTAATCAAAAGGGTTCAGGGCCTGCTGGTGAGTAATCAAAAGAGTTCAGGGCCTGCCGGTGGGTAATCAAAAGGGTTCAGGGCCTGCTGGTGGGTAATCAAAAGGGTTCAGGGCCTGCCGGTGGGTAATCAAAAGGGTTCAGGGCCTGCTGGTGAGTAATCAAAAGAGTTCAGGGCCTGCCGGTGGGTAATCAAAAGGGTTCATGGCCTGCTGGTGGGTAATCAAAAGGGTTCAGGGACTGCCAGGGGGTAATCAAAAGGGTTCAGGGCCTGCCGGTGGGTAATCAAAAGGGTTCAGGGCCTGCCTGTTGAGTAATCAAAAGAGTTCAGGTCCTGCCTGTGGGTAATCAAAAGGGTTCAGGGCCTGCCGGTGGGTAATCAAAAGGGTTCAGGGCCTGCTGATGGGTAATCAAAAGGGTTCAGGGCCTGCCGGTGGGTAATCAAAAGGGATCAGGGCCTGGCGGTGGGTAATCAAAAGGGTTTAGGGCCTAACAGTGGGTAATCAACAGGGTTCAGGCCCTGCCAATAGGTAATCAAAAGGGTTCAGGGCCTGACGGTGGGTAATCAAAAGGGTTCAGGGCCTGCCGGTGGGTAATCAAAAGGGTTCAGGGCCTGCTGGTGGGTAATCAAAAGGATCAGGGACTGCCAGGGGGTAATCAAAAGGGTTCAGGGCCTGCCGGTGGGTAATCAAAAGGGTTCAGGACCTGCTGGTGGGTAATCAAAAGGGTTCAGGGCCTGTTGGTGGGTAATCAAAAGGGTTCAGGGCCTGCCGGTGGGTAATCAAAAGGGTTCAGGGCCTGCTGGTGAGTAATCAAAAGAGTTCAGGGCCTGCCGGTGGGTAATCAAAAGGGTTCAGGGCCTGCTGGTGGGTAATCAAAAGGGTTCAGGGCCTGCCGGTGGGTAATCAAAAGGGTTCAGGGCCTGCTGGTGAGTAATCAAAAGAGTTCAGGGCCTGCCGGTGGGTAATCAAAAGGGTTCATGGCCTGCTGGTGGGTAATCAAAAGGGTCAGGGCCTGCCGGTGGGTAATCAAAAGGGTTCAGGGCCTGCCGGTGGGTAATCAAAAGGGTTCAGGGCCTGCCTGTTGAATAATCAAAAGAGTTCAGGGCCTGCCGGTGTGTAATCAAAAGGGTTCAGGGCCTGCCGGTGGGTAATCAAAAGGGTTCAGGGCCTGCTGATGGGTAATCAAAAGGGTTCAGGGCCTGCCGGTGGGTAATCAAAAGGGATCAGGGCCTGGCGGTGGGTAATCAAAAGGGTTTAGGGCCTAACAGTGGGTAATCAACAGGGTTCAGGCCCTGCCAATGGGTAATCAAAAGGGTTCAGGGCCTGACGGTGGGTAATCAAAAGGGTTCAGGGCCTGCTGGTGAGTAATCAAAAGAGTTCAGGGCCTGCCGGTGGGTAATCAAAAGGGTTCAGGGCCTGCTGGTGGGTAATCAAAAGGGTTCAGGGCCTGCCGGTGGGTAATCAAAAGGGTTCAGGGCCTGCTGGTGAGTAATCAAAAGAGTTCAGGGCCTGCCGGTGGGTAATCAAAAGGGTTCATGGCCTGCTGGTGGGTAATCAAAAGGGTTCAGGGCCTGCCGGTGGGTCATCAAAAGGGTTCAGGGCCTGCCGGTGGGTAATCAAAAGGGTTCAGGGCTTGCCTGTTGAGTAATCAAAAGAGTTCAGGTCCTGCCGGTGGGTAATCAAAAGGGTTCAGGGCCTGCCGGTGGGTAATCAAAAGGGTTCAGGGCCTGCTGATGGGTAATCAAAAGGGTTCAGGGCCTGCCGGTGGGTAATCAAAAGGGATCAGGGCCTGGCGGTGGGTAATCAAAAGGGTTTAGGGCCTAACAGTGGGTAATCAACAGGGTTCAGGCCCTGCCAATAGGTAATCAAAAGGGTTCAGGGCCTGACGGTGGGTAATCAAAAGGGTTCAGGGCCTGCCGGTGGGTAATCAAAAGGGTTCAGGGCCTGCTGGTGGGTAATCAAAAGGATCAGGGACTGCCAGGGGGTAATCAAAAGGGTTCAGGGCCTGCCGGTGGGTAATCAAAAGGGTTCATGACCTGCTGGTGGGTAATCAAAAGGGTTCAGGGCCTGTTGGTGGGTAATCAAAAGGGTTCAGGGCCTGCCGGTGGGTAATCAAAAGGGTTCAGGGCCTGCTGGTGAGTAATCAAAAGAGTTCAGGGCCTGCCGGTGGGTAATCAAAAGGGTTCAGGGCCTGCTGGTGGGTAATCAAAAGGGATCAGGGCCTGCCGGTGGGTAATCAAAAGGGTTCAGGGCCTGCCGGTGGGTAATCAAAAGGGTTCAGGGCCTGCTGGTGGGTAATCAAAAGGGTTCAGGGCCTGCGGGTGGGTTATTAAAAGGGTTCAGGGCCTGCTGGTGGGTAATCAAAAGGGTTCAGGGCCTGCTGGTGGGTAATCAAAAGGATTCAGGGCCTGCCGGTGGGTAATCAAAAGAGTTCAGGGCCTGCTGGTGAGTAATCAAAAGGGTTCAGGGCCTGCTGGTGAGTAATCAAAAGAGTTCAGGGCCTGCCGGTGTGTAATCAAAAGAGTTCAGGGCCTGCTGGTGGGTAATCAAAAGAGTTCAGGGCCTGCCGGTGGGTAATCAAATAGGTTCAGCGCCTGCCGGTGGGTAATCAAATAGGTTCAGCGCCTGCTGGTAGGTAATCAAAAGGGATCAGGGCCTGCCGGTGGGTAATCAAAAGGGTTCAGGGCCTGGCGTAGGGTAATCAAAAGGGTTCAGGGCCTGCTGGTGGGTAATCAAAAGGGTTCAGGGCCTGCTGGTGGGTAATCAAAAGGGTTCAGGGCCTGCTGGTGGGTAATCAAAAGGTTCAGGGCCTGCTGGTGGGTAATCAAAAAAGGTTCAGGGCCTGCTGGTGGGTAATCTAAATGGTTCAGGGCCTGCCGGTGGGTAATCAAAAGGGTTCAGGGCCTGACGGTGGGTAATCAAAAGGGTTCAGGGCCTGCCAGGGGATAATCAAAAGGGTTCAGGGCCTGCCGGTGGGTAATCAACAGGGTTCAGGGCCTGCTGATGGGTAATCAAAAGGGTTCAGGGCCTGCCGGTGGGTAATCAAAAGGGATCAGGGCCTGGCGGTGGGTAATCAAAAGGGTTTAGGGCCTGGCAGTGGGTAATCAACAGGGTTCAGGCCCTGCCAATGGGTAATCAAAAGGGTTCAGGCCCTGCCAATGGGTAATCAAAAGGGTTCAGGGCCTGCCGGTGGGTAATCAACAGGGTTTAGGGCCTGCTGATGGGTAATCAAAAGGGTTCAGGGCCTGCCGGTGGGTAATCAAAAGGGATCAGGGCCTGGCGGTGGGTAATCAAAAGGGTTTAGGGCCTGGCAGTGGGTAATCAACAGGGTTCAGGCCCTGCCAATGGGTAATCAAAAGGGTTCAGGGCCTGCCGGTGGGTAATCAAAAGGGTTCAGGGCCTGCCGGTGGGTAATCAAAATGGTTCAGGGCCTGGCGTAGGGTAATCAAAAGGGTTCAGGGACTGCCAGGGGGTAATCATAAGGGTTCAGGGCCTGCCGGTGGGTAATCAAAAGGGTTCAGGACCTGCTGGTGGGTAATCAAAAGGTTCAGGGCCTGCTGTTAATTAAAAGGGTTCAGGGCCTGCTGTTCATTAAATGGGTTCAGGGCCTGCCGGTGGGTTATTAAAAGGGTTCAGGGCCTGCTGGTGGGTAATCAAAAGGGTATGAGGCCTGTTTGTTTGTTGTCAAAAGGGTGAGGGCTTGTGTGCGGGTAAGTTAATGGGCACAGGGCCTGCCACTAGGTAATAATAAGGCGAAGGGCCTGCTGGGTGGGATGATATGGCCTGGCTTCAAATTTTGACACTTAACCTGGATGCCAGAGGCTTGCCGAGAAACACAAAATATTGTGCGAGTAAGGGGCCTGCTGGGTGGGTCATATAAGTCGTGTGGGTCTTTTGCTGGGTTGCAGTCCCAAGTGCCATCTTTCTGCCCAGGGTGATTTCAACAAGTAAAGAACCCCCCCCCCACCTGCCATTAATAGCATGTGGTGACCATGACAGCTCAGCGACACCTGAGGTCATATCTCTCACACTGAGGCCAGGGGTCCACTATGCGAGTGATCAAAAGGGTTCAGGGCCTGCTGGAGGGTAGTTAGGGTTCAGGGCCTGCCGGGTACTAACAAACAACCAAGCATTAGGCTCGGATAAAAGAACTTGGTTTGAGAGCCTGCCGAGCAACTCAAAATAGATAGCCGACAGGATACCCCTCTCAAACTCAGAGGCCATGAAGGGTAGCCATATGTGCCCAACCGCATCATACGAGTCAGCGAGGGGCCTGCCGTGAGGGCTAGAGCTGGGTTGCAAAGAGGGTTATGTCCCATGCGCCATCTTGTGACCTTCCGAGGAGATTTAAACTAGTACAGGCTGACTGCACCGCACACCTGCCATCGATAGCACGCACCGGCACACATCAGGTGAGTGGACCATCCAGCAGCGCCACACAGCCCCCATCCGGCGACCATGACAGCTCAGTGGCATCAGATGTTTCGAAACGGTGCAGCTGGGACAAGAAGGCCGTGTCATAAACCCTGACATGGTCCCGACATTCGTACCGCTGAGGGGGGGGTGAGGAGGGTGAGGGGTTGAGGTTAAGAGATGAGGGAAGGGTCAGTGTGCGGGGCTAGAGGTTTGGAAGTGACGCAGCATAACCTATGAGACGATGTCCATTGACTGGGCCAGTGGGTAGTGTAAAGGGTTTGGGGGGCTTGGGGTTGCTCACATCTCCTCTATTCTTTCAAGTGAGGATGTGTGGAAGGGCGGGGACGCAGCAGGAGGCATAGGGCTTAGGAATGTGAGAGGTTGGGGAGAGGACATTCCACTGGACTGGTTTCCACGGGTTGCATTTGTAACAGAAAATCAAAGGAAACAAAAAAGGGCAGAATGGGAGATGTACTGGAGATGTCTCTAGAGTTATAATTATACTGAAGGCAATAACGGCCGTTTGTTAGTCCTGCTGATGGCACGCTGACAGCTGTTTTGGTCTTATGAGCGCTTTCCGCTACATTTCAGCTACATCAAGGTAGGTAGCCTAGGGTTCTGGTGGCATTAAACCCTGTAACTTGACCTGCTGGCTGCAGCCTAGCTGATTTGGAGGCTGGCATAGGGTTTACCTCCAGCTGAGGTGGTGGCTGACTTAAGGCTTACCTCCAGCTGAGGTGGACGTTGGCCTAGGGTTTACCTCCAGCTGAGATGGAGGCTGACCTAGGGTTTACCTCCAGCTGAGGTGGAGACTGACCCAGGGTTTACCTACAGCTAAGGTGGAGGCTGACCTAGGGTTTACCTCCAGCTGAGGTGGAGGCTGACCTAGGGTTTACACCCAGCTGAGTTGGAGGCTGACCTAGGGTTTACATCCAGCTGAGGTGGAGGCTGACCTAGGGTTTACCTCCAGCTGAGGTGGAGGCTGACCTAGGGTTTACATCCAGCTGAGTTGGAGGCTGACCTAGGGTTTACATCCAGCTGAGGTGGAGGCTGACCTAGGTTTTACCTCCAGCTGAGGTGGAGGCTGACCTAGGGTTTACCTCCAGCTGAGGTGGAGGCTGACCTAGGGTTTACCTCCAGCTGAGGTGGAGGCTGACCTAGGGTTTACCTCCAGCTGAGGTGGAGGCTGACTTAGAATTTACCTCCAGCTGAGGTGGAGGCTGACCTAGGGTTTAACTCCAGCTGAGGTGGAGGCTGACCTAGGGTTTACCTCCAGCTGAGTTGGAGGCTGACCCAGGGTTTACCTTTAGCTGAGGTGGAGGCTGACCTAGGGTTTACCTCCAGCCGAGATGGCCGCTGACCTAGGGTTTACCTCCAGCTGAGATGGAGGCTGTCCTAGGGTTTACCTCCAGCTGAGGTGGAGGCTGACCTAGGGTTCACCTCCAGCTGAGGTGGAGGCTGACCTAGGGTTTACCTCCAGATGAGGTGGAGGCTGCCCTAGGGTTAACCTCCAGCTGTGTTTGAGGCTGACCTAGGGTTTACCTCCAGCTGAGTTGGAGGCTGACCTAGGGTTTAACTCCAGCTGAGGTGGAGGCTGACCTAGGGTTTACCTACAGGTGAGGTGGAAGCTGACCCAGGGTCTATGTCCAGCTGAGGTGGAGGCTGACCTAGGGTTGACCTCCAGCTGAGATGGCGGCTGACCTAGGGTTTACCTCCAGCTGAGTTAGAGGCTGACCTTGGATTTACCTACAGCTGAGTTGGAGGCTGAATTAGGGTTAACCTCCAGCTGAGTTGGAGGCTGACCTAGGGTTGACCTCTAGCTGAGTTGGACGCTGACCTAGGGTTTATCTCCAGTTGAGTTGTAGGCTGAACTAGGGTTTACCTCCAGCTGAGTTAGAGGCTGACCTAGGGTTTACCACTAGCTGCGGTAGAGGCTGACCTAGGGTTTAACTCCAGCTGAGTTGGAGGCTGACCTAGGGTTTACATCCAGCTGAGGTGGAGGCTGACCTAGGGTTTACCTCCAGCTGAGGTGGAGGCTGACCTAGGGTTTACCTCCAGCTGAGGTGGAGGCTGACCTAGGGTTTACCTCCAGCTGAGGTGGAGGCTGACCTAGGGTTTACCTCCAGCTGAGGTGGAGGCTGACTTAGAATTTACCTCCAGCTGAGGTGGAGGCTGACCTAGGGTTTAACTCCAGCTGAGGTGGAGGCTGACCTAGGGTTTACCTCCAGCTGAGTTGGAGGCTGACCCAGGGTTTACCTTTAGCTGAGGTGGAGGCTGACCTAGGGTTTACCTCCAGCCGAGATGGCCGCTGACCTAGGGTTTACCTCCAGCTGAGATGGAGGCTGTCCTAGGGTTTACCTCCAGCTGAGGTGGAGGCTGACCTAGGGTTCACCTCCAGCTGAGGTGGAGGCTGACCTAGGGTTTACCTCCAGCTGAGTTGGAGGCTGACCTAGGGTTTACCTCCAGCTGAGGTGGAGGCTGACCTAGGGTTTACCTACAGGTGAGGTGGAAGCTGACCCAGGGTCTATGTCCAGCTGAGGTGGAGGCTGACCTAGGGTTGACCTCCAGCTGAGATGGCGGCTGACCTAGGGTTTACCTCCAGCTGAGTTAGAGGCTGACCTTGGATTTACCTACAGCTGAGTTGGAGGCTGAATTAGGGTTAACCTCCAGCTGAGTTGGAGGCTGACCTAGGGTTGACCTCTAGCTGAGTTGGACGCTGACCTAGGGTTTATCTCCAGTTGAGTTGTAGGCTGAACTAGGGTTTACCTCCAGCTGAGTTAGAGGCTGACCTAGGGTTTACCACTAGCTGCGGTAGAGGCTGACCTAGGGTTTAACTCCAGCTGAGTTGGAGGCTGACCTAGGGTTTACCTCCAGCTGAGGTGGAGACTGACCTACTCATAAGCGCTCGTCAAATATATGCTATATTGCATCAGGCCTGATTACTTGCTGCTGGCTGCTGCCTGCCTGAGCAACAAGGGTTGAGGCTGACCTAGCGTCAACCTCTAGTTGGGCCATATCCTGCCCACAAGGGCTGAAGGTGATGCCCCGGTTGGTGGACTCTGCACCGGACAGGTGGTGGCACCTGCGGGTTGAACGGGTGCATTTTTTAATGTCTGAATACTTGTGTTCCTGTGGGGTCCGGTTGAGGCACCCGCCATCCTGGACCAGAATGGATTCAAAACTGTGTTTGACGTCAAAGGGCAGGATATCACAAAGTGAGCTCTGTATGTCACAAGACAGGATTTTATTGTCGGCAGGTATTGGCACTTACATCCCGGAAAGGAATGACCTGCTTGTATGTATGGCTAAGGCAGCATTTTGATCCGGGCAGGTAGTGGTTAATCTGCAAATGGTTAATCTGCAAATGAAATGGATAACAAGCAGGTCTGTGTTGCTTATCAAATAATGAAACCAAGAAAGGGCTGTTCCCCCCGCAGGTTGGAATATCTGCCATTCTGCACAAGTGCAAAGGGGATGGACCCAGTTTCACAATTCAGACTCTCAATTCGCCTTAAGAAAGAAGCTCTAGACAGCTACTGCAGTCCAGGTCCAATCCATGTAGCTGAGATTTGATTTAAAGTAAGTCTTAAGGCTGAACTACGTCAACAGGCGGAACAGCTCCATCTTATTGCAGATTCAGCTTGAAGAAATGAAAATGCTTCACGCATGGTCTCATTTCAGCATACCCTGAGGGACCCAACCATAGTGTGGATCTCCAAGGTATGTCCACCAAGGCCTTGAGGGAACAGACAATGGTGGGGATGCAGCTAATAGAATTCACATCTTCATAAAAGCACCAGAATATAGTAATGAGTTGAACCTCATTGAACCCCTGGGTACTGGGTAACGCCCCCCCCCCCTACCTTGAGGGACCAAGCCTTCTTGTGTATGTTGAAGGCAAACTAGGCGGACAGCAGGATAGCCGTACTTCCTGGAGACCATCAGGATGCCTGCCTCAGGGAGGGAAGCGGGAGAAGGGGATAGAAGTTGGGAAGAGGATGAAATAAATAAAGGATGAGAATAAACATCACACCTATTTACATCATGCACATCATGCACCAGACCTGCACTCTACCCTCCATCAGATATACACACAATACACAGCATATGCCACCCCACCCCTCAACACAGCTGCCCCCCCCCCCCCGACACACACGCACACCTGCGCTCCACCCCATCACACACAACTTTGCTCCAACCCTCCACATCATCCGCCATGCATGCCATAAATGGGGTGCTTGGAGTTGCATGGCATGCATGAATCCAACCAGATGCACCATGTGACCTGCATGGCCCGCTGATGTCTCATGGACTCCTGGACTCATGCATGCCAAGCATGGCGGGTGTTGCATGACTTGCCTGGCTCCGAGGACACAGACACAGACAGGTGCAAGACTTGCCTGGTTCCGACCGGATGCACCATGCAACCTGCGTAGCCTGCTCTTGTTTCATGGTCTATCCACTTGTCTCAATGTCGGTCTGCTCAATTCATTCCGATGAGGGCAGTGCCTCGTATACATGCAGGACGGTACTTCCATGGGGCATTTGGCGCACACGTGGATTCAAGACTCCGTATTTAATATCCACGGAGCAACCGTTTTGTGGCCCTAGTATGAACGCGCTCCACGAGATCCACACTATGGCCGCTGATGTTTCCTGCCGTTCGGTAAGCGGAAGATGCGAACGCGCCTCTGGGGTGCAATTTCTAAATGCCCGCTCATTCTTAACAAGCAATCTACATCCGATTCTCCTACAGTGCGGACTGGTTTCGTCCCTAGCCAGTCAGTCGGCAGTTTCTGGAACACATCGGTGGCCTGTGCATTGGCCGTTCAAGTCCTCGCTCGCTCCGTCAAGTTCTCCGTGTTGGCCGTGCGTCCAATACAGGTTGCGTCAGAACCCCAGTCTCACCCGCTCGTTCGGTGGTCTAAGCTTTGCAATTTTATTATCCTAAACGAGTGCGGCGTTGAGAAGATCCACTCATCCACTTCAACACAAGTGAGTGTCCAACATTGCCCCTGGTGAGCGGAACAAGGACCATGCATGAGTGGAACAACTGCAAGAATGGCATGTGGATACCGTAGTCACGGACGTGTTTCGTTATTTTGATCGTTCTTTACCTGTCAACGAATCTAACGAAGTAAACTTTAAGGCGTGTTAAGGGGGAACGAATCATAAAAAATGAACAGCCTCCGAAACACCGTTCGGTCACTGGTACCGTATGGTACATTGGAGCGCGCCTTGCACTCTGGACAGTCGGCTTCACTATTATTTCCACATGATAAAACCAAGCACTGGTTGCGGTAAACACCAGTCATGATAAACTAGCACCGCTATGGCTGCCCGCCCCCCCTAGTAGGGGAGGCAAAGCTCAGCCACCACCACTCCCTCCCGATCAGAGGTCGATCACGTCCTTCTTCAACAAACGCCCCACAGATGTCTCCCTTCAGCCAGCCACAGCGAATGCCGATGCCGATGAGGCAGCAGCTGTACCTTCTCAGGCTACGGACAGCGGTACCGGCACACCAGCAGCGCTCTCGACGCCCGACGTGGAACTGGTGACGCCTCCTGGCGTAGTGGTGGGAACTGGCGTGAAGAACGGTACGTTCGTGGCAAACAAGCTTCCGAGGACGCCCTCGGGGCCGAAGAAGATAAAGAGGTCTGCCCCTAGGAAGGGGTGGCTTCTCGCTGACGACTCGACTCATCGAGGCTTGTTCGACCAGCTGAGGATGGCACAAGCTGCACGCCGGGCTCCCGTCAACCTGGCAAGGTCGCATGGCAAGCGGAAAAGCTACTGCGACTGGGAGCCTTTGCACAGGCAAATTGTGCTGGATGCATGGCACCATGGCCAGAAGATGAATCCACCCCATGGGAGGACAGCAGTCCTTCACAAGCTCCAGGACATGCCATGCTTCAAGGAAACCCTCAAGATGTCCACCATGTGGAGCATGATCCAGCGCGGCGAGGCTGAGACTAAGGCGCGGCGTGGCCAGAAGGCCCTGTCTGAGGTGATGAGAGAGAAGGTGAGATGGCATTGGTGATGGAATGGTTTGTGACAGGAGCAAAGGCTTCTCAATGTCTCTGGAGTGGATGCATAGATGGATGTTGAAACCGGATGCTGGGCTCAGAAGAGAGTTGTGCTGAGTTGACTTGAGATTCAGGCAAGGGCAGACATAGCTGTTGTAAGCCAGCCCCTTACTTGCCTGGCTTGCGGCAGCTATGTCTGACCTCCCTGATATCCTTAACTAAGCCCCCCTTAACCCTAAACCCTAAACTAAGCCCCCCTTAACCCTGTTCATTCTGCCCAGTTTGTAATCTTTGTCTTCCTACTGCCATGCAGACCTCGGCCATGATTCAGCAGAGAGTGGATCGCAAGGAGGAGGTTTCCCCAGGGACCTTGCAGGAGCCTATCCGGCTCATGATCGGCGCAACTGATGAGCGCAACGTGTTGCTGGTGCGACACATAGGCAGTGTTTTGTAGGGTGCTTCAGCTGCAATTCAGCTGTATTTTGGCATGCGGTCGTGGGGGCCTGGTGCAACATGCCATGTTGCTTTCTGAAAATGTACACTCTCCTGGCGCTGACTGATGGGCTGCTGGATGCTTTCTCTCATGATGTCCAAGTGGCGGCAGGGATCATGGCTGCGCTGGGGACGCTCTTCCCTGTTGCGGATGCTGTCGAAGATGTGGGCATGGGTTTCGATGAGGAAGATGCTGCTGCTGCCGACACAGCATTGGACCAGCTGGTAACCCAGCTTGACGCGCTGGCCCAGCTGCAAGCCTCAGGCACCCTCCCTCCGGCGGTAGATGCGCCATTCGGGGTGACGCGGCCTGGTGTGAATGCCTCTAGTGCGCTCGGCCGCGCTGCCGCCCACTGCCAGGCTGCATCAAGGCTTTCCGGTCTTGTAGAGCGGGGGGAAAAGCTCACCAAGGCAAACGCTAAAGCTGCGGCAGCTGCCAAGAAGCAGGCTGCTGGCGGGGCAGGGAGCAGGGCGGGGCAGGGCCAGGGCAGGGGTAGGGGCAGGGCAGGGGCAGAGGCGTTGCGGATGCGGTTGCGGTCGCAGCGCCTCAGAGGAAGCCACTGGGCAGGCCTCCTAGCCTCTGGTTTGGGATGGGCAACGAGATCGCAGGGCCAGCTGTGGCTGGTGAGGAAGAGTCCTCAGAGGAGCAGGGAGAGGTCATAGCGCCAGTTGATGCTGATGCTGACGAGTCCTCTGAGGAGGAGGGAGAGGAGGAGTCCTCAGAGGAGGGGGAAGAGGAGTCCTCTGAGGAGGAGGAAGAGGAGGAGCAGAGGCCACTGAAAGTGAGCCGCACATCAGGTCGCATCATCATGCCGGACGTTAGGCGCGCTTAGGTATGTTAGTTGTTGTGATGATATTCTGGTGTTCATTTTTGTGCCGGTACTGAGTTGATCAATTTTGTTAATGCTGTAGTGCTTAGTCGTTTTTGAACAATTGTGTCAACCTTCTAGTGTTCAGTTATGGTTGAACAATTCTGTTAACCTTCTAGTGTTGTGTGAATACGGTATATATGAATTTTCTAGTGTTTTGGTATGGTTGAACGGCATGTCATTGTGATATCGATGTTACACAGCTAACAACCCAGCGGTGTAGTGCACATGAAGTCATGTCAATGGGCCAGAAGCATGGACATGAACAGAAGGAATTAATGAGCTGTGGAGGCGATGGGAATTAAGAAAGGGCACTGAAGGCAACACATGACACGTAGCCATATGTTCTAGCCATAGGTTCTTAATTCAATCAGTGACATCCGACTGAACAGCCAACAACCTAGATGAGCAGTGCTCATGAACTCAGGTCGATAAGCCCTCTTACAGCTAGTTGCCCTACAACCAGAAGCCATACTGCTGTTCCACTCAGGCCAATAGCCTAACAAGCCCAAGCAGAAAGAGAATCGACTGAGAGTGGATGTGCAAAACAGCAGCTTTCCAGCCAGGGTTTCGTAATGTACCAGTATTCATAACAACCTGTCTAACAGCCAGATGCCCGAGGCCATACTGCTGTTCCATTCAGGCCAATAGCCTAACAAGCCCAAGCAGAGAGAGAATCGACTGAGAGTGGATGTGCAAAACAATCCAGCAGCTTTTCAGCCAGGGTTTCGTAATGTACCGGTATTCATAACAACCTGCCTTACAGCCAGATGCCCGAGGCCATACTGCTGTTCCATTCAGGCCAATAGCCTAACAAGCCCAAGCAGAAAGAGAATCGACTGAGAGTGGATGTGCAAAACAATCCAGCAGCTTTTCAGCCAGGGTTTCGTAATGTACCGGTATTCATAACAACCTGTCTAACAGCCAGATGCCCGAGGCCATACTGCTGATCCATTCAGGCCAATAGCCTAACAAGCCCAAGCAGAAAGAGAATCGACTGAGAGTGGATGAGCAAAACAATCAAGCAGCTTTTCAGCCAGGGTTTCTTAATGTACCGGTATTCATAACAACCTGTCTAACAGCCAGATGCCCGAGGCCATACTGCTGATCCATTCAGGCCAATAGCCTAACAAGCCCAAGCTGAAAGAGAATCGACTGAGAGTGGATGTGCAAAACAATCCAGCAGCTTTTCAGCCAGGTTTTCTTAATGTACCGGTATTCATAACAACCTGTCTAACAGCCAGATGCCCGAGGCCATACTGCTGATCCATTCAGGCCAATAGCCTAACAAGCCCAAGCAGAAAGAGAATCGACTGAGAGTGGATGTGCAAAACAATCCAGCAGCTTTTCAGCCAGGGTTTCTTAATGTACCAGTATTCAATAATAACCTGCCTTACAGCCAGATGCCCGAGGCCATACTGCTGATCCATTCAGGCGAATAGCCTAACAAGCCCAAGCAGAAAGAGAATCGACTGAGAGTGGATGTGCAAAACAATCAAGCAGCTTTCCAGCCAGGGTTTCGTAATGTATTCAATAACAACTTGTCTTCCAGCCAGATGCCCTAAACCATACTGCTGATCCGCTCAGGCTAGTAGGCTAACAAGCCTAAACATAAAGTGAATTGACTGAAAGCAGATGTGCAAAACAATCGAGTAGCTTTACAGCTTTCCGGCCAGGGTTTCTTAATGCATTCAATTACAACTTGTCTTCCATCCAGATGCCCTAGACCATACTGCTGTTTCACTTAGGCCGGTAGCCTAACAAGCCTAAACATTAAGTAAATTGACTGAAAGCGGATGTGCAAAACAATCGAGTAGCTTAACAGCTTTCCGGCCAAGGTTTCTTAATGCATTATTTACAACCTGTCTTCCAGCCAAAAAGGCTCGGCCGCGTGGGCGCATAACTTAAGGGAGCGAGACAAACACAAGGGGCTGACCGCTGTGCCGTCCTCTAGGGTCAGCCGAGCCGCAGCCTGAACTTTGTGCGTAGGCAAGCACACTCCCTTCGACTAGTGCAGCCCCAGGCCTGCTCCAGCACAACACCCGCCGTACCATAGGCTGAAACTATACACGGTAGGCGGCCGCAAACCTGTGTTCAATAGCAGGATTTGAGAATGGAGCCGTGCCGCAGCGGCAGCTCAATGGTAATGATAATATAATGTGGGTATGATCTTGCATTCCCCTGGTTGTGCCCAAGGCTTGCAGTTGCACTGGTGTGACTCTGCACTGATTGGGACCACACCCAGACCAGCCTATGGCCGGATGCCCCCGCAACGCGCATTTGAGAATGGAGCCGTGCCACAGCGGCAGCTCAATGCTAATGATAATATGATGTAGGTATCATGCATTCTCCTGGTTGGGCCCAAGGCTTGCAGTTGCATTGGTGTGTCTGCACTGATTGGGACCACACCCAGACCAGCCTACGGCCGGATGCCCCCGCAACGCGCATTTGAGAATGGAGCCCTGCCGCAGCGGCAGCTCAATGCTAATGATAATATAATGTGGGTATGATCTTGCATTCCCCTGGTTGGGCCCAAGGCTAGCAGTTGCACTGGTGTGACACCTGCACTGATTGGGACCACACAGACCAGCCTACGGCCGGATGCCCCCGCAGCGCGCATTTGATAATTGAGCCGTGCCGCAGCGACAGCTCAATGCTAATGATAACATGATGTGGGTACCTTGCATTCCCCTGGTTGGGCCCAAGGCTAGCAGTAGCACTGGTGTGACACCTGCACTGATTGGGATGACGCATGGATCGGCCTACTACCTCCGGTTGCCCCCATTACGCACATTTGAGTATGGATACGTGCCGCAGCGTCAGCTCAATGCTACTGACATCATTTGTGTGGGTATCATGCAATCTCCTGGTTGGGCATGCATGAGGCTACGGCGTTGATAACAACTGCACCGGTATTATTGCACTACACTGATTGGGATAACACCAGGCCAGTCTTCGGCATGCCCATGCAGAGCGCACCTGAGTATGGATCTGGACAGCAGCGGTAAATCCATGCTGCATGTACCGGTATCATGCTGCGGGCACCATGCATGCTCCAGGTTGGGCTGTAGCTGCCGGTAAAGCTGCACCGGTGATTCACCTGCAGCTTGCACCGGTAATGTATGGTACATGCAGCTAGCACCGGTACTTGTAACGACGTAAAACGAGGTTGCGCAGTGCCGTTGTTACTGTAGGTAAACTGGTCGCGGTGTAGATGTTGCGCGTGCATCTGTACGGTACCGGTGTGGCGATGTGTGGACGGTTTGGGTTGTTACCAGTCCCTCCTCGCTGCGTAGCAATACCCAAACAAGCTTGGAGTCCTAGGAACTGAACTCAACACACTTACAGTCCATTCTACCACGGAATGAGGCGTTTTTAAGGGTACACGAACCAAAATTTGTGCATTTCGTAAGGGGCAAAAAAACGAAAAGGTCAGCGATAAATCAATTTGCTTTCTTAAGCAACAACGAAATTCGAAAATAACGAAACACGTCCGTGACTACGGTATGTCAAAGACAGAGTCTGAATCGTCCACTCTGGCTTCCAGTTGTGATCATATGTATGACCCCATATTTGTTTCTTTCAATTTCCACACACACCCTCATTATCGATCCTCATTATTTATCTACATTGCATCTCCAGATCGCAGAGCCTGGCCCATTCCTAAAAGGCTTCTGAGAAGATGTCACATCCGAGTAAGTCCGTGCAAAACGACAGTGCAACCGGGCATAGACATTGCAATACTGACTCCAGCCCATGGCATGTGGCATTTTGCATGTATGTAGGACGGCCTTTCATAAAGCATGATTGGTTTGTATTTATCCGAAGAGGTGTGCTGCACATTGGCTCGCATGAATTCCACCTCACTCGCCTGTTGAGCAGGAGAGACGAGCCTAACTGATTGAAAAAAGTGGGATTGCGCACCACCCTATGACGTCATCCGCATCCACCGAGGCTATCAGAACAGATGCATCTGCATCTCCTTCCCCTAGCGAGGACCCAGCCATCTTCACCAGCCTCCAAGACCTCAACATGGACATCCTTGGCATCATCCTCAGCAATACAGATGCATGGCTATACAATACTCTAGGCCTCTATGGACCTGGTGCCCGTAGGGTGCCGTATGGAGCGTGGCGGGTGTGCAGGCGTTGGCGTGAGTGCCTCAGGGCCTGCCCCATTAACCTGGCCCTTGCAATGGTGGCAGTGCACGGTCCTGACGAGGCCCTCGTGAG
This sequence comes from Limnomonas spitsbergensis, assembly GCA_037349105.1. Classification (NCBI taxonomy): domain Eukaryota; kingdom Viridiplantae; phylum Chlorophyta; class Chlorophyceae; order Chlamydomonadales; genus Limnomonas; species Limnomonas spitsbergensis. The sequence goes on along the minus strand of JAYJMM010000101.1, from coordinate 3,145,070 downwards.
AGCTGTGGGCTGCAAAAGTCAGGATTATGACTGCCTGGAGTTGGTGAGGCTCATGCTCAAACTTGGTGCAAAGGCAGACTGTCAGGCTGGGACGGCATTGGTGAGGGCAGCCGAGAGTGGCCACTATGCAGCGGTGCAGTTGTTGTTGGGGTGGAGGGAGCATGCCCCACGTGCTAACTGCCAGAACGGGGTGGCACTTGTGATGGCTGCACAGAATGGCCATGAAGCGGTGGTGCAGCTGTTGTTAGGGTGGAGGGAGCATGCACCTCGTGCTGACTGCCGGAATGGGTGGGCACTCCTGCATGCAGCCAAGAATGGCCATGAGGTTGTGGTGCAACTGTTGTTGGGGTGGAGGGAGCATGCCCCACGTGCTGACTGCGAGGATGGGTGGGCACTGCTAAGGGCTGCGCAGAATGGCCACGAGGCGGTGGTGCAGCTGTTGTTGGGGTGGAGGGAGCATGCCCCACGCGCTAACTGCCGGGATGGGGAGGCACTGGTGAGAGCAGCAGAGAATGGCCACGAGGCGGTGGTGCAGCAGTTATTGGGGTGGAGGGAGCATGCCCCCCGTGCTGACTGCCGGGATGGGAAGGCACTGGTGAAGGCAGCAGAGAATGGCCACGAGGCGGTGGTGCAGCAGTTTTTGGGGTGGAGGGAGCATGCACCCCATGCTGACTGCCAGGATGGGGAGGCACTGGTGAAGGCAGCGGGGAATGGCCATGAGGCGGTAGTGCAGCTGTTGTTGGGGTGGAGGGAGCATGCCCCACGTGCTAACTGCCGGGATGGGTGGGCACTGCTAAGGGCTGCGCAGAATGACCACGAGGCGGTGGTGCAGCTGTTGTTGGGGTGGAGGGAGCATGCCCCACGTGCTAACTGCCGGGATGGTGAGGCACTGGTGAGAGCAGCAGAGAATGGCCACGAGGCGGTGGTGCAACAGTTATTGGGGTGGAGGGAGCATGCCCCCCGTGCTGACTGCCGGGATGGGAAGGCACTGGTGAAGGCAGCGGGGAATGGCCATGAAGCGGTAGTGCATCTGTTGTTGGGGTGGAGGGAGCATGCCCCACGTGCTGACTGCCGGGATGGGTGGGCACTGCTAAGGGCTGCGCAGAATGGCCACGAGGCGGTGGTGCAGCTGTTGTTGGGGTGGAGGGAGCATGCCCCACGTGCTAACTGCCGGGATGGAGAGGCACTGGTGAGAGCAGCAGAGAATGGCCACGAGGCTGTGGTGCAGCAGTTATTGGGGTGGAGGGAGCATGCCCCCCGTGCTGACTGCCGGGATGGGAAGGCACTGGTGAGGGCAGCCTGGAATGGCCACGAGGCGGTGGTGCGGCTGTTGTTGGGGTGGAGGGAGCATGCACCCCATGCTAACTGCCAGGATGGAGAGGCACTGATGATGGCAACCCAGGATGGCCACGAGGCGGTGGTGCGGCTGCTGCTGGATTGCAGTGAGAATGCCCCCCGTGCTGACTGTCAAGGGGGACGGGCACTGTCCTTGGCTGGGAGGGGGGATCACACAGCTGTCCTGCAGATGCTGCGGGATCGCTGCGGCATGTTGCCGCTTATATAAGAGGCATCATGTCACTGTGGAAGCGAAAGTGATTGTTGGTCCTGACTATGGAAGGGTCCAATATACACCAATTACTCTCCTAGCTTTCCTCGTCTGTTTCAAACATTGCATGTCTTCTTCCACTTCATGATCTTCCTCTCCTATCTTATCTGGGCTGTCCATGAGTGTACTTTTGAAGGTGATTGAAAGGAATTTCCCTGTTAGCAATATCATCATCATGCTTTTTAGTTTTTCCTCGTTGCGTTCCAGAGGTTGTATAGTATTCTCCCCAGACGCTAAGGAGGCGTACTACACATGTAAACGATTTAGGGACTAACGGAAACGGAGGAAAAAACGTTACATTAACACTTAGTCTCAATGTGTTGGTCCTCATGCATATGTCCGACATGGACAGATCTTCTGTCTTTGCACATTTCAACACATCCTTGCGTGTAAAATCACCTTACATTCAGAGAGCGGGGATGGATAGGCCCACAAGACGGTGCCACAGACATCCACGCTTTGTACCTGAGCAGGCCAGGGTGGGATGCTCTGACTTTTGAAGGGTGTGGTATAGTTTATCGTCGAGGCTATGTCGTTTCAGAGACCTTAGATTCCCTTTTCCTGACCAACTGCCTAGTACGTTTGTTTGGATTTCTCTTTGTTGCAGTGTTTCCTTTTTCGGCTTTTAAGCAGGCAGCCCCGCAGCCGTCAAAGGCCCGATTGGGACCAAACCTTGCCAGCCAATGGCTAGCGGCCAAAGCAGCAGGGCTGGCCACACATGGGCCCCCCAGCTGGAGGCCGGAGTGTAGCTGACATGTAGCCGAGTCATGAAAACAGAAACACTGCTTTGTTGAGGGCTAGGATCTGAACGGGCTGAGGATTCTACAAACTTCCTTTATGGTCTGTTCCTTCTCCTTTTTCCTTATGTTCCTTTCTTTTCTCCTCTAGCCTTACGTTAATTTCCCCTCCTGACCAGACAATCGGGCGGCCACACGGCCGAGCTCCTTTTCTACTTTTCAGCATGGCCCAGAGGTATCATGTTCTTGACAAATGAAAATTTTAATGTCGTTCCATTTCCCGGAACAATAGTGCGGTGGCTTAGAAACTGATAAAGGCTGTTTTGTCTGCGGATGCGGTCAAGATGTCAATGATTATATCCATCTGGGCCATGCTGAAAAGGTGGTCAAGATGTAACAAAAATGTAAGAAGATGGTTTTGTGTCCTCATTCAATCATTAGGCCAGCGTGGTCGTGCCACGCCACCACACCTGACCTCATGTATATAAAATCCAGTCAGCTAAGGCCACCTGTCAGAAGGCTAGTGGAGCATTAATTGCCAGCGAGTCACAAGCAAGGGGTAGAGCAAGCGAGCCATCACGAACGAAGGACCGGCCGCACCATGTAGCTCGGACAGCAAGCCGCACTGCTACATCCCCCAGCATGCCTTGATGTAGCTGAATTGTAGCTGAAGCACCCTCTACTAAACCCTGCATGCCCAGCACTAGCCCGAGTCCACATTTCCAGCCTTACAACTCAAGAATCGTAGGATGCTGGAATGCATCCTTGCTGTAATAGACCCTTGCTGGTCAGCCATAATTTTCACTTATAACAGGAAGCATACTTGCCGTAGTCAAGAGGGCCCCCCATTTATTCCCCCCGCAGCCATATACACACAGTTGAAGGATGAATACCGCTAGAGCCAAGACCGACCGTCACTGGTTCCCGGTAGCTAAGGACGTTGTCACTTTTTGCCGACAGGCCGGCTGTAGCTAAGACCATCCGTCATTGGTTGCCGACAGCCCAGGCTTTCGGCCCAGGCTTTCGGCCCAGGCTGCGCTGTTTCCTTAACTCTCACGCCCCCCACGGGGCGTAGCTTTCTTTCTTTCTTTCTGCCGACAGCCATGCAAGGACAGCTGAAGCAATCCTTGTAAGTTAACAAGAAGCTGCTCAGTCCCATGTGGCGACCAGCTCACACCACATGCCTGCAACAACGATCATGATTGGACCAAGGGTTCAGTCTATGGAAAGTAATCAGAGGTGTTGCTGCCATGTGGCAACCAGCTCACACCGCGTGCATGCAGCAAGATTGAGGGCAGCGATCAAGGCTCAGGTTTCAGTCTAAGGAAAGTAATCAAGGATGGTGTTGCCAGGCGGGAGCCAGCGCCTGAGACCGTTTGAAGGGTTGAGGACACAAATAGTAATCAGAGGTGCTGCTGCTATGTGGCGAGCAGTTCACATCGCGCACCTGCGGCAGGATATCTGGCTGATGGAATGTAATCATGCAATCAGGTTGAGGAGTAGGGAAGTCAAGTTGCATGGCTAAGATTGTCAAGGAGCTCCCCAAGAAGCAGAAGACCAAGCTTCTGAAGCAGCACATCAGCACGCTTAAATTATATGCTAGTTTGATGCCACTCATGCGTGAGTCCTCTCGTTTCTGGAGCCTCGAGGTCTCTAGCGAGGATAGGTAGCTGGCAGGTGGTAGCAAGAGCAATGGTATATTCTTTTGTTATACCGCTTAACATTTGTGAACTAGCTACATTTATCGACACCATTAGAAGCGCACTGACGAGCTGATTGAAATTGACCCCGCTCCCTTCCTCCAATTCTGATTTTTGACTGAGAAATCAAGGTTTTACTAGGTTCCGGAGACGGAGGGGGGGGGGGGCGGTAGCCAGAAGTCGTTTCACATTTATTTTATGATGGGGTGTTTGACTTTTATTTTTGCCCCCCCCTCGCTACACACTGGTATATATTTTCGACACATTGCATGGCTAAGCTTACGTGTGTAAGCCGGTTCGCCGGTTGCATGCCCTTTTTTGTGGGATTATTGTTTGCTAGGGGATCTTGCTAGCGGGTGTGCAATATGGTAATCGTGGGTAGAATTCTTTCATGCGCAACTTCACTAATTTTCTCATACTCCTTCAACGGTAAGCCCCACACAACCAGGTGTCAAAACTGCAATATTCGGCACATAATGTTACGACTGCGCACTCGTTCAGGCACAAGGTCAAGTCATGGACAGCAGATGGATGTACAGTGGTAAAAGCAGCCGCAGCCCGCAGCGTACCCTGAGGCTGGGTTTAGGTAGTTGCCCCCGGGCCCTGTGTATGGGACTAAAAATTTTATGTCCGAAATGGGATATGAACCCACGGTATTCCGAATTAGTAAGCCCTTTCCGATGAATACGTCGGTAGTCCTGAAACCAGAGCCTTGGACCGCTCGGCCATCCGGACATGCTTGCAAGCAGCCACTTTGCTTTGTATGTAGTTACTAAACAAAATGGTGATGTGTTTCATTGAAATTTGAATGAGCCCGCGGGGGACTGTATTATGCCTTAAGAGATTGGCCCAGCGTCTTGGAACGCGGGGTTGCGCATGGGCATAACCACAGCTCACGCAAGCAGAAGATACGACATGGAATGGGGGCGTCAGTACCTTTCGGCTCTGGTGTCTGATATCAAGGAGGAGGCACCCAGCCTTGCTGCATGGGCCACCGCCTGTGGGCCGGCCAGGGTGTGGCTCCCATCGGCCCAGTGGTGGTCGCTCAAGTGGTCAACAACACCCTCAAATATGCAGTAGCCACCATGCAGACCCACAACAGGTGTGGGGCTGTGTGATTAGCGGAACAGCTGTCAACCCAGGCATCAATTCATGGCATCAGTGACGTCACTCTTCACGGTCCTTCGGTCCTCCACCACAACAGTAATCACTAGGGCACTTGGTTGGCGTGCGACCAGTGGAACAGCTGGCGCCCCATGTATAAATAAATCGCTTTAAACATAACATCAAGGCATCCATGCGTCAAAGACATTTAGTATTTAAACACGAACGCCAGTTTCCAGTTGGAAATCAAAACAAATGGTTGGATTTCCCTGCAGCAGCTGTGCCGAAAAACATACCGGTATATGTTTAGTTCGAACCCCATGGAAGGCCATGCACATTCAATATATTGCATGCAATGTGGCAAAGCATGCTTGCTTCCTAGTCTCCTAGCTCCCCCATGAATGTTTTGCCCCCCCAGCACCCGTACCTGGCGTCATAGACGCATCTCTTTTGGGTTTCAGAGTGGTCTTTGTGTCCGAGTTCGCATCCACATCAGGAGGGGCTCCCACAAGGCCTGCGCCTTCACCAAAGCTGCTCTGGCGGCGGCGAGCAGAACCCGCCAAGTCAGAGGCCAACCGGCCACTCATGGCTGCCGACAGGACTTGTCCCCCCTCGCGGAAGTTGATGCTCTGAGAGCAAGCAAATACCCTGGGTCCGTCGAAGGACCTCTCCACAGCTGCAACAACAGCAGCAACAGCGACAGGCCAGTGACAGGAAAGCAACAACAGCAACAGGCCAGTGACAGGAAAGCAACAACAGCAACAGGCCAGTGACAGGAAAGCAACAACAGCAACAGGCCAGTGACAGGAAAGCAACAACAGCAACAGACCAGTGACAGGAAAGCAACAACAGCAACAGGCCAGTGACAGGAATGCAACAACAGCAACAGGTCAGTGACAGGAAAGCAACAACAGCAACAGGCCAGCAATGGGGCACCAACGACAGTAACAGCAGCAGCAGGTCAGTGATGGAGCAGCAAAAGCAGCAACAGCAGCAACAGGCCAGTTGTTGGGGTCAGGCACGTTTTCCCCGCGGAAGCCGTGCATCTCCCACACCTCCCCATCTTTTTGAGGCCATTTCAATATTCAGATTCAAGTCCACACCTCTTTGGGGCGTCCCGGGGACGCTGGCGGCGCCGCCGCCTTGTGGAGAGCTCGAGCTCCGCCGCCGCACTGGCTTTGCCCCCCGCCAGGCTGCGCCTCAGCGCCAAAAAAAAACACCTCGTCGTCACATGGCCGGAATGAGACTGCCGGAAGCATCCCCGGCAGCTGCACCAGCGTTGGCCGAGACAGCTCCATTAACTCGATGCCATTCCTGTAGACCTCAAAGCAGGGGGTGTTCCCTGTAGACCTCAAAGCAGGGGGTGCTCCCTGTAGACCTCAAAGCAGGGGGTGCTCCCTGGAGACCTCAAAGCAGGGGGTGTTCCCTGTAGACCTCAAAGCAAGGGGTGTTCCCTGGAGACCTCAAAGCAGGGGGTGCTCCCTGTAGACCTCAAAGCAGGGGGTGCTCTCTGGAGACCTCAAAGCAGGGGGTGTTCCCTGTAGACCTCAAAGCAGGGGGTGCTCCCTGGAGACCTCAAAGCAGGGGGTGTTCCCTGGAGATCTCAAAGCAGGGGGTGTTCCCTGGAGACCTCAAAGCAGGGGGTGTTCCCTGGAGACCTCAAAGCAGGGGGTGTTCCCTGTAGACCTCAAAGCAGGGGGTGTTCCCTGGAGACCTCAAAGCAGGGGGTGTTCCCTGTAGACCTCAAAGCAGGGGGTGTTCCCTGTAGACCTCAAAGCAGGGGGTGTTCCCTGTAGACCTCAAAGCAGGGGGTGCTCCCTGTAGACCTCAAAGCAGGGGGTGCTCCCTGGAGACCTCAAAGCAGGGGGTGTTCCCTGTAGACCTCAAAGCAGGGGGTGTTCCCTGGAGACCTCAAAGCAGGGGGTGCTCCCTGTAGACCTCAAAGCAGGGGGTGTTCCCTGTAGACCTCAAAGCAGGGGGTGCTCCCTGGAGACCTCAAAGCAGGGGGTGCTCCCTGTAGACCTCAAAGCAGGGGGTGTTCCCTGGAGACCTCAAAGCAGGGGGTGCTCCCTGTAGACCTCAAAGCAGGGGGTGCTCCCTGGAGACCTCAAAGCAGGGGGTGTTCCCTGTAGACCTCAAAGCAGGGGGTGCTCCCTGGAGACCTCAAAGCAGGGGGTGTTCCCTGGAGACCTCAAAGCAGGGGGTGTTCCCTGGAGACCTCAAAGCAGGGGGTGTTCCCTGGAGACCTCAAAGCAGGGGGTGTTCCCTGGAGACCTCAAAGCAGGGGGTGTTCCCTGTAGACCTCAAAGCAGGGGGTGTTCCCTGGAGACCTCAAAGCAGGGGGTGTTCCCTGTAGACCTCAAAGCAGGGGTGTTCCCTGGAGACCTCAAAGCAGGGGGTGTTCCCTGGAGACCTCAAAGTAGGGGGTGTTCCCTGTAGATGAGACCTCAAAGCAGGGGGTGTTCCCTGTAGATGAGACGGCGCCTCCCGGCCTGCGGCCGTTGTCTGTGACCATCCTCCTGACGCGACATCCGATGCCTTGCATCAGTGAGACTGCAAAGGGTGGGGGCATCTAGGTTGCCCCAGGCTTTGTTTAATAGATTATATAGATGGTGGGCATCAAGGATTAGGTTTAAAAGGCTATGAATGCCTCAGACTTAAAATGGCTATAAATGCCGATGTCTCAGAGTTCATAACCTATAAATGCAGAGACGTTTCAGACTTCAAAGGCTGTAAACGCAGATGCCTAGTATCAACGACACAGAAAAGGGTGAGCAACAACAAAGGACCTTCAGAGAATAAGCATGTTTGGATGCAGTGACATGACTCACAAAGGGATCATACCGCTATACCGTAGATTTGCTTTGCCTTCCCCATAATTAACGTTGTTTGGGGTTGAGTGACTCATAAATATACTTATGATTGATTGTCGACTCCAGTTTTCAGTCAGAAAGTTAGAGCTTTGGTCGGTAATGTGCCCTGATGGCAGCATGAAAAGAGATCGAGTTTTTATAACGGAGGGAAGGCAAATGAAATCTACGGTAATGAGTTTGTCGGCCTGAAACACGATGTAAAGAACATGGTACCGGTACCGGTGTGGAGCATCGCATCAGTGTCCTTTCCAGTGAGTTTCAGCTACACTTCAGCTACAAGCCAGCCTGCAGCTAAGGGGGCCTGTTGCAGTAAACCCTGCTGCTGCATGGTCACTGGCTGTTGACTGGGTTGTAGCTGAAAAGTAGCTAAAGTACCAGCCCAGAGCTGCCGGCCGCAGGCCGCTGAAGATTCGGTCTCCATTGGCCCAGTGGTGGCCGCCGGGCTGAAAATAAACATAAGTCTGGTTCTTACCGTGCTTAGAATCGTCATCAAAAAGCCCTTCTGGCCATTTTTGCTTGTGGAGCAGCAATTGAGCCTAAAAAAAACAAAAACAGCACAAATCAAACTGTCGAATCAGCTTCAAGGCCATTTGTGACCCCACTTTGAGAGTACCAGAGATGCCATCTTCCAAAAAGTTTTGGTTGTTTAGAGGACGAGGTGCTGTGATCGTGAGTCAGGTCCAGGTCCAAACCATACCCTGCTTGCAACATACATCAAGCTTGAACCACACATCACACTTCCTGATGCTATGGGCTATGTAGCAAAATGTACAAGCATGGAGTGTGCATACAGCGTACACCAAGATCGCCTGGATGTATGATACATGAAAAAGGCAGCACAGGTGTAGTTATTGTTACGACCTGACCCCTCATGCAATCAACATCTGGTGGTACCCTACCTTATGCAATAAAAACAGTATACGGTACCACATGCAATCAACTTCAACCTACCACCAGTGATTCACCAGTGGTGTGCTGAAGCTCAAAATATGAATGATACCGAATTTAGCATGAATAGAAGGCACCTCTATGAAAGCACAATGGATCACACAACATCCTCCCTGTGTGCACACTCCATACGGTCAAATTCTTGTAAAGCCGCTTCTTTTTTTTTGGAGAAAAAAAGTATCCAACCCCAAAGGCAGCCCTCTCCTGTGTTTGATACAACCTTGCCAGAGAGAACCTCGCGGATACTGTAAGCAAATCGTCCAAAAGTTTTCCCCATCCAGATCTGTATCCAGATCTCATCACCTACACACTACCAAAATCCAAAACATTTCCCATCCTGACCCCGTATCCAGATCTACCTGACTATCCAGAACTACCCCATCCTGATCCCGTATCCAGATCTACCCCATCCTGATCCCGTATCCAGATCTACCCCATCCTGATCCCGTCTCCAAATCCACCCACCTGTAGGCAGAACTTAACAACATCCCCAGCTTCACGAAACAGGATAGAATACGAGTCTGTGGGAGGGATGTTAAACGCACACGAGTCAGCAAATTTACTTCCGGAATGCGAAGCGAAGTCAAGAGAGAGAGGACAGTTTAAATTAAGGCCAATCGACATTGATTCATCAAATTAGTCGGAAAGATAGGGGCAGTGCATGTAGCATTTCAGTGTGTGCCAAGCCTTGTTCAATGCCCTCCTCAGAATACAATTATTTGAAAGTATAACCCATGAGAGTCAAAGCAATCCAGTTATCTGGAGCTATCCATTTACCTTCCCCTTGCTCTATATTGAGACCACACACACTCAACATGCTCCTCCTCCACAGTATCATGGCTAACAAGATATAAAGGAAACAAAGCCAATGACTGCCCCCCCCCCTGATTGCCCCCCCCTGATTGCCCCACCTATTTCCCCCTTCACTGAAGGAATATAGATCAGTCCCCGTCCACCCACCTCCCCCTTGCTCCAGAGTGAACCCAAAGTTGTTAAACTTGGCCTTCATCATCAGGTTGTTGTGCGTGATGAGCGCAGGCATCATCAGATCCGGGGACGCCTTCATCAGGTTGGAGAAGTCCTCGATGTCGGTCACCACGATCGAGATCTGGCCGCTGGTTGGGGGCCCTTCGGAGCGCCTCTTGACATCCTGTACAGACATCATCAATTCATATTTTTGAATTCTCTGACTTTGGTTTAAAGACAGGCATTTGCAGGATAGTCATTGAGATCAGGCCACTGATTGGGGACCTCCCAAAGCGCGTCTAGGCGTCGTGCATAGAGACAGTGAGACTCTGAACATCTAGATTTGCTTTTTGTGTTACGAACACACGCCAGACATCACCGTCATGAGATCATGAGATCAGGCCACTGGGCGGGGAGCACTCTGACCGCTTCCTGACGTCGAGCATCAGATGATGCGATTTTGAACATTCTGCTTTTCTTGCCAGGGAGAATTATTCAAATATGGCCGGTATCATCGCCAGAACCTCTTCATAATCCAATCCTAGTCTTCTGCATTCCTGTGATATGTTCAAGTGCATGTTTTAGTATTGCATTTGTGTGATATTTGAGTGTGCACCAGACCAAGTTCAGCCGGCCGCTAGGCAGCCAGCTCGGGGCACATTTGGACCAAAGGTTGACCAGCCTACATCCGGTGGCCCAAGCCGCAGGGCCTACAGCACCCAGCCCCTTGGCTGCACGCTGTTATGTAGCTGAATCGCAGCTGAAGATCACACAAATAAACAGCGAAACTTTGAACCGCCGCCATTGGGCACTCGAACACCCAATATTAATTTGAGTGAACTGTGACATTTCATTCGTTTTACCTGCATGCTTTGAAGCAGTTGAGGAGTCCTCCAGGGCAGGAAAATCCAGTACCTATCCCACACGGGAGGGATGGGGAGCATTAATCACAGAGGTTAGGGTTATTGTGCCATTGCGAGCAAAACACACTTAAGCTTACACAAGCAAAGGGCACTTGTGCTTATACGAGCTAAGGGCACTTCAGTCAGAAGGGTCTCGATTGTCAAACAAAATATTACCCCTCATCCCGCGATTTGGACATCTTACAAAACGTCAAGCTTATATTCACAGCGCCCAGCTCGCGAGACTACAGAGCAGCCCCACAAGTATCAACAACAACCTGATGATGAAGGCAACAACAAAATCCTGCCCGCGCCGATTCCACACAGCCAACAGTCAACATGCTTTATCATGTGAGAATATCACGCATTATAGCGGTTCTGACATATGTCTGCACTTTCCAGGGTTCGGATTGAAAATATAAAAGCAGGTTATGTCGACATAAACATACCAAGTCGACATAACATGAGCGAGCGGAAGATTACAGCTGCTGCCCATTTCCTGCGCTGTGATGCTGCATATCGATGTCGTCGAGTGGCAGCTAAGAGGTGCATCAAATGGGTGTAGCACTCAATCTGAAGGCGATCGTGCTCATGTTCAAGTTACGTCCACTTGGTATGTCGACTTGACATGTTTTAGATTTCAATCCGAAACCTGAAGAGTGCAGACATAAGTAAGAACCGCTATAATAAAGACGTAGAGGAATAACTTGATAGGCATGGGAAAGTAAAATACCGGCAGTACTTTTTGCTGTTATCCTGGATCTTGAAGGGGATGTGTGATATCATTGATATCTTAAAGAGGAGAGCGCCAGTCACTGGCGCCTACAGCAAACAAACTCAAATATAATGGTGCTCTCCCTTCTTAGGTTCAGGTTTAAATCCTTTTGTACCCAAAATTCAAATATGATTGTGCTTATATATAATGGTGCTCTCCCTTAGGTTAACTTTAAACCCACTGAAACCTAGATTTAATTACAATGGTGACATCCAGGGAAAAGGTTTTGGGTTGGAACCCTTCACCCCAAATCCATGTATGATGCTGTTTTTCAAGGTTTGGGGCTTAAACCCAAATCCTAATATAGTGGTGCGCTGTCATCAGATATGTTGGTGTGATCCATTCAGATACAAATTAAATCTCACCAAACGAGGGCCAGAGGAACAGCGACAGCCAGAAGAGTGATCAACCCATGGCCTCACAGACCACCACATGGACGGGCCGCACGTCTTCACCCCGGCATCCCCATTGAAAGCGTCGCTCGATAAAAAACCTTTGCCCTGAAAAAAGGTTTCCGAACAATTCATGGCGAATCAGCTCAAAGAGTTTATCACGGCAGCATCACGCTCTTCTTTGGTAACGGCATACATTATGACTGACATACGCGTAGGGTGGGCTGACAGGTAGCCACCACAGGGACCAAGGGGTACCAAAACTTGACCAGACCATGGCCGGAAGCCCAAGCGACAGGGCTTCCTGATCGAATCCCTTGACCATAGGCCTTGATGAAGCTGAAGTGTAGCTGAAGTGCGTTACATATACATATCACACGCGTGATATTTTCATGCCCGGATGCTTTTACTCTTAGGTTCCAGCACACAGCAGATTCAGGGTTCCTCGTCAATCTACAAACTACAGCTAGGCTCAAAGATTGGCTGCATAATTTGTGTGCAATGCGTGCAGTGTCAACCTGTCCTCCCCTCTTCAGAGCACACCCAAGGTGCCCCACCCTCTTACACCACTTCAGCATACACAACAAGGGCGATCACCCACCTCGGCCTCAATATGCACCAGGCCCCCGCATGCCCTGATGTTGAGTCCCCCCGTGAGCTGGTTGTTTGCGATCAGCAGCCCCATAAGGACGCTGGAGCCGTCCACTGGGCACATTGTCTGCGGAACCGACCCAGTCAGGCTGTTCCTGGACAGGTCCAAATACTGCAAGCATGCCAGCGATTATTAGAACGGGCAGGGGAAGAGGCCTGACAAGTTGTCTCCAGCCATGTTAAGAGCATGTAGCTGGACCAGGTTGGTCAGGCCGGTTGGGAGCGATCCTGACAGGCGGTTGCGGGGCATATCTAGGTTCCGCAGACTGCAGCCCAGGGCCGAAGAGAGGGACGTGATGCCACCAACGGTACCATTGGCCACGTCACCGTCCAGAAATGAGTTAGATGTGCCGGTCAACTGCAATGGAGGGGAGGTATCAGGTGTCATGAGGAGGGCCTAAAAGGAAACAACTAAACTCACATGTATGGCTTATCGGGAGAGCTGAGACAGAAGGGCTTAGAGTGAGCTAAGGTAATCAAGTTGCATGGCTAAGATTTTCGACAGCAGCAGAAGCTAGCAGAAGTGATATTACGATGTGGCGACCAGCTCGTAACACCGCTAGATGTCATGCGAGGGGCGTTTGAATACAGGCATCAGAATCTCAGGAGACGTCCGACCAACTGTTCAAATCTACATGGCCTGGCTTAAAGGAAACATGTTCATGACATATGCTTTCCCCCCATACCTTCCAGCTCTGTGCTTTGCTATCTCGCCTGTCTGCCGCCTTTCATTACTTGTCTCAGATTTACCCTTTTAGCTCCTCTCCCTAGCCCTCCAACGGGTTCGCTCATCAGCCTGGCTCTTCCCAAAGCGGCTGATGCTGGTTGAGTTAACACTGTAACAGCACATGCCCATGACACTCCAATCCAGCGGACAAGAGAGGCATCCCACACCGACATTCGGCACCAGCATCCCCACCTGAAAGTTCCGGAGCGGGATGTGCACCACGGATGCCCCCGCCGACACCCACATGTAGTGCCGGGAGGAGGAGGTCGCCGTGGCCAGGAGGCTGTCCTGCATGTACAAGGACTCAGGACCAGAGCCAGTCAGCAACATTGCAGATTTAATTGTTCAAGATTCATGCGACAGCGCTAAATATTCAGTCTGGAAATATAATATATATGTAGCGGGTGGTCACAGTGGCCAGGAGGCTGCCCTAGCCTGATAGCTATCTGTGACTATATAAGTGACTATTTAAGTGACATTTCACAATAAGCTTGATAATTGCACGGTGGACACGAGGTTGCCCGGCGTCTCTTGTCACACAGGTGATGTGCTGTACAGCATCTCAACTTAACCCACCCACCTGTCCCCCCTAAACCCACCTGTCCCCCCTAAACCCAGCTGCCCCCCCTAAACCCAGCTGCCCCCCCTACACCCAGCTGCCCCCCCTAAACCCACCTGCCCCCCCTAAACCCACCTGTCCCCCCTAAACCCACCTGCCTTGCCCTAAACCCACCTGCCTTGCCCTAAACCCACCTGCCCCCCTAAACCCACCTGCCTTGCCCTAAACCCACCTGCCTTGCCCTAAACCCACCTGCCCCCCCTAAACCCACCTGCCTCCCTAAACCCACCTGCCCCCCTAAACCCACCTGCCCTCCCTTAACCCACCTGCCCCCCTAAACCCACCTGTCCCCCCTAAACCCACCTGCCCCCCCTAAACCCACCTGCCCCCCTAAACCCACCTGTCCCCCCTAAACCCACCTGCCCCCCCTAATCCCACCTGTCTCCCCTAAACCCACCTGTCCCCCCTAAACCCACCTGTCCCACCTAAACCCACCTTCCCCCCATAAACCCACCTGTCCCCCCTAAACCCACCCGCCTTGCCCTAAACCCACCTGCCCCCCCTAAACCCACCTGTCCCCCCTTAACCCACCTGCCTAGCCCTAAACCCACCTGCCTTGCCCTAAACCCACCTGTCCCCCCTAAACCCACCTGCCCCCCCTAAACCCACCTGTTTCCCCTAAACCCACCTGTCTTGCCCTAAACTCACCTGCCTTGCCCTAAACCCACCTGCCCCCCCATAAACCCACCTGTCCCCCTAAACCCACCCGCCTTGCCCTAAACCAACCTGCCCCCCCTAAACCCACCTGTCCCCCCTAAACCTACCTGCCACCCCCTAAACCCACCTGTCCCGCCTAAACCCACCTGCCCCCCCTGAACCCACCTGCCCCCCCTAAACCCACCTGTCCCCCCTAAACCCACCTGTCTCCCCTAATAAACCCACCTGCCCCCCCTAAAACCACCTGTCCCCCCTAAACCCACCTGCCTTGCCCTAAACCCACCTGCCTTGACCTAAACCCACCAGCCCCCCCTAAACCCACCTGCCCCCCCCCTAAACCCACCTGTCCCCCCAAAACCCACCTGCCTTGCCCTACACCCACCTGCCCCCCCTAAACCAACAGGTCACCCTTCAATCCACCTGCCTTACCCTAAACCCACATGTCCCCCCTAAACCCACCTTTCCCCCCTTAACCCACCTGCCTTGCCCTAAACCCACCTGCCTTGCCCTAAACCCACCTGCCCCCCCTAAACCCACCTGCCTTGCCCTAAACCCACCTGCCCCCCTAAACCCACCTGCCTTGCCCCTTACCCACCTGTCCCCCCTAAACCCACATGCCTTGCCCCAAACCCACCTGTCCCCCCTAAACCCACCTGTCCCCCCAAAACCCACCTGCCTTGCCCTATACCCACCTGCCCCCCCTAAACCAACATGTCACCCTTCAATCCACCTGCCTTACCCTAAACCCACATGTCCCCCCTAAACCCACCTGCCCCCCCTTTACCCACCTGCCTTGCCCTAAGCCCACCTGTCCCTCCTAAACCCACCTGTCCCTTATAAACCCACCTGTCCCCCCTAAACCCACATGCCTTGCCCTAAACCCACTTACCTTGCCCTAAACCCACCTGCCCCCCCCCTGAACCCACCTGCCCCCCCCCTAAACCCACCTGCCCCCACCTAAACCCACCTGCCCCCCCTAAACCCACCTGCCCCCCCTAAACCCACCTGCCCCCCTAAACCCACATGTCTACCCTAAACCCACCTGCCTCGCCCTAAACCCACCTGCCCCCCCCCCCCCCCCCCCCCCCTAAACCCACCTGCCCCCCCTAAACCCACCTGTCCCCCTTAAACCCACCTGCCTTGCCCTAAACCCACCTGCCTTACCCTAAACCCACTTCCCCCCCCCCTAACCCCACCTGTCTCTACTAAACCAACCTGCCTTGCCCTAAACCCACCTGCCCCCCTAAACCCACCTGTCCCCCCTAAACCCACCTGCCTTTCCCTAAACCCACCTGTCCCCCCTTAAACCCACCTGCCACCCCCTAAACCCACCTGTCCCCCCTAAACCCACCTGCCCCCCCTTAACCCACATGCCTCCCTCTAAACTCACCTGCCCCCCTAAACCCACCTGTCCCCCATAAACCCACCTGTTCCCCTAAACCCACCTGCCCCCCCTAAACCCACCTGTCTTGCCCTTAACCCACCTGTCCCACCTAAACCCACCTTCCCCCCATAAACCCACCTGTCCCCCCTAAACCCACCCGCCTTGCCCTAAACCCACCTGCCCCCCCTAAACCCACCTGTCCCCCCTTAACCCACCTGCCTAGCCCTAAACCCACCTGCCTTGCCCTAAACCCACCTGTCCCCCCTAAACCCACCTGCCCCCCCTAAACCCACCAGCCACCCCTAAACCCACCTGCCTTGCCCTAAACCCACCTGCCTTGCCCTAAACCCACCAGCCCCCCCTAAACCCACCCGCCTTGCCCTAAACCAACCTGCTTTGCCCTAAACCCACCTGTCCCCCCTAAACCCACCTGCCCCCCCCCAAACCCACCTGCCTTGCCCTAAACCCACCTGTCCCCCCTAAACCCACCTGCCCCCCCTAAACCCACCTGCCCCCCCTAAACCCACCAGCCACCCCTAAACCCACCTGCCCCCCTAAACCCACCTGCCCCCCTAAACCCACCTGCCCCCCCTAAACCCACCTGCCCCCCCCCAAACCCACCTGCCCCCCTAAACCCACCTGCCCCCCCTAAACCCACCTGCCTCATACTAAACCCACCTGTCCCCCCTAAACCCACCTGTCCCCCCCAAACCCACCTGCCTTGCCCTTAACCCACCTACCCCCCTAAACCCACCTGCCTTGCCCCTAACCCACCTGTCCCCCCTAAACCCACCTGCCTTGCCCTTAACCCACCTCCCCCCCTTAACCCCAGCCCCACCTGTGGTGCCCATTTCATGTCTGTGACCTCAGCCAGGTGCATGAGTACTGCATCCAGCTGACCCACATCCATATCCCAGATCCACACAGATCCGGGGCTGGCTAGACTGACTGAGGCGAGGTAGCGGCTGTCAGGGATCCACCTCAATAGACCTGATGGGGGGAGGAGGGAGGATACGGGAGAGGGCTGGCTACACTGAATGACTCTACGCAGCCTCACCTGATGGGAGAGGGGATGTGAGGGAGAAGGGATGTTCCGCCAACGTTTAAATTTGCATTTCGGGTTGATCTTCTGTTCAGGTCAGGTCATTGAATGCGCGGAAGTCGCACCTCCAAAAACGGTTCTGAATTTCTTAGCCTAAAAGGCGGCAAAGTAAAAAATGCCTTCTGTAAACTCGAAGAGTACCAATATATGTTTGTGTGGGGAAGCATCAGCTAGGGGCGCGTGTGTGCTCTAATAGTGTGCAGTCAACCCTGAGTTTCATGAGAAATACGCACGCTCATGCCGGCGAGTCGGAGTTCCAAACACCGGAAGACTAAGAGCACGTCGAATAGTGGAACATGGACGCTGCTGTGTGATTTCCCCGCCCGGAGAGCGGCTGGCAGCCATCCGGGACGTCCACGATAGGACCGGAAATTCCGGCGCCCATCGTAAGGCAAGCCTGCTGCTCCAACAGCCATGGTGGCCATGGCTGCGCCGCGACGTCAGGGCAGCAGTCAGGGCTTGCCTGGTGTGTAACCGAGCTAGGGGCTCCAACGTTCCAAGTTTCCCATCCCCTTCCCACCCATCTCATGTTCACAACCTCAGGGCCTTCCGGGTAATAACAAACAACCGAGTATCAGGGTCTGACACGCAACCAGCGGCCTGCCGAGCAACAGAAAATAGACAGCCGTCAGGATTCCCCCCTCAAACTCAGAGGCCAACAAGGGACAGCAAAGGGGCAAGTAAGAAACATATGTGCCCTTCCGCAGTAAAAGATCAGCGAGGGGCCTGCCGTGTGGGTCTCATAGAAACGTGTGGCCTGCCGCGTGGGTGTCATAACAAACGTGGGGGATTCAGCTGGGTTGCAAAGAGGGTTATGTCCCATGCGCCATCTTGAGATCTTCCGAGGAGATTTGAACCAGTACAGGCCGACTGCACCTCCCACCTGTCATCGATAGCATGTACTGCCACACAGTAGGTGAGTGGACCATCCAGCTGTGCCTCACAGGCCCCATCCGGCGACCATGACATCTCAGTGGCATGTGAGGCGGATGCTGGGAAACGGTGCAGCTGGGAGCAGGAGGCCGTGTTATAAACGCTGACATGGCCCCAACATTCGTATTGCTGAGGGGGGGCGAGGAGGGTGAAGGGTTGAGAGATGTACGGGGGTTTGGAGGTGCCGCAGCTGGGAGCACGAAGCCGTACCGTAAACACCGGCATGATCCCAACAATGGTACTGCTGTGGGGGGAGGAGTGTTGAGGGTTTAGATGTATGGTTCAGAGTTCAAAGTTTGGAAGTGCTGCTGCTGGAACCGTAAGGAGATTTCGTATACACTGTCATGGTCTTCAAGGGTTCTTGGTATCAGGGGGGGAGAGGAGGGTTGAAGGTTGAGGGATAATAATTAGAGGTTTGGAAGTGCTGCAGCTGAGTCCAGGAGAAGATGTTGCTCTGGACCTTTAGCGGGGGGGGGAGGGTTCGGAGTAGAGGGTTTAGGGGTTTCTTTGGAGAAGGTTGGGAACGATGCAGAATAGGCCATTCATGAGTTGGCGATAATGAGTTGGTGTCACACACGCTGACGTGGACGTTTCCACGGGTTACATTTGTAACAGAACATCAAAGGACACAAAAAGGGCAGAATGGGAAGTGTACTGGAGATGTCTCTAGAGTTATAATTATACTGAAGGTGATAACGGCAGTTTGTTATTTCCTGCTGATGGCACGCTGACAGCTGTTTTAGTTGTATGCGTGCTTTCCGCTAGATTTCAGCTACATCAGGGTAGGTAGCCGAGGGTTCTGGTGGCAATAAGCCTCAGAACTTGACCTGCCGGCTGCTGCCTAGCTAATTTGGAGACTGGCCTAGAGTTTACCTCCAGCTGAGGTGGAGGCTGACCTAGGGTTTGCCTCCAGCTGAGTTGGAGGCTGACCTAGGGTTTACCTCCAGCTGAGGTGGAGGCTGACCTAGGGTTTACCTCTAGCTGAGTTGGAGGCTGACCTAGGGTTTACCTCCAGCTGAGGTGGAAGCTGACCCAGGGTTTACTTTAGCTGAGTTGGAGGTTGACCTAGGGTTTACCTCCAGCTGAGGTGGAGGCTGACCTAGGGTTTACCTCTAGCTGAGGTGGAGGTTGACCTAGGGTTTACCTCCAGCTGAGGAGGAGGCTGACCTAGGGTTTACCTCCAGCTGAGGTGGAGGTTGACCTAGGGTTTACCTCTAGCTGAGTTGGAGGCTGACCTAGGGTTTACCTCTAGCTGGGCCATGTATTGCCCACAATTGCTGAAGGCGATATCCCAGTTGTCGGACTTTGCAATGGACAGGTAGTGGCACCTGCGATCCTGCGGGTTGAACGGGTGCATTTTTAATTGCTTTTAATGTCATAATCCTGTTTTGTTCCTGTCCGGTCCGGTTGAGGCACCTGCCATCCTGGACTGGCATGGATTCAAAACTATGTGTTTATAAATAATGACATCAAGAAAGGGCTGTTCCCCCCGCAGGTTGGAATATCTGCCATTCTGCACAAGTGCAAAGGGAATGGACCCAGTTGAACTATTCAGACTCTCAATTCGCCTTAAGAAAGAAGCTCCAGACAACTACTGCAGTCCAGGTCCAAGCCATGTAGCTGAGATTTGATTTGAAAGTAAGTCTTAAGGCTGGACTACGTCAACAGGCGGAACAGCTCCATCTTATTGCAGCTTCAGCTTCACGAAATGAAAATGCTTCACGCACGGTCTCATTTCAGCATGCCCTGAGGGACCCGACCATAGTGTGGATCACCAAGGTATGTCCAGCAAGGCCTTGAGGGACCAGACAATGGTGGGAATGCAGCCAATAGAATTCACATCTTCATAAAAGCACACGAATATAGTAACGTTGACCCTGATTGACCCCCTGGGTACTGGATAACGCCCCCCCCCCCTTACCTTGAGGGACCAAGCCTTGTTGTGGATGTTGAAGGCAAACTAGGCAGACAGCAGGATAGCTGTACTCTCTGGAGACCACCAGGATGCCTGCCTCGGGGAGGGAAGCGGGAGAAGAGGATCGATAGAAGTTGGGAAGTTGGGAAGTTGGGAAGAGGATGAAATAAGTAAAGGATGAGAATAAACACGGTAACGGCGCGGATGTGGCTTCAGCCCAGGCTGTGCTGTTTCCTTAACTCTCACGCCCACCACGGGGCATCGCTTTCTTTCTTTCCAAGAATAAACACCACACACATCAACATCATGCCACCTGCACCGTAACCCCCAACAAACATACACAAAATACACAGCATATGCATGCCACCCCGCCCAACCCCCAACACAGCTGCACCCCCCCACCCACCCCCTACACACATGCCCCCCTCCCCCCCCCCCCAAGACACACAACTGCGCTCCACCCCCCCACATCATACGCCATGCATGCCATAAGTTGCATGGCCCGCTGATGTCTCATGGACTCCTGGACTCATGCATGCCAAGCATGGCTGGTGCTGCATGACTTGCCTGGCTCCGAAGACACAGACACGGGCAGTTGCAAGACTTGCCTGGTTCCTCGGACCGGATGCACCATGCAACCTGCATGGCCTCTGCTCTTGTTTCACGGTCTGTCTACTTGTCTCATTGTCTGTCTGCTAAATTCTTCCCGGTGAGGGAAGTGCCTCGTACGCATGCAGGGAGGTACTTCCAGGGGCATTTGACGTACACGTGGAGTCAAGGCTCCGTATTTGATATCCACGGAGCAACCGTTTGTTGGCCCTAGTATGAACGCGCCTGGAGATCCACACTATGGCCACAGATGTTTCTCGCCGTTGGGTAAGCGGATAATGCGAACGCGTCTCAGGGGTGCAATCTCTAAATTCCTGCTCATTGTTGTCAAGCAATATACAACTTTTTCTCCTACATTGCGGACTGGTTTCTTTCCTAGCCACTCAGTCGATAGTTTCTAGAACACATCGGTGGCCTGCGTATTGGCCGTTCAAGTCCTCGCTCCGTCAAGTTCTCCGTATTGGCCGTTCAATACAGGTTGCTGCGTCAGTCTCACCCGTTCGGTCGGTGGCCTAAGCTTTGCAGTTTTCCCCCCTCCAAAACGAGTGCGGCATTGAGCAGATCCACTCATCATCCACTTCAACACAAGTGCCCAACATTGCCCCTGGTGAGCGAAACAAGGACCATGCATGAGTGGAACAAGTGCAAGAATGGCATGTGGATATGTCAAATAAAGACTGAGGAATCTCCCACTCTGGCTTTCGGTTGTGTTCATATTTATGACCCCATATTTGTTTCTTTCAATTTCCACACACCCTCATTAATTATTTATGTACATTGCATCTCCAGATCGCACAGCCTAGCCCATTCCTGAAAGGCTTTTGAGAAGACTGATGTAACATCCAAGTAAATCCGAGCATAAAGACGGTGCATCCGGGCATAGACATTGCAATACTGACTCCAGCCCATGGCATGTGGGGTTTTGCATGCATGTATGATGGCCATTCATAAACCATGATTGGTTTATATTTATCCGGAGAGGTGTGTTGCACATTGGCTCACATGAATTCCACCTCACTCGCCTGTTGAGCAGGAGAGACAAGCCCAACTGATTGAAAAAAGTGGAATCGCGCACCACCCTATGACGTCATCCGCATCCACCGAGGCTATCAGAACAGATGCATCTGCATTTCCTTCCCCTAGCGAGAATCCAGCCATCTTCACCAGCCTCCAAGACCTCAACACGGACATCCTTGGCATCATCCTCAGCAATGCAGATGCATGGCTATACAACACTCAAGGCCTCCATGGACTTGTCGCCCGTCGGGTGCAGTATGGAGCGTGGCGGGTGTGCAGGCTTTGGCGTGACTGCCTTAGGGCCTGCCCCATTAACCTGGCCCTTGCAATGGTGGCGGTACACGGTCCTGACCAGGCTCTCATGAGAGCTGTTGGCTGCAACAGTCAGGAATTCGACGGCCTGGAGTTGTTGAGGCTCATGCTCAATCTTGGTACAAAAGCAGACAGCATGAGTGGGCAAGCATTGGTGTTGGCAGCCGAGCGTGGCCACTATGCAGTAGTGCAGCTGTTGTTGGGGTGGAGGGAGCATGCCCCACGTGCTGACTGCCAGGATGGGGAGGCACTGGTAAGGGCTGCGAGGAAAGGCCACGAGGCGGTGGTGCAGCTGTTGTTGGGGTGGAGGGAGCATGCCCCCCATGCTGACTGGCGGGATGGAGAGGCACTGGTGAGGGCAGCCAGGAATGGCCACGGTGCGGTAGTGCAACTGTTGTTGGGGTGGAGGGAGCATGCACCTCGTGCTGACTGTCAGAATGGGGAGGCACTAGTGAGGGCAGCCGGGAATGGCCACAAGGCGGTGGCGCGGCTGTTGCTGGATTGCAGCGAGAATGCACCCCGTGCTGACTGTCAAGGGGGACGGGCACTGTCCTTTGCTAGGAGGGGGGGTCACACAGCTTTCCTGCAGATGCTGCGGAAACGCTGCGGCATGTTGTCGCTTGTATAAGAGGCATCATGTCACTGTGGAAGTGAAATTGATTGTTGGTCTTAACTATGCAAGGGTCGGATATACACCCACTTCTCTCCTAGCTTTCCTCGTGTGTTTCAAACATTGCAGGTCTTCTTCCACTTCATGATCTGCCTCTCCTATCTTATCTGGGCTGTCCATAAATAAACTTTAAGGTGATTTAAAGGTATTTCCTTGTTAGCTGTATCATCAACATGTTTTTTAGTTTTTCTGAGTTATGATCCAGAGGTTGTATAGTATTTCCCCAGGCGCTAAGGAGGCGTACTACACATGTAAACGAATTTAAGGACTGCCGGAAACGAAAACAAAAAATCCGGTACATGTTTCCCCTTATTCTCAATGTGTTGATCCTCATGCATGTCCGTCATGGTCAGATCTTCTGCCTTTCCACATTTCAACACATCCTTGCGTGTAAGATTCACCTTCCATTATGAGAGCGGGTATGGACAGGCCTACAAGACGGTGCCACAGGCATCCACGCTTTGTACATGGGCAGGCCAGGGTGGGATGCTGTGACTTTTGTGAAGGGTGTGGCAGTTTATCGTTGAGGCTATGTCGTTTCAGAGGCCTTTGTTTCCCTTTTCCTGACCAACTGTCTAGTATGTTTGTTTGGTTTTCTATTTGTTGAGGGCTAGGATCTGAACGGGCTGAGGATTCTACACACTTTCTTTAAGTGGGCATGGTCTGTTCCTTCTCTTTATTCTGTATGTTCCTTTCTTTTCTCCTCTAGCCTTACGTTAATGTTCTCCCTACTGACCAGAAAATCGG
Source organism: Limnomonas spitsbergensis (assembly GCA_037349105.1). Lineage (NCBI taxonomy): Eukaryota > Viridiplantae > Chlorophyta > Chlorophyceae > Chlamydomonadales > Limnomonas > Limnomonas spitsbergensis. Next base: position 3,121,724 of record JAYJMM010000101.1, on the reverse strand, counting down.
GCAGCCACACGGCCAAGATCTTTGCCTTTTGAGCATGGCCCAGACGTATCATGTTCTTGACAAGTGAATATCTTAATGCCGTTTAATCCATTTCCCGGATCAATAGTGCGGTGGCTTAGAAACGGATTTAGGCTGTGTTGACTGCGGGTGTGGTCAAGATGTCAATGATGATATCCATCTGGGCCATGCTGAAAAGGTGGTAAAGATGTACAAATGTAGGAAGATGGTTGTGTGTCCTCATTCAATCATTAGGCCAGCATACGACACCACACCTGACCTCACAAATATAAATCCCAGTCGGCTAAGGCCACCTGTCAGAAGGCTAATGGAGCATTAATTGCCAGCGAGTCACAAGCGAGGCGCAGAGCAAGCCAGCCATCACGAATGAAGGACCGGCCTGGCTGCGCCATGTAGCTCAGGGAGCAAGCCGCACAGCTCCATCCCCCAGCATGCCTTGATGCAGCTGAATTGTAGCTGAAGCACCCTATACTAAACCCTGCATGCCCAGCACTAGCCCCAGTCCACATTTACGGCCTTACAATTCAAGAATCGGAGGATGCTAAAATGCATCCTTGCTGTAATATATCCTTGCTGGTCAGCCATGAAATTGTCCACTTATAATAATAGTAAGCAGACTTGCCGTAGTCAAGAGGGCCCCCCATTGATTTCCCCCGCAGCCATATACACACAGTTGAAAGATGAATACCGCTAGAGCCAAGACCGGCCGTCACTGGTTCCCGGTAGCTAAGGACGTTGTCACTTATTGCCGGCAGGCCGGCTGTAGCTAAGACCATCCGTCATTGGTTGCCGACAGCCATGCAGGGACAGCTGAAGCAATCCTTGGAAGTTAACAAGAAGCTGCTCCCGTGTGGCGACCAGCTCACACCACATGCCTGCAACATGATTAAGAGGAACGATCAGGACCAAGGGTTCAGTCTAAGGAAAGTAATCAGAGGTGTTGCTGCCATGTGGCAACCAGCAAACAACTCCTGTCTGCAGCAGGATTAAGGGTAACGATCAAGGCTCAGGGTTCAGTGTGAGGAAAGTAATCATGGGTGGTGTTGCCAGGCGGGAGCCAGCGCCTGAGACCGTTTGAAGGGTTGAGAAGAAAATAGTAATCAGAGGTGCTGCTGCTATGTATGTGGCAACAAGTTCACACTGCGCATCTACTGCAGGTTATCTGGCTGAAGAGCGAATGTAATAATGCAGTCAGGTTATGGTTTAGGAAAATATGGTAATCATGCTTCAAGGCTAAGGTTGTAGGCAAAGCAGTCAGAAATGATCCTGCCATGCGGCGACCAGCTCACACCATGCGCATGCGGCAACAAGAAACCATTGTTTGAATGCATGGTTTGAATCCCGGTCACCCGACAGGGAGCTGTTTGGAATGGAGGCGGAACTCTTAATCTCAGGTCTGGGGTGTGTTTTATTCAAGCGGAACGCTAGATGTCATGCTAGGGGCGTTCAAATACAGACATAAATCAGACTCTCAGGGGATGACCGGCCTACTGATCAAATATCTATGGCTTGGTTGCAAGGGAACATGCCAACGACATATGCCTTCCCCAACGTGTCTTCGAACTCTGCGTTTGGCTGCCCTGCCTGTCTGCCTCCTGCCATTCCTTGTCTCAGATTAATCCTTTCAGTTCCTGTCCCAAGCCTTCCACCAGGTTGGTTCAGCCTGACCCTAAACCCCAAACCCACCTGCCTTTACCTAAACCCTCATCTCACCAGCCTTGCCCTAAACCCTCATTCCACGTACCTTGCCCTAAACCCTCAATCCACCTGCCTTGCCCTAACCCCCCAACCCACCCAGGGAAACCCGGTAGGGATACACGGTACGGGAATACATGACGGATACGGTACGGACAAAAGGGACAATACGGTAGGGCAATACGGTCCAAGATTTTTTTCAGTGTTTCAAGGCTCAGAACAGCAGGATCCACACAGAGAAACACATGCATGCAACACTCCCGTGACTGTTTGACCCCATGCACATCCTGACATACTGTATGGCTGCATGACATTGCATGGCCCCCTAATAATTACCAAGGATTTCCATGCATGCATGCAGATTTACCATGCTGACATGCTAGGGGGAAATATGATCATTGATGCAATCTTAAACTCCTCACACATCGCCATTACAATGTTCCAACATGCAATTCAGTAATTCAGTAATTCAGTCAGTCCACATAAACGCTACCCACCAGCATGGCACATGAAATTTTAAATGCAGAGATATAGCTTTAGAAACAAGATGCCTCAGAATCACCTAATAATTGCTGAGTTGCATCATTGCATGGCATGCATGGAAATCACTTTGTAAGGAGTCACGGAGCTCCTGTGTCTTGCCTCCCTCCTGGGCATTCTGAACTCCTGGGCTCCTACTCCTCCTAGCCTCCTCCCTCCATGCAGCTTTGAATTGTGACTTGGCACCAAGTTGTGTCTTATTGCCACTAAGTATTGGGGTATAACTTGACTTTTACGAGCAACGAATGCCTCTTAACCTCTGGATGCGAGCGAGCTTACGTAGATTTTGATGTCCTGGAGGTGTGGACTGTGGACAGTGTGGACTTGCCAGACGAGGGAGACGATCACACGACATCACCGCTGTATGCCTGTATCACCCGTCCTAACGTCTTACCCCTTTACACGCCGCAACTTGACCTGTTATTCCCGCGAGGTGATTGGTAAATCGCGTAGTGCCGACAAAAATATTATCACAAAATTTGCATCGCCCACTCTTGGCCTGGCCAGCCTTCGATGACGGCTGCAAAATGCCTTCCTACGAATTGTTCTTAGCGCTGCCTCTACCTCCATCCTGATAATATCTGACATGTCTGACTGGTCTGTGCACGCATGCTCTCATGCAGTCATGCAGTGCAGGAAATGGCGACCGTACTTGGCCATGTTGCAAACGGTACGGTACGGTACGGATACAGTACGGTACGGTACGGTACGGTACGGTACGGTACGGTACGGTACGGTACGGTACGGTATGGTACGGTACCGTACGGTACGGTACGGGACGGTACGGGACGGTACGGGATTTTAGGCCAATACGGCCTGTACTGGGTAACCCTGAACCCACCTGCCTTGCCATAAACCCTCAACCCGCCTGCATTGCCCTAAACCCGCAACCAACCTGCCTTGCCCTAGCCCCCCCAACGAACGTGCCTTGCCATAAACCAACAGCGCACATGCATAGCCCTAAACCCTCAACCCACATACCTTGCCCTACACCCTCAACCCATCCACGTTCCCCTAACCACACAACCCACCTGTCTAGCCCCAAGCCCTCAACCCACCAGCCCTGCCCTAAACCCTCAACCCACCTGTCTTGCCCTAACCCATCAACCCACCTGCCTTGCCCTAAACCCTAAACCCACCAGTCTTCCCTAAACCCTCAACCCACCTGTCTTGCCCTAACCCATCAACCCACCTTCCTTGCCCTAAACCCTTAACCCACCAGTCTTCCCTAAACCATCAAACCACCTGCCTTGTCCTAAACCCTCAACCCACCTGCCTTGCCCTAAAACCACATGTCTTGCCCCCCCCCCCTCCTCAACCCACCTGCATTGCCCTCAACCCTCAACCTAACTGTCGTGTCCTAAACCCACATGCATGCCCCCCCCCCCTAAACCCGCCTTCCTTGTCCTAAACCCTTAGCACACCTTCCTTGCCCCCGCCTAAACCCTATTCATACCCCTACCCCTACCCCCCCCCCCCCCATTAACCCTGGGCCCACCTGCCCCCCCTCTAAACCCTAGCCCAACACGCATCCCCCCCCCCCCCCTTAACACAGGCCCTATCTACCCCCCCCCCCCCCATAAACCCTAGCCCCATAAACCCTAGCCATACCTGCCCCCCCCCCCCCCCCCCCCTCCCCGTTCACCCTAGCCCTACCTGCCCTTCCTAACCCTTAGCCATACCTGCCCCCCCCCCCTCCCCCTTCACCCTAGCCCTGCCTGCCCTTCCTAACCCTTAGCCCCCCCCCCCCCCTCCCCCTTCACCCTAGCCCTACCTGCCCTTCCTAACCCTTAGCCATACCTGCCCCCCCCCTCCCCCCAAACCCTAGCCCCACCTGTCCCCCCTAAACCCTAGCCCTATTTGCCCATCCAAACCCTAGTCCCACCTTTCCCCCCTAAACCCTAGCCATATTAGCCCATTCAAACCCTAGCCCCACCCACACCTGCCCCCCCTTCACCCTAGCCACATATGAACCTTCAAAACCCAGCCCTACTTGTCCCCCTAAACCCTATCCTCACCTGTGGTGCCCATAGCATGTCAGTGACCTCAGCCAGGTGCATGAGCACTGCATCCAGCTGACCCGCATCCATATCCCAGATCCACACAGATCCGGGGCTGGCTAGACTGACTGAGGCGAGGGAGCGGCTGTCAGGGCTCCACCTCAATATATCTGATGGGTAGGTGGTGGGTGGGAGGGGAGTTGGTGGGTTGGCTACACTGAATGACTCTACGCAGCCTCACCTGATGGGAGAGGGGATGCGAGGGAGAAGGGATCCAAGGGAGGGTCCACAATCGGAGGCGGGAACCATGGAGGGGGGGGGGGGGGGGGGGACATGTGGGTGCTGGGCTGACTAAGGCGAGCACTGCATGAGGATTGCAGTCTCCCCCAAAGCATGCAGGAAGCACTAAACGCAAGTTAAGGAAGGCTGCATGTAAGTGGCTACGAAGCTAGAAGAAAATAATCAAATAATAAAATGTACCCCTGGTATGGAGCATCTCAGGACTCTGAAACTCACCAGCATGGTGTAGGGTTGAGGGTTGAATCCTACCCCCAAACCCATTCAATGGACGGACACTCAAACTCACCAGCATGGTTAAATGTACAGGGCCTGACCCTAAACCTGAACCCTTCCACGGACCAGATATTCAAATGTATAGGGCTTCAACCTAACCTTTCTACCCTAAGCGGATGCAACCTCAGTCGGTGATTACACCTGGGTGCAGCGCCGGGCCTGGCCTTTCCGCTGGGACCCGGAGAGTGGCGGCGTCTTGGTCCGCATCATGCCGGACGGGCGCTGCTGTGTGTTTCCCTCGTCCGGAGAGCGGCTGGCAGCCATCCGAGACGCCCGCGACAGCACCGGCCATTTCGGCGCCCATCGCACGGCAAGTATGCTGCTCCAACAGCATTGGTGGCGAGGGCTGCGCCGAGGCGTCAGAGCAGCGGTCAGGGCTTGTGACCGAGCTAGGGACTCCAAAGTTCCATGTTTCCCATCTCCTTCCCACCCTTCTCATCCTCCCCTACCCACCCTTCTCATCCTCCCCTGCCCACCCTTCTCATCCTCCCCTGCCCACCCTTCTCATCCTCCCCTGCCCACCCTTCTCACCAGGGCCTGCCAGTGGGTAATCAAAAGGGTTCAGGGTCTGTTGGTGGGCAATCAAAAGGGTTCAGGGCCTCGGGTTAAGTAATCAAAAGGGTTGAGGGCTTTCGGTGTGTAATAAAAAGGGTTCAGGGTATGCCGTTGTATAATCAAAAGAGCACAGGGCCTGACGGTGGGTAATCTAAAGGGTTCAGGGCCTGCCGGTGGGTTATCAAAATGGTTCAGGTCCTGCCGGTGGGTAATCAAAAGGGTTCAGGGCCTGCCGGAGGGTTATCAAAAGGGTTCAGGGCCTGCCGGTGGGTAATCAAAAGGGTTCAGGGCCTGTCAGTGGGTAATCAAAAGGATTCAGGGCCTGCCGGTGGGTGATCAAAAGGGTTCAGGGCCTGCCGGTGGGTATTCAAAAGGGTTCAGGACCTGCAGGTTGGGAGCATACAGCCTGGCATGAGCTTCTTACACTTAACGTTGAGGACAGGGGCCTGCCGAGAAACATTAAATAGACAGCCAATAGGATTTCCCCTTCCTCCAATATACAGGTCAAGAGTGGGCGGGGGTCAGAGGGAGGGTCCAGGCATAAACAAAAGGACGCATCAAAAGAGTCAGCGAGGGGCCTGCTGGGTGGGTCATACCAGTTGTGTGTGGGGCTTTTGCTGGGAGGCAGTCACATGCGCCATCTTGGTTTCAAAAAGGGTCCAGTCCCAAACGCCAATTTGCTGCCCAAGGCAATTTGAACAGATACAGACCGACTTCACCCCACACCTGCCATCGATAGCATGCACCGCCACATGGTACGTGACTGGGCCATCCAGCAGCGCCATGCATCCCCCATCCGGCGATGCCATGACAGCTCAGTTGCATATGATGTGGATGTTGGGAAATTCTGCAGCTGGGAGCAGGAGGCCGTGTCATAAACGCTGACATGGTCCCGACATTCATACCGCTGAGGGAGGGAGAGAGGAGGGTGCAGGGTTGAGGGTTAAGAGGTGTTGTTAAGGAAATGCTGCAGCTGGGAGCAGGAGGCCGTGTCATAAACGCTGACATGGTCCCGACATTCATACCGCTGAGGGAGGGAGAGAGGAGGGTGCAGGGTTGAGGGTTAAGAGGTGTTGTTAAGGAAATGCTGCAGCTGGGAGCAGGAGGCCGTGTCATAAACGCTGACATGGCCCCGACATTCATACCGCTGAGGGAGGGAGAGAGGAGGGTGCAGGGTTGAGGGTTAAGAGGTGTTGTTCAGGAAATGCTGCAGCTGGGAGCAGGAGGCCGTGTCATAAACGCTGACATGGTCCCGACATTCATACCGCTGAGGGAGGGAGAGAGGAGGGTGCAGGGTTGAGGGTTAAGAGGTGTTGTTAAGGAAATGCTGCAGCTGGGAGCAGGAGGCTGTGTCATAAACGCTGACATGGTCCCGACATTCATACCGCTGAGGGAGGGAGAGAGGAGGGTGCAGGGTTGAGGGTTAAGAGGTGTTGTTAAGGAAATGCTGCAGCTGGGAGCAGGAGGCTGTGTCGTAAACGCTGACATGGTCCCGACATTCATACCGCTGAGGGAGGGAGAGAGGAGGGTGCAGGGTTGAGGGTTAAGAGGTGTTGTTAAGGAAATGCTGCAGCTGGGAGCAGGAGGCTGTGTCGTAAACGCTGACATGGTCCCGACATTCATACCGCTGATGGAGGGAGAGAGGAGGGTGCAGGGTTGAGGGTTAAGAGGTGTTGTTAAGGAAAAGCTGCAGCTGAGAGCAGGAGGCTGTGTCATAAACGCTGACAAGGTCCCGACATTCATACCGCTGAGGGAGGGAGAGAGGAGGGTGCAGGGTTGAGGGTTAAGAGGTGTTGTTAAGGAAATGCTGAAGCTGGGAGCAGGAGGCTGTGTCGTAAAAGCTGACATGGTCCCGACATTCATACCGCTGAGGGAGGGAGAGAGGAGGGTGCAGGGTTGAGGGTTAAGAGGTGTTGTTAAGGAAATGCTGCAGCTGGGTGCAGGAGGCTGTGTCGTAAACGCTGACATGGTCCCGACATTCATACCGCTGAGGGAGGGAGAGAGGAGGGTGCAGGGTTGAGGGTTAAGAGGTGTTGTTAAGGAAATGCTGCAGCTGGGAGCAGGAGGCTGTGTCGTAAACGCTGACATGGTCCCGACATTCATACCGCTGAGGGAGGGAGAGAGGAGGGTGCAGGGTTGAGGGTTAAGAGGTGTTGTTAAGGAAATGCTGCAGCTGGGAGCAGGAGGCTGTGTCGTAAACGCTGACATGGTCCCGACATGCATACCGCTGAGGGAGGGAGAGAGGAGGGTGCAGGGTTGAGGGTTAAGAGGTGTTGTTAAGGAAATGCTGCAGCTGGGTGTGCAAAGCCCTGCCGTGAATACGGGCATGGTCCCGACACTCGTAATGCGGTGGGAGGGAGGAGAGTCGAGGCTTGAGGGTTCAAAGTGTAGGGTTTAGTATTGTTGTTGTTGGAACCACAAGGAGGTTTGGTATACGCTGATATGCTCCCAACGCCCGCACCGCTAATGGGGGGGCGGGCAGGGGGCAGGGGGCAGGGTTTATAATTCAAGGGGTTTGGAAGTGTTGCAGCTGGGTTCATGAGAAGGTGCTGACAGGTGCTGACATGGGCTTGACGCTCGTACCACTGAGCTGAAGGCCTGAGGCTCAGAGGGGTGGAGGGCTGAGGGTTGGAAGTGCTGCAGATGCACCCATTAGTCAGCACCGTGAGCACTGGCATGGTCTCCACATTTGGAACTTTAAGGGGGGGTCAGGGGTCAGGGTTCAGGGGATGGGGGCCGGCAACAATGGAGGTGGTCCCGCAACACTCCCATGGCTTCGACATTCCTGTTGCTGGGCAGGAGGGTCTAAGGGGTTTAGGGTTTAGGGATACAAGTGGAGGTGGTAACAAAATTATAATCGGCCGCCAATGAGTTTTTATAGATGCTGACATGTTGCACTTTAACTGCTGAGGTGAAGGCCGGGCGGCGGGGCCACTGGTGGTTTGGAGGCTACGCAGCTGAGCCAATGAGAAGGTATCCACTGGGTGGAGAGGGCGTATTCAGGGATTTCAGGGCTCAGGGCCTCCCACATCATCTTAACTCATGGAGGTTGGGAGATGAAAGGGTGGGGTCGTGGAGTGATGGTAGGAGGGTGAGGGTTTGGGGTTTGGGGATGACAAGGTGAGAAAGTGGGACTTAAGTCACCCAGTTATGTATAGAGCAAGCCCTAACACTGCTGCCTACTAGCTAAGGCTTACTTAGGTGTAACCCTGATGGAACCCAGATTTCACCCAGGTTTGACCCTGATTCAACCCTGATCCAGCTTGGTTTAACCCTGATTCAACCCGGTTAAACCCTGATTTAACCCTGATGTACCCCTGATTTAACCCAGATTAAACCTTAATTAAAACCTTATTACACCCTGATTTATCCTCGGTCAAACCCTGATGTAACCCTGATTTAACCCTAATTTACCGACCCTGATTTATCCTTGAATTGCCCCTGATTGAAACCCTGGGTGACGATTTCCCCCCCTTGCTATGCCCTCCCTCCTAACTTGAGGGACTAGACGGTGGTGTGGATGTTGAAGGTGGCAGACAGCAGGATGGCCGTGCCGTCTGGAGACCATCGGGCGGCCTGTCTCAGGGGGTGAGGAGGAGAAGGGTTTTGAATTAGGCAAGGGGGTTAGGATACACTACACCCCTATTCCCATCAGGCTATCACCACCACACAAAAGCACTCCACCCCCCCTACACACATGGCATCAACGACAGGGCCAGCATGACCTGGGCCGGATGCACGATGCCACCTGCTGCATGGCATGCTGATGTCACATGCTTACCATGGGGCATGTCAGCCGTGCATGGGTGTGTCTTGAAGGCGTATCACAAGGCATGCATGCCAAAAATGGGGTGGCTGCATTTGCATGGCATGCATGCATGGCTCCGACCAGATATACCATGCAACCTGCATGGCCCGCTGATATCTCATGGACCCATGCATGCATGCCAGACATGGCTGGTGCTGCATGACTTGCCTGCCTCCGAAGACAATGGCAGAGACCGTTGCATGGCTTGCCTGGCTCCGGCTGGATGTACCATGCAACCTGCATGGCCTGCTATTCTTGCATGGTCTGTCTCCTTGTCTCCTTGACCCTTTTCTATATGCTCAGTTATTTCCGGCAAGGGCCGTGCCTCTTGCACATGCATGAAGGTAATTCCAGGGGGCATTTGGCTGACACTTCGTTTCAAGGATCCGTATTTAGTATCCACCGAGGAAGTAACAACGGTAACATGCAGCCGTTTATGGGTATGAACGCGCCCCGGGAGATCCACACTATGGCCGCAGATGTTTCGTGCCGTTTGGTAGGCGGAAGATGCGAACGCGCCTCAGGGGTGCACTTTATCTCATCATTACCTAGGTTTCTACTAGTAACCTTATTCTCCTGTACTACTGTCTGGGTTCGCTCCTACCAACTCAGTCGATATTGTCTGAAGCACCTCGGTGACCTGTGTATCATTGGCCGTTCAAGTCCTCCGTCAATCAAGTCCTCCGTATATATTGGTCGTTCAATACATACAGGTTGCGTCAGAACCCCAGTGAGGTCCCCAGCAGCCTAACCCGTTCGATCGGTAGCCCTAGCTTTGCATTTGTCATCCTCCAAAGCGAGTGCGGCATTGAGCACATTCATCCACATTAAGACAACTGCCCAACAGTATTGCCCCCTGGTGAGCGGAGCAATGAAGGACCATGAGTGAATGAAGCAATTACCTAAACACGGTATGGCGTGTGGATAGATATGTAAAAGACTGAGGATTCTCCCACTCTGGCTTCCGGCTATTTCCATATGTATGACCCCATGTTTATTTCTTTTAAAATCCACACTCCCTCATTCTTTGTCTGCATCTCCGGATCGCACAGCCCTGCCCTTTCCTAAAAGGCTTTTGGGTAGATGTATTCGAGCATAGAGACGGTGCATCCGAGCATAGACATTGCAACTACCACTGCCTCCAGCCCATGTGGCTTTTAGAAGCATAATTGACCGGCGGGACGGCCATTTCGAGTCATGAGGCGCCATTGATATATGTGTACCTGACATGACATGTTTTGTGTTGCCATGCATGAACTTAACCTCACTTGCCTGTTGAGCAGGAGAGACAAGCCCAACTGATCGAAGAAAGTGGTCTTGCATACCACTCTATGACGTCATTCGCATTAACCGAGGCTGTTCAAACAGATGCATCTGCTTCTCCTTCCCCAAGTGAGGACACAGCCATCTTGACCAGCATCCAAGCCCTCAACGCGGACATCCTGGGCATCATTCTCAGCAATGCAGATGCATGGCTATGCAGAGATGAAGCCCCCCCTAGCCCGACCTTGCCGCCCGCCCGCCGACCCTGTGGGGTGCAGTATGGAGCGTGGCGGGTGTGCAGGCTTTGGCGCGACTGCCTCCGGGCCTGCCCCATTAACCTAGCTCGTGCCATGGTGGCGGTACACAGTCCTGACAAGGCCCTCTTGAGAGCTGTTGGCTGCAACAGTCAGGAATTTGGCAACATGGAGCTGGTGAGGCTCATGCTTAATCTTGGTGCAAAAGCAGACTGCATTGCTGGGCAGGCATTGATGCAGGCAGCCGAGAGTGGCAAATATGCAGTAGTGCAGCTGTTGTTGGGGTGGAGGGAGCATGCCCCACGAGCTGATTGCCGGGATGGGATGGCACTGGTGAGGGCAGCCTGGAATGGCCACAAGGAGGTGGTGCGGCTGTTGTTGGAGTGGAGGGAGCATGCACCTCGTGCTGACTGCCAGAATGGGGGGGCACTGGTGTCAGCAGCTGGGAATGGCAACGAGGCGGTGGTGCGGCTGTTGTTGGAGTGGAGGGAGCATGCACCTCGTGCTGACTGCCAGAATGGGGGGGCACTGGTGTCAGCAGCCAGGATTGGCCACGAGGCGGTGGTGCGGCTGTTGTTGGGGTGGAGGGAGCATGCACCTCGTGCGGATAGCCTAGATGGGGGGGCACTGGTGCGGGCAGCTGAGTATGGCCACGAGGAGGTGGTACGGCTGTTGTTGGGGTGGAGGAAACATGCACCATGGCCGGACTGCCAGAATGGGCGGGCACTGGTGTCAGCAGCCGGGAATGGTCACGAGGCGGTGGTGCGGCTATTGTTGGGGTGGAGGGAGCATGCCCCTCATGCTGATTGCCGGGATGGGAGGGCACTGGTGATTGCAGCCGAGAGTGGCCACCAGGCGGTGGTGCATCTGCTGTTGGGGTGGAGGGAGCATGCACCTCGTGCGGACTGCCAGGATGGGGAAGCACTATTGAGGGCAGCTGGGAATGGCCATGAGGCGGTGGTGCTGCTGCTGCTGGATTGCAGTGAGAATGCCCCTCGTGCTGACTGTCAAGTTGGATGGGCACTGTCCTTGGCTAGGAGGGGGGGTCACACAGCTGTCCTACATATTTTGCAGGAACGCTGCAGCATGTTTCCGCTTGTATAAGAAGCATCATGTCACTGTGGATTTTCTCTTTTTTCTGTATGTTCCTTTCTTTTCTCCTCTGGCCTTACGTATATTTTCCCCTCCTGACCAGACAATCGGGCAGCCACACGGCCGAGAGCCTTTTGAGCATGGCCCAGAGGTATCATGTTCTTGACAAGTGAACATTTTAATGTCGTTCAATCCATTTCCCGGATCAATAGTGCGGTGGCTTAGAAACGGATATAGGCTGTGTTGAATGCGGGTGCAGTCAAGATGTCAATGACGATACTTGGCCATGCTGAAAAGGTGGTCAAGATGTACAAATGTAAGAAGATGGTTTTGTGTCCTCATTCAATCATTAGGCCAGCATGGTCGTGCCACGACACCACACCTGACCTCACAAATATAAATCCCAGTCGGCTAAGGCCACCTGTCAGAAGGCTAGTGGAGCATTCATTGCCAGCGAGTCACAAGCGAGGCGTAGAGCAAGCCAGCCATCACGAATGAAGGACCGGCCTAGCTGCGCCATGTAGCTCAGGCAGCAAGCCGCACTGCTACATCCCCCATCATGCCTTGATGTAGCTGAATTGTAGATGAAGCACCCTCTACCAAACCCTTTGTGTCCAGCACTAGCCCCAGTCCACATTCACAGCGTTACAATTCAAGAATCGGAGGAAGCTGAAATGCATCCTTGCTTAAATTGACCCATGCTGGTCAGCCATGAAATTTTCCACTTATAACAATACGCAGACCTGCCGTAGTCGAGAGGGCCCCCCATTGATTTCCCCCTCAGCCATATACACACAGTTAAAGGATGAATACCGCTAGAGCCAAGACCGGCCGTCACTGATTTCCGGTAGCTAAGGACGTTGTCACTTATTGCCGTCAGGCCGGCTGTAGCTAGGGCCATCCGTCATTGGTTGCCGACAGCCATGCATGGACAGCTGAAGCAACCCTTGGAAGTTAACAAGAAGCTGCTCCCCTGTGGCGACCAGCTTACACCACATGCCTGCAACATAATTAACAGGAACGATCAGGACCAAGGGTTGAGTCTAAGGAACAAATCAGAGGTGTTGCTGCCATGTGGCAACCAGCTCACACCGCGTGCATGCAGCAGGATTGAGGGTAACGATCAGGGCTCAGGGTTCAGTCTATGAAAAGTAATCAGAGGTGTTGCTGCCATGTGGGAACCAGCTCACATCGCGTGCATGCAGCAGGATTGAGGGTAACGATCAAGGCCCAGGGTTCAGTCTAGGGAGTGTAATCAAGGATGGTGTTGCCAGGCGGGAGCCAGCGCCTGAGACCGTTTGAAGGGTTGAGAAAACAAATAGTGATCAGATGTGCTGCTGCTATGTGGCGAGCAGTTCACACTGCGCACTTGCGGCAGGATATCTGGCTGATGGAATGTAATCATGCAATCAGGTTGAGGATTAGGGAAGTATGGTAATCAAGTGGCATGGCTAAGATTGTCGGCAAAGCTAGCATAAGTGATCCTGCCATGCGGCGACCAGCTCACACCGCTAGATGCCATGCGAGGGGCGTTTGAATACAGGCATAAATCAGAACCTCAGGGGACGTCCGACCAGCTGTTCAAATCTACATGGCCTGGCTTAAAGGAAACATGCTCATGACATATGCTTTCCCCGCCATACCTCTGCGCTTTGCTGTCTCGCCTGTTGCCTCCATTCATTGCTTGTCTCAGATTTACCCTTTTAGCTCCTCTTCCTAGCCTTCTAACCGGTTCGCTCATCAGCCTGGCTCTTCCAAAAGCAGCTGATGCTGGTTGAGTTAACACTGTAACAGCACATGGACTCAGTAGCAGAGCCAGTCAGAAACATTGCAGAATTAATTGTTCAAGATTCATGCGACAGCGCTAAATACTCAGTCTGGAAATATATATGTAGCGGGTGGTCACAGTGGCCAGGAGGCTGCCCTAGCCTGATAGCTATCAGTGACTATATAAGTGACAATATAAGTGACATTTCATAATAAGCTTTGAAATTGCACTGTAGACAGGAAGTTGCCCAGCGTCTCTCGCCACACAGGTGATGTGCTGTACATCATCTCAATTTACCCCCTCCTAAACCCACCTGCCCCCCCTAAACCCTAGCCCTAACTGCTCCCCATAAACCCTAGCCCTGCCTGCCCCCCTATACCCTAGCCCCACCTGTGCTGTTCATTGCATGTCTGTGACCTCTGCCAGGTGCATGAGTACTGCATCCAGCTGACCCACATCCATATCCCAGATCCACACAGATCCGGGGCTGGCTAGACTGACTGAGGCGAGGTAGCGGCTGTCAGGTCTCCACCTCAATAGACCTGATGGGTGGAGGAGGGAGGATACGGGAGTGGGCTGGCTACACTGAATGACTCTACGCAGCCTCACCTGATGGGAGAGGGGATGTGAGGGAGAAAGGATCTTCCGCCAATGTTTAAATTTGCATTCCGGGTTGATCTTCTGTTCAGGTCAGGGCATTGAATGTGCAGAATACGCACCTCCAAAAAGGGTTCTGAATTTCTTAGCCTAAAAGGCGGCAAAGTAACAAAATGCCTTCTGGAAACTCGAAGAGTACCAAAATATGTTTGTGTGGGGCAACATCAGCTAGGGGCGCGTGCGTGTGTGCTGTAATAGTGTGCAATCAACCCTAGGTTTCATGAGAAATACGCACGCTCATACCGGGGAGTCGGATTTCCAAACACCGGAAGACTAAGAGCACGTCGAATCGTGGAACATGGACGGGCGCTGCTGTGTGATTTCCCCTCCCGGAGAGCGGCTGGCAGCAATCTGGGACGCCCACGATAGGACCGGAAATTCCGGCGCCCATCGCAAGGCGAGCCTGCTGCTCCAACAGCCATGGTGGCAATGGCTGCGCCGCGACGTCAGGGCAGCAGTCAGGGCTTGCCTGGTGTGTAACCGAGCTAGGGGCTCCAACGTTCCAAGTTTCCCATCCCCTTCCCACCCATCTCATGTTCACAACCTCTCCTACCCAAAGAAAGAAAGAAACTACGCACCGCAGGGGCATGAGGGTTAAGGAAACTGCGCAGCATGGGCCTAGGCCGCGTCCGCGCCGTTACCATCATAAGGCCCCTACCCACATCATCGTACCTCCCCACAGCCAGAAACTGCCCAGATGGATCCCAGTTGTTGGACTTGATCCCTATCGCATCTCTATAGGCCTTGACTCAGCAAGGGGCCTGGGGTTCAACAGGGTTCAGGGGCTTGCCATGTAATAAAACAATAGCTGGACGTCATGAGTTCATACCTCTCACACCAGGCCAGGGGTCCGTCAATGCGAGTGATCAAAAGGGTTCAGGGCCTGCCTGTAGATAATAATAAAAATGTGCAGGGCCTTACGGTTAAGGGTCAGTGTGCGGGGCTATAGGTTAGGAAGTGATGCAGCTGAACCTATGAGACGGTGTCCATTGACTGGGTTTTCGGGCCCTGTGTTTCTCACATCTTCTCTCTTCATTCAAGCGAGGATGTGTGAGAGGGCAGGGACGTGGAAGGAGGGCTCGAGAAAATGACAGGGTGGGGGGAGGACATTCCATGGGGCTGGTTTCCACGGGTTGCATTTGTAACAGAAAATCAAAGGACACAAAAAAGGGCAGAATGGGAGATGTCCTAGGGTTTACCTCCAGCTGAGGTGGAGGATGACCTAGGGTTTACCTCCAGCTGAGGTGTAAGCTGACCCAGGGTTTACCCCCAGCTGAGTTGGAGGTTGACCTAGGGTTTACCTCCAGCTGAGGTGGAGGCTGACCTAGGGGTAACCTCCAGCTGAGTTGAAGGCTGACCTAGGGTTTACCTCCAGCTGAGTTGGAGGCTGACCCAGGGTTTACCTCCAGCTGAGTTAGAGGCTGTCCTAGAGTTTACCTCCAGCTGAGGTGGAGGCTGACCTAGGGTTTACCTCCAGCTGAGGTGGAGGCTGACCTAGGGTTTACCTCTAGCCGAGTTGGAGGCTGACCTATGGTTTACCTCCAGCTGAGGTGGAGGCTGACCTAGGGTTTACCTCTAGCCGAGTTGGAGGCTGACCTAGGGTTTACCTCCAGCTGAGGTGGAGGCTGACCTAGGGTTTACCTCTAGTCGAGTTGGAGGCTGACCTAGGGTTTATCTCCAGCTGAGGTGGAGGCTGACCTAGGGTTTACCTCTAGCCGAGTTGGAGGCTGACCTAGGGTTTACCTCTAGCCGAGTTGGAGGCTGACCTATGGTTTACCTCTAGCTGGGCCATGTCTTGGCCACAAGGGCTGAGGCGATGTCCCAGTCGTCGGACTTTGCACCGGACAGGTAGTGGCACCTGCAATCCTGCGGGTCAAACGGGCACATTTTTAATTGCTTTTTATGTCAGAACACTGGTTTTTGTTCCTGTCGGGTCCGGTTGAGGCACCTGCCATCCTGGACCGGAATGGATTCAAAACTATGTTTTTGATGTCAAAAGGCAGGATATACCGGTAACAAAAAGAGCTCTGTACGTCACAATACAGGATTTCATTGTCGGCAGATATTGGGGCCTGCATCCTGGAAAGGAATGAATAAAAAAATACACTTTTGTATTTATGGCTAAGGCAGCATTTCGATCCGTGCAGGTAGTGGTTAATCTGCAAATGAAATGGATAACAAACAGGTCTGCCTTGCTTAACAAATAATGAAATCAAGAAAGGGCTGTTCCCCGGCAGGTTGGAATATCTGCCATTCTGCACAAGTGCAAAGGGAATGGACCCAGTTGAACTATTCAGACTCTCAATTCGCCTTAAGAAAGACGCTCCCGACAACTACTGCAGTCCAGGTCCAAGCCATGTAGCTGAGATTTGATTTGAAAGTAAGTCTTAAGGCTGAACTACGTCAACAGGCGGAACAGCTCCATCTTATAGCATCTTCAGCTTGACGAAATGAAAATGCTTCACGCACGGTCTCATTTCAGCATGCCCTGAGGGACCCGACCATAGTGTGGATCACCAAGGTATGTCCAGCAAGGCCTTGAGGGACCAGACGATGGTGGGAATGCAGCCAATACAATTCACATCTTCATAAAAGCACCCGAATATAGTAACGTTGACCCTAATTGACCCCCTAGGTACTGGATAACGCCCCCCCCCCCTACCTTGAGGGAAGAAGCCTTGTTGTGGATGTTGAAGGCAAACTAGGCAGACAGCAGGATAGCCGTACTCTCTGGAGACCATCAGGATGCCTGCCTCGGGGAGGGAAGCGGGAAACGGGGATCGATAGAAGTTGGGAAGTTGGGAAGAGGATGAATGAAATAAAGGATGAGAATAAACACGGTAACGGCGCGGATGTGGCTTCGGCCCAGGCTGCACTGTTTCCTTAACTCTCACACCCCCCACTGGGCGTCGCTTTCTTTCTTTCCAAGAATAAACACCACACACATCAACATCAGGCCACCTGGCTGCACCGTACCCCCCAACAAAGATACACAAAATACACAGCATATGCATGCCACCCCGCCCAACCCCCAACACAGCTGCACCCCCCCCACCCCCTACACACATGCCCCCCTCCCCCCCCCCCCATCCACACACACACCTACTCTACACCCCCTACACACATGCCCCCCTCCCCCCCCCCCCCGCAAGACACACAACTGCGCTCCACCCCCCCACATCATACGCCATGCATGCCATAAATGGGGTGCCTTGAGTTGCATGGCCCGCTGATGTCTCATGGACTCCTGGACTCATGCATGCCAAGCATGGCTGGTGCTGCATGACTTGACTGGCTCCGAAGACACAGACACGGACAGTTGCAAGACTTGCCTGGTTCCTCGGACCGGATGCACTATGCAACCTGCATGGCCTCTGCTCTTGTTTCACGATCTGTCTACTTGTCTCATTGTCTGTCTGCTCAATTATCCCGGTGAGTGCCTCGTACACATGCAGGGAGGTACACGTGGATTCAATGCTCCGTATTTGATATCCACGGAGCAACCGTTTGTTGGCCCTAGTATGAACGCGCCAGGAGATCCACACTATGGCCACAGATGTTTGCCGTTGGATCAGCGGATAATGCGAACGCGTCTCAGGGGTGCAATCTCTAAATTCCCGCTCATTGTCATCAAGCAATATACATATTTTCCTCCTACATAGCGGACTGGTTTCTTTCCTAGCCACTCAGTCGATAGTTTCTAGAACACATCGGTGCGTGGCCTGCGTATTATTGGCCGTTCAAGTCCTCGCCCCGTCAAGTTCTCCGTATTGGCCGTTCAATACAGGTTGCGTCAGAACCCCAGTCTCACCCGCTCGTTCGGTGGCCTAAGCTTTGCAGTTTTTATTCTCCAAAACGAGATCGGCATTGAGCAGATCCACTCATCATCCACTTCAACACAAGTGCCCAACATTGCCCCTGGTGAGCGGAACAAGGACCATGCATGAGTGGAACAACTGCAAGAATGGCATGTGGATGTGTCAAAGACTGAGGAATCTCCCACTCTGGCTCCCGGTTGTGTTCATATGTATGACCCCATATTTGTTTCTTTCAATTCCCACACTCCCTCATTCTTTATCTACATTGCATCTCCGGATCGCACAACCTGGCCCATTCCTAATAGGCTTTTGAGAAGATGTCACATCCGAGTAAATCCGAGCATAAAGACGGTGCATCCGGGCATAGACAATGCAATACTGACTCCAGCCCATGGCATAAAGCATGATTGGTTTATATTTATCCGAAGAGGTGTGTTGCATATTGGCTCGCATGAATTCCACCTTATTCGCCTGTTGAGCAGGAGAGACAAGCCCAACTGATTGAAAAAAGTGGAATTGAGCACCACCCTATGACGTCATCCGCATCCACCGAGGCTATCAGAACAGATGCATTTGTGTCTCCTTCCCCTAGCGAGGATCCAGCCATCCTCACCAGCCTCCAAGACCTCAACACGGACATCCTTGGCAGCATCCTCAGCAATGCAGATGCATGGCTATACAACACTCAAGGCCTCCATGGACCTGGCGCATGTAGGGTGCAGTATGGAGCGTGGCGGGTGTGCAGGCGTTGGCGCGATTGCCTCAGGGCCTGCCCCATTACCCTGGCCCGTATCATGGTGGCGGTACACGGTCCTGACCAGGCCCTCATGAGAGCTGTTGGCTGCAACAGTCAGGAATTTGACGGCCTGGAGTTGTTGAGGCTCATGCTCAATCTTGGTACAAAGGCAGACAGCTTGAGTGGGCAGGCATTGGTGTTGGCAGCCGAGCGTGGCCACTATGCAGTAGTGCAGCTGTTGTTGGGGTGGAGGGACCATGCCCCCCATGCTGACTGCCGGGATGGGGAGGCACTCGTAAGGGCTGCGCAGAATGGCCACGAGGCGGAAGTGCAGCTGTTGTTGGGGTGGAGGGAGCATGCCCCACGTGCTGACTGCCGGGATGGGTGGGCACTGGTGTTGGCAGCCGAGAGTGGCCACTATGCGGTAGTGCAGCTGTTGCTGGGGTGGAGGGAGCATGCCCCACGTTCTGACTGCCAGGATGGGGAGGTACTGTTAAGGGCTTCGCAGAATGGCCACGAGGCGGTGGTGCAGCTGTTGTTGGGATGGAGGGAGCATGCCCCACGTGCTAACTGCCAGGATGGGCGGGCACTGTTAAGGGCTGCGTGGAACGGCCACGAGGCGGTAGTGCAACTGTTGTTGGGGTGGAGGGAGCATGCCCCACGTGCGAACTGCCGGGATGGGTGGGCACTGGTGAGGGCAGCCGAGAGGGGCCACGAGGCGGTGGTGCAGCTGTTGTTGGGGTGGAGAGAGCATGCCCCACGTGCTAACTGCCAGGATGGGCGGGCACTGTTAAGGGCTGCGTTGAACGGCCACGAGGCGGTGGTGCAGCTGTTGTTGGGGTGGAGGGAGCATGCCCCACGTGGTAACTGCCAGGATGGGGAGGCACTGTTAAGGGCTGCGCAGAATGGCCACGAGGCGGTGGTGCGGCTGTTGTTGGAGTGGAGGGAGCATGCCCCCCATGCTGACTGCCAGAATGGGGAGGCGCTGGTGAGGGCAGCCGGGAATGGCCACGAGGCGGTAGTGCAGCTGTTGTTGGGGTGGAGGGAGCATGCCCCACGTGCTGACTGCCTGGATGGGTGGGCACTCCCGATGGCTGCGCAGTATGGCCATGAGGCGGTGGTGCGGCTGTTGTTGGGGTGGAGGGAGCATGCCCCACGTGCGGACCTCAATAATGGGGCGGCACTGGTCTTGGCAGCCCAAAATGGCCACGGGGCGGTGGTGAGGTTGTTGCTGGACTGCAGTGAGAATACACCCCATGCAAACTGCCCTATATTTGGCTAAGAGGGGTGGCCACTCAGCTGTCCTGCAGCTGTTGCAGGAACGCGGCGGCGTGTTGCCATCTACATAGAAACATCATGTCATGGTGGAGGTGAAATGGTATGAGCTCTGCAAGGTTCGGATATTCACCACCTCTTATCCTAGCTGACACCCTGTTATATACAAACATTGCAGATGTTTGTTGAACTTCATGTTCTACCTCCCCTATCGCATCCAGGCTATCCATGATCATGTTAATGTAGTTTATGATTGGTAGGAATTCCCTGTTCCCGGTATCATCCGCAAGTTGCTTAACGTGCATTGAGTTGTTTCCTAGTTCTGATCCGGAGTCTTTCGTGTTTCCCCCAGGTGCAGAGGCGCATACTTCTCAATGTATTGGCCCTCATGCATGGCAGTCATGGTCTGATCTTGTGTGTTTGTCCTCATGCAAACTTTAACACATCCCAGTGTGCAAGATCACCTTAGGGAGTGGGGATGGGCAGGCTTCCAAAACGGTGATACATACTTCCACGCTTTGTACATGGGCATGCTAGGGTGTATAGGGTGGGATGCTCTTGACTTGTGTGAAGGATGTGGTATCTTTCGGTGAGGCTTAGTCGTTTGAGATGCCTTTGTTTCTCTTTTCATGGTTTTCCTGATCAACGGCCTGGTATGTTTGTTTATTTCCTCTTTGTTGAGGGCTAGAATCTGGACAGGCTTCGGATTTTTCAGACATCCTTTAATTGTGAGGTGGTATTTTCCTTCTCCTTTATCTTTGTATTCCTTTCATTTCTCCTTTAGCCTTGAGTTTATTTTTCTCCCTACCAGACGGTCAGGCCTAGTCAGGCGCCAGCAAAGCCTTTTCAGCATGGCCCCGAGGAGTCACGGTCTTGTCAATTCAACATATCAATGTTGTTCAACCAACTACTTTGAACAATAGTGGCGTAGAAACGGATACAAGCTTGTACAACTGCGGGTGCTGTCAAGATGTCAATGACGCATAAAAAATCCAGACAGCTAAGGCCGCCTGCCAGAAGGCTAGTTGAATACCAACAACCAGCCAACACAAATTGAGGACCGGCTTGGCTGAAGCCTGGAGTACAAGCAAGCTCTCAACCTGGAATCGCTCGAAAGTATGCCTTCATTGCCAGATTCCATGTATGAACGACACCCTACCAAGGCCTGCATGCCCAGCCCTAGCATCAGCCCCTAGTCCCAGCTATGCAACTCAAGCACCAGCGTGTGCTGAAATGCATCCTTGATTTAACATATGCCGGCTGGTTGCCATTGACTGATCAGTCGTCAAATTTGCCACTGATACTCTTGCCGTAGAAAGCAAGGGCCCCCATTGATTGCCCCCGGCAACCATTTACACGCATAGTTAAAGAATGAATACCGCTAGAGCTAAGACCGACCGTCACGGTAGCAAAGGACGTTGTCACTAATTGCCGTCCGACCGGCTGTAGCTAGGACAAGTCATTGATTGCCAACAGCCATGTAGGCACAGCTGAAGCAATCCTTGGAAGTCAACAAGAAGCTGCTGCCATGTGGCTGCCAGCTCACACCACGTGCCTACAACAGGATTGAGAGGAAACTATCAAGACTCAGGGTTCAATTTAAGGAAAGTAATCAAGGGTGGTGCTTCCAGGCGGGAGCCATCGCCTGCGACCGTTTGAAGGGCTGAGGACACAAAATAGTAATCAGAGGTGCTACTGCCATGTGTCAAACAGTTCACACCACGTACCTGTAGGATATCTGGCTTAGGGACTAATAATGCAATCATGTTGAGGTTTAGGGAGGTACAAAAATAACGGCAATCAAGTTTCATGGCTAAGGCTTTGGGCAACGCAAGTTGGTCGCCGCATGATCTTGGATGCGGCTACCAACTCACGCATGTGGCAACAAGGGGTCGGTTTTTTAATTATGTGTGGCGGTTTGAATCCCAGACCCTAAGCACGAAGTGTTATAAGACACGGGGGCTACTTGGAATTCAGGCAGGATTTTGAATCTCTGGGAAGGCGGGTGTTTGTACTCAAGCAGAAAGCTGGATGGCATGCAAGGGGCATTCAAATAAGGGCGGACATTAGAATGCCAGGGGCCCTCCAGCCGCCTGCTCAATCCAAATATCTACATATGGTTGTTTTGAAAGGAAACATGTCCATGCCATATGCTTTCCCCGCCATACCTTCTAGCTCTGCATTTAGGTGTCCCAGCCTCCTTTCATTCCTTGTCTTAGATTTACCCTTGTAGCTCCACTATCAAGCCTTCCAACCAGTTCGCTGAGCCTGGTCCTTCCCAAAGCGGCTAATGATGGTTGGGGTAACACTGTAACAGATCATGCACATGACACTCCAATCCCAGCGGACAAGAGAGGCATCCCACACTGGCATTCCACACCAGCATCCCCACCTGAAAGTTCCACAGCGGGATGAGCACCACGGACGCCCCCGACGGCGCCCATGTAGAGCCGGGAGGTGGAGTTCGCCGTGGCCAGGAGGGTGTCCTGCATGTAGAAGAACACATCAGCAGGGCCAGTCAGGAACATCAGGCAGTATAAGGCCAGTCAGCAACATTGCATATGTCGGATTTAAGTGTTTAAGATTCATGCGACATAGCTATTCAGTGTGTGTCATTTCAAGTTGTCCTTCAAATACATTTCACAACGAGCAGGGGGCTGCCCTACATGTACAGGGGACAGCTCTGGACCTGCGACATTTCAAATTACGGAATTCAAACAGCTCCTGACATTTTAAAGTGTCTTTGCACAGTGGCCAGGAGAATGCTATTCACGCACAACCCTGTCCCATCTAAGGCCTGGCCCCTATACCATCTTAACCCTAAACCCTTGTCCATCGTAACCCTAAACCCTAACACCCATTTGCTAACCAGCATCTCCCTAAACCCTAACACCACAGGTGATGTTCTGCCCAGCATCTCCCTAAACCCTAACACCACAGGTGATGTGCTGCCCAGCATCTCCCTAAACCCTAACACCACAGGTGATGTGCTGCCCAGCATCTCCCTAAACCCTAACACCACAGGTGATGTGCTGCCCAGCATCTCCCTAAACCCTAACACCACAGGTGATGTGCTGCCCAGCATCTCCCTAAACCCTAACACCACAGGTGATGTGCTGCCTAGCATCTCCCTAAACCCTAACACCACAGGTAATGTGCTGCCCAGCATCTCCCTAAACCTTAACACCACAGGTGATGTGCTGCCCAGCATCTCCCTAAACCCTAACACCACAAGTGATGTGCTGCCCAGCATCTCCCTAAACCCTAACACCACAGGTGATGTGCTGCCCAGCATCCCCCTAAACCCTAACACCACAGGTGATGTGCTGCCCAGCATCTCCCTAAACCCTATCACCACAGGTGATGTGCTGCCCAGCATCTCCCTAAACCCTATCACCACAGGTGATGTGCTGCCCAGCATCTCCCTAAACCCTAACACCACAGGTGATGTGCTGCCCAGCATCTCCCTAAACCCTAACACCACAAGGTGATGTGCTGCCCAGCATCTCCCTAAACCCTAACACCACAAGTGATGTGCTGCCCAGCATCTCCCTAAACCCTAACACCACAGGTGATGTGCTGCCCAGCATCTCCCTTAACCCTAACACCACAGGTGATGTGCTGCCCAGCATCTCCCTAAACCCTAACACCACAGGTGATGTGCTGCCCAGCATCCCCCTAAACCCTAACACCACAGGTGATGTGCTGCCCAGCATCTCCCTAAACCCTAACACCACAGGTAATGTGCCGCCCAGCATCTCCCTAAACCCTAACACCACAAGGTAGCACAATCCGGATACGCTTCTGCTCCGGTCCGCTCCGCTCCGCTTCGATACGGCGGGCTCGGAGTATCAGTATTTTGCAGTAAAAAACTTGTCTTAGGCACATTCTGGCTTACATACTAGCATACAAAGACATGAAGATGGTTGCAGGCCAGCAGACAGCCCCCATGCATGCCCAGATGCCCCCCCTACTGACCCCAAAGTAACCATGCATCCATGCATGCATATTAGTTAGGACTTGGACCATGCAAAATGCTGTGGCAAAACAGCCAATGATTGATGCAGTCCCCAACTCCTGAACTGTCCAAACAATAACAACCAACAACCCCAGTTTTTGGGTGCCATGCATAACTAATATCCCCTCAAATGTCCCATTTGCCCTTCAAATCTGCAACCTCGCCTGATACCGTCGGTTTGCAGAATTTGGCGACTTTGGCTCAGGGTTCCCCGGGTGAAGGCTGGGTTTTCTTAGCTCGTCAAGTGCTGAATTGCTGATAGATCTGAAAATTCTAATATGGCTCGGATACCGTTTAGTAGGCACAGACGTGTTCCGTTGTTTTCGGAGTTCGTTGCTCCTTAAAACAGCCGATTGATCGATCGCAGACATCTTTCCCTGTCCCTGTGTTGCAATAGTTGCAATGGGCTTAAGGCTTCGTCATCCGGAGCCAGACAACTTTAGCTTGCATTGCTTGCAACGCCATCGCGTATTGGAAGACAACTTGTACGGGTCAGAGGCAGGGGTTTACGGTAGCGTTTTCCCGAGGTTATTAACGAATGCCTGGAACGTCAGCGATGTCCTCAGTTCTATCGGACATGTTGTGTATACGTACTATCGCGTGGTTGCTGAAGCCGCCCCCAAAGGCGTCTAAGCAGCTCGTGTACAGGGGTTGCATGGCCTGTCATGTCGCCCGGAAGGGCTGCAAAACAATTCCTGCATGGTGAGCCGGATCGGAGCAGTATTGCCGTATCCGGAGCGGAGCAGCGATCTGCTCCGGATACGAAACAGGTTTTGCCGTATTGTGCTACCTTGTAATACCACAGGTGATGTGCTGCCCAGCATCTCCCTAAACCCTAACACCACAGGTGATGTGCTGCCCAGCATCTCCCTAAACCCTAACACCACAGGTAATGTGCTGCCCAGCATCTCCCTAAACCCTAACACCACAGGTGATGTGCTGCCCAGCATCTCCCTAAACCCTAACACCACAGGTGATTTGCTGCCCAGCATCTCCCTTAACCCTAATACCACATGTGATGTGCAGCCCAGCATTCCCCTAAACCCTAACACCACAGGTGATGTGCTGCCCAGCATCTCCTTAAACCCTAACACCACAGGTGATGTGCTGCCCAGCATCTCCTTAAACCCTAACACCACAGGTGATGTGCTGCCCAGCATCTCCCTAAACCCTAACACCACAGGTGATGTGCTGCCCAGCATCTCCCTAAACCCTAACACCACAGGTGATGTGCTGCCCAGCATCTCCCTAAACCCTAACACCACAGGTGATGTGCTGCCCAGCATCTCCCTAAACCCTAACACCACAGGTGATGTGCTGCCCAGCATCTCCCTAAACCCTAACACCACAGGTGATGTGCAGCCCAGCATTCCCCTAAACCCTAACACCACAGGTGATGTGCTGCCCAGCATCTCCCTAAACCCTAACACCACAGGTGATAGCCTTGGTATTGGGATCTAAAAATATGTTGACATGGGTTTAGTTTTCCTGTAGTTGCGTACTGGATACTGGGCATCTGTTATAGAAGGTACATGTTGTGTGCGTAATCTGAAGTCTGAATCCGATCGAATCGATATGAGCGTATGTGTTTCGGGTTCAGGGTCCGTCGGTGGGTAATCAAAAGGGGTCAGGGCCTGCCGGTGGGTAATCAAAAGGGTCGAGGGCCTGCCGGGGGGTAATCAAAAGGGGTCAGGGCCTGCCGGTTAGTAATCAAAAGGGTCCAGGGCCTGCCGGGGGGTAATCAAAAGGATTCAGGGCCTGCCGTTGGGTAATCAAAAGAGGTCAGGGCCTGCCGGTAAGTAAACAAAAGGGGTCAGGGCCTGCCGGTGAGTAATCAAAAGGGTCCAGGGCCTGCCGGGGGGTAATCAAAAGGGTTCAGGGCCTGCCAGTGGGTCATCAAAAGGGGTCAGGGCCCGTCGGTGGGTCATCAAAAGGGTTCAGGGCCTGCCAGGGAATAATCAAAAGAGTTCAGGGCCTGCAGGTGGGTAATCAAAAGGGGTCAGGGCCCGTTGGTGGGTATCAAAATGGTTCAGGGCCCGTCGGTGGGTAATCAAAAGGGTTCAGGGCCTGCCAGTGGGTAATCAAAAGATTCAGGGCCCGTTGGTGGGTATCATTAGGGTTCAGGGCCTGCCGGTGGGTAATCAAAAGGGTTCAGGGCCTGCCGGTGAGTAATCAAAAGGGTTCAGGGCCTGCCGGTGGGTAATCAAAAGGGTTCAGGGCCTGCCGGTGAGTAATCAAAAGGGTTCAGGGCCTGCCGGGGGGTAATCAAAAGGGTTCAGGGCCTGCTGGTGGGTAATCAAAAGGGGTCAGGGCCTGCCGAGGGGGTAATCAAAAGGGGTCAGGGCCTGCCGGGGGGTAATCAAAAGGGTTCAGGGCCTGCTGGTGGGTAGTTAAAATGATTCAGGGCCTGCCGGTGGGTAATCAAACGGGTTCAGGGCCTGCCGGTGGGTAATCAAAAGGGTCCAGGGCCTGCGGGGGGGTAATCAAAAGGATTCAGGGCCTGCTGGTGGGTAATCAAAAGGGTTCAGGGCCTGCCGGTGGGTAATCAAAAGGGTCCAGGGCCTGCCGGGGGGTAATCAAATGGGGTCAGGGCCTGCCGGTTAGTAATCAAAATGGTGCAGGGCCTGCCGGTGGGTAATCAAAAGGGTCCAGGACCTGCCGGGGGTTAATCAAAAGGGGTCAGGTCCTGCCGGTGAGTAATCAAAAGGGTCCAGGGCCTGCCGGGGGGTAATCAAAAGGGTTCAGGGCCTGCCAGTGGGTCATCAAAAGGGGTCAGGGCCCGTCGGTGGGTCATCAAAAGGGTTCAGGGCCTGCCAGGGGGTAATCAAAAGGGTTCAGGGCCTGCAGGTGGGTAATCAAAAGGGTTCAGGGCCCGTTGGTGGGTATCAAAATGGTTCAGGGCCCGTCGGTGGGTAATCAAAAGGGTTCAGGGCCTGCCGGTGGGTAATCAAAAGATTCAGGGCCCGTTGGTGGGTATCAAAAGGTTCAGGGCCTGCCGGTGGGTAATCAAAAGGGTTCAGGGCCTGCCGGGGGGTAATCAAACGGGGTCAGGGCTTGCAGGTGGGTAATCAAAAGAGTTCAGGGCCTGCCGTTGGGTAATCAAAAGGGTTCAGGGCCTGCCGGTGGGTAATCAAACGGGTTCAGGGCCTGTCGGTGGGTAATCAAAAGGGTCCATGGCCACCCGGTGGGTGATCAAAAGGGTTCAGGGCCTGCTGGTGGGTATCAAAAGGGTTCAGGGCCTGCCGGGGGGTAATCGAAAGGGGTCAGGGCCTGCTGGTGGGTAATCAAAAGGGTTCAGGACCTGCTGGTGGGTAATCGAAAGGGTTAAGGGCCTGCCGGTGGGTTATCAAAAGGGTCAGGGCATGCCGGTGGGTAATCAAAATGGTCCAGGGCCTGCTGGGGGGTAATCGAAAGGGTTCAGGGCCTGCCGGTGGGTAATCAATCGAGTTCAGGGCCTGCCGGGGGGTAATCAAAAGTGTTCAGGGCCTGCCGGTGGGTAATCAATCGAGGTCAGGGCCTGCCGAGGGGTAATCAAAAGGGTTAAGGGCCTGCCGGTGGGTAATCAAAAGAGTTCAGGGCTTGCCGGTGGGTAATCAAAAGGGTCAGGACCTGCCGGTGGGGAATTAAAAGGGGTCAGGGCCTGCCGTAGGGTAATCAAAGAGGGCCAGGGCCTGCCAGTGGGTCATCAAAAGGGTTCAGGGCCTGCCAGTGGGTAATCAAAAGGGTTCAGGGCCCGTCGGTGGGTAATCAAAAGGGTTTAGGGCCTGCCGGTGGGTCATCAAAAGGGTTCAGAGCTTGCCGGTGGGTAATTAAAAGGGTTCAGGGCCTGCCAGTGGGTCATAAAAAGGGTTCAGGGCCTGCCGGTGGGTAATCAAAAGGGTTCAGGGCCTGTTGGTGGGTAATCAAAAGGTTCAGGGCCTGCCAGCGGGTAATCAAAAGGGTCCAGGGCCTGCCGGGGGGTAATCAAAAGGGTTCAGGGCCTGTTGGTGGGTAATCAAAAGGGTTCAGGGTCTGTTGGTGGTTAATCAAAAGGGGTCTGGGCCTGCCGGTGGGTAATCAAAAGGGGTCAGGGCCTGTTGGTGGGTAATCAAAAGGGTTCAGGGCCTGTTGGTGGGTATTCAAAAGGGGTCAGGGCCTGCCGGTGGGTAATCAAAAGGGTCCAGAGCCTGCTGGTGGCTAATCAAAAGGGTTCAGGGCCTGCTGGTGGGTAATCAAAAGGGTTCAGGGCCTGTTGGTGGTTAATCAAAAGGGGTCTGGGCCTGCTGGTGGGTAATCAAAAGGGGTCAGGGCCTGTTGGTGGGTAATCAAAAGGGTTCAGGGCCTGTTGGTATGTAATCAAAAGGGGTCAGGGCCTGCCGGTGAGTAATCAAAAGGGTTCAGGGCCTGCTGGTGGCTAATCAAAAGGGTTCAGGGCCTGCTGGTGGGTAATCAAAAGGGTTCAGGGCCAGGCGGTGGGTAATCAAAAGGGTCCAGGGCCTGTTGGTGGGTAATCAAAAGGGGTCAGGGCCTGCCGGTGGGTAATCAAAAGGGTTCATGGCCTGCTGGTGGGTAATCAAAAGGGTTCAGGGCCTGGCGGTGGGTAATCAAAAGGGTTCAGGGCCTGGCGGTGGGTAATCAAAAGGGTTCAGGGCCTGCCAGTGTGTAATCAAAAGGGTTCAGGGCCTGCCGGTGGGTAATCAAAAGGTTCAGGGCCTGCTGGTGGGCAATCAAAAGGGTTCAGGGCCTGCTGGTGAGTAATTAAAAGGGTTCAGGACCGGCTGGTGAATAATCAAAAGGGTTCAGGCCTTCCGGTGGGTAATCAAAAGGTTCAGGGCCTGTTGGTGGGTAATCAAAAGGGTTCAGGGCCTGCCGGTGGGTAATCAAAAGGGTTCAGGGCCTGCTGGTGTGTAATCAAAAGGGTTCAGGGCCTGCCGGTGGGTAATCAAAAGGGTTCAGGGCCTGCCGGTGGGTAATAAAAAGGGTTCAGGGCCTGTTGGTGGGTAATCAAAAAGGTTCAGGGCCTGTTGGTGAGTAATGAAAAGGGTTCAGGGCGTGTAGGTGGATAATCAAAAGATTCAGGGCCTGTTGGTGGGTAATCAAAAGGGTTCAGGGCCTGCTGGTGGGTAATCAAAAGGGGTCAGGGCCTGCTGGTGGGTAATCAAAAGGGTTCAGGGCCTGCCGGTGGGTAATTAAAAGGTTCTGGGCCTGCTGGTGGGTAATCAAAAGGGTTCAGGGCCTGCCGGTGGGGAATCAAAAGGTTCAGGGCCTGCCGGTGGGTAATGAAAAAGGTGCAGGGCCTGTTGGTTGGTGATCAAAACGTTCAGGGCCTGCCGGTGGGTAATCAAAAGGTTCAGGGCCTGCTGGTGGGTAATCAAAAGGGTTCAGGGCCTGGTGGTGGGTAATCAAAAGGGTTCAGGGCCTGCCGGTGGGTAATCAAAAGGGTTCAGGGTCTGACGGTGGGTGATCAAAAGGTTCAGGGCCTGCTGGTGGGTAATCAAAAGGGTTCAGGGCCTGCCAGTGTGTGATCAAAAGGGTTCAGGGCCTGTTGGTAGGTAATCAAAAGAGTACGGGGCCTGCTGGTGAGTGATCAAAAGGGTTCTGGGTCTGCTGGTGGGTAATCAAAAGAGTACGGGGCCTGCTGGTGAGTGATCAAAAGGGTTCAGGGTCTGCTGGTGGGTGGTCAAAACGTTCAGGGTCAGCCGGTGGGTAATCAAAAGGGTTCAGGGCCTGCCGGTGGGTCATCAAAAGGGGTCAGGGCCTGTTGGAGGGTAATCAAAAGAGTACGGGGCCTGCTGGTGAGTGATCAAAACGGTTCAGGGTCTGCTGGTGGGTAATCAAAACGTTCAGGGCCTGCCGGTGGGTAATCAACAGGTTCAGGGCCTGCCAGTGGGGAATCACAAGGTTCAGGGCCTGCCGGAGGGTAATCAAAAGGGTTGAGGGCCTGCTGGTGGGTAATCAAAAGGGTTCAGGGCCTGCTGGTGGGTTATCAAAAGGTTCAGGGCCAGCCGGTGGGTAATCAAAAGTTGCAGGGCCTGCCAGTGGGTAACCAAAAGGGCTCAGGGCTTGACGGTGAGTAATCAAAATGGTTCAGGGCCTGCCAGTGAGTAATCAAAAAGGTCCAGGGCCAGCCGGTGGGTTATCAAAAGTTGCAGGGCCTGCCGGTGAGTAATCAAAAGGGTTCAGGGCCTGTTGGTGGGTAATCAAAAGGGTTCAGGGCCTGCCGGGGGGTAATCAAACGGGGTCAGGGCTTGCAGGTGGGTAATAAAAAGAGTTCAGGGCCTGCCGTTGGGTAATCAAAAGGGTTCAGGGCCTGCCGGTGGGTAATCAAACGGGTTCAGGGCCTGTCGGTGGGTAATCAAAAGGGTCCATGGCCACCCGGTGGGTGATCAAAAGGGTTCAGGGCCTGCTGGTGGGTATCAAAAGGGTTCAGGGCCTGCCGGTGGGTAATCGAAAGGGGTCAGGGCCTGCTGGTGGGTAATCAAAAGGGTTCAGGACCTGCTGGTGGGTAATCAAAAGGGTTGAGGGCCTGCCGGTGGGTTATCAAAAGGGTCAGGGCCTGCCGGTGGGTAATCAAAAGGGTCCAGGGCCTGCCGGGGGGTAATCGAAAGGGTTCAGGGCCTGCCGGTGGGTAATCAATCGAGTTCAGGGCCTGCCGGGGGGTAATCAAAAGTGTTCAGGGCCTGCCGGTGGGTAATCAATCGAGGTCAGGGACTGCTGAGGGGTAATCAAAAGGGTTAAGGGCCTGCCGTTGGGTAATCAAAAGAGTTCAGGGCTTGCCGGTGGGTAATCAAAAGGGTCAGGACCTGCCGGTGGGGAATTAAAAGGGGTCAGGGCCTGCCGTAGGGTAATCAAAGAGGGCCAGGGCCTGCCAGTGGGTCATCAAAAGGGTTCAGGGCCTGCCAGTGGGTAATCAAAAGGGTTCAGGGCCCGTCGGTGGGTAATCAAAAGGGTTTAGGGCCTGCCGGTGGGTAATCAAAAGGGTTCAGAGCTTGCCGGTGGGTAATAAAAAGGGTTCAGGGCCTGCCAGTGGGTCATCACAAGGGTTCAGGGCCTGCCGGTGGGTAATCAAAAGGGTTCAGGGCCTGTTGGTGGCTAATCAAAAGGTTCAAGGCCTGCCAGCGGGTAATCAAAAGGGTCCAGGGCCTGCCAGGGGGTAATCAAAAGGGTTCAGGGCCTGTTGGTGGGAAATCAAAAGGGTTCAGGGCCTGTTGGTGGTTAATCAAAAGGGGTCTGGGCCTGCCGGTGGGTAATCAAAAGGGGTCAGGGCCTGTTGGTGGGTAATCAAAAGGGTTCAGGGCCTGTTGGTGGGTAATCAAAAGGGGTCAGGGCCTGCCGGTGGGTAATCAAAAGGGTTCAGGGCCTGCTGGTGGCTAATCAAAAGGGTTCAGGGCCTGCTGGTGGGTAATCAAAAGGGTTCAGGGCCTGGCGGTGGGTAATCAAAAGGGTTCAGGGCCTGTTGGTGGGTAATCAAAAGGGGTCAGGGCCTGCCGGTGGGTAATCAAAAGGGTTCAGGGCCTGCCGGTGGGTAATCAAAAGGTTCAGGGCCTGCTGGTGGGTAATCAAAAGGGTTCAGGGCCTGGTGGTGGGTAATCAAAAGGGTTCAGGGCCTGCCGGTGGGTAATCAAAAGGGTTCAGGGTCAGACGGTGGGTGATCAAAAGGTTCAGGGCCTGCCGGTGGGTAATCAAAAGGGTTCAGGGCCTGCCAGTGTGTGATCAAAAGGGTTCAGGGCCTGTTGGTAGGTAATCAAAAGAGTACGGGGCCTGCTGGTGAGTGATCAAAAGGGTTCAGGGTCTGCTGGTGGGTAATCAAAAGAGTACGGGGCCTGCTGGTGAGTGATCAAAAGGGTTCAGGGTCTGCTGGTGGGTGGTCAAAACGTTCAGGGTCAGCCGGTGGGTAATCAAAAGGGTTCAGGGCCTGCCAGTGGGTCATCAAAAGGGGTCAGGGCCTGTTGGAGGGTAATCAAAAGAGAACGGGGCCTGCTGGTGAGTGAACAAAACGGTTCAGGGTCTGCTGGTGGGTAATCAAAACGTTCAGGGCCTGCCGGTGGGTAATCAAAAGGTTCAGGGCCTGCCAGTGGGGAATCACAAGGTTCAGGGCCTGCCGGGGGGTAATCAAAAGGGTTGAGGGCCTGCTGGTGGGTAATCAAAAGGGTTCAGGGCCTGCTGGTGGGTTATCAAAAGGTTCAGGGCCAGCCGGTGGGTAATCAAAAGTTGCAGGGCCTGCCAGTGGGTAACCAAAAGGGCTCAGGGCTTGACGGTGAGTAATCAAAATGGTTCAGGGCCTGCCAGTGAGTAATCAAAAGGGTTCAGGGCCTGCCGGTGGGTAATCAAAAGGGTTCAGGGCCTGCTGGTGAGTGATCAAAAGGGTTCAGGGTCTGCTGGTGAGTTATCAAAAGGTCCAGGGCCAGCTGGTGGGTTATCAAAAGTTGCAGGGCCTGCCGGTGAGTAATCAAAAGGGTTCAGGGCCTGTTGGTGGGTAATCAAAAGGGTTCAGGGCCTGCTGGTGAGTAATGAAAAGGGTTCAGGGCCTGCTGGTGAGTAATCAAAAGGGTTCAGGGCCTGCCGGTGGGTAATCAAAAGGGTTCAGGGCCTGCCAGTGTGTGATCAAAAGGGTTCAGGGCCTGTTGGTAGGTAATCAAAAGAGTACGGGGCCTGCTGGTGAGTGATCAAAAGGGTTCAGGGTCTGCTGGTGGGTAATCAAAAGAGTACGGGGCCTGCTGGTGAGTGATCAAAAGGGTTCAGGGTCTGCTGGTGGGTGGTCAAAACGTTCAGGGTCAGCCGGTGGGTAATCAAAAGGGTTCAGGGCCTGCCAGTGGGTCATCAAAAGAGGTCAGGGCCTGTTGGAGGGTAATCAAAAGAGTACGGGGCCTGCTGGTGAGTGATCAAAACGGTTCAGGGTCTGCTGGTGGGTAATCAAAACGTTCAGGGCCTGCCGGTGGGGAATCACAAGGTTCAGGGCCTGCCAGTGGGGAATCAAAAGGGTTGAGGGCCTGCTGGTGGGTAATCAAAAGGGTTCAGGGCCTGCTGGTGGGTTATCAAAAGGTTCAGGGCCTGCCGGTGAGTAATCAAAAGTTGCAGGGCCTGCCAGTGGGTAACCAAAAGGGCTCAGGGCTTGACGGTGAGTAATCAAAATGGTTCAGGGCCTGCCAGTGAGTAATCAAAAGGGTTCAGGGCCTGCCGGTGGGTAATCAAAAGGGTTCAGGGCCTGCTGGTGAGTGATCAAAAGGGTTCAGGGTCTGCTGGTGAGTTATCAAAAGGTCCAGGGCCAGCCGGTGGGTTATCAAAAGTTGCAGGGCCTGCCGGTGAGTAATCAAAAGGGTTCAGGGCCTGTTGGTGGGTAATCAAAAGGGTTCAGGGCCTGCCGGTGGGTAGTCAAAAGGGTTCAGGGCCTGCCGGTGGGTAATCAAAAGGGTGCACGGCCTGCTGGTTGGGAGCATACAGCCCGGCATGAGCTTCTTACACTTAACGTTGAGGACAGGGGCCTGCCGGTCATTAAATAGACAGCCAATAGGATTCCCCCTTCCTCCAATATACAGGTCAAGAGTGGGTGGGGGTCAGAGGGAGGGCCCAGGCATAAACAAAAGGACGCATCACACGAGTCAGCGAGGTGCCTGCTGGGTGGGTCATATCAGTTGTGTGAGGGGCTTTTGCTGGGAGGCAGTCACACGCGCCATCTTACTTCAAAAAGGGTCCAGTTCCAATTGCCAATTTGCTGCCCAAGGCGATTTAAACAGATATAGACCGACTGTGCCCCACACCTGCCATCGATAGCATGCACCGCCACTCGGTAGGTGACTGGGCCATCCAGCAGCGCCATGCATCCCCCATCCGGCAACCATGACAGCTCAGTCGCATATGATGTGGATGTTGGGGAATGGTGCAGCTGGGAGCAGGAGGCCGTGTCATAAACGCTGACATGGTCCCGACGTCAGAACCGCTGAGGGAGGGAGACGAGGGTGCAGGGTTGAGGGTTCAAGTCTGGAAGTGCTTCATCAGGATCTATGAGGGGGTGTCAAACCTGCTGACACAGTTGCCACATTTACAAAACTGAGCGGAGGGCAGGAGGGTCACAGCTTATACGGGCCGAGGGTGTTGAGTTTGAGGGTTGGAAGTGTTGCTGCTGGTCCCAAGGAGGATGTTCTACGCACTGACAGGGTCTTGACGCCTGCACCTCTGACCTTGGGCTTGGAGGCTCCGAAGGGCTGAGGGGTGAGGGTTGGAAGTGTTGGAGCTGGGACCACGAGGCGGCATCGAGATCACACAAGTGGAAGCCTTTTGTATGAACATTGCTCAGCTACATGCCTACATTTCAGTTACGCCTGGGTCTGTAGCTGAGGGTTCTGGTTGCAGTAAGTGCTAGTGGTAATGCCGCTGGCTGTTGCCTAGCTGAGCAACAGGGTGGAGGCTGGCCTAGGGTTTACCTATAGCTGGGCCATGTACTGCCCACAAGGGTTGAAGGCAATGCCCTGTCGGAAGACTTTGTACCGGGCAGGTAGAGGCATCTGCGATCCTCTGCAGATTTAACAACAAAATGACAAAAAACAGGATTTCCCACCCGGTAAGTTCACAGTTAGTGGCACTTGCCATCCTGGAATGGAATGGATGAAAAACATTTGTAATGTATGAGTAAAACAGGATTCTGATTTTTGTTTCTGGCAGAAAGTAGCACGTCTACAAACCTGAAATGAAAGGGTTGAAATAAAAATATTACTTGTTAATGCCCACAAACAGGATTTTGCACCGGGCCTGTCGTGGCCCCTGCGCTCCACTGCCGATGGAATGGATCAACGACCAAGCCTTGTTTCGCGTAGGATGCAAACAGTAGAGGATTGCCCCCTGGCAGTATGTGGCACCTGCCATTCTGCAGAAGTGCAGAGGGGATCGATGAACGAACAAGCCTTGTTTCAAATGATGCAACCAAGACAGGATTGTGCACCTGCCCTTGCAGGATGTGGCACTGCCATTCTGCACAAGTGCAGAGGGAATGGACCTGGCGGACCCATTGCTTCAAATCAAACTCACATTTGTAAAGAAAGGGCAGCATTGCTCCCGGCAGCTATTGCAGCCCAGGTCAACGCAAGCCATGTAGCTGTGGATTGAATATCGGGACAGCTTTAGGCTGGAGTGCGTCCACAGGCTGAATAGCTCTGGATCATCTCAGCATGAGCTAGATATACAACTCATCATGTCTGGCCTCAAGGACTTGAGGGACTATGATGGGGTGTGGATGTGTCTTAAGAACTTCACACCTTCAATATTTCAACAGAGTCTATCAATGACTTAACCCTTACTGAACACCCTGATTTAACCTGGACCTGACCCTGATTTAACCTGGACCTGCCCCTGATTTAACCCCAGCGTGGCACCCCCCTCCATGCTGTCTCCCCCCGTACCGTAAGGGACCAGACCGTGGTGCAGATGTTGAAGGTGGCGGACAACAGGATGGCCGTGCCGTCTGAAGACCACCGGGCGGCCTGCCTCAGGGGAGAAGGGGAAGAGGGGGATAGTTGAGGAGGGGATGAGGATACACTCCACCCCTATTCACATCAGGTCATCACCACCACACACATCTGCACTATAATCCCTCCCCCATCCCCTCCCCCTCCCTTCCCTCCCCCCTCCCCTCCCCCCTCCTCTCCCCCCTCCCCTCCCCTCCCTCCCCCCTCCCTCCCCTCCCTCCCCTCCCTCCCCTCCCTCCCCTCCCTCCTCTCCCTCCCCTCCCTCCCCTCCCTCCCCTCCCTCCCCTCCCCCCTCCCTCCCCTCCTTAGGGATCAGTAAATCCTGGATTAAGATACGGTGCAAGGGAGAGCCGGGGGAAAGATTTGGGAAAGAGGATCCAGGAGAAAGCAAGTGAGAGACTGAGTGTGAGACTTGATAGATTGAGAGCAAGTGTGAGAATGAGTGGGAGAACGCTGAACATCTCTCAATCTCAATCGGCACATCTCAACAAATATTGATGAGTCCCGTTAACTGTTAGCCTGACCCCCCTCATGCCTGTATGATGGCTCTGCTAAACAGGCTGCACATGATGTAAAAAGAGTTGGGAGACCACTCTGGGTGGTAGATACGGTCCAGGCAGGAGTACAGCTGGACGTCAACCAGGGTCTCAGCCTCTCTATGGTAGATAGGGGATCAGAGAATAGGGATCAGTAAATCCTGGATTAAGATACGGTGCAAGGGAGAGGGGAAAGATTTGGGAAAGGGGATCCAGGCGTTGTATTGCATAGATGCGTATCACATGGTCTGTAGGTTGGGGGTTGGGGCTTAGGGCTTTTAATTCTGGACCCTAAATGGGGAGGACGGCATTGTATTGGACGCCTGGACTCATGGGCTCATGCATGCCAAACATGGCTAGCTGGTGCTGCATGACTTGCCTGGCTCCAAAGACACAGACACAGACCGTTGCATGGCTTGCCTGGCTCCGACCAGATGCACCATGCAACCTGCATGACCTGCACTTGTCTCATGGTCTTTCTACTTGACTCATTGTCTGCTACAATCTTTCCGGTGAGGGCAGTCCCTTGTACACAGGCAGGGTGGTACTTTCAAGGCGCGTTTGGCGTACCCGTGGATCCAAGGTTTCGCTTGTAAAATGCACCGAGAAAATAAATAATACCGGTTACGTGCAGCCATTTTTTGGCCCCAGTCTGAACGCACCCCAGGGATTCACACCTTTGCTCCAGATATTTCCCGCAGTACAAAAGTGGCAGATACGCGAACATGTCCCAGTCTGGCTCCAGGGGTGCGCACTCTTCATTCCCGCCCATCTTTACCAAGGTTGTCAAGAATTTTGTCTATATTTACTATCTACCGCCTTCTTCTCATACACATATCATCCTTCTGGGAACCGCAGGCTTCCTCTTTCGTCCTGCCGATAAAATCCTCAGCATGCTCAGTGTCTCCAAACACGACATCTCCTCCGTCCTCAGCCGTCTCACGAAGCATACCATACGCTGCCATATAAACATCCTTCGTCAGCGTCGCCATCTGGAAAACTCCCCTGCCCATTATTGTCCGGTACCCCTTGACGACCCTCCTTAACCACAAAGCTTTTTGTCTCCCGGTATACGGCATTTAAAATCCCGTATTCCTCAAGCCACGCTCAGGCGTTTTCTTTCTTTCTTTCTTCTATATTGAGGACTGTTTACATTGCCAGCCACACTGTCGATAATATCTGGAAACGTCGGTGGCCTTCAGATTTACATTTCGCATCCTCCGAAGCGAATACGGACAGCTGCATTGAGTACATCCAATTCGACGCAAGTGCGCGATATTGCCCCTGCTGGTGAGCGGAACATGGACCATGAGTGGAACAAGATTCAAGAATAGCATGCTCAGCATGTGGCCATGTGGGTACCGGTCAGTATGTCAAGCAAGGACTGGACTGAGGAATCTGCAACATTTCAATTGTGTTTTACCCCATATTAGTTTCTCTCGGTTTCCTCACTGCCTCATTCTTCCACTGCATTTCCAGCTCGCACAGCCTGGCCTTTACCTAAAAGGCTTTAGGTTGGGTGCCTCCGAGGCTTCGAGCAGAAACGACAACTGGAGCCCGTGTGCCTTTTTGCATGAATAATAAATTAATAATGGGTCGTCAGGCAGGACGGCCATTCATACAGCTGTATTGGTTTATATGTATCTGGAGAAGTATGTTGTATGTTGGCTTGCATGAACTCATCAACCTCATTCGCTTGTCGAGCAGGAGAAGAGCAGCCCAACAGATTGAAGGAAGTGGTATTGCGCACCACTCGATGTCCTCATTTGCATCCACTGAGACTATCGAAACAGATACATCTGCTTCTCCTTCCCCAAGCGAGGACCCAGCCATCTTCGCCTGCCTCCTCAACGCGGACATCCTTGGCATCATCCTCAGCAATGCAGATGCATGGCTATGCAATGATCAAGGCCCTCCTGCGCCTGGCCCCCTTCCTCCCAGCCGGGTGCAGTATGGAGCGTGGCGGGTGTGCAGGCTTTGGCGCGACTGCCTCAGGGCATGGCGCATTAACCTAGCTCATGCCATGATAGCAGTACACGGTCCTGAACAGGCCCTCATGAGAGCTGTGGGCTGCAATAGTCAGGAATTTGACGGTCTGGAGTTGGTGAGGCTCATCCTCAATCTTGGTGCAAAGGCAGACTGCCACGATGGGCAGGCATTGGTGTTGGCAGCCAAGCGTGGCCACTATGCGGTAGTTCATCTGTTGTTGGGGTGGACGGAGCATGCACCTTGGGCCAATTGCCAGGGTGGACAGGCATTTGTGTTGGCAGCCAGGAATGGCCACGAGGCAGTAGTGCAGCTGTTGTTGGGGTGGAGGCAGCATGCCCCACGTGCTGACTGCGATGAGCATGGGTCGGCACTAGTGTTTGCAGCCAGGAATGGCCATGAGGCGGTGGTGCGGCTATTGTTGGGGTGGAGGGAGCATGCCCCTCATGCTGATTGCCGGGATGGGAGGGCACTGGTGATTGCAGCCGAGAGTGGCCACCAGGCGGTGGTGCATCTGCTGTTGGGGTGGAGGGAGCATGCACCTCGTGCGGACTGCCTGAATGGGGAGGCACTAGTGAGGGCAGCTGGGAATGGCCATGAGGCGGTGGTGCGGCTGCTGCTGGATTGCAGTGAGAATGCCCCTCGTGCTGACTGTCAAGTTGGACGGGCAATGTCCTTGGCTAGGAGAGGGGGTCACACAGCTGTCCTGCAGATGCTGCGGGAACGCTGCGGCATGTTTCCGCTTGTATAAGAGGCATCATGTCACTGTGGAAGTGAAATGGATTGCTGGTCTTAACTATGCAAGGGTCAGATATACACCCACGACTCTCCTAGCGTTCCTCGTGTGTTTCAAACATTGCATGTTGTCTTCCACTTCATCATCTGCCTCTCCTATCTTATCTGGGCTGTCCATGAATATATTTTTGAAGGTGATTTAAAGGTATTTCCCTGAAAGCAATATCATCATCATGCTTTTTAGTTTTTCCTCGTTGTGTTCCAGAGGTTGTATAGTATTTTCCCCAGGCGCTAAGGAGGCGTACTACACATGTAAACGGATTTAGGGACTACCGGAAACGGGAAAGAAAATCCGGTACATGTTTACATTTCTTCTCAATTTGTTGGTCCTCGTGCATGTCAGTCATTGTCAAATCTTCTGCCTTTGCACATTTAAACACATCCCTGCGTGTAAGATCACCTTACATTCAGAGAGCGGGTATGGACAGGCCTACAAGACGGTGCTACAGACATCCACGCTTTGTACCTGGGCAGGCCAGGGTGGGATGCTCTGACTTTTGTGAAGGGTGTGGTAGTTTATCGTTGAGGCAAGTCGTTTCAGAGGCCGTTGTTTCCCTTTTCCTGACCAACTGACTAGTACGTTTGTTTGGTTTTCTCTTTGTTCAGGGCTAGGATCAGAACGGGCTGAGGATTCTACAGACTTTATTTAAGTTGGCATGGTCTGTTCCTTTTCTTTATTCCGTATGTCCCTTTTTTCTCCTCTAGCCTTACGTTAATGTTCTCCCTCCTGACCAGAAAATCGGGCGGCCACACGGCCGAGATCTTTTCCTTTTGAGCATGGCCCAGAGGTATCATGTTCTTGACAAGTGAACACTTTAATGCCGTTCAATCCATTTCCCGGATCAATAGTGCGGTGGCTTAGAAACGGAATTAGGCTGTGTTGACTGCGGGTGTGGTCAAGATGTCAATGATGATATCCATCTGGGCCATGCTGAAAAGGTGGTCAAGATGTACACATGTAGGAAGATGGTTTTGTGTCCTCGTTTCAACATTAGGCCAGCATGGTCGTGCCACGACACCACACCTGACCTCATGAATATAAAATCCAGTAAGCTAAGGCCACCTGTAAGAAGGCTAGTGGAGCATTAATTTCCAGCGAGTCACAAGCGAGGGGTAGAGCAAGCCATCCATCACGAGTGAAGGACCGGCCTGGCTGCATCATGTAGCTCAGGCAGCAAGCCGCACTGCTCCAACTCCCAGCATGCCTTGATGTAGCTGAATTGTAGCTGAAGCAACCCTTTACTAAACCCTGCATGCCCAGCACTAGCCCCAGTCCACATTCACAGCCGTACAATTCAAGAGTCGGAGGATGCTGAAATGCAGCCTTGCTGTAATAGATCCTTGCTGGTCAGCCATGAAATTTTCCATTTATAACAGTAAGCATACTTGCCGTAGTCAAGAGGGCCCCCCATTGATTTCCCCCGCAGCCATATACACACAGTTGAAGGATGAATACCGCTAGAGCTAAGACCGGCCGTCACTGATTCCCGGTAGCTGAGGACGTTGTCACTTATTGCCGGCAGGCCGGCTGTAGCTAAGACCATCCGTCATTGGTTGCCGACAGCCATTCAGGGACAGCTGAAACAATCCTTGGAAGTTAACAAGAAGCTGCTCCCATGTGGCAACCAGCTCACACCGCATGCATGCAACATGATTGAGGGTAACGATCAGGGCTCAGGGTTCAGTCTAAGGAAAGTAATCAGAGGTGTTGCTGCCATGTGGCAATCAGCGCACACGGCGTGCATGCAGCAGGATTGAGGGTAACGATCAGGGCTCAGGGTTCAGTCTATGGATAGTAATCAAGGGTGGTGTTGCAAGGCGCGCGGGAGCTAGCGCATGAGACCAGAAAGAAAGACTCCTCCTCCGCCGAAGCAGGAGGCGTGAGACCGCTCGACCCACAGCAGTTCCATCATACCAAGGATAGCCCGCTCACGACATTCTGCGGGGCACATACAACGAAGCGCCAGACGTTTTCCCCGCTTTCACCTGGAACACGGTATGAAATGAACCTTGGCAGGGTTCGCACCGCACACCTGCGGCATGATGTCTGGCCGATGGAATGTAATCATGCAATCAGGTTGAGGAGCAGGGAAGTATGGTAATCAAGTGGCATGGCTAAGATTTTCGGCAGCAGCAGAAGCTACCAGAAGTGATATTGCGATGTGGCGACCAGCCTATGACCTATGCTTTCCCCGCCATACCTTCCAGCTCTGCGCTTTGCTGTCTCGCCTGTCTGCCTCCTTTCATAACTTGTCTCCGATTTACCCTTTTAGCTCCTCTTCATAGCCTTCCAACCGGTTCGCTCATCAGCCTGGCTCTTCCCAAAGCGGCTGTCGCTGGTTGAGTTAACACTGTAACAGCACATGCCCATGACACTCCAATCCAGCGGACAAGAGAGGCATCCACACCGACATTCGGCACCAGCTTCCCCACCTGGAAGTTCCGGAGCGGGATGAGCACCACGGATGCCCCCAACGACACCCACATGTAGAGCCGGGAGGTGGAGGTCGCCGTGGCCAGGAGGCTGTCCTGCATGTATACGGACTCAGCAGCAGAGCCAGTCAGCAACATTGCAGATTTAATTGTTCAAGATTCATGCGACAGCGCTAAATACTCAGTCTGGAAATATATATGTAGCGGGTGGTCACAGTGGCCAGGAGGCTGCCCTAGCCTGATAGCTATCAGTGACTATATAAGTGACTATATAAGTGACATTTCATAATAACCCTGATAATTGCACGGTGGGCAGGAGGTTGCCCGGCGTCTCTTGTCACACAGGTGATGTGCTGTACAGCATCTCAACTTAACCCACCCACCTGTCCCCCCTAAACCCACCTGCCCCCCCTAAACCCAGCTGCCCCCCCTAAACCCAGCTGCCCACCCTAAACCCACCTGCCCCCCCTAAACCCACCTGCCCCCCCTTAACCCACCTGCCTTGCCCTAAACCCACCTGCCTTGCCCTAAACCCACCTGTCCCCCTAAACCCACCTGTCCCCCCTAAACCCACCTGTCCCCCCTATACCCACCTGTCCCCCCTAAACCCACCTGTCCCCCCTAAACCCACCTGTCCCCCCTAAACCCACCTGTCCCCCCTAAACCCACCTGCCCCCCCAAAACCCACCTGCCTTTCCCCAAACCCACCTGTCCCCCCTAAACCCACCTGCCTTGCCCTTAACCCACCTGTCCCCCCTAAACCCACCTGTCCCCCCTATACCCACCTGTCCCCCCTAAACCCACCTGTCCCCCCTAAACCCACCTGTCCCCCCTAAACCCACCTGTCCCCCCTAAACCCACCTGTCCCCCCTAAACCCACCTGTCCCCCCTAAACCCACCTGCCCCCCCTAAACCCACCTGTCCCCCCTAAACCCACCTGTCCCCCCTAAACCCACCTGTTCCCCCTAAACCCACCTGTCCCCCCTAAACCCACCTGTCCCCCCTAAACCCACCTGTTCCCCCTAAACCCACCTGTCCCCCCTAAGCCTACCTGTCCCCCCTAAACCCACCTGCCTTGCCCTAAACCCACCTGTCCCCCTAAACCCACCTGTCCCCCCAAAACCCACCTGTCCCCCCTAAACCCACCTGTCCCCCCTAAACCAACCTGCCCCCCATAAACCCACCTGCCTCGCCCTTAACCCACCTACCTTGCGCCAAATCCACTTACCCCCCTAAACCCACCTGCCTTGCCCCTAACCCACCTGTCCCCCTAAACCCACCTGCCTTGCC
The DNA here is from genome assembly GCA_037349105.1 of Limnomonas spitsbergensis. Taxonomy (NCBI): domain Eukaryota; kingdom Viridiplantae; phylum Chlorophyta; class Chlorophyceae; order Chlamydomonadales; genus Limnomonas; species Limnomonas spitsbergensis. Next base: position 3,079,176 of record JAYJMM010000101.1, on the reverse strand, counting down.
CCTAACCGACCTGTCCCCCCTAAACCCACCTGCCTTTCCCTAAACCCACCTCTCGCCCTAAACCCACCTACCCCCCTAAACCCACCTGCCTTGCCCCAAACCCACCTGTCCCCCTAAAACCACCTGCCTTGCCCCTAACCCACCTGTCCCCCCTAAACCCACCTGCCTTGCCCTAAACCCACCTGTCCCCCCTAAACCCACCTGCCTTGCCCTAAACCCACCTGTCCCCCTAAACCCACCTGCCTTGCCCCTAACCCACCTGTCCCCCCTAACCCACCTGTCCCCCCTAAACCCACCTGCCTTGCCCCTAACCCAACTGTCCCCCCTAAACCCACCTGCCTTGCCCTAAACCCACCTGTCCCCCTAAACCCACCTGCCTTGCCCCTAACCCACCTGTCCCCCCTAAACTCACCTGCCTTGCCCTAAACCCACCTGCCCCCCCTAAACCCACCTGCCCCCCTAAACCCACCTACCTTGCCCCTAACCCAACTGTCCCCCCTAAACCCACCTGCCTTGCCCTAGCCCCATCCGCCTTGTCCTAAACCCACCTACCCCCCAAACCCTAGCCCCACCTGTGGTGCACATTGCATGTCTGTGACCTCAGCCAGGTGCATGAGTACTGCACCCAGCTGACCCACATCCATATCCCAGATCCACACAGATCTGGGGCTGGTTGGACTGACTGAGGCGAGGTAGCGGCTGTCAGGTCTCCACCTCAATAGACCTGATGGGTGGAGGAGGGAGGATACGGGAGTGGGCTGGCTACACTGAATGACTCTACGCAGCCTCATCTGATGGGTGAGGGGATGCGAGGGAGAAAGGATCTTCCGCCAATATTTAAATTTGCATTTCGGGTTGATCTTCTGTTCAGGTCAGGGCATTGAATGTGCAGAATACGCACCTCCAAAAAGGGTTCTGGATTTCTTAGCCTAAAAGGCGGCAAAGTAACAAAGTGCCTTCTGGAAACTCGAAGAGTACCAATATATGTTTGTGTGGGGAAACATCAGCTAGGGGCGCGTGTGTGCTCTAATAGTGTGCAGTCAACCCTAGGTTTCATGAGAAATACGCACGCTCATGCCGGGGAGTCGGAGTTCCAAACACCGGAAGACTAAGAGCACGTCGAATAGTGGAACATGGACGCTGCTGTGTGATTTCCCCGCCCGAAGAGCGGCTGGCAGCCATCCGGGACGCCCACGATAGGACCGGAAATTCCGGCGCCCATCGCAAGGCGAGCCTGCTGCTCCAACAGCAATGGTGGCAATGGCTGCGCCGCGACGTCAGGGCAGCAGTCAGGGCTTGCCTGGTGTGTAACCGAGCTAGGGGCTCCAACGTTCCAAGTTTCCCATCCCCTTCCCACACATCTCGTTACCATCATAAGTCCCCTACCCACCTCATCGTACCTCCCCACAGCCAGGAACTGCCCGGATGGATCCCAGTTGTTGGACTTGATCCCTATCGCATATTTATAGGCCTCCACTCAGCAAGGGGCATGGGGCTCAACAGGGTTCAGGGTCTTGCCATGTAATAAAACAATAGCTGGACGTCATGAGTTCATACCTCTCACACCAGGCCAGGGGTCCGTCAATGCGAGTGATCAAAGGGGTTCAGGGCCTGCCTGTAGATAATAATAAAAAAGGTACAGGGCCTTCCGGGTAATAACATACAACCGAGTATCAGGGTCTGACACGCAACCAGCGGCCTGCCGAGCAACAGAAAATAGACAGCCGTCAGGATTCCCCCCTCAAACTCAGAGGCCAACAAGGGACATCAAAGGGGCAAGTAAGAAACATATGTGCCCTTCCGCAGCAAAAGATCAGCGAGGGGCCTGCCGTGTGGGTCTCATAGAAACGTGTGTGGCCTGCCGTGTGGGTGTCATAACAAACGTGGGGGATTCAGCTGGGTTGCAAAGAGGGTTATGTCCCATGCGCCATCTTGTGATCTTCCAAGGAGATTTGAACCAGTACAGGCCGACTGCACCTCCCACCTGTCATCGATAGCATGTACTGCCACACTGTAGGTGAGTGGACCATCCAGCTGCGCCTCACAGCCCCCATCCGGCGACCATGACATCTCAGTGGCATGTGAGGCGGATGCTGGGAAACGGTGCAGCTGGGAGCAGGAGGCCGTGTTATAAACGCTGACATGGCCCCAACATTCGTATCGCTGAGGGGGGGCGAGGAGGGTGAAGGGTTGAGAGATGTACGGGGGTTTGGAGGTGCTGCAGCTGGGAGCACGAAGCCGTACCGTAAACACCGGCATGATCCCAACAATGGTACTGCTGTGGGGGGAGGAGTGTTGAGGGTTTAGTTTTATGGTTCAGAGTTTAAGGTTTGGAAGTGCTGCTGCTGGAACCATAAGGAGATTTCGTATACACTGTCATGGTCTTCAAGGGTTCTTGGTATCAGGGGGGGAGAGGAGGGTTGAAGGTTGAGGGTTAATAATTGGAGGTTTGGAAGTGCTGCAGCTGAGTCCAGGAGAAGATGTTGCTCTGGACCTTTAGCGGGGGGGGGAGGGCTCGGAGTAGAGGGTTTAGGGGTTTCTTTGGAGAAGGTTGGAACGATGCAGAATAGGCCATTCATGAGTTGGTGTTAATGAGTTGGTGTCACACACGCTGACGTGGCATCGGTATTCATGTCGCTGGGCGGGGGGCAGGAGCTATAGAGGGGCTTTGGGTCGGAGGGTTGAGAATCAAAAGGTGGGAATTTTGAAATTATGCAGCTGGGATGACGAGGGGGTGTTTTCAATGCTGACATCTTGCATCTTTACCGCTGAGGGAAGGTTGGACTGGTCTCCACGGGTTGCATTTGTAACAGAAAATCAAAGGACACAAAAAAGCCGTTTGTTATTTCCTGCTGATGGCACGCTAACAGCTGTTTTCGTCTTATGAGCGCTTTCCGCTACATTTCAGCTAAATCAGTGTAGGTAGCCGAGGGTTCTGGTGGCAATAAGCCCTAGAACTTGACCTGCTGGCTGCTGCCTAACTGATTTGAAGGCTGCCTTAGGTTTTATCTCCAGCTAACTTGGCGGCTGACCTAGGGTTTACCTCCAGCTGAGTTGGAGGCTGACCTAGGGTTTACCTCCAGCTGAGGTGGAGGCTGACCTAGGGTTTACCTCCAGCTAAGGTGGAGGCTGACCTAGGGTTTACCTCCAGCTGAGGTGGAGGCTGACCTAAGGTTTACCTCCAGCTGAGGTGGAGGCTGACCTAGGGTTTACCTCCAGCTGAGGTGGAGGCTGACCTAGGGTTTACCTCCAGCTGAGGTGGAGGCTGACCTAGGGTTTACCTCCAGCTGAGGTGGAGGCTGACCTAGGGTTTACCTCCAGCTGAGGTGGAGGCTGACCTAGGGTTTACCTCCAGCTGAGGTGGAGGCTGACCTAGGGTTTACCTCCAGCTGAGTTGGAGGCTGACCTAGGGTTTACCTCCAGCTGCGTTGGAGGCTGACCTAGGGTTAACCTCCAGCTGAGGTGGAGGCTGACCTAGGGTTTACCTCCAGCTGAGGTGGAGGCTGACCTAGGGTTTACCTCCAGCTGAGGTGGAGGCTGACCTAGGGTTTACCTCCAGCTGAGGTGGGGGTTGACCAAGGGTTTACCTCCAGCTGAGGTGGAGGCTGACCTAGGGTCTACCTCCAGCTGAGGTGGAGGCTGACCTAGGGTTTACCTCCAGCTGAGGTGGAGGCTGACCTAGGGTTTACCTCCAGCTGAGGTGGGGGTTGACCAAGGGTTTACCTCCAGCTGAGGTGGAGGCTGGCCTAGGGTTTACCTCCAGCTGAGTTGGAGGCTGACCTAGGGTATACCTCGAGCTGAGGTGGAGGCTGACCTAGGGTTTACCTCCAGCTGAGGTGGAGGCTGACCTAGGATTTACCTCCAGCTGAGGTGGGGGTTGACCTAGGGTTTACCTCCAGCTGAGGTGGAGGCTGACCTAGGGTTTACCTCCAGCTGAGGTGGAGGCTGACTTAGGGTTTACCTCCAGCTGAGGTGGAGGCTGACCTAGGGTTTACCTCCAGCTGAGGTGGGGTTGACCAAGGGTTTACCTCCAGCTGAGGTGGAGGCTGGCCTAGGGTTTACCTCCAGCTGAGTTGGAGGCTGACCTAGGGTTTACCTCCAGCTGAGGTGGAGGCTGACCTAGGGTTTACCTCCAGCTGAGGTGGAGGCTGACCTAGGGTTTACCTCCAGCTGAGGTGGAGGCTGACCTAGGGTTTACCTCCAGCTGAGGTGGGGTTTGACCAAGGGCTTACCTCCAGCTGAGGTGGAGGCTGGCCTAGGGTTTACCCCCAGCTGAGTTGGAGGCTGACCTAGGGTTTACCTCCAGCTGAGGTGGAGGCTGACCTAGGGTTTACCTCCAGCTGAGGTGGGGGTTGACCAAGGGTTTACCTCCAGCTGAGGTGGAGGCTGGCATAGGGTTTACCTCCAGCTGAGGTGGAGGCTGACCTAGGGTATACCTCGAGCTGAGGTGGAGGCTGACCTAGGGTTTACCTCCAGCTGAGGTGGAGGCTGACCTAGGGTTTACCTCCAGCTGAGGTGGGGGTTGACCTAGGGTTTACCTCCAGCTGAGGTGGAGGCTGACCTAGGGTTTACCTCCAGCTGAGGTGGAGGCTGACCTAGGGTTTACCTCCAGCTGAGGTGGAGGCTGACCTAGGGTTTACCTCCAGCTGCGGTGGTGGCTGACCTAGGGTTTACCTCCAGCTGAGGTGGAGGCTGACCTAGGGTTTACCTCCAGCTGAGGTGGAGGCTGACCTAGGGTTTACCTCCAGCTGAGGTGGAGGCTGACCTAGGGTTTACCTCCAGCTGAGGTGGAGGCTGACCTAGGGTTTACCTCCAGCTGAGGTGGAAGCTGACCTAGGGTTTACCTCCAGCTGAGGTGGAGGCTGACTTACGGTATACCTCCAGCTGCGGTGGAGGCTGACCTAGGGTTTACCTCCAGCTGAGGTGGAGGTTGACCTAGGGCTTACCTCCAGCTGAGGTGGAGGCTGACCTAGGGTTTACCTCCAGCTGAGGTGGAGGCTGACCTAGGGTTAACCTCCAGCTGAGTTTGAGGCTGACCTAGGGTGAACCTCCAGCTGAGTTTGAGGCTGACCTAGGGTTTACCTGCAGCTGAGGTGGAGGCTGACCTAGGGTTTACCCCCAGCTGAGGTGGCGGCTGACCTAGGGTTTACCTCAAGCTGAGGGTGAGGCTGACCTAGTCATAAGCGCTCGTCAGCTCTATCGCAGGAAGCCTGATTACTTGCTGTTGGCTGCTGCCTGCCTTAGCAACAGGGTGGACGCTGACCTAGGGTTTACCTACAGCTGAGCTGGAGGCTGACCTACTCAAAAGCGCTCTTCAGCTATATCGCATCAAGCCTGATTACTTGCTGCTGGCTGCTGCCTGACTGAGCAACAGGGTGGAGGCTGACCTAGGGTTTACCTCTACTTGGGCCATGTATTGCCCACAAGGGCTGAAGGCTATGCCCCGGTCGGGCAGGTAGTGGTTATCCTGTATTTTAAGTTTTTTTAGTCTGAATATATGTATGGCTAAGGCAGCATTCCGATCCGGGCAGGTAGTGGTTAATCTGCAAATGAAATGGATAACAAACAGGTCTACCTTACTTAACAAATAATGAAACCAAGAAAGGGCTGTTCCCCCGGCAGGTTGGAATATCTGCCATTCTGCACAAGTGCAAAGGGAATGGACCCAGTTGAACTATTCAGACTCTCAATTCGCCTTAAGAAAGAAGCTCCCGACAACTACTCCAGTCCAGGTCCAAGCCATGAAGCTGAGATTTGATTTAAAGTAAGTCTTAAGGCTGGACTACGTCAACAGGCGGAAGAGCTCCATCCATCTTATTGCAGCTTCAGCTTGACGAAATGAAAATGCTTCAAGCATGGTCTCATTTCAGCATGCCCTGAGGGACCCAACCATAGTGTGGATCTCCAAGGTATGTCCACCAAGGCATTGAGGGAACAGACAATGGTGGGGATGCAGCTAATAGAATTCATAAAAGCACCAGAATATAGTAATGAGTTGAACCTCATTGACCCCCTGGGTACTGGGTAACGCCCCCCACCCCCCCTACCTTGAGGGACCAAGCCTTCTTGTGTATGTTGAAGGCAAACTAGGCAGACAGCAGGATAGCCGTACTTTCTGGAGACCATCAGGATGCCTGCCTCAGGGAGGGAAGCGGGAGAAGGGGATAGAAGTTGGGAAGAGGATGGAATAAATAAAGGATGAGAATAAACATCACACCTATTTACATCATGCCGTCTGCACCAGACCTGCACTGTACCCTCCATCAGATATACACAATACACAGCATATGCCACCCCACCCCTCAACACAGCTGCCCCCCCCCCCACACACACGCACACTTGCGCTCCACCCCATCACACATAACTTTGCTCAAACCCTCCACATCATCCGCCATGCATGCCATAAATGGGGTGCTTGGAGTTGCATGGCATGCATGAATCCAACCAGATGCACCATGTGACCTGCATGGCCCGCTAATATCTCATGGCCTCTTGGACTCATGCATGCCAAGCATGGCGGGTGTTGCATGACTGGATCCGAAGGCACAGACACAGACAGGTGCAAGACTTGCCTGGTTCCGACCGGATGCACCATGCAACCTGCGTAGCCTGCTTTTGTTTCATGGTCTATCCACTTGTCTCATTGTCTGTCTGCTCAATTCATTCCGATGAGGGCAGTGCCTCATGCAGGACGGTACTTCCATGGGGCATTTGGCGTACACGTGGATTCAAGACTCCGTATTTAATATCCACGGAGCAACCGTTTTGTGGCCCTAGCTAGTATGAACGCGCTCCACGAGATCCACACTATGGCCGCTGATGTTTCCTGCCGTTCGGTAAGCGGAAGATGCGAACGCGCCTCCTGTATCTAAATGCCCGCTCATTCTTACCAAGCAATCTACATCCGATTCTCCTACAGTGCGGACTGGTTTCGTTCCTAGCCACTCAGTCGGCAGTTTCTGGAACACATCGGTGGCCTGCGCATTGGCCGTTCAAGTCCTCGCTCGCTCCGTCAAGTTCTCCTTATTGGCCGTCCAATACAGGTTGCGTCAGAACCCCGGTCTCACCCGCTCGTTCGGTGGTCTCAGCTTTGCAATTTTATTATCCTAAACGAGTGCGGCGTTGAGAAGATCCACTCATCCACTTCAACACAAGTGAGTGTCCAACATTGCCCCTGGTGAGCGGAACAAAGACCATGCATGAGTGGAACAACTGCAAGAATGGCATGCAGATATTTCAAAGACTGAGGAATCTCCCACTCTGGCTCCCGGTTGTGTTCATATGTATGACCCCATATTTGTTTCTTTCAATTTCCACACCCCCTCATTATTTATCTACATTGCATCTCCGGATCGCACAGCCTGGCCCATTCCTAAAAGGCTTCTGAGAAGATGTCACATCTGAGTAAATCCGAGCATAAAGACGGTGCAACCGGGCATAGACATTGCAATACTGACTCCAGCCCATGGCATGTGGCATTTTGCATGCATGTAGGACGGCCTTTTGCAAAGCATGATTGGTTTATATTTTTCCGAAGAGGTGTGCTGCACATTGGCTCGCATGAATTCCACCTCACTCGCCTGTTGAGCAGGAGAGACAAGCCCGACTGATTGAAAAAAGTGGAATTGCGCACCACCCTATGACGTCATCCGCATCCACCGAGGCTATCAGAACAGATGCATCTGCATCTCCTTCCCCTAGCGAGGATCCAGCCATCTTTACCAGCCTCCAAGACCTCAACACAGACATCCTTGGCAGCATCCTCAGCAATGCAGATGCATGGCTATACAATACTCAAGGCCTCCATGGACCTGGCGCCCGTAGGGTGCAGTATGGAGCGTGGCGGGTGTGCAGGCGTTGGCGTGAGTGCCTCAGGGCCTGCCCCATTAACCTGGCCCTTGCAATGGTGGCAGTGCACGGTCCTGACGAGGCCCTCATGAGAGCTGTGGGCTGCAAAAGTCAGGATTATGACTGCCTAGAGTTGGTGAGGCTCATGCTCAAACTTGGTGCAAAGGCAGACTGCCAGGCTGGGACGGCATTGGTGAGGGCAGCTCGGCGTGGCCACTATGCAGCGGTGCAGTTGTTGTTGGGGTGCAGGGAGCATGCCCCACGTGCTAACTGCCAGGATGGGCGGGCACTGTTAAGGGCTGCGTGGAACGGCCACGAGGCGGTGGTGCAGCTGTTGTTGGGGTGGAGGGAGCATGCCCCACGTGCTAACTGCGGGGATGGGGAGGCACTGTTAAGGGCTGCGCAGGATGGCCACGAGGCAGTGGTGCAACTGTTGTTGGGGTGGAGGGAGCATGCCCCACATGCTAACTGCCAGGATGGGTTGGCACTCGTGAGGGCAGCCGGGAATGGCCACGAGGCGGTGGTGCAGCTGTTGTTGGGGTAGTTGGGGTGGAGGGAGCATACCCCACGTGCTGATTGCCATAATGGGGAGGCACTGGTGTTGGCAGCCGAGCGTGGCCACTATGCGGTAGTGCAGCTGTTGTTGGGGTGGAGGGAGCATGCCCCACGTGCTAACTGCCAGGATGGGGAGGCACTGTTAGGTGCTGCGGAGAATGGCCACGAGGCGGTGGTGCAGCTTTTGTTGGGGTGGAGGGAGCATGCCCCACGTGCTGACTGCCAGGATGGGGAGGCACTGTTAAGGGCTGCGTGGAAAGGCCACGAGGCGGTGGTGCAGCTGTTGTTGGGGTGGAGGGAGCGTGCACCTCGTGCGGACTGCCAATGTGGGATGGCACTGGTGAGGGCAGCCAGGAATGGCCACGGTGCGGTAGTGCAACTGTTGTTGGGGTGGAGGGAGCATGCACCTCGTGCTGACTGTCAGAATGGGGAGGCACTAGTGAGGGCAGCCGGGAATGGCCACAAGGCGGTGGCGCGGCTGTTGCTGGATTGCAGTGAGAATGCACCCCGTGCTGACTGTCAAGGGGGGCGGGCACTGTCCTTGGCTAGGAGGGGGGGTCACACAGCTGTCCTGCAGATGCTGCAGGAACGCTGCGGCATGTTGCCACTTGTATAAGAGGCATCATGTCACTGTGGAAGTGAAGTTGATTGATGGTCTTAACTATGCAAGGGTCGGATGTACACCCACTACTCTCCTAGCATTCCTCGTGTGTTTCAAACATTGCATGTCGTCTTCCACTTCATCATCTGCCTCTCCTATCTTATCCGGGCTGTCCATGAATATACTTATAGGTGATTTAAAGGTATTTCCCTGTTAGCAGTATCATCAACATGTTTTTGAGTTTTTCTTAGTTTTGATCCAGAGGTTGTATAGTATTTCCCCCAGGCGCTAAGTAGGCGTACTACACATGTAAACGATTTAGGGACTACCGGAAACGGGGAAAAACAATCCGGTACATGTTTACACTTATTCTCAATTTTTTGATCCTCATGCATGTCCGTCATGGTCAGATATTCTGCCTTAGCACATTTCAACACATCCCTGCGTGTAAGATCAGCTTACATTCAGAGAGCGGGTATGGACAGGCCAACAAGACGGTGCTACAGACATCCACGCTTTGTACCTGGGCAGGCCAGGATGGGATGCTCTGACTTTTGTGAAGGGTGTGGCAGCATATCGTTGAGGCTATGCCGTTTCAGAGGCCTTTGTTTCCCTTTTCCTGACCAACTGTCTAGTATGTTTGTTTGGTTTTCTCTTTGTTGAGGGCTAGGATCTGAACGGGCTGAGGATTCTACAGACTTTCTTTAAGTGGACATGGTTTGTTCCTTCTCTTTATTCCGTATGTTCCTGTCTTTTCTCCTCTAGCCTTACGTTAATGTTCTCCCTCCTGACCAGAAAATCGGGCAGCCACACGGCCGAGATCTTTTCCTTTTGAGCATGGCCCAGAGGTATCATGTTCTTGACAAGTGAACATTTTAATGCCGTTCAATCCATTTCCCGGATCAATGGTGCGGTGGCTTAGAAACGGATTTAGGCTGTGTTGACTGCGGGTGTGGTCAAGATGTCAATGATGATATCCATCTGGGCCATGCTGAAAAGGTGGTCAAGATGTAACAAACATGTAAGAAGATGGTTGTATGTCCTTATTTCATCATTAGGCCAGCATGGTCGTGCCACGACACCACACCTGACCTCATGAATATAAAATCCAGTCAGTTAAGACCACCTGTCAGAAGGCGAGTGGAGCATTAATAGCCAGCGAGTCACAAGCGAGGGGTAGAGCAAGTAAGCCATCACGAATGAAGGACCGGCCTGGCTCCACCACGCAGCTCGGACACCCTGCATGCCCAGCACTAGCCCCAGTCCACATTCACAGCCTTACAATTCAAGAATCGGAGGATGCTGAAATGCATCCTTGCTGTAATAATAGATCCTTGCTGGTCAGCCATGAAATTTCCACTTATAACAGGAAGCATACTTGCCGTAGTCAAGAGGGCCCCCCCTTTATTCCCCCCACAGCCATATACACACAGTTGAATGATGAATACCGCTAGAACCAAGACCGACCGTCCCTGGAACCCGGTAGCTAAGGAAGTTGTCACTTATTGCCGGCAGGCCGGCTGTAGCTAAGACCATCCGTCATTGGTTGCCGACAGCCATTCAGGGACAGCTGAAACAATCCTTGGAAGTTAACAAGAAGCTGCTCCCATGTGGCGACCAGCTCACACCGCATACATGCAACATGATTAAGAGGAACGATCAGGACCAAGGGTTCAGTCTAAGGAAAGTAATCAGAGGTGTTGCTGCCATGTGGCAACCAGCTCACATCGCGTGCATGCAGCAGGATTGAGGGTAACGATCAGGGCTCAGGGTTCAGTCTATGGATAGTAATCAAGGATGGTGTTGCCAGGCGCGCGGGAGCTAGCGCATGAGACCAGAAAGAAAGACTACTCCGCCGCCGAAGCAGGAGGCGTGAGACCGCTTTACCCACAGCAGTTCCATCCTACCAAGGATAGCCCGCTCACGACATTCTGCGGGGCATATTCAACGAAGCGCCAGACGTTTTCCCCGCTTTCACCTGGAACACGGTATGAAATGAACCTTGGCAGGGTTCGCACCGCACACCTGCGGCATGATGTCTGGCCGATGGAATGTAATCATGCAATCAGGTTGAAGATTAGGGAAGTATGGTAATCAAGTGGCATGGCTAAGATTGTCGGCAGCAGCAGAAGCTAGTAAAAGTGATATTGCGATGTGGCGACCAGCCTATGACCTATGCTTTCCCCGCCATACCTTCCAGCTCTGCGCTTAGCTGTCTCGCCTGTCTGCCTCCTTTCATTACTTGTCTCAGATTTACCCTTTTAGCTCCTCTTCCTAGCCTTCCAACCGGTTCGCTCATCAACCTGGCTCTTCCCAAAGCGGCTGATGATTGTTGAGTTAACACTGTAGCAGCACATGCCCATGACACTCCAATCCAGCGGACAAGAGAGGCATCCACACCGACATTCGGCACCAGCATCCCCACCTGAAAGTTCCGGAGCGGGATGTGCACCATGGATGCTCCCACTGACACCCACATGTAGTGCCGGGAGGTGGAGGTCGCCGTGGCCAGGAGGCTGTCCTGCATGTATAAGGACTCAGTAGCAGAGCCAGTAAGCAACATTGCAGATTTAATTGTTCAAGATTCATGTGACAGCGCTAAATACTCAGTCTGGAAATATATATGTAGCGGGTGGTCACAATGGCCAGGAGGCTGCCCTAGCCTGATAGCTATCAGTGACTAAAGAGTAAGTGCCAATATAAGTGACATTTCACAACAAGCTTGATAATTGCACAGTGGGCAGGAGGTTGCCCCGGAGTCTCTTGTCACACAGGTGATGTTCTGTACAGCATCTCAACTTAACCACCCCCCTAAACCCACCAGCCCCCCCTAAACCCACCTGCCTTGCCCTAGCCCCACCTGTCCCCCCTAAACCCTAGCCCCACCTGTTGTGCCCATTGCATGTCTGTGACCTCAGCCAGGTGCATGAGTACTGCATCCAGCTGAGTAGCTGACCCACATCCATATCCCAGATCCACACAGATCCGGGGCTGGCTAGACTGACTGAGGCGAGGGAGCGGCTGTCAGGGCTCCACCTCAATAGACCTGATGGGTGGAGGAGGGAGGGTCAGGGAGAAGAGGTCAAGGAAAAAGTGCACGACCTGAGGTTAGGCAAGGGAGGGGTCAAGGGGTTGCTAAGTTGACTGAGGGTTCAGGAAACAACGCAGCATGGGCGGAGGCCTTGTCCGTGTCGTAAACATCACAACAAGAAGAAGTCCGAAAAAATTACGGTGCCTTGCGTTTTCGGCTATGATTGACAGTTTGGTTCGTGGTTCCTGATAGCCTTGGTATTGGGATCTAAAACTATGTTGACATGGGTTTAGTTTTCCTGTAGTTGCGTCCTGGATACTGGGCATCTGTTGTAGAAGGTACATGTTGTGTGCGTAATCTGAAGTCTGAATCCGATCAAATCGATATGAGCGTATGTGTTTCGGGGTCAGGGTCCGTCGGTGGGTAATCAAAAGGGGTCAGGGCCTGCCAGTGGTAATCAAAAGGGGTCAGGGCCTGCCGGGGGGTAATCAAAAGGGTTCAGGGCCTGCCAGTGGGTCATCAAAAGGGGTCAGGGCCCGTCGGTGGGTCATCAAAAGGGTTCAGGGCCTGCCGGTGGGTAATCAAAAGGGTTCAGGGCCTGCTGGTGAGTAATCAAAAGGGTTCAGGGCCTGCTGGCGGGTAATCAAAAGGGTTCAGGGCCTGCCGGTGGGTAATCAAAAGGTTCAGGGCCTGTTGGTGGGTAATCAAAAGGGTTCAGGGCCTGCCGGTGGGTAATCAAAAGGGTTCAGGGCCTGCCGGTGGGTAATCAAAAGGGTTCAGGGCCTGTTGGTGGGTAATCAAAAGGGTTCAGGGCCTGCCGGTGGGTAATCAAAAGAGTTCAGGGCCTGCCGGTGGGTAATCAAAAGGAGTCAGGGCCTGCCGGTGGGTAATCAAAAGGGTTCAGGGCCTGCTGGTGGATAATCAAAAGGGTTCAGGGCCTGCCGGTGGGTAATCAAAAGGGTTCAGGGCCTGCCGGTGGGTAATGAAAAGGGTTCAGGGCCTGTTGGTGGGTAATCAAAAGGGTTCAGGACCTGCTGGTGAGTAATCAAAAGGGTTCAGGGCGTGTTGGTGGGTAATCAAAAGGTTCAGGGCTTGTTGGTGGGTAATCAAATGGGGTCAGGGCCTGCCGGTGGGTAATCAAAAGGGTTCAGGGCCTGCTGGTGGGTAATCAAAAGGGTTCAGGGCCTGCCGGTGGGTAATCAAAAGGTTCAGGGCCTGCCGGTGGGTAATCAAAAGGGGTCAGGGCCTGCTGGTGGTTAATCAAAAGGTTCAGGGCCTGCCGGTGGGTAATCAAAAGGGTTCAGGGCCTGTTGGTTGGTGATCAAAAGGGTTCAGGGCCTGCTGGTGGGTAATCAAAAGGTTCAGGGCCTGCCGGTGGGTAATCAAAAGGGTTCAGGGCCTGCCGGTGGGTAATCAAAAGGGTTCAGGGCCTGCTGGTGGGTAATCAAAAGGGTTCAGGGCCTGCCGGTGGGTAATCAAAAGGGTTCAAGGCCTGCTGGCGGGTAATCAAAAGGGGTCAGGGCCTGCTGGTGGTTAATCAAAAGGGTTCAGGGCCTGCCGGTGGGTAATCAAAAGGGTTCAGGGCCTGCTGGTGGGTAATCAAAAGGGTTCAGGGCCTGCTGGTGGGTAATCAAAAGGGTTCAGGGCCTGCCGGTGGGTAATCAAAAGGTTCAGGGCCTGCTGGCGGGTAATCAAAAGGGTTCAGGGCCTGCTGGTGGTTAATCAAAAAGGTTCAGGGCCTGTTGGTTGGTGATCAAAACGTGCAGGGCCTGCTGGTGGGTAATCAAAAGGGTTCAGGGCCTGCCGGTGGGTAATCAAAAAGGTTCAGGGCCTGCCGGTGGGTAATCAAAAGGTTCAGGGCCTGCCGGTGGGTAATCAAAAGGGTTCAGGGCCAGCTGGTGGGTAATCAAAAGGTTCAGGGCCTGCTGGTGGGTAATCAAAAGGGTTCAGGGCCTGCTGGTGGGTAATCAAAAGGGTTCAGGGCCTGCCGGTGGGTAATCAAAAGGGTTCAAGGCCTGCTGGTGGGTAATCAAAAGGGTTCAGGGCCTGCTGGTGGGTAATCAAAAGGTTCAGGGCCTGCTGGTGGGTAATCAAAAGGTTCAGGGCCTGCTGGTGGGTAATCAAAAGGGTTCAGGGCCTGGTGGTGGGTAATCAAAAGGGTTCAGGGCCTGCCGGTGGGTAATCAAAAGGGTTCAGGGCCTGCTGGTGGGTAATCAAAAGGGTTCAGGGCCTGCTGGTGGGTAATCAAAAGGGTTCAGGGCCTGCTGGTGGGTAATCAAAAGGGTTCAGGGCCTGCCGGTGGGTAATCAAAAGGGTTCAGGGCCTGCTGGTGGGTAATCAAAAGGGTTCAGGGCCTGCTGGTGGGTGATCAAACGAGTTCAGGGCCTGCCGGTGAGTAATCAAAAGGGTCAGGGCCTGTCGTAGTGTAATAAAAAGAGGATTGGGCCCGTCGGTGGGTAATCAAAAGGGTTCAGGACCTGCCGGTGGGTAATCAAAAGGGGTCAGGGCCTGCCGGTGGGTAATCAAACGAGTTCAGGGCCTGCCGGTGGGTAATCAAAAAGGGGTCAGGGCCTGCCGGTGGGTAAGCAAAAGAGTTCAGGGCCTGCTGGTGGGTAATCAAAAGGGTTCAGGACCTGCCGGTGGGTAATCAAAAGGGGTCAGGGCCTGCCGGTGGGTAATCAAAAGGGTTCAGGGCCTGCCGTAGGATAATCAAAAAGGGCCAGGGCCTGCCAGTGGGTAATCAAAAGGGTTCAGGGCCTGCCAGTGGGTAATCAAATGGGGTCAGGGCCTGCCGGTGGGTAATCAAAAGGGTTCAGGGCCTGCCGGTGGGTAATCAAAAGGGTTCATGGCCTGTTGTTTGGTAATCAAAAGGGTTCAGGGCCTGTCGGTGGGTAATCAAAAGGGTTCAGGGCCTGCCGGTGGGTAATCAAAAGGGTTCAGGGCCTGCCGGTGGGTAATCAAAAGGGTTCAGGGCCTGCCGTAGGATAATCAAAAAGGGCCTGGGCCTGCCAGTGGGTAATCAAAAGGGTTCAGGGCCTGCCAGTGGGTAATCAAATGGGGTCAGGGCCTGCCGGTGGGTAATTAAAAGGGTTCAGGGCCTGCCGGTGGGTTATCAAAAGGGTTCATGGCCTGTTGATTGGTAATCAAAAGGGTCCAGGGCCTGCTGGTGGGTATTCAAAAGGGTTCAGGGCCTGCCGGTGAGTAATCAAAAGGGTTCAGGGCCCGCCGGTGGGTAATCAAAAGGTTCAGGGCCTGCCGGTGGGTAATCAAAAGGGTACAGGGCCTGCTGGTGGGTAATCAAAAGGGGTCAGGGCCTGCTGGTGAGTAATCAAAAGGTTCAGGGCCTGCTGGTGGGTAATCAAAAGGTTCAGGGCCTGCCGGTGGGTAATCAAAAGGTTCAGGGCCTTCCGGTGGGTAATCAAAAGGGTTCAGGGCCTGCTGGTGAGTAATCAAAAGGGTTCAGGGCCTGCTGGTGAGTTATCAAAAGGGTTTAGGGCCTGCCGGTGGGTCATCAAAAGGTTCAGGGTCTGTTGGTGGGTAATCAAAAGGGTTCTGGGCCTGCCGGTGGGTAATCAAAAGGTTCAGGGCCTGCTGGTGGGTAATCAAAAGGGTTCAGGGCCTGCCGGTGGGTAATCAAAAGGGTTCAGGGCCTGCTGGTGGGTAATCAAAAGGGTTCAGGGCCTGCCGGTGGGTAATCAAAAGGGTTCAGGGCCTGCCGGTGGGTAATCAAAAGGGTTCAGGGCCTGTTGGTGGGTAATCAAAAGGGTTCAGGGCCTGCTGGTGAGAAATCAAAAGGGTTCAGGGCCAGCCGGTGGGTAATTAAAAGGTTCAGGGCCTGTTGGTGGGTAATCAAAAGGGTTCAGGGCCTGCCGGTGGGTAATCAAAAGGGTTCAGGGCCTGCTGGTGGGTAATCAAAAGGGTTCAGGGCCTGCTGGTGGGTAATCAAAAGGGTTCAGGGCCTGCTGGTGGGTAATCAAAAGGGTTCAGGGCCTGCCGGTGGGTAATCAAAAGGGTTCAGGGCCTGCCGGTGGGTAATCAAAAGGGTTCAGGGTCAGCCGGTGGGTGATCAAAAGGTTCAGGGCCTGCCGGTGGGTAATCAAAAGGGTTCAGGGCCTGCCAGTGGGTCATCAAAAGGGTTCAGGGCCTGTTGGTGGGTAATCAAAAGAGTACGGGGCCTGCTGAAGAGTGATCAAAAGGGTTCAGGGTCTGCTGGTGGGTTATCAAAAGGTTCAGGGTCAGGCGGTGGGTAATCAAAAGGTTCAGGGCCTGCCGGTGGGTAATCAAAAGGGTTCAGGGCCTGCCAGTGGGTCATCAAAACGGTTCAGGGCCTGGTGGTGGGTAATCAAAAGAGTACGGGGCCTGCTGGTGAGTAATCAAAAGGGTTCGTGGTCTGCTGGTGGGTAATCAAAAGGGTTCAGGGCCTGTCAGTGAGTAATCAAAAGGGTTCAGGGCCTGCTGGTGGGTAATCAAAAGGGTTCAGGGCCTGCCGGTGGGTGATGAAATGGGTTCAGGGCCTGCTGGTGGGCGATCAAAAGGGTTCAGGGCCTGCTGGTGGGTGATCAAAAGGGTTCAGGGCCTGCCGGTGGGTAATCAAAAGGGTTCAGGATCTGCAGGTTGGGAGCATACAGCCCGGCATGAGCTTCTTACACTTAACGTTGAGGACAGGGGCCTGCCGAGAAACATTAAATAGACAGCCAATAGGATTTCCCCTTCCTCCAATATACAGGTCAAGAGTGGGTGGGGGTCAGAGGGAGGGTCCAGTCATAAACAAAAGGACGCATCACACGAGTCAGCGAGGTGCCTGCTGAGTGGGTCATATCAGTTGTGTGAGGGGCTTTTGCTGGGAGGCAGTCACACGCGCCATCTTACTTCAAAAAGGGTCCAGTTCCAATTGCCAATTTGCTGCCCAAGGCGATTTAAACAGATATAGACCGACTGTGCCCCACACCTGCCATCGATAGCATGCACCGCCACTCGGTAGGTGACTGGGCCATCCAGCAGCGCCATGCATCCCCCATCCGGCAACCATGACAGCTCAGTCGCATACGATGTGGATGTTGGGGAATGGTGCAGCTGGGAGCAGGAGTCCGTGTCATAAACGCTGACATGGTCCCGACGTCAGAACCGCTGAGGGAGGGAGACGAGGGTGCAGGGTTGAGGGTTCAAGTCTGGAAGTGCTTCATCAGGATCTATGAGGGGGTGTCAAACCTGCTGACACAGTTGCCACATTCACAAAACTGAGCGGAGGGCAGGAGGGTCACAGCTTATACGGGCCGAGGGTGTTGAGTTTGAGGGTTGGAAGTGTTGCTGCTGGTCCCAAGGAGGATGTTCTACGCGCTGACAGGGTCTTGATGCCTGCACCTCTGACCTTGGGCTTGGAGACTCCGAAGGGCTGAGGGGTGAGGGTTGGAAGTGTTTCAGCTGGGACCACGAGGCGGCATGGAGATCACACAAGTGTAAGCATTTTGTATGAACATTGCTCAGCTACATGCCTACATTTCAGTTACGCCTGGGTCTGTAGCTGAGGGTTCTGGTTGCAGTAAGTGCTAGTGGTAAGGCCGCTGGCTGTTGCCTAGCTGAGCAACAGGGTAGAGGCTGGCCTAGGGTTTACCTCTACCTGAGCCATGTACTGCCCACAAGGGTTGAAGGCAATGCCCTGGTCGGACGACTTTGTACCGGGCAGGTAGTGGCATATGCGATCCTCTGCAGATTTAACGGGTGCATTTACACCAACAACAAAATGACAAAATACAGGATTTTTCACCCGGTAAGTTCACAGCTAGTGGCACTTGCCATCCTGGAATGGAATGGATGAACAACATTTGTAATGTTTTGGTAAAACAGGTTTCTGCTTTTTGTTGCTGGCAGAAAGTAGCACGTCTGCAAACCTGTTTCGCGTTGGATGCAAACAGTAGAGGATTGCCCCCTGGCAGTATGTGGCACCTGCCATTCTGCAGAAGTGTAGAGGGGATCGATGAACGAACAAGCCTTGTTTCAAATGATGCAACCAAGACAGGATTGTGCACCTGCCCTTGCAGGATGTGGCACCTGCCATTCTGCAGAAGTGCAGAGGGGGGGGATCGATGAACGAACAAACCTTGTTTCAAATGATGCAACCAAGACAGGATTGTGCACCTGCCCTTGCAGGATGTGGCACCTGCCATTCTGCACAAGTGCAGAGGGAATGGACCTGGCGGACCCATTGCTTCAAATCAAACTCACACTTGTAAAGAAAGGGCAGCATTGCTCCCGGCAGCTATTGCAGCCCAGGTCAACGCAAGCCATGTAGCTGTGGATTGAATATCGGGACAGCTTTATGCTGGAGTGCGTCCACAGGCTGAATAGCTCTGGATCATCTAAGCATGAGCTAGATATACAACTCCTCATGTCTGGCCTCAAGGTCTTGAGAGACTATGATGGGGTGTGGATGTGTCTTAAGAACTTCACACCTTCAATATTTCAACAGAGTGTATCAATGACTTAACCCTGACTGAACACCCTGATTTAACCTGGACCTGACCCTGATTTAACCCCAGCGTGGCAACCCCCCCCATGCTGTCTCCCCCCGTACCGTAAGGGACCAGACCGTGGTGCAGATGTTGAAGGTGGCAGACAACAGGATGGCCGTGCCGTCTGAAGACCACCGGGCGGCCTGCCTCAGGGGAGAAGGGGAAGAGGGGGATAGTTAAGGAGGGGATGAGGATACACTCCACCCCTATTCACATCAGGTCATCACCACCACACACATCTGCACTATAATCCCTCCCCCATCCTCTCCCTCCCCCCTCCCTCCCATCCCCCCTCCTCTCCCCCCTCCCCTCCCCTCCCTCCCCCCTCCCTCCCCTCCCTCCCCTCCCTCCCCTCCCTCCCCTCCCTCCCCTCCCTCCCCTCCCTCCCCTCCCTCCCCTCCCTCCCCTCCCTCCCCTCCCTCCCCTCCCTCCCCTCCCTCCCCTCCCCCCTCCCTCCCCTCCTTAGGGATCAGTAAATCCTGGATAAAGATACGGTGCAAGGGAGAGCCGGGGGAAAGCTTTGGGAAAGGGGATCCAGGAGTTGTATTGCATAGATGCGTATCACATGGTCTGTAGGTTGGGGGATGGGGCTTAGGGCTTTTAATTCTTGACCCTAAATGGGGTGGACGGCATTGTATTGGACGCCTGGACTCATGGGCTCATGCATGTCAAACATGGCTAGCTGGTGCTGCATGACTTGCCTGGCTCCAAAGACACAAACACAGACCGTTGCATGGCTTGCCTGGCTCTGACCGGATGCACCATGCAACCTGCATGACCTGCACTTGTCTCATGGTCTTTCTACTTGACTCATTGTCTGTCTGCTTCAATCTTCCCGGTGAGGGCAGTCCCTTGTACACATGCAGGGTGGTACCTTCAAGGTGCGTTTGGCGTACATGTGGATCCAAGGTTCCGCTTTTAATATGCACCGAGAAAATAAATAATACCGGTGACGTGCAACCGTATTTTGGCCCTAGCCTGAACGCACCCCAGGGACTGATCCACACCTTTGCTCCAGATATTTCCCGCAGTACAAAAGTGGCAGGTACGCGAACATGCCCCAGTCTGGCTCCAGGGGTGCGCACTCTTCAATCCCGCCCATCTTTACAAACGTTGTCAAGAATTTTGTCTATATTGAGGACTGTTTACATTGCCAGCCACACTGTCGATAATATCTGGAAACGTCGGTGGCCTTCAGATTTACATTTCGCATCCTCCGAAGCGAATACGGACAGCTGCATTGAGTACATCCAATTCGACGCAAGTGCGCAACATTGCCCCTGGTGAGCGGAACAGGGACCATGAGTGGAACAATCTTCAAGAATAGCATGCTCAGCAGTCAGCATGTGGCCATGTGGGTACCGGTCAGTATGTCAAGCAAGGACTGAGGAATCTGCAACATTTCAGTTGTTTTCATATGTTTTACCCCATATTAGTTTCTCTCGGTTTCCTCACTGCCTCATTCTTCCACTGCATTTCCAGCTCGCACAGCCTGGCCTTTACCTAAAAGGCTTTAGGTTGGGTGCCTCCGAGGCTTCGAGCAGAAACGACAACTGGAGCCCGTGTGCCTTTTTGCATGAATAATAAATTAATAATGGGTCGTCAGGACGGCCATTCATACAGCTGTATTGGTTTATATTTATCTGGAGAAGTGTGTTGTATGTTGGCTTGCATGAACTCATCAACCTCATTCGCTTGTCGAGCAGGAGAAGAGCAGCCCAACAGATTGAAGGAAGTGGTATTGCGCACAACTCGATGTCCTCATTTGCATCTACTGAGACTATCGAAACAGATACATCTGCTTCTCCTTCCCCAAGCGAGGACCCAGCCATCTTCACTAGCATCCAATCCCTCAACGCGGACATCCTTGGCATCATCCTCAGCAATGCAGATGCATGGCTATGCAATGATCGAGGCCCCCCTGCGCCTGGCCCCCTTCCTCCCAGCCGGGTGCAGTATGGAGCGTGGCGGGTGTGCAGGCTTTGGCGCGACTGCCTCAGGGCATGCCCCATTAACCTAGCTCATGCCATGATAGCAGTACACGGTCCTGAACAGGCCCTCATGAGAGCTGTGGGCTGCAATAGTCAGGAATTTGACGGTCTGGAGTTGGTGAGGCTCATGCTCAATCTTGGTACAAAAGCAGACTGCCACGATGGGCAGGCATTGGTGTTGGCAGCCAAGCGTGGCCACTATGCGGTAGTTCATCTGTTGTTGGGGTGGACGGAGCATGCACCTTGGGCCAATTGCCAGGGTGGACAGGCATTGGTGTTGGCAGCCAGGAATGGCCACGAGGCAGTAGTGCAGCTGTTGTTGGGGTGGAGGCAGCATGCCCCACGTGCTGACTGCGATGAGCATGGGTCGGCACTAGTGTTTGCAGCCAGGAATGGCCATGAGGCGGTGGTGCGGCTATTGTTGGGGTGGAGGGAGCATGCCCCTCGTGCTGATTGCCGGGATGGGAGGGCACTGGTGATTGCAGCCGAGAGTGGCCACCAGGCGGTGGTGCATCTGCTGTTGGGGTGGAGGGAGCATGCACCTCGTGCGGACTGCCTGAATGGGGAGGCACTAGTGAGGGCAGCTGGGAATGGCCATGAGGCGGTGGTGCGGCTGCTGCTGGATTGCAGTGAGAATGCCCCTCGTGCTGACTGTCAAGTTGGATGGGCACTGTCCTTGGCTAGGAGGGGGGGTCACACAGCTGTCCTACATATTTTGCAGGAACGCTGCGGCATGGTGCTGCTTGTATAAGAAGCATCATGTCACTGTGGAAGTGAAATTGATTGTTGGTCTTAACTATGCAAGGGTCAGATATACACCCACTACTCTCCTAGCGTTCCTCGTGTGTTTCAAACATTGCATGTTGTCTTCCACTTCATCATCTGCCTCTCCTATCTTATACGGGCTGTCCATGAATATATTTTTGAAGGTGATTGAAAGGTATTTCCCTGTTAGCAGTATCAACATCATGTTTTTCCTAGTTAAGTATGATCCAGAGGTTGTATAGTATTTTCCCCAGGCGCTAAGGAGGTGTACTACGCATGTAAACGGATTTAATGACTACCGGAAACGAACAAAAAACAATCCGGTACATGATGACACTTTTTCTCAATGTGTTGGTCCTCATGCATGTCCGTCATGGTCATATCTTCTGCCTTTGCACATTTCAACACATCCCTGCGTGATAGATCACCTTACATTCAGAGAGCGGGTATGGACAGGCCAACAAGACGGTGCCACAGACATCCACGCTTTGTACATGGGCAGGCCAGGGTGGGATGCCCTGCCTTTTGTGAAGGGTGTGCTAGTTTTTCGTTGAGGCTATGACGTTTCATAGGCCTTTGTCTCCCTATTCCTGACCAACTGCCTAGTACGTTTGTTTGGTTTTCTCTTTGTTGGGGGCTAGGATCTGAACGGGCTGAGGATTCTACAGACTCCCTTTAAGTGGGCATGGTCTGTTCCTTCTCTTTTTTCTGTATGTTCCTTTCTTTTCTCCTCTGGTCTTACGTATATTTTATCTCGGCCACACGGCCGAGAGCCTTTTGAGCATGGCCCAGAGGTATCATGTTCTTGACAAGTGAACATTTTAATGTCGTTCAATCCATTTGCCCGGATCAATAGTGCGGTGGCTTAGAAACGGATATAGGCTGTGTTGACTGCGGGTGCGGTCAAGATGTCCATGACGATACCCCTTCGGGCCATGCTGAAAAGGTGGTCAAGATGTACAAATGTAAGAAGATGGTTGTGTGTACTCATTCAATCATTAGGCCAGCATGGTCGTGCCACGACACCACACCTGACCTCATGAATGTAAAATCCAGTCGGCTAAGGCCACCTGTCAGAAGGCTAGTGGACCATTCATTGCCAGCGAGTCACAAGCGAGGCGTAGAGCAAGCCAGCCATCACGAATGAAGGACCGGCCTGGCTGCGCCATGTAGCTCAGGCAGCAAGCCGCACTGCTCCATCCCCCAGCATGCTTTGATGTAGCTGAATTTTAGCTGATGAAGCATCCTCTACCAAACCCTTTATGTCCAGCACTAGCCCCAGTCCACATTCACAGCGTTACAATTCAAGAATCGGAGGATGCTGATATGCATCATTGCTTAAATTGACCATTGCTGGTCAGCCATGAAACGTATAACAATACGCAGACCTGCCGTAGTCAAGAGGGCCCCCCATTGATTTCCCCCTCAGCCATATACACACAGTTGAAGGATGAATACCGCTAGAGCCAAGACCGGCCGTCACTGATTTCCGGTAGCTAAGGACGTTGTCACTAATTGCTGTCAGGCCGGCTGTAGCTAGGACCATCCGTCATTGGTTGCCGACAGCCATGCATGGACAGCTGAAGCAATCCTTCAAAATTAACAAGAAGCTGCTCCCCTGTGGCGACCAGCTCACACCACATGCCTGCAACATAATTAAGAGGAACGATAATGACCAAAGGTTCAGTCTAAGGAAAGAAATCAGAGGTGTTGCTGCCATGTGGCAACCAGCTCACACCGCGTGCATGCAGCAGGATTGAGGGTAACGATCAAGGCCCAGGGTTCAGTCTAGGGTGTGTAATCAAGGATGGTGTTGCCAGGCGGGAGCCAGCACCTGAGACCGTTTGAAGGGTTGAGAAAACAAATAGTGATCAGATGTGCTGCTGCTATGTGGCGAGCAGTTCACATCGCGCACCTGCGGCAGGATATCTGGCTGAAGAGAGAATGTAATCAGAAGCGGCTGATGATGGTTGAGTTGACACTGCAACAGCACATGCCCATGACACTCCAGTCATGCGGACAAGAGAGGCATCCACACCGACATTCGGCACCAGCATCCCCACCTGAGCGGGATGTGCACCACGGATGCCCCCACCGACACCCACATGTAGAGCCGGGAGGTGGAGGTCGCCGTGGCCAGGAGGCTGTCCTGCATGTATAAGGACTCAGGAGCAGAGCCAGTCAGCAACATTGCAGATTTAATTGTTCAAGATTCATGCGACAGCACTAAATACTCAGTCTGGAAATATAATATATATGTAGCGGGTGGTCACAGTGGCCAGGAGGCTGCCCTAGCCTGATAGCTATCAGTGACTATGTAAGTGACTATATAAGTGACATTTCACAATAAGCTTGATAATTGCACGGTGGGCAGGAGGTTGCCCGGAGTCTCTTGTCACACAGGTGATGTGCTGTACAGCATCTAAACCTACCCCCTCCACTAAACCCACCTGTCCCCCATAAACCCACCTGCCTTGCCCCTTACCCACCTGCCCCCCCTAAACCCACCTGCCTTGCCCCTTACCCAACTGTCCCCCCTAAACCCACCTGCCCCCCCTAAACCCACCTGCCCCCCCTAAACCCTCCTGCCCCCCCTAAACCCACCTGTCCCCCCTAAACCCATCTGCCTTGCCCTAAACCCACCTGTCCCCCCTTAAACCCACCTGCCATGCCCTAAACCCACCTGCCCCCCCCAAAACCCACCTGCCCCCCCCCTAAACCCACCTGCCCCCCCCGAAACCCACCTGCCCCCCCCAAAACCCACCTGCCCCCCCCGAAACCCACCTGCCTTGCCCCTAAACCCACCTGTCCCCCCCCAAAACCCACCTGCCCCCCCCTAAACCCACCTGCCCCCCCCCAAAACCCACCTGCCCCCCCCTAAACCCACCTGCCCCCCCCCACAACACACCTGCCCCCCCCTAAACCCACCTGCCCCCCCCAAAACCCACCTGCCCCCCCCAAAACCCACCTGTCCCCCCTTAAACCACTTGCCCCCCTAAGCCACCTGTCCCCCCTTAAACCCACCTGCCTTGCCCTAAACCCACCTGCCCCCCTTAGACCCACCTGCCATGCCCTAATCCCACTTGTCCCCCCTAAACCCATCTGCCCCCCCCTAAACCCACCTGTCCCCCCCCCAAACCCACCTGTCCCCCCTAAACCCACCTGTCCCCCCTAAACCCACCTACCCCCCTAAACCCACCTGCCCCCCCTAGACCCACCTGCCCCCCCCTAACCCCCCCCCCCCCCCCCCTAAACCCACCTGCCCCCCCTAAACCCACCTGCCCACCTAAACCCACCTGCCTCCCCTAAACCCACCTGCCCTCCCTAAACCCACCTGCTTTGCCCTAAACCCACCTGTCCCCCCTAAATCCACCTGCCTTGCCCTAAACCCACCTGTCCCCCCTAAACCCACCTGCCTTGCCCCTAAACCCACCTACCCCCCTAAACCCACCTGCCTTGCCCCTAAACCTACCTACCTCCCCTAAACCCACCTACCCCCCTAAACCCACCTGCCCCCCCTAGACCCACCTGCCCCCCCCTAACCCCCCCCCCCCCCCCCCTAAACCCACCTGTCACCCCTAAACCCACCTGCCTTGCCCTAAACCCACCTACCCCCCTAAACCCACCTGCCTTGCCCCTAAACCTACCTACCTCCCCTAAACCCACCTACCCCCCTAAACCCACCTGCCCCCCCTAGACCCACCTGCCCCCCCCTAACCCCCCCCCCCCCCCCCCCCCCTAAACCCACCTGTCACCCCTAAACCCACCTGTCCCCCCTAAACCCACCTGCCTTACCCTAAACCCACCTGCCCCCTATAAACCCACCTGTCCCCCCTAAACCCACCTGCCTCCCATAAACCTACCTACCTCCCCTAAACCCACCTGTCCCCCCTAAACCCACCTGCCTCCCATAAACCCACCTGCCCCCCCTAAACCCACCTGCCCCCCCTAAACCCACCTGCCCCCCTAAACCCATCTGTCCCCCCTAAACCCACCTGTCCCCCTAAACCCACCTGCCTCCCATAAACCTACCTACCTCCCCTAAACCCACCTGTCCCCCCTAAACCCACCTGCCTCCCATAAACCCACCTCCCCCCCCTAAACCCACCTGCCCCCCCTAAACCCACCTGCCCCCCTAAACCCATCTGTCCCCCCTAAACCCACCTGTCCCCCCTAAACCCACCTGTCCCCCCTAAACCCACCTGTCCCCCCTAAACCCACCTGTCCCCCCTAAACCCACCTGCCCCCCTGAACCCACCTGCGTTGCCCTAAACCAAACTGTCCCCCCTAAACCCACCTGTCCCCCCTAAACCCACCTGCCCCCCCTAAACCCACCTGTCCCCCCTAAACCCACCTGCCCCCCCTAAACCCACCTGTCCCCCCTAAACCTACCTGCCTTACCCTAAACCCACCTGTCCCCCCTAAACCCACCTGCTTTGCCCTACACCCACCTGCCTCCCTAAACCCACCTGTCCCCCCTAAACCCACCTCCCCCCCTAAACCCACCTGCCCCCCCTAAACCCACCTGCCCCCCCTAAACCCACCTGCCCCCCCTAAACCCACCTGTCCCCCCTAAACCCACCTGCCTTGCCCTAAACCCATTTGCCTTGCCCCTAAACCCCCCTGTCCCCCCTAAACCCACCTGTCCCCCCTAAACCCACCTGCCTTGCCCTAAACCCACCTCCCCCCTCCTTAACCCACCTGTCCCCCCTAAACCCACCCGCCTTGCCCTAAACCCAACTGTCCCCCCTAAACCCACCTGCCCCCCCTAAACCAATTTGCCTTGCCCCTAAACCCACCTGCCCCCCCTAAACCAATTTGCCTTGCCCCTAAACCCACCTGCCTTGCCCTAAACCCACCTTCCCCCTCCTTAACCCACCTGTCCCCCCTAAACCCACCTGCCTTGCCCTAAACCCATTTGCCTTGCCCCTAAACCCCCCTGTCCCCCCTAAACCCACCTGTCCCCCCTAAACCCACCTGCCTTGCCCTAAACCCACCTCCCCCCTCCTTAACCCACCTGTCCCCCCTAAACCCACCCGCCTTGCCCTAAACCCAACTGTCCCCCCTAAACCCACCTGCCCCCCCTAAACCCACCTGTCCCCCCTAAACCCACCCGCCTTGCCCTAAACCCAACTGTCCCCCCTAAACCCACCTGCCCCCCCTAAACCAATTTGCCTTGCCCCTAAACCCACCTGCCCCCCCTAAACCAATTTGCCTTGCCCCTAAACCCACCTGCCCCCCCTAAACCAATTTGCCTTGCCCCTAAACCCACCTCCCCCCTCCTTAACCCACCTGCCCCCCCTAAACCCACCTGTCCCCCCTAAACCCACCTGCCTTGCCCCTAACCCACCTGTCCCCCCTAAACCCACCTGCCTTGCCCTAAACCCACCTGCCCCCCCTAAACCCACCTGTCCCCCCTAAACTCACCTGCCCCCCCTAAACCCACCTGTCCCCCCTAAACCCACCTGCCTTGCCCTAAACCCACCTCCCCCCTCCTCAACCCACCTGTCCCCCCTAAACCCACCCGCCTTGCCCTAAACCCAACTGTCCCCCCTAAACCCACCTGCCCCCCCTAAACCAATTTGCCTTGCCCCTAAACCCACCTGCCTTGCCCTAAACCCACCTCCCCCCTCCTTAACCCACCTGCCCCCCCTAAACCCACCTGTCCCCCCTAAACCCACCTGCCCCCCCTAAACCCACCTGTCCCCCCTAAACCCACCTGCCTTGCCCCTAACCCACCTGTCCCCCCTAAACCCACCTGTCCCCCCTAAACCCACCTGTCCCCCCTAAACCCACCTGCCTTGCCCCTAACCCACCTGTCCCCCCTAAAACCACCTGCCTTGCCCCTAACCCACCTGTCCCCCCTAAACCCACCTGCCTTGCCCTAAACCCACCTGCCCCCCCTAAACCCACCTGTCCCCCCTAAACCCACCTGCCTTGCCCCTAACCCACCTGTCCCCCCTAAAACCACCTGCATTGCCCTAAACCCACCTGCCCCCCCTAAACCCACCTGTCCCCCCTAAACCCTAGCCCCACCTGTGGTGTCCATTGCATGTCTGTGACCTCAGCCAGGTGCATAAGTACTGCATCCAGCTGACCCACATCCATATCCCAGATCCACACAGATCCGGGGCTGGCTAGACTGACTGAGGCGAGGAAGTGGCTGTCAGGTCTTCACCTCAATAGACCTGATGGGTGGAGGAGGGAGGATACGGGAGTGGGCTGGCTACACTGAATGACTCTACGCAGCCTCACCTGATGGGAGAGGGGATGCGAGGGAGAAGGGATCCAAGGGAGGGTCCACAATTGGAGGCGGGAACCATGGAGGGGGGGGGGGGACATGTGGGTGCTGGGCTGACTGAGGCGAGCACTGCATGAGGATTGCAGTCTCCCCCAAAGCATGCAGGAAGCACTAAACACAAGTTCAGGAAGCCTGCATGTTAGTGGCTACGCATCTAGAGGAAAATAATAAAATGTACCCCTGGTATGGAGCATCTCAGGACACTGAAACTCACCAGCATGGTGTAGGGTTGAGGGTTGAATCCTACCCCCAAACCCATTCAATGGACGGACACTCAAACTCACCAGCATGGTTAAATGTACAGGGCCTGACCCTAAACCTGAACCCTTCCACGGACCAGATATTCAAATGTATAGGGCTTCAACCTAACCCTTCTACCCGAAGCGGATGCAACCTCAGTCGATGATTACACCTGGGTGCAGCGCCGGGCCGGGCCTTTCCGCTGGGACCCGGAGAGTGGCGGCGTCTTGGTCCGCATCATGCCGGACGGGCGCTGCTGTGTGGTTCCCTCGTCCAGAGAGCGGCTGGCAGCCATCCGAGACGCCCGCGACAGCACCGGCCATTTCAGCGCCCATCGCACGGCAAGTATGCTGCTCCAACAGCATTGGTGGCGAGGGCTGCGCCGAGGCGTCAGAGCAGCGGTCAGGGCTTGTGACCGAGCTAGGGACTCCAAAGTTCCATGTTTCCCATCTCCTTCCCACCCTTCTCATCCTCCCCTACCCACCCTTCTCATCCTCCCCTGCCCACCCTTCTCATCCTCCCCTGCCCACCCTTCTCATCCTCCCCTGCCCACCCTTCTCACCAGGGCCTGCCAGTGGGTAATCAAAAGGGTTCAGGGTCTGTTGGTGGGCAATCAAAAGGGTTCAGGGCCTCGGGTTAAGTAATCAAAAGGGTTGAGGGCTTTCGGTGTGTAATAAAAAGGGTTCAGGGTATGCCGATGGGTATTCAAAAGGGTTCAGGACCTGCAGGTTGGGAGCATACAGCCTGGCATGAGCTTCTTACACTTAACGTTGAGGACAGGGGCCTGCCGAGAAACATTAAACAGACAGCCAATAGGATTTCCCCTTCCTCCAATATACAGGTCAAGAGTGGGCGGGGGTCAGAGGGAGGGTCCAGTCATAAACAAAAGGACGCATCACACGAGTCAGCGAGGTGCCTGCTGGGTGGGTCATATCAGTTGTGTGAGGGGCTTTTGCTGGGAGGCAGTCACACGCGCCATCTTACTTCAAAAAGGGTCCAGTTCCAATTGCCAATTTGCTGCCCAAGGCGATTTAAACAGATATAGACCGACTGTGCCCCACACCTGCCATCGATAGCATGCACCGCCACTCGGTAGGTGACTGGGCCATCCAGCAGCGCCATGCATCCCCCATCCGGCAACCATGACAGCTCAGTCGCATATGATGTGGATGTTGGGGAATGGTGCATCTGGGAGCAGGAGGCCGTGTCATAAACGCTGACATGGTCCCGACGTCAGAACTGCTGAGGGAGGGAGACGAGGGTGCAGGGTTGAGGGTTCAAGTCTGGAAGTGCTTCATCAGGATCTATGAGGGGGTGTCAAACCTGCTGACACAGTTGCCACATTCACAAAACTGAGCGGAGGGCAGGAGGGTCACAGCTTATACGGGCCGAGGGTGTTGAGTTTGAGGGTTGGAAGTGTTGCTGCTGGGCCCAAGGAGGATGTTCTACGCGCTGATAGGGTCTTGACGCCTGCACCTCTGACCTTGGGCTTGGAGGCTCCGAAGGGCTGAGGGGTGAGGGTTGGAAGTGTTGGAGCTGGGACCACAAGGCGATATCGAGATCACACAAGTGGAAGCCTTTTGTATGAACACTGCTCAGCTACATGCCTACATTTCAGTCACGCCTGGGTCTGTAGCTGAGGTAAGTGCTAGTGGTAAGGCGGCTGGCTGCTGCCTAGCTGAGCAACAGGGTGGAGGCTGGCCTAGGGTTTAGCTCTAGTTGGGCCATGTACTGCCCACAAGGGCTGAAGGCGATGCCCTGGTCGGACGACTTTGTACCGGGCAGGTAGAGGCATCTGCGACCCTCTGCAGATTTAACGGGTGCATTTACACCAACAACAAAATGACAAAAAACAGGATTTCCCACCCGGTTAGTTCACAGTTAGTGGCACTTGCCATCCTGGAATGGAATGGATGAACAACATATGTAATGTATGAGTAAAACAGGACTGATTTTTGTTTCTGGCAGAAAGTAGCACGTCTACAAACCTGGAATGAAAGGGTTGAAATAAAAATATTATTTGTTAATGCCCACAGACAGGATTTCGCACCGGGCCTGTCGTGGCCCCTGCGCTCCACTGCCGATGGAATGGATCAACGACCAAGCCTTGTTTCGCGTAGGATGCAAACAGTAGAGGATTGCCCCCTGGCAGTATGTGGCACCTGCCATTCTGCAGAAGTGCAGAGGGGATCGATGAACGAACAAGCCTTGTTTCAAATGATGCAACCAAGACAGGATTGTGCACCTGCCCTTGCAGGATGTGGCATCTGCCATTCTGCACAAGTGCAGAGGGAATGGACCTGGCGGACCCATTGCTTCAAATCAAACTCACATTTGTAAAGAAAGGGCAGCATTGCTCCCGGCAGCTATTGCAGCCCAGGTCAACGCAAGCCATGTAGCTGTGGATTGAATATCGGGACAGCTTTAGGCTGGAGTGCGTCCACAGGCTGAATAGCTCTGGATCATCTCAGCATGAGCTAGATATACAACTCATCATGTCTGGCCTCAAGGACTTGAGGGACTATGATGGGGTGTGGATGTGTCTTAAGAACTTCACACCTTCAATATTTCAACAGAGTCTATCAATGACTTAACCCTAACTGAACACCCTGATTTAACCTGGACCTGACCCTGATTTAACCTGGACCTGCCCCTGATTTAACCCCAGCGTGGCACCCCCCCCCATGCTGTCTCCCCCCGTACCGTAAGGGACCAGACCGTGGTGCAGATGTTGAAGGTGGCGGACAACAGGATGGCCGTGCCGTCTGAAGACCACCGGGCGGCCTGCCTCAGGGGAGAAGGGGAAGAGGGGGATAGTTGAGGAGGGGATGAGGATACACTCCACCCCTATTCACATCAGGTCATCACCACCACACACATCTGCACTATAATCCCTCCCCCATCCCCTCCCCCTCCCTTCCCTCCCCCCTCCCCTCCCCCCTCCCTACCCTCCCCCCTCCCTTGATAGATTGAGAGCAAGTGTGAGAATGAGTGGGAGAACGCTGAACATCTCTCAATCTCAATTGGCACATCTCAACAAATATTGATGAGTCCCGTTAACTGTTAGCCTGGCCCCCCTCATGCCTGTATGATGGCTCTGCTAAACAGGCTGCACATGATGTAAAAAGAGTTGGGAGACCACTCTAGGTAGTCGATACGGTCCAGGCAGGAGTACAGCTGGACCTCAACCAGGGTCTCAGCCTCTCTATGGTAGATAGGGGATCAGAGAATAGGGATCAGTAAATCCTGGATAAAGATACGGTGCAAGGGAGAGGGGAAAGCTTTGGGAAAGGGGATCCAGGAGTTGTATTGCATAGATGCGTATCACATGGTCTGTAGGTTGGGAGGTGGGGCTTAGGGCTTTTAATTCTTGACCCTAAATGGGGAGGACGGCATTGTATTGGACGCCTGGACTCATGGGCTCATGCATGCCAAACATGGCTAGCTGGTGCTGCATGACTTGCCTGGCTCCAAAGACACAAACACAGACCGTTGTATGGCTTGCCTGGCTCCGACCGGATGCACCATGCAACCTGCATGACCTGCACTTGTCTCATGGTCTTTCTACTTCACTCATTGTCTGTCTGCTACAATCTTTCCGGTGAGGGCAGTCCCTTGCACACATGCAGGGAGGTAATCTCGAGGCGCGTTTGGCGTACCCGTGGATCCAAGGTTCCGCTTGTAATATGCACCGAGAAAATAAATAATACCGGTTACGTGCAGCCATTTTTGGCCCCAGTCTGAACGCACCCCAGGGATTCACACCTTTGCTCCAGATATTTCCCGCAGTACAAAAGTGGCAGATACGCGAACATGTCCCAGTCTGGCACCAGGGGTGCGCACTCTCCAATCCCGCCCATCTTTACCAAGGTCTTCAAGAATTTTGCCTATATTGAGGACTCTTTACATTGCCAGCCACACTGTCGATAATATCTGGAAACGTCGGTGAGTGGCCTTCAGATTTACATTTCGCATCCTCCGAAGCGAATACGGACAGCTGCATTGAGTACATCCAATTCGACGCAAGTACGCAACATTGCCCCTGGTGAGCGGAACATGGACCATGAGTGGAACAAGATTCAAGAATAGCATGCTCAGCATGTGGCCATGTGGGTACCGGTCAGTATGTCAAGCAAGGACTGGACTGAGGAATCTGCAACATTTCAATTGTGTTTTACCCCATATTAGTTTCTCTCGGTTTCTTCACTGCCTCATTCTTCCACTGCATTTCCAGCTCGCACAGCCTGGCCTTTACCTAAAAGGCTTTAGGTTGGGTGCCTCCGAGGCTTCGAGCAGAAACGACAACTGGAGCCCGTGTGCCTTTTTGCATGAATAATAAATTAATAATGGGTCGTCAGGACGGCCATTCATACAGCTGTATTGGTTTATATTTATCTGGAGAAGTGTGTTGTATGTTGGCTTGCATGAACTCATCAACCTCATTCGCTTGTCGAGCAGGAGAAGAGCAGCCCAACAGATTGAAGGAGGTGGTATTGCGCACCACTCGATGACCTCATTTGCATCCACTAAGGCTATCAGAACGGATGCATCTGCGTCTCCTTCCCCTAGCGAGGACCCAGCCATCTTCGCCTGCCTCCAAGACCTCAACACGGACATCCTTGGCATAATCCTCAGCCATGCAGATTCATGGCTATGCAATCCTCAAGGCCCTCCTAGACCTGGCGCCCACCAAGCCATGAAAGTGCAGTATGGAGCGTGGCAGGTGTGCAGGCGTTGGCGCGACTGCCTTAGGGACTGCCCCATTAATCTAGCTCGTGCCATGATGGCAGTTCACGGTCCTGACCAGGCCCTCATGAGAGCTGTGGGCTGCAACAGTCAGGTGTATGACTGCTTGGAGTTGACGAGGCTCATGCTCGATCTGGGTGCAAAGGCAGACTGCCGGAAAGGGGATGCATTGGTGAGGGCAGCTTGGCGTGGCCACTATGCAGCGGTGCAGTTGTTGTTGGGGTGGAGGGAGCATTCACCCCATGCTAACTGCCAAGATGGGGAGGCATTGGTGTGGGCTGCGCAGCATGGCCGCAAGGCAGTGGTGCGGCTTTTGCTTGGGTGGAGGGAGCATGCCCCACGTGCTAACTGTCAGAATGGGGAGGCACTGTTAAGGGCTTCGCAGAATGGCCACGAGGCGGTGGTGCAGCTGTTGTTGGGGTGGAGGGAGCATGCCCCACGTGCTAACTGCCAGGATGGGCGGGCACTGTTAAGGGCTGTGTGGAACGGCCACGAGGCGGTAGTGCAACTGTTGTTGGGGTGGAGGGAGCATGCCCCACGTGCGAACTGCCGGGATGGGTGGGCACTGGTGAGGGCTGCCAAGAGGGGCCACGAGGCGGTGGTGCAGCTGTTGTTGGGGTGGAGAGAGCATGCCCCACGTGCTAACTGCCAGGATGGGGAGGCACTGTTAAGGGCTGCGCAGAATGGCCACGAGGCGGTGGTGCAGCTCTTGTTGGGGTGGAGGGAGCATGCCCCACGTGCTGACTGCCAGGATGGGGAGGCACTGGTAAGGGCTGCGTGGAACAGCCACGAGGCGGTGGTGCAGCTGTTGTTGGGGTGGAGGGAGCATGCCCCACGTGCGAACTGCCAGGATGGGGAGGCACTGTTAAGGGCTGCGCAAAATGGCCACGAGGCGGTAGTGCAGCTGTTGTTGGGGTGTAGGGAGCATGCCCCACGTGCAGACTGCCGGGATGGGTGGGCACTGGTGAGGGCAGCCGAGAGGGGCCACGAGGCGGTGGTGCAGCTGTTGTCGGGGTGGAGGGAGCATGCCCCACGTGCGAACTGCCAGGATGGGGAGGCACTGTTGAGGGCAGCCGAGAGGGGCCACGAGGCGGTGGTGCAGCTGTTGTTGGGGTGTAGGGAGCATGCCCCCCATGCTGACTGCCAGGATGGGGAGGCACTGGTGAGGGCAGCCAGGAATGGACACGGGGAGGTGGTGCGGCTGTTGTTGGGGTGGGGGGAGCATGCACCTCGTGCTAACTGCTTGGATGGGGAGGCACTGGTGTTGGCAGCCAGATATGGCCATGAGGTGGTTGTGCAACTGTTGCTGGATTGCAGTGAGAATGTCCCCCGTGCTGACTGTCAAGAGGGACGGGCACTGTCCTTGGCTAGGAGGGGGGGTCACACAGCTGTCCTACATATTTTGCAGGAATGCTGCGGCATGTTGCCGCTTGTATAAGAGGCATCATGTCACTGTGGAAGTGAAATATATTGCTGGTCTTAACTATGCAAGGGTCAGATATACACCCACTACTCTCCTAGCGTTCCTCGTGTGTTTCAAACATTGCATGTTGTCTTGAACTTCATCACCTGCCTCTCCTATCTTATCTGGGCTGTCCATAAATATACTTAAAGGTGATTTAAAGGTATTTCCCTGTTAGCAGTATCATCATCATGTTTTTGAGTTTTCCTAGTTGTGTTCCAGAGGTTGTATAGTATTTTCCCCAGGCGCTAAAGAGGCGTACTACGCATGTAAACGGATTTAGGGACTACCGGAAACGGGAAAAAACAATCCGGTACATGTTTACACTTATTCTCAATTTGTTGATCCTCATGCATGTCCGTCATGGTCAGATATTCTGCCTTTGCACACTTCAACACATCCCTGCGTGTAGGATCACCTTACATTCAGAGAACGGGTATGGACAGGCGCACAAGACGGTGCTATAGACATCCACGCTTAGTACCTGGGCAGGCCAGGGGGGGATGCTCTGACTTTTGTGAAGGGTGTGGCAGCATATCTTTGAGGCTATGTCGTTTCAGAGGCCTTTCTTTCCCTTTTCCTGACCAACTAACTGCCTAGTACGTTTGTTTGGTGTTCTCTTTGTTGAGGGCTACTTATGATCTAAACGGGCTGAGGATTTTACAGACTTCCTTTATGTGGGCATGGTCTATTCCTTCTCTTGTTTCCGTATGTTCCTTTCTTTTCTCCTCGAACCTTACGTTTACTTTCCTCTCCTGACCAGACAATCGGGCGGCCACACGGCCAGGAGCCTTTTGAGCATGACCCAGAGGTATCATGTTCTTGACAAGTGGACATTTTAATGTCGTTCAATCCATTTGCCCGGATCAATAGTGCGGTGGCATAGAAACAGATATAGGCTGTTTTGACTGCGGGTGCGGTCAAGATGTAACTGGGCCATGCTGAAAAGGTGGTCAAGATGTAACAAAGAATGTAGGAAGATGGTCCTCATTCAACCATTAGGCCAGCATGGTGGTGCCACGACACCACACCTGACCTCATGAATATAAAATCCAGTAAGCTAAGGCCACCTGTCAGAAGGCTAGTGGAGCATCAGTAGCCAGCGAGTCACAAGCGAGGGGTAGAGCAAGCCAGCCATCACGAATGAAGGACCGGCCTGGCTGCACCATGTAGCTCGGACAGCAAGCCGCACTGCTACATCCCCCAGCATGCCTTGATGTAGCTGAATTGTAGCTGAAGCACCCTCTACTAAACCCTGCATGCCCAGCACTAGCCCCACTCCACATTTCCAGCCTTACAACTCAAGAATCGGAGGATGCTGGAATGCATCCTTGCTGTAATAGACCCTTGCTGGTCAGCCATGAAATTTTCACTTATAACAGTAAGCATTCTTGCCGTAGTCAAGAGGGCCCCCCATTGATTGCCCCCGCAGCCATATACACACAGTTGAAGGATGAATACCGCTAGAGCCAAGACCGACCGTCTCTGGTTCCCAGTAGCTAAGGGCGTTGTCACTTATTATTGCTGACAGGCCGGCTGTAGCTAAGACCATCCGTCATTGGTTGCCGACAGCCATGCAAGGACAGCTGAAGCAATCCTTGTAAGTTAACAAGAAGCTGCTCCCATGTGGCGACCAGCTCACACCACATGCCTGCAACAACGATCATGATTGGACCAAGGGTTCAGTCTATGGAAAGTAATCAGAGGTGTTGTTGCCATGTGGCAACCAGCTCACACCGCGTGCATGCAGCAAGATTGAGGGCAGCGATCAAGGCTCAGGTTTCAGTCTAAGGAAAGTAATCAAGGATGGTGTTGCCAGGCGGGAGCCAGCGCCTGAGACCGTTTGAAGGGTTGAGGACACAAATAGTAATCAGAGGTGCTGCTGCTATGTGGCGAGCAGTTCACATCGCGCACCTGCGGCAGGATATCTGGCTGATGGTATGTAATCATGCAATCAGGTTGAGGAGCAGGGAAGTATGGTAATCAAGTGGCATGGCTAAGATTGTCGGCAGCAGCAGAAGTGATATTACGATGTGGCGACCAGCTCACAACAGTTGTGTTCGCGTACTGGATACTAGGAGACATGTACTGAGTTTACTGGACTGGGGGGTCAGCACATGCCCATGACACTCCAATCCAGCGGACAAGAGAGGCATCCACACCGACATTCGGCACCAGCATCCCCACCTGAAAGTTCCAGAGCGGGATGAGCACCACGGATGCCCCCGCCGACACCCACATGTAGAGCCGGGAGGTGAAGGTCGCCGTGGCCAGGAGGCTGTCCTGCATGTATAAGGACTCAGTAGCAGAGCCAGTCAGCAACATTGCAGATTTAACTATTCAAGATTCATGCGGCAGCGCTAAATACTCAGTCTGGAAATATATATGTAGCAGGTGGTCACAGTGGCCAGGAGGCTGCCCTAGCCTGATAGCTATCAGTGACTATATAAGTGACTATATAAGTGACATTTCACAATAAGCTTGATAATTGCACGGTGGGCAGGAGGTTGCCCGGCGTCTCTTGTCACACAGGTGATGTGCTGTACAGCATCTCAACTTAACCCACCCACCTGTCCCCCCTAAACCCACCTGTCCCCCCTAAACCCACCTGCCCCCCCTAAACCCAGCTGTCCCCCCTAAACCCAGCTGCCCCCCCTAAACCCACCTGTCCCCCTAAACCCACCTGCCCCCCCTAAACCCAGCTGCCCCCCTAAACCCACCTGCCTTGCCCTAAACCTACCTGCCTTGCCCTAAACCCACCTGCCTTGCCCTAAACCCAACTGCCCCCCTCAACCCACCTGCCTTGCCCTAAACCCACCTGTCCCCCCTAAATCCACCTGCCCCCCCTAAACCCACCTGTCCCCCCTAAACCCACCTGTCCCCCCTAAATCCACCTGCCCCCCTAAACCCACCTGTCCCCCCCAACCCCCCCTGTCCCCCCTAAACCCACCTGCCCCCCCAAACCCACCTGTCCCCCCTAAACCCACCTGCCCCCCCTAAACCCACCTGTCCCCCCTAAACCCACCTGTCCCCCCTAAACCCACCTGTCCCCCCTAAACCCACCTGTCCCCCCTAAACCCACCTGCCCCCCCTAAACCCACCTGTCCCCCCTAAACCCACCTGTCCCCCCTAAACCCACCTGCCCCCCCTAAACCCACCTGTCCCCCCTAAACCCACCTGCCCCCCCTAAACCCACCTGTCCCCCCTAAACCCACCTGTCCCCCCTAAACCCACCTGCCCCTCCTAAACCCACCTGTCCCCCCTAAACCCACCTGTCCCCCCTAAACCCACCTGCCCCCCCTAAACCCACCTGTCCCCCCTAAACCCACCTGCCCCTCCTAAACCCACCTGTCCCCCCTAAACCCACCTGCCCCCCTAAACCCACCTGTCCCCCCTAAACCCACCTGTCCCCCCTAAACCCACCTGTCCCCCCTAAACCCACCTGTCCCCCCTAAACCCACCTGCCCCCCCTAAACCCACCTGCCCCCCCTAAACTCACCTGCCCCCCCTAAACCCACCTGTCCCCCCTAAACCCACCTGTCCCCCCTAAACCCACCTGCCCCCCCTAAACCCACCTGTCCCCCCTAAACCCACCTGTCCCCCCTAAACCCACCTGTCCCCCCTAAACCCATCTGGCCCCCCCCAAACCCACCTGTCCCCCCTTAACCCACCTGTCCCCCCTAAACCCATCTGGCCCCCCCTAAACCCACCTGTCCCCCCTAAACCCACCTGTCCCCCCTAAACCCACCTGCCCCCCCTAAACCCACCTGTCCCCCCTAAACCCACCTGTCCCCCCTAAACCCACCTGCCCCCCCTAAACCCACCTGCCCCCCCTAAACCCACCTGCCCCCCCTAAACCCACCTGTCCCCCCTAAACCCACCTGTCCCCCCTAAACCCACCTGCCCCCCCTAAACCCACCTGTCCCCCCTAAACCCACCTGTCCCCCCTAAACCCACCTGTCCCCCCTAAACCCACCTGTCCCCCCTAAACCCACCTGTCCCCCCTAAACCCACCTGCCTTGCCTTAAACCCACCTGTCCCCCCTAAACCCACCTGTCCCCCCTAAATCCACCTGCCTCCCCTAAACCCACCTGTCCCCCCTAAACCCACCTGTCCCCCCTAAACCCACCTGTCCCCCCTAAACCCACCTGCCCCCCCTAAACCCACCTGTCCCCCCTAAACCCACCTGTCCCCCCTAAACCCACCTGCCTTGCCTTAAACCCACCTGTCCCCCCTAAACCCACCTGTCCCCCCTAAATCCACCTGCCCCCCCTAAACCCACCTGTCCCCCCTAAACCCACCTGTCCCCCCTAAACCCACCTGTCCCCCCTAAACCCACCTGCCCCCCCTAAACCCACCTGTCCCCCCTAAACCCACCTGTCCCCCCTAAACCCACCTGCCTTGCCTTAAACCCACCTGTCCCCCCTAAACCCACCTGTCCCCCCTAAACCCACCTGTCCCCCCTAAACCCACCTGTCCCCCTAAACCCACCTGTCCCCCCTAAATCCACCTGCCCCCCTAAACCCACCTGTCCCCCCTAAACCCACCTGTCCCCCCTAAACCCACCTGCCCCCCATTAACCCACCTGCCCCCCCTAAACCCACCTGTCCCCCCTAAACCCACCTGTCCCCCCTAAACCCACCTGTCCCCCCTAAACCCACCTGTCCCCCCTTAACCCACCTGCCCCCCCTAAACCCACCTGCCCCCCCTAAACCCACCTGTCCCCCCTAAACCCACCTGTCCCCCCTTAACCCACCTGCCTTGCCCTAAACCCACCTGTCCCCCCTAAACCCACCTGTCCCCCCTAAACCCACCTGTCCCCCCTTAACCCACCTGTCCCCCCTAAACCCACCTGCCCCCCCTAAACCCACCTGTCCCCCCTAAACCCACCTGCCCCCCCTAAACCCACCTGTCCCCCCTAAACCCACCTGTCCCCCCTAAACCCACCTGTCCCCCCTAAACCCACCTGTCCCCCCTAAACCCACCTGTCCCCCCTAAACCCACCTGTCCCCTTTAAACCCACCTGTCCCCCCTAAACCCACCTGCCCCCCCAAAACCCAAATGCCTTTCCCTACACCCACCTCCCCCCCCTAAACCCACCTGTCCCCCCTAAACCCACCTGTCCCCCCTAAACCCACCTGCCCCCCCTAAACCCACCTACCCCCCTAAACCCACCTTCCTTGCCCCTAACCCACCTGTCCCACTAAACCCACCTGCCTTGCCCCTAACCCACCTGTCCCCCCTAAACCCACCTGCCTTGCCCTAAACCCACCTGTCCCCCCTAAACCCACCTGCCTTGCCCTAAACCCAGCTGCCCCCCCTAAACCCACCTGTCCCCCCTAAACCCACCTGTCCCCCCTAAACCCACCTGCCTTGCCCTAAACCCACCTGTCCCCCCCTAAACCCACCTGCCTTGCCCTAAACCCACCTGTCCCCCCTAAACCCACCTGTCCCCCCCTAAACCCACCTGCCTTGCCCTAAACCCACCTGCCCCCCTAAACCCACCAGACCCCCCTAAACCCACCTGTCCCCCCTAAACCCACCTGTCCACCCTAAACCCACCTGTCCCCCCTAAACCCACCTGCCCCCCCTAAACCCACCTGCCTTGCCATGTAATAAAACAATAGCTGGACGTCATGAGTTCATACCTCTCACACCAGGCCAGGGGTCCGTCAATGTGAGTGATCAAAAGGGTTCAGGGCCTGCCTGTAGATAATAATAAAAATGTTCAGGGCCTTCCGGTTAAGGGTCAGGGTGCGGGGCTATAGGTTAGGAAGTGATGCAGCTGAACCTATGAGACGGTGTCCATTGACTGGGTTTTTGGGCCCTGTGTTTCTCACATCTTCTCTCTTCATTCAAGCGAGGATGTGTGAGAGGGCAGGGACGTGGAAGGAGGGCTCGAGAAAATGACAGGGTGGGGGGGGGACATTCCATGGGGCTGGTATCCACGGGTTGCATTTGTAACAGAAAATCAAAGGACACAAAAAATGGCAGAATGGGAGATGTCCTAGGGTTTACCTCCAGCTGAGGTGGGGGCTGACCTAGGGTTTATCTCCAGCTGAGGTGGAAGCTGACCCAGGGTTTACCTCCAGCTGAGTTGGAGGCTGACCTAGGGTTTACCTCCAGCTGAGGTGGAGGCTGACCTAGGGGTAACCTCCAGCTGAGTTGAAGGCTGACCTAGGGTTTACCTCCAGCTGAGTTGGAGGCTGACCCAGGGTTTACCTCCAGCTGAGTTGGAGGCTGTCCTAGGGTTTACCTCCAGCTGAGGTGGAGGCTGACCTAGGGTTTACCTCCAGCTGAGGTGGAGGCTGACCTAGGGTTTACCTCTAGCCGAGTTGGAGGCTGACCTATGGTTTACCTCCAGCTGAGGTGGAGGCTGACCTAGGGTTTACCTCTAGCCGAGTTGGAGGCTGACCTAGGATTTACCTCCAGCTGAGGTGGAGACTGACCTAGGGTTTACCTCTAGCCGAGTTGGAGGCTGACCTAGGGTTTACCTCCAGCTGAGGTGGAGGCTGACCTAGGGTTTACCTCTAGCCGAGTTGGAGGCTGACCTAGGGTTTACCTCTAGCCGAGTTGGAGGCTGACCTATGGTTTACCTCTAGCTGGGCCATGTCTTGGCCACAAGGGCTGAGGCGATGTCCCAGTCGTCGGACTTTGCACCGGACAGGTAGTGGCACCTGCGATCCTGCGGGTCAAACGGGTACAGTTTTAATTGCTTTCTATGTCAGAACACTGGTTTTTGTTCCTGTTGGGTCCGGTTGAGGCATCTGCCATCCTGGACCAGAATGGATTCAGAACTATGTTTTTGATGTCAAAAGGCAGGATATACCGGTAACAAAAAGAGGTCTGTACATCACGATACAGGATTTCATTGTCGGCAGATATTGGGGCCTGTATCCTGGAAAGGAATGAATAAAAAAATACACTTTTGTATTTATGGCTAAGGCAGCATTTCGATCCAGGCAGGTAGTGGTTAATCTGCAAATGAAATAGATAACAAGCAGGTCTGCCTTGCTTAACAAATAAATAAATCAAGAAAGG
This sequence comes from Limnomonas spitsbergensis, assembly GCA_037349105.1. Classification (NCBI taxonomy): domain Eukaryota; kingdom Viridiplantae; phylum Chlorophyta; class Chlorophyceae; order Chlamydomonadales; genus Limnomonas; species Limnomonas spitsbergensis. Next base: position 3,038,086 of record JAYJMM010000101.1, on the reverse strand, counting down.
GCTGTTCCCCCGGCAGGTTGGAATATCTGCCATTCTGCACAAGTGCAAAGGGAATGGACACAGTTTAATAATTCAGACTCTCAATTCGCCTTAAGAAAGAAGCTCCCGACAACTACTGCAGTCCAGGTCCAATCCATGAAGCTGAGATTTGATTTGAAAATAAGTCTTAAGGCTGGAGTACGTCAACAGGCGGAAGAGCTCCATCTTATTGCAGGTTCAGCTTGACGAAATGGAAGGGCTTCACGCATGGTCTCAATTCAGCATGCCCTGAGGAACCTGACCATAGTAGTGTGGATCACCAAGGTATGTCCAGCAAGGCCTTGAGGGAACAGACAATGGTGGGGATGCAGCCAATAGAATTCACATCTTCATGAAAGCACCAGAATATATGAATGATTCTACCCTGATGTACCCCCTGGGTACTGGGTAACGACCCCCCCCCCCCCCCCCTACCTTGAGGGACCAAGCCTTGTTGTGTATGTTGAAGTCAAACTAGGCAGACAGCAGGATAGCCGTAGATTCTGGAGACCATCAGGATGCCTGCCTCAGGGAGGGACGCGGGAGATGAGGATAGAAGTTGGGAAGAGGATGAAATAAATAAAGGATAAGAATAAACATCACACCTATTTACATCATGCCATCTGCACCAGACATGCACTGTACCCTCCATCAGATATACACACAATACACAGCATATGCATGCCACCCCACCCACCAACACAGCTGCCCCCCCCCTACACACACACACACCTGCACTCCACCCCCCCACACACACTTGCGCTCCACCCCAACACACACAACTGCGCTCCACCCCCCCACATCATGCGACATGCATGCCATAAATGGTGTGCTTGGAGTTGCATGGCATGCATGAATCCAACCAGATGCACCATGCGACTTGCATGGCCCGCTGATGTCTAATGGACTCTTGGACTCATGCATGCTAAGCATGGCGGGTGTTGCATGACTTGCCTGGCTCCGAAGGCACAGACACAGACATTTGCAATACTTGCCTGGTTCCGACCGGATGCACTATGCAAGTATGCAACCTGCATAGCCTGCTCTTGTTTCATGGTCTGTCTACTTGTCTCATTGTCTGTCTGCTCAATTCTTTCCGATGAGGGCAGTGCCTCGTACAGGAATGTATTACTTTCAGGGGCATTTGGCGTACACGTGGATTCAAGGCTCCGTATTTAATATCCACGGTGCAACCGTTTTTAGCCCTGGTATGAACTAACGCGCCCCACGAGATCCACACCTGATCCACACTATGGCCGCTGATGTTTCCCGCCGTTCGGTGAACGGAAGATGCGAACGCGCCTCTGGGGTGCACTCTCTAAATTCCCGCTTATAGTTACCAATCAATCTACATATAATTCTCTACATTGTGGACTGGTTTCGTCCCAAGCCACACAGTCGATAATTTCTGGAACACATTGGTGGCCTGCGTATTGGCCGTTCAAGTCCTCGCTCTTTCAAGTTCTCCGTATTGGCCGTTCAATACAGGTTGCGTCAGAACCCCAGTCTCACCCGCTCGTTCGGTGGCCCAAGCTTTCTCCAAAACGAGTGCGGCATAGAGCAGATCCACTCATCATCCACTTCAACACAAGTGCCCAACATTGCCCCTGGTGAGCGGAACAAGGACCATGCATGAGTGGAACAACTGCGAGAATGGCATGTGGATATGTCAAAGACTGAGGAGTCTACCACTACTCTGGCTTTCGGTTGTGTTGTGACCCCATATTTGCTACTTTCAATTTCCACACTCCCTCATTCCTTATCTGCATTCCAGATCGCACAGCCCGGCCCTTTCCTGAAAGGCTTTTGAGTAGATGCATCTGGGCATATACATTGCAATACTGACTCCAACCCATGGCATGTGGCGTTTTGCATGCATGTAGGACGGCCATTCGAAAAGCATTATTGGTTTATATTTATCAGGAGAGGTGTGTTGCAGATTGGCTCGCATGAATTCCACCTCACTCGCCTGTTGAGCAGGAGACACAAGCCCAACTGATTGAAAAAAGTGGAATTGCGCACCACCCTATGACGTCATCCGCATCCACCGAGGCTATCAGAACAGATGCATCTGCATCTCCTTCCCCTAGCGAGGACCCAGCCATCTTCACCAGCCTCCAAGACCTCAACACGGACATCCTTGGCATAATCCTCAGTAATGCAGATGCATGGCTATACAACACTCAAGGCCTCCTTGGACCTGGCGCCCGTCGGGTGCAGTATGGAGCGTGGCGGGTGTGCAGGCGTTGGCGCGATTGCCTCAGGGCCTGCCCCATTAACCTGGCTTGTGCCATGATGGCAGTACACGGTCCTGACCAGGCCCTCATGAGAGCTGTTGGCTGCAACAGTCAGGACTTCAATGACGGCCTGGAGTTGGTGAGGCTCATGCTCAATCTTGGTGCAAAGGCAGACTGCACCAGTGGGCATGCGTTGGTGTTGGCAGCCCAGCGTGGCCACTATGCGGTAGTGCAGCTGTTGTTGGGGTGGAGGGAGCATGCCCCACGTGCTGACTGCCAGGATGGGGAGGCACTGGTGAGGGCAGCCGAGAGGGGCCACGAGGCGGTGGTGCAGCTGTTGTTGGGGTGGAGGGAGCATGCCCCCCATGCTGACTGGCGGGATGGAGAGGCACTGGTGAGGGCAGCCAGGAATGGCCACGGGGAGGTGGTGCGGCTGTTGTTGGGGTGGGGGGAGCATGCACCTCGTGCTGACTGGCGGGATGGAGAGGCACTTGTGAGGGCAGCCCAGAATGGCCAGGAGGAGGTGGTGCGGCTGCTGCTGGATTGCAGTGAGAATGCCCCCCGTGCTGACTGTCAAGAGGGACGGGCACTGTCCTTGGCTAGGAGAGGGGGTCACACAGCTGTCCTACATATTTTGCAGGAATGCTGCGGCATGGTGCTGCTTGTATAAGAGGCATCATGTCACTGTGGAAGTGAGATTGATTGTCGGTCTTAACTATGCAAGGGTCAGATATACACCCACGACTCTCCTAGCGTTCCTCGTGTGTTTAAACATTGCATGTTGTCTTGAACTTTATGATCTGCCTCTCCTATCTTATCTGGGCTGTCCATGAATATATTTGTGAAGGTGATTGAGAGGTATTTCCCTGTAAGCAATATCATCAACATGTTTTTGAATTTTTCTTAGTTATGATCCAGAGGTTGTATAGTATTTTCCCCTGGCGCTAAAGAGGCGTACTACGCATGTAAACGGATTTAGGGACTAACGGAAACGGGAAAAACTCCCCGGTACATGTTTACACTTATTCTCAATTTGTTGATCCTCATGCATGTCCGTCATGGTCAGATATTCTGCCTTTGCACATTTCAACACATCCCTGCGTGTAGGATCACCTCACATTCAGAGAACGGGTATGGACAGGCCTACAAGACGGTGCCACAGACATCCACGCTTTGTACCTGGGCAGGCCAGGGTGGGATGCTCTGACTTTTGTGAAGGGTGTGCTAGTTTATCGTTGAGGCTATGTCGTTCATAGTCCTTTGTTTCCCTTTTCCTGACCAACTGTCTAGTACGTTTATTTGGTTTTCTCTTTGTTGAGGGCTAGGATCTGAACGGGCTGAGGATTCTACAGACTTCATTTAAGTGGGCATGGTCTGTTCCTTTTCTTTATTCCGTATGTCCCTTCTTTTTCTCTAGCCTTACGTTAATGTTCTCCCTCCTGACCAGAAAATCGGGCGGCCACACGGCCGAGATCTGTTCCTTTTGAGCATGGCCCAGAGGTATCATGTTCTTGACAAGTGAACATTTTAATGCCGTTCAATCCATTTCCCGGATCAATAGTGCGGTGGCTTAGAAACGGATTTAGGCTGTGTTGACTGCGGGTGTGGTCAAGATGTCAGTGATAATATCCATCTGGGCCATGCTGAAAAGGTGGTCAGGATGTACAAATGTAGGAAGATGGTTGTGTGTCCTCATTCAAATCATTAGGCCAGCATGGTCGTGCCACGACACCACACCTGACCTCATGAATATAAAATCCAGTAAGCTAAGGCCACCTGAAAGAAGGCTAGTGGAGCATTAATAGCCAGCGAATCACAAGCGAGGGGTAGAGCAAGCAAGTCATCACGATTGAAGGACCGGCCTGGCTGCATCATGTAGCTCGGACAGCAAGCCGCACTGCTCCATCCCCCAGCATGCCTTGATGTAGCTGAATTGTAGCTGAAGCACCCTCTACTAAACCCTGCATGCCCAGCACTAGCCCCAATCCACATTTCCAGCCTTACAATTCAAGAATCGGAGGATGCTGAAATGCATCCTTGCTTAAATAGATCCTTGCTGGTCAGCCATGAAATTATCCACTTATAACAGTAAGCCTACTTGCCGTACTCAAGAGGGACCCACATTGATTGCCCCCGCAGCCATATACACAAAGTTGAAGGATGAATACCGCTAGAGCCAAGACCGGCTGATTCCCGGTAGCTGAGGACGTTGTCACTTATTGCCAGCAGGCCGGCTGTAGCTAAGACCATCCGTCATTGGTTGCCGACAGCCATGCAGGGACAGCTGACGCAATCCCTGGAAGTTAACAAGAAGCTGCTCCCATGAGGCGACCAGCTCACACCACATGCCTGCAACATGATTAAGAGGAACGATCATGACCAAGGGTTGAGTCTATGGAAAGTAATCAGAGGTGTTGCTGCCATGTCGAAACGAGCTCACACCGCGTGCCTACCGCAGGATTGAGGGTAAAGATCAAGGCTCAGGGTTCAGTCTAAGGAAAGTAATCAAGGATGGTGTTGCCAGGCGGGAGCCAGTGCCTGAGACCGTTTGAAGGGTTGAGAAAACAAATAGTAATCAGAGGTGCTGCTGCTATGTGGCGAGCAGTTCACATCGCGCACCTGCAGCAGGATATCGGGCTGAAGAGAGAATGTAATCAGAAGCGGCTGATGATGGTTGAGTTAACACTGTACCAGCACATGCCCATGACACTCCAGTCCTGCGGACAAGAGAGGCATCCCACACCGACATTCGGCACCAGCATCCTAAACCTGAGCGGGATGTGCACCACGGATGCCCCCACCGACACCCACATGTAGTGCCGGGAGGTGGAGGTCGCCGTGGCCAGGAGGCTGTCCTGCATGTGCAAGGACTCAGGAGCAGAGCCAGTCAGCAACATTGCAGATTTAATTGTTCAAGATTCATGCGACAGCGCTAAATACTCAGTCTGGAAATATAATATATATGTAGCGGGTGGTCACAGTGGCCAGGAGGCTGCCCTAGCCTGATAGCAATCAGTGACTATATAAGTGACGATATAATTGACATTTCACAATAAGCTTGATAATTGCACGGTGGGCAGGAGGTTGCGCGGCGTCTCTTGTCACACAGGTGATGTGCTGTACAGCATCTCAACTTACCCCCCCCACTAAACCCACCTGTCCCCCCTAAACCCACCTGCCCCCCCCTAAACCCACCTGTCCCCCCTAAACCCATCTGCCTTGCCCTAAACCCACCTGCCCCCCCCTAAACCCACCTGACCCCCCTAAACCCACCTGCCTTGCCCCTTACCCACCTGTCCCCCTTAAACCCACGTTCCTTGCCCTAAACCCACATGCCCCCCCGAAACCCACCTGTTCCCCCTAAACCCTCATGCCTTGCCCTAAACCCACCTGTCCCCCCTTAACCCACATGCCCCCCCTAAACCCACCTGCCCCCCCTAAACCCACCTGTCCCCCCTTAACCCACCTGCCTTGCCCTAAACCCACATGTCCACCCTAAACCCACATGTCCCCCTAAACCCACCTGCCTTCCCCTAAACCCACCTGCCTTTCCCTAAACCCACATGCCCCCCTTAACCCACCTGTCCCCCCTTAACCCACCTGCTTTGCCCTAAACCCACATGCCCCCCCTAAACCCACCTGACCCCCCCTAAACCCACCTGCCCCCCCTAAACCCACCTGCCTTCCCCTAAACCCACATGCCCCCCCTAAACCCACCTGTCACCCCTAAACCTACCAGCCTTGCCCTAAACCCACCTGTCCCCCCTAAACCCACCTGCCCCCCTAAGCCACTTGCCCCGCCTAAACCCACCTGCCCCCCCCAAACCCACCTGTCCCCCCTAAACCCACCTGCCCCTCCTAAACCCACCTGCCCCCCCTAAACCCACCTGCCTTGCCCTAAACCCACCTGCCCCCCTAAACCCACCTGTCCCCCCTAAACCCACCTGCCCCCCCTAAACCCACCTTCCCCCCATAAACCCACCTGTCCCCCCTAAACCCACCTGCCTTGCCCTAAACCCACCTGCCTTGCCCTAAACCCACCTGCCTTGCCCTAAACCCACCTGCCTTGCCCTAAACCCACCTGCCCCCCCTAAACCCACCTACCCCCCCCTAAACCCACCTGCCCCCCCTAAACCCACATGCCTTGCCCTAAACCCACCTGTCCCTCCTAAACCCACCTGCCCCCCCCCTAAACCTACCTGCCCCCCCTAAACCCACCTGCCCCCCCCTACACCCACCTGTCCCCCCTAAACCCACCTGCCCCCCCTAAACCCACATGCCTTGCCCTAAACCCACCTGCCTCCCTAAACCCAACTGCCCCCCCTAAACCCACCTGTCCCCCCTTAACTCACCTGCCTTGCCCCTAACCCATCTGTCCCCCTAAACCCACCTGCCCTCCGTACCACCTGCCTTGCCCCTTAACCCACCTGTCCCCCCCAAACCCACCTGCCTTGCCCCAAACCCACCTGTCCACCCTAAACCCACCTGCCTTGCCCCTAACCCACCTGTCCACCCTAAACCCACCTGCCTTGCCCCTAACCCACCTGTCCCCCCTAAACCCACCTTCCCCCCCCCCCCTAAACCCACCTGCATTGCCCTAAACCCACCTGCCTTGCCCTAAACCCACCTGTCCCCCCTAAACCCACCTGTCCCCTCTAAACCCACCTGCCTTGCCCCTAACCCACCAGCCCCCCCTAAACCCACCTGCCTTGCCCTAAACCCACCTGCCTTGCCCTAAACCCACCTGCTTTGCCCTAGACCCACCTGTCCCCCCTAAACCAACCTGCCCCCCCTGAACCCACATGTTCCCCCTAAACCCACCTGCCCCCCCTAAACCCACCTGCCTCATACTAAACCCACCTGTCCCCCCTAAACCCACCTGTCCCCCCCAAACCCACCTGCCTTGCCCTTAACCAACCTACCCCCCTAAACCCACCTGCCTTGCCCCTAACCCACCTGTCCCCCTTAAACCCACCTGCCCCCCCCCCCCCCCCTAAACCCACATGTCCCCACTAAATCCACCTGCCCCCCTAAGCCACCTCCCCCCCCCCCCCCCCCCCCTAAATCCAAGTGCCCCCCCTAAACCCACCTTCCCCCCCTAAACCAACCTGCCCCCCCCTAAACCCACCTGTCCCCCCTAAACCAACCTGCCCCCCCTAAACCCACCTGCCTTGCCCCAAACCCACCTGTCCCCCCTAAACCCACCTGCCTTGCCCTACACCCACCTGCCCCCCCTAAACCAACAGTTCACCCTTCAATTCACCTGCCTTACCCTAAACCCACATGCCCCCCCCTAAAGCCATCTGCCCCCCCTTAGCCCACCTGCCTTGCCCCAAACCCACCTGTCCCATCTAAACCAACCTGCCCCCCCTAAACCCACCTGCCCCCCCTAAACCCACCTGCCTTTCCCCAAACCCACCTGTCCCCCCTAAACCCACCTGTCCCCCCTAAACCCACCTGCCCCCCTAAACCCACCTGTCCCCCCTAAACCCACCTGTCCCCCCTAAACCCACCTGTCCCCCCTAAACCCACCTGTCCCCCCTAAACCCACCTGTCCCCCCTAAACCCACCTGTCCCCCCTTAACCCACCTGTCCCCCCTAAACCCACCTGTCCCCCCTAAACCCACCTGCCCCCCCTAAACCCACCTGCCCCCCCTAAACCCACCTGTCCCCCCTAAACCCACCTGCCTTGCCCTAAACCCACCTGCCCCCCCTAAACCCACCTGTCCCCCCTAAACCCACCTGCCTTGCCCTAAACCCACCTGTCCCCCCTAAACCCACCTGCCTTGCCCTAGCCCCACCTGTCCCCCCTAAACCCACCTGTCCCCCCTAAACCCACCTGCCTTGCCCTAAACCCACCTGTCCCCCCTAAACCCACCTGCCTTGCCCTAAACCCACCTGTCCCCCCTAAACCCACCTGTCCCCCCTAAACCCACCTGTCCCCCCTAAACCCACCTGTCCCCCCTTAACCCACCTGTCCCCCCTAAACCCACCTGTCCCCCCTAAACCCACCTGTCCCCCCTAAACCCACCTGTCCCCCCTAAACCCACCTGCCTTGCCCTAAACCCACCTGTCCCCCCTAAACCCACCTGTCCCCCCTAAACCCACCTGTCCCCCCTTAACCCACCTGTCCCCCCTAAACCCATCTGGCCCCCCCCAAACCCACCTGTCCCCCCTTAACCCACCTGTCCCCCCTTAACCCACCTGTCCCCCCTAAACCCACCTGTCCCCCCTAAACCCACCTGTCCCCCCTAAACCCACCTGTCCCCCCTAAACCCACCTGTCCCCCCTAAACCCACCTGTCCCCCCTTAACCCACCTGTCCCCCCTAAACCCACCTGTCCCCCCTTAACCCACCTGTCCCCCCTTAACCCACCTGTCCCCCCTAAACCCACCTGTCCCCCCTAAACCCACCTGTCCCCCCTAAACCCACCTGCCCCCCCTAAACCCACCTGTCCCCCCTAAACCCACCTGTCCCCCCTAAACCCACCTGTCCCCCCTAAACCCATCTGGCCCCCCCCAAACCCACCTGTCCCCCCTTAACCCACCTGTCCCCCCTAAACCCATCTGGCCCCCCCCAAACCCACCTGTCCCCCCTTAACCCACCTGTCCCCCCTAAACCCACCTGTCCCCCCTAAACCCACCTGCCCCCCTAAACCCACCTGCCCCCCTAAACCCACCTGTCCCCCCTAAACCCACCTGTCCCCCCTTAACCCACCTGTCCCCCCTAAACCCACCTGTCCCCCCTAAACCCACCTGTCCCCCCTAAACCCACCTGTCCCCCCTTAACCCACCTGTCCCCCCTAAACCCACCTGTCCCCCCTATACCCACCTGTCCCCCCTAAACCCATCTGGCCCCCCCCAAACCCACCTGTCCCCCCTTAACCCACCTGTCCCCCCTTAACCCACCTGTCCCCCCTAAACCCACCTGTCCCCCCTAAACCCACCTGTCCCCCCTAAACCCACCTGTCCCCCCTTAACCCACCTGTCCCCCCTAAACCCACCTGTCCCCCCTAAACCCACCTGTCCCCCCTAAACCCATCTGGCCCCCCCCAAACCCACCTGTCCCCCCTTAACCCACCTGTCCCCCCTAAACCCATCTGGCCCCCCCCAAACCCACCTGTCCCCCCTAAACCCACCTGTCCCCCCTAAACCCACCTGTCCCCCCTAAACCCACCTGTCCCCCCTAAACCCACCTGTCCCCCCTAAACCCACCTGTCCCCCCTAAACCCACCTGTCCCCCCTAAACCCACCTGTCCCCCCTAAACCCACCTGTCCCCCCTAAACCCACCTGTCCCCCCTAAACCCACCTGTCCCCCCTAAACCCACCTGTCCCCCCTTAACCCACCTGTCCCCCCTAAACCCACCTGTCCCCCCCTAAACCCACCTGTCCCCCCTAAACCCACCTGTCCCCCCTTAACCCACCTGTCCCCCCTAAACCCACCTGTCCCCCCTTAACCCACCTGTCCCCCCTAAACCCATCTGGCCCCCCCCAAACCCACCTGTCCCCCCTTAACCCACCTGTCCCCCCTAAACCCACCTGTCCCCCCTTAACCCACCTGCCTTGCCCTAAACCCATCTGTCCCCCCTAAACCCACCTGTCCCCCCTAAACCCACCTGTCCCCCCTTAACCCACCTGTCCCCCCTAAACCCACCTGTCCCCCCTAAACCCACCTGTCCCCCCTAAACCCACCTGTCCCCCCTAAACCCACCTGTCCCCCCTAAACCCACCTGTCCCCCCTAAACCCACCTGCCCCCCCTAAACCCACCTGTCCCCCCTAAACCCACCTGTCCCCCCCTAAACCCACCTGTCCCCCCCTAAACCCACCTGTCCCCCCCTAAACCCACCTGTCCCCCCCTAAACCCACCTGTCCCCCCTAAACCCACCTGCCCCCCCCAAACCCACCTGTCCCCCCTTAACCCACCTGTCCCCCCTAAACCCATCTGGCCCCCCTAAACCCACCTGTCCCCCCCTAAACCCACCTGTCCCCCCTAAACCCACCTGTCCCCCCCAAACCCACCTGTCCCCCCTAAACCCACCTGTCCCCCCTAAACCCAACTGTCCCCCCTTAACCCACCTGTCCCCCCTAAACCCACCTGTCCCCCCTAAACCCACCTGTCCCCCCTAAACCCACCTGTCCCCCCTAAACCCACCTGTCCCCCCTTAACCCACCTGTCCCCCCTAAACCCACCTGTCCCCCCTAAACCCACCTGCCTTGCCCTAAACCCACCTGTCCCCCCTTAACCCACCTGTCCCCCCTAAACCCACCTGTCCCCCCTAAACCCACCTGCCCCCCTAAACCCACCTGTCCCCCCTAAACCCACCTGTCCCCCCTAAACCCACCTGTCCCCCCTAAACCCACCTGTCCCCCCTAAACCCACCTGTCCCCCCTAAACCCACCTGCCCCCCTTAACCCATCTGTCCCCCCTAAACCCACCTGTCCCCCCTAAACCCACCTGTCCCCCCTAAACCCACCTGTCCCCCCTAAACCCACCTGTCCCCCCTAAACCCACCTGCCTTGCCCTAAACCCACCTGTCCCCCCTAAACCCACCTGTCCCCCCTAAACCCACCTGTCCCCCCTAAACCCACCTGTCCCCCCCTAAACCCACCTGTCCCCCCTAAACCCACCTGTCCCCCCCAAACCCACCTGTCCCCCCCTTAACCCACCTGTCCCCCCTAAACCCATCTGGCCCCCCTAAACCCACCTGTCCCCCCTTAACCCACCTGTCCCCCCTAAACCCACCTGTCCCCCCTAAACCCACCTGCCCCCCTAAACCCACCTGTCCCCCCTAAACCCACCTGTCCCCCCTAAACCCACCTGTCCCCCCTAAACCCACCTGTCCCCCCTAAACCCACCTGTCCCCCCTAAACCCACCTGCCCCCCTTAACCCATCTGTCCCCCCTAAACCCACCTGTCCCCCCTAAACCCACCTGTCCCCCCTAAACCCACCTGTCCCCCCTAAACCCACCTGTCCCCCCTAAACCCACCTGCCTTGCCCTAAACCCACCTGTCCCCCCTAAACCCACCTGTCCCCCCCTTAACCCACCTGTCCCCCCTAAACCCATCTGGCCCCCCTAAACCCACCTGTCCCCCCCTAAACCCACCTGTCCCCCCCAAACCCACCTGTCCCCCCTAAACCCACCTGTCCCCCCTAAACCCACCTGTCCCCCCTTAACCCACCTGTCCCCCCTAAACCCACCTGCCCCCCCTAAACCCACCTGTCCCCCCTAAACCCACCTGTCCCCCCTAAACCCACCTGTCCCCCCTAAACCCACCTGTCCCCCCTAAACCCACCTGCCTTGCCCTAAACCCACCTGTCCCCCCTTAACCCACCTGTCCCCCCTAAACCCACCTGTCCCCCCTAAACCCACCTGCCCCCCTAAACCCACCTGTCCCCTCTAAACCCACCTGTCCCCCCTAAACCCACCTGCCCCCCTAAACCCACCTGTCCCCCCTAAACCCACCTGTCCCCCCTAAACCCACCTGTCCCCCCTAAACCCACCTGTCCCCCCTAAACCCACCTGCCCCCCTTAACCCATCTGTCCCCCCTAAACCCACCTGTCCCCCCTAAACCCACCTGTCCCCCCTAAACCCACCTGTCCCCCCTAAACCCACCTGCCTTGCCCTAAACCCACCTGTCCCCCCTAAACCCACCTGCCTTGCCCTAAACCCATCTGTCCCCCCTAAACCCACCTGTCCCCCCTAAACCCACCTGTCCCCCCTAAACCCACCTGTCCCCCCTAAACCCACCTGTCCCCCCTAAACCCACCTGCCTTGCCCTAAACCCACCTGTCCCCCCTAAACCCACCTGTCCCCCCTAAACCCACCTGTCCCCCCTAAACCCACCTGTCCCCCCTAAACCCACCTGTCCCCCCTAAACCCACCTGCCCCCTTAAACCCACCTGCCCCCCCTAAACCCACCTGTCTCCCCTAAACCCACCTGCCCCCCCTAAACCCACCTGTCCCCCCTAAACCCACCTGTCCCCCCAAAACCCACCTGTCCCCCTAAACCCACCTGTCCCCCCTAAACCCACCTGCCCCCCCTAAACCCACCTGCCTTGCCCCTTACCCACCTGTCCCCCCTAACCCACCTGCCTTGCCCCAAACCCACCTGTCCCCCCTGAACCCACCTGTCCCCCCTAAACCCACCTGTCCTCCCTAAACCCACCTGCCCCCCCTAAACCCACCTGCCTTGCCCTTAACCCACATGTTCTCCCTTCACCCACCTGTCCCCCTAAGCCACCTGCCCCCCCTAAACCCACCTGCCCCCCCTAAACTCACCTGCCCCCCTAAACCCACCTGCCTTGCCCTAAACCCACCTGCCTAGCTCTAAACCCACCTGCATTGCCCTAAACCCACCTGCTTCGCCCTAGACCCACCTGCCTTGCCCTAAACCCACCTGCCTTGCCCTAAACCCACCTGCCCCCCCTAAACCCACCTGCCTTGCCCTAAACCCACCTGTCCCCCCTAAACCCACCTGCCTTGCCCTAAACCCACCTGCCCCCCCTAAACCCACCTGCCTTGCCCTAGACCCACCTGCCTTGCCCTTAACCCACCTGCCTTGCCCTAAACCCACCTGTCTCCCCTAAACCCACCTGCCCCCCCTAAACCCACCTGCCTTGCCCTAAACCCACTTGCCCCCCCTAAACCCACCTCCCCCCCTAAACCCACCTGCCCCCCTGAACCCACCTGCCCCCCTAAACCCACCTGCATCCCTAAACCCACCTGCCCCCCTAAACCCACCTGCCCTCCCTTAACCCACCTGCCCCCCTAAACCCACCTGTCCCCCCTAAACCCACCTGCCCCCACTAAACCCACCTGCCCCCACTAAACCCACCTGTCCCCCCTAAACCCACCTGCCCCCCTAAACCCACCTGTCCCCCCTAAACCCACCTGTCCCACCTAAACCCACCTGCCCCCCTAAACCCACCTGCCCCCCCTTAACCCACCTGCCCCCCTAAACCCACCTGCCCCCCTAAACCCACCTGCCCCCCTAAACCCACCTGCCCCCCTAAACCCACCTGTCCCCCCTAAACCCACCTGCCCCCACTAAACCCACCTGTCCCCCCTAAACCCACCTGCCCCCCCTAATCCCACCTTTCCCCCCTAAACCCACCTGTCCCCCCTTAACCCACCTGTCCCCCCTAAACCCACCTGTCCCCCCTAAACCCTCCTGTCCCCCCTTAACCCACCTGTCCCCCCTAAACCCACCTGTCCCCCCTAAACCCACCTGTCCCCCCTAAACCCACCTGTCCCCCCTTAACCCACCTGCCCCCATAAACCCACCTGCCCCCCCTAAACCCACCTGTCCCCCCTAAACCAACCTGCCCCCCCTAAACCCACCTGCCCCCCCTATACCCACCTGCCCCTCCTAAAACCACATTGCCCCCCCCCCCCCCCCCTAAACCCACCTGCCCCCCCTAAAACCACATTCCCCCCCCCCCCCCCCCTAAACCCACCTGTCCCCCCTAAACCCACCTGTCCCCCCTTAACCCACCTGTCCCCCCTAAATCCACCTGTCCCCCCTAAACCCACCTGTCCCCCCAAAACCCACCTGTCCCCCCTTAACCCACCTGCCCCCATAAACCCACCAGACCCCCCTAAACCCACCTGTCCCCCCTAAACCAACCTGCCCCCCCTAAACCCACCTGCCCCCCCTATACCCACCTGCCCCTCCTAAAACCACATTGCCCCCCCCCCCCCCCCCCCCTAAACCCACCTGCCCCCCCTAAAACCACATTCCCCCCCCCCCCCCCCCCCCCCCCCCTAAACCCACCTGTCCCCCCTAAACCCACCTGCCCCCCCAAAACCCACCTGCCCCCCCCTAAACCCACCTGTCCCCCCTAAACCCACCTGCCCCCCCTAAACCCACCTGCCTTTCCCCAAACCCACCTGTCCCCCCTAAACCGACCTGCATCCCTAAACCCACCTGCCTTGCCCCTAACCCACCTGTCCCCCCTAAACCCACCTGTCCCCCCTAAACCCACCTGCCTTGCCCTAAACCCACCTGTCCCCCCTAAACCCACCTGTCCCCCCTAAACCCAAGTGCCCCCCCTAAACCCACCTGCCCCCCCTAAACCCACCTGTCCCCCTAAACCCAAGTGCCCTCCCTAAACCCACCTGCCCCCCCTAAACCCACCTGCCCCCCCTAAACCCACCTGCCTTGCCCCAAACCCACCTGTCCCCCCTAAACCCACCTGTCCCCCCTAAACCCACATGCCTTGCCCTACACCCACCTGCCCCCCCTAAACCAACATGTCACCCTTCAATCCACCTGCCTTACCCTAAACCCACATGTCCCCCCCAAACCCACCTGCCCCCCCTTAACCCACCTGCCTTGCCCTAATCCCACCTGTCCCCCCTAAACCCACCTGCCTTGACCTAAACCCACCTGCCTTGCCCCTTACCCACCTGTCCCCCCTAAACCCACCTGCATTGCCCCAAACCCACCTGTCCCCCCTAAACCCACCTGTCCCCCCCAAACCCACCTGTCCCCCGTAAACCCACCTGCCTTGCTCTACACCCACCTGCCCCACCTAAACCAACATGTCACCCTTCAATCCACCTGCCTTACCCTAAACCCACATGTACCCCCTTAAGCCCACCTGTCCCCCCTAAACCCACCTGCCTTGCCCTAAACCCACCTGCCCCCCCTAAACCCACCTGCCTTGCCCTAGACCCACCTGCCTTGCCCTTAACCCACCTGTCCCCCCTAAACCCACCTGCCCCCCCTAAACCCACCTGCCTTGCCCTAAACCCACTTGCCCCCCCTAAACCCACCTCCCCCCCTAAACCCACCTGCCCCCCTGAACCCACCTGCCCCCCCTAAACCCACCTGCATCCCTAAACCCACCTGCCCCCCTAAACCCACCTGCCCTCCCTTAACCCACCTGCCCCCCTAAACCCACTTGTCCCCCCTAAACCGACCTGCATCCCTAAACCCACCTGCCCCCCTAAACCCACCTGCCCTCCCTTAACCCACCTGCCCCCCTAAACCCACTGGTCCCCCCTAAACCCACCTGTCCCCCCTAAACCCACCTGCCCCCCCTAAACCCACCTGTCCCCCCTAAACCCACCTGCCCCCCCTAATCCCACCTGTCCCCACTAAACCCACCTGCCCCCACTAAACCCACCTGTCCCCCCTAAACCCACCTGCCCCCCTGAACCCACCTGCCCCCCCTAAACCCACCTGCATCCCTAAACCCACCTGCCCCCCTAAACCCACCTGCCCTCCCTTAACCCACCTGCCCCCCCTAATCCCACCTGTCCCCCCTAAACCCACCTGCATCCCTAAACCCACCTGCCCCCCTAAACCCACCTGCCCTCCCTTAACCCACCTGCCCCCCTAAACCCACTTGTCCCCCCTAAACCCACCTGTCCCCCCTAAACCCACCTGCCCCCCCTAATCCCACCTGTCCCCCCTAAACCCACCTGCCCCCCCTAATCCCACCTGTCCCCACTAAACCCACCTGCCCCCACTAAACCCACCTGTCCCCCCTAAACCCACCTGCCCCCCCTAATCCCACCTGCCCCCCCTAAACCCACCTGTCCCACCTAAACCCACCTGCCCCCCTAAACCCACCTGCCCCCCCTAAACCCACCTGTCCCCCCTAAACCCACCTGTCCCCCCTAAACCCACCTGTCCCACCTAAACCCACCTGCCCCCCTTAACCCACCTGCCCCCCCTTAACCCACCTGCCCCCCCTAAAACCACCTGCCCCCCCTAAACCCACCTGTACCCCCTAAACCCACCTGCCCCCCTAAACCCACCTGCCTTGCCCCTTACCCACCTGTCCCCCCTAAACCCACCTGCCTTGCCCCTTACCCACTTGTCCCCCCTAAACCCACCTGCCTTGCCCTTAACCCACCTGTCCCCCCTAAACCCACCTGCCTTGCCCCAAACCCACCTGTCCCCCCTAAACCCACCTGCCTTGCCCTAAAACCACCTGCCCCCCCTAAACCCACCTGCCTTGCCCTACACCCACCTGCCCCCCCTAAACCAACATGTCACCCTTCAATCCACCTGCCCCCCCTAAACCCACATGTCCCCCCTAAACCCACCTGCCTTGCCCCTAACCCACCTGCCTTGCCCTAAGCCCACCTGTCCCCCCTAAATCCACCTGTCCCTCATAAATCCACCTGTCCCCCCTAAACCCACATGCCTTGCCCTAAACCCACTTACCTTGCCCTAAACCCACCTGCCCCCCCCCTAAACCCACATGTCCCCCCTTAACCCACCTGTCACCCTAAACCCACCTGCCTTGCCCTAAACCCACCTGCCCCCCCCCCCCCCCCCCCAAACCCACCTGTCCCCCCTAAACCCACCTGTCCCCCCTAACCCCCCCCCCTAAACCCACCTGCCTTGCCCTTAAGCCACCTGCGTAGCTCTAAACCCACCTGCATTGCCCTAAACCCACCTGCCCCCCTAAACCCACCTGCCCCCCCTAAACCCACCTGCCTTGCCATAAACCCACCTGCCCCCCTAAACCAACCTACCCATCATAAACAAACCTGCCCCCCTAAACCCACCTGCCCCCCCTATACCCACCTGCCTTGCCCTAAACCCACCTGCCCCCTAAACCAACCTGCCCTTCATAAACAAACCTGCCCCCCTAAACCCACCTGCCTCCCTATACCCACCTGCCTTGCCCTAAACCCACCTGCCCCCCCTAAACCCACCTGCCTTGCCCTAAACCCACCTGCCTTGCCCTAAACCCACCTGCCCCCCCTAAACCCACCTGCTCCCCTAAGCCACCTGTCCCCCCCCTAAACCCACCTGTCCCCCCTAAACCCACCTGCCCCCCCTAAACCCACCTGTCCCCCCTAAACCCACCTGCCCCCCCTAATCCCACCTGTCCCCACTAAACCCACCTGCCCCCACTAAACCCACCTGTCCCCCCTAAACCCACCTGCCCCCCTGAACCCACCTGCCCCCCCTAAACCCACCTGCATCCCTAAACCCACCTACCCCCCTAAACCCACCTGCCCTCCCTTAACCCACCTGCCCCCCCTAATCCCACCTGTCCCCCCTAAACCCACCTGCATCCCTAAACCCACCTGCCCCCCTAAACCCACCTGCCCTCCCTTAACCCACCTGCCCCCCTAAACCCACTTGTCCCCCCTAAACCCACCTGTCCCCCCTAAACCCACTTGCCCCCCCTAATCCCACCTGTCCCCCCTAAACCCACCTGCCCCCCCTAATCCCACCTGTCCCCACTAAACCCAACTGCCCCCACTAAACCCACCTGTCCCCCCTAAACCCACATGCCCCCCCTAATCCCACCTGCCCCCCCTAAACCCACCTGTCCCACCTAAACCCACCTGCCCCCCTAAACCCACCTGCCCCCCCTAAACCCACCTGTCCCCCCTAAACCCACCTGTCCCCCCTAAACCCACCTGTCCCACCTAAACCCACCTGCCCCCCTAAACCCACCTGCCCCCCCTTAACCCACCTGCCCCCCCTAAAACCACCTGCCCCCCCTAAACCCACCTGTACCCCCTAAACCCACCTGCCCCCCTAAACCCACATGTCCCCCCTAAACCCACCTGTCCCCCCTTAACCCACCTGCCCCCCTAAACCCACATGTCCCCCCAAAACCCACCTGTCCCCCTTAACCCACCTGCCCCCCCTAAACCCTCCTGCCCCCCTAATCCACCTGCCCCCCCTAAACCCACCTGTCCCCCCTAAACCCACCTGCCTTGCCCCAAACCCACCTGTCCCCCCTAAACCCACCTGCCTTGCCCTAAAACCACCTGCCCCCCCTAAACCCACCTGCCTTGCCCTACACCCACCTGCCCCCCCTAAACCAACATGTCACCCTTCAATCCACCTGCCTACTCTAAACCCACATGTCCCCCCTAAACCCACCTGCCCCCCCTTAACCCACCTGCCTTGCCCTAAGCCCACCTGTCCCCCCTAAATCCACCTGTCCCTCATAAATTCACCTGTCCCCCCTAAACCCACATGCCTTGCCCTAAACCCACTTACCTTGCCCTAAACCCACCTGCCCCTCCCCTAAACCCACATGTCCCCCCTTAACCCACCTGTCACCCTAAACCCACCTGCCTTGCCCTAAACCCACCTGCCCCCCCCCCCCCCCCCCCCCAAACCCACCTGTCCCCCCTAAACCCACCTGTCCCCCCTAATCCCCCCCCCTAAACCCACCTGCCTTGCCCTTAAGCCACCTGCGTAGCTCTAAACCCACCTGCATTGCCCTAAACCCACCTGCCCCCCTAAACCCACCTGCCCCCCCTAAACCCACCTGCCTTGCCATAAACCCACCTGCCCCCCTAAACCAACCTACCCATCATAAAAAAACCTGCCCCCCTAAACCCACCTGCCCCCCCTATACCCACCTGCCTTGCCCTAAACCCACCTGCCCCCTAAACCAACCTGCCCTTCATAAACAATCCTGCCCCCCTAAACCCACCTGCCTCCCTATACCCACCTGCCTTGCCCTAAACCCACCTGCCCCCCCTAAACCCACCTGCCTTGCCCTAAACCCACCTGCCTTGCCCTAAACCCACCTGCCCCCCCTAAACCCACCTGCTCCCCTAAGCCACCTGTCCCCCCTAAACCCACCTGCCCCCCCTAAACCCACCTGCTCCCCTAAGCCACCTGTCCCCCCTAAACCCACCTGTCCCCCCTTAACCCACCTGCCCCCCCTAAACCCACCTACTCCCCTAAGCCACCTGCCCCCCCTAAACCCACCTGCCCCCCCCTAAACCCACCTGTCCCCCCTAAACCCACCTGCCTTGCCCTAAACCCACCTGCCCCCCCCTAAACCCACATGTCCCCCCCTAAGCCACCTCCCCCCCCTAAACCCAAGTGCCCCCCCTAAACCCACCTGCCCCCCCTAAACCCACCTGCCTTGCCCTAAACCCACCTGCCCCCACCTAAACCCACATGTCCCCCCCTAAGCCACTTCCCCCCCCCTAAACCCAAGTGCCCCCCCTAAACCCACCTGCCCCCCCTAAACCCACGTGCCCCCCCCTAAACCCACCTGTCCCCCCTAAACCCACCTGCCCCCCCCAAACCCACCTGTCCCCCCTGAACCCACCTGCCCCCCTAAACCCACCTGTCCCCACTAAAACCACCTGCCCCCCCTAAACCCACCTGTCCCCCCTGAACCCACCTGCCTTGCCCTAAACCCACCTGCCCCCCCTAAACCCACCTGCCCCCCCTAAACCCACCTGTCCCCCCTACACCCACCTGTCCCCCCTAAACCCACCTGTCCCCCCTAAACCCACCTGTCCCCCCTAAACCCACCTGCCTTGCCCCTTACCCACCTGTCCCCCCTAAACCCACCCGCCTTGCCCCAAACCCACCTGTCCTCCCTAAACCCACCTGTCCCCCCTAAACCCACCTGTCCCCCCCTAAGCCACCTCCCCCCCCTAAACCCAAGTGCCCCCCCTAAACCCACCTGCCCCCCCTAAACCCACCTGTCCCCCCTAAACCCAAGTGCCCTCCCTAAACCCACCTGCCCCCCCTAAACCCACCTTCCCCCCCTAAACCCACCTGCCCCCCCTAAACCCACCTGCCTTGCCCCTTACTCACCTGTCCCCCCTAAACCCACCTGCCCCCCCTAAAACCACCTGCCCCCCCTAAACCCACATGTCCCCCCTAAACCCACCTGCCTTGCCCCAAACCCACCTGTCCCCCCTAAACCCACCTGTCCACCCTAAACCCACATGCCTTGCCCTACACCCACCTGCCCCCCCTAAACCAACAGGTCACCCTTCAATCCACCTGCCTTATCCTAAACCCACATGTCCCCCCCAAACCCACCTGCCCCCCCTTAACCCACCTGCCTTGCCCTTAAGCCAACCTGTCCCCCCTAAACCCACCTGCCTTGACCTAAACCCACCTGCCTTGCCCCTTACCCACCTGTCCCCCCTAAACACACCTGCATTGCCCCAAACCCACCTGTCCTCCCCAAACCCACCTGTCCCCTCTAAACCCACCTGCCTTGCTCTACACCCACCTGCCCCACCTAAACCAACATGTCCCTCCTAAACCCACCTGCCCCCCTAACCCACCTGCCCCCCCTAAACCCACCTGCCCCCCTAACCCACCTGTCCCCCCTAAACCCACCTGCCTTGCCCCTAAACCCACCTGCCTTGCCCCTAACCCACCTGCCTTGCCCCTAAGCCACCTGCCCCCCCTAAACCCACCTGCCCCCTTAAACCCACCTGCCCCCCCTAAACCCACCTGACCCCCCTAAACCAACCTGTCCCCCCTAAACCCACCCGCCCCCCCTAAACCCACCTGACCCCCCTAAACCCACCCGCCCCCCCTAAAGCAACCTGCCCCCCCCCTAAACCCACCCGGCCCCCCTTAACCAACCTGCCCCCCCCTAAACCAACCTGCCCCCCCCCCTAAACCCACCTGCCCCCTTAACCCATCTGCCCCCCCTAAACCCACCTGTCCCCCCTAAACCCACCTGCCCCCCCTAAACCCACCTGCCCCCCTAAACCCACCTGCCTTGCCCTAAACCCACCTGCCCCCCCTAAACCCACCTGCCCCCCTAACCCACATGTCCCCCCTAAACCCACCTGCCTTGCCCCTAACCCACATGTCCCCCCAAAACCCACCTGCCCCCCTAACCCACATGTCCCCCCTAAACCCACCTGCCTTGCCCCTAAACCACCTGCCCCCCCTAAACCCACCTGCCTTGCCCCTAACCCACCTGTCCCCCCTAAACCCACCTGCCTTGCCCTAACCCACCTGTCCCCCCTAAACCCACCTGTCCCCCCTAAACCCACCTGCCTTGCCCCTAAACCACCTGTCCCCCCTAAACCCACCTGTCCCCCCTAAACCCATCTGGCCCCCCCTAAACCCACCTGTCCCCCCTAAACCCACCTGCCCCCTAACCCACCTGCCCCCCCTAAACCCACCTGCACCTCGAACCCACCTGTCTCCCCTAAACCCACCTGCCTTGCCCCTAACCCACCTGTCCCCCCTAAACCCACCTGCCTTGCCCCTAACCCACCTGTCCCCCCTAAACCCACCTGCCTTGCCCCTAACCCACCTGTCCCCCCTAAACCCACCTGCCTTGCCCCTAACCCACCTGTCCCCCCTAAACCCACCGGCCTTGCCCCTAACCCACATGTCCCCCCTAAACCCACCTGCCTTGCCCCTAACCCACCTGTCCCCCCTAAACCCACCTGCCTTGCCCCTAACCCACCTGTCCCCCCTAAACCCACCTGCCTTGCCCCTAACCCACCTGTCCCCCCTAAACCCACCAATCCCCCCTAAATCCACCTGTCCCCCCTAAACCCACCGGCCTTGCCCCTAACCCACATGTCCCCCCTAAACCCACCTGCCTTGCCCCTAACCCACCTGTCCCCCCTAAACCCACCTGCCTTGCCCCTAACCCACCTGTCCCCCCTAAACCCACCTGCCTTGCCCCTAACCCACCTGTCCCCCCTAAACCCACCGACGTTGCCCCTAACCCACCTGTCCCCCCTAAACCCACCTGCCTTGCCCCTAACCCACATGTCCCCCCTAAACCCACCTGCCTTGCCCCTAACCCACCTGTCCCCCCTAAACCCACCTGTCCCCCCTAAACCCACCTGCCTTGCCCCTAACCCACCTGTCCCCCCTAAACCCACCTGCCTTGCCCCTAACCCACCTGTCCCCCCTAAACCCACCTGCCTTGCCCCTAACCCACCTGTCCCCCTAAACCCACCGGCCTTGCCCCTAACCCACATGTCCCCCCTAAACCCACCTGCCTTGCCCCTAACCCACCTGTCCCCCCTAAACCCACCTGCCTTGCCCCTAACCCACCTGTCCCCCCTAAACCCACCTGCATTGCCCCTAACCCACCTGTCCCCCCTAAACCCACCTGTCCCCCCTAAATCCACCTGTCCCCCCTAAACCCACCTGCCTTGCCCCTAACCCACCTGTCCCCCCTAAACCCACCTGCCTTGCCCCTAACCCACCTGTCCCCCCTAAACCCACCTGCCTTGCCCCTAACCCACCTGTCCCCCCTAAACCCACCGGCCTTGCCCCTAAATCCACCTGTCCCCCCTAAACCCACCTGCCTTGCCCTAAACCCACCTGACCCCCCTAAACCCATCTGCCCCCCTTAAACCCACCTGCCCCCCTATACCCGCCTGTCCCCCCTAAACCCAATTGTTCCCCCTAAACCCACCTGCCCCCCTAAGCCACCTGCCCCCCTAAACCCACCTGCCCCCCTAAACCCACCTGCCCCCCCTAAACCCACCTGACCCCCCTACACCCATCTGCCCCCCTTAATCCCACCTGCCCCCCTATACCCACCTGTCCCCCCTAAACCCAACTGTTCCCCCTATACCCACCTGCCCCCCTAAGCCACCTGTCCCCCCTAAACCCACCTGCCCCCCTAAACCCACCTGCTCCCTCTAAACCCACCTGTCCCCCCTAAACCCACCTCCCCCCCTAAACCCACCTGACCCCCCTAAACCCACCTGTCTCCCCCTAAACCCACCTGACCCCCCTAAACCCACCCGCCCCCCCTAAACCAACCTGCCCCCCCCTAAACTGACCTGCCCCCCCCCCCTAAACCCACCTGCCCCCTTAACCCACCTACCCCCCTAAACCCACCTGTCCCCCCTAAACCCACCTGCACCCCCTAAACCCACCTGCCCCCCTAAACCCACCTGCCTTGCCCTAAACCCACCTGCTCCCCTAATCCCACCTGTCCCCCCCTAAACCCATCGGCCCCCCCCTAAACCCACCTGCCCCCCCTAAACCCACCTGCCCCCCCTAAACCCACCCGGCCCCCCCTAAACCCATCTGCCCCCCCCTAAACCCACCTGCTCCCCTAAACCCACCTGTCCCCCCCTAAACCCATCTGCCCCCCCCTAAACCCACCTGTCCCCCCCTAAACCCATCTGCCCTCCCCTAAACCCACCTGCCCCCCCTAAACCCACCTGCCCAACTAACCCACATGTCCCTCCTAAACCCACCTGCCCCCCTAACCCACCTGTCCCCCCTAAACCCACCTGCCTTGCCCCTAACCCACCTGCCCCCCCTAAACCCACCTGCCTTGCCCCTAAGCCACCTGTCCCCCCTAAACCCACCTGCCCCCCTAAACCCACCTGCCTTGCCCTAAACCCACCTGCCCCCCTAAACCCACCTGTCCCCCCCTAAACCCATCTGGTCCCCCCTAAACCCACCTGCCCCCCCTAAACCCACCTGCCCCCCCTAAACCCACCTGCCCCCCTAACCCACATGTCCCTCCTAAACCCACCTGCCCCCCTAACCCACCTGTCCCCCCTTAACCCACCTGCCTTGCCCCTAACCCACCTGCCCCCCGTAAACCCACCTGCCTTGCCCCTAAGCCACCTGTCCCCCCTAAAGCCACCTGCCTTGCCCCTAAACCACCTGACCCCCCTAAACCCACCTGCCTTGCCCCTAACCCACATGTCCCCCCTAAACCCACCGGCCTTGCCCCGAACCCACCTGCCCCCCCTAAACCCACCTGCCTTGCCCCTAACCCACCTGTCCCCCCTAAACCCACCTGCCTTGCCCCTAACCCACCTGTCCCCCCTAAACCCACCTGTCACCCCTTAACCCACCTGTCACCCCTAAACCCACCTGCCTTGCCCTAACCCCACCTGCATTGCCCTAAACCCACCAGCCCCCCATAAACTTACCTGCCTTGCCCTAAACCCACCTTCCTTGCCCTAACCCACCAGCCCCCCCTAAACCCACCTGCCTTGCCCCTTACCCACCTGCCCCCCCTAAACCCACCTGCCTTGTCCCTAACCCACCTACCCCCCCTGTAACCACCTGCCTTGCCCTAAACCCACCTGCCTTGCCCTAAACCCACCAGCCCCCCCTGAACCCACCTGCCTTGCCCCTTACCCACCTGCCCCCCCTTAACCCACCTGCCTTGCCCCTTACCCACCTGCCCCCCCTTAACCCACCTGCCTTGCCCTAAATCCACCTGCATTGCCCGAAACCCACCTGCCTTGCCTTAAACCCACCTGCCTTGCCCTAAACCCACCTGCCTTGTCCCTAACCCACCTGCCCCCCCTGAACCCACATACCTTGCCCCTAACCCACCTGTCCCCCCTAAACCCACCTGCCTTGCCCCTAACCCACCTGTCCCCCCTAAACCCACCTGCCTTGCCCCTAACCCACCTGTCCCCCCTAAACCCACCTGCCTTGCCCCTAACCCACCTGTCCCCCCTAAACCCACCGGCCTTGCCCCTAAATCCACCTGTCCCCCCTAAACCCACCTGCCTTGCCCTAAACCCACCTGACCCCCCTAAACCCATCTGCCCCCCTTAAACCCACCTGCCCCCCTATACCCGCCTGTCCCCCCTAAACCCAATTGTTCCCCCTAAACCCACCTGCCCCCCTAAGCCACCTGCCCCCCTAAACCCACCTGCCCCCCTAAACCCACCTGCCCCCCCTAAACCCACCTGACCCCCCTACACCCATCTGCCCCCCTTAATCCCACCTGCCCCCCTATACCCACCTGTCCCCCCTAAACCCAACTGTTCCCCCTATACCCACCTGCCCCCCTAAGCCACCTGTCCCCCCTAAACCCACCTGCCCCCCTAAACCCACCTGCTCCCTCTAAACCCACCTGTCCCCCCTAAACCCACCTCCCCCCCTAAACCCACCTGACCCCCCTAAACCCACCTGTCTCCCCCTAAACCCACCTGCCCCCCCTAAACCCACCCGCCCCCCCTAAACCAACCTGCCCCCCCCTAAACTGACCTGCCCCCCCCCCCTAAACCCACCTGCCCCCTTAACCCACCTACCCCCCTAAACCCACCTGTCCCCCCTAAACCCACCTGCACCCCCTAAACCCACCTGCCCCCCTAAACCCACCTGCCTTGCCCTAAACCCACCTGCTCCCCTAATACCACCTGTCCCCCCCTAAACCCATCGGCCCCCCCCTAAACCCACCTGCCCCCCTAAACCCACCTGCCCCCCCTAAACCCACCCGGCCCCCCCTAAACCCATCTGCCCCCCCCTAAACCCATCTGCTCCCCTAAACCCACCTGTCCCCCCCTAAACCCATCTGCCCCCCCCTAAACCCACCTGTCCCCCCCTAAACCCATCTGCCCTCCCCTAAACCCACCTGCCCCCCCTAAACCCACCTGCCCAACTAACCCACATGTCCCTCCTAAACCCACCTGCCCCCCTAACCCACCTGTCCCCCCTAAACCCACCTGCCTTGCCCCTAACCCACCTGCCCCCCCTAAACCCACCTGCCTTGCCCCTAAGCCACCTGTCCCCCCTAAACCCACCTGCCCCCCTAAACCCACATGCCTTGCCCTAAACCCACCTGCCCCCCTAAACCCACCTGTCCCCCCCTAAACCCATCTGGCCCCCCCTAAACCCACCTGCCCCCCCTAAACCCACCTGCCCCCCCTAAACCCACCTGCCCCCCTAACCCACATGTCCCTCCTAAACCCACCTGCCCCCCTAACCCACCTGTCCCCCCTTAACCCACCTGCCTTGCCCCTAACCCACCTGCCCCCCGTAAACCCACCTGCCTTGCCCCTAAGCCACCTGTCCCCCCTAAAGCCACCTGCCTTGCCCCTGAACCACCTGACCCCCCTAAACCCACCTGCCTTGCCCCTAACCCACATGTCCCCCCTAAACCCACCGGCCTTGCCCCGAACCCACCTGCCCCCCCTAAACCCACCTGCCTTGCCCCTAACCCACCTGTCCCCCCTAAACCCACCTGCCTTG
Organism: Limnomonas spitsbergensis; assembly: GCA_037349105.1. Taxonomy (NCBI): domain Eukaryota; kingdom Viridiplantae; phylum Chlorophyta; class Chlorophyceae; order Chlamydomonadales; genus Limnomonas; species Limnomonas spitsbergensis. Next base: position 3,012,128 of record JAYJMM010000101.1, on the reverse strand, counting down.
CCCCTAACCCACCTGTCCCCCCTAAACCCACCTGTCACCCCTTAACCCACCTGTCACCCCTAAACCCACCTGCCTTGCCCTAACCCCACCTGCATTGCCCTAAACCCACCAGCCCCCCATAAACTTACCTGCCTTGCCCTAAACCCACCTTCCTTGCCCTAACCCACCAGCCCCCCCTAAACCCACCTGCCTTGCCCCTTACCCACCTGCCCCCCCTAAACCCACCTGCCTTGTCCCTAACCCACCTACCCCCCCTGTAACCACCTGCCTTGCCCTAAACCCACCTGCCTTGCCCTAAACCCACCAGCCCCCCCTGAACCCACCTGCCTTGCCCCTTACCCACCTGCCCCCCCTTAACCCACCTGCCTTGCCCCTTACCCACCTGCCCCCCCTTAACCCACCTGCCTTGCCCTAAATCCACCTGCATTGCCCGAAACCCACCTGCCTTGCCTTAAACCCACCTGCCTTGCCCTAAACCCACCTGCCTTGTCCCTAACCCACCTGCCCCCCCTGAACCCACATACCTTGCCCCTAACCCACCTGTCCCCCCTAAACCCACCTGCCTTGCCCCTAACCCACCTGTCCCCCCTAAACCCACCTGCCTTGCCCCTAACCCACCTGTCCCCCCTAAACCCACCTGCCTTGCCCCTAACCCACCTGTCCCCCCTAAACCCACCGGCCTTGCCCCTAAATCCACCTGTCCCCCCTAAACCCACCTGCCTTGCCCTAAACCCACCTGACCCCCCTAAACCCATCTGCCCCCCTTAAACCCACCTGCCCCCCTATACCCGCCTGTCCCCCCTAAACCCACCTGCCCCCCTAAACCCACCTGCCCCCCCTAAACCCACCTGACCCCCCTACACCCATCTGCCCCCCTTAATCCCACCTGCCCCCCTATACCCACCTGTCCCCCCTAAACCCAACTGTTCCCCCTATACCCACCTGCCCCCCTAAGCCACCTGTCCCCCCTAAACCCACCTGCCCCCCTAAACCCACCTGCTCCCTCTAAACCCACCTGTCCCCCCTAAACCCACCTCCCCCCCTAAACCCACCTGACCCCCCTAAACCCACCTGTCTCCCCCTAAACCCACCTGACCCCCCTAAACCCACCCGCCCCCCCTAAACCAACCTGCCCCCCCCTAAACTGACCTGCCCCCCCCCCCTAAACCCACCTGCCCCCTTAACCCACCTACCCCCCTAAACCCACCTGTCCCCCCTAAACCCACCTGCACCCCCTAAACCCACCTGCCCCCCTAAACCCACCTGCCTTGCCCTAAACCCACCTGCTCCCCTAATCCCACCTGTCCCCCCCTAAACCCATCGGCCCCCCCCTAAACCCACCTGCCCCCCCTAAACCCACCTGCCCCCCCTAAACCCACCCGGCCCCCCCTAAACCCATCTGCCCCCCCCTAAACCCACCTGCTCCCCTAAACCCACCTGTCCCCCCCTAAACCCATCTGCCCCCCCCTAAACCCACCTGTCCCCCCCTAAACCCATCTGCCCTCCCCTAAACCCACCTGCCCCCCCTAAACCCACCTGCCCAACTAACCCACATGTCCCTCCTAAACCCACCTGCCCCCCTAACCCACCTGTCCCCCCTAAACCCACCTGCCTTGCCCCTAACCCACCTGCCCCCCCTAAACCCACCTGCCTTGCCCCTAAGCCACCTGTCCCCCCTAAACCCACCTGCCCCCCTAAACCCACCTGCCTTGCCCTAAACCCACCTGCCCCCCTAAACCCACCTGTCCCCCCCTAAACCCATCTGGCCCCCCCTAAACCCACCTGCCCCCCCTAAACCCACCTGCCCCCCCTAAACCCACCTGCCCCCCTAACCCACATGTCCCTCCTAAACCCACCTGCCCCCCTAACCCACCTGTCCCCCCTTAACCCACCTGCCTTGCCCCTAACCCACCTGCCCCCCGTAAACCCACCTGCCTTGCCCCTAAGCCACCTGTCCCCCCTAAAGCCACCTGCCTTGCCCCTAAACCACCTGACCCCCCTAAACCCACCTGCCTTGCCCCTAACCCACATGTCCCCCCTAAACCCACCGGCCTTGCCCCGAACCCACCTGCCCCCCCTAAACCCACCTGCCTTGCCCCTAACCCACCTGTCCCCCCTAAACCCACCTGCCTTGCCCCTAACCCACCTGTCCCCCCTAAACCCACCTGTCACCCCTTAACCCACCTGTCACCCCTAAACCCACCTGCCTTGCCCTAACCCCACCTGCATTGCCCTAAACCCACCAGCCCCCCATAAACTTACCTGCCTTGCCCTAAACCCACCTTCCTTGCCCTAACCCACCAGCCCCCCCTAAACCCACCTGCCTTGCCCCTTACCCACCTGCCCCCCCTAAACCCACCTGCCTTGTCCCTAACCCACCTACCCCCCCTGTAACCACCTGCCTTGCCCTAAACCCACCTGCCTTGCCCTAAACCCACCAGCCCCCCCTGAACCCACCTGCCTTGCCCCTTACCCACCTGCCCCCCCTTAACCCACCTGCCTTGCCCCTTACCCACCTGCCCCCCCTTAACCCACCTGCCTTGCCCTAAATCCACCTGCATTGCCCGAAACCCACCTGCCTTGCCTTAAACCCACCTGCCTTGCCCTAAACCCACCTGCCTTGTCCCTAACCCACCTGCCCCCCCTGAACCCACATACCTTGCCCCTAACCCACCTGTCCCCCCTAAACCCACCTGCCTTGCCCCTAACCCACCTGTCCCCCCCTAAATCCACCTGCCTTGCCCTCAACCCACCTGCCTTGCCCTAAACCCACCTGTCCCCCCTAAACCCTAGCCCTACCTGCCCCCCTGTACCCTAGCCCCACCTGCCTTGCCCTAGCCCCACCTACCCCCTAAACCCTAGCCCCACCTGTGGTGCCCATTTCATGTCTGTGACTTCAGCCAGGTGCATAAGTACTGCATCCAGCTGACCCACATCCATATCCCAGATCCACACAGATCCGGGGCTGGCTAGACTGACTGAGGCCAGGTAGCGGCTGTCAGGGCTCCACCTCAATAGACCTGATGGGTGGAGGAGGGAGGATACGGGAGTGGGCTGGCTACACTGAATGACACTACGCAACCTCACCTGATGGGAGAGGGATGTGAGGGAGAAAGGATCTTCTGCCAACGTTTAAATTTGCATTTCGGGTTGATCTTATGTTCGGAAGTCGCACCTCCAAAAAGGGTTCTGGATTTCTTAGCCTAAAAGGCGGCAAAGTAACAAAATGCCTTCTGGAAACTCGAAGAGTACCAATATATGTTTGTGTGGGGAAACATCAGCTAGGGGCGCGTGTGTGCTCTAATAGTGTGCAGTCAACCCTAGGTTTCATGAGGAATACACACGCTCATGCCGGGGAGTCGGAGTTCCAAACACCGGAAGACTAAGCGCACGTCGAATAGTGGAACATGGGCGCTGCTGTGTGATTTCCCCGCCCGAAGAGCGGCTGGCAGCCATCCGGGACGCCCAGGATAGGACCGGAAATTCCGGCGCCCATCGCAAGGCGAGCCTGCTGCTCCAACAGCAATGGTGGCAATGGCTGCGCCGCAACGTCAGGGCAGCAGTCAGGGCTTGCCTGGTGTGTAACCGAGCTAGGGGCTCCAACGTTCCAAGTTTCCCATCCCCTTCCCACCCATCTCATGTTCACAACCTCAGGGCCTTCCGGGTAATAACATACAACCGAGTATCAGGGTCTGACACGCAACCAGCCGCCTGCCGAGCAACAGAAAATAGACAGCCGTCAGGATTCCCCCCTCAAACTCAGAGGCCAACAAGGGACAGCAAAGGGGCAAGTAAGAAACATATGTGCCCTTCCGCAGCAAAAGATCAGCGAGGGGCCTGCCGTGTGGGTCTCATAGAAACGTGTGTGGCCTGTCGTGTGGGTGTCATAACAAACGTGGGGGATTCAGCTGGGTTGCAAAGAGGGTTATGTCCCATGCGCCATCTTGTGATCTTCCGAGGAGATTTGAACCAGTACAGGCCGACTGCACCTCCCACCTCCCACCTGTCATCGATGTACTGCCACACAGTAGGTGAGTAGACCATCCAGCTGTGCCTCACAGGCCCCATCCGGCGACCATGACATCTCAGTGGCATGTGAGGCGGATGCTGGGAAACGGTGCAGCTGGGAGCAGGAGGCCGTGTTATAAACGCTGACATGGTCCCAACATTCGTATCGCTGAGGGGGGGCGAGGAGGGTGAAGGGTTGAGAGATGTACGGGGGTTTGGAGGTGCCGCAGCTGGGAGCACGAAGCCGTGCCGTAAACACCGGCATGATCCCAACAATGGTACTGCTGTGGGGGGAGGAAGGTTGAGGGTTTAGTTTTATGGTTCAGAGTTTAAGATTTGGAAGTGCTGCTGCTGGAACCGTAAGGAGATTTCGTATACACTGTCATGGTCTTCAAGGGTTCTTGGTATCAGGGGGGTTAATAGTTGGAGGTTTGGAAGTGCCGCAGCTGAGTCCAGGAGAAGATGTTGCTCTGGACCTTTAGCGGGGGGGGGAGGGTTCGGTGTAGAGGGTTTAGGGGTTTCTTTGGAGGTGGTTGGGAACGATGCAGAATAGGCCATTCATGAGTTGGTGCTAATGAGTTGGTGTCACACACGCTGACGTGGCATCGGTATTCATGTCGCTGGGCGGGGGGCAGGAGCTATAGAGGGGCTTTGGGTCGGAGGGTTGAGAATCAAAAGGTGGGAATTCTGAAATTATGCAGCTGGGATGACGAGGGGGTGTTTTCAATGCTGACATCTTGCATCTTTACCGCTGAGGGAAGGTTCAAGGTGCGGGGCTAGAGGATTGGAAGTGACGCAGCTGAACCTATGAGACGATGTCCATTGGCTGGGCCAGTGGAATGTCTTGAAGGGTTTAATGACCTCGTAGTTTTTCACATCTCCTCTATTCTTTCAAGTGAGGATGTGTGGAAGGGCGGGGACGCAGCAGGAGGCTTAGGGCTTAGGAATGTGAGAGGTTGGGGAGAGGACAAATCACTGGACTGGTTTCCACGGGTTGCATTTGTAACAGAAAATCAAAGGACACAAAAAGGGCAGAATGGAAGATGTACTGGAGATGTCTCTAGAGTTATAATTATACTGAAGGCAATAACGGCCATTTGTTATTTCCTGCTGATGGCACGCTGACAGCTGTTTTGGTCTTATGCGCGCTTTCCGCCACATTTCAGCTACATCAGGGTAGGTAGCCGAGGGTTCTGGTGGCATTAAACCCTGTAACTTGACCTGCTGGCTGCTGCCTAGCTGATTTGGAGGCTGGCATAGGGTTTACCTCCAGCTGAGGTGGTGGCTGACTTAACGCTTACCTCCAGCTGAGGTGGACGTTGGCCTAGGGTTTACCTCCAGCTGAGGTGGAGGCTGATCTAGGGTTTACCTCCAGCTGAGGTGGAGGCTGACCTAGGGTTTACATCCAGATGAGTTGGTGGCTGAGCTAGGGTTTACCTCCAGCTAAGGTGTAGGCTGACCTAGGGTTTACCTCCAGCTGAGGTGGAGACTGACATAGGGTTTATCTACAGCTGAGGTGGAGGCTAACCTAGTGTTTACCTCCAGCTGAGGTGGAGGCTGGCCAAGGGTTTTCCTCCAACTGAGCTGAAGGGCTGAGCTAGGGTTTACCTCCCACTGAGGTGATGGCTGACCTAGGATTTTCCTCCAGCTGAGGTGGAGACTGACCTAGGGTTTATCTCCAGCTGAGGTGGAGGCTGACCTAGGATTCACCTCCATCTGAGGTGGAGGCTGAATTGGGGTTTACCTCCAGCTGGGGTGGAGGCTGACCTAGGGTTTACCTCCAGCTGATTTAAAGGGCTGACTTAGGGTTTACCTCCAGCTGAGGTGGAGGCTGACCTAGGGATTACCCCCAGCTGGGTTGAAGGGCTGACTTAGAGTTTACCTCCAGCTGAGGTGGTGGCTGACCTAGGGTTTACCTCCAGCTGAGGTGGAGGCCGCCCTAGGGTATACCTCCAGCTGAGGTGGAGGCTGACCTAGGGTTTACCTCCAGCTAAGGTGGAGGCTAACCTAGGGTTCACCTCCATCTGAGGTGGAGACTGACCTAGCGTCTACCTCCAGCTGAGGTGGAGACTGACCTAGGGTTTATCTACATCTGAGGTGGAGGCTGAATTGGGGTTTACCTCCAGGTGGAGTGGAGGCTGACCTAGGGTTCACCTCCAGCAGCTTTAAAGGGCTGACTTAGGGCTTACCTCCAGCTGAGGTGGAGGCTGACCTAGGGTTTATCTACAGCTGAGGTGGAGGCTGAATTGGGGTTCGCCTCCAGTTGAGGTAGAGGCTGACCTAGGGTTTACCTCCAGCTGAGGTGGAGACTGACCTAGGGTTTATCTACAGCTGAGGTGGAGGCTCAATTGGGGTTTACCTCCAGCTGGGGAGGAGGCTGACCTAGGGTTTACCTCCAGCTGATTTAAAGGGCTGACTTAGGGTTTACCTCCAGCTGAGGTGGAGGCTGACCTAGGGATTACCTCCAGCTGAGTTGATGGGCTGACTTAGGGTTTACATCCAGCTGAGGTGGTGGCTGACCTAGGGTTTACCTCCAGCTGAGGTGGAGGCTGCCCTAGGGTATACCTCCAGCTGATGTGGAGGCTGGCCAAGGGTTTTCCTCCAACTGAGCTGAAGGGCTGAGCTAGGGTTTACCTCCCACTGAGGTGATGGCTGACCTAGGATTTTCCTCCAGCTGAGGTGGAGACTGACCTAGGGTTTATCTCCAGCTGAGGTGGAGGCTGACCAAGGATTCACCTCCAGCTGAGGTGGAGGCTGACCTAGGGTTAACCTCCAGCTGGGGTGGAGGCTGACCTAGGGTTTACCTCCAGCTGATTTAAAGGGCTGACTTAGAGTTTACCTCCAGCTGAGGTGGAGGCTGACCTAGGGATTACCCCCAGCTGGGTTGAAGGGCTGACTTAGGGTTTACCTCCAGCTGAGGTGGTGGCTGACCTAGGGTTTACCTCCAGCTGAGGTGGAGGCCGCCCTAGGGTATACCTACAGCTGAGGTGGAGGCTGACCTAGGGTTTACCTCCAGCTAAGGTGGAGGCTAACCTAGGGTTCACCTCCATCTGAGGTGGAAGCTGACCTAGGGTTTACCCCCAGCTGAGTTGGTGGCTGAGCTAGGGTTTACCTCCAGCTGAGGTGGAGGCTGACCTAGGGTTTACCTCCAGCTGAGGTGGAGACTTACATAGGGTTTATCTACAGCTGAGGTGGAGGCTGACCAAGGGTTTACCTCCAGCTGAGGTTGCGGCTGACCTAGGGTTTACCTCCAGCTGAGGTGGAGGCTGACCTAGGGTTTACCTCCAGCTGAGGTGGAGGGTGACCTAGGGTTTACCTCCAGCTGAGGTGGAGACTGACCTAGGGTTTATCTCCAGCTGAGGTGGAGGCTGACCTAGGGTTTATCTCCAGCTGAGTTGGAGGCTGACCTAGGGTTTACGTCCAGCTGAGTTGAAGGGCTGAGCTAGGGTTTACCTCCCACTGAGGTGATGGCTGACCTAGGGTTTACCTCCAGCTGAGTTGAAAGGCTGACGTAGGGTTTACCTCCAGCTGAGGTTGCGGCTGACCTAGGGTTTACCTCCAGCTGAGGTGGAGGCTGACCTAGGGTTTACCTCCAGCTGAGGTGGAGGCTGACCTAGGGTATACCTCCAGCTGAGTTGAAGGGCTGAGCTAGGGTTTACCTCCCACTGAGGTGATGGCTGACCTAGGGTTTACCTCCAGCTGAGTTGAAGGGCTGACGTAGGGTTTACCTCCAGCTGAGGTTGAGGCTGACCTAGGGTTTACCTCCAGCTGAGTGGAGGCTGACCTAGGGTTTACCTCCAGCTGAGGTGGAGGCTGACCTAGGGTTAACCTCCAGCTGAGGTGGAGGGTGACCTAGGGTATACCTCCAGCTGAGGTGGAGACTGACCTAGGGTTTATCTCCAGCTGAGGTGGAGGCTGACCTAGGGTTTATCTCCAGCTGAGTTGGAGGCTGACCTAGGGTTTACGTCCAGCTGAGTTGAAGGGCTGAGCTAGGGTTTACCTCCCACTGAGGTGATGGCTGACCTAGGGTTTACCTCCAGCTGAGTTGAAAGGCTGACGTAGGGTTTACCTCCAGCTGAGGTTGCGGCTGACCTAGGGTTTACCTCCAGCTGAGGTGGAGGCTGACCTAGGGTTTACCTCCAGCTGAGGTGGAGGCTGACCTAGGGTATACCTCCAGCTGAGTTGAAGGGCTGAGCTAGGGTTTACCTCCCACTGAGGTGATGGCTGACCTAGGGTTTACCTCCAGCTGAGTTGAAGGGCTGACGTAGGGTTTACCTCCAGCTGAGGTTGAGGCTGACCTAGGGTTTACCTCCAGCTGAGTGGAGGCTGACCTAGGGTTTACCTCCAGCTGAGGTGGAGGCTGACCTAGGGTTTACCTCTAGCTGAGGTGGAGGCTGACCTAGGGTTCACCTCTAGCTGAGGTGGAGGCTGTCCTAGGGTTTACCTCTAGTTGGGCCATGTATTGCCCACAAGGGCTGAAGGCGATGTCCCAGTCGTTGGACTCTGCCCCGGACAGGTAATGGCACCTGCGATCCTGCGGGTTGAATGGGGGCATTTTTTAATTGCTTTTAATGTCATAATCCTGTTTTTTGTTCCTGCCCGGTCCGGTTGAGGCACCTGCCATCCTGGACTGGCATGTATTCAAAACTATGTGTTTATAAATAATGAAATCAAGAAAGGGCTGTTCCCCCCGCAGGTTGGAATATCTGCCATTCTGCACAAGTGCAAAGGGAATGGACCCAGTTGAACTATTCAGACTCTCAATTTGCCTTAAGAAAGAAGCTCCCGACAACTACTGCAGTCCAGGTCCAATCCATGTAGCTGAGATTTGATTTGAAAATAATTGCTTAAGGCTGGAGTACGTCAACAGGCGGAAGAGCTCCATCTTATTGCATCTTCAGCTTGACCAAATGAAAATGCTTCACGCACGGTCTCATTTCAGCATGCCCTGAGGGACCCAACCATAGTGTGGATCTCCAAGGTATGTCCACCAAGGCATTGAGGGAACAGACAATGGTGGGGATGCAGCTAATAGAATCCACATCTTCATGAAAGCACCAGAATATAGTAACGAGTTGAACCTCATTGACCCCCTGGGTACTGGGTAACGCCCCCCCCCCCCCCTACCTTGAGGGACCAAGCCTTCTTGTGTATGTTGAAGGCAAACTAGGCAGACAGCAGGATAGCCGTACTTCCTGGAGACCATCAGGATGCCTGCCTCAGGGAGGAAGGCGGGAGAAGGGGATATAAGTTGGGAAGAGGATGAAATAAATAAAGGATGAGAATAAACATCACACCTATTTACATCATGCCATATGCACCAGACCTGCACTGTACCCTCCATCAGATATACACACAATACACAGCATATGCCACCCCACCCCTCAACACAGCTGCCCCCCCCCCCACACACACACACACGCACACCTGCGCTCCACCCCATCACACACAACTTTGCTCCAACCCTCCACATCATCCGCCATGCATGCCATAAATGGGGTGCTTGGAGTTGCATGGCATGCATGAATCCAACCAGATGCACCATGTGACCTGCATGGCCCGCTGATGTCTCATGGACTCCTAGAGTCATGCATGCCAAGCATGGCGGGTGTTGCATGACTTGCCTGGCTCCGAAGACACAGACCCAGACAGGTGCAAGACTTGCCTGGTTCCGACCGGATGCACCATGCAACCTGCGTAGCCTGCTCTTGTTTCATGCATGGTCTATCCACTTGTCTCATTGTCTGTCTGCTCAATTCATTCCGATGAGGGCAGTGCCTCGTACACATGCAGGACGGTACTTCCATGGGGCATTTGGTGTACACGTGGATTCAAGACTCCGTATTTAATATCCACGGAGCAACCGTTTTGTGGCCCTAGTATGAACGCGCTCCACGAGATCCACACTAGGACCGCTGATGTTTCCTGCCGTTCGGTAAAAGGAAGATTCAAACGCGCCTCTGGGGTGCAATCTCTAAATTCCCGCTCATTGTTATCAAGCAATATACATATTTTCCTCCTACAGTGCGGACTGGTTTCGTTCCTAGCCACTCAGTCGGCAGTTTCTGGAACACATCGGTGGCCTGCGCATTGGCCGTTCAAGTCCTCGCTCGCTCCGTCAAGTTCTCCTTATTGGCCGTCCAATATAGGTTGTGTCAGAACCCCAGTCTCACCCGCTCGTTCGGTGGTCTAAGCTTTGCAATTTTATTATCCTAAACGAGTGCGGCGTTGAGACGATCCACTCATCCACTTCAACACAAGTGAGTGTCCAACATTGCCCCTGGTGAGCGGAACAAGGACCATGCATGAGTGGAACAACTGCAAGACTGTCATGTGGATATGTCAAAGACTGAGGAATCTCCCACTCTGGCTCCCAGTTGTGATCATATGTATGACCCCATATTTGTTTCTTTCAATTTCCACACCCCCTCATTATTTATCTACATTGCATCTCCGGATCGCACAGCCTGGCCCATTCCTAAAAGGCTTCTGAGAAGATGTCACATCTGAGTAAATCCGAGCATAAAGACAGTGCAACCGGGCATAGACATTGCAATACTGACTCCAGCCCATGGCATGTGGCATTTTGCATGCATGTAGGACGGCCTTTTACAAAGCATGATTGGTTTATATTTTTCCGAAGAGGTGTGCTGCACATTGGCTCGCATGAATTCCACCTCACTCGCCTGTTGAGCAGGAGAGACAAGCCCGACTGATTGAAAAAAGTGGAATTGAGCATCACCCTATGACGTCATCCGCATCCACCGAGGCTATCAGAACAGATGCATCTGCATCTCCTTCCCCTAGCGAGGATCCAGCCATCTTTACCAGCCTCCAAGACCTCAACACAGACATCCTTAGCATCATCCTCAGCAATGCAGATGCATGGCTATACAATACTCAAGGCCTCCATGGCCCTGGCGCCCGTAGGGTGCAGTATGGAACGTGGCGGGTGTGCAGGCGTTGGCGTGAGTGCCTCAGGGCCTGCCCCATTAACCTGGCCCTTGCAATGGTGGCAGTGCACCGTCCTGACGAGGCCCTCATGAGAGCTGTGGGCTGCAAAAGTCTGGATTATGACTGCCTAGAGTTGGTGAGGCTCATGCTCAAACTTGGAGCAAAGGCAGACTGCCAGGCTGGGACGGCATTGGTGAGGGCAGCAGAGAGTGGCCACTATGCAGCGGTGCAGTTCTTGTTGGGGTGGAGGGAGCATGCCCCACGTGCTAACTGCCAGGATGGGCGGGCACTGTTAATGGCTGCGTGGAACGGCCACGAGGCGGTGGTGCAGCTGTTGTTGGGGTGGAGGGAGCATGCCCCACGTGCTAACTGCCGGAATGGGTGGGCACTAGTGAGGGCAGCCGAGAGGGGCCACGAGGCGGTGGTGCAGCTATTGTTGGGGTGGAGGGAGCATGCCCCACGTGCAGACTGCCAGGATGGGGAGGCACTGTTCAGGGCAGCAGGAAATGGCCACGAGGCGGTGATGCAGCTGTTGTTGGGGTGGAGGGAGCATGCCCCACGTGCTGACTGCCAGGATGGGGAGGCACTGGTAAGGGCTGCGTGGAACGGCCACGAGGCGGTAGTGCAGCTGTTGTTGGGGTGGAGGGAGCATGCCCCACGTGCTAACTGCCAGGATGGGCGGGCACTGTTAATGGCTGCGTGGAACGGCCACGAGGCGGTGATGCAGCTGTTGTTGGGGTGGAGGGAGCATGCCCCACGTGCTGACTGCCAGGATGGGGAGGCACTGGTAAGGGCTGCGTGGAACGGCCACGAGGCGGTAGTGCAGCTGTTGTTGGGGTGGAGGGAGCATGCCCCACGTGCTAACTGCCAGGATGGGTGGGCACTGGTGAGGGCAGCCGAGAGGGGCCACGAGGTTGTGGTGCAGCTGTTGTTGGGGTGGAGGGAGCATGCCCCACGTGCTAACCGCCAGGATGGGGAGGCACTGTTAAGGGCTGCGCAGAATGGCCACGAGGCAGTGGTGCAGCTGTTGTTGGGGTGGAGGGAGCATGCCCCACGTGCTGACTGCCAGGATGGGAAGGCACTGGTGAGGGCAGCCGAGAGGGGCCACGAGGCGGTGGTGCAGCTGTTGTTGGGGTGGAGGGAGCATGCCCCACGTGCTGACTGCCAGGATGGGAAGGCACTGGTGAGGGCAGCGTATAATGGCCACGAGGCGGTAGTGCGGCTGCTGTTGGGGTGGAAGGAGCATGCCCCGCATGCTGACTGCCAGGATGGGAGGGCGCTGGTGAGGGCAGCCGGGATTGGCCACGAGGCGGTGGTGCGGTTGTTGTTGGGGCAGGGGGAGCATGCACCTCGTCCTAACTGCCGGGATGGGGATGCACTGGTGTGGGCAGCCAGGGATGGCCACGAGGCAGTGGTGCGGCTGCTGCTGGATTGCAGTGAGAATGCCCCTCGTGCTGACTGTCAAGAAGGACGGGCACTGTCCTTGGCTAGGAGGGGGGGTCACATAGCTGTCCTACATATTTTGCAGGAACGCATGTTGCCGCTTGTATAAGAGGCATCATGTCACTGTAGATACACCTACGACTCTCCTAGCGTTCCTCGTGTGTTTCAAACATTGCAGGTATTCTTCCACTTCATCATCTGCCTCTCCTATCTTATACGGGCTGTCCATGAATATACTTTGAAGGTGATTGAAAGGTATTTCCCTGTTAGTAGTATCATCATCATGTTTTTCCTAGTTAAGTATGATCCAGAGGTTGTATAGTATTTCCCCAGGCGCTAAGGAGGTGTATTACGCATGTAAACGGATTTAATGACTACCGGAAACGAACAAAAAACAATCCGGTACATGTTGACACTTTTTCTCAATGTGTTGGTCCTCATGCATGTCCGTCATGGTCATATCTTCTGCCTTTGCACATTTCAACACATCCCTGCGTGTAAGATCACCTACATTCAGAGAGCGGGTATGGACAGGCCAACAAGACGGTGCCACAGACATCCACGCTTTGTACATGGGCAGGCCAGGGTGGGATGCCCTGCCTTTTGTGAAGGGTGTTTTAGTTTTTCGTTGAGGCTATGACGTTTCATAGGCCTTTGTCTCCCTATTCCTGACCAACTGCCTAGTACGTTTGTTTGGTTTTCTCTTTGTTGGGGGCTAGGATCTGAACGGGCTGAGGATTCTACAGACTCCCTTTAAGTGGGCATGGTCTGTTCCTTCTCTTTTTTCTGTATGTTCCTTTCTTTTCTCCTCTGGCCTTACGTATATTTTATCTCGGCCACACGGCCGAGAGCCTTTTGAGCATGGCCCAGAGGTATCATGTTCTTGACAAGTGAACATTGTAATGTCGTTCAATCCATTTCCCGGATCAATAGTGCGGTGGCTTAGAAACGGATATAGGCTGTGTTGACTGCGGGTGCGGTCAAGATGTCAATGACGATACCCCTTCGGGCCATGCTGAAAAGGTGGTCAAGATGTACAAATGTAGGAAGATGGCTGTGTGTACTCATTCAATCATTAGGCCAGCATGGTCGTGCCACGACACCACACCTGACCTCATGAATGTAAAATCCAGTCGGCTAAGGCCACCTGTCAGAAGGCTAGTGGACCATTCATTGCCAGCGAGTCACAAGCGAGGGGTAGAGCAAGTAAGCCATCACGATTGAAGGACCGGCCTGGCTGCACCATGTAGCTCAGACAGCAAGCCGCACTGCTCCATCCCCCAGCATGCCTTGATGTAGCTGAATTGTAGCTGATGAAGCATCCCCTACCAAACCCTTTATGTCCAGCACTAGCCCCAGTCCACATTCACAGCCTTAAAATTCAAGAATCGGAGGATGCTGATATGCATCCTTGCTTAAATTGACCATTGCTGGTCAGCCATGAAACGTATAACAATACGCAGACCAGCCGTAGTCAAGAGGGCCCCCCATTGATTTCCCCCGCAGCCATATACACACTGTTGAAAGATGAATACCGCTAGAGCCAAGACCGGCCGTCACTGATTTCCGGTAGTTAAGGACGTTGTCACTTATTGCTGGCAGGCCGGCTGTAGCTAGGACCATCCGTCATTGGTTGCCGACAGCCATGCATGGACAGCTGAAGCAATCCTTCAAAATTAACAAGAAGCTGCTCCCCTGTGGCGACCAGCTCACACCACATGCCTGCAACATAATTAAGAGGAACGATAATGACCAAAGGTTCAGTCTAAGGAAAGAAATCAGAGGTGTTGCTGCCATGTGGCAACCAGCTCACACCGCGTGCATGCAGCAGGATTGAGGGTAACGATCAAGGCCCAGGGTTCAGTCTAGGGAGTGTGATCAAGGATGGTGTTGCCAGGCGGGAGCCAGCGCCTGAGACCGTTTGAAGGGTTGAGAAAACAAATAGTGATCAGATGTGCTGCTGCTATGTGGCGAGCAGTTCACATCGCGCACCTGCGGCAGGATATCTGGCTGATGGAATGTAATAATGCAATCAGGTTGAGGATTAGGGAAGTATGGTAATCAAGTGGCATGGCTAAGATTGTCTGCAAAGCTAGCATAAGTGATATTGCGATGTGGCGACCAGCTCACACCGCTAGATGTCATGCAAGGGGCGTTTGAATACAGGCATACATCAGAATCTCAGGGGACGTCTGACCGACTGTTCAAATCTACATGACCTGGCTTAAAGGAAACATGCTCATGACCTATGCTTTCCCCGCCATACCTTCCAGCTCTGCGCTTTGCTGTCTCGCCCGTCTGCCGCCTTTCATTACTTGTCTCAGATTTACCCTTTTAGCTCCTCTTCCTAGCCTTCCAACCGGTTCGCTCATCAGCCTGGCTCTTCCAAAAGCGGCTGATGCTGGTTGAGTTGACACTGCAACAGCACATGCCCATGACACTCCAATACAGCGGACAAGAGAGGCATCCCACACCGACAATCGGCACCAGCATCCCCACCTGAAAGTTTCGGAGCGGGATGAGCACCACGGATGCCCCCACCGACACCCACATGTAGTGCCAGGAGGTGGAGGTCGCCGTGGCCAGGAGGCTGTCCTGCATGTATAAGGACTCAGTTGCAGAGCCAGTCAGCAACATTGCAGATTTAATTGTTCAAGATTCATGCGGCAGCGCTAAATACTCAGTCTGGAAATATGTATGTAGCAGGTGGTCACAGTGGCCAGGAGGCTGCCCTAGCCTGATAGCTATCAGTGACTATATAAGTGACTATATAAGTGACATTTCACAACAAGCTTGATAATTGCACGGTGGGCAGGAGGTTGCCCGGCGTCTCTTGTCACACAGGTGATGTGCTGAACAGCATCTAAACTTACCCCCCCACTAAACCCACCAGCCCCCCCTAAACCCACCTGCCTTGCCCCTTACCCACCTGCCCCCCCTAAACCCACCTGCCTTGCCCCTTACCCACCTGTCCCCCCTAAACCCACCTGCCCCCCCCCTAAACCCACCTGTCCCCCCTTAACCCACCTACCTTGCCCTAAACCCACGTGCCCCCCATAAACCCACCTACCCCCCCTAAACCCACCTGTCCCCCCTAAACCCACCTGCCTTGCCCTTAACCCACCTGCCTTGTCCTTAACCCACCTGCCCCACATAAACCCACCTGCCCCCCCTAAACCCACCTGCCTTGCCCTAAAACCACCTATCCCCCCTTACCCCACCTGTCCACCCTAAACCCACCTGTTCCCCCTAAACCCACCTGCCTTGCCCTAAACCCACCTGCCCCCCCCTAAACCCACCTGTCCCCCCTTAACCCACCTACCTTGCCCTAAACCCACCTGCCCCCCCTAAACCCACCTGCCTTGCCCCTAACCCACCTGCCTTGCCCTTAACCCACCTGCCTTGTCCTTAACCCGCCTGCCCCCCCTAAACCCACCTGCCCCCCCTAAACCCACCTGCCTTGCCCTAAACCCACCTATCCCCCCTAACCCCACCTGTCCACTCTAAACCCACCTGTCCCCCCTGAACCCACCTGCCCCCCCTTAACCCACCTGCCTTGCCCTAAACCCACCTGCCCCACCTAAACCCACCTGCCCCCCCTAAACCCAACTGCCCCCCTTAACCCACCTGCCCCCCCTAAACCCACCTGCCTTGTCCTAAACCCACCTGCCCCCCCTAACCCACCTGCTTTGCCCTAAACCTACCTTCCCCCCTAAGCCCACCTGCCCCCCTAAACCCACCTGCCCCCCCTAAACCCACATGCCCCCCCTAAACCCACCTGTCCCCCCTTAACCCACCTGCCTTGCCTGAAACCCACCTGCCTTGCCCTAAACCCACCTGCCCCACCTAAACCCACCTGCCCCCCCTAAACCCAACTGCCCCCCTTAACCCACCTGCACCCCCTAAACCCACCTGCCTTGTCCTAAACCCACCTGCCCCCCCTAACCCACCTGCTTTGCCCTAAACCTACCTTCCCCCCTAAGCCCACCTGCCCCCCTAAACCCACCTGCCCCCCCTAAACCCACATGCCCCCCCTAAACCCACCTGTCCCCCCTTAACCCACCTGCCTTGCCTGAAACCCACCTGCTTTGCCCTAAACCCACATGTCCCCCCTAAACCCACCTGTCCACCCTAAACCCACCTGTCCACCCTAAACCCACCTGTCCCCCCTAAACCCACCTGTCCCCCTAAACCCACCTGTCACCCCTAAACCCACCTGCCTTGCCCTAAACCCACCTGTCCCCCCTAAACCCACCTGTCCCCTCTAAACCCACCTGCCTTGCCCATAACCCAACTGCCCCCCCTAAACCCACCTGTCACCCCTAAACCCACCTGCCTTGCCCTACACCCACCTGTCTCCCCTAAACCCACCTGCCTTGCCTTAAACCCACCTGCCTTGCCCTTAACCCACCTGCCTTGCCCCTAACCCACCTGCCTTGCCCCTAGCCACCTGCCCCCCCTAAACCCACCTGCCTTGCCCTAAACCCACCTGTCCCCCCTAAACCCACCTGCTTTGCCCTAAACCCACCTGCCTAGCCCTAAACCCACCTGTCCCCCCTAAACCCATCTGCCTTGCCTTAAACCCGCCTGCATAGCCCTAAACCCACCTCCCTGGCCCTAACCCACCTGCCCCCCCTAAACCCACCTGCCTTGCCCCTAACCCACCTGCCCCCCCTAAACCCACCTGCCTTGCCCATAACCCACCTGTCCCCCCTAAACCCACCTGCCTTGCCCTAAACCCACCTGTCCCCCCTAAACCCACCTGCCCCCCCTAAACCCACCTGTCCCCCCTAAACACACCTGTCCCCTCTAAACCCACCTGCCCCCCCTAAACCCACCTGCCCCCCCTAAACCCACCTGCCTTGCGCTAAACCCACCTGCATTGCCCTAAACCCACCAACCCCCCCTAAACCCACCTGCCACGCCCTAAACCCACCTGCCTTGCCCTAAACCCACCTGCCTTGCCCTAAACCCACATGTCCCCTTTCAACTCACATGCCTTGCCCTAAACCCACCTGCCTGGCCCTAAACCCACCTGCTCCCCCTAAACCCTAGCCCTACCTATCCCCCTATACCCTAGCCCCACCTGTGGTGCCCATTACATGTCTGTGACCTCAGCCAGGTGCATAAGTACTGCATCCAGCTGACCCACATCCATATCCCAGATCCACACAGATCCGGGGCTGGCTAGACTGACTGAGGCGAGGTAGCGGCTGTCAGGGCTCCACCTCAATAGACCTGATGGGTGGAGGAGGGAGGATACGGGAGTGGGCTGGCTACACTGAATGACTCTAACGCAGCCTCACCTGATGGGAGAGGGGATGTGAGGGAGAAGGGATGTTCCGCCAACGTTTAAATTTGCATTATGGGTTGATCTTCTGTTCAGGTCAGGTCATTGAATGCGCGGAAGTCGCACCTCCAAAAAGGGTTCTGGATTTCTTAGGCCTAAAAGGTGGCAAAGTAAAAAATGCCTTCTGTAAACTTGAAGAGTACCAAAATATGTTTGTGTGGGGCAACATCAGCTAGGGGCGCGTGTGTGCGCTAATAGTGTGCAGTCAGCCCTAGGTTTCATGAGAAATACGCACGCTCATACCGGGGAGTCGGAGTTCCAAACACCGGGAGACTAAGAGCACGTCGAATAGTGGAACATGGACGCTGCTGTGTGATTTCCCCGCCCGAAGAGCGGCTGGCAGCCATCCGGGACGCCCACGATAGGACCGGAAATTCGGGCGCCCATCGTAAGGCGAGCCTGCTGCTCCAACAGCCATGGTGGCCATGGCTGCGCCGCGACGTCAGGGCAGCAGTCAGGGCTTGCCTGGTGTGTAACCGAGCTAGGGGCTCCAACGTTCCAAGTTTCCCATCCCCTTCCCACCCATCTCATGTTCATAACCTCAGGGCCTTCCGGGTAATAACATACAACCGAGTATCAGGGTCTGACACGCAACTAGCGGCCTGTCGAGCAACAGAAAATAGATAGCCGTCAGGATTCCCCCCTCAAACTCAGAGGCCAACAAGGGACAGCAAAGGGGCAAGTAAGAAACATATGTGCCCTTCCGCAGCAAAAGATCAGCGAGGGGCCTGCCGTGTGGGTCTCATAGAAACGTGTGTGGCCTGCCGCGTGGGTGTCATAACAAACGTGGGGGATTCAGCTGGGTTGCAAAGAGGGTTATGTCCCATGCGCCATCTTGTGATCTTCCGAGGAGATTTGAACCAGTACAGGCCGACTGCACCTCCCACCTGTCATCGATAGCATGAACTGCCACACAGTAGGTGAGTGGACCATCCAGCTGTGCCTCACAGGCCCCATCCGGCGACCATGACATCTCAGTGGCACGTGAGGCGGATGCTGGGAAACGGTGCAGCTGGGAGCAGGAGGCCGTGTTATAAACGCTGACATGGCCCCAACATTCGTATCGCTGAGGGGGGGCGAGGAGGGTGAAGGGTTGAGAGATGTACGGGGGTTTGGAGGTGCCGCAGCTGGGAGCACGAAGCCGTATTGTAAACACCGGCATGATCCCAACAATGGTACTGCTGTGGGGGGAGGAGTGTTGAGGGTTTAGTTTTATGGTTCAGAGTTTAAGGTTTTGAAGAGCTGCTGCTGGAACCATGAGGAGATTTCGTATACACTGTCATGGTCTTCAAGGGTTCTTGCTATCAGGGGGGGAGAGGAGGGTTGAAGGTTGAGGGTTAATAATTGGAGGGTTGGAAGTGCTGCAGCTGAGTCCAGGAGAAGATGTTGCGCTGGACCTTTAGCGGGGGGGGGGCGGAGTAGAGGGTTTAGGGGTTTCTTTGGAGAAGGTTGGGAACGATGCAGAATAGGCCATTCATTAGTTGGTGTTAATGAGTTGGTGTCACACACGCTGACGTGGCATCGGTTTTCATGTCGCTGGGCGGGGGGCAGGAACTATAGAGGGGCTTTGGGTCGGAGGGTTGAGAATCAAAAAGTGGGAATTTTAAAATTATGCAGCTGGGATGACGAAGGGGTGTTTTCAATGCTGACATCTTGCATCTTTACCGCTGAGGGAAGGTTCAAGGTGCGGGGCTAGAGGATTGGAAGTGACGCAGCTGAACCTATGAGACGATGTCCATTGGCTGGGCCAGTGGAATATTTTAAAGGGTGTAATGACCTCGTAGTTTTTCACATCTCCTCTATTCTTTCAAGTGAGGATGTGTGGAAGGGCGGGGACGCAGCAGGAGGCATAGGGCTTAGGAATGTGAGAGGTTGGGGAGAGGACAATCCATTGGACTGGTTTCCACGGGTTGCATTTGTAACAGAAAATCAAAGGACACAAAAAAGGGCAGAATGAGAGATGTACTGGAGATGTCTCTATAGTTATAAGTATACTGAAGGCGATAACGGCCGTTTGTTATTTCCTGCTGATGGCACGCTGACAGCTGTTTTGGTCTTATGCGCGCTTTCCGCCACATTTCAGCTACATCAGGGTAGGTAGCCCAGGGTTCTCATGGCAATAAGCCCTAGAACTTGGCCCGCTGGCTGCTGCCTGGCTGATTTGGAGGCTGGGCTAGGGTTTACCTCCAGCTGAGGTGGAGGCTGACTTAGGTTTTATAACCAGCTGGGTTGGTGCCGGACTAGGGTTTACCTCCATCTGAGTTGGTGGCTGATCTAGGGTTTACCTCCAGCTGAGGTGGAGGCAGACCTAGGGTTTACCTCCAGCTGAGTTGGTGGCTGAGCTAGAGTTTACCTCCTGCTGAGGTGGAGGCTGACCTAGGGTTTACCTCCAGCTGAGGTGGAGACTGACATAGGGTTTATCTACAGCTGAGGTGGAGGCTGACCAAGGGTTTACCTCCAGCTGAGGTGGAGGCTGACCTAGGGTTTACCTCCAGCTGAGGTAGAGGCTGACCTAGGGTTTACCTCCAGCTGATTTCAAGTGCTGACTTAGGGTTTACCTCCAGCTGAGGTGGAGGCTGACCTAGGGTTTACCTCCAGCTGAGTTGAAGGGCTGACTTAGGGTTTACCTCCAGCTGAGGTGGAGGCTGACCTAGGGTTTATCTACAGCTGAGGTGGAGGCTGAATTGGGGTTTACCTCCAGCTGGGGTGGAGGCTGACCTAGGGTTTACCTCGAGCTGAGGTGGAGGCTGACCTAGGGATTACCTCCAGCTGAGTTGAAGGGCTGACTTAGGGTTTACCTCCAGCTGAGGTGGTGGTTGACCTAGGGTTTACCTCCAGCTGAGGTGGAGGCTGCCCTAGGGTATACCTCCAGCTGAGGTGGAGGCTGACCTAGGGTTTACCTCAAGCTAAGGTGGAGGCTAACATAGGGTTCACCTCCAGCTGAGGTGGAGACTGACCTAGGGTTTATCTCCAGCTGAGGTGGAGGCTGACCTAGGGTTTACCTACAGCTAAGGTGGAGGCTAACCTAGAGTTCACCTCCAGCTGAGGTGGAGACCGACCTAGGGTTTATCTCCAGCTGAGTTGGAGGCTGACCTAGTGTTTACCTCTAGCTGAGGTGGAGGCAGTCCTAGGGTTTACCTCTAGCTAAAGTGGAGGCTAACCTAGGGTTCATCTCCAGCTGAGGTGGAGACTGACCTAGGGTTTATCTCCAGCTGAGGTGGAGGCTGACCTAGGGTTTATCTCCAGCTGAGTTGGAGGCTGACCTAGGGTTTACCTCTAGCTGAGGTGGAGGCTGACCTTGGGTTTACCTCTAGCTGAGGTGGAGGCTGTCCTAGGGTTTACCTCTAGCTGGGCCATGTATTGCCCACAAGGGCTGAAGGCGATGTCCCAGTCGTTGGACTTTGCACCGGACAGGTAGTGGCACCTGCGATCCTGCGGGTTGAACGGGTGCATTTTTTAATTGCTTTTAATGTCATAATACTGATGTGATTGTTCCTGTCCGGTCTGGTTGAGGCACCTGCCATCCTGGACTGACATGGATTCAAAACGATGTGTTGGATGTCAAAAGGCAGGATATCACAAAGTCAGCTCTGTATGTCCCCGGGCAGGATTGCATTGTTGCTATTGTTGGCAGGTATTGGTACTTGCATCCCGGAAAGAAATTAATGAACAAATACACTTTTGTATGTATGGCTAAGGCAGCTTTTCGATCCGGGCAGGTAGTGGTTAATCTGCGAATGAAATGGATAACAAACAGGTTTGCCTTGCTTAACAAATAATAAAACCAAGAAAGAGCTGTTCCCCCGGCAGGTTGGAATATCTGCCATTCTGCACAAGTGCAAAGGGAATGGACCCAGTTGAACTATTCAGACTCTCAATTCGCCTTAAGAAAGAAGCTCCCGACAGCAACTGCGGTCCAGGTCCAAGCCATGTAGCTGAGATTTGATTTAAAGTAAGTCTTAAGGCTGGACTACGTCAGCACACGGAAGAGCTCCATCGTATTGCAGCTTCAGCTTGACGATATGAAAGTGCTTCACGAATGGTCTCATTTCAGCATGCCCTGAGGGACCCGACCATAGTGTGGATCTCCAAGGTATGTCCACCAAGGCATTGAGGGACCAGACAATAGTGGGGATGCAGCTAATATAATTCACATCTTCATAAAAGCACCAGAATATAGTAATGAGTTGACCCTGATTGACCCCCTGGGTACTGGGTAACGCCCCCCCCCCCTACCTTGAGGGACCAAGCCTTGTTGTGGATGTTGAAGGCAAACTAGGCAGACAGCAGGATAGCCGTACTTTCTGGAGACCATCAGGATGCCTGCCTCGGGGAGGGAAGTGGGAGAAGGGGATCGATAGGATTTGGGAAGTTGGGAAGTTGGGAAGTTGGGAAGTTGGGAAGAGGATGAATTAAATAAAGGATGAGAATAAACACGGTAACGGCGCGGATGTGGCTTCGGCCCAGGCTGTGCTGTTTCCTTAACTCTCACATCCCCCACGGGGCGTCGCTTTCTTTCTTTCTAACAATAAACACCACACACATCAACATCATGCCACCTGCACCGTACCCCCCAACAAACATACACAAAATACACAGCATATGCATGCCGCCCCGCCCAACCCCCAACACAGCTGCACCCCCCCACCCACCCCCTACACACATGCCCCCCTCCCCCCCCCCCCCATCCACACATACACCTACTCTCCACCCCCTACACACATGCCCCCCTCCCCCCCCCCCCAAGACACACAACTGCGCTCCACCCCCCCACATCATACGCCATGCATGCCATAAATGGGGTGCCTTGAGTTGCATGGCCGCTGATGTCTCATGGACTCCTGGACTTATGCATGCCAAGCATGGCTGGTGCTGCATGACTTGCCTGGCTCCGAAGACACAGACACGGGCAGTTGCAAGACTTGCCTGGTTCCTCGGACCGGATGCACCATGCAACCTGCATGGCCTCTGCTCTTGTTTCATGGTCTGTCGGCGTACACGTGGATTCAAGGCTCCGTATTTGATATCCACGGAGCAACCGTTTGTTGGCCCTGGTATGAACGCGCCTGGAGATCCACACACTCAGGGGTGCAATCTCTAAATTCCTGCTCATTGTTGTCAAGCAATATACACCTTTTCCTCCTACATGGTTTCTTTCCTAGCCACTCAGTCGATAGTTTTCCCCCCTCCAAAACGAGTGCGGCATTGAGCAGATCCACTCATCATCCACTTCAACACAAGCGCCCAACATTGCCCCTGGTGAGCGGAACAAGGACCATGCATGAGTGGAACAAGTGCAAGAATGGCATGTGGATATGTCAAATAAAGACTGAGGAATCTCCCACTCTGGCTTTCGGTTGTGTTCATATTTATGACCCCATATTTGTTTCTTTCAATTTCTACACACCCTCATTAAGTATTTATGTACATTGCATCTCCAGATCGCACAGCCTAGCCCATTCCTGAAAGGCTCTTGAGAAGACTGATGTAACATCCAAGTGAATCCGAGCATAAAGACGGTGCATCTGGGCATAGACATTGCAATACTGACTCCAGCCCATGGCATGTGGGGTTTTGCATGCATGTATGATGGTCACCTATAAACCATGATTGGTTTATATTTATCCGGAGAGGTGTGTTGCACATTGGCTCACATGAATTCCACCTCACTCGCCTGTTGAGCAGGAGAGACAAGCCCAACTGATTGAAAAAAGTGGATTTGCGCACCACCCTATGACGTCATCCGCATCCACCGAGGCTATCAGAACAGATGCATCTGCATCTCCTTCCCCTAGCGAGAATCCAGCCATCTTCACCAGCCTCCGAGACCTCAACACGGACATCCTTAGCATCATCCTCAGCAATGCAGATGCATGGCTATACAACACTCAAGTACTCCATGGACTTGTCGCCCGTCGGGTGCAGTATGGAGCGTGGCGGGTGTGCAGGCTTTGGCGTGACTGCCTTAGGGCCTGCCCAATTAACCTGGCCCTTGCAATGGTGGCGGTACACGGTCCTGACCAGGCTCTCATGAGAGCTGTTGGCTGCAACAGTCAGGAATTCGACGGCCTGGAGTTGTTGAGGCTCATGCTCAATCTTGGTACAAAGGCAGACAGCTTGAGTGGGCAAGCATTGGTGTTGGCAGCCGAGCGTGGCCACTATGCAGTAGTGCAGCTGTTGTTGGGGTGGAGGGACCATGCCCCCCATGCTGACTGCCGGGATGGGGAGGCACTCGTAAGGGCTGCGCAGAATGGCCACGAGGCAGTGGTGCAACTGTTGTTGGGGTGGAGGGAGCATGCCCCACATGCTAACTGCCAGGGTGGGGAGGCACTCGTAAGGGCTGCGCAGAATGGCCACGAGGAGGTGGTGCGGCTGTTGTTGGGGTGGAGGGAGCATGCACCTCGTGCTAACTGCCAGGATGGGGAGGCACTGGTGAGGGCAGCCAGGAATGGTCACGAGGAGGTGGTGCGGCTGTTGTTGGGGTGGAGGGAGCATGCCCCCTGTGCTGACTGCCGGGATGGGGAGGCACTGGTGTGGGCAGCCTGGAATGGCCACGGGTAGGTAGTGCGGCTGTTGTTGGGGTGGAGGGAGCATGCACCTCGTGCTAACTGCCAGGATGGGGAGGCACTGGTGAGGGCAGCCTGGAATGGTCACGAGGAGGTGGTGCGGCTGTTATTGGGGTGTGGGAACATGCACCTCGTGCCGACTGCTGTGATAGGTGGGCACTGGTAATTGCAGCCGAGAGCGGCCATGAGGCGGTAGTGCGACTGTTATTGGGGTGGAGGGAGCATGCACCTCGTGCGGACTGCAGGAATGGGCTGGCACTGGTAATGGCAGCCGGGAATGGCCACGAGGCGGTAGTGCAGCTGTTATTGGGGTGGAGGGAGCATGCACCTCGTGCGGACTGCCAGAATGGGCTGGCACTGGAGAGGGCGGCCGAGCGTGGCCACTATGCGGTAGTGCAGCTGTTATTGGGGTGGAGGGAGCATGCCCCACATGCTGACTGACGGGATGGGGAGGCACTGGTAAGGGCTGCGCAGAATGGCCACGAGGCAGTGGTGCAACTGTTTTTGGGGTGGAGGGAGCATGCCCCACATGCTAACTGCCAGGATGGGTTGGCACTGGTGAGGGCAGCCGGGAATGGCCACGAGGCGGTAGTGCCGCTGTTGTTGGGGTGTAGGGAGCATACCCCACGTGCTGATTGCCAAAATGGGGAGGCACTGGTGTTGGCAGCCGAGCGTGGCCACTATGCGGTAGTGCAGCTGTTGTTGGGGTGGAGGGAGCATGCCCCACGTGCTGACTGCCGGGATGGGGAGGCACTGGTAAGGGCTGCGTGGAAAGGCCACGAGGCGGTAGTGCAGTTGTTGTTGGGGTGGAGGGAGCATGCCCAACGTGCTGACTGCCAGGATGGGGAGGCACTGGTAAGGGCTGCGTGGAAAGGCCACGAGGCGGTGGTGCAGATGTTGTTGGGGTGTAGGGAGCATGCCCCCCATGCTGACTGGCGGGATGGAGAGGCACTGTTGAGGGCAGCCAGGAATGGCCACGGTGCGGTCGTGCAACTGTTGTTGGGGTGAAGGGAGCATGCACCTCGTGCTAACTGTCAGAATGGGGAGGCACTAGTGAGGGCAGCCGGGAATGGCCACAAGGCGGTGGCGCGGCTGTCGCTGGATTGCAGCAAGAATGCACCCCGTGTTGACTGTCAAGGGGGACGGGCACTGTCCTTGGCTAGCCAGGAGGGGGGGTCACACAGCTGTCCTGCAGATGCTGCGGGAACGCTGCGGCATGTTGTCGCTTGTATAAGAGGCATCATGTCACTGTGGAAGTGAAATTGATTGTTGGTCTTAACTATGCAAGGGTCGGATATACACCCACTTCTTTCCTAGCTTTCCTCGTGTGTTTCAAACATTGCAGGTATTCTTCCACTTCATGATCTGCCTCTCCTATCTTATCTGGGCTGTCCATAATATACTTTAAGGTGATTTAAAGGTATTTCCCTGTTAGCTGTATCATCAACATATTTTTGAGTGTTTCCGAGTTATGATCCAGAGGTTGTATAGTATTTTCCCCAGGCGCTAAGTAGGAGTACTACACATGTCAACGGATTTAAGGACTACCGGAAACGAAAAAACAATCCGGTACATGTTTACACTTATTCTCAATTTGTTGATCCTCATGCATGTCCGTCATGGTCAGATCTTCTGCCTTTCCACATTTCACCACATCCTTGCGTGTAAGATTCACCTTCCATTCTGAGAGCGGGTATGGACATGCCTACAAGACGGTGCCACAAACATCCACGCTTTGTACCTGGGCAGGCCAGGATGGGATGCTGTGACTTTTGTGAAGGGTGTGGCAGTTTATCGTTGAGGCTATGTCGTTTCAGAGGCCTTTGTTTCCCTTTTCCTGACCAACTGTCTAGTACGTTTGTTTGGTTTTCTCTTTGTTGAGGGCTAGGATCTGAACGGGCTGATGATTCTACAGACTTTCTTGAAGTGGGCATGGTTTGTTCCTTCTCTTTATTCCGTATGTTCCTTTCTTTTCTCCTCTAGCCTTACGTTAATGTTCTCCCTCCTGACCAGACAATCGGGCAGCCACACGGCCGAGATCTTTTCCTTTTGAGCATGGCCCAGAGGTATCATGTTCTTCACAAGTGAACATCTTAATGCCGTTTAATCCATTTCCCGGATCAATAGTGCGGTGGCTTAGAAACGGATTTAGGCTGTGTTGACTGCGGGTGTGGTCAAGATGTCAATGATGATATCCATCTGGGCCATGCTGAAAAGGTGGTCAAGATGTACAAATGTAGGAAGATGGTTGTGTGTCCTCATTCAATCATTAGGCCAGCATGGTCGCGCCACGACACCACACCTGACCTCACAAATATAAATCCCAGTCGGCTAAGGCCACCTGTCAGAAGGCTAATGGAGCATTAATAGCCAGCGAGTCACAAACGAGGCGCAGAGCAAGCAAGCCATCACGAATGAAGGACCGGCCTGGCTGCACCATGTAGCTCAGGCAGCAAACCGCACTGCTCCCTCCCCCAGCATGCCTGAATTGTAGCTGAAGCACCCTATACTAAACCCTGCATGCCCAGCACTAGCCCCAGTCCACATTTCCAGCCTTACAATTCAAGAATCGGAGGATGCTAAAATACATCCTTGCTGTAATAGATCCTTGCTGGTCAGCCATGAAATTTTCCACTTAAAATAATAGTAAGCAGACTTGCCGTAGTCAAGAGGGCCCCCCATTGATTTCCCCCGCAGCCATATACACACAGTTGAAAGATGAATACCGCTAGAGCCAAGACCGGCCGTCACTGGTTCCCGGTAGCTAAGGACGTTGTCACTAATTGCCGGCAGGCCGGCTGTAGCTAAGACCATCCGTCATTGGTTGCCGACAGCCATGCAGGGACAGCTGAAGCAATCCTTGGAAGTTAACAAGAAGCTGCTCCCGTGTGGCGACCAGCTCACACCACATGCCTGCAACATGATTAAGAGGAACGATCAGGACCAAGGGTTCAGTCTAAGGAAAGTAATCAGAGGTGTTGCTGCCATGTGGCAACCAGCAAACAACTCCTGTCTGCAGCAGGATTAAGGGTAATGATCAAGGCTCAGGGTTCAGTGTGAGGAAAGTAATCACGGGTGGTGTTGCCAGGCGGGAGGCAGCGCCTGAGACCGTTTGAAGGGTTGAGAAGAAAATAGTAATCAGAGGTGCTGCTGCTATGTATGTGGCAACAAGTTCACACTGCGCATCTACTGCAGGTTATCTGGCTGAAGAGCGAATGTAATAATGCAGTCAGGTTATGGTTTAGGAAAATATGGTAATCATGCTTCAAGGCTAAGGTTGTAGGCAAAGCAGTCAGAAATGATCCTGCCATGCGGCGACCAGCTCACACCATGCGCATGCGGCAACAAGAAACCATTGTTTGAATGCATGGTTTGAATCCCGGTCACCCGACAGGGAGCTGTTTGGAATGGAGGCGGAACTTTTAATCTCAGGTCTGGGGTGTGTTTTATTCAAGCGGAACGCTAGATGTCATGCAAGGGGCGTTCAAATACAGACATAAATCAGACTCTCGGGGGATGACCGGCCTACTGATCAAATATCTATGGCTTGGTTGCAAGGGAACATGCCAACGACATATGCCTTCCCCAACGTGTCTTCGAACTCTGCGTTTGGCTGCCCTGCCTGTCTGCCTCCTGCCATTCCTTGTCTCAGATTAATCCTTTCAGTTCCTGTCCAAGCCTTCCACCAGGTTGGTTCAGCCTGACCCTAAACCCCAAACCCACCTGCCTTTACCTAAACCCTCATCTCACCAGCCTTGCCCTAAACCCTCATTCCACATACCTTGCCCTAAACCCTCAATCCACCTGCCTTGCCCTAACCCCCCAACCCACCCAGGGTAACCCGGTACGGATACACGGTACGGGAATACATGACGGATACGGTACGGACCAAAGGGACAATACGGTAGGGCAATACGCTCCAAGATTTTTCCAGTATTTCAAGGCTCAGAACAGCAGGATCCACACAGAGGAACACATGCATGCAACACTCCCGTGACTGTTTGACCCCATGCACATCCTGACATACTGCATGGCTGCATGACAACCCCCATGCGATTTTGCATGGCCCCCTAATAATTACCAAGGATTTCCATGCATGCATGCAGATTTACCATGCTGACATGCTAGGGGGAAATATGATCATTGATGCAATCTTAAACTCCTCACACATCGCCATTACAATGTTCCAACATGCGATTCAGTAATTCAGTAATTCAGGCAGTCCACATAAACGCTACCCACCAGCATGGCATATGAAATTTTAAATGCAGAGATATAGCTTTAGCCTTGGACCCTTTTAGATTACCCACCGGCAGGCCCTAAACCGTTTTGATTACCCACCGGCAGGCCCTGAACTCTTTTAGATTACCCACCGGCAGGCTTTGGACCCTTTTTGATTACCCACCGGCAGGCCCTGAACCCATTTGATAACCCACCGGCAGGCCCTGAACCCTTTTGATTACCCACCGGCAGGCCCTGAACCCCTTTAGATTACCCACCGGCAGGCCTTGGGCCCTTTTGATTACCTGCCGGCGGGCCCTGGACCCTTTTGATTACCCACCGGCAGGCCCTGAACCCTTATGATTACCCACCGGCAGGCCCGGAACCCTTTTAGATTACCCACCGGCAGGCCTTGGACCCTTTTGATTACCCACCAGCAAGCCTTGGACCCTTTTAGATTACCCACCGGCAAGCCTTGGACCCTTTTAGATTACCCACTGGCAGGCCTTGGACCCTTTTAGATTACCCACCGGCAGGCCTTGGACCCTTTTAGATTACCCACCGGCAGGCCCTGCACTCTTTAAGATTACCCACCAGCAGGCCCTGAACCCTTTTAAATTACCCACCGGCAGGCTTTGGACCCTTTTGATTACCCACCGGATGGCCCTGAACCCTGTTGATTACCCACCGGATGGCCCTGAACCCTTTTGATTACCCACCGGCAAGCCCTGCACCCTTTTGATTACCCACCGGCAGGCCCTGAACCCTTTTTATTACCCTCCAGCAGGCCCTGAACCCTTATGATTACCCACCGGCAGGCCCTGAACCCTTTTAGATTACCCACCGGCAGGCCTTGGACCCTTTTGATCACCCACCGGCAGGCCCTGAACCCTTTTGATTACCCACCAGCAGGCCCTGAACCCTTTTGATTACCCACCGGCAGGCCATGAACCCTTTTGATCACCCACCGGCAGGCCCTGCACCCTTTTGATTACCCACCAGCAGGCCCTGAACCCTTTTGATTACCCACCGGAGGCCCTGAACCCTTTTGATTATCCACCGACAGGCCCTGAACCCTTTTGATTACCCACCGGCAGTCCCTGAACCCTTTTGATTACCCACCGGGAGGCCCTGAACCCTTTTAGATTACCCACCGGCAGGCCTTGGACCCTTTTGATTACCCACCGGATGGCCTTGGACCCTTTTGATCACCCACCGGCAGGCCCTGAACCCTTTTGATTACCCACCAGCAGGCCGTGAACCCTTTTGATTACCCACCGGCAGGCCCTGAACCCTTTTGATTACCCACCGGCAGGCCATGAACCCTTTTAGATTACCCACCGGCAGGCCCTGAACCATTTTGATTACCCACCGGCAGGCCCTGAACCCTTTTGATTACCCACCGGCAGGCCCTGAACCCTTTTGATTCCCCACCAGCATGCCCTGAACCCTTTTGATTACCCACCGGCAGGCCATGAACCCTTTTGATTCCCCACCAGCAGGCCCTGAACCCTTTTGATTACCCACCGGCAGGCCCTGAACCCTTTTGATTATCCACCGACAGGCCCTGAACCCTTTTGATTACCCACCGGCAGGCCATGAACCCTTTTGATTACCCACCAGCAGGCCCTGAACTCTTTTGATTACCCACCGGCAGGCCCTGAACCCTTTTGATTACCCACCGGCAGGCTATGCACCCTTTTGATTCCCCACCAGCAGGCCCTGAACCCTTTTGATTACCCACCGGCAGGCCATGAACCCTTTTGATTCCCCACCAGCAGGCCTTGAACCCTTTTGATTCCCCACCAGCAGGCCCTGAACCCTTTTGATTACCCTCCAGCATTGTATTGCCCACTGACAGGCCCCTTGCTGAGTACGAGGCTTATGGAGATGCGTTAGGGATCCAGTCCAACATCTGGGATCCATCCGGGAAGGAAAGCGAGCACAGCTGGATGCATCATACTAGCAAGCACAGCTGGATGCAACATAGGAGCGAGCACAACTGGATGCAACATACCAGTGACCACAGCTGGATGCAACATACCAGCGAGCACCTGGTTTCAGTCTTTGGCGGGCGCCGTGCTAGCGCAGGCCCGAGGCTGCACCAGCCTAAGGGAGTTCGCTTGCGTGCGCACGAACTTAAAGGCTGCGACTCGGCGCTGTCAGCACAGCTGACACCAGAGAACGGCGCAGTGGTCAGCAGCGTGACAGACGGTGTTGACAACGATGTTGCGCTAATAGGGGAGACGGCGAGCCTATGGAGGACGCGTTGCATGCGTGCTCTCAATGCCCCAGCGTGCAGGATTAACTTAGGGAGCGAGAATGGGCAGGTCCTCCGATCGGTGCTGCTAGAGACTTCTTCGAGTTATACCGGGGCAGGCATCCTCTTGCCAACTTCCCAACTTCTATCGATCCTCTTCTCCCAATTCCCTCCCCGAGGCAGGCATCCTGATGGTCTCCAGAAAGTAGGGCTATCCTGCTGTCTGCCTAGTTTGCCTTCAACATCGACCACAAGGCTTGGTCCCTCAAGGTAGGAGGGGGGGGTCATTACCCAGGGGATAAATCAGGGTCAACTGGTTACTATATTCTGGTGTTTTTATAAAGATGCGAATTTTAGTGGCTGCATCCCCACCATTGTCTGTTCCCTCAAGGCCTTGGTGAACATTGAAACCTTGGAGATCCACATTATGGTCGGGTCCCTTAGGGCATGCTGAAATGAGACCGTGCGTGAAGCATTTTTATTTCGTCAAGCTGAAGCTGCAATAAGATGGAGCTGTTCCGCTTGTTGGCGTAGTCCAGCCTCAAGACTTATTTACAAATCAAATCTCAGCTACATGGCTTGGACCTGGACTGCAGTAGCTGTCGGGAGCGTCTTCCTTAAGGCGAATTGAGAATCTGAATAGTTTAACTGGGTCCATTTCCTTTGCACTTGTGCAGAATGGCAGATATTCCAACCTGCCGGGGGAACAGCCCTTTCTTGATTTCATAATTTTTTAAGCAAGGCAAACCTGTTTGTTATCCATTTCATTTGCAGAAGCCTGGATCGAAATTAGCCATAAATACAAGAGTGTATTTGTTTATTCTTACCTTTCCAGGATGCAGGTGCCAATAACTGCCGACAAGAAAATACTGTCCTGTGACATACAGAGCTCATTTTGTGATATCCCGCCTTTTGACGTCAAATAGTTTATTTCAGTTTTGAATCCAATCCGGTCCAGGATGGCAGGTGCCTCAACCAGACCCGACAGGAACAAAATCAGCATTATGACATAAAAAGCATTTTTAAATGCACCCGTTCAACTCGCAGGATCGCAGGTGCCGCCACTTGTCCGGTGCAGAGTCCACCGCCTTCAGACCTTGTGGGCAGGATATGGCCCAGCTAGAGGTAAACCAGGGCCTGCTGGTGGGGAATCAAAAGGGTTCAGGGCCTGCCGGTGGGTAATCAAAAGAGTTCAGGGCCTGCCGGTGGGTAATCAAAAGGGTTCAGGGCCTGCCGGTGGGTTACCAAAAGGGTTCAGTGCCTGCTGGTGGGAAATCAAACGGGTTCAGGGCCTGCCGGTGGGTAATCAACAGGGTTCAGGGCCATCCGGTGGGTAATCAAAAGTGTCCAAGGCCTGCCGGTGGGTAATCTAAAAGGGTTCAGGGCCTGCCAGTGGGTACTCTAAAAGAGTGCAGGGCCTGCCGGTGGGTAATCTAAAAGGGTCCAAGGCCTGCCGGTGGGTAATCTAAAAGGGTCCAAGGCTTGCCGGTGGGTAATCAAAAGGGTCCAAGGCCTGCCGGTGGGTAATCTAAAAGGGTTCAGGGCCTGCCGGTGGGTAATCTAAAAGGGTACAGGGCCTGCCGGTGGGTAATCTAAAAGGGTCCAAGGCCTGCTGGTGGGTACTCTTAAAGGGTTCAGGACCTGCTGGTGGGTAATCAAAAGGGTTCAGTGCCTGCCGGTGGGTAATCTAAAAGGGTCCAAGGCTTGCCGGTGGGTAATCAAAAGGGTCCAAGGCCTGCCAGTGGGTAATCTAAAAGGTTTTAGGGCCTGCCGGTGGGTAATTTAAAAGGGTCCAAGGCCTGCCGGTGGGTAATCTAAAAGGGTCCAAGGCCTGCCGGTGGGTAATCTAAAAGGGTTCAGGGCCTGCCGGTGGGTAAACGAAAGGGTTCAGGGCCTGCCTGTCGGTAATCAAAAGGGTTTGGGGCCTGTCAGTGGGTACTTAAAAGGATTCGGGGCCTGCTGGTGGGTAATCAAAAGGGTTTAGGGCCTGCCGGTGGGTAATCTAAAAGGGTCCAAGGCCTGCCGGTGGGTAATCTAAAAGGGTCCAAGGCCAGCCAGTGGGTAATCTAAAAGGGTTCAGGCTTGCCGGTGGGTAATCAAAAGGGTTCAGGGCCTGCTAGTGGGTAATCAAAAGGGTTCAGGGCCAGTCGGTGAGTTATCAAAAGGGTTCAGGGCCTGTTGGTGAGTAATAAAAAGGGTTCAGGGCCTTTTGGAGGGAAATCAAATGGGTTCAGGGCCGACTGGTGGCCAAATAACTATAACTCGACTAAATGCCTAAAACCGGCCCCCCAATTTATTTTTCAACCTTG
The DNA here is from genome assembly GCA_037349105.1 of Limnomonas spitsbergensis. Lineage (NCBI taxonomy): Eukaryota > Viridiplantae > Chlorophyta > Chlorophyceae > Chlamydomonadales > Limnomonas > Limnomonas spitsbergensis. The sequence goes on along the minus strand of JAYJMM010000101.1, from coordinate 2,979,017 downwards.
GCTTTGGTCCCCTGATGGGGCCCTCCTACTCTCAAGGCAGCGCACCAGCTGCTGCTCATCCTGAGGATAAGCTAGACAGATGCCGTGGAATGTGTAGCAAGTTCAAGACCTCCCACATAGGGGGGAAATGACATTTGAATGTGTATGGACCTAAGCTTACTTGTCTTGGCACAGGCCAGGGGGCCTGGAACAGTAACAAACCAAGTTCCACTTTGACTCCTAGTGGTGTGGACCTATGAGGTCCTGCGCCTCGGGCTGAATGAGGGAAATGTGAGGCAACAGGTGGTGGGAAAGCTGTGGCTATGCTCAGAATGTCGGGGACCCAGATATTTCTCAAGTGACAGGTCCTTGAGTGAATGAAAATGGATGAACGCCAGTCGAAATCAGGCCCCCACATATTTTGAAATATCTTCATTTTGGAGCACATCATCGGAGACAATTATGAGATTCAGAGTGGCGAGGTCGAGATCTTGCCTTATCTAACTGAAAGTAAGGGCATTGGAACAGGTTGAACAGCTCGCCAAAGTCAGGGTACAGACAAAACAATAGCCGGACGTCATATTGCCCCTAATTTTTAGGTCAGGGTCCTGCTGGCCAATTAGAAGAGCCAGGCCTGAGTTCATACCTCTCACACCGAGGCCAGTCGTCCACCATGCAAGTGATCAAAGGGGTTCAGTGGCATCTGGCACCCGGCGACCACGACAGTTCAGTGGCATCTGAGGTGGATGTTGGTATCATGAGCAGCCCGGACCAGGAGGCCATGTCATATACGCTGACATGGTCCCGACATTCGTACAGCTAAGGGGGAGGGGGGACGGAGCAGGGTTGAGGGTTTAGAATCCAATGTTTGGAAGTGTTGCAGGCGGGCCCATCAGTCAGCATTGCGAACACTGGCATGGTCTCCACATTCAAACCGTTACGGGTGGGTCAGGGGTCAGGGGTCAGGGTAAGGCGGCCGGCTGCAATGCAGGTAGGACTTGAGGTGGTCCCGTAAGCACTCGCATTGTCTCGGCATTCCTGTTGCTGAGCAGGAGGGGTTCAGGGTTTAGGGTTTAGGGTTAAGGGGGGAAAGGTGGAGATTTTAAAAACATTTAGCTAGGACGCCAAGGAGCCGATCCCATCCTCCCCTGCCCCCCTATCTCACCCTCCCCTGCCTCCCTTTCCCACCCTCCCCTGCCCCCCATTCCCACCCTCCCCTGCCCCCCTTCCCCACCCTCCCCCACCCCCCTTTCCCACCCTCCCCTGCCCCCCTATTCCCACCCTTTCCTGCCCCCCTTTCCCACCTCCCCTGCCCCCATTTCCCCCCTTTCCCACCCTCCCGTGTCCCCCTTTCCCACCCTCCCCTGCCCCCCTTTCCCACCCTCCCCTGTTCCCCTTTCCCACCCTCCCCTGTCCCCCTTTCCCACCCCCACCCCCTACCCCCCTTTCCCACCCCCCCTTGCCCCCCCCCCCCTGCCCCCCTTGCCCCCCCCCCTGCCCACCTTTCCCACACCACCCTGCACCCCTTTCCCACCCTCCCACACCCCTATCCCCTCCCCCCTATCCCACTCTCCCCTGCCCCCCTATCCCACTCTCCCCTGCCCCCCTTTCCCACCACCCCCTGCCCCCCTTTCCCACCCTCCCTGCCCCCTTTCCCACCCTCCCCTGCCCCCCTCCCCCTCTCCCCTGTCCCCCTATCCCACCCTTTCCTGCCCCTTATCCCACCCTCCCCTGCCCCCCTTTCCCACCCTCCCCAGCACCCCTATCCCACCCTCCCCTGCCCCCCTTATCTCACCCTCCCCTGCCCCCCTTTCCCACCTTCCCCTGTCCCCCCTTCCCACCCTCCCCTGTCCCCCCTTCCCACCCTCCCCTGTCCCCCCTTCCCACCCTCCCCAGCCCCCCTATCCCACCCTCCCCAGCCCCCCTATCCCACCCTCCCCTGCCCCCCTATCCCACTCTCCCATGCCCCCCCTTCCCACCCTCCCCAGCCCCCCTATCCCACCCACCCCTGTCCCCCTTTCCCACCCTCCCCAGCCCCCCTATCCCACCCTAACCTGCCCCTCATTCCCACCCTCCCCTGCTGCCCTCTCCAACCCTCCCCTGCTCACCTCATCATTCCCCATAGCATGGAACTGCCTGGATGGATCCCAGCTGCTGGACTTGATCCCTAGCGCATCTCTATATGCCTCGTACTCAGCAAGGGGCCTGTTGGTGGGGAATCAAAAGGGTTCAGGGCGGCCTTCAGGTGTGTACTCAAAAGGGTACAGGGCCTGCCGGGTGATAACATACAGCCTGGCATTAAGGTCTGTCTCTCAACCCTAAGGTCAGGGTCCTGCGGATAACACGAAATAGACAGCCAATAGGATTCCCCCACTCCAACCTAGATGACGAGAAGGGGCAAGGGAAGGGGCGAGTTATAAACAGATGTGCAGTATATTGCTGCCTATGACGATTTAAACAAGTACAGACTGAATGCGCCCCACACCTGCCATCTATAGCATGCACCACCACACGGTAGGTGAGTGGACCATCCAGCAGTGCCACAAAGCACCCATCCGGCGACCATGGCAGCTCAGCAGCATCAGATGTGGATGTTGGGAAATGGTGCAACTGGGACCAGGAGGCCGTGTCGTGAATGCTGTCAGTCCCGACATTTGTACCGCTGAGGGGGAGCGAGGAGGGTGCAGGGTTGAGGGGGGGGGGCGAGGAGGGTGCAGGGTTGAGGGGGGGGGGCGAGGAGGGTGCAGGGTTGAGGGGGGGGGGCGAGGAGGGTGCAGGGTTGAGGGGGGGGCGAGGAGGGTGCAGGGTTGAGGGGGGGGGAAGGAGGGTGCAGGGTTGAGGGGGGGGCGAGGAGGGTGCAGGGTTGAGGGGGGGGGCGAGGAGGGTGCAGGGTTGAGGGGGGGGGGGAGGAGGGTGCAGGGTTGAGGGGGGGGCGAGGAGGGTGCAGAGTTGAGGGGGGGGCGAGGAGGGTGCAGGGTTGAGGGGGGGGGGGCGAGGAGGGTGCAGGGTTGAGGGGGGGGGCGAGGAGGGTGCAGGGTTGAGGGGGGGGCGAGGAGGGTGCAGGGTTGAGGGGGGGGGCGAGGAGGGTGCAGGGTTGAGGGGGGGGGGGGCGAGGAGGGTGCAGGGTTGAGGGGGGGGCGAGGAGGGTGCAGGGTTGAGGGGGGGGCGAGGAGGGTGCAGGGTTGAGGGGGGGGCGAGGAGGGTGCAGGGTTGAGGGGGGGGGGGAGGAGGGTGCAGGGTTGAGGGGGGGGGGGCGAGGAGTATGCAGGGTTGAGGGGGGGGGGAGGAGGGTGCAGGGTTGAGGGGGGGGAAGGAGGGTGCAGGGTTGAGGGGGGGGGGCGAGGAGGGTGCAGGGTTGAGGGGGGGCGAGGAGGTTGCAGGGTTGAGGGGGGGGGGGGGGGGCAAGGAGGGTGCAGGGTTGAGGGGGGGGGGGCGAGGAGGGTGCAGGGTTGAGGGGGGGGCAAGGAGGGTGCAGGGATGAGGGGGGGGCGAGGAGGGTGCAGGGTTGAGTGGGGGGGCGAGGAGGGTGCAGGGTTGAGGGGGGGGCAAGGAGGGTGCAGGGTTGAGGGGGGGGCGAGGAGGGTGCAGGGTTGAGGGGGGGGGCGAGGAGGGTGCAGGGTTGAGTGGGGGGGGGCGAGGAGGGTGCAGGGATGAGGGGGGGGGCGAGGAGGGTGCAGGGTTGAGGGGGGGGGCGAGGAGGGTGCAGGGTTGAGGGGGGGGGGGCGAGGAGGGTGCAGGGTTGAGGGGGGGGAAGGAGGGTGCAGGGTTGAGGGGGGGGCGAGGAGGGTGCAGGGTTGAGTGGGGGGGCGAGGAGGGTGCAGGGTTGAGGGGGGGGGGGGCGAGGAGGGTGCAGGGTAGAGCGGGGGGCGAGGAGGGTGCAGGGTTGAGGGTTTCTCATACGTCTCCACAATGATTCCACTCATGGATGCGAGGACACAAAGAGGGTGGGTTGATGGTGGGAGGAGTAAGGGTTCAGGGTTTGGGGATGAGAAAGTGTGAGGGTGGGGTGGGGGTAGGACAGCGGGGGGGCATTATTTGAAGCTGTGTCAGCAACTGAAAGGGAGGGGAACGGCAAAGCGCCAAATGGGATATGTTTCCAGGGTTGTAATCCTATTGCAGGCAATACCTGTCATTTGCTCGTCTGTGTTAGTGGCGGATACACACCAACAGCAGCCATTGCCTCAAAAGCGCTCTTCAGCTAGATTGCGTCAAGCCCTTGTACTTTTACCCTATAACTTTACCGCTGGCTGCTGCCTAGCTGAGTAACAGGGTGGAGGCTGGCCTAGGGTTTACCTCTAGCTGGGCCATGTACAGCCCACAACGGCTGAAGGCGATGCCCCAGTGCTGGGCAGGTGATGCCACCTGCGATTCTACGGGTTGAACGGGTGCATTTTGCAAGGGCTGATGGCCTCGTTGAACAGGCCATTTCATCTGGGGGAATTTAGGCAGATCATTAGTGTATAACCAATCTTGCTATCGGGGATCAGGGATCAGGGATCAGGGATCAGGGATCAGGGATCAGGGATCAGGGATCAGGGATCAGGGATCAGGGATCAGGGATCAGGGATCAGGGATCAGGGATCAGGGATCAGGGATCAGGGATCAGGGATCAGGGATCAGGGATCAGGGACCAGGGATCAGGGATCAGGGATCAGGGACAAGGAACAAGGAACAAGGGATCAGGGATCGGGGATCAGCGATCAGGGATTGGAGATCAGGAAAATATAATACGGTATAAAACACCAATTAAGATGCGGTGCAAGGGAGAGGGGAAAGCTTTGGGAAAGGGGATCCGGGCATTGTATTGCATAGATGCGTATCACATGGTCTGTAGGTTCAGGGTTGGGGGGTCAGGCTTTGAATGCTTGAACCTAAATGGGGAGGACGGCATCGTATTGTATTGGATGGATATATATCGAAGAGCGTGCATGGCATCATTAGCATAGCTCAATTTGCATGGCAAGCGTAACCCAGATTGTATGCAGGAGGCACCTACATGGCTGTCGAATGTCACATGCTTACCATGGGGTATGTCAGCCGTGCAAGGGATGTACTTGTCAGCCCTGCATGGGCGTGTCGTGAAGGCGGACACATCGCATCGCATGGGAAAGCATATTGTATGGTGAGTAGGGTTCAGGGCTACACCAGTACACCCCAAACCCTGGACTAGGGAGACGACATGACATTGTATGGATGCTTATTGCACGGCATTCATGCCACAAACAGTGTGGCTGGTGTTGCATGGCATGCATGTCTCCGGCCGGATGCACCGACCATGCAACCTGCATGGCCTGCTGATGTCTCATGTACTCATGGGCTCATGCATGTCAAACATGGCTGGTGCTGCATGACTTGCCTGGCTCCGAAGACACAGACAGCTGCATGGCTTGCCTGGCTCTGACTGGATGCACCATGAAACTGGTTTTGCCTGCTCTGGTCTTATGGTCTGTCTATCTACTTGACGCGTTGTCTGTCCGCTACATTCTTTCCAGTGAGGACAGTCCATCGTACCCATGCAGGAAGGTATTCGCGTGGATTCATGGATCCGCATTTGATATCCACCGAGAAAAGGATGTCATATCGGTTACATGCAACTGTTTATTGACCCTAGTTTGAACTCGCGCCTGGGATCCACACCATTGCCGCTGATTACCATTCCCCCCGTACGAAACGTGGCAGATGCGAACATGCCCCAGCCTGGCCCCAGGGGTGCGCACTCTTGAATCCCGTCCATTTTTACCAAGGTTCTCAAATAGTTTACCTCTGTCGAGGACTGGTTACATTGCCGGCCACACTGTCGATAACATCTGGAAAACACCGGTGGCCTTCAAATTTACATTTCGAACCGGTCTCCACCGAAGCGAGTGTGGCCTGCTGCATTGAGCACATCCACTTCGAACCAACTGCACAAGATTGCTCCTGGTGAGGGGAACAGGGACCATGCGTGGTACAAAATGCAAAAATGGCATGCTCAGCATGTGACCCGGCATGTGGGCCCCGGCAGTTCGTCAACCAAGTACTGAGGAATATCCAACATTTCCAGCTGTTTATGTGTTTGAACCCATAATAGTTTCTTTCAATTTCCACACTTTGTATCTGCATTCCTGGCCTGGCCTTGGGGTGGGTGCATCCGAGCATGCACACGTTGAAACAACGATTGAAGCCCATATGTGGCTTTTGCATGAATAATGGAATGTCAGGACGGCCATTCCTACAGCATTATTGGTTTATATTTATCTTTAGAAGAGTGTTGTATCTTGACTTGCATGAACTCAACCTCACTCGCCTGTTGTGCAGGAAAGACAAGCCCAACGGATTAAAGAACTGATCGAAGATTGCATATTACACTATGACCTTATTCGCATCCACTGAGGCGATCAGAACGTATGCTTCTCCTTCCCCAAGCGAGGAACCAGCCATCTTCACTAGCATCCAATCCCTCAACGCGGACATCCTTGGCATCATCCTCAGCAATGCAGATGCATGGCTATGCAATGATCAAGGCCCTCCTGCGCCTGGCTCCCTCCTTACCAATAGGGTGCAGTATGGAGCGTGGCGGGTGTGCAGGCTTTGGCGCGACTGCCTCAGGGCCTGCCCCATTAAGCTGGCCCGTGCCATGATGGCGGTACACGGTCCTGACCAGGCCCTCGTGAGAGTTGTGGGCTGCAACAGTCAGGACTATGACAACCTGGAGTTGGTGAGGCTCGTGCTCCATCTTGGTGCAAAGGCAGACTGCCAGGATGGGGAGGCACTGTTGAGTGCAGCCGAGCGTGGCCATTATGCGGTAGTGCAGCTGTTGTTGGGGTGGAGGGAGCATGCACCCCGAGCTGACTGCCGGAATGGGATGGCACTGGCGAGTGCTGCGGAGAATGGCCACGAGGCGGTGGTGCAGCTGTTGTTGGGGTGGAAGGAGTATGTCCCCCGAGCTGACTGCCAGCATGGGTGGGCACTGGTGTGGGCAGCCGGGAATGGCCACGACGCGGTTGTGCGGCTGTTGTTGGGGTGGAGGGAGTATGCAGCCCGTGCTGACTGCCGAGATGGGCTAGCACTAGTGTTGGCAGCCAAGAATGGCCATGAGGCGGTGGTGAGGTTGTTGCTGGACTGCAGTGAGAATACACCCCATGCAAACTGCCGGGGCGGGCAAGCCCTATATTTGGCTAAGAGGGGTGGCCACTCAGCTGTCCTGCAGATATTGCAGGAACGCGGCGGCGTGTTGCCATCTACATAGAGACATCATGTCATGGTGGAGGTGACATTGTGGGTATGAGCTCTGCAAGGTTCGGAGATACATCAACTATTATCCTAGCTGGCACCTCGTTATATACAAACATTGCAGTTATTTTTAAACTTCATGTTCTGCCTCCCCATCGTATCCAGGCTGTCCATGAACATGTAAATGTAGTTTATGATTGGTAGGAATTTCCCTGTTTCCGGTATCATCAACAAGTTTCTGAACGTGCATTGAGTTGTTTCCTAGTTCTGATCCAGAGTTTTTTGTATTTTCCCCAGGGGCGGAGGCACATACCTCTCAATGCATACTGTTCAATGTCTTGGTCCTGATGCATGTCCGGCATGGTTTGATCTTGTGTCTTTGCTTCCCTTTTCCTTGGTTATTTGACCACCTGCCTCTTATCTTTGTTTGGTTTCTCCTTGTTGAGGGTCTAGACAGGGTTAGGATCTGGGCAGGGTTAGGATCTGGGCAGGGTTAGGATCTGGGCAGGCTTAGGATCTGGACAGGCTTAGGATCTGGGCAGGCTTAGGATCTGGGCAGGCTTAGGATCTGGGCAGGCTTAGGATCTGGACAGGCTTAGGATCTGGACAGGCTTAGGATCTGGGCAGGCTTAGGATCTGGGCAGGCTTAGGATCTGGACAGGCTTATGATCTGGGCAGGCTTAGGATCTGGGCAGGCTTAGGATCTGGGCAGGCTTAGGATCTGGACAGGCTTAGGATCTGGGCAGGCTTAGGATCTGGGCAGGCTTAGGATCTGGGCAGGCTTAGGATCTGGACAGGCTTAGGATCTGGGCAGGCTTAGGATCTGGGCAGGCTTAGGATCTGGGCAGGCTTAGGATCTGGACAGGCTGAGGATTCTTCAGACATCCTTTATTTGTGAGGTGGTGTGGTTCTTCTCTTCTATCCGTGTGTTCCTTTCATTTCTCCGCTAGCCTTGTTTTTATTTTCCTCCCGACCAGACACCAAACAATGTCGTTCAACCCGTTACATGGATCAACAGTGGCATAGAAACGCTGCGGGTGCAGGTGCGTGCGGTTGCAGTGTGCATCTACATCCCCTCGTGGCCATAGCCCTTGATGTATAGATGTAGCTGAATTAAAGCTGAAGCACCCTGTACTAAACCGTGCACCGTACAAACCAGCCCGCAACCTGGAATCATTCGATAAGAGACCAAGGAGGTTCTGAAATGCCAAGTGACGACACTGCCAAATTCCATGTATAAACGGGACCCTAGCAGGCCTTGCAGGCCCAAACCTAGCCCCAGTCCCAGCCTTGCAAATCAAGCATGGGAGGATGCTGAGATGCATTTTTGGTTCAAAAGGTCCTCGGCTGTTGCCGTCACCCATGAAATTCGCCGCCGACATTAAGGAGACTTGCCGTAGTCAGGAGGGTCCCCCATTGATTGCCCCCGGCAGCCATATACACACAATGGAAGGGTGAATACCGCTTGTGCCGAGACTGACGGTAGCGAAGTAAGTTGTCACTAATTGCCGGCAGGACGGCTGTAGCTAAGACCATCCATCATTGATGGCCAGCAGCCATGTCGGCACAACTGAAGCAATCCTTGGAAGTCAACAAGAAGCTTCTGCCATGTGGCGACCAGCTCACACCGCGTGCCTGCAACAGGATTGAGAGGAACGATCAGGGCCCAGGGTTCAGTCTAAGGAAAGTAATCAGGGGTGGTGTTCCTAGGCATGGGCCAGAGCCTGAAGAGAACAAATAGTAATCAGAGGTGCTGAAATTCACAAAGCTAGGGTTGAAGGCAAACAATTAGATCACGAACACACACCCTGCTGAGGCATCTCATCACAAACGTTGTCTTTGCGTTTCCAGTTTCTTTAACTTTTCAAAATCCAGGTTTCCCAAACAATTTTCGAGCTCACACTCCTTCCCTCTTTTCCCACCCACCCCTTCCCACCTTGAACAACCTCCCCTTCCCTCCTTTCCCGCCCTCCCCTGCCCACCTCATCATGGCGCCCCACAGCCAGGAACTGCCCAGATGGATCCAAGCTGCTGGACCTGATCCCCAACACATCTCTATAGGCCTTATACATACTCAACAAGGGGCCTGTCAGTGGGTAATCAAAAGGGTTCAGGGACTGCCGGTCGTTAATCAAATAGGTACAGTGCCTGGCAGCGAGTAATTAAAAGGGTTCAGGGCCTGACAGTGACTAATCAAAAGGGTTTAGGCCTGCCGGTGGGTAATCAAAAGGGTTCAGGGCCTGCTGGTAAGTAATCAAAAGGCTTCAAGACTTCAGGGCCTGTCAGTGAGTAATCAAAAGGGCTCAGGGCCTGCCGGTGAGTAATCATAATGGATCAGGGCAGGTCGGTGGGTAATCAAAAGGGTTCAGGACCTGATGGTGAGTTATCAAAAGGGTTCAGGGCCTGTCGGTGAGAAATCAAAAGGGTCCAGGGCCTGTCGGTGAGTCGCCAAAAGGATTTAGGGCCTGCCGAAGAGTAATCAAAAGGGTTCAGGGCGTGCTGGTGGGTAATCAAAAGGGTTCAGGGCCTGCCGGTGGGTAACCAAAAGGGTTCATGGCCTGCTGGTGGGTAATCAAAAGGGTTCAGGGCCTGCCGGTGGGTAATCAAAAGGGTTCAGGGCCTGCCGGTGGGTAATCAAAAGGGTTCAGGGCCTGCCGGTGGGTAATCAAAAGGGTTCAGGGCCTGTCGGTGAGTCGCCAAAAGGATTTAGGGCCTGCCGAAGAGTAATCAAAAGGGTTCAGGGCGTGCTGGTGGGTAATCAAAAGGGTTCAGGGCCTGCCGGTGGGTAATCAAAAGGGTTCAGGGCCTGCTGGTGGGTAATCAAAAGGGTTCAGGGCCTGCCGGTGGGTAATCAAAAGGGTTCAGGGCCTGCCGGTGGGTAATCAAAAGGGTTCAGGGCCTGCCGGTGGGTAATCAAAAGGGTTCAGGGCCTGCCGGTGGGTAATCAAAAGGGTTCAGGGCCTGCCGGTGGGTAATCAAAAGGGTTCAGGGACTGCCGGTCGTTAATCAAATAGGTACAGTGCCTGGCAGCGAGTAATTAAAAGGGTTCAGGGCCTGACAGTGACTAATCAAAAGGGTTTAGGCCTGCCGGTGGGTAATCAAAAGGGTTCAGGGCCTGCTGGTAAGTAATCAAAAGGCTTCAAGACTTCAGGGCCTGTCAGTGAGTAATCAAAAGGGCTCAGGGCCTGCCGGTGAGTAATCATAATGGATCAGGGCATGTCGGTGGGTAATCAAAAGGGTTCAGGACCTGATGGTGAGTAATCAAAAGGGTTCAGGGCCTGTCGGTGAGAAATCAAAAGGGTCCAGGGCCTGTCGGTGAGTCGCCAAAAGGATTTAGGGCCTGCCGAAGAGTAATCAAAAGGGTTCAGGGCCTGCTGGTGGGTAATCAAAAGGGTTCAGGGCCTGCCGGTGGGTAATCAAAAGGGTTCAGGGCCTGCCGGTGGGTAATCAAAAGGGTTCAGGGCCTGCCGGTGGGTAATCAAAAGGGTTCAGGGCCTGTCGGTGAGTCGCCAAAAGGATTTAGGGCCTGCCGAAGAGTAATCAAAAGGGTTCAGGGCGTGCTGGTGGGTAATCAAAAGGGTTCAGGGCCTGCCGGTGGGTAACCAAAAGGGTTCATGGCCTGCTGGTGGGGAATAAAAAGGGTTCAGGGCCTGCCGGTGGGTAATCAAAAGGGTTCAGGGCCTGCCGGTGGGTAATCAAAAGGGTTCAGGGCCTGCCGGTGGGTAATCAAAAGGGTTCAGGGCCTGCCGGTGGGTAATCAAAAGGGTTCAGGGCCTGCCGGTGGGTAATCAAAAGGGTTCAGGGCCTGCTGGTGGGTAACCAGCAGGATATGTGAGGTGGTGTGTTTCTTCTCTTTTATACGTGTGTTCCTTTCTTTTCTCCGCTAGCCTTGAGCGTATTTTCCTCCCGACCAGACACCAGACAATGTCGTTCAACCCGTTACCTTGATCAAGAATGGCATAGAAACGGATAAACGCTGCAGGTGTGGCTAATATGTTAATGACGATACGCCTCAGGGCCATGCGAAAAAATCGGTCAAGGTGTAACTACGGTACTGTGGGACCAACTTATCTTTTGTCCCGATTCAATCCTTATGCCAGTATGGCTGTGCCACGACGCTACACCTGAAACCATGAATATAAATACAGTCAGCCAAGGCCAACTGACATAAGGCTATTTGGGCACTCAAAGCCAGACAGACACATGCGAGAGGTAGAGCCAGTCAGCCATCACGAATGAAGGACCGACCTGGCTGCAGCCCGTTACTCAAACAGCTAGACGCCCTGCTGCATTCCCTCGTGGCCGTAGGCCTTGATGTAGCTAAATAGTAGCTGATGCACCCTCTACCCAATTTCTCTGTTGGTCCTTTCCTTGTTTATTGTTGTTGTTTGCCCCCTTTTTTAGTTTCTTCTCTCCTTCCTTTGACCTGTGGAGCGCCCTCGCGGCCAAGCAGGGGTTTGATACGCTTGCTTTTGTGGCTTTTTTCGAGAAGTTTTGGTAAGGGCTACTTTCTAGTGGAACTCAGATGTCGGACTTGGTCTTCTTTGCCTTCCCGGCCTCATCTTTTGTTCCTTTCCCCCTCTCTTCCTTAACGTTTCTTCTTTACTCCCTTCTGAACAGTTGCGCGCCCACGTGGCCGAGCTTTGAGCGGGCCCATAGCTGTAACGTTATTGACCTTGACCCTCTACTAAACCGTACACCATACAAGTAAGCTAGCCCACGACTTGGAATTACTTGGAAACGTACCAAGGAGGTTCGAACTTTCCAAGTCACTCACTTTGACTACACTGCCAAATTATGTCAATGACATTAAACCTCTGGTCCCTGCTCAAAAAGGCTTGGCCGCGTGGCTCGTAACTGAAGGGTAAGGAGGAAAGCATGAAGCAAACATAACGGGGCAGGGCAAAAAGGAGGGAACGTGGGAAATAAAGCAAAGGGGAAGATAGAGGCTGGAAAAGAAAAAAAAAGGAACTTCCAGCCTCTGAAAATGTCTACGCCTCAACGTTATTTACCACATCTTCCACAAATGCCACCCAAACGGGCATCCCACCCAAGCCTGCCCCGGTACAAGTCGAAGTAGTCTCTAGTAGCACCGTTCGGAGGACCTGCCCATCCCCGCACCCTACGTTTATTTTGCACGCTGGGGCATTGAGAGCACGCATGCATCACGTCCTCCACATGCTCGCCGTCTCCCCTACAAGCCCAACATCGCTGGCAGCACCGTCTGTCACGCTGCTGACCACTGCGCCGGCCTCTGGTGTCAGCCATGCTGACAGGGCCGAGTCGCAGCATTTAAGTTCGTGCGCACGCAAGCGAACTCCCTAAAGCTGGTGCAGCCCCGGGCATGCGCTAGCACGGCGCCCGCCGTAGACTAAAACCAGGTGCGGTAGGCGGCCGCAGACCTGTGTTCAGTGGCAGGATCTCTGGGGTCCCCTCTGCCTGCTGCATCCAGCTGTGCTCGCTCCTATGTTGCATCAACTAGGACTAGCACCTATGTCAATGACGTTACACCTCTGGGCTAGCACCTATATGACAGGTAGCGGCTGCAGGTCAGTCGCTGTCAGACGCAATTCGGGGACGGCTGATCCCAGGTCCAGATCCAGCAAAGCACCGAATGATATGTATAAATGAGACCGTACCATCCCCAGCGCTACCCCCACTCAGTCCAAGCCTTGCAACTCATAAATTGGAGAATGCTGAAATGTATCCTTGCTTAAATAGATCCTCGCTGGTTACGGTCAGCCATGAAAATCGCCACTGATAGTGTGCAGACCTGCCGTAGTCAATCAAGAGTGGCCCCAATTGATTGCACCCGGCAGCCATATACACACAGTTGAAGGATGAATACCGCTAAGGCCAAGACCGACCGTCACTGATTCCCGTCCAACCGGCTCAAAGCAAGGCGCACAATCAGAGCACACACGCACCCCCAGCAGAGGCTCCCCAACACAAACATCTGTGTACCCCTTGAGTTTCCAGAATCTGTTTGCTTCAATTTACTTTTCAAGTTTCACGTGACCAAAATACTTGCTTCTCGATTTCACCCCCCTTTCCCCCGTTTCCAGTTCCCCCCCTCCCAATCCTTTAACCCTTCTCAACCTCCCCTGCCCGCCTCATCGTAGCTCCCCACAGCCAGAAACTCCCGGATGGATCCCAGCTGTTGGACTGGATCCCTAACGCATCTCCATAGGCCTCGTACTCAGCAAGGGGTCTGCTGGTGGGGAATCAAAAGGGTTCAAGGCCTGCCGGTGGGTAATCAAAAGGGTTCAGGGCCTGCCGGTGGGTAATCAAAAGGGTTCAGGGCCTGTCGGTGGGTAATCAAAAGGGTTCAGGGCCTGCCGTTGGGTAATCAAAAGGATCCAGGGCCTTCTGGTGTGTAATCAAAAGGGTTCAGGGCCTGTCGGTGGGTAATCAAAAGGGTTCAGGGCCTGCCGGTGTGTAATCAAAAGGGTTCAGGGCCTGTCGGTGGGTAATCAAAAGGGTTCAGGGCCTGCTGGTGGGTAATCAAAAGGGTTCAGGGCCTGTCGGTGGGTAATCAAAAGGGTTCAGGGCCTGTCGGTGTGTAATCAAAAGGGTTCAGGGCCTGCTGGTGGGTAATCAAAAGGGCAAAGGGTGTGTTGGTGGGTAATCAAAAGGGCACAGGGCCTGCCGGTGGGTAATCAAAAGGGTCCTCCTGGCTGTGAGGCATTATCTTAGGCCGTGCTGCATTTCTTCAGATTGTGCGGCATTCCTTCTGGCGTTGAGGCATTTTCTTAGGCCGTGCAGCATTTCTTCACGTTGTGCGGCATTTACTCAGGCTGTGAGGCATTCCTTCAGATTGTGCGGCATTCCTCCCGGCTGTGAGGCTTTTTCTCAGGCTGTGCGGCGTTTCTTTAGGTTGTGCGGCATTCCTCCCGGCTGTGAGTCATTTTCTCAGGCTGTGCGGCATTTCTTCATCTTGTGCGCTATTTATTCAGTTGGGCCCACACACACACACACCTCTTCATGGAGGCTGATCAAGGTAATTCCAATGCGGGTTGCATGGGCTGCATTGCATGGTTGCATGGGCTGCATTGCATGGTTGCATGGGCTGCATTGCATGGTTGCATGGGCTGCATTGCATGGTTGCATGGGCTGCATTGCATGGTTGCATGGGCTGCATTGCATGGTTGCATGGGCTGCATTGCATGGTTGCATGGGCTGCATTGCATGGTTGCATGGGCTGCATTGCATGGTTGCATGGGCTGCATTGCATGGTTGCATGGGCTGCATTGCATGGTTGCACGGGCTGCATTGCATGGTTGCATGGGCTGCATTGCATGGTTGCATGGGCTGCATTGCATGGTTGCACGGGCTGCATTGCATGGTTGCATGGGCTGCATTGCATGGTTGCATGGGCTGCATTGCATGGTTGCATGGGCTGCATTGCATGGTTGCATGGGCTGCATTGCATGGTTGCATGGGCTGCATTGCATGGTTGCACGGGCTGCATTGCATGGTTGCATGGGCTGCATTGCATGGTTGCATGGTCTGCATTGCATGGTTGCATGGTCTGCATTGCATGGTTGCATGGTCTGCATTGCATGGTTGCATGGGCTGCATTGCATGGTTGCATGGGCTGCAATGCGGGTTGCATGGGCTGCAATGCGGGTTGCATGGGCTGCATTGCATGGTTGCATGGGCTGCATTGCATGGTTGCATGGGCTGCATTGCATGGTTGCATGGGCTGCATTGCATGGTTGCATGGGCTGCATTGCATGGTTGCATGGGCTGCATTGCATGGTTGCATGGGCTGCATTGCATGGTTGCATGGGCTGCATTGCATGGTTGCATGGGCTGCATTGCATGGTTGCATGGGCTGCATTGCATGGTTGCATGGGCTGCATTGCATGGTTGCATGGGCTGCATTGCATGGTTGCATGGGCTGCATTGCATGGTTGCATGGGCTGCATTGCATGGTTGCATGGGCTGCATTGCATGGTTGCATGGGCTGCATTGCATGGTTGCATGGGCTGCATTGCATGGTTGCATGGGCTGCATTGCATGGTTGCATGGGCTGCATTGCATGGTTGCATGGGCTGCATTGCATGGTTGCATGGGCTGCATTGCATGGTTGCATGGGCTGCATTGCATGGTTGCATGGGCTGCATTGCATGGTTGCATAGGCTGCATTGCATGGTTGCATGGGCTGCATTGCATGGTTGCATGGGCTGCAATGCATGGTTGCATGGCAGACGTGCGCCTCGCGACACCAGAAACGCAAGAGGTGCACGTTCTGGGATTTAAGGTGTAGGGCTGGCTATCTACCAATACAATAAGGGCAAACCGACTTTTGAGCCCGCCGGTTTCATCCCCCCCCCTTAGCCTTCTTTTCCTCCCGACCAGACAGTCGGGCGCCCATGCGGCCGAGCCTTTTTGAGCATGGCACAGAGATGTCACGTCATTGGCCTACCCACCAAGCAAAAACATATCATATCCACACCTAGGTAGTCGCATGCTTCCCAAATTCAGCAAAGACGGCTTTAGAAAGCATACCGTAGATGTATCTTAAGAGTGCTGATTTTATGAAAAGGGGCCTTTCCTACCCATGGCCATCATACTCGCTATTACTTCACGGCTTGTTGATAAAAACACTGTGGGGGGCCATGCAACATCATGCATGGCACTAGACCTTGGACCCTCAGCGTGAACCCTAGTCTAGACCATGGAAGGGCAAGGCTAACATCAACAACCAGTGTGACAGCTGCTGCCGCTGCAACTGTTGATGCTCCTCCTCCTCCCGCAGGCAGCGCCAAGTGCATGCTATGGCTGGTGTGACTGCTCCTGCTCTTGCTGCTCCCGCTGCTCCTGCTGCTTCTGCGCCTCCAGCTGTTGTTGCAACATACCTACTAGCTGATACGGTACTGCACGGTGCTCCTGCTCCTCACTGTCGTCCTGCAAACCCTGCAGATCTTGTGGATCCAGTAGATGCTGTGGATCCTGTGGAACCAGTAGATGCTGTGGATCCTGCAGATCCTGCACGACCACCTGCACCGGCCCCGGAACCTGTGGATCTTGCGGATCTTGCACAACGACCTGCTCCGGCTCCGGAACCAAGCACGTGTTGCCCATCATGGACTCCACCAGGTCGTCCACGTAGAGCGGCGAGTTCGTCAAATCGAAACCAATTTGCGGGACCACTGCGGGAGCCGTGTCGCTGGGGACCGTATCACTGGGAAAGGAAGGCCTGGGAGATGTGCCGCCAAGGCTTTGAGTGAGGCCTTCAATGCTGACCCTCCCTCCCTGGAAGGACACGCCCCGCGCTCCCGCTCCAATAGCTGTACTGCTTCGTTCCACACAGAAGTCCATATCACCACTGCCGCCCGATGGACCCCAGCCATTGGAGACAGAGGCTCCGTCGCCGCCGCCGCCGCTGGCAACCTCCGCGGCCGCCCTTGCCGCGGCGGCGCCGGCGGTGGCCGCTGCCGGCGCGAGCTGTGGGGCCATGGCCCCAAAAAGCTGGTTGGGCAAACTGCCGATGCCGGTCGACGTGATGGCACCATTCAGTATCGCGGCGATGTTCGGCATTAGGATGTCCTCTAGCGCAGCCGCAGCCGCAGGCGCGTCGTCGGCCAGCTCGTCCTGCTCCAGCTGGAGCTCTCCAGCCGCCAAGAACTCCGCGTCCTCATCGATGCGCTCGGTTCGCGTAGAAGGCTCGCTGGAGATGACGCCGCCAGACGGGCGCGGCTCATCGTCGTCCCCACCTCCGCCGCTGTTAGAAGACGACCGCACTGTGGTCACAGCGTCCCATCGACTCTGGCGGTACTGCCGTGCAGCGGCTTGCTGCGCAGGCGCAGCAGCCGCGGTTGCCGGCATTTCCCCGCCCACGCTCAAGCGGATTTGCTGCGGCAGCAGCTCCGACGGCTCGTTGTTCAGCTGTTGCTGCTGCGCAGGGAGGTTGCTCGGGCCGGCGACCGCTGCCGCAACAGCGGCGGCTGCCGCCGCTGCCGCGTCCTCCCCGGTTGGCCTCGCTGGCGGCCAGCTTGTCGCGCCGCTGCTGCCGCGAACCAACCAGGTGTCGGTCAGGGAGCCGCCGGCAGCTGCAATGCTCATACCAAACCCCGCAGATGCAAGCGGGAAGAAGGCGGAAGGTTGCAGGGAGGGCACAGGCTGCGGCTGGGAGGCAGGCGGTGTGCCTGCCTGGGGCGGCGGCGGCGCAGGGAGCCACGGCTCGGTGCCGTGTGGGTCCTCGTCCTCGTCCGCGTCAAGCATCCCTGGCGGTATCTCAAAGTCTTTGCACAGGTCACGTGCGGATCCGACCTGAGGTGATTAGATCCAGAATAAGATCCAGGATGACCGTCAGATCCATGATATTTAGTGAACTCAGCCAGAAACAAATTACCGGCAAGTGCGTCTTTCCACGCACCGCTGGATTCCACTCCGAGCAGTTATCCCATCCATTCACTCTTAACTTCTGACTGGGACCGGCATCGGAAATCGACAAATAGTAAATGCATGGATCCCTCACCCCCCCAAAATGTTAATTATGAGGTGAGGCAAAACCAATCTCCAGTATCTCCCTGATATTAACAACCGGCATTACTTGCTGGCCTCCCTTATTAGCATTACTATCCCCCCCCCCCACACACCACTCTACCCACACCGGTATTGTTACCTGTCGAGCTGATTATGTGTGCGGCAAGGCAGGGCTCGTTTCCTGTATAGTGTATACACTAGTCGTCCCCCTGCTACCCAGAAGGTGATCCCTACACTACATTTGTGTCAACAAACGAACCAATCGGTTTTACCGATACACCGGTATCAGTAAAAAGCAAGAATTCTACTGGTCCCTTGCCTATATTTCTCCTAGCTCTGACCTGGATCAGAATCGGGTTGGCCAGAGGGCTGACAATAGCCGGCACGTACGGCGCAGCTGAAGCCTCCGCCAGCTCAGCGATGTACGGCTCCGAAACCTCCACAGTGATTGTCGCGTGCTCCGGAACCGAAACCAGCCCGGACGGCGGCGGGCCGTTGCCTGCGCCGGACGGCAGGGACGAGCGCAGCGGCCACACGCACGCCTCCTGGTCGTTGCCGCCCGCCGCCGCTGCATTGCCGCTCCCACTGACCACGTCAAGCGCCGCGGTCGCCGTCGCTGAGCTCGCCCCCGCCAGCTTCTCATCCGGCTGCTCCAGCAGCTGGCCGGGCTGTGCGACCACGGCGCCAGCCGCCGAAGTGTTAACTGGAGATAACCTGCCGGAGTCTGGACGCGATTTATCCGTCAACCAGTACCAGCCAGCCGGGGCACTGGCACGCGGCGCGGCGCCGAGGCTTGCCGGTAGGCCATTTGGCGGCTCCTCCGTCGCATGCTGTACCTGCTGCTCTGGCTGCGTAGCAGAATGTGTGGCAGCTGCAGCAGGCTGTTGTTGCTGCTGGTGCTGAGACTGCTGCTGCTGCTGCTGGGGCTGCACCTGCTGCTGGGGTTGCCCTATGGTCGACGCTGTCCTCTTAAAGCTCGCGGAGTGCCTGATGGCCGTGGGAGGCTCCTGCTGCTGCTGCATCGTCATGCCAGATGCGGTCTTCTTGATGCTGGCATTGGCGAGCCGCTGCTGCTGCTGCATGGTGAGGAGGTCTCGGGCCACCTTGCGGTTCAAAGTCAGCTCGGCCTTCTCCTGCAGGGTTTAGGGTTAGGTTTCAGGGTTACGAGTGTAGGGGTTGAGGGTTTTAAAGGTCCGGCTTTCTCCTGCAAGGTATAGGGCTAGGTTTCAGGGTTAAGAGTGTAGGGGTTTTAGGATTGTAAATGTTCGGCCTTCTCCTGAAAGGTTTAGGGTTAGGTTTCAGGGCATATCATTTAGAGTGTAGGGGTTGAGGGTTTCAAATGCTTGGCCCTCTCCTGCATGGTTTAGGGTTAGGATTCAGGGTATAGGGTTTATAGTGTAGTTGTTTTTTGCTCAGCCCTCTCCTGCAAGGTTTAGGGTTGCATGTTCAAGGCTTGGCATTTTGGGGGGGGGCATATTTTAAATACTTGTTTTTAAATTGGTCTTCGTATATTGAAATCGTGGATATGGGGTAGTCCCTGCAGGGCAGAGGGTTGAGGGTTCAGGGCTTGGCCTTCCATGAGGGGCAAGGGTTGAGGGTTTTTAAGGCTCGGCCTTTCCCTGCAGGGTGCTGGGATGAGGGTAAACGTTTGAGGGGACGGTCTCTGCCTGCATGGTTTATGTATGTAGTGTAGGGTACAGGGTTCCAGTTTAGGGTTTATGTTTATAGTTTAGGGTACAGGGTTTAGGGTTGAACGTTAAGGGCTCCAGGCTTAAGATTTAGGGTTTCGGGCTTAGGGTTCTGGGCTTAGGGGTTCCGGGTTTAGGATGTAGGGTTCCGGGCGTACGGTTTAGGGCTTAGGGTTTAGGGCTTAGGGTTTAGGGCTCAGGGTTAAGGGTTAAGAGTTCGCTTGGAGGGCAGACAACTGGTTTCCTTAAATCGGCCCAGTCTCATATATACATATATTGTAGACGTACTTCGCCTACCCTCTCAAATGAAAATATTGGGTGTGAAAGAAAAGTCGAAACACTGATTACCAACCTTCGGCACCACTTTCCAGTTTGGGGATGTTAAGTATTATAGTTTGTAGGGATATCAAGTATATTAGTTTAGTCTACGGCATTAAAAAATAATTAATTAATTCACACCCGAAGGGAAGGGGGGCACATCAAGCAGACATGATGTTCTGCCTGTATTCACCAATGGACACATGGATGGGGACTGTGTTGCGGAACGTCTGCGATGGTCTGGAATATGTCGCGGAACCTCAGCGTCTGTAAGTTTAGGGTTAAGGTTTACAGGTTTAGGGTTTAGGGTTACGGGTTTAGGGTTTACGGTTTAGGGTCAATATATGTTGCAGAACCCCAGCATCTCTAGCCTAGGTTTTATTTTAGGGTCTTTAGCTGAAATATGTTGCAGGACTTCAGCGTATGTTGCCACGCAGCCCACTCGAATATGCGCCCAACCGTACCACACCCACCCGGTCCTCCCCTCAGTCTCCTCCGCACAGAAAGCTATACCAGTTATACCAACTCCCATCTCAAACGGTACAGAGTATTTTGCAACATCTGTGACCCTCCTGAATAAAATGCTGCAAAGCATGCTTGAGGTCCAGGGGGTACTTAGCGGAATTTCGAGACACGACTGTAATATGCAGCACCTCGACAAACCCTGAACCCTAAACCAATCTATAATATTCAGCCCCTCCGCGTCTCTAGCTCCATTACCCGTAGTTCTCACCATGGTCAGGTCCTGCCGGGTGATGAGCCCCACCACGGGGACATTGGCATCGGTCACCAACAAGTGATGCAGGCCAAGCTGCCTGGGAGAGACAAAGGGGTGCACATTGTGAAGGGATAGGGTTTAGGCAGGAGGCGCCAAGGAAGAAGGGTGGCGCCTAGGGCTTAAGGGGGAGTTATCAAGGGTCAAGGGTAGGGCTTAAGAGGGAGTTGTCAAGGGTCAAGGGTAGGGCTTAAGGGGGAGTTATCAAGGGTCTAGGGTAGGGCTTAAGGGGGAGTTGTCAAGGGTCAAGGGTAGGGTTTAAGGGGGAGCTGTCAAGGGTCAAGGGTAGGGCTTAAGGGGGAGTTATCAAGGGTCTAGGGTAGGGCTGAAGGGGGAGTTGTCAAGGGTCAAGGGTAGGGCAGAAGGGGGAGTTGTCAAGGGTCAAGGGTAGGGCTAAAGGGGGAGTTGTCAAGGGTTAGGGTTGGTGAGAGTGCCAAAGGAGAATCAGCACGGGTGCATTGGCATCGGTCACCCACAAGTGATGCACGCCGAGCTGCCTGGGAGAAACATGGGGGTAGAAATTGAAATTTTAGTGGTTGGGGAGGAGATGTCCAGGTACATGGTAAGGGTTGAGGGTGAGATTTGAGGGTCTCCGGAGGTTTCAAAGGAATAGGGTTCGGGTAGGTGAGGGTTTCAAGGACGGATCAGCATGGGGACATGAGCATCAGTCACCGGCACCTGAAGCAAGCCCCTGCAGCTGCCTACGAGCAATATGGGAGATGAAGGGTACAGATAAATGTGTGGATTTGGGGTTTGGGTTAGGGAGGATGTGTCAAGGGTCACGGGATAGTGTTCTGGTTAAGGTGGTAGGAGCCAGGGTTGAGGCCTTCCGTTTTTGGGAGTTTGTGTGAACAATTTAAGTGTATGAAGGAGGTGTTTAGGGTTGCTGTTTAGGGCTTAGGGAGGATGTGTCAAGGTTTAAAAGTTAGGGTTTGGGGAGGATGTGTCAAAGGTTAAGAGTTAGGGTTTAGAGAGGATGTGTCAAGGTTTAAAAGTTAGGGTTTGGGGAGGATGTGTCAAAGGTTAAGAGTTAGGGTTTAGGGAGGATGTGTCAAAGTTTACGGGTTAGGATCGAAGATTCTATGTCCATGGTTGAGGTTGAGTGTTAAGATATGAGGTCTGAAGGTTAAATAATTGTGGAGGAGATATTGCAGATTTGCTTTGCCTTCCCTCATAATTTACGTTGTTTGGGGTTGATGGATCTATAAATATGAATTCTCGGTTATCGACGCCAGTTTTTGGTCAAGAATTCTGAGTTTTTGTCAGAGGGTCTTTTGTCGATAGTTTGCCCTGAGGGCAGCATTAGAAGAAATCTTGTTTTCATACCTGAGGGAAGGCAAATCAAATATACAGTATCAAGGGTTCAGGTTTAAGGTTAATGGTTAGTGAAAAAGTCATCGGGATATGTTTCTTGGTACTTTGATTTCGCCGCAGAAGCCAAACTGATTCCCGTTTCTCAGGAATTCAGTGTCCTTCATGTCTTGCATACCTAATTTACTGATGTTTTATCGGAAAGTCGTGTTTAGTGTTTGAATTGAGACCTTTTACGGTATGAGTCGTACCGTGTGCCGTTTAAAGGAGCGCTGTTGGGAAGCGGGACATGGCGGGACATGGAGGACAGGCTTATTGTTGAAGGCACTACACTAACTTTCAATTTATGAACCTGAATAGGTCATACGTGCAGCACATTGATTCAGAAACATGAACAAGCGGTACATGCGGGATAGGCTTGTCATATAAGGCACCATGCTAGCTTTCAATTTACACACCAAGCTGTACGTGCGGTACATTGATTAAAAACCTGAACAAGCAATACGTGCAGTACATCAAAATCACACACCTGAACAAGCGGTACGTGCGGGACAGGCTGGTTGTCGAAGGCACTACATACGGTACCCGCTGCATGTAGTGCGTAAGGTTGAGGTACAAGTCCAGCTCAGAT
This sequence comes from Limnomonas spitsbergensis, assembly GCA_037349105.1. Classification (NCBI taxonomy): domain Eukaryota; kingdom Viridiplantae; phylum Chlorophyta; class Chlorophyceae; order Chlamydomonadales; genus Limnomonas; species Limnomonas spitsbergensis. Next base: position 2,956,609 of record JAYJMM010000101.1, on the reverse strand, counting down.
TCTTGCAAGCTGCTGAACAGCCGTTCTTGGGCCTCCTGGGGGGGAGCAATGGGTATGGGCTCAGCTTTAGGGGTTAGCGCTTAGGGCTCAGCTTTAGGGGTTAGCGCTCAAGGCTCAGCTTTAGGGATTAGCACTTAGGGCTCAGCTTTAGGGGTTAGCACTTAGGGCTCAGCTTTAGGGGTTAGCACTTAGGGCTCAGCTTTAGGGGTTAGCGCTCAAGGCTCAGCTTTAGGGGTTAGGACTTATGGCTCAGCTTTAGGGGTTAGCACTTAGGGCTCAGCTGTAGGTGTTAGCGCTTAGGGCTTAGCTTTAGGGGTTAACGCTTAGGGCTCAGCTTTAGGGGTTGGCACTTAGGGCTCAGCATTTAGGGGTTAGCGCTTAGGGCTCAGCATTTAGGGTTAAGCACTTATGGCTTAGCATTTAGGGGTAAGCACTTAGGGCTTAGCATTTAGGGGGTAGCGCTTAGGGATCAGCATTAAGGGGGTAGCACTAAGGGCGTAGCATTTAGGGGTTAAAACCTAGGGCTTAGCATTAAGGGGGTAGCACTAAGGGCTTAGCAATAAGGGGTTAGTACTAAGGGCTTAGCATAAAGGGGTTAGTACTAAGGGCTTAGCATAAGGGGTTAGCACTAAGGGCTTAGCAATAAGGGGGTAGCACTAAGGGCTTAACATTAAGGGGTTAGCACTAAGGGCTAAGCATTAAGGGGGTAGCACTAAGGGCTTAGCAATAAGGGGGTAGCACTAAGGGCGTAGCATTAAGGGGTTAAAACTTAGGGCTTAGCATTAAGGGCTTAGCAATAAGGGCTTAGCAATAAGGGGTTAGTACTAAGCGCTTAGCATAAAGGGGTTAGTACTAAGGGCTTAGCATAATGGGGGTAGTACTAAGGGCTTAGCATTAAGGGGTTAGTACTAAGGGCTTAGCATTAAGGGGTTAAAACCTAGGGCTTAGCATTAAGGGGGTAGCATTAAGGGCTTAGCATTAAGGGGGTTAGCACTAAGGGCTTAGCATAAAGGGGTTAGCACTAAGGGCTTAGCATAAAGGGGTTAGCACTAAGGGCTTAGCATTAAGGGGTTAGTACTAAGGGCTTAGCATTAAGGGGTTAGCACTAAGGGCTTAGCATTAAGGGGGTAGTACTAAGGGCGTAGCATAAAGGGGTTAGTACTAAGGGCTTAGCATTAAGGGGTTAGCACTAAGGGCTTAGCATTAAGGGGTTAGCACTAAGGGCTTAGCAATAAGGGGGTAGCACTAAGGGCTTAGCAATAAGGGGGTTAGCACTAAGGGCTTAGCATAAAGGGGTAGCACTAAGGGCTTAGCAATAAGGGGTTAGCACTAAGGGCTTAGCAATAAGGGGGTAGCACTAAGGGCCTAGCAATAAGGGGGTTAGCTCTAAGGGCTTAGCATAAAGGGGTTAGTACTAAGGGCTTAGCATAAAGGGGTTAGCACTAAGGGCTTAGCATTAAGGGGGTAGCACTAAGGGCTTAGCATAAAGGGGTTAGCACTAAGGGCTTAGCATTAAGGTGGTAGCACTAAGGGCTTAGCATGAAGGGGTAGCACTAAGGGCTTAGCAATAAGGGGGTAGTACTAAGGGCGTAGCATAAAGGGGTTAGTACTAAGGGCTTAGCATTAAGGGGTTAGCACTAAGGGCTTAGCATAAAGGGGTTAGCACTCAGGGCTTAGCATAAAGGGGTTAGCACTAAGGGCTTAGCATAAAGGGGGTAGCACTAAGGGCTTAGCATTAAGGGGGTAGTACTAAGGGCTCAGCATTAAGGGGGTAGCCCTTACGGCTCAGCATTCAGGATTTCGCACTTGGGCTCAGCATTTAGGGGTTAACACGTAGGGCTTAGCAATTAGAGTTCAGGTTTCTGAATGCAGGGTTCAGGTTGGGGTACAAGTCCAGGTGAGACTCCTGTGACCTGCTGAACCGCCGCTCCTGAGTCTCCCTAAGGGGAACAATGGGTAAGGGCTCAGCACATTTGCTACCTTGCACATTTGCTACCTTACACATTTGAACTTCAATCAGGTATCGGCCCAGCTGTCAGATAGCTCCGAAACCCTACCTTGGATGTGGGTGCCTTGAGCGGGTATCTGTCCAGCTTCCTGAGGACCTCCTTGATGCGCCCTATGCCGGTGTCCTGCTGCAGCTTGGGGCGCCGGTCGCTGAGGAACCCCAACCTGTTCTCAAGCAGCTTCAGAATTGTGGGCCTGGAGTTGTACAGGGACAGGGACGGGGGGCAGGATCATGAGTAAAAAGCACAGGGCACAGGGCGCTGGGCGCTGGGCGCTGGGCACAGGGCGCTGGGCACAGGGCGCTGGGCACAGGGCACAGGGCGCTGGGCACAGGGCGCTGGGCACAGGGCGCTGGGCACAGGGCACAGGGCGCTGGGCGCTGGGCGCTGGGCACAGGGCGCTGGGCACAGGGCACAGGGCGCTGGGCGCTGGGCGCTGGGCACAGGGCGCTGGGCACAGGGCGCTGGGCACAGGGCACAGGGCGCTGGGCGCTGGGCGCTGGGCGCTGGGCACAGGGCGCAGGGCACAGGGCGCTGGGCACAGGGCGCTGGGCACAGGGCACAGGGCGCTGGGCGCTGGGCACAGGGCGCTGGGCACAGGGCGCTGGGCACAGGGCGCTGGGCACAGGGCGCTGGGCGCTGGGCGCTGGGCGCTGAGCACAGGGCGCTGGGCGCTGGGCGCTGGGCACAGGGCGCTGGGCGCTGGGCGCTGGGCACAGGGCGCTGGGCACAGGGCACAGATCAAGAGTGACCAAAAAATCCTAGCTGGTGTCCTGCTGCAGCTTGGGGCGCCCCGTCGCTGAGGAACCCCAACCTGTTCTCCAGAAGCTTTAGAATTGTGGGCCTGGAGACGCACAGGGAACACGGCACAGGGCAAAAGGAGGGGGGGCAGGACCAAGATTTATGGAGAAGGCAAGGCATGCCTCCTTTTGCTGTACGGGGACCATCCGCCATCCCACCTGGCCATGATGCTTATCATGCAGTGTGACATCTCGCTTGCAGGGTATTGGACAAACGTGGGCTTGCCCTAACAGCACCCACGGGCCTGCCCCAATGCCCCAAAGACATTTACGGGCCTGCCCTAACAGCATGCAAAGCATCCCACCTGACAATGACGCGGTGTGACGTCTCCTCGCCGACGGGCATTAGACACAAGTGGGACTGCCCCAACACCCCAAAGAAGCTTGCGGGCCTGCCCCATACGCAGCCAGAGCATCCCACCTGGCAATGATGCCAATGCTGCGGTGTGACATCTCCTCGCTGGCTGGGCATTACACACAAGTGGGCCTGCCCCAACACCCCAAAGACATTTGCGGGCCTGCCCCATCCACAGGCAAAGCATCCCACCTGGCAATGATGCCAATGATGCAGTGTGACGTCTCCTCGCTGGCGGCCGACGTGCCGCGCCCGTCCAGCGCGGCTGCAGCCTCGTCGTAGCAGTCGAGGCGCTGACCCAGCACACTGGGTTCAGGGCTGGGCAGCGCAGTGGCCTGAAGCAGGGGGGCGGAGTCCTCTTCGCCCGCTCTCAGGACCTGGGCGGCAGGAGGGCAGCGGGATAAAATAATGAAGCCGGATTTTATTATTTAAAAATCGGGGCTGGGTAGCGCCGTGGTTTGACGCCGGGGAGCTGTGTCCTCTTCGCCTGCCCTCAGGACCTGGGCGGCAGGCAGGCGGAGGCACAGGGTAGCGGAATTGATTAACAAAGCCACATTTTATTATTTATAAATCGGGCCTGGGCATCGCGTAGGTCTGGAGCAGGGGGGGCAGAGGCACAGGGCAAAGGAGTTAAATTAAGGAAGCCGCATTTTATTCAAATCAGGGCTGGGCAGCGCGTTCATCTGGAGCAGGGGGGCGGAGGGCAACGAAATTAATTCAAGGGACCGAATTCAAAACGTTAAAACGAGTGACAATTATGTGAAGACAAATTATCGATGCCTGCAGGCGAGCTTTACCCTCAGATGTGGAATAATGATTCATTGGTGATGCTCTGCCCACCAGTGCCCACAGGGCCAAGTTTCATGCCCAAAGCTTTCGATTTGCTGCTGAAAACCGCAGGGTGATGCGATATTGTACCCCTCATATATTGATACTCAAGCAGCATTAATTATCAGGAAGCCAAAGCATATCTACAGCACAGCACAGTGCAGTACAACACAGCACAGTGCAGTACAGCACAGTACAGCACAGCACAGCACAATATTACAATACCGGTTGCTGAACTACGGCTGAAGCACACTATCACATATGCCGAGTTGCCGCATCACCTGGAGGGCCGCCAAGCTGATCAGCATGGGGCTGGTGTGCCTGTCGCCAATCTGCTGTTCATGTTGCTGCTGCTGCTCTGCCGCAGGCTGAAGTGTTCGCTGCAACTGCGCCGCCCGGGTGTCTAGCAGGACCGCGCCGTCCAGGGAGGCCAGCGACGCCTTCCCCCTTGCACCCGGCGTTGCAGGCCAGACCGCCGACGTTAGGTTGCCCCTCGACGGCGCGCTGTAGCCCCAGTTGAAGCTGCCCCGGATCCTCGAGCCTGGGCGATCGACGGCGGCAAGCCCGCCGGGGATGCTCCGGCCACACGGGCTCCCCGCGGCGGCGGCGGCCGCCGCCGCCGCCGCGCCCTCGGCCAGCGGACGGTTGAGAAAGCTCTTGATCAGCTTCTTGCCGGGCAGGCCGCTCGCCTGGTGGCCGCTGCGCAGCGTCGCTCGGCTGCCTGCGAGGGACGGCTGGCGGCTGCCTGTCACAGACGGCGCGGCTGGCTTGCTGGCGGGGGTCTGCCGGCCGTGGCAGCCGGGGGTCGTGCAGGCCGGCAGGCCTTCTTCGCCCGAGATGGAGTTAACCACCTCCCCATTCGGGCTGTTCAGCTTGGGCGCGTCGTCGTCGTCATCCGGGAGGTACAGCGGGTAGGTGGAGTGTGGAGTCTGGCGAAGGAGCTCTACCAGATTTCGAATCCTGCAGATCGGGGTTTAGGGTCAAGGGTTTACGGCCAGGGATTTCGGGTCAAGGGGTAAGGTTCGAGGGTTTAGGGTCGAGGGTTCGGGGTCAAGGGTTTAGGATTAAGGGTTCAGGGCTAGGGATTAAGGAATTAAATGGTTTGGGGTTGGAGGGAGCTTGGGGTCAGGGAAAGGAAATTTCGTCTTAGAATCCCGCATCATGGGTACTGGTACGAGATTCAGGACCCTGAACCCTAACCCCAACTACCTCACGGCGTCAGGAAGGCCTGGACGGCCCCGGCCTCTGGCCAAAAATGGCCCAGCCAGAGAACGTCCAAACTTTCTCATTTTTTCCCCGGCTTTGCAGGGGGTCCATCCAGCTGTCTCCAAGTTGTTGTTTTCGTTGCCCAAAAGCATCCATGTTCAAAGTGAACCGATCGGTTTGTTAAGCCCTGCTCGACGCTGAAGGTCTTCACCCTAATCCCTTTACCCTAATCCCTTTACCCTAATCCCTTAACCCTAATCCCTTAACCCTAATCCCTTTACCCTAATCCCTTTACCCTAATCCCTTCACCCTAATCCCTTTACCCTAATCCCTTCACCCTAATCCCTTTACCCTAATCCCTTTACCCTAATCCCTTCACCCTAATCCCTTTACCCTAATCCCGTCACCCTAATCCCTTCACCCTAACCCCTTTACCCTAATCCCTTCACCCTAATCCCTTTACCCTAATCCCTTCACCCTAATCCCTTCACCCTAATCCCTTTACCCTAATCCCTTCACCATAATCCCTTTACCCTAATCCCTTTACCCTAATCCCTTTACCCTAATCCCTTTACCCTAATCCCTTTACCCTAATCCCTTTACCCTAATCCCTTCACCCTAATCCCTTCACCCTAATCCCTTTACCCTAATCCCTTTACCCTAATCCCTTCACCCTAATCCCTTTACCCTAATCCCTTCACCCTAATCCCTTTACCCTAATCCCTTTACCCTAATCCCTTCACCCTAATCCCTTTACCCTAATCCCTTCACCCTAATCCCTTTACCCTAATCCCTTCACCCTAATCCCTTCACCCTAATCCCTTTACCCTAATCCATTTACCCTAATCCCTTCACCCTAATCCCTTTGCCCTAATTCCTTCACCCTAATCCCTTTACCCTAATCCCTTTACCCTGAACCCTAATCCCTTCACCCTAATCCCTTTACCCTAATCCCTTCACCCTAATCCCTTTACCCTAATCCCTTTACCCTAATCCCTTTACCCTAATCCCTTTACCCTAATCCCTTCACCCTAATCCCTTCACCCTAATCCCTTTACCCTAATCCCTTTACCCTAATCCCTTTACCCTAATCCCTTTACCCTAATCCCTTCACCCTAATCCCTTTACCCTAATCCCTTTACCCTAATCCCTTCACCCTAATCCCTTCACCCTAATCCCTTTACCCTAATCCCTTTACCCTAATCCCTTTACCCTACTCCCGCTACCCTAATCCCTTTACCCTAATCCCTTTACCCTAATCCCTTTACCCTAATCCCTTTACCCTAATCCCTTTACCCTAATCCCTTTACCCTAATCCCTTCACCCTTATCCCTTAACCCTAATCCCTTTACCCTAATCCCTTTACCCTAATCCCTTTACCCTAATCCCTTTACCCTAATCCCTTAACCCTAATCCCTTTACCCTAATCCCTTAACCCTAATCCCTTTACCCTAATCCCTTCACCCTAATCCCTTTACCCTAATCCCTTTACCCTAATCCCTTCACCCTAATCCCTTTACCCTAATCCCTTTACCCTAATCCCTTCACCCTAATCCCTTTACCCTAATCCCTTTACCCTAATCCCTTCACCCTAATCCCTTTACCCTAATCCATTTACCCTAATCCCTTCACCCTAATCCATTTACCCTAATCCCTTTACCCTAATCCCTTTACCCTAATCCCTTTACCCTAATCCCTTTACCCTAATCCCTTTACCCTAATCCCTTCACCCTAATCCCTTTACCCTAATCCCTTCACCCTAATCCCTTCACCCTAATCCCTTTACCCTAATCCCTTTACCCTAATCCCTTCACCCTAATCCCTTCACCCTAATCCCTTCACCCTAATCCCTTCACCCTAATCCCTTCACCCTAATCCCTTAACCCTAATCCCTTTACCCTAATCCCTTCACCCTAATCCCTTCACCCTAATCCCTTTACCCTAATCCCTTCACCCTAATCCCTTTACCCTAATCCATTTACCCTAATCCATTTACCCTAATCCCTTTACCCTAATCCCTTTACCCTAATCCCTTCACCCTAATCCCTTTACCCTAATCCCTTTACCCTAATCCCTTCACCCTAATCCCTTCACCCTAATCCCTTTACCCTAATCCCTTTACCCTAATCCCTTCACCCTAATCCCTTCACCCTAATCCCTTTACCCTAATCCCTTTACCCTAATCCCTTTACCCTAATCCCTTTACCCTAATCCCTTCACCCTAATCCCTTTACCCTAATCCCTTTACCCTAATCCCTTCACCCTAATCCCTTCACCCTAATCCCTTTACCCTAATCCCTTTACCCTAATCCCTTTACCCTACTCCCGCTACCCTAATCCCTTTACCCTAATCCCTTTACCCTAATCCCTTTACCCTAATCCCTTTACCCTAATCCCTTTACCCTAATCCCTTTACCCTAATCCCTTTACCCTAATCCCTTCACCCTTATCCCTTAACCCTAATCCCTTTACCCTAATCCCTTTACCCTAATCCCTTTACCCTAATCCCTTTACCCTAATCCCTTCACCCTAATCCCTTTACCCTAATCCCTTAACCCTAATCCCTTTACCCTAATCCCTTCACCCTAATCCCTTTACCCTAATCCCTTCACCCTAATCCCTTTACCCTAATCCCTTTACCCTAATCCCTTTACCCTAATCCCTTTACCCTAATCCCTTTACCCTAATCCCTTCACCCTAATCCCTTTACCCTAATCCCTTTACCCTAATCCCTTCACCCTAATCCCTTTACCCTAATCCCTTTACCCTAATCCCTTTACCCTAATCCCTTTACCCTAATCCCTTTACCCTAATCCCTTTACCCTAATCCCTTCACCCTAATCCCTTTACCCTAATCCCTTCACCCTAATCCCTTCACCCTAATCCCTTTACCCTAATCCCTTTACCCTAATCCCTTCACCCTAATCCCTTCACCCTAATCCCTTTACCCTAATCCCTTCACCCTAATCCCTTAACCCTAATCCCTTTACCCTAATCCCTTCACCCTAATCCCTTCACCCTAATCCCTTTACCCTAATCCCTTCACCCTAATCCCTTTACCCTAATCCATTTACCCTAATCCATTTACCCTAATCCATTTACCCTAATCCCTTTACCCTAATCCCTTCACCCTAATCCCTTTACCCTAATCCCTTTACCCTAATCCCTTCACCCTAATCCCTTCACCCTAATCCCTGTACCCTAATCCCTTTACCCTCATCCCTTTACCCTAATCCCTTCACCCTAATCCCTTTACCCTAATCCCTTTACCCTAATCCATTTACCCTAATCCCTTTACCCTAATCCCTTCACCCTAATCCCTTTACCCTAATCCCTTTACCCTAATCCCTTCACCCTAATCCCTTCACCCTAATCCCTTTACCCTAATCCCTTAACCCTAATCCCTTCACCCTAATCCCTTTACCCTAATCCCTTTACCCTAATCCCTTCACCCTAATCCCTTAACCCTAATCCCTTTACCCTAATCCCTTCACCCTAATCCCTTCACCCTAATCCCTTTACCCTAATCCCTTCACCCTAATCCCTTTACCCTAATCCATTTACCCTAATCCATTTACCCTAATCCCTTTACCCTAATCCCTTTACCCTAATCCCTTCACCCTAATCCCTTTACCCTAATCCCTTTACCCTAATCCCTTCACCCTAATCCCTTCACCCTAATCCCTTTACCCTAATCCCTTTACCCTAATCCCTTCACCCTAATCCCTTCACCCTAATCCCTTTACCCTAATCCCTTTACCCTAATCCCTTTACCCTAATCCCTTTACCCTAATCCCTTCACCCTAATCCCTTTACCCTAATCCCTTTACCCTAATCCCTTCACCCTAATCCCTTCACCCTAATCCCTTTACCCTAATCCCTTTACCCTAATCCCTTTACCCTACTCCCGCTACCCTAATCCCTTTACCCTAATCCCTTTACCCTAATCCCTTTACCCTAATCCCTTTACCCTAATCCCTTTACCCTAATCCCTTTACCCTAATCCCTTTACCCTAATCCCTTCACCCTTATCCCTTAACCCTAATCCCTTTACCCTAATCCCTTTACCCTAATCCCTTTACCCTAATCCCTTCACCCTAATCCCTTTACCCTAATCCCTTAACCCTAATCCCTTTACCCTAATCCCTTCACCCTAATCCCTTTACCCTAATCCCTTCACCCTAATCCCTTTACCCTAATCCCTTTACCCTAATCCCTTTACCCTAATCCCTTTACCCTAATCCCTTTACCCTAATCCCTTCACCCTAATCCCTTTACCCTAATCCCTTTACCCTAATCCCTTCACCCTAATCCATTTACCCTAATCCCTTTACCCTAATCCCTTTACCCTAATCCCTTTACCCTAATCCCTTTACCCTAATCCCTTTACCCTAATCCCTTCACCCTAATCCCTTTACCCTAATCCCTTCACCCTAATCCCTTCACCCTAATCCCTTTACCCTAATCCCTTTACCCTAATCCCTTCACCCTAATCCCTTCACCCTAATCCCTTTACCCTAATCCCTTCACCCTAATCCCTTAACCCTAATCCCTTTACCCTAATCCCTTCACCCTAATCCCTTCACCCTAATCCCTTTACCCTAATCCCTTCACCCTAATCCCTTTACCCTAATCCATTTACCCTAATCCATTTACCCTAATCCATTTACCCTAATCCCTTTACCCTAATCCCTTCACCCTAATCCCTTTACCCTAATCCCTTTACCCTAATCCCTTCACCCTAATCCCTTCACCCTAATCCCTGTACCCTAATCCCTTTACCCTCATCCCTTTACCCTAATCCCTTCACCCTAATCCCTTTACCCTAATCCCTTTACCCTAATCCATTTACCCTAATCCCTTTACCCTAATCCCTTCACCCTAATCCCTTTACCCTAATCCCTTTACCCTAATCCCTTCACCCTAATCCCTTCACCCTAATCCCTTTACCCTAATCCCTTAACCCTAATCCCTTCACCCTAATCCCTTTACCCTAATCCCTTTACCCTAATCCCTTCACCCTAATCCCTTCACCCTAATCCCTTTACCCTAATCCCTTCACCCTAATCCCTTTACCCTAATCCCTTTACCCTAATCCCTTTACCCTAATCCCTTTACCCTAATCCCTTTACCCTAATCCCTTTACCCTAATCCCTTTACCCTAATCCCTTTACCCTAATCCCTTCACCCTAATCCCTTTACCCTAATCCCTTCACCCTAATCCCTTCACCCTAATCCCTTCACCCTAATCCCTTTACCCTAATCCCTTTACCCTAATCCCTTTACCCTAATCCCTTTACCCTAATCCCTTCACCCTAATCCCTTTACCCTAATCCCTTTACCCTAATCCCTTCACCCTAATCCCTTTACCCTAATCCCTTCACCCTAATCCCTTTACCCTAATCCCTTTACCCTAATCCCTTTACCCTAATCCCTTTACCCGTAACCCCATCGTCCTTATCTTTGAAAGCCTGAGCCCTTCAAAGGAGCCCTTCAACCTGAACCCTTCCTATCTGCCTACCTGATGCCTGTTGAACCCTAAACCTGTATCCCTGGAGGTATAAACCCTGAACCCTTCCTGCCTACCTAATGACAGCAGGCATCATAGTGGGACTCCCACTCATCACGTCTCCCGCCGACAAAAGAGTCTGACCACGCAGCAGGGTGCAGGGTGAAGGGTGAAGGGTGAAGGGCTGGGGCTAAGGGCTGGAGAAGAAGAAGACAACCACACCCCGCAGGGCCCATGAGGGATTGAGCACAACAAATGAACACATGACGGTGGGGCTCACACTCACCACGTCTCCCAACTACAAGGCAGTCTGACCATGCAGCAGGGTGCAGGGTGAAGGGCTGGAGCTAAGGGCTCAAGAAGATGAAGAAAATCACGCCCCGCAGGGCCGTGAGGGTTTAAGCACAACAAAATAAACGCATGATGACTGGACTCCCACTCATCACGTCTCCCGCCTACAAGAGAGTCTGACCGCACAGCAGGGTGCAGGTCAGAATTAGGGCTTTAACACAACATGTGAATGCGTGGGATTCATCTCCACGAGTTGGAAGCGTCACCAAGAGAGTACGCAAGCCACCGTCAGCTTTCCAGAAATGCCCCCGACATTACAGCCTGGGATTCTAGCCGCGTAGCGGGTAACGCACGGAGGCGTACTTGATGGCATCAGAGGAGGAGTTACATAGACCTACCAAATGCGGTATAGTGTGAATACGAGTAACCACATATGCATATGTGTGACCACGTGTAATCATGTGTGACCATGCCTTAGTCATATTCAGAGTTTAGGGTCAAGGAACGAGGCTCTGGTCATTCTACCAGAAGCTTGAGATCAGGCGGCGCATGTGGCTGATCCTCGAGTGTGAGGAAGAGTAACATGGGTAGTTTTATGTGACATTAAGGTGATGACAGTTCCAGAACATGAGGCTGTAATCCACCCACACGCAGCTTGAGGGTGTGCGGCTTAAGCGGCAGAGTCTCACGTATCCAAGTGTGGCCATGAGAAGTCAAATGTCAAGTGCCCAAGTGTGACCAAGCATGACTAGTCACCACACCTGTAGCTTGAGAACGGGGAACTGATGTGGCTGAGTCTCAGGTGTTCAAACGTGTGACCAAGTGTAGCCACTTATGACCAAGTGTCAAGTGACCAAGTGTGACCAAGCATAGTCATGTGCACGGGTCACTGCAATAGAGTGATGACGGTTCAGGGACATAAGGTGATATCCATCCCAACTGTAGCTTAAGAGTGGGCAGCTCACACACTTAATCCACACGAGTAAAACATTAGTGTGACCATGCGTGACCAACCAAGGCCAAGTTCATTGGTTGCCGCACATGTAGCTTGAGAACGGGCAGCCCACCAGACTGATCCTCATGCGCATAACATGATCACAGAGTGTGACCATGTGTCACATATTGTGACCAAGTGTGGCCAATCATGGTCACGTTCATAAGTTGCCGCACCTTAAGCCTGAGAGCGGGCAGCTCGCGTGGCTGGTCCGTATGAGCAAACCAAAGTCACAAAGTGTGAGCACGTGCCACTTAGTGTGGCCAAGTGTGGCCCATCATGGCCACGGTCATTAGTTGCCGCACCTGTAGCTTGAGGGCAGGCAGCTCACGTGGCTGATCCTCCAGATAGGGGAAGGCATGGCTACGCACCTGCATGGCCCGCAATGGATGAAGCATGAGGCGTGGGGCATGTGGCATGTGGCATGTGGCATGTGGCTTGTGGCATGTGGCATGAGGCGTGTGGCATGTGGCATGTGGCATGAGGCGTGCGGCATGAGGCGTGTGGCATGTGGCATGTGGCATGAGGCGTGTGGCATGTGGCATGAGGCGTAGGGCATGTGGCATGTGGCATGTGGCACGGGGCATGTGGCACTGGGCATGTGGCATGTGGCATGTGGCATGTGGCATGAGGCGTGGGGCGTGGGGCATGTGGCATGTGGCATGTGGTATGTGGCATGTGGCATGAGGCGTGTGGCATGTGGCATGTGGCATGAGGCGTGTGGCATATGGCATGTGGCATGTGGCACGGGGCATGTGGCACGGGGCACGGGGCATGGGGCATGGGGCATGGGGCATGGGGCATGGGGCATGGGGCATGGGGCATGTGGTATGTGGCACGGGGCATGGGGCACGGGGCATGGGGCACGGGGCATGGGGCACGGGGCATGTGGCATGTGGCATGTGGCATGTGGCATGAGGCGTGGGGCGTGGGGCATGTGGCATGTGGCATGTGGTATGTGGCATGTGGCATGAGGCGTGTGGCATGTGGCATGTGGCATGAGGCGTGTGGCATATGGCATGTGGCATGTGGCACGGGGCATGTGGCACGGGGCATGTGGCACGGGGCACGGGGCATGGGGCATGGGGCATGGGGCATGGGGCATGGGGCATGTGGCATGTGGCATGTGGTATGTGGCACGGGGCATGGGGCACGGGGCATGGGGCACGGGGCACGGGGCATGGGGCACGGGGCATGGGGCACGGGGCACAGGGCATGTGGCATGTGGCATGTGGCATGTGGCATGAGGCGTGTGACATGTGGCATGTGGCATGTGGCATGAGGCACGGGGCATGGGGCACGGGGCATGTGGCATGTGGCATGTGGCACGTGGCACGTTACACGGGGCATGGGGCATGGGGCATATAAATACCTGAAAAGCCGATCTAGTCTACGGGAGTTCCCGGAATTGTCCTTCCTTCAACCTGGAGCTTACTTCACTGTCTTCCTGTAGTACACAAAATGCTCATCCTTAATCCCAGAGCTTCCTTCAAAGCTACCCCGAAGGACACCTCATACTTCCCCCCCAGTTAACAGAAAAAACGTCCCTTTCCTCACCGCATTTTCGGAAACCCTCACTTGACACAACCAGTGGTTGTAAACCCTAAACCCTCACAGTGTAGTCGCTGACCCTGACCAGTGGTTGTAAACCCTAAACCCTCACAGTGTAGTCGCTGACCCCGACCAGTGGTTGTAAACCCTAAAACCTCACAGTGTAGTCGCTGATCCCGACCAGTGGTTGTAAACCCTAAACCCTCACAGTGTAGTCCCTGACCCCGACCAGTGGTTGTAAACCCTAAACCCTCACAGTGTAGTCGCTGATCCCGACCAGTGGTTGTAAACCCTAAACCCTCACAGTGTAGTCGCTGACCCCGACCAGTGGTTGTAAACCCTAAACCCTCACAGTGTAGCCGCTGACCCCGACCGGTGCTTGTAAACCCTAAACCCTCACAGTGTAGTCGCTGACCCCGACCATTGGTTGTAAAACCTTAACCCTCACAGTGTAGCCGCTGACCCCGACCAGTGGTTATAAACCCTAAACCCTCACAGAGTAGTCGCTGACCCCGACCAGTGATTGTAAACCCTAAACCCTCACAGAGTAGTCGCTGATCCCGACCAGTGGTTGTAAACCCTAAACCCTCACAGTGTAGCCGCTGACCCCGACCAGTGGTTGTAAACCCTAAACCCTCACAGTGTAGCCGCTGACCCCGACCAGTGGTTGTAAACCCTAAACCCTCACAGTGTAGCTGCTGACCCCAACCAGTGGTTGTAAACCCTAAACCCTCACAGTGTAGCCGCTGATCCCGACCAGTGGTTGTAAACCCTAAAACCTCACAGTGTAGCCGCTGACCCTGACCAGTGGTTGTAAACCCTAAACCCTCACAGAGTAGTCGCTGATCCCGACCAGTGGTTGTAAACCCTAAACCCTCACAGTGTAGCCGCTGACCCCGACCACTGGTTGTAAACCCTAAATCCTCACAGAGTAGCCGCTGACCCCGACCAGTGGTTGTAAACCCTAAACCCTCACAGTGTAGCCGCTGACCCCGACCAGTGGTTGTAAGCCCTAAACCCTCACAGTGTAGCCGCTGATCCCGACCAGTGATTGTAAACGCTAAACCCTCACAGTGTAGCCGCTGACCCCGACCAGTGGTTGTAAACACTAAACCCTCACAGTGTAGTCGCTGACCCCGACCAGTGGTTGTAAACCCTAAACCCTCACAGTGTAGCCGCTGACCCCAACCAGTGGTTGTAAACCCTAAACCCTCACAGTGTAGTCGCTGACCCCGACCAGTGGTTGTAAACCCTAAACCTTCACAGTGTAGTCGCGGACCCCGACCAGTGGTTGTAAACCCTAAACCCTCACAGTGTAGCCGCTGACCCCAACCAATGGTTGTAAACACTTAACCCTCACAGTGTAGCCGCTGACCCCGACCAGTGGTTGTAAACCCTAAACCCTCACAGAGTAGTCGCTGACCCCGACCAGTGGTTGTTAACCCTAAACCCTCACAGTGTAGCCGCTGACCCCAACCAGTGGTTGTAAACCCTAAATCCTCACAGTGTAGCCGCTGACCCAGACCAGTGGTTGTAAACCCTAAACCCTCACAGTGTAGTCGCTGACCCCGACCAGTGGTTGTAAACCCTAAACCCTCACAGTGTAGTCGCTGACCCCGACCAGTGGTTGTAAACCCTAAACCCTCACAGTGTAGTCGCTGATCCCGACCATTGGTAGTAAACCCTAATCCCTCACAGTGTAGCCGCTGATCCCGACCAGTGGTTGTAAACCCTAAACCCTCACAGTGTAGTCGCTGACCCCGACCAGTGGTTGTAAACCCTAAACCCTCACAGTGTAGCCACTGACCCCGACCAGTGGTTGTAAACCCTAAACCCTCACAGTGTAGTCACTGATCCCGACCAGTGGTTGCACACCCTAAACCCACACATTGTAGCTGCTGACCCCGACCAGTGGTTGTAAACCCTAAACCCTCACAGTGTAGCTGCTGACCCCAACCAGTGGTTGTAAACCCTAAACCTTCACAGTGTAGCCGCTGATCCCGACCAGTGGTTGTAAACCCTAAACCCTCACAGTGTAGCCGCTGACCCTGACCAGTGGTTGTAAACCCTAAACCCTCACAGAGTAGTCGCTGATCCCGACCAGTGGTTGTAAACCCTAAACCCTCACAGTGTAGCCGCTGACCCCGACCACTGGTTGTAAACCCTAAATCCTCACAGAGTAGCCGCTGACCCCGACCAGTGGTTGTAAACCCTAAACCCTCACAGTGTAGTCGCTGACCCCGACCAGTGGTTGTAAGCCCTAAACCCTCACAGTGTAGCCGTTGATCCCGACCAGTGGTTGTAAACGCTTAACCCTCACAGTGTAGCCGCTGACCCCGACCAGTGGTTGTAAACCCTAAACCCTCACAGTGTAGTCGCTGACCCCGACCAGTGGTTGTAAACCCTAAACCCTCACAGTGTAGCCGCTGACCCCGACCAGTGGTTGTAAACCCTAAACCCTCACAGTGTAGCCGCTGACCCCGACCAGTGGTTGTAAACCCTAAACCCTCACAGTGTAGTCGCTGACCCCGACCAGTGGTTGTAAACCCTAAACCCTCACAGTGTAGTCGCTGACCCCGACCAGTGGTTGTAAACCCTAAACCCTCACAGTGTAGCTGCTGACCCCGACCAGTGGTTGTAATCCCTAAACCCTCACTGTGTAGCCGCTGACCCCGACCAGTGGTTGTAAACCCTTAACCCTCACAGTGTAGTCGCTGATCCCGACCAGTGGTTGTAAACCCTAAACCCTCACAGTGTAGCCGCTGACCCCGACCATTGGTTGTAAACCCTAAACCCTCACAGTGTAGCCGCTGACCCCAACCAGTGGTTGTAAACCCTAAACCCTCACAGTGTAGTCGCTGACCCCGACCAGTGGTTGTAAACCCTAAACCCTCACAGTGTAGTCGCGGACCCCGACCAGTGGTTGTAAACCCTAAACCCTCACAGTGTAGCCGCTGACCCCAACCAATGGTTGTAAACACTTAACCCTCACAGTGTAGCCGCTGACCCCGACCAGTGGTTGTAAACCCTAAACCCTCACAGTGTAGTCGCTGATCCCGACCTGTGGTTATAAACCCTAAACCCTCACAGAGTAGTCGCTGACCCCGACCAGTGGTTGTTAACCCTAAACCCTCACAGTGTAGCCGCTGACCCCAACCAGTCGTTGTAAACCCTAAATCCTCACAGTGTAGCCGCTGACCCAGACCAGTGGTTGTAAACCCTAAACCCTCACAGTGTAGCCGCTGACCCCGACCAGTGGTTGTAAACCCTAAACCCTCACAGTGTAGCCGCTGACCCCGACCAGTGGTTGTAAACCCTAAACCCTCACAGTGTAGCCGCTGACCCCGACCAGTGGTTGTAAACCCTAAACCCTCACAGTGTAGTCGCTGACCCCGACCAGTGGTTGTAAACCCTAAACCCTCACAGTGTAGTCGCTGACCCCGACCAGTGGTTGTAAACCCTAAACCCTCACAGTGTAGCTGCTGACCCCGACCAGTGGTTGTAATCCCTAAACCCTCACTGTGTAGCCGCTGACCCCGACCAGTGGTTGTAAACCCTTAACCCTCACAGTGTAGTCGCTGATCCCGACCAGTGGTTGTAAACCCTAAACCCTCACAGTGTAGCCGCTGACCCCAACCATTGGTTGTAAACCCTAAACCCTCACAGTGTAGCCGCTGACCCCGACCAGTGGTTGTAAACCCTAAACCCTCACAGTGTAGCCGCTGACCCCAACCAGTGGTTGTAAACCCTAAACCCTCACAGTGTAGTCGCTGACCCCGACCAGTGGTTGTAAACCCTAAACCCTCACAGTGTAGTCGCGGACCCCGACCAGTGGTTGTAAACCCTAAACCCTCACAGTGTAGCCGCTGACCCCAACCAATGGTTGTAAACACTTAACCCTCACAGTGTAGCCGCTGACCCCGACCAGTGGTTGTAAACCCTAAACCCTCACAGTGTAGTCGCTGATCCCGACCTGTGGTTATAAACCCTAAACCCTCACAGAGTAGTCGCTGACCCCGACCAGTGGTTGTTAACCCTAAACCCTCACAGTGTAGCCGCTGACCCCAACCAGTCGTTGTAAACCCTAAATCCTCACAGTGTAGCCGCTGACCCAGACCAGTGGTTGTAAACCCTAAACCCTCACAGTGTAGCCGCTGACCCCGACCAGTGGTTGTAAACCCTAAACCCTCACAGTGTAGTCGCTGACCCCGACCAGTGGTTGTAAACCCTAAACCCTCACAGTGTAGTCGCTGATCCCGACCATTGGTAGTAAACCCTAAACCCTCACAGTGTAGCCGCTGACCCCGACCATTGGTTGTAAACCCTAAACCCTCACAGTGTAGTCGCTGACCCCGACCAGTGGTTGTAAACCCTAAACCCTCACAGTGTAGCCACTGACCCCGACCAGTGGTTGTAAACCCTAAACCCTCACAGTGTAGTCACTGATCCCGACCAGTGGTTGCACACCCTAAACCCACACATTGTAGCCGCTGACCCCGACCAGTGGTTGTAAACCCTAAACCCTCACATTGTAGCCGCTGACCCCGACCATTGGTTGTAAACCCTAAACCCTCACAGTGTAGCCGCTGACCCCGACCAGTGGTTGTAAACCCTAAACCCTCACAGTGTAGCCGCTGACCCCGACCAGTGGTTGTAAACCCTAAACCCTCACAGTGTAGCCGCTGACCCCGACCAGTGGTTGTAAACCCTAAACCCTCACAGTGTAGTCGCTGACCCCGACCAGTGGTTGTAAACCCTAAACCCTCACAGTGTAGCCACTGACCCCGACCAGTGGTTGTAAACCCTAAACCCTCACAGTGTAGTCACTGATCCCGACCAGTGGTTGCACACCCTAAACCCACACATTGTAGCCGCTGACCCCGACCAGTGGTTGTAAACCCTAAACCCTCACAGTGTAGCCGCTGACCCCGACCATTGGTTGTAAACCCTAAACCCTCACAGTGTAGCCGCTGACCCCGACCAGTGGTTGTAAACCCTAAACCCTCACAGTGTAGCCGCTGATCCCGACCAGTGGTTGTAAGCCCTAAACCCTCACAGTGTAGCCGCTGATCCCAACCAGTGGTTGTAAACACTTAACCCTCACAGTGTAGCCGCTGACCCCGACCAGTGGTTGTAAACACTTAACCCTCACAGTGTAGCCGCTGACCCCGACCAGTGGTTGTAAACCCTAAACCCTCACAGTGTAGCCGCTGATCCCGACCAGTGGTTGTAAACCCTAAACCCGCACAGAGTAGTCGCTGACCCCGACCAGTGGTTGTAAACCCTAAACCCTCACAGTGTAGCCGCTGACCCCGACCGGTGCTTGTAAACCCTAAACCCTCACAGTGTAGCCGCTGACCTCGACCAGTGGTTGTAAACCCTAAACCCTCACAGTGTAGTCGCTGACCCCGACCAGTGGTTGTTAACCCTAAATCCTCACAGTGTAGTCGCTGACCCCGACCAGTGGTTGTAAACCCTAAACCCTCACAGTGTAGTCGCTGATCCCGACCAGTGGTTGTAAACCCTAAACCCTCACAGTGTAGCCGCTGACCCCGACCATTGGTTGTAAACCCTAAACCCTCACAGTGTAGTCGCTGACCCCGACCAGTGGTTGTTAACCCTAAACCCTCACAGTGTAGCCGCTGACCCCGACCAGTGGTTGTAAACCCTAAACCCTCACAGTGTAGTCGCTGATCCCGACCAGTGGTTGCAAACCCTAAACCCTCACAGAGTAGTCGCTGACCCCAACCAGTGGTTGTAAACCGTAAACCCTCACAGTGTAGCCGCTGACCCCGACCAGTGGTTGTAAACCCTAAACCCTCACAGTGTAGCCGCTGACCCCGACCAGTGGTTGTAAACCCTAAACCCTCACAGTGTAGCCGCTGACCCCGACCAGTGGTTGCAAACCCTAAACCCTCACAGTGTAGCCGCTGACCCCGACTAGTGGCTGTAAACCCTAAACCCTCACAGTGTAGCTGCTGACCCCGACCTTAAGCAGATCTCCCTCCCTTGACACGCCTCCCTTGAAATCCGTCACCCTATACTTACTGTGTGATAGTAACCCCCAAGCCCTTAACCCTACACCCCGAAACCCTAACCCCCAAAACCCTAAACTCACGGTGTGGTCGTAGACCCCGATTGTCAGCAGGTCGCCCACCATCTGTAGCAGGAAGAAATCGCAAAACTAAGACAGCCTTCATAATGAAAGAACAATGCAAAGCGTGTGCAAATGGCATGCCATGTCTGGATTGAAAAATACAGACAGTGTATAAGACTAGACCCTAAACCCTAAGCCCTATACTAGGCATAACACGAGCTTTTGTCAGCGAATGAGCACGCGCTGCTTTCAGAGGCAGAACACGAGCTTCGGTTTCATAATGAGCACACCCATCTTTCAGAGAAGAGAAGCTTTGGTCAGAGAATGAACTCAAACAGCCAGCAGTGCCTGCCAGGACTCCCACCTTAGTAAACATGGTTTAGGGTTATGCACTGTAAACCCTAAACCCTTCCACCTTTGCACTATTCAATTGGTATTCTCAGATTCCTTTTTAATGTTAGGTCTCTTAGATGCTAACCCTCTGACCTTCACAAAAGGGTTAAGGGTTTAGTTCCCTAACCCTGGACCCTCCCACCTTAGCTACCTTGGCAAACAGGGCTTGGGGTTAGGTTCCCTACATCCTTAACCCTTACATGTTAGCAAACCGGGTTTATGGGTTAGTTCTCCAAACCCGAAACCCTCCTACCTTAGCAAACAGGGTGGCCATGATCACGGGGCTCTTGGTGGCCATGCTGTTGGTCGTCTCCATGACCTGAGGTCAGCGCATACAAGAGTGAGACTGGGGCATCAAGACTGTGAAAAGTGGAAAGGAGAGGGCCCGGAAGAGTGAGATAACGATAAATAGGAAGACATGAAACAATCACTCGCGATATGTGTCACCGGCAATTGCAACGCAACCTCCCCCCCTCCTACAGAAGGGCAGATGCCGAGGCATCACCACTCTTTACTAATATTTAAATCCGGACATTTGAATTCCAACCAAAATTGGAATTCAAAAACTCACGATGACAGCCACAGACAGCAGCCGCCTCCTGACGCCTCCCAGCATGGATGCAGCGCCGACTGCCGCGTAGGTGGCCAGGTTGGGCACCATTGGGGATCCATCGATGTTTGTTGCGCCGAGGGACGTCAGGAACTCCCTTGGGGGATGAGGGGATACAGTCGAAAATTGGGATCAAACGGCGGAGGGGATGCAATCGTTAATTCATATGTCACTCATATGTCACTCATATGTCACTCATATGTCACTCATATGCCACTCATATGTCAACATTGTCGTCATACTCACTCAAATAGTCACGTAGCACTCGCACATCACTCTGTGTGATACGGATTTCCCTTTATAATAAAAAAACGGTTCAGATTCAAGATCACTGCTGGGTCACTCACATGTCACTCACATGCCACTCAACGTGATACAAAACCCATAAATAATCAAGCGGTGGTTCATAATCAAGATCACTTCCAGGGCACCCATCAGTGGCCAGGACCTTCCTTTGAAATCAAACAGCAGTTAACCGTTCAGATTCAAGATCACTTCTAGGGCTTCCATCAGTGGCCAGGTCCAGCACCATCAGAGTCCTATCAACAGTTCAACCATCCGTTGCCTTTTGTAACGCACACTGCAAACCTTGAGCCCTTGACGTAGTTCTGTCTAACGGTAGCCCCTCAACCTTTACCCCAATGATGCCTCAGCTACAATTCAGCTATATTAAGGATGTGCTCACCAGACCCCTCTCCCCTGCAGTCAACCATCCGCCTGCCAAACTGACCACCAGTGGCGCATCAGCTACATTTCAGCTACATTCAGTATGTGCTCACCAGACACCTCTCCCCAGCAGTCAACCATCCGCCTGCCAAACTGACCACCAGTGACGCATAAGCTACATTTCAGCTACATTAAGTATGTGCTCACCAGACACCTCTCCCCAGCAGCCAACTGCCCGCCTGCCAAACTCACCACCAGTGACACATCAGCTACAGTTCAGCTACATTACGTATGTGCTCACCAGACACCTCTCCCCAGCTGCTGCCCACTCGCCCGCCGACCCCCCCCCCCCCCCCCATATGTGATACCTCAGCCACAGTTCAGCTCCACATTACGAGCTAACCAGACACTGCTCCCCAACAGTCGCCCACCCAACGCACCCCTCACCAGCGAAGCCTCAGCTAAAGTCCAGCTACAAAAAGCATGTGCGAGCCAGACACCTAGTCCCCACTAGTCGCCCACCACCAGCGATGCCTCAGCTACAGGTCAGCTACAAATAGCATGTGCGAACCAGACACCTGTCCCCACTAGTCGGCCGCCACTAGCGATGCCTCAGCTACAGTTCAGCTACAAAAAGCATGTGCTCACCAGACGCCTCTCCCTAGCAGTCGCCCGCCAGCCGCGCCCACCACCAGGCAAGGAATGAAAAGCCCAGTGGGGGCTCCGATACCATAAGTTGACACCATAATGATGTATCCGATGACGAACAAAAGGGCGAGGGCCTGCCAGAGAGAAAGTGTGGGGCGGGGTGAGTGGATCTAGGGTTAAAAGATCCACTTAAGGGTTAAGAGGGTCCAGTTGAAGGGTTCAAAACCACCCTGAAGACTACCGGCATGTACAACAACTGTTCAGGAGTGCAGGTTGTACGGCTTTGGTTTAAGGGTTTGCGATTGCCCTAAAGGCTCTGTGTTGCCAGGCTCACTGACATGTACAACACCTGTTCGGTGTGGTTATGACTGCCCTGAAACATCCAGTCCGCAGCCAGGCTTATCGGTGGGTAGAACAAGTAGTCATGTTTGAAGGGTTGCGGTTATTTTGTAGGGTTAGATCTACCCTAAAACACACCAGATTGCAGCCAGGCTTACCGGTGGGTAGAATAGGAAGGGCTCCCCAATCTTGGACTGCAGGCAAAGAGGAAATGCAGCGGGAAATAAGTCTGATAAGTCTGATAAGTCTGGATGTAACGGGAACAGGGTCTAGGGATGCAGGGGGGGTCGTAGCGGGAACAGAGAGTGCAGTGAGTCCAGATTAGGGATGTAGCGGGAATAGGGTTCATGGATGTAGGGGGGGAGTGATATGGGATGTAGCGGGAACAGGGTTTAGGGATGCAGGGGTGTGTGTGGGGGGATGTAGCGGGAACAGTGAATGCAGCGAGTCCAGACATTAGGATGTAGCAGGAACAGGGTTCAGGGATGTAGAGGGGACAGGGTTTAGGTTTGATCACCATCAAAACCCTACACCCTTATCACCTGAAAACCCTAAATTCTGATCACTTTCAAAACCCACATCACCTTCAAAACCCTAAACCATTGTTTCACCCTTCACCTGCAACAAGACCGAGCATGGTAGACAGGATCTCATCATTAAAAATAGGCTGGAAGAACAGGATCCCATATGCGCCGTACTGCCCGTCTATAAACCCTAAACCCTCATCTCATGCACACCATACACCCTGAACCCAGATCTCCAAGAGAAAACCTCCACCCACATCCAGGCCAATCATGGTAGACAGGATCTCATCCATGGGCTGGAAGAATAAGATTCCGTATGCGCTGTACTGCCCGTTGGGGCACCAAAGCTGGAGGAACATGCCGGAGCGGATGCCCGGGTCACCGGGGTACTGCGGCACGTAGGTCACGAGCACGCCAGCCTCGCTCTGGTAGGTTGACTGTCGGGGGAGGGAGGGGGTCAGGGGTGGGTGGTGGAGCAGGAAGGGGTGAGGGTTGAGGTCTAAGGGGGGCGGGGGGGGGGAGGGGACATGCTGGAGAGGAGTTTGGCTGAGGTAGGTTGACTGTTGGGGAGGGAGGAGGTCAGGGGAGGGTGGCTAAGCAGGACGGGTTTAGGGTTAAGGGGGGAGGGGGGAGTCACATGCCGGAGCGGTTATGTTTGGCGGAGGTAGGTCGACTGTCGAGGAGGGAGGCGAGAACGCTAAGGGGAGGAAGGGGGGGAAGGGGGGAGAAGGCGAGGCTCGGGTAGGTTGACTACTAGGAGTATAGGGAGCAAAGGGGGGATGGGGGGGCAGAGGAAGAGTTGTTCGATTGCAGGGGGGGGGAGGGGGATGCAGCCGAGGGTTGAGGTGGAGAGGGAGGGAGGTTCAAGGTTCAGATACTTCGAATGCAGGGGGGAGGGGGGGGGGAGGGGGGAGGAGTTTGGGCCATAGGGGGGAGAGGGGAGAGGGGGGAGGGGGGGAGGGGGTAGATTGAGGTGTTCTGGCCATAGGGGGGAGTTAGGGCCTGAGGGGAGAAAGGGGAGAGGGGGGGAGGGGGGAGGGGGGAGGGGGGAGGGGGTAGATTGAGGTGTTCTGGCCATAGGGGGGAGTTAGGGCCTGAGGGGGGAAGTGGGAATATGAAGTGGGAGGGGGGGGCAAGCCTTTCACACACAAGCAGGTCGACTTGAAGGAGCTGGAGGGGAAGAGTAGAGGGGAGTATGGAGAGGGGTAGAGGAGGGGTGGAGGAGCGTCAATGGGGAGACGGGGGAGGGAAGAGAGGGAATGTGGACAGTGAGGGCTGATGTATTTGAATTTTAAAATTCGATGGATCTTTCATCCCACCTCCACTTCTCTGTCGGCACATCAGTGCAGGGGGGGCCCAGGAAATTATGCATTTGAAATTTGAAATTTGAATTACGAAATGAATGAATCTTGACTCCTACCTTGGCAATTTGAACATCTATGCGGGTAGACCTACACCTGATGCAACCATGCCAATTCAAATTTTAAAGACTGGAATGTGATAATTCCAAATCCCAACTTGGCTATCGGCCGGTCTATGCAGGGGGCCTGCAACGGATGCATTCAGGCCAATTTGAAATTTGAATCTTGAAATGAAAGAATTTCAAACCCCACCTTCGCTACCGGCACGTCTATGCATGGGGATGTGTAACTGATGACGAAGAAAATGGCGGACGTGAAGACTGCCAGTGCAACCACCTCCAACAGACGCCTGCACGCACAAGTGTGAATAATACCAGAAGTGTGAATGATGATCAGGACATCAAATAGCATTGTGGTGGCTTGTCATTGGATTCCATGTTAGGTTTGACTGACCTATCGACCGCATCCAGCAGACGCAAACAGATGTAGTCACGGACATAGGACGAGCCTTGCATTCAGATCCATCCACAGGTACAGATCTAGCCTAGGGTACAGATCTAGCCTAGGGAACAGATCTAGACTACGGTACAGATCCAGCCTAGGGTACAGACCCAGCCTAGAATACAGATCTAGTTTACAGCACAGATCTAGCCTACGTCACAGATCCAGTTTAGAGTACAGATCCAGATGAAGGTGCAGATCCAGTCTAGGGTGCAGATCCAGCCAGCACGGATCTGCCTTCCGCCCTGCAGATCCAACCCATGCATCCAGATCAGACCTGCCCTCCGCCTGTCAGATCTAGTCCGATTTCAGATCCCCCTTGGACCCGTTGCCTGCCTGGGTTTGCTGACTGCCGGGATCCACACTTTCCGGAAGGCCGAGCAGCGAGTGTGCAGGTACACCAGTAGGGCCCCCAGCAGGCCGCCCACACAGCCCTGGGGGCAGGCGCAAGGGTAGTGGTGATGGTGGTGGGGGGGGGGGGGGGCGTGAGGGGGGGAGGGATGACAAGGGATGGCATGAGGGGGGGGAGGCTGAGCAGCGAGTGTGCAGGTACACCAGGAGGCCTCCTAGCAGGTCGCCCACACAGCCCTGGGGGCAGGGGCAAGGGTGGTGGTGGTGGTGGTGGGGGGGGGGGGGCGTGAGGGGGGGGAGGGATGACAAGGGATGGCATGAGGGGGGGAAGGCTGAGCAGCGAGTGTGCAGGTACACCAGTAGGGCCCCCAGCAGGCCGCCCACACAGCCCTGGGGGCAGGGGCAAGGGTGGTGGTGGTGGTGGGGGTGGGGGCGTGAGGGGGGGAGGGATGACAAGGGATGGCATGAGGGGGGGAAGGCTGATCAGCGAGTGTGCAGGTACACCAGTAGGGCCCCCAGCAGGCCGCCCACACAGCCCTGGGGGCAGGCGCAAGGGTAGTGGTGATGGTGGTGGTGGTGGGGGGGGCGTGAGGGGGGGGGAGGGATGACAAGGGATGGCATGAGGGGGGGAAGGCTGATCAGCGAGTGTGCAGGTACACCAGGAGGCCTCCTAGTAAGCCGCCCACACAGCCCTGGGGGCAGGGGCAAGTAGGAGTTCAGAGTTTCAGGATATAGGGTTTTAGCATCCAAAGTTGAAGTACTGGAGATTGTGATTTCCAGGGTTAAAGCGTTCAAGGCTTCGGCTTTTTGAGTTTCAGCGCTTTGGGCTTGGACAGAAAAAGTGCCCACTAAGGAAATGAAGGCCAGCAAGAGCGCATTTTGGGGTTCAGGATTTCAATGTTTTGGGTTATAGCATTTACCGGAAAGGTCATCCTGTGTAGAAATTCCGTTTTCAGAGTTTCAATATTTAATAGGGCTTCAGCGTTTGGGGCTTGCTCCTGAAAAATGCCCACCATGAAAATGAAGATCAGCATCTCCCAGAAGAAGTAGAAGAGACGGATTGAAACGGGCGAAGTGGGGTCCTGAAGCAGTTGGAACACCTGAGGAGCAGTTGGAACAGTTGGAAGCAGTTGGAACACCAACAATCTGGCAGCAGTTAGAACACACAAGCAAACCGAAGACAGATATGATCAACCAACCAACCAACCAACCAACCAGCCAACCAACCAACCAACCAACCAGCCAACCAACCAACCAACCAACCAACTCAGAGTGACACAGGGTCCAGGTAGTTATCGGAGTGCATATGCTTCGATGCCAAAGACAAACAGAAAAAACTAGTGAACTCCACCACACGCAACAACGTCCCTCGGCTCGGCCATAGGCCGCTGCATGTTTCGGTTCACTCTGCCTGGCCCTTTTGGAAAAGGCTTTAATAGGTTCCTTCAAATTTGCAATAAACATGACCAATGCGTCCGCTCAGCCACTCAGCCAGTGGGTCGGTGGGCCAGTGCGCCAGTGGGCCAGTGGGCCAGTGGGCCACTCAGCCAGTGGGCCAGTGGGCCACTCAGCCAGTGGGCCAGTGGGCCAGTGGGCCAGTGGGCCACTCAGCCAGTGGGCCAGTAGGTCCTTCCTGACCATCTGAGGAACAACGTGTGGGTCTTTTTGTTGTTGTTGGCCTTTTCTGAAACGAGTCAACGGTGCATACCACAAGAGTGCATTTCAGTGCGCAGCCCTAAACCCTTACAAATAGGCAGCCCTAAACCCATACCGTGCGTATACCTAAGCCCTGTCAGTGGGTAATCCTAAACCCTGTCAGTGTGCACCCTTAAACCTTTTATCGCTCTTGCCCACAGAGCACCCAGCTGTGCATCATCGAAAAAGTCCTACAGAAGGGGCCGGACAGTAATGCAAACCCCGACCCTACCACACTCCCGCTATTTTAAAACCCTTAACCCTGCCACACTCCCACTACTTCAAAACTCTAAACCCTAAACCCTAAGCCCTAAAACTTACCGCACTCCCACCATTTCAAAACAGCATCATTATTCAGACAGCCGAGAGCCCAAGGGAGGCGCTTCTTTGCCCACACCAGCCAGCAGGGAATGCAACGGATGGAACCCCAAACCATAAGCCCACTTCCATAAACGGTGTCTCAAAACGCTGCACCAGATCCCTGCAACCCTAAACCACTAACCCCACGCACAACCCGACCATGTTCCCTCCCCTCAACCCTACCCTGTACCCTAAAACATTGCACCAGATCCTTGCAACCCTAAACCCCTAACCCCACCCTACAACCTACCCTTAACCCTAAAAGACTGCACCAAATCCCTGCAACCCAGTCGGTGGCCCTTCCTCCATTCTTGTTGCAAAGCGTACGAAAAATACAACCTAAAACCCTAAATATGCACACACTCACTCACACACACAAAATTAAAATACATGTTCCCTTCCTGGAATTCGAAACCCCAGAGGCATTTCCATGGTAGCACGATATGGCATGATACGGCGCAATACGGCACAGGTCCAGCCGGATTGTACTACCAAAGTCCCACGATATAGCACGATACGGCGCAATACGGCACAGGTCCAGCCGGATTGTACTACCAGAGGCATTTTCCCTCCCTACTGGCCCCAGACCCCAGGAATACTGACCTCTGGCATCACGTTCCCACTGACCAACAGTGAGCCTCCTCAATCCAAACAAATAAATCGTGCAGCGTGCCCCAATACCGAAAATCCAATAACCACAAAAAAAAACCAAAGGCTGCAAAAGCCCGGGAATTAAGACCTGCCCGAGGAGTTGCGCATAACGGGCGCCATGATCTGAGTGAGCATCAGATGCACACAAACCAACAGGTGGGCTGCCTTCATCCAAAGATCAACTACGCAGCGAGCTCTAAGATTGTTTTCTTCCCCAGGTGCAAAACCCCCGAAAACGCCAACACACAGAAAACTGCGCTAGGTTCAAAACCCTGAAACCTCCAAAACCCCAAGAAACCCAACGTTGCAAACCCTGAGAAGGTACGCACCTGAGGCGCCATGATCTTGGTGCGCCAGATATCCACTGTAGAAGCGGATGAGGACATGCATGAAACAAAAAGGAGGGGGGGGGGGGCAGTGGGCGGGAAAGGTATGAGAAAGGGACTGGACAAGGCGGTGGGTCCGTCGGTCGGAAGGCTGAAAGATGCTGGCAGGCTGGATGCTGCTGGAAGGTTTAAAACATGAAGACAACTCTACCGCATGTCTCAGAGAGGTCAGTGAGGGTGAAGGTAACAGTGTGCAGCGTGAGCTGAGGCAGGTAGACAACGCGCGCGCCGTGCCGTAGCCCGGGCACATGCTTCGCTGCCCATGCTCTCAATCCTGTTTGTGTGCGCATGCGTGTCCGTGCTCCTGACGGACGGGGCCATGCCGCAGGCCACCGCCCCATACAATATCATGCATTCACCCCATTCCACGCCTTGTTCTTATTTGCCCCCCCCCCCCCCCCAAAGCCAAACCCGCCGTTTGGCCCCATTCCGTTCCCTTCACCCCCTCCTGCCCTCGTTGGTGCACACATGCGCGAGCACCTGAATGACGCAAATGCAACGCCATCGCGCTCAACACCACAGAACAACATATCAAGCTCTCCCCCCCTCGTTCCTTTCCCTTCACTCCCTCTCACCCCGCATATGGTGCGCACACGCATGGGCTACTCTCGGTGCATGCTATCGTGGCTTGCCAAATCATACACTCTCCCCCCCTCGTTCCTTTCCCTTCACTCCCTTTCACCCTCGCATACGTGTGTAAACCTCTGAAGCGCAAAAACCATGATGCAGGGCAGCACCTGACACCAACTGAATGGTGCACATGCAACGCCATTGCGCTCGAAACTGCAGAACAACATATCATACTCTCACCCTCATTCATTTCCCTTCAGTCCCTCTCACCCTGGTTGGTGCGCACATACGTGAGGGCCTCTGAAGCA
Organism: Limnomonas spitsbergensis; assembly: GCA_037349105.1. Taxonomy (NCBI): domain Eukaryota; kingdom Viridiplantae; phylum Chlorophyta; class Chlorophyceae; order Chlamydomonadales; genus Limnomonas; species Limnomonas spitsbergensis. The sequence continues at coordinate 2,927,609 of JAYJMM010000101.1, read as the reverse complement.
AACAACGCCATGATGCAGGGCACCACTAGACACTAAAGCATGCTCTCACCCCTGTTGGTGGCATGGCATGCCAAATCATGCTCTCCCCCCACTTCCTTCACTCCCTCTCACCCCCATTGGTGCGGCACACACGCGTGGGCGACTCTTGGCGCATGCTATCATGGCATGCCAAGTCATGCTCTCACCCCCATTCCACTCCCTTCACGCCCTCTCACCCCCATCGGTGCGCATACATGAGCACCTCCGTGAGCTCAGCCGTTGACCACCACCACCGAATACCAAAGCATGCGCTTGACCCCGTTGGTGCGTGCATGCATGAGCAACTCTTTGAGACGTACAACATCATGGCGCAGGGCACAGTCGAATCTAAAACCCCGTTCACAATCCTTCGCACCCCTTCGACCCCTCTCACCCCCGTTGGTGCGCACATATGTGAGCACCTCCGTGACATACAGCGCCATGGCGCATGCTACAACTGAGTACCACATCATGCGATGACTGAAGAAGGAAGCGCCCTCCTCAAGGGCACTGCAGGCAGTCGGGGTTGGGGGTTAGGGTGCAGGGCTCAAGGGTTTAAGGTTCCGGGTTTGGGATGATAGGTTTGGGTGTAAGAAGGAGGTGCCTCTGACATGACGCTGCAGATGGCCAGGTTCAGGTTCAAGGATTGGGATTAAGGGTTGAGAGTTTTGGGTTTGGGTTTAAGGGCTTAAGGTTCAGGGATTAGGGTTCGGGGGCTCCATGTTGTAGGGTTCAATGGTGTAGGGTTCAGGAGGAGGCGCCCTCCTCAGGGGCGCTCCAGGTGGTCAGGTTCAGGGATTGGGGTTGAGGGTTAAGGGTTAAATGGTCTAGGGTTCAGAATGAGGGGCCTACCTCAAGAGCGCTGCAGGCAGCCATGTAAGGTGACCAGGGGATTGGGGTTTGGTTGAGGGTTTATGCCAGGAGTTTATGGCTCAAGACGAGGCACCTTCCTCAAGGACACCGCAGACGTCCTTGAGGAAGGTGCCTCGTCTCGAGTGTACGGGTTAGGGCTTGGCTGGAGGGTTGGGGTTTGGGCTGAAGGAATGGGTCATACAAACCAGGTGCATCACTCAAGGGCGCTACGGGCAGGCGGGTGCAGGGTGCAGGATTTAGGTTCAAGTGTATAGGGTTTAGGGTTAAGGGTTCAAGCCCTCAGGGTGGGTTTAGGGTTTAGGTTAGGGATTAAACCCTATACCCTCCTGGATGCGGAGGACGGGTGGATTGGTGGTTCAGGCCTTCAGCATGGATTTAGGATAAAGGGTTAAACCCTCAACCCTCTTGGATGCGGCGGACGGTATGGTTGACAGTTCAGGCCCTCGGTGTGGGAGAATGGGAAACGTCATCTCAGGCCTCTTGGGGTGGGCGTGGCCAGGGGTGTGGGGGTGTCTGGGTGTGTGTGTGGGGGGGGGGGGGGGGCGTTGGTGGAAAGATTCAGAGGCTGGGAACCACCCAAGGCCCCGCATCTGCTGATGTTGGGGACTCATTTTGGAGCTGTATTCATGACAATTGCCATCGCTGTCCTTCAGGGCGTTGCGGGCATTCGGGTTTTGGGTCGCTCGAAGTTCATTCCCCACGTTTAACTGTGTTTATGGAGAACAGAAATCTGAATGAACGAAATACTGGCATATGCATGGTACACGCCTCCAAAGGGTGGACACCACACAGATTTACGAAAACAGCTTCTGAGCCCCATCAGAAAGGAAGCCAGATCTGACTCACAACAGGACGCCTCCAATGGGTGCTCCGAAAGCTGCAGACACGCCTGTAAAGCAGGGTTCGAGAGGCAGGGTTTGGGTGTCAGGATGAAGGGTTCAACGTCAAGGGTTTAGCGTTATGGGTTCAGCTGATGCCTGGGTTAAAAGTTTAAGGCAAACGTGAAAGGGTCAGGTTTGAGGTTTGGGGCTTGAGATGCCAAGCTCATGGTCCTTCAGGGTGGACCAGCAGGGCCTCTGTTTGCCCGAGGGGCTGAGGGGGCCCTACCGAAAATCCAGGGCAAGGTAAATGGCTTTTCATCGACCGTGATTCGGTCAGACATGTCCCCCATGTGTGTACCACCCAGAGATTGCTTCAGTTAAAAACAAGGTAGGGCCAGTCGGGATCGAACCAACGACCTTCAGATATCTCACACCAAGCTCACGCTCAACACTTCAGTCTGACGCTCTCCCAACTGAGCTATAGCCCCTAATGACGATCTCTTATCCAGGACCTCAATACTGATTCAGAGCCTCATGAATCTATTATCAAAACGTCCGGCCTCGTGTTCAGAACCCAACACAGTCACACACATTGGGATGTGCTCGGGTATCATAGCAAGAATCATACCATTTATAACATGATATATCATACAATGATCAGACCATGTCAACACAGGTAAAGTAGAATGGCCAAGACCTAGTCTACACAGGTAAAGTAGCAAGGATGACACCATGCCTATTGCCTACACCAGCATTGTGGAATGATGAGACACATATTAACCGGCACCAAAGCAAGGATCAGATCATGCATACGCAGGCACCGGGTAGCATCTATTTGTATTGAGGTGCAAGCCAGACCCCCTTTAGGAGGACCGCCAGGCTGCCGCCACTGGAGTGATGGGGACCCACACCTTGACCGGCCGTAGGCCAGACCAAAGAGCAGGCCTTGCTGCATCACTCCCGCCGCTCCCCGCAATGCCATAAGGGAGCAGCTCAGAGCAGTAGCTCAATCAACGTAACAGGCAGTGTGTAATGTGTTTTTTAAATGCAGCTCAAGCACCTTTCCCCAAAACCTCACCAGCTGCCGCCGCCGCCCCAGCCGCCACCTCAATCCTGAACCCTGGCACCTTGGCCCCCTTAACCCTCAATCCCCTGTGACTCACCAGCAGCGGCCCCTGCTGCCACAAATTCCCTATGATCCACGGGGCTGCTGAACAGGGAGGAGAAGCTGGAACGCAGCTTGGCACGCAATCGGCCACGTGTCCACCTGATGGGAGGGGAGGAAGGGCAAAACAGGGTCGGAGGAGAAGCTGAAACGTAGTTTGGCATGCAGCCGGCCATGCACCCACCTGTTGTGGTGAAGGGGGAAGAGGTGGGAGGAAGTGGGGGGGATGAGGTGGGTGGAAGCGGTGGGAGGAAGGGCGGAAGGAAGGGTTGGGAGAGGGAGCTGGAATGCAGCTTGGCACGCAATCGGCCACGTGTCCACCTGATGGTCAGCGGGAGGGGTGGGAGGGAGGGGTGGGTGGAACAGGGTGGTAATGGGGGGGAGGAGGGGTGGGAGGAACGGATAGGAGGGGGGCAGAGTGGACAGAGGTGGAAGAAATGGGTGGGAGGAATGGGATGGGGGGAACGGGGTGGTGGAACGGGAAGGTATTGGGCGGGGGGAAATGGGGTTAGGGGGGAATCAGGAGGCTTGTTTCTCATTCCATGGTGCGGCATGCTGGGGGCTGCATTCAACCCCTCTCACACCCAGAAGCTGAATAGTGTGTCAAAGCTTGTACACAGCATTTCAAATAAACAGGTGTGCAAACCATTTGCATGAAAAACAAAAAGTGGTACCAGCATGCCTAGGGTTTAGCAGTTATCACGCCTCACGCCGAAGCGGGAGGCGTGAGGCGTGAGAACTGCTCAACCCACAGCAGCTCTATCCAGGTTGCAGATCATGCATATCCGCAAAGCATGTCAATACCGGTTTCAGATTTCCACAAAGCATTTAAATATTGCATCTCCGAGAGGCTGGGCCACGAAGGGGTGAGGGCAAGCAATCAAGCATGTTCTCAAGGGCTGTGTAGGGGGGAACTGGCCATACATGGTCACACTTTGGGGACCTTGCCATACCTGGCCACACTTTGGGGACCTTGTCATACATGGTCACACTTTGGGGACATGGCCATACATGGTCACACTTTGGGGACATTGTCATAACTGGTCACACTTTGGGGACATGGCCATACATGGTCACACTTTAAGGACCTTGTCATACCTTGTCACACTTTGGCTGCCCAGTCCGCTGATTCCTCCGCCGATGATAGCGCCAACATGCTGTACACGCGGGTGGGCAGAAGTGTTTCTGTCAGCTGCGTGTCAGCTACGTGTCAGCTGCGTGTCAGCTACGTGTCAGATACATAGCAACTACGCACAGGCCTGTGGCCTAGGGGTCGCCCATGGTGCAGCAATTTTCTTGTGGTGCTCTTCAGGTACATGCCAGCTTCATCTGACATAGTAAATGTACAGCCACTTACCCTACACCTACACCCTACACCCGCAATACGCCGCCCCTCCCCCACAGCCCCCGCACACACCCTTCATCATCAGTGCCCCTCCCTCTGCAGTATCATACCGCCCACACTTACGTCCAGCCAAACGCACCACACACGCACACACACACACCGCCCTCCCATTATATCAAATTATAGTAGATGTGCCACCGCCCTCATATTATATTAGGTGTGCCACTTCCCAGGGTTCCGCCCAGCACAGCCATCACGCACACACCTCAGGGCTTGCCCAGCAGGGGGGGGGGCGCTGTTTTACAGCTCGCTGTCCTAGTTTATTCTCGTGTTCGTACCCGTTTGCGTGCCCATGTCCCTTAAATCAAATGTGATGCTCTGCTGGACTGCCCCTACCCCCCCGACAAATACCCCAGGGCAGTACGTCACGATATGTAGTACCGTACCGCTGGCTGTATTGCTGACTGACTGACGTTGCAACAACAGCTGTACCGGGCACACGGCGGTACAGCTAGGGTTTCAGGGTGAAAAGTTTGCGGCCAGGGTCAACGACAAGGTTGTGTACAACCCGCCCCCCGGAGATCCCATGGCAGCGGTTCCGCCCTAAACCCTTAACCCTAAAACCCTAAGCCCCCCGGACATCCAATGGCAGCGGTTCCACCCTAAACCCTTAACCCTAAAACCCTAAGCCCCCCGGACATCCAATGGCAGCGGTTCCGCCCTAAACCCTTAACCCTAACACCTAAATCCCCCGGAGATCACATGGCTGCGGTTCCACCTTAAACCCGTAACCCTAAAACCCTAAACCCCCCGGACATCCAATGGCAGCGGTTCCGCCCCAAACCCTTAAACCTTAACCCCCCGAACATCCAATGGCAGCGATTCCAAGCTCCTGCCTGGCTACTATTATATCCGCAGGATGGCGCCCCCGCCTAGGCACTAGGGCACTCACGATGAACGGGCCTTCTTTTCCTGCAGTCAAGAGGGAGGGGTGAAGGTTTAGGGATTACCGGTAAGGGTTTAGGGGTTGGGGATTAGGGGTCAGGGATAAAGGATAAGGGATTGGGGTTCATGGCACTCACAATGAACGGGCCTTCTTTGCCTGCAGTCAAAAGGGAGGGGTAAGAGTTTAGGGATTAGGGGTAAGGGTTAAGGGTACGAGGAGTCAAAAGTGTGAACACACACACACACTCAAACTGCTGAGCACAGCAAAATGACCAAAGTATGGACACACACGTGTGACTTACCTCGACTAGGAGCTCAATGCCTCGGAGAAGGAGAAAAAAAGCACCCATTCAGCCACCCCAAACCCCCAGGGCACCCCGAGGTCAAAACATCATGTTGACAACTTACCCCTCAACCCTTTACCCTGAACACCTGAGCTTAAAACCTGAACAGACAATCATAAATTCTCAACCCCAAACACATAAACCTGAACCCCAGGCAAATAACCCTTATCCCCTTCACCCTAAACCCTCAACATAGAACCCTTGACCCCAGTCACATTAATCCAAGCCCTAAGCACAGAACCCAACATCCATGACCCTAGACACATACATCTGAAGTCTGAACCATTCACGCGTTACACATGAACCACACATCACCCTTGCCCCTGAACACATATGCACCCACCCCACGCCCCACCCGACACCCCATCCACTCCACGCCCCACCCACACCCACCAACCCCACCCCACACCCCAGCCTAGACCCCAACCGACCCACCCCATGCCCCAGCCTAGACCCCAACCACCCCACCCCACACCCCACCCACACCCACCATCCCGATCCCAAGCCCCACCCACATAATGATCCAGTAGACACCCCCGTGTCCCCCCCCACACCTGCAAACAGCCCTGAACCCTAAACCCTAAACTCGTGTCCCCCCACACCTGCAAACAGCCCTGAACCCTAAACCCTAAACTCGTGTCCCCCCACACCTGCAAACAGCCCTGAACCCTAAACCCTAAACACGTGTCCCCCCACACCTGCAAACAGCCCTGAACCCTAAACCCTAAACTCGTGTCCCCCCACACCTGCAAACAGCCCTGAACCCTAAACCCTAAACTCGTGTCCCCCCACACCTGCAAACAGCCCTGAACCCTAAACCCTAAACTCGTGTCCCGCCACACCTGCAAACAGCCCTGAACCCTAAACCCTAAACTCGTGTCCTGCCACACCTGCAAACAGCCCTGAACCCTGAACCCTAAACTCGTGTCCCGCCACACCTGCAAACAGCCCTGAACCCTAAACCCTAAACTCATGTCCCACCACACCTGCAAACAGCCCTGAACCCTAAACCCTAAACTCTGAACCCTTAACCCATGTCCCCCCACACCTGCAAACAGCCCTGAACCCTAAACCTAAACTCATGTCCCCCCACACCTGCTAACAGCCCTGAACCCTAAACCCTAAACTCTGAACCCTTAACCCATGTCCCCCCACACCTGCAAACAGCCCTGAACCCTAAACCCTAAACTCATGGCCCCCCACACCTGCAAACAGCCCTGAACCCTAAACCCTAAACTCGTGTCCCCCCACACCTGCAAATAGCCCTGAACCCTAAACCCTAAACCCGTGTCCCCCCACACCTGCAAATAGCCCTGAACCCTAAACCTAAACTCATGGCCCCCCACACCTGCTAACAGCCCTGAACCCTAAACCCTAAACTCTGAACCCTTAACCCATGTCCCCCCACACCTGCAAACAGCCCTGAACCCTAAAACATTAACTCTAAAGCCATGTCCCCACACCTGCAAACAGCCCTGAAGCGATTGCGAAAGACACGCCCACAGCCTTGGCCAGAAACGTCCGGATGGTCTGCGCGAAGGTTCAGGCAGTTCAGTTTAGGGTTTAGGGGCAAAACTATATTCTTTGGCCAGAAACTTCCGGCACTCTGCGCGACGGGAAAGGCTTTTAGGCTCAGGATTTAGAGCCAAAACCCTACTGCTTTAGCCATAAATGTCCCGATATTCTGCTCGAGGATTTACAGCTCTGGGTTCACGGTTTAAACCCAGTGCTTTAGCCTCAGACATCCGGATATTCTGCACAAGGCTTGAGCCGTTTGATCTCAGGATTTAGAGCCTAAACCCACTGATTTAGCCATAAATGTTCCGATAGTCTGCTCGAGGCTTTCCAGCTCAGGATTAAGGGCTTAAACCCACTGCTTAGGCCACAGACGTCCGGATTACCTGCTATAGGCTTGAGGCTGAAAGCTCAGGCTTCAGGTTTCAAACCCACTGCTTTGGCCACAGATGTTCCAAACAGTCAGCTTGAGGCAATGAGCCGCTGCGTGGGACGGGCACTACGCACCTCGGTTACTAGGGACCGGCATTGGTGTCGATTCAAGTGTGCTTTAGCTACACTTCAGCTGCGTCCCCGCCTAGAGCCGGCGGGGGGGAGGGGGGGGGGAGGTGCAGCAAGGCCTACTGCTGGGGTCACCGGCAGTAGGCCAGTCAGGTATGGATCCCCATCCAGCTCGTAACGCCCCCTGCCCCGCCCCCCCTAGTGTGCAGTTGTGCAGTTGATTAAAGAATGGAGCTCATGAGTTCCACAGGGGAGCAGGCCAGTACACCCATATACACCCATACCGAGGGGTAGTGGTGGCTGCCTGTTGCCCTCTCCCCCCACACACATACACTCACACAGCAATCTGGTGTGCACTTGATTAGATAATGGAGCTCAGAGTCCCTGCCATACACAGCAGCCCCTGCCTCACCAGCAGTACCTACCATACACAGCAGCCCCTGCAGTCCCTGGGGACCCAGCTTGTGCGCACACACTGCAGCCCCTGCAGTCCCTGGGGACCCAGCCTGTGCGCACACACTGCAGCCCCTGCAGTCCCTGGGGACCCAGCCTGTGCGCACACACTGCAGCCCCTGCAGTCCCTGGGGACCCAGCCTGTGCGCACACACTGCAGCCCCTGCAGTCCCTGGGGACCCAGCCTGAGTGCATACACTGCAGCCCCTGCAGTCCCTGGGGACCCAGCATGTGCGCATACACTGCAGCCCCTGCAGTCCCTGGGGACCCAGCCTGTGCGCACACACTGCAGCCCCTGCAGTCCCTGGGACCCAGCCTGTGCGCACACACTGCAGCCCATGCAGTCCCTGGGGACCCAGCCTGTGCGCACACACTGCAGCCCCTGCAGTCCCTGGGACCCAGCCTGAGTGCATACACTGCAGCCCCTGCAGTCCCTGGGGACCCAGCCTGTGCGCACACACTGCAGCCCATGCAGTCCCTGGGGACCCAGCCTGTGCGCATACACTGCAGCCCCTGCAGTCCCTGGGGACCCAGCATGTGCGCATACACTGCAGCCCCTGCAGTCCCTGGGGACCCAGCCTGTGCGCACACACTGCAGCCCCTGCAGTCCCTGGGACCCAGCCTGTGCGCACACACTGCAGCCCATGCAGTCCCTGGGGACCCAGCCTGTGTGCATACACTGCAGCCCCTGCAGTCCCTGGGACCCAGCCTGTGCGCACACACTGCAGCCCCTGCAGTCCCTGGGACCCAGCCTGTGCGCACACACTGCAGCCCATGCAGTCCCTGGGACCCAGCCTGTGCGCACACACTGCAGCCCATGCAGTCCCTGGGACCCAGCCTGAGTGCATACACTGCAGCCCCTGCAGTCCCTGGGGACCCAGCCTGTGCGCACACACTGCAGCCCCTGCAGTCCCTAGGGACCCAGCCTGTGTGCATACACTGCAGCCCCTGCAGTCCCTGGGACCCAGCATGTGCGCACACACTGCAGCCCATGCAGTCCCTGGGACCCAGCCTGTGCGCACACACTGCAGCCCATGCAGTCCCTGGGGACCCAGCCTGTGCGCATACACTGTAGCCCCTGCAGTCCCTGGGGACCCAGCCTGTGCGCACACACTGCAGCCCCTGCAGTCCCTGGGGACCCAGCCTGTGCGCATACACTGCAGCCCCTGCAGTCCCTGGGGACCCAGCCTGTGCGCACACACTGCAGCCCCTGCAGTCCCTGGGGACCCAGCCTGTGCGCACACACTGCAGCCCCTGCAGTCCCTGGGGACCCAGCCTGTGTGCATACACTGCAGCCCCTGCAGTCCCTGGGACCCAGCCTGTGCGCACACACTGCAGCCCATGCAGTCCCTGGGACCCAGCCTGTGCGCACACACTGCAGCCCCTGCAGTCCCTAGGGACCCAGCCTGTGCGCACACACTGCAGACCATGCAGTCCCTGGGGACCCAGCCTGTGCGCATACACTGCAGCCCCTGCAGTCCCTAGGGACCCAGCCTGTGTGCATACACTGCAGCCCCTGCAGTCCCTGGGACCCAGCATGTGCGCACACACTGCAGCCCATGCAGTCCCTGGGACCAAGCCTGTGCGCATACACTGCAGCCCCTGCAGTCCCTGGGGACCCAGCCTGTGCGCACACACTGCAGCCCCTGCAGTCCCTAGGGACCCAGCCAGTGTGCATACACTGCAGCCCCTGCAGTCCCTGGGACCCAGCATGTGCGCACACACTGCAGCCCATGCAGTCCCTGGGACCCAGCCTGTGCGCACACACTGCAGACCATGCAGTCCCTGGGGACCCAGCCTGTGCGCATACACTGCAGCCCCTGCAGTCCCTGGGGACCCAGCCTGTGCGCACACACTGCAGCCCCTGCAGTCCCTGGGGACCCAGCCTGTGCGCATACACTGCAGCCCATGCAGTCCCTGGGGACCCAGCCTGTGCGCACACACTGCAGCCCCTGCAGTCCCTGGGGACCCAGCATGTGCGCATACACTGCAGCCCCTGCAGTCCCTGGGACCCAGCCTGTGTGCATACACTGCAGCCCATGCAGTCCCTGGGGACCCAGCCTGAGTGCATACACTGCAGCCCCTGCAGTCCCTGGGGACCCAGCATGTGCGCACACACTGCAGCCCCTGCAGTCCCTGGGGACCCAGCCTGAGTGCATACACTGCAGCCCATGCAGTCCCTGGGACCCAGCCTGTGCGCACACACTGCAGCCCATGCAGTCCCTGGGACCCAGCCTGTGCACATACACTGCAGCCCATGCAGTCCCTGGGGACCCAGCCTGTGCGCACACACTGCAGCCCCTGCAGTCCCTGGGGACCCAGCCTGTGCGCACACACTGTAACCCATGCAGTCCCTGGGACCCAGCCTGTGCGCATACACTGCAGCCCATACAGTCCATGCAGTCCCTGGGGACCCAGCCTGTGCGCATACACTGCAGCCCCTGCAGTCCCTGGGGACCCAGCCTGAGTGCATACACTGTAACCCATGCAGTCCCTGGGACCCAGCCTGTGCGCATACACTGCAGCCCATACAGTCCATGCAGTCCCTGGGGACCCAGCCTGTGCGCATACACTGCAGCCCCTGCAGTCCCTGGGGACCCAGCCTGTGCGCACACACTGCAGCCCCTGCAGTCCCTGGGGACCCAGCCTGTGCGCATACACTGCAGCCCCTGCAGTCCCTGGGGACCCAGCCTGTGCGCACACACTGCAGCCCCTGCAGTCCCTGGGGACCCAGCCTGTGCACACACACTGCAGTCCATGCAGTCCCTGGGGACCCAGCATGTGCGCATACACTGCAGCCCATACAGTCCATGCAGTCCATACAGTCCATGTAGTCGATGCAGTTCATGCAGTCCCAGCCTGTGCGCATACACAATGCCATCCACTCCATCCCCTGCCTCACCAGCAGTCCCTTGACATGTACTCCATTGAGGAAGGCCTTCACCGCATATTCACACACATTCGCACTTCATACCTTCACACACAACCAAACACATACCCAGCGACACCCTCTCCCAGCATGCATCCCCTGCCTCACCAGCAGTACCTACCATACACAGCAGTCCCTGCAGACCCTGGGGACCCACCCTGTGCGCACACATTGCAGTCCATGCAGTCCATGCAGCATGTGCATACACTGCAGTCCATGCAGTCCATGCAGCCTGTGCGCACACACTGCAGTCCATACAGTCCATGCAGTCCATGCAGCCTGTGCACATACACTACAGTCCATGCAGTCCATGCAGTCCATGCAGCCTGTGCGCACACACTGCAGTCCATGCAGTCCATGCAACCTGTGCACATACACTACAGTCCATGCAGTCCATGCAGTCCATGCAGCCTGTGCGCATACACTGCAGCCCATGCAATCCATGCAACCTGTGCGCATACACTGCAGTCCATGCAGTCCATGCAGTCCATGCAACCTGTGCGCATACACTGCAGCCCATACAGTCCATGCAGTCCATGCAACCTGTGCGCCTACACTGCAGTCCATGCAATCCATGCAACCTGTGCGCACACACTGCAGTCCATGCAGTCCATGCAACCTGTGCGCATACACTGCAGCCCATACAGACCATGCAATCCATGCAGCCTGTGCGCACACACTGCAGTCCATGCAGTCCATGCAACCTGTGCGCATACACTGCAGCCCATACAGACCATGCAATCCATGCAGCCTGTGCGCATACACTGCAGCCCATACAGACCATGCAATCCATGCAACTTGTGCGCATACACTGCAGTCCATGCAGTCCATGCAACCTGTGCGCATACACTGCAGCCCATACAGACCATGCAATCCATGCAGCCTGTGCGCACACACTGCAGTCCATGCAGTCCATGCAACCTGTGCGCATACACTGCAGCCCATACAGACCATGCAATCCATGCAGCCTGTGCGCGTACACTGCAGCCCATACAGACCATGCAATCCATGCAGCCTGTGCGCATACACTGCAGTCCATGCAGTCCATGCAACCTGTGCGCATACACTGCAGCCCATACAGACCATGCAATCCATGCAGCCTGTGCGCACACACTGCAGTCCATGCAGTCTATGCAACCTGTGCGCATACACTGCAGCCCATACAGACCATGCAACCTGTGTGCATACACTGCAGCCCATGCAGCCTATGCGCATACACTGCAGTCCATGCAGTCCATGCAGCCAGTGCGCATACACTGCAGCCCATACAGACCATGCAATCCATGCAACCTGTGCGCATACACTGCAGCCCATACAGACCATGCAACCAGTGCGCATACACTGCAGCCCATACAGACCATGCAACCTGTGCGCACACACTGCAGTCCATGCAGTCCATGCAGCCTGTGCGCACACACTGCAGTCCATGCAGTCCATGCAGCCTGTGCACATACACTGCAGCCCATACAGACCATGCAATCCATGCAGCTTGTGCGCACACACTGCAGCCCATGCAGTCCATGCAACCTGTGCGCATACACTGCAGCCCATACAGACCATGCAACCAATGCGCATACACTGCAGCCCATACAGACCATGCAACCTGTGCGCACACACTGCAGTCCATGCAGTCCATGCAGCCTGTGCGCACACACTGCAGTCCATGCAGTCCATGCAGCCTGTGCAATCCATGCAGCCTGTGCGCATACACTGCAGCCCATACAGACCATGCAACCAGTGCGCATACACTGCAGCCCATGCAGTCCATGCAGCCTGTGCAATCCATGCAGCCTGTGCGCACACACTGCAGTCCATGCAGTCCATGCAGCCTGTGCAATCCATGCAGCCTGTGCGCACACACTGCAGTCCATGCAGTCCTTGCAGTACATGCTGTCCCTGCAGCCTGTGCGCATACACTGCATTCCATGCAGTCCATGCAATCCCTGCAGCCTGTGCGCACACACTGCAATCTATGCAGTCCATGCAGCCTGTGCAATCCATGCAGCCTGTGTGCACACACTGCAGGCCATGCAGTCCATGCAGTGCATGCAGTCCATGCAGTCCATGCAGTCCATGCAGCCTGTGCGCATACACATTGACACCCCCTGCCAACATGCATACCCTGCCTCACCAGCAGTCCCTTGACATGCACTCCATTGAGGTAGGCCTTCAACTCAGGAATGCCGCTACAGGGCAACAGGGAGCGACAGCCGACAGCAAGTGAACAGGAGCAGCAGCAACAGCAGCAACAACAGCAGCACCAACAGCAACAACAACTGTAGAAGCAGCTACAAGAACAGCAGCAGCAACAGCAGCAACAGGAACAGCAGCAACAGGAACAGCAGCAACAGCAGCAGCAGCAGCAGCAGCAGCAGCAGCAGCAACAGGAACAGCAGCAAAAGCAGCAGCAGCAGCAGCAGCAGCAACAGCAGCAGCAGCAACAGCAGCAGCAACAGCAGCAGCAACAGGAACAGCAGCAGCAACAGCAGCAGCAACAGGAACAGGAGCAGCAGCAGCAGCAGCAGCAGCAACAGCAGCAGCAGCAGCAGCAGCAGCAGCAGCAGCAGCAGCAGCAGCAGCAGCAGCAGCAGCAGCAGCAGCAGCAGCAGCAGCAGCAGCAGCAGCAGCAGCAGCAACAGCAGCAACAGCAGCAGCAGCAGCAACTGTAGGAGCAACAGGAACAGAATCAGCAGCAACTGTAGGAGCAACAGAAGCATCAGCAACAGGGGCAGGAGCAGCAAAAAAGATAGCAGCAGCAGCAGCAGCAGCAGCATACACGCCATCAGCAGCAGCAGCAAAAGCAGCAAAAGCAGAACATCAACATGACCAGCAGCAGCAGCGGCAGCAATAATGCTTTGTAGCCCCGAATCAAGGGAGGCCGACCAAGGCCGGCGTTCCCATCAGAGTGCCCAAACATGCCTGCAGCTGCGGAATGCCACACACTTGACAAGACATGTCAGAAACACGGTAAAGGCATGCTGGAATGGTAATTGCTCATATGGCACCCTGGTTTTATAACCTTAAACCCAAATCCCAACCCTCTCACGTCCCAAGGGAGAGTTTAAGGCTGAGGGTCATGGGTTTTATAATACCTAACCCTAAACCCTAAACCATCACCTCTCACGTCCCAAGGGAGGGTTTAGGGTCAAGGGTTGCGAGTTTCCGAATACGTAACCATAAACATTTCCTCGCATGGCCCCCAAGAACACTTTGCCCTCCTTATGTCTTTCTGACGGCACGTGCATTTTCCATCCAAACACAGCTGTCGGCCCTGGCAGTGCTCTTCTAGCCTGCACCTGCCTCCCCCCCCTCGCCCCTGCCTACACCTGCCCCCCCCTCTCGCCCCTGCCTGCACCTGCCCCCCCCTCTCGCCCCTGCCTGCACCTGCCCCCTCCGCCCCCTCTCGCCCCTGCCTGCACCTGCCCCCCCCCCCCTCTCGCCACTGCCTGCACCTGCCCCCCCCCTCTCGCCCCTGCCTGCACCTGCCCCCCCCTCTCGCCCCTGCCTGCACCTGCCCCCCCCCCCCCTCTCGCCCCTGCCTGCACCTGCCCCCCCCTCTCGCCCCTGCCTGCACCTGCCCCCTCTCTCGCCCCTGCCTGCACCTGCCCCCCCCCCCCTCTCGCCCCTGCCTGCACCTGCCCCCCCCTCTCACCCCTGCCTGCACCTGCCCCCCCACTCGCCCCCCGCCTGCACGTGCCCCCCCCCCCCCCCTCACGCCCCCACCTGCACCTGTCCCCCCCTCTCACCCCCGCCTGCACCTGCCCCCCCTCTCGCCCCTGCCTGCACCTGCCCCCCCCCCCCCTCTCACCCCCGCCTGCACCTGCCCCCCCTCTCGCCCCTGCCTGCACCTGCCCCCCCCTCACGCCCCCACCTATACCTGTCCCCCCCTCTCGCCCCCGCCTGCACCTGCCCCCCCCTTTCGCCCCCACCTGCACCTGCCCCCCCCCCCCCCCCCTCTCGCCCCCGCCTGCACCTGCCAACCCCTCTCGCCCCCGCCTGCACCTGCCCCCCCTCTCGCCCCCGCCTGCACCTGCCCCCCCCCTCTCGCCCCCGCCTGCACCTGCCCCCCCCCTCTGTCCCCGCCTGCACCTGCCCCCCCCCCCCCCCCCCCCCCCTCTCGCCCCTGCCTGCACCTGCCCCCCCCTCTCATCCCTGCCTGCACCTGCCCCCCCTCTCGCCACCCGCCTGTCCTGCCCCCCCCCTCTTTCCCCGCCTGCACCTGCCCCCCCCCTCTCAGCCCTGCCTGCACCTGTCCCCCCCTCTCACCCCTGCCTGCACCTGCCCCCCCCTCTCACCCCCGCCTGCACCTGTCCCCCCCTCTCGCCCCCCGCCTGAACCTGCCCCCCCCCCCCTCACGCCCCCACCTGCACCTGTCCCCCCCTCTCGCCCCCGCCTGCACCTGCCCCCCCCCTCTCGCCCCCGCCCCGCCTGCACCTGTCCCCCCTCTCACCCCTGCCTGCACCTGCCCCCCCCTCTCACCCTCGCCTGCACCTGCCCCCCCCCTCTCACCCCCGCCTGCACCTGCCCCCCCCCTCTCATCCCCGCCTGCACCTGCCCCCCCCTCTCACCCCTGCCTGCACCTGCCCCCCCCCCCCCTCTCACCCCTGCCTACACCTGCCCCCCCTCTCACCCCCCCCTGCACCTGCCCCCCCCCTCTCACCCCCGCCTGCACCTGCCCCCCCTCTCACCCCCGCCTGCACCTGCCCCCCCATCTCGCCCCCGCCTGCACCTGCCCCCCCCCTCTCACTCCCGCCTGCACCTGCCCCTCCCTCTAAGCCCCGCCTGCACCTGCCCCCCCTCTCGCCCCCGCCTGCACCTGCCCCCCCCCCCCCCCCCCTCACGCCCCCACCTGCACCTGTCCCCCCTCTCGCCCCCGCCTGCACCTGCTCCCCTCATCTCGCCCCCGCCTGCACCTGCCCCCCCCCCCTCTCGCCCCCGCCTGCACCTGCCCCCCTCTCGTCCACGCCTGCACCTGCCCCCCCCTCTCGCCCCCGCCTGCACCTGCCCCCCCTCATCTCGCCGTCGCCTGCACCTGCCCCCTTCTCTCGCCCCCGCCTGCACCTGCCCCCTCCCCCCCCTCTCACCTCCGCCTGCACCTGCCCCCCCCCCCCCCTCTCTCGCCCCCGCCTGCACCTGCCCCCCCCTCTCGCCCTGCCTGCACCTGCCCCCCCCTCTCGCCCCCGCCCCCCCCCCACTCTCCCCCTCTCGCCCCCGCATGCACCTGCCCCCCCTCTCGTCCACGCCTGCACCTGCCCCCCCCTCTCGCCCCCGCCTGCACCTGCCCCCCCCCCTCTCGCCCCCCGCCTGCACCTGCCCCCCCCCCCCCCTCTCGCCCCCGCCTGCACTGCCCCCCCCCCCCCCCCTCTCGCCCCCGCCTGCACCTGCCCCCCCCTCTTGCCCCAACCTGCACCTGCCCCCCCCCCCCCTCGCCCCCGCCTGCACCTGCCCCCCCTCCTCTCGCCCCCGCCTGCACCTGCCCCCCACATCTCGCCCCCGCCTGCACCTGCCCCCCCTCATCTCGCCATCGCCTGCACCTGCCCCCTTCTCTCGCCCCCGCCTGCACCTGCCTCCTCCCCCCCCTCTCGCCCCCGCCTGCACCTGCCCCCCCCTCTCGCCCCCGCCCCCCCCCCCCCTCGCCCCCTCTCGCCCCCGCATGCACCTGCCCCCTCTCTCGTCCCCGCCTGCACCTGCCCCCCCCCTCTCGCCCCCGCCTGCACCTGCCCCCCCCCCTCTCGCCCCCGCCTGCACCTGTCCCCCCTCTCACCCCCGCCTGCACCTGCCCCCCCCTCTCGCCCCCGCCTGCACCTGCCCCCCCCCCTCTCACCCCCGCCTGCACCTGCTCCCCCCTCTCGCCCCAGCCTGCACCTGCCCCCCCCCCTCTCGCCCCCGCCTGCACCTACCCCCCTTCTCGCCCCCGCCTGCACCTGCCCCCCCTCTCGCCCCCACCTGCCCCTGCCCCCCCCCCTCCCTCTCGCCCCCGCCTGCACCTGCCCCCCTCCCCCTCTGACCCTGCCTGCACCTGCCCCCCCTCTCGTCCACGCCTGTCCTGCCCCCCTCTCTCGCCCCAGCCTGCACCTGCCCCCCCCTCTCGCCCCCGCCTGCACCTGCCCCCCCCCCCTCTCGCCCCCGCCTGCACCTGCCCCCCCCCCCCCCCTCTCGCCCCCGCCTGCAATGCCCCCCCCCCCCCCTCTCGCCCCCGCCTGCACCTGCCCCCCCCCTCTCGCCCCCGCCTGCACCTGCCCCTCCCCTCTCGCCCCCGCCTGCACGTGCCCCCCCTCATCTCGCCCCCGCCTGCACCTGTCCTTCCTCATCTCGCCCCCGCCTGCACCTGCCCCCCTCATCTCGCCCCCGCTTGCACCTGCCCCCCTCATCTCGCCCCTGCCTGCACCTGCCCCCCCCCCCCTCTCGCCCCTGCCTGCACCTGCCCCCCCCCCCCCTCTCGCCCCCGCCTGCACCTGCCCCTCTCTCGCCCTCGCCTGCACCTGCCCCCCCCCTCTCGCCCCTGCCTGCACCTGCCCCCCCCCCCCCCCCCCCCTCTCGCCCTCGCCTGCACCTGCCCCCCCCCTCTCGCCCCTGCCTACACCTGCCCCCCCCCCCCTCCCTCTCGCCCCCGCCTGCACCTGCCCCCCCCCCCCCTCTCGCCTCCGCCTGCACCTGCCCCCTCCCTCTCGCCCCTGCCTGCACCTGCCCCCCCCCTCTCGCCTCCGCCTGCACCTGCCCCCTCCCTCTCGCCCCCACCTGCACCTGCCCCCCCCCCCCTCTCGTCCCCGCCTGCACCTGCCCCCCTCCTCTCGCCCCCGCCTGCACCTGCCCCCCCTCATCTCGCCGTCGCCTGCACCTGCCCCCTTCTCTCGCCCCCGCCTGCACCTGCCCCCTCCCCCCCCCTCTCACCTCCGCCTGCACCTGCCCCCCCCCCCCCTCTCGCCCCCGCCTGCACCTGCCCCCCCCCTCTCGCCCCCGCCCCCCCCCCCCCCCCCCCCCCCCGCCCCCTCTCGCCTCCGCATGCACCTGCCCCCCCTCTCGTCCCCGCCTGCACCTGCCCCCCCCTCTCGCCCCCGCCTGCACCTGCCCCCCCCCCCTCTCGCCCCCGCCTGCACCTGGTCCCCCCCTCTCGCCCCCGCCTTCACCTGCCCCCCCCCTCTCGCCCCCGCCTGCACCTGCCCCCCTTCTCGCCCTCGCCTGCACCTGCCACCCCTCTTGCCCCCACCTGCCCCTGCCCCCCCCCCTCCCTCTCGCCCCCGCCTGCACCTGCCCCCCTCCCCCTCTGACCCTGCCTGCACCTGCCCCCGCCTGCCCTCTCGGCCTCACTAAGGTCCACTACCCCCTTTCCTGCCCCTAGGGCTGGCACCGCCTGCAGCGGTAAACCGTAGATTGCTTTGCCTTCCCTCACAATTAACGTTATTGGGGGTTGAGGGATCCATGGATTTAGTAATGACAAATTCTCGCCGCCTGTTCTCAGTGGAGAAATTTAGTCCGAGTTTTTGTCGACAGTTGGCCCTGAGGTCAGCATCGCGAGAAATCACTTTTTGATGCCCCCAGGGGAAGGCAAATCAAATCTAAGGCAGCACTTTATAAAGAGGACATGACAAATTTCTGCCACATGACAAAGTCCCCCACTGGGTCCGCTACCAAGCCCCCCCCCCCCTAACATCCCGACTGGGTCCCCCCCCAAGGACCCCCACTGGGTCCGCTACCAAGGCCCCCCCCCCCTTACATCCCGACTGGGTCCCCCCCGAGGCCCCCCACTGGGTCCGCTACCAAGGCCCCCCCCCCCTAACATCCCGACTGGGTCCCCCCCAAGGCCCCCCACTGGGTCCGCTACCAAGGCCCCCCCCCTTACATCCCGACTGGGTCCCCCCCGAGGCCCCCCACTGGGTCCGCTACCAAGGCCCCCCCCCCCTAACATCCCGACTGGGTCCCCCCCCAAGGACCCCCACTGGGTCCGCTACCAAGGCCCCCCCCCCTTACATCCCGACTGGGTCCCCCCCGAGGCCCCCCACTGGGTCCGCTACCAAGGCCCCCCCCCCTAACATCCCGACTGGGTCCCCCCCAAGGCCCCCCACTGGGTCCCCTACCAAGGCCCCCCCCCCCTTACATCCCGACTGGGTCCCCCCCGAGGCCCCCCACTGGGTCCGCTACCAAGGCCCCCCCCCCTAGCATCCCGACTGGGTCCCCCCCCAAGGCGCCCCACTGGGTCCGCTACCAAGGCCCCCCCCCCTTACATCCCGACTGGGTCCCCCCCCGAGGCCCCCCACTGGGTTCCCCTTACCCCCCCTACCCCTTAACATCCCCACCTGCCCGCTGCTTGTGGTGAGATGTAGGTGCCACAAAGGCCTGCTATAAGGCCGTACAACAAGCTAAAGCCGAGGAACACAAAGAAGGGCACAACAAAGCCTCCCCCGGGCTTGATCAAGCTCTTTGTCACGGAAAACTTTACGTAGGAAAGCCCGTAGATGCCCCTGTGTAAAGGAGGGGGACAAGGCAATGCTTTAAGACGGGCAAGAGATAGCCTTTCCTCGGCTTTATCAAGCGCTGCGACACGGAAAACTTGACGTAAGAAAGCCCAGAGATGCCCCTGTGTGAAGGAGCGGGAGGGGGGAATTCTTCATGGCTTAGAGGGTTTTACAAGGGCACAAGGAGGCTCCCCTGGAGCAACGCATGATCGGCATGGGCTGAGGGTTCAGGGTTCAGCCAGCAGCGCATGAGAAACACTGGTTGGTGGTTAATGATTAAGCTAACAGCGCATGATAAGCAGCAGGGAGGCCAAGGGTTCAGGATTCATGACAGCATTTGCCTCCCATATGTGACTGGGGAAGACCTGCCCGTATGCGACTGGGTACGGTTCAGACGAGGCACGCTACACTTCGGAACCGTGCTGGTTTTAGCATCAGAGGTTCAAACCTCAACCCTAGTGACAGCAGCCACTCCTACTGGTTGATCATCAGGGGTTGTCATTAACCCTCAACCCTGAACCCAAACGGCAGCAGCGACTAGCTTACCAACTGGACATCAAGGTTGTGGGTTGTACCTAAACCCTCAACCCAAATGGCAGCGGCTACGCATGCCAGTTGAACGCAAAGGGTGTAGGGTACACCCTAAAGGGTTCAGGTTAGACCGTAAAGGGTTTAGGGTAGACCCTAAACCCCTATGGCTAGACCCTAAACCCCTAAGGGTGTAGGCGTTTAGGGTAGAACCTGGACGCAAAGGGTTTAGGGTAGACCTTAGTCCGTTAGCAGAAGCCATCAGCCAACTAACGGAACAAAGAGTTTGGGGTTTAGGATTCACCCTCAACCGTTATACCCATCAAGCATCAGCTGCCAGCCTACCAGTTGAATATGAAGGCCATCACGCCGATCGAAAGGCCAACGAGGAAGCACATGACCCAGCCGGCAACCTGCATGGTGCATGGTGGCATGGTGCATGGTGCTTGGTGCATGGTGCATGGTGCATGGTGCATGGTGCATGGTGGTGCATGGTGCATGGTGCATGGTGGCATGGTGCATAGTGCATGATGCTGCATGCACAGCATTGCGCATTGCGGTTTGGTTCATGGCGCATGGCCGTATGGTACATGGCGGTATGGTACACAGTGCATGCACAGCCTCATGCATTGCGATATGGTACATGGCACATAAATGGCGTTGCAGATGGACGGCGTTGCGCTTGGCAGTATGATGCATGGCGCATGGATGGCATGTGCGGCATGGTGTACAGTAAATGGAAGAGAAGCCAGTGGCAGAGCACATGAACCAGACGGCAACCTGCATGGTGCACGATGTGCACAGCGCTGCGCATCATGGTATGGTGCATGGTGCATGCACAGCATTGTGCATTGTGGTTTGATGCATGGCGCATGGACAGAGTGGCGCATGGCGTATGGACGGCATGTGCGGTACATCATATATGCCGCCTCGAGCACGACGTTGCAACACCTGCTATGTCATAGACTCGTAGAAAGAGCAACGTTTTCCACTTCCCTCCACACTCCTCCACATCAGTCCACACCTGTCCACACATCAGGTGGGCGCTCTTTTGACGAGCGAACACCACGCCTCCTTAATGCCTCATGATCGCATGCCCCGCTCCTGATTCACACCTAAGTCACACAGAATCCACACCTCCATGTCTCCCCCACACCTGCTCCAAGTCGAACTGTCCTTTGGTCATGCTCAGCAGCAGCTCCCGATGCAAGTCAGTGTCAGCCAGATCCTGTAGGTTAGTTACACATTTCAAATTAGCTGGCTTTATAAAGGAAAAGGGTCTACCTAGCACATGCAGCCTAGCTCATGCAGCCTAGCACATGCAGCCTAGCCCATACAGCCTAACGCATGCAGCCTAGCTCATGCAGCCTAGCCCATGCAGCCTAGCCCATGCAGCCTAGCGAATGCAGCCTAGCCCATTCCGTCTAGCCCAGGCACCCTAGCTTATGCAGCCTATCCCATGCAGCCTAGTCCATGCAGCCTAGCTCATGCAGCCTAGCCAATGCAGCAGACTTCATGCAGCATAGCCCACGCAGCTTAGCCCAGCAGCCTTGCAGCCTAGCCCATGCAGCCAAGCCCATGCAGCCTAGCCCATGCAGCCTGGCTCATGCTGCCTAGCCCATGCAGCCTAGCTCATATAGCCTAGCCGATGCAGCCTAGCTTATGTAGCCTAGCTCATGCAGCCTAGCTCATGCGGCCTAGCCCATGCAGCCTAGCTCATGCAGCCTAGCTCATGCAGCCAAGCCCATGCAGCCTAGCACATGCAGCCTAGCTCATGCAGCCTAGCCCATGCAGCCTAGCATGCAGCCTAGCTTATGTAGCCTAGCTCATGCAACCTAGCTCATGCAGCCTAGCTCATGCGGCCTAGCCCATGCAGCCTAGCACATGCAGCCTAGCTCATGCAGCCTAGCCCATGCTGCCTAATACATGCAGCCTAGCACATGCAGCCTAGCCCATGCGGCCTAGCCCATGCTGCCTAGCACATGCAGCCTAGCACATGCATCCTACCTCATGCATCCTAGCTCATGCAGCCAAGCCCATGCCGCCTAGCTCATGCAGCCTAGCCCATGCAGCCTAGCCCATGCAGCCTAGCACATGCAGCCTAGCACATGCAGCCTAGCCCATGCAGCCTAGCACATGCAGCCTAGGACATGCAGCCTAGCCCATGTAGCCTAGCTCATGCAACCTAGCTCATACAGCCTAGCTCGTGCAGCCTAGCCCTTGCAGCCTAGCCATGCAGCCTATCCCATGCAGCCTAGCCCATGCAGCCTAGCTCATGCAGCCAAGCCCATGCAGCCTATCCCATGCAGCCTAGCACATGTAGCCTAGCACATGCAGCCTAGCACATGCAGCCTAGCACATGCAGCCAAGCCCTTGCAGCCTAGCACATGCAGCCTAGCTCATGCAGCCTAGCGCATGCAGCCTAGCACATGCAGCCGAGCCCATGCAGCCTAGCACATGCAGCCTAGCACATACAGGCTTGTCCATGCAGCCTAGCCCATGCAGCCTACCCCATGCAGTCTAGCTCATGCAGTCTATCCCATGCAGCCTAGCACATGCAGCTTAGCTCATGCAGGATAGTCCATGCAGCCTAGCTCAAGCAGCCGTATGCTTCTGGAGTAGGGCGAGAGCGTGGATCGCTGGAGAGAGCTTGGCATTGGCATTGGCATGTAAGCTGGACAGGTTTGATGCAATCATAACTGTGCCTCAGAGCAAAATACGGCATGTCAATGCACATTGGCAGGCCTACAATCTCTTCGGGGCTTTGGGCCTTGCTTATGGATTGGATTGTGTGCAGTGCTTACGGCGCATCGACTGACAGATGCACCACTGACTCTACAAACTCACCGATATAGCTTGGAGCTTTGGCTTTCTCTAGGGGCTGGTTCTGAAGGCGCAAGGCTGTAATGGAGGCCTAGGGTGCATGCATGGATGTTTCCTATCATGTATCAGATTTGGAGGTTTCTTTAGGCAGTCCTGTTGTAATTCAGCTGCAGCTGTTGCGGGGGCCTGGTGCAGCAAGGCGCATGCTGCTTGGACTACTGGCCATCAAGCCGATCAAGGTTTAGTCCCCATCAGCCCAGTGATGGCTGTCAGGCCGTTCCCCAAGGTGGGGTCGGGTTTGCCCGGAAAAACACTCCCGCTATGGCCCCCATGCCACACGTACATAGTCGTCGGACGTGAACGTCGACATCTTTTTCAGCCGCGCCATTGCCTCCTCTGGTGAAGTGACCAGCGCGCTTGGGGAGAGGTCGGAGCGCTTGGGCTCCTGCGGTGGCGCCATCTTACAACGACCGCTCTGTACCGAACAAGCTGGCGTAGAGCTAGGGGAGAGCTAGTTTGATGTTTGTGCAGAAATCCTCGTTAAAGATTTTTTATAATACGACGGCTAGGGACCAGCCTGTTTCGAAAACAACTGCTGTCTGAGGAGCCGCTAAATGGTGATTTCGGCATGCGTGTCGTTGAATGCCTCAATTCCGGTAACACGACTGTAGAATAATGTCGCACTGGTTCTCGGGACCCTGCGAGGGACCATCCTACCCCACCTGCCCCCGACCGCTAGAGCCAGCCGTATTTTCGAATTAAATGGAGGCACGCCCGCATCCGCTGTGCTGTGCCGGGCAACATCGGATTATTGCACACTAAGCAGTCAAGCCTCCAAAGGGCAGTGCAAATCAGCTTGTACCAATCCCCATTCTGACATAAAATATGTCCATATTTTCTTTGGACTTAAAAAGGTGTGAGGCAGGCCGCCCAACCCTAGAAAACCTGAGACACTCACACACAAAAAAACAGCCCGGGCGCGCATTGGGCCCTCGTCGACAGCCGAAAAAGGGAAACAGGAACAGGAAAGGAACACGACCAACAAGCACTCACAAGGCCGCAATAACTCATGCGGAAAAATTAGATTACGGTTCAAAAAAAGAACTGGCACCACACCCGGGCACACCACTAGCTGAGAACACACTACCACCAGAAGCCCACCCCAAAGCGTTCGCGAACCTCGCCACCTAAACCGGGAAAACGGCCCCCAACCAACAGAAGGAGACACGAGCTGACAAGAAGCCAGTCCATGACATCACCCCCCTGACATCACCAGTACATTTGATTTGCCTTTCCTCAGGTATGACCAAATTATTATATTGAATGCTGCCTTGTGGCAAACTTTCGACTACCGGTACCGGTAAAACTCTCCATTTCTGACTGTAAATTGGCGTCGGCAATGGATTCTTACTACATTCATGTACGGTATCGCTCAACCTCAAACAACGTTAAGTATGTTAATGACGTTACGCCTCTGGGCCAAGCAGAAATGAAGCTCGGCCACGTCAGCAAACAAAAAGACAGCTAGGAAAGTCAAGGGAGAAGGCACAAGAGGAAAGAAAGGAAAGCAAGTTTACCCACCAGGCAAATGGTATGGATGCCATGAATGAAGCTCGGCCACGTCGGCAAAAGAAAAGAAAGCTAGGGAAATTCAAGGGAGAAGGTAGAGGAGGGGGAAATTATAGCAAGTTCACCCACCTAACAAAAAGAACACAAAGGTCGGGAAAACCGTATCCCCTGCCCCTGAAGAGACAAGCCTTCAAAAAGCTCGACTACAAGTTGCACAAAACCCGGGCCTCCCGCCCCTGTCTGCAGGCTCTCCGACGTCCTTTCTGGTTGGGAGGAAAAAGGAAAGGAAGTTAAGGCTAGAGGAAACACAGAGAGGCGCACAAAGGGCGAAGAAAAGCACCCATCCAGAAAACGGATAGGCGGTCCGAAGGATCCCTGCCTCTGAAAGCAAGAGAGACACAAAAAGGAAAAGAGCCAGTCCCCAGGGAGGCAAAAATAAGACAGCAGACTAGCCCTCAACAAAGTATACCACGTCCTCAACAAAATCCAGAGCCTCCCACCCATGACTGCGCTAGTACAACTGAAAGCCCGTGGCGCCTTTAGGGGGGCCTGCCCAACCTCTCGCCCTCAACCTCTCTTTCACGCTAGGGTTCTGAAAGCAAACACGCAGCGCATCCTCCACGTGTTGGCCGTGTCCCCCAGCCCAGCACCGTTGGCATTAGCGTGTGTCACGCCGCTTATCGCTATTATCAGCTGTGCTAGCCACTAAGAGTCGCAGCCTTAAGTTAGTGCACACATGAGCGCACGCCCTCTTCCTAGTGCGGTTCCTGGCGTGCGCCAGCACGGCCTGCTTTAGGCTGAAACCACGCGTGGTAGGCGGCTGCTCACCTGTGTTTGGTGGCGCTCTAGCTCATGTCAAATGTCAATGACGTCACACCTCTGAGCCCTGCTCAATAAGGCTCGGCCGCATGGGCGCCCAACTGTCCCGTTGGAAGAATAGAAACTGAAGGTAAGAGGGAAAGAGGGAGAAGAACACAAAGGAGAAAGAAATCCCCCACCAAAAGGAAAAGGCATCCCGCAGTATCTTTGCCCCTCTCAAGCCTATTCCCCAAGAAGGCAACGAAAAGCAGCAAACTATCTAGGCCTCAACAATGAATGCGTACAACGTCCTCAACAAAAGTCAGAGCCTCCCATCCAAGCCTGCCCTGGTGCAACTGTTGAAAGTCTTTGGCGCCCATAAGCAAGCAGCGGAAGACCGGAAATTCTGCTGAACAGCGGAATCGAGGAAATTTCCCTCAAACAGAATTTTGCAAGTTTTGAGTAGAATTCTGCCCAGTCTTAACCAGAATCGGAATCTTTTTCCCTCCAACGGAATCACAGAATTACTGTCCAATATCGAATAATTCTGCTTGCGATATCGTACATTTCTGTGATTCCGACGATTCTGTCATTCCGTCCATTCTGCTCTTCCGACCATTCTGACGTTCCGATAGGGAGGACCCCCCCACCCCCATTCTTCTATTCCGACCATTCTGACGTTCTGATAGGAAGGAACCCCTCCCAACCCCATTCTGCTCTTCCGACCATTCTGACGTTCCGATAGGGAGGAACCCCTCCCACCCCCATTCTGCTCTTCCGACCATTCTGACGTTCTGATAGGGCGGAACCCCTCCCACCCCCATTCTGCTCTTCCGACCATTCTGACGTTCTGATAGGGCGGAACCCCTCCCACCCCCATTCTGCTCTTCCGACCATTCTGACGTTCCGATAGGGAGGACGACCCCCCCCCACCCCCATTCTGCTATTCCGACCATTCTGACGTTCTGATAGGGAGGAACCCCTCCCACCCCCATTCTGCTCTTCCGACCATTCTGACGTTCTGATAGGGAGGAACCCCTCCCACCCCTATTCTGCTCTTCCGACCATTCTGACGTTCCGATAGGGCGGAACCCCTCCCACCCCCATTCTGCTCTTCCGACCATTCTGACGTTCTGATAGGGAGGAACCCCTCCCAACCCCATTCCGCTCTTCCGACCATTCTGACGTTCCGATAGGGAGGACGACCCCTCCCACCCCCATTATGCTCTTCCGACCATTCTGACGTTCCGATAGGGAGGACCCCCGCCCACCCCCATTCTGCTATTCAGACCATTCTGACGTTCTGATAGGGAGGAACCCCTCCCACCCCAATTCTGCTATCTATTCCGACCATTCTGACGTTCTGATAGGTACCAGCCCCCCCGCCCCCTTTCTGCTATTCCGACCATTGTGACGTTCTGATAGGTACCAGCCCCTCCGCCCCCTTTCTGCTATTCCAAACATTCTGACGGCTATAGGGTTTAGGGCTTGGGGTTTTAGGGTAAAGAGTTAAGGCCAGTGACAGAGCGAGTTAGGGCAGTGACACAACGAGTGTGGGAGGGGACAGAGCGAGTTAAGGCGGTGACATAGCGAGGTAGGTGGTTAAATTTCTGGGTTTAGGGTTAAGGTTTTAGGGCAGTGACATAGCGAGTTAGGACGATGACAGTTTAGGGTTTAGGTTTTAGGGCGGTGACATACAGAGCCAGCAAGTGTGGTGACATTTTAAGGTTTAGGTTTAAGGTTTAGGGTTTAGGTTTAAGGTTTAAGGTAAGGTTAAAGATTGAGATTTTAGGGCGGTGACAGAGCGAGTTAGGGTAATGACAGTTTTAGGGTTTAGGGTTGAGTTTTTAGGGCGGTGACAGCGCGAGTTAGGGTGGGGAAAGAGCGTGTTGGGGTGGTGACAGTTTTAGGCTTTAGGGTTTAGGGTAGTGACAGAGCGTGTTAGGGCGGTGACAGAGCGAGTCAGGGCGGTGACAGTTTAGGATTTTTGGGGTTTAGGGTTTAGGTTTTAGAATTTAGGGTTTAGGTTTTAGGGCAGTGACATAGCGAGTTAGGGCAGTAAGATAGCGAGTAAGGGCGGTGACAGTTTATGGTTTAGGGTGACGGTTTTAGGGCGGTGACAGAGCGAGTAAGGGCAGTGACAGTTTAGGGTTAAGGGTTTAGGTTTTATGGCAGTGACAGAGTGAGTTAGGGCGGTGACAGAGCGTGTTAGGGTGGCGACAGTTTTAGGGTTTAGGGTTTAGGGTTGAGGGCGGTGACAGAGCATGTTAGGGTGGCGTCAGTTTAGGGTTTAGGGTTTAGGGCGGTAACAGAGCAAGTAAGGGCGGTAACAGTGCCAGTAAGGGCGGTGACAGTATAGGGTTCAGGGTTTTAGGTTTTAGGGCAGTGACATAGCGAGTTAGGGCAGGGACAGTTTAGGGTTTAGGGTTTAGGGCAGTGCAAGAGAGTGTTTGGGCGGTGACAGTTTAGGGTATAGGTTTTAGGTGCGGGTACCCTGTTTAGGTGCGAGTACCCTGTTTAGGTGCGAATACCCTGTTTAGGTGCGAGTACCTTGTTTAGGTGCAAGTACCCTATTAAGGTGCGAGTACCCTGTTTAGGTGTGGTTACCCTGTTTAGGTGTGAGAACCCTGTTTAGGTGCGAGTACCCTGTTTAGGTGCGAGTACCCTGTTTAGGTGCGAGTACCCTGTTTAGGTGCGGGTACCCGGTTTAGGTGCGAGTACCCGGTTTATGTGCGAGTACCCTGTTTAGGTGCGGGTACCCTGTTTAGGTGCGAGTACCCTGTTTAGGTGCGAGTACCCTTTTTAGGTGCGAGTACCCTGTTTAGGTGCGAGTACCCTATTTAGGTGCGAGTGCCCTGTTCAGGTGTGAGTACCCTGTTTAGGTGCGAGTACCCTGTTTAGGTACGAGTACCCTGTTTAGGTGCCAGTACCCTATTTAGGTGCGAGTACCCTGTTTAGGTGCGAGTACCCTTTTTAGGTGCGAGTACCCTGTTTAGGTGCGAGTACCCTGTTTAGGTTTAGTCTCGGTCAATCAGAAGAGCGGAATGATCAGACGGAATGGCAGAATCAGCCCTAAGGCAGACTCAGTCAATCAGAAGAGCAGAATGACCAGAATGGCAGAATCAGCTCTAAGGCAGTCTCAGTCAATCAGAAGAGCAGAATGATCAGAATGGCAGAATCAGCCCTAAGGCAGACTCAGTCAATCAGAAGAGCAGAATGATCAGGATGGCAGAATCAGCCCTAAGGCAGTCTCAGTCAATCAGAAGAGCAGA
Organism: Limnomonas spitsbergensis; assembly: GCA_037349105.1. Classification (NCBI taxonomy): domain Eukaryota; kingdom Viridiplantae; phylum Chlorophyta; class Chlorophyceae; order Chlamydomonadales; genus Limnomonas; species Limnomonas spitsbergensis. The sequence goes on along the minus strand of JAYJMM010000101.1, from coordinate 2,899,257 downwards.
ATGATCAGAATGGCAGAATCAGCCTTAAGGCAGTCTCAGTCAATCAGAAGAGCAGAATGATCAGAACGTCAGAATCAGCCCTAAGGCAGTCTCAGTCAATCAGAAGAGCAGAATGATCAGAATGGCAGAATCAGCCCTAAGGCAGTCTCAGTCAATCAGAAGAGCAGAATGATCAGAATGGCAGAATCAGCCCTAAGGCAGTCTCAGTCAATCAGAAGAGCAGAATGATCAGAACGTCAGAATCAGCCCTAAGGCAGTCTCAGTCAATCAGAAGAGCAGAATGATCAGAATGGCAGAATCAGCCCTGAGGCAGACTCAGTCAATCAGAAGAGCAGAATGACCAGAATGGCAGAATCAGCCCTAAGGCAGTCTCAGTCAATCAGAAGAGCAGAATGATCAGAACGTCAGAATCAGCCCTAATGCAGTCTCAGTCCATCAGAAAAGCAGAATGATCAGAATGGCAGAATCAGCCCTAAGGCAGTCTCAGTCAATCAGAAGAGCAGAATGATCAGAATGGCAGAATCAGCCCTGAGGCAGTCTCAGTCAATCAGAAGAGCAGAATGATCAGAACGTCAGAATCAGCCCTAAGGCAGTCTCAGTCAATCAGAAGAGCAGAATGATCAGAATGGCAGAATCAGCCCTGAGGCAGACTCAGTCAATCAGAAGAGCAGAATGACCAGAATGGCAGAATCAGTCATCAAGGGCCTAACTTAAACTTGATTCAACAGAATCATCCGAATATACGTACTTCCGTTGTTATATTGTCTTGGCGCCCTCAGGGAGGCCTGCCCAACCTAACTTCCTAAGCCTCTCCTTCACGCTAGGGCACTGGAAGCAGACATGCAGGGCATCCTCCACATGCTCGCCATCTCCCCTTGCCCAACACCGTTGGCAGCACCGTCCGCCACGCTGCTGACCACTGCGCCGACCTTTGGTGTCAGCCGTGCTGACGGCGCTGAGCCGCAGCCTTAGGTTCGTGAGCACGCAAGCACACTCCCTTCGGCTGGTGTGGCCCCTGGCCTGCGCCACGGCGCCCGCGGTAGACTGAAACCAGGTGCGATAGGCGGCCACAGACCTGTGTTCTGTGGCTGGATCTCTGGGGTCCCCTCTGCCAGCTGCATCCAGCTGCCCCGCTCGTATGCTGCATCAACTAGCGCTAGTGGTCGGTGCCACTGGAGGACGGTGCAGCGGTCAGCAGAGTGACAGACGGTGCTGCCACCAATGTTAGGCTAGGTGAGACGGCAAAATGTGGAGGACGCGTTGCATGCATGCTTTCAAGCCCCAGCGTGCTGGATCAACTTAGGGAGCCGGGATGGGCAGGTCCTCCGAACGGTGCTAGAGACTTCTTTGAATTGTGCCGGGGCATGCTTGGGTGGGACGCCCTGAATTTTTGTGGACGACGTGGTAGATATCCTAGAGGCAAAGACGTTTTCAGAGGTTGGACCTTGTTTTGTCTTTATTTCCAGCCTTTTGTCTGCCCCTTCACTTTATTACCCACCTTTCCTTTTGTTTTCTTGCCCCCCTCTGTTTATTTCGTTCTCTCCATCCAACTCTTTCAGTTAGGCGCCCACGTGGCCGAGCCTTCTTGAGCAGTGCCCAAAGGTGTAACGTCATTGATTGTCTGGTTAAGGTTAGGGCACAGATAGCAAAGTGGTGGCTCCCCAGGAACTTGCTTAAGGAGGAATGTGGAATTATTTACCGAACTTCCATGAATCCAGCCCAAGAGCTTCTCCTGCCCTCATTAGGAAATAAGCATAGTGTGATGAAAAAACCGAATGCGTTACACGTTTCAGGTTGGGAGTGTAAACTAAGCCTGCAAAAGATTAACAGTACCGTATACTGGGATACAGCCTTGGGCTAGGCTGCCCTCTCAAACGTCAGCATCTGGTTTTCCGGCCGATTTATGCGTGCATATCCTTCTTTACATCTGAATCCACCCTAGCCGTCATTGATCCAACCTAGCCGGGTGCGACCAGATGAGGCATCCCTGATAAACTGTGCTAATACCTCAAATATTGAGGTCTGGATGCAGAAGGACCAGGAGAATGAGACACATCAGTGCACACCATTTTCGTTCGATGAAGCCTGCCCTATGTGGTAGGCATGTCCTAAGTGGTAGACATGCAGAGTTACTAATGCATCAGCGTCCGCCCACGTCCATCCAATGGCCTTCTCGAAATGGCCAGGCAGTGCGGACATGACGAAGTGAGTCACTCGTCTTGACCCGGCGCATGCAGGTGTGACCCTTTCCTCCAGCCCATGCGTTCCGGTGTCCTAGTCCAGCATGGCCGAAGAAGCTTACGCGAACATGGCGGCGAAGCCTCGTAGACTGCCCTTGGGCTCTGCCACAGACGCCGCCTTCATGTTCACCGTGGTGGCCTCCTTGACTGAGTGGGCCGCGACCTTCTTATCCTCAAAGATGTTCTCAATGGAGGGATCCTCCTCCATGGCGCCGGCATACAAGAGCACCCCACCGCACCCAGCTCCCTGAGACAGGAGCAGTAGGCACGACCTTCAAAATATAGCAAATCTATCCAAAGTACCGGTATACCAAAACAAGCATGACCTTCACATACAGCCATTTCTTTTTGCAAGAATAGGGAGAGCCAGCATGACAGTTGAAATAGGGCAAGCCTCCTGAAACAGGACAATCATACAGAGCCATGCAGTACACTGGTATGCTGTCCACCAGGAGCCGTCAATAGCATACAGAGCACCAGCCATGCATTGGCGGATGTGTGGGGTGGTCGATGGGATCACCAGGCATGTTTAAGAAAGCGAACGAAGAAATGCGCAGTGAGCTCTCGTTTATTGACGGCATTTCCCCTTGATCGTCGAGAATGTCAGTATCCCGCCTCCCATCACGTACCAGGACACCTCCGAAGAGAATGGCAGGCAGGAGACCAGCAGCTACTCCATATCCACTTCCACACATGATGATATGACGCCTGGATGGTCGGATTGAAAAGTGCACAACGCTGCGCGTCAAGTCATCGGCCGAGAGCAGCTCCGCAGCTAAAAATAGTTCAGCCATACATGCATGTTTCGTATCCAGGAAGTGGACATTGCGGAGCATAGTGACATTGCAAGGCACAGCATCACAATCATCAACATCACGGAATTCAGCTAGCAAGCTGATCACCTCACCTTAGATCAGCGATAGATTATGATATGTTATTTCAGGTTCACAGGTAGCTTGAGCTACGATTCACCCTGTCAGGCCGAATTAGTCGACGGCAGTTTATATTCAGTTGCAAAGTGGTCTTGCTCCGAAAAGTTCGCGCCGATGTCGCCCCCTTGATGCCACCCACAACGCTAAAGTGAACAGGATTCCACTTGCGCTGAAACGTTTACTTATCGAAACGTAGTTGCTCTTCAGATCTCTAGCATCTTAGCAGCATCTCAGCTTCTTCTGGAATGCCTCTTTGGACGCCTGGGACGATCCTCTTCCCAGCCATGCATGCAGCCATGCGCCCGGAAAATTGTACAGGACCTGCTGCTTGTTCGGATAAAGATTCAAGTCGACAGGGACGACTACAAAGGCGCACCCACAGTCACAGGATCATGGGACACACATTCTTGCACTATCAACCTCCATGTCTGACCTAGGCAGTAGGCACTCATCAGCACCCTCGTCGATGTGAAGTCTACGATAATCCACCCTCACTGGTTATGTCCACTGGGTCGTGCACTAATTGAGAGAGTTGCCTGAAAGATTGTTATGAACGCCATTCTGCCATTTTGCTCCAATTACCGGTACGGTATACTACATCGCAACACCCGCAGTTGTCTTGAGATGACATGATAGCAGTCCTCCCACAAAAAAACTCTCAGCCATCCAAGCAGTATTTGGGCCATGCAATCATGCCTGTCAATCACTTCTGCATGCATGGCCAACGACCAACGTCACAGATCCGACGTCCCAACGGCAGAGTGCTTCGTGGTTCAAACTGTGCGGGGCTGTTGGTAGTTCAAGGGTGCAGGTCGATTAGCCATTTGATAGTGCTCATCAAGGCAGTGCAATACGGCACATACAAAAAGAAAGGATTGCTCCTGCTTAATATCGATCCATTCTCCCCTGCAGGCCGACGTGGTGGTGTTGTTGCAAAGTTAACGCAACCACCCACAGCCTTTTGCAAAAGGGCCAGGCAGAGCGAACCGGGGGGAAGTAGCCACAATAACCAAAACCTAAACACAGTTGTGGGAGCTGTACAGTTGGTGGTCCACGAGTACCGGTTGCCCCTGATTCCATGCCCCCCTGCTCCCTTGCCCCCCTGCTCCCCCTGCTCCCCCTGTCCCCCCTGCCCCCCTGCAGGCCTGTGCCGTGAGTGTGAGCTGTACATATGGAACCGTTGTTTCCAAGGACACAATTGGAGCTTGACGAGGTGTAACATCATTGACGAGTGCAGCATGCCCGCTTCACCTTGAGCCTTTCAGGCACGCGATCAGGGCAGGTAGGACACCATGCTTGGATTTACCTCAGATGCTTAAGCGACATTCTATTATAGAAGGCAATACAAATCTGCCCAAGCATCAGGGCATGCTGCACCGGGACCGTTTGGCAGCAGGCCCGCTTCACCCTCATCCTTTCAGGTACGCTAGACAGTGGTACTATCAGAGCCCGCAAACATTAACTCTACACGCACCATAACACATTCACCCTCAACTGTACACCCTTAACTCTTCACCCTGAACTCTACACCTTTAACTCTGCACCCTTAACTCTGCACCCAAAACTCTGCACCCAAAACTCTGCACCCTAAACCTTAAGCCCATCTTGCTTCAAGCCTTTTATGTTTGCCTCGCAATGTCTATTTTATTACACTGCAGCAATGAATCAAATTTGTCTGGGCCTGCAGCCAAACGGTCCCGGTGCAGCATGCCCTCGTGCTTGGGCCAACGGAGGTAGGCTGGTCATGGTTTGGTCCTGATCAGTGTTTCTTTTTTCGTCTACAGGCCGCCCCACGGCCGTAACAAGGCCAGATTGGGACCAAACTTGGGCCAGCCTACGACTGGTGGCCAAGCAGCATGGCTGGCCACAAATGGGTCCATTGGTCACAGGCTGCCATAGTGTAGCTGACGTGTAGCCAAGACGGGGGGAAACTGGACCTGATTGGCCCAGTTGTGTCCATCTGCCACTGAAGAGTTTGGTGTGCATTACAAGTGCCACACGATGGCACGCTACCTTGGTTCGACAAAAGGTTTGGGGGGTTTACAAGTGGTGACACATGCCCTTGCTGCGCAATACCAAGGCCAATCACTCATACCACTGGTGTCTGATGCAAAAGATGGCCCATTTATTCAGAAAGTAAAGAAACTAATCTTCCAGATTTTTTCTAGTAAGCTTTAAATTTTTGGATAATGAAATTTGTTCTTCTTCTTCAGTCCCTCCTTCTGGAGACCCCTTAAGGGGGGTAGGGGGGGCAGGCCCATCAGATTATATTATAAGCTGATTGGAACATGTTTCAAATCATGCAGATTACTGGGCGCAAAGAGGCGCGCAAGCGCGCTTGGGCGAGGCAGGATTCCTGACGTCTCTCTTGCAGCTTCTCCCAGAAGACGTTGCAATCATGACGCTGCAGCTTGTCCGCTATAGCCACATGGCGCTTGTCAATGACGTTACACCTCTGGGCCCTGCTCATAAGGCTCGGCCGCGTGGGCGCCTTGCTTACTAAACTAACATACTTGGGAGGAAAGATGGAAACAACACAAGGCGCATGTAATGCCATCGGCAGCGGCGTGCTGTGGCCCGCTGCCTGGCTATCTTGTGCTCACTCTGGCCCCGAGGCACTGCTCAGCAACATCGATCGCAGCTCAGCATAGGCTTTCTGAACCTCCTCATCCCATCATGGGGGGCGCTGATGCTGTCCTCGCTGACCATGTGGCCTGGCTATGCGCGTCATGCCAGCAGCTTCGGCCGCAGTCCAAACTGCGGCCATGGTGTCAGCTGTGTTAACAACACTAAACCGCAACCGAAGGTTGGTCCGCACACAAGCACACGCCCTCTTGCTGGTGTCGCTCTCAGCATGCGCCAGCATGAATGGCACCCACCGTAGGCGCGGTAGGCGGATGCAGACCTGTGCTCGCTCGGTAGTGAGATCCTTTGGGTCTCCTCGGCCAGTCGCCTCCAGCTGCGCATGCTTGTAGGTTGCGTCCAGCCACTATTTGCAACACCTCTGGGAGGGGTAGCGGCTGTGGGTTAAGGCCTGTCTAAAACAGTTGGGGGACAACTGCTCTCCGCTCCAACTCCGCGAGTGCCCCCATCAGCTCACTGCACCATATGCGCCCTCTATCCCCCACATTTGTCACTGACATTCCACCTATGGGCCCTGCTCAAAAAGGCTCGGCGGCGTGGACGCCCTGTACCGTTGGAAGAAAAACAAGGAACTTGAGGTAAGATGGAAAGAAGGAGAATACCACAAAGGACAAAGAAATACCCCCTTCCCCGCCCCCCCTCACCCCAAAAGGAGATGGTAGCCCGAAACATCCCTGCCCCTCTCAACTCTCTACTCTCAAGCCTATTCCCCAAGAAGGCAAAGAAAAGCAACAAACTAGGCCTACTAGGCCTCAACAATGCTTATGGCGTCTTCTAGTCTTCAACAAAAGTCAAAGCCTCCCAAAAGTCAGACCCATCCTCGAGACCTATCTCACGCATGCCAGACTGCCAGCGTAATAGCCGGCCAGTCAGGATACTGAATGTAAGCCTGGCACCCGGCTTCTCAGGCTAATGCTAGCATGTCCGCCACGTCACATTTTATTCCCGTTTTAAGCGTGTGCTTACCGTAAGGGACAATGGGGGGGGGGAGATGGGAAGGTAGGTAGTAGGTAAGAAGGTATTATAAGTAAGATTGTAAATGAGTGAGTAAATAAAAACCTCCTCCGATTGGAGGGATGCTATTGCAGCCTGTAAGGAAATGAGTAAATCACTCATTAGGGTTGTCGCCAAAACCGGACAAAATCTGTGGCATATCCTCTACTCAGTCACGGCATTCGTAACAAGAACGTTAAGAAAGCCGTCATCAGATGTTATGGCGTTATGCCATTTCATTCCGCCCAATGACGGAATGTTTTCCAAATTTTAGGCGTGGGTAGCGGCCAAGGTCTTGAAGCCCTTGATTCTGGCCATCATAGATTCAACTATTATTCCTGCTGATGCCACACCTGCAATTGCTAATGGATTGGGGTCCGGCCATACCGCCAACACCTGCCGCTAGCGTGGCACAACATGTACATCTTGTCCGGGTTAAGATGGAGCCTATATCTGTTGCATATGCCTCAACATGTCCCTCTCAGTTCCTAGACTACCTAGACTTGACAAATGACACCCCCCCACCCAAAATGTATAGTGGTCATTATAAGGACCTAGTGAGTCAGCCCCTCCCTATCTCTTGTAGTAGGCTGGTATTCGCGGGTAGGTTGTGATAGCGTCACCCACTTAGTTGCCACGCACCCGCTTGTCACTGAGTTGTTTGCCACGTTGTTGAAGTGACCGCGGCAATCACCACATTGTGCGGGATACACTGAGTGTGCATGGCCAGTTTGAGAGGCCGGCAAGGCGGCAACGTCACCTGCCCACTGAGTTTGGCACCCAAACAATGTGGCGTTTGTCACGCCAACAAAGTGGCAAACAAGTCAGTGTCAAGCGGGTGCGTGGCAACCAACTGAAGTGGGTGACGCTAACACAATTTACCAGTGCTGGCCTAGTGCAAGAGATAGGGAGGGGCTGACTCACATGGTACTTATTGTGCCTTTTGGGAGCGACTGGGGGGGCTGTCATCATCTGTCAATCCTTTCAAGTCAAGGAACTGAGAGGGACATGCTCATGCATCTGCAACATATTTTACATATTTGGGCTCCTTCTTAATAACCCGGACAATTTGTGCCTGCTGTGCCACGCTCTCGGCATGTGTTGGCAGTATGGACATAAATTCAGCAGCAATTGCAAGAGTGGCAGCAACATGAATATCATAAGCATGATGGCATGAAGCTTCACCGGCCTTCATCACCTAGGCTGCTATCAGTCCACGCATGGCATTTGGAAAACTTCCCTTATTGGGCCCGCTTATTTACGTCTGATAAGCGGGCCCAATTAGACTTATTGGCCCATGAATGAAATCATCTACTGACGCACGGCGTTCTTGTTGCGAACGCCGTCAGTAGAGGATTAAAGTTAACTCAGCTACGTTTCCGAGATATAGCCGTACAGAATTAACGTACACGTGTCACTTCTTGCACACTCAATGATTCTGGCATATCTTGATTAGCTCTAGAGAACAAATCTGCATCTGGTTCCATGCCTGATCTCATGCCAGGCAAACAGGCGAGAGTCGAGGGCGGTGGTGGCAGGCGACGAACTCGAAATATAGCACCTCCCGACGGCATTGAAATACCGAGCATGAATTGAACGCACCTTGCGTACCAATCTCTGGGGTCAGCGTGCGAGTTGGAGCAAACCCACAATAAGCCGAAGTCGGCCTGGTCGGAGTCATTAGGCAGAGGTGCACCTCTTTAGTGCGCAGGTAACACGTATACAAATTGAGGTCTTACGATCGTATGTCGTAATCGGGATCACTGCTAGAGAGTCGAGTCGCTGCGATGAGGGCCTGGTCGTCGGAGCAGACAGGATCGCAGGCGATGGACGGCTTTGCGGCATTGTGCAAGTAAGCCATCAATCGATACATGGAATTCACGACAATAACGATTTTGATAGGAACGATCGCTGCCACTCAGTCCAGCCGCAACGATGGGGTCCCAGCAGGGAGCGAAATGTATTGCCTTCGGTCGCATGCATGAGTGGCCACAGCCATTGATTGCGCACCTAGCTTGAGACATAATACCAGGCAGTCAAGCGTAGTCACCCATCCCATGCTGTCACATGCCACATCTAGAAACATGCATGGAATGTCGCCCACCCTCCTGACTTGCATGGCGCACTAGGCCGCAGGAAACGGAGGCAAGACTCGCCCGATCGGCGCCCAATTCCCTACTCTAGACACAACAATTGCTTGCACATTTCAGGTCATTGGCAATTCAAGAACCATGCCCACCATTGCATTTCTTTAAGATAAACTGAAATGGAATGGGTTTGGGAAGTGTTTTTTTCTTAAAAAGCATGTCACATGTCACACATCCAGATGGCAGGCCGCAAGGCCGTCACCAAGTTAACTGGCATACAAAATCATTCGTACTGCCTTTCTACTACGATGTGTGACATTGACGGAGATAGTTTACGCAAGCGAGCTACCGGGTGGAGACATGCCAACTATTTGCAATCGTCTGTGAGTACACTTTGCCATCCTCAAATCCACGCCTTAAACGGAGTTCCTTCCTTTCCTTTCCTTTCCTTTTCTTACCCTTCCTTTCCTTTCCTCTGCCATCAACTCTGCCGCAGACCTAAACCAAAGCAAATTAAGAAAACATTGAAGTATCCAGCACGCATAATCATGTACGCGGTGCCAGCAGTGCGACGATAATAGGACATCTTGACGCGAGGCTTGGCTGCTTCCAGCGCACTACCAAGACCAGCCAGGCGTGTTAATATCTACCGCACTAGAAGCGCTGGTTTACATCCTGCTGTCCAGCGCGTACGTGTTTCATTTGCACCACTGCAAACTGCCGTGTGTGGCCAGCCGCGGGTTCCATACGCGCGAAATGTGCCAGTGTCGGGACATCACGTGAAATGTCGGGGCACGGTAGCGACGCTGATTCTGCACGGCCGGCAGGAGAAGCCCCAACGCCTGGCGCGGGGTGGGTCTCTTATTAAGCAGAATGGGCACTTAATTCACGCAAACAGCAGTGCATCAGTGTTGCCGCCAGCTCCTCCACCGCCTGTCGCGTCATGATGACATGCACCAATGACATGAGACGACACGGCGTCGAGAAAAGTTGAATTCCCCCTCTTGCCCGGGAGTGCTCGTTCCTGGTACAAACTGCAACGAAGGCTGCCAAACTGAATTTTGCCCTCCTGCTTGTTACTGGTGCAAAACTACTAACCCGGCCGGTTCCCCCCATGCAGTGCTAGCTGCCACGCACATGGTCGCACGTTTCTCATCAATTTGCTCATGCCAATAATGCTTCACACAAACGTGGACTTTTCCCTCTCTGTTTTCCTCTGGTCTTCAGTGCTGTCAACAACATGGCGATGGAGCAGGAGGAGGACCAGGAATTCGAGAAAGAGGAGGGGAGCATGCTCAGAGGATTCTTCGGGGTGAGAACAGTTCCTGCACTGCTTGCCCTCAGGGAGCAAATTCGATGTCCATGTAAAATGCAGATGCCAAGGACAACAATGGCATCTCCAGTGCACACCAGACCCAGCACCAGCGTGCGTCTGTGATCATGGTACCAGGAATGTAGAATCCGTCATAACCTGTGCGAAATCGTGCTGCCTTGGTAGTACCTTAACCTGTGCTGCATCGTGCTACATTTGTAGTATGATCCGGCTACGCCTGCCCCGTATTGCCCAGTGCTGGCTACCAGGCCGCTCCTGAAACTGAAGGGGCTCTGTCACGCATATAAGTGGCATCAAGGACTGCTGCTCCAAATCTGCCCTGCCACGGCACGGGGTGTAGCTGAAGAGTAGCCTAAGTGTAGCTGATGTGTTGCTGTTGTGCCCTCAAATTACATTGACGAACACTAATATTTTCATAACCACATGCTCGCCCTAAGCCACAAAGCTACAGGTCGCACCATCCCATGCGGCAAGGGTTGAGTGTCGACAATTTAGCAATGAGCCACCCTCCTGGCCTGCCTACTTTCCCTTTGTTCTACCTACCCAGCCTGGCCATTTTCCTTTTGTTTCCCACCTTGCCTGTCCAAATTTTATTCAATTAACCTGACCTGTCTAAATTCCTTTGATAATCCTGGCCTGTCCATCTGAGCTTCTGACACAGTTCTCCCTGTCACCATGCTTGCAGGTCATCTACACAGTCAGCAGGGTGAGCAGCGTCACTGAGTGATGAATAATGGGTAATGTGTGATGAGCGACGAGTCATGCATCATGGGACTGATGCTGGATGAGTAATGAGTGACGACCAACGAGTAACAGGTCGTAGGGCGGGGTTGATGAGCCATGAGTAATGTGTGATGCCCAGTCAGCAGGTCATTCACTGATATACATGTTCTCCAGCATCTCTTCATCATGCGCGTTACGATCAGATTTCAGGTCGCAACCAGTGTTGATTTATATTGCAAATAGTAACGCTGCTGCAACTAGCCAGTCTGCTGTCAATCTTGAAAGCCAGTCTGCTGCCCGTCATAAATCCACACTCCCGCATGCCCAAGGTGTGCAGGTAGCAAGACGTACAGTCGTCTCTTGTTTGCCTCTGGTTTTCAGTACAGGAGACGGGGGTGACTGATCTAGCTGAGGGTTTGTATCCCTCTAGCAATGTTGTTATTTTGAAGGCCACAGGGCTCGCCCTGGCTCGCTCTCATTCATTTTTTTGAAGGTCATGTTGCCCGCTCTGGCTCTCGCTCGCTCATTCTTTGGGAAAATACCACTTGGTTTGCCCCCGCTCGTTCCCGCCTTTACCCCATGAGAAAGGTGTTACATGTAGCTTTGTCGCTTAGGGCTAACTTTTCCACTTTAAACCCTACTCACAGGAGAGAAGTGTGACCTGGAGGTGTGTGGCTTAAGACTAGCATTTTAACCCTAGCCCTACTCACAGGAGAGGAGTGTGACCTGGAGGTTTGTGGCTTATGGCTAATGTAGCTAATGTGCTTACCCTAAAACCTACTCACATGAGAGAAGCATTACCTAGAGGTTTGTGGCTTATGGCTAATGTGCTTACCCTAAACCCTGCTCACAGGAGAGAAGCGTGACCTGGAGGTTTGTGGCCTTCAAGGTTTTTCTGGACCTCTGGCAGCTCCTCTCACTGACCATCAGCCCGCAGTACGGCTGGGCAATTGACAACGACTCAGTGTGAGTTGCTTTCTGCGGTTAGGGTTCAGGGTTGGGCCCCTCAAGGATTCAGGGTGAGGGTTCAGTTTTTGAATGTCGAACGATAAACCTTTTAATGCCGTGCCATATTTTGCTGCTCTGGTAGTGAATCCGGCTTAAGCTGTGCCGTATCATGCTATCATGCTGGTACACAGCCGACAAGAGAAACACTGCCCCGCCTCTTGTCCCCCTCCCCCTCCCCCATCCTGTCCCTCCCCCCTGTCCCTCTCCCCCCCCCCCCCCCCCCCACACCCTCTTGTCCTTCTCCCACACTGGCCCCCCCCACCCCCACCCAATTATGTCCCTTTCCCAATCTGCCCCTCCCCCCTCCTGTCCCTCTCCCACACTGCCCCCCCCTTAATGCCTGCAGGTGGTGGCAAGTCGTCAGCTTTATCCAGCTTAACAGCTTCATGTCCGCACGCGGCCTCTCCTTCTTCCTCGCCTGCCTCTATATATTCGTCGTGCTGCTTCTGTTCACACTCGCGCTGTGCATCTGGGTGGCGTGGTCCTTCAAGAACCAGCAGTTTGATTATGTCTGGTGAGTGGTCCAGGAATGCAGCATGCTAGGAAGTTTATCCCAATGGTCCAGGAACTGCCACAGGGAGTGGGGTGATGCACGTCACTGATTGACATGGTGAGTGGTGTGGTGCCATGAACGGTGCAGATGCATGTTATCTGTGTCCGGGTTACATGTTCCTTTAATAACCAGAAGTTTGATGATGTATGGTGAGTGGTCCGGGGCATGCCACATTGTGGTGTGACGTGTGATGCAGTGAGTGGTGCATGTGCATCTTATCTGCAGCTGGGCCGCATGGTCCTTCAGTAATTATCTGTTTAATGATGTCTAGTGAGTGGTCCCGCCAATGGTCCAGGGAATGCCACAGTGAGTGGTGTGGTGAGTGGTACATTGAATTGTCCAACGAGTAGTGTGATGGGTGGTATATTTAGTGATGTGGTGAATGTATTGTGCATGGTGGGATATGTGGTGCCATTAGTGACGCAGGGGCATTCTCTCTTTATCCGGGCTGCGTGGTCCTTCACGAACCAGCAGTTCGATGGTGTCTGGTGGGTGGTCTAGGGAATCCAGCATACCAGAGAGTTAAGCATAACGGACCAGGAAATGCCACCGTGAGTGGTGTGGTGCATTGAGTGGTACAATGAGTGGTATCATGAGTGGTGGGGTAAGTGGAACCGTGAGTGGTGCCATGAGTGGTGGGGTAAGTGGTACAGTTTGTTGTGTTGTGAGTGGTGCAGTTGCATCTTGTCTGCATCTGGGATTCAGGATCGCGTGATAATTCAAGAACCAGCATTTGATTATGCCTGGTGAGTTTTCCAGCCAAGGGTCCATGAGATGATGCGGTGAGTGGTGGGGTGAATGGTATTGTGAGTGGTACAGTGTATGGTGTGGTAAGGGATATCATGAGTGGTGCAGGTGCATCTTGTCTGCACCTGGTTCACGTGGCAATTCAAGTACCAGCTGTTGGGTGATGTCGTCAAGGTGTTACAGTGAGCAATTGACGAGTTTGGGGACTTGTGGTGTGAGTAGTGGTGTGATACGTGGTGAGAATGGTGGTATGAATGTTTTACTGACTACTTGAGTGATATAGCAATCAAGCTATGTAAATGATCTGGATCTGATGTGTATCTCATCTTGATCTGATCTCTAGATTACCTGCTTCTGATCTGCCTCTGGTCTGCCTCTCATCTGCCTCTCATCTGATCTCTTTCAATTGTGCTTCTGATCTTCATCTGATCTGATCTGGGTGCCCCTCATACAGGCCCATCACCTTCCTCCGCTGGTTTGGCGTGGTGTTTTTCCAGGTAAGATCCATGGCGACAGGCGAGTAGACTGGATTGGAGAACATCACGAATCCCCAAACCAGATGTGATCTTCCTCCTGATAGGATGGATCTTCGTAATTGCGGAATTTGAGCGGGTTTCAATTTAGCGCTGACGCTCTAGAACAGTGATAGTGTATGGTGTGCAGGGAAGCAGGCATGTGGGGAATGCGACTTTGCAGGGAATTTGGGGAGCAGGCGGATGGGGGACGTGGGTTCACTTAAGATATGAGGAGCAGGGAGACGACAGAGAAATGGTGAGGGAGGAAGAAGGCATGAAGGGGAGGCGGGGAGTTAGGGAGCAGCTTAGACTGCAGGTGGGGCAGTGGGGAATGATGGGAAACCCTGCTGGGAAGTGTGGATTTAGGTGTGATACATAATTGTGTTCGTGATTCAGCTCCATATCAGCTGTCACACCAAGCCTGTCTGGCCGTCGACTAGGTTGTAGCCGAATGGCCCTGAACCCTGAACCCTGAACCCTGAACCCTGAACCCTGAACCCTGAACCCTGAACCCTGAACCCTGAACCCTGAACCCTGAACCCTGAACCCTGAACCCTGAACCCTGAACCCTGAACCCTGAACCCTGAACCCTGAACCCTGAACCCTGAACCCCGAACCCCGAACCCTGAACCCTGAACCCTGAACCCCAAAACCCCAAACCCCGAACCCTGAACTGCAGATGCTGGACATCGCATCCATGACCTTGTTCCTGATGACCCTCGACTGCCAGTACTTTGGAGGTGCCAATCCCAACGTCGGGTACAACGTGGAGTTCCCCTCAGAATGTGAGTGCGTTAGGGTTGAGAGGGGGGTGATGGGTCAGGGATTAGAGGGGGGGTAGAGGGGTTAGGGGTTAGTGAGAGTTTAGAGGGGTTAGGGGTTAAAAGGGGGGGGGGGGTAATGGATAAAGGCTGGGATGTGTAGGCTGAGGGATGAGGGCTAAGGTTGAGGGAACAATTTGAATGCCACACATTATGTGAATGTATTAGGGTTTACAGGGCAGGTGAAAGGCGGGGTTTATACGTGTTAGGGTCAAGGGTACAATCTGGAGGTCCGCATTTGTTAATTTGTTAGGGTGTAGTGTTCGTATTGTAGGGTTCAGGACTTCAGGGCTGAGGGGCGAGGGTCAAGGGGTGCTATTTGAGGATTCAGTTACACGGTTTAGGGTTCAGGCTTCCCCCCGGATGAAGACAGAGCCGTAGCCCTGTCTGCACCCAGTATTCATGATGCAAGCTGTACATGGCTACAGACCTACGGTACTAGGGCTTAGAACTTAACAGGTACAGTTCTAGGGCTTAGATCTTTACAGATACGGTACTAGGGCTTAGAACCTATCAGGTATGGTGCTAGGGCTTAGAACTTAACAGGTACGATGCTAGGGCTTAGAACTTAACAGGTACGGTGCTAGGGCTTAGCACTTAACAGGTACAGTACTAGGGCTTAGAACTTAACAGGTACGGTACTAGGGCTTAGAACTTAACAGGTACGGTGCTAGGGCTTAGAACTTAACAGGTACGGTGTTAGGGCTTAGAACTTAACAGGTACCGTGCTAGGGCTTAGCACTTAACAGGTACGGTGCTAGGGCTTAGAACCTATCAGGTATGGTGCTAGGGCTTAGAACTTAACAGGTACGATGCTAGGGCTTAGAACTTAACAGGTACGGTGCTAGGGCTTAGCACTTAACAGGTACAGTACTAGGGCTTAGAACTTAACAGGTACGGTACTAGGGCTTAGAACTTAACAGGTACGGTGCTAGGGCTTAGAACTTAACAGGTACGGTGTTAGGGCTTAGAACTTAACAGGTACCGTGCTAGGGCTTAGCACTTAACAGGTACGGTACTAGGGCTTAGAACTTAACAGGTATGGTGCTAGGGCTTAGAACTTAACAGGTACGATGCTAGGGCTTAGAACTTAACAGGTACGGTGCTAGGGCTTAGAACTTAACAGGTACAGTACTAGGGCTTAGATCTTTACAGATACGGTGCTAGGGCTTAGAACTTTACAGGTACGGTGTTAGGGCTTAGATCTTTACTGATACGGTGATAGGGCTTAGAACTTAACAGGTACAGTGCTAGGGCTTAGAACTTTACACGTACGGTGCTAGGGCTTAGATCTTAACAGGTACGGTGCTAGGGCTTAGAACTTAACAGGTACAGTTCTAGGGCTTAGAACTTAAAAGGTACAGTACTAGGGCTTAGATCTTAACAGGTACAGTGCTAGGGCTTAGATCTTAACAGGTACAGTACCAGGGCTTAGATCTTTGCAGATACGGTACTAGGGCTTAGAACTTAACAGGTACGGTGCTAGGGCTTAGAACTTAACAGGTACGGTGCTAGGGCTTAGAACTTAACATGTACAGTTCTAGGGCTTAGAACTTAAAAGGTACAGTAATAGGGCTTAGATCTTAACAGGTACAGTGCTAGGGCTTAGAACTTAACAGGTACAGTACCAGGGCTTAGATCTTTACAGATACGGTACTAGGGCTTAGAACTTAACAGGTGCGGTGCTAGGGCTTAGAACTTAACAGGTACAGTACTAGGGCTTAGAACTTTACATGTACGGTGCTAGGGCTTAGATCTTAACAGGTACGGTGCTAGGGCTTAGAACTTTACACGTACAGTTCTAGGGCTTAGAAGTTAAAAGGTACAGTACTAGGGCTTAGATCTTAACAGGTACAGTGCTAGGGCTTAGAACTTAACAGGTACAGTACCAGGGCTTAGATCTTTACAGATACGGTACTAGGGCTTAGAACTTAACAGGTACGTTACTAGGAGTTAGAACTTAACAGGTGGCGTCACAGGCTTTTGACTTGCCTCCAAATTCCATCGCGCACAGTGGTCTAATTCTTCCCCCCCTACCCCCCCCCCCTCTCCCACCCCTTGTACCCATCCAACTGAACCCAATCAAGCCACCCCCCTTCACTTTTACCAGCCATACAGGTGTTATCAGTTGCAGGCTTGTTATATACCTTTCAAAGCCGACATGACCTGTTGCCACGTATCAACATCTGTCATCACTGCTGTCCTCGAATATCAGATTGCTGGACCATGCCATGCCCTTATCTTTACACCCTTAACCCTGAAACATAAACCCCTGTCCTCCACTATCAGATTGCTGGACCATGCCATACCCTTACCTCTGAACCCTAAACCCTAAACCCCTGTCCTCCACTATCAGATTGCTGGACCATGCCATACCCTTACCTCTGAACCCTAAACCCTAAACCCCTGTCCTCCACTATCAGATTGCTGGACCATGCCATACCCTTACCTCTGAACCCTAAACCCTAAACCCCTGTCCTCCACTATCAGATTGCTGGACCATGCCGTACCTGATCCACGCCGCCGTCGCTTCCATCTCCTTGGTCGTCTTTGTGTTCCTCTCAATTATGTTCCAGGCGAGTGTTTTACATAGGGGTTGGGGTTCAGGGATTGGGGGATTGGGGTCTGGCATTCCTCTCAAATTATGTTCCAGGCAAGTGTTTTGCCAGCAGGGTGGGAGGAGGGACTTCGGTCATGGACCAGCAGGTTGGGAAGAGGGTTACACTTTCCTGCAGGTTGGGAAGAGGGTGTGCTGGTGAGTGAGCTAGAGCACCTCATCTCCTTAATTCAACCCCGCAAGCTTTGACCTGGCCGCCACCCACCTGCAGATGGGCGAGCTGGCCGTTTGCTAGGTGGTAGCTGAATTGTAGTCGAAGGGTCCGAACCCCAAACCCCGCACCCTGAACCCCGATCCCCAAACCCTGAAACCTAAAACCTGAAACCTGATACCTGATACCTGATACCTGAAACCTGCAAAAAAAACCACCTGCAGATGGGCGAGCTGGAGCTGAATATGGCGAGCAAGAACTTGCTGGGCATGGCGCACTCAAAGTGAGTTTTGGATGCATGAAGGAATGTGCCTGTCACCTTAAATAAAGAAACGTGCCGCAATGAGCATATGGGTGACAATTAGCATGCTGGAAAATACAAATGGACTTAAATGTTCCGGAAGATACAGAAAGAAAGACTGCTCCTCCGCCGAAGCAGGAGGCGTGAGAATAAAATAGCGGTAGATACAATTAGCATGCTGGAAAATAGGAATGGTATTAAATGTTCCGGTAAATACAAATTAATTACTATCTCGGTGAATAAAAGCCTAAACCCTTAAGAGACCACCTCCAGGTTCCTGAGTCTCCCTCCCTAAAGACCCTTAATCTGGAGCCCCGTCGAGACCGCCTCCAGGTTCCTGAGTCTCCCTCCCTAAAAACCCTTAATCTGGTGCCCCGTCGAGACCGCCTCCAGTTCATCCGTCTCCTTAACTGCCAGCGTCTCCCCCCAACTCCCGAGCTCGGTTCCTTGGTCTTCTGATCTCCTCAACCAGGCATCATTGTGGACCAGGTCTCAGTGCTGACCAGACGTTAGCCCTGATCTGATCCTACTCCTGAACGACGCGCCCCTCTCGCTCCTAAGAGTATAAGGTATGGGGCTCAACCTTGATTCCAAACCCTAAATCCTAAACCAGACGAGCTTCCTCCCTGTCCCATGATCGGGTACCTGAGCTCCCAGAACCCTAAACCCTAAACCCAAAACCCAAAACCGCTGTCATCGAAGCTGAAACTGGACATTGTATACCCTGAGCCCTGAGCCCCATACATTTTCCCTGACCCTGCAAGCTTAACCCTAAACCCTCGTTGCGTGTGCAGGGCCAACGTCATGAGCTTCTTCCTATCATTGATCCCTTTACTGAGTATTCTAGACCCTGAACCCTAAGCCCTAAACCCTCGTTGCGTGTGCAGGGCGGAGGTCATGAGCTTCTTCCTCAAGTTTCTCATGACAGGCTCGGCGGTCTTCCTCAACAGCATGGTGGGTGATAGGCAGGCTTGACGAAACTGTTGGCAGGCAAAATGCAAAAAGACATGGCCATAAAAGATTGAAGTGCAAAACAAAATCCGGCATCTGAAGTCACGACCAGTTCAGTGGAGTACTTGAGTCCATCAACAGCATGATGGGTGGTAGGCAGGCTTAAACGAAACTTGGTTGGTAGGTAAATGGTGTGAGATCGGCAGATTGAATGATATATTAAGAACAGCGCCCACCCGCTGGGCCCTGTAGGACGCTGGACCGCTTGGGGCTGGTAGGGAATGACTAGGCTCAATTCCAGCTGCCATGCACAGCTAGGACCACGGTGCTGCCATGCCACCCTCTTATGCAAGTGGGGCAGGAATATGGAACGCGGTGATCTAGACAGGGAGAGAGAGAGAGAGAGGATTGTTTGGCGGGAAGATCCCTCAATAACAACGGGTGGGTGATAGGCAGGAAAACTGGACAGATATGGTCAGAACAGATTAAAGTGTACAACAAAACCGATAGGTGGTGCTGACCCCCCCCCCCCCCCCCCGCTCTCACTTCCCTCCCTCCATGCCCACCTCTGCCCACAGTTCTGGTTGTCTCCGGTCTACCTGGGCTGTGCCACCCTCCTGCTCTACCCCCCTCTATGTCCTCACTTCCCTCCCCCCCTTCCCTTTCTCCATGCCTACCTCTGCCCACAGTTCTGGTTGTCTCCGGTCTACCTGGGCTGTGCCACCCTCCTGCTCTACCCCCCTCCATGTCCTCACTTCCCCCCCCCGCTCTCACTTCCCTCCCTCCCTGCCCACCTCTGCCCACAGTTCTGGTTGTCTCCGGTCTACCTGGGCTGTGCCACCCTCCTGCTCTACCCCCCTCTATGTCCTCACTTCCCTCCCCCCCTTCCCTTTCTCCATGCCTACCTCTGCCCACAGTTCTGGTTGTCTCCGGTCTACCTGGGCTGTGCCACCCTCCTGCTCTACCTCGCGTTGCAGTGGGAGCCGTACTACCACGCATGGGTGGTGAGGACTGGGGTTCCTGTTTGCAAATGATAATAAACCCTTGAAATATAAGATACGAAACCCCCTAACCCGACTTTCTGGCATGAAGGAAATCCTGAACCCTAGCCCCTTCATCTTTGCAAAATAATGGCCCTGAACCCTTATGCCTAAACCCTGAACCCTCAACCCTAAATTATTAAGTAAAACGAACGGGTGGCTTTCTTAATCCATGCCTAAACAATCAATTGACCATTCCACTTTTTTCAATTTCAGCTGAAAGGCTTAAGGTGAAGACTTTGGGTTGAAGAGTTTGGAGCTAGGGGGTAGTGGTTAGGAGCTTTGGGTTTTAAGGCTTTAGGGTCCAGGTTTTTTCTGAGTCCACGCCTCCAGCGTATGCTTGATTTCCATCCCCTTTTGCACTGCATGGGTGGTAAGGACTGGGAGAGGGTCTGTATGTCGAATCAGCCCGGAAACATCCACAGCATCAAAGACAGCTCGGTGCCCCTGCTGCCGTTATCTATAAGCTACCATCATACCAGTCGGATTTTTTTTTGATTTTAAGGGGGGCATGTTTGATTTAGACAGTCATTTGTACCGAAGCAAAGAAACAGACCATGAAAGACACCATAAAACGAGTATCCCCGCCCCGAAACCATGAAACAAATCGCCAACACTGGACGTAGCGCCATTCACAGCACAGGAACTGATGCTAGAAGCGTATACGCTACTACACTTCCTTCCCATCAAAATACTGCCGAAAAGAAGAGGCAGCTTAGTTTTGCCAAGGCATTTGCTAATGCAAACAAAATACGTGTACTGACACCAACAACACTTCATCAGACATCAAAGTTGCCCCCCTCAGACTGCTCATGGACATGCTTGCAGAACCACGTCCGGGCTTCTGTCTACGGCGCGTTGTTCTACAGGTGAGGTGGGACACTGTGCGCTCCCCATGCACAGAAAAACGTGCGGGGTGGAGAAGATGGGGAGGGGAAACGTTTAGGGGGCATGATGGCCAGTTCAGAATAAGGTGAGGCGGGGCACTGACCCCCCTGAGGGTAAGGGGGGTCAGTGCCCCCCCTGAGGGTAAGAGGGGTCAGTGCCTCGCCTCACCTTATTCTTCAGGTGAGGCTGGGCGCTGACCCCCTTACCCTCAGCAAGACTTGCAGGGTGGAAACCATGGAGTGGGGTGATGTTTAGGGTTTAGGCGGCATGATGCCCGGAGGAAAAATATTCCGAAGGAGTGCCGTTCTGCAGGTCAGGGGCGCTAGAGTCCCCGACCTCTGCAGTAAGACGTGCAAGACGGGGCGGGGTGGTGTTTAGGGGGCATAAATGGTGTCATGACCGGGAGGGGAAGGGTGTCTTACGGGGCGCTGTTCTACAGTTCAGGCGGGTTACTGTACCCCACATCCACAACTAGTATTGCGAGATGGGGACAATGGGGAGGAAAATGTCCAGGGAGCTGCATGGCCAGGCAATTGTTCATATGCGGAGCGATCAGCAACAGGTACAGGGACGCCTCTATGCCCCCCATCCTAGCATTTTTCGTTTTGTGCATGGCCATGCTTTCAATCTGTGGGGACTGAAAGTGTTTTAAAATTTACGAGCAAGCCCCCATAATCTTGCTGTACCCCCGCCGGGCCCTGGTACTTGCCCTCACGGTGCACATTTGCGGCATGGGCTGCGCGCTGATCCCTGGATCCTAGATCTTGCACTCTGAATGCTAGATCTTACGCTGTGGATCCTAGATCTGACACTCTGGATTCTAGTCTTTGCACTGTAGATCCTAGATCTTGCACTCTGGATTCTTGATCCAGCACTGTGAATTGCATGTTAAAAGGCACCCCTTAACCCTCAAAATTAACCCATTACCCTAAATCCTGGTCCCTAAACACCGCACCCTCGACCACGCAGTGCTCTCGTCCTCGTCTTTTTGACCTATGCACCCAACATCGACCGCACGGACGCCGCCGCCATCCGTGCCCACAAGCTGCGCTGCACCTACGTGTTGGTGGCCGGGCTCATCCCGGCTGGGCTGCTCGCGTGTGGGGCCAGCATAATGCGGCTGAGGCACGTCGATGCGGTGGTCAACAAGTTCAGGTGGAGTTTCTTTAACCCTAAACCCTTTAACCTAAACCCTTAACCCAGTGGTCAACAAGTCCAGGTGAAATCCCATAAACCCAGAATTTTGCAACCTAAACCCTTAACCCTTAACTCTTAACCCGGAACCATTGATCCAGTGGTCAACAAGTTCAGGTGGAATTCCGAAAAACGGAATCCTAAACACTTAACCACAGAACATAGTGGTCAACAAGTCCAGGTGGAATTCCTAGCGACAACTCTTACCCCCCCCCCCCTGAGTCACCCTAAACTCTTGACCCAAGACCTGAACTCTGAACCCTCAAACACGAACCCCTGTCTGCAGGCCTGCCAGCCAATACACCGACTCACAGCTGATCCCTCAACCCTCAACCTTTAACCCACTACCTGAGCCCTTGAACCCTAAGCTCTTTCCCTGCTCTGCGCACCATGCACCACACATGTTCTGCAGGTCTGCCAGCTACTACACTGAACCACCATGTACATAAACCCTACACATGTAACTCTTTCACCTGTGTAACCCTAATCCCTAACCCCTAACCCCTGCCCCGTGCACCACACATGATCTTCAGGTCTGCCAGCCACCACACGGACTCCCGGGGCATGCACCTTAAACTATCAACCTTCACCCCTTTACCTCTAACCCTCACCCCTAAACCCTAAACTATCAACCTTCACCCCCTTACCTCTGAGCCCACACCCTGTCCCGTGCACCGCACATGTATTGTAGGTCTGCCAGCCACCACACGGACTCTAGGGACATTCACGAGTTCAGCGATGTGAGGGAGGTGGAGCTGTGTGCCCGATGCTGCAGGAAGTGAGTGTCAGGGTAAAGTTTGTGTTTGGGGGGGAGGGGGTGACGGGGCTGTGCGAGAGGTGGAGCTTTGTGCTCGATGCTGCAGGAAGTGAGTGTCAGGGTTTGAGGTCAAGGGCTAGAAGGGATGAGAATGTCCAAAGCTGATGTGTTTCGGTGTAGCGAAAGGGAAGTTTGATGATGCATGAGAGTTGGAAGGAATTGTGTGTTTTCGATGTTGCAGGAAGCTGCAGGAAGTGAGTGCCAAGGTTCTGGTTTTGAAAGGCTCTTGTTAGTCCCCGAATCCCCGTCCCTCCTCCAAAGCAGGCTGCCGGGATTGAGCGGGAGGGATTCGTTGGGGACTTCACCGCATATATATACTGTGCCTTCTCTCACAGAAAGAAGGTGTTTGAGGTTGAGAGATCCATGGATTTGCTCGATTGTCGACGCCAGTTTTCAGTCAGAAATCCAGAGTTTTGATGACAGTTTGCCTTGAGGGCAGCATCAAAATAGGTCATTGTTATTGCCCAAGGGAAGGCAAAACACCAAAAGGGATTCCACACATATACATTACAATATTGAGGTTTTGACACGTATAGGTTTTAGTGGTTGACAGTTTCCACACATTTTTTTTGGTTTGGGGTTTCCGTGCCTAAACTTTTATTATTCGCGTTCCACACATGCACTGATTGGTTCACTGCTTCCACACTTGCACTGGTATGGTTGGATCACTCTTCCATTTCCACACTATTGACTTTTTCTACATTCTGATGCCACAGGTGGATAAGCAGAGATACCCTGGATGAGGAGGCAGTCACGTTAGCTTTTGTGATCCTCAAGGTATGAACAAGTGGATCTAACCCGATCGAGACAGATCTAACCCGATCTAGCCAGATCTAGCCAGATCTAGCCAGATCTAACCCGATCTAGCCAGATCTTGCCAGATATACCCAGAGAGTTCCTGGACGAGGAAGCAGTCGCGCAAGCCTTTGTGTTCCTTATGGGATGAACGCGGATGGATGTAGCCCGATTTAGCCATATCTAGCCAGATCTAACTAGCGACACCATGGACGAGGAGGTCAAGCTAGCCTTCGCGACCTTTTGGGTGTGAAATGGGGGGATCTTACCAGATCTAGCCAGGTCTTACCAGATCTAGGCAGGTCTTACCAGATATAGCCAAGTCTTACCAGATCTAGCCAGGTCTTGCCAGAGAGACCCTGGATGAGGAGGCGGTCGAGCTGATCTTCGTCAAACTTACGATGTGAGTACGGGGTAGATCTAGTCAGATCTAGCCACAACTTGTGCGCCCAAGGGATTGCACTTTTCCGAATGGCCCTTCCCCCGCCTCTGCTTAAGCCTACATACACGTAGGCAACAGACCTCAAGGCCTTACTCTGTACTCTAAACAAAACCCCTCTTCTCGTCAATCAGGCCGGTCTTGATCAGCTACCAGGAGACGCCTTCATGATAGTGTTGTATGCCAGCTTCCTGATTGACGTCAAGAAGGGGTATCAGTCCGGGCTGGTGGAGCTGCACGCGGCATGCAAGACTGACAAGAGGTGCGGGCAGCAGGGAATGGGGGTAGGGAGCAGGGAGCAGGGAATGAGGGCAGGGAGCAGGGGGCAGGGAATGGGGGCAGGGAGCAGGGGGCAGGGAATGGGGGCAGGGAGCAGGGAGCAGGGAATGGGGGCAGGGAGCAGGGGGCAGGGAGCAGGGAGCAGGGGGCAGGGAGCAGGGGGCAGGGAGCAGGGGGCAGGGAATGGGGGCAGGGAGCAGGGAGCAGGGATCAGGGAGCAGGGAGCAGGGAGCAGGGAGCAGGGAGCAGGGAGCAGGGAGCAGGGATGGTTTTACGTGCATAATGGCACCTGGTGCCAGCTTTTGATTAATGTTAAGATGGGGGTCCAGTCCAGGCTGATGGAGCTGCACGCGACACGCGAGAATGACAGGTGTGGGGAGCAGGGGGTGGGGGGGGGGAGGGGGTCGAGGAGCAAGGTGAGGGAGCAGGAGGGGGGCTAGGAGCCGAGGTGGGGGAACAGGGTGGGGGGGGGGGGGGCAAGGTCAAAGAAAGCAGGGGGCTGCAAGCAGTGAACTGATTGCTGTCACTCCCCCCAACCCCCACACTGATCGACTCCACCTTTCTTAATGTTCTCATCCCTTTTATTTCATTATTTGGCCCTTCTGCAGCATCTTGGAGAAGTTTGCGCTCTTCTCCCGCGAGCAGCAGCACACCCAGAAGACATCGGGCGGCCAGGGAGGGACTGACCTGGTGTCATACGTGGAGCAGCAGCGCAGCTACAGGTAACATGCTGAGGGTGGGCAGGGAAAGTCCGTGATACAGCCAGGGGGGACCTGGTGTTATACATGGAGCAGCAGCGCAGCTACAAGTGGGTGGTTGGACAATGAGGGGGGCTGGGGGAAGGGTTCTTGGGGTAAGACTAACATGCTGAGGGTGGGTAGGGAGGGACGTGAGGTGCAGCCAGTGGGCACTGACGAGGTGTCATACGTGGAGCAGCAGCGTAGCTACAGGTGGGTGGCAGGTAGGGTTTAGGGTTTAGGGTAAAAATTGGAAGGGGGCGGGTTGGGGCAAGGTGGTGTTTTATATGAATGGGGGTGAGACAGGGTGGGGAGGGGTGGGGTGGGGCAGAGCAGGCTGGGGTGGGGAGCGGGAGGAGAGGGGAGGGGAGGAGAGGGAGCAGGAGGAGATGGAAGGATTGGGGAGGGTGGGAGGGGAGAGTGGGGTTCAGGTCATGTTTTGTTGCGTACTTGGAGCATGAAATGACACAAGTTGTGCAAGAACATTGTATGTCGTGTTGTATGTAATGCAGCAGCGCATTTATGGATTCGACCTTGTATTCCCCTGGGGCCTCAAACCCCGATAAACAAATAGGCCAGCAAGCTGCGCAGCCTCTAACCCTTATCCCAAACAAGCTGAAATACTGAACTGCCGTACTGGAATGCTGAAATGCTGGAAAGCCGTACTGGAATGCTGAAATGCTGGAAAGCCGAACTGGAATGCTGAAATGACACACTGAAACCCTTAACCCGAAATAGGTCAACCAAGCTGCACAGCCTCCAACCCTAAACCTTCCCTGCCTCCCTCCCTTGACCTGCCTCCCCCACTTAACCAGACCCCCTCCAACCCCTAACCTGCCTCCAACCCGTCACCCTCATTGCCTCCCTCCCCCCCTTCAGGATGGCCATGAAGGTAAACCGGGAGGCGTTTGAGGCGACCAGCGCCTTCTGGAGGGGCCTGGTGTCCAACAAGGCTAAGCTGCGCAGCCTCACTCGCAAGGTGGCTATCCTGGACTCTTGCGTGGAGGAGGCGGCAAAAACCTACAGGTGTGCAGATCCGGGTGGACATCCAGTAGATCCAGATCTTGACATGTCATGATGGATCTAGATCTACATGCGGAGGTGCTGAGGGTGGCCATCCTGGACTCTTGCGTGGAGGAGGCGGCAAACCCCTACAGGTGTGCAGATCCGGGTGGACATATAGTAGATCCAGATCTAGGCATATCAGATTGGATGTACATATGGATGCCTGAACATATCATGTGGCCATCTGATAATCTTGCGTCAAAGAGGAGTTAGATAGAAATATGTGGGCGGATCCGGGTGGACATTAAGTAGATCCAGATCTGGGTATATCACATTGGATCTACATATGGATGCCTGAACATGTGGCCATCCTATACTCTTGCATCGAAGGGGAGTCAAAGAGAGACAGGTGTGCGGATCTGGGTGGACGTCCAATAGATCCAGATATAGGCATATCAGGATGGATCTAGATCTACACGTGGAGGTGATGAGGGTGGCCATCCTGGACTCTTGAGTTGAAGGCCTGCAAGTGTGTCGGGGCGGCTGCAGGATCCAGTAGACCCAGATATGAACATCTTGGGTTCTTGGATCTAGATCTAGATTTGTGGCACGCAAGGTTTCTCCATGAAAGTTTTATGTGCGTCCAACTGGCGACAAAGATGTACAGGTGCACGAGGCTACCTGCACGAGTCAGCATGTATAGATCTGGCTATGGGGGTGGATCTAGATCTAGATGCATGGACGTATCAGGTGGCGACCCTTCCCGTTTATAGAATTTTCCCGGGATCGAGGCCCCTCTGGCAGGGATCTGCTGCCGCGCAGCCCCAACACCAAATGCTCTCGTTCACACCTGGCACTGTACATCATCATGTGATATCACACTTAATGGCCCCCCTCTTTCTGCTTTTGGACTGGTTGCAGCGCAGCCCCGACAACTTTATGCTGAGAATGAAACGTAATTAAATACCTTCATTTAGCATGAATACTGGTACATACATCACACATTTGAATCAAACATCTGCATCTCTGATTCTCTGTTCATGACTATTGAGCCCGTCCTACTTGTTTTCTGTATCCGCTGCTTCTGTTTTCAAGCAGCTCCTGCAGCGCAGCCCCGACAACTGGATATTCTCGTTCACACCTGGCAATGTACATCATCATGTGATGTCACACTTACATGCCCCCTTTTTCTGATGTAAGACAGCGGTCACGTGCAATTCATTAGCTTTATTTAGCATAAAAGGTACTTGGTTCACGCATCACTGGTATTCGCCCGTCCCACTCGATTTTATATTACCGCTGCATCTGTGTCCAGGTAGCTCCTTCAGCGCAGCCCCATCGACTGGAAGGTCCCGTTCACACCTGACACTGTACATCATCATGTGATGGCACACTTAAATGCCCCCTCTGTCTGTTTTCAGGCAGCTCTTGCAGCGCAGCCCCGACAACTGGATGTTGTTGCGCATGTACGCGATGTACCTGGAGCTCATCCGCAACGATCCCTGGGGCGCAGCCAAGAACTATGCGTGAGTCTGGGGTTTGGTTTCAAATATAAATTTTAAATTTTAACCTTGATTTGAAATCTTTAAAGGGTCCCCTCGGGGCGCAGCCAAGAACTACTCGTGAGTCTGGGGTTTGGTTAAAACAAAAATTTAAAAATTTAAATCCAAACTGCAACCTTGTGTTACACTTTTTAAACAGCCTCTCCCTGCTTCTCACAGGGAGGCCGACCGTCTGATGCAGGCCGAGGAGGACTCCAACCACAACTCCTTTCTCACCGACGCGACGCCTGGTCCAGCTGGCTGCAAGGGCCGGCTGGCTAAGGACTCGGAGGACAACATGCAGGCGGTGATCATCATGAACGCGCGCTGCATCATCCAGAACGTCAACAAGGTGGGGAGCTTGTTCCCCTGCACCTTAAGCCTGAACCCTTAAAAAAACAATATGTATGCAAATAAGTGCGTGCATTGGGGAAGCTGCCCATTTTGGCATGAGCATGGGACATAGCTACCGTCCTCTACTTTTCTTCTTCCTAAACCCTTAACCCAAAACCCTCACCCTTCATCACAAACCCTTAAACCCTCAACTGGGCCGTCATCATCATGAGCATGCGCTTCATCATGCAGAATGTGTGAACAAGGTATGCATCCTGCTCCCGTAAACCCCACACCCCAACCCGCATAACCCAACCCCCAGACCTTAGTTTTAACCCTGAACCCTGAACCGCAGCCTTGAAGTTGTAAACGCTGCCCCCCTGACCCTTAACCCTGGACCCAAAGTCATCATCCCTCATAATCCCTCAATCAGGCCGGGATCATCACGAGTGTGCGCAGCATCCTTTAGATCGTCAACAAGGCAAGCAGCTTTTCCCCTTAACCCTAATCCTGAACCCTGCAGGTGACGTGTGATGTGACCGGGTACGCTCAGAGGGATCTTCACGGACGCAATGTCAAGATGCTCATCCCACGCCCCTTTGCAGACCAGCACGTGAGTGTGAATGTAGGGTTGACGATGCGGGGTTTCGGGCTTATGGGGTTAGGGTTAAGGTTTGTTGCCGATCGGTCAAGATGCTCATCCCACGCCCATTTGCAGACCAGCACGTGAGTGTGAATGTAGGGCTGATGCTAGAGGGGTTAATATATCGTGAGTGTGGCTGTAGGGTTGATGCTGCGGGGTGTTAGGTTTGTTGCCATTGAGTTAAGGGCTTATGATTTAGGTTACGTGATTCAGGGTTGTGATTTAGGGTTACAAGGGTTTCATGTTTTAGGGTTGAGGGTTGATAAATCAGGTGACATGATTTAGGGTTTGTGATTTAGGTGTTAAGTGGTTATGCGTGGTTTGCGCCTCTTACTTCTTTTACAGTGAACAATGTGGGGGGCGTAATTGGGGGGTTTATAGTCAAGTATTAGAGTTTCAGGTTTGAAATAGATTGGTGCGCCAGCTTGTGAGTGTGGGTTTATAGTGTAATGTCAAAAACCCTGACTGAGGTCTTGGGTTAAAGAATGTTAACACCCTGCGTGAGGGTTGCGGGTAGAAGATGCAACCTCAATATACCTGTGCAAAAGTGAGGGTTCACTATTTAGGGGGAGATGGGTGTGAATGGATGGTCACCCGTGAACCCCTTTGCAGAACAGGAAGCCAAAGAGGGTTAAGGGTCTATGGTTTAGGGTTTCTGTTTGGTTTGAGAGTTGAGGGAGCAGACTGTGAAGGGTCCTGGCTATGATGTATAAACGATATGCCCTGAGGCGTGGATAAAGGAAGCCACCCGTTCGGCCGTAGCACTAAGTGAGCTACAAGGATTTGTGATGTATAAATAAATAAAAGATATGATCTGAGGCGTGGATTTAGGAAGCCACCCGTTTGGCCGTAGCACGAGGTGAGCTACCAGGATTTGTGATGAAAATATTATGTGTGGGGGCAAGGGTTGGTGTGGGGGATACCGGAGTGATGAAGGGGGTGTATGAGGCGGGGAGAAGACAAGGGGGGTGAAGCAGGAATTGACAGGTTGAAATAACAGGGGAGATGAAGGAGGAACTGAAAGGCTGGAATGACAGGGAGGGGGGTGAAATGGGAATGCAGGGGGAATGATGGGGGATGTCAGATAAAAAGGGGTGTTCAAAACAGTGGCAACGCATGCTTCAAGATCCAGATCCCATGGCTTGCTGCTGACAACTGTCTGCAAGGGGTGAAGCAAGGGATTACGGGGGCGAGAAAATGGAATGACGGGGGGTCACAGGGGGAAAGATGGGAGGATATGACGGGGGGGGGGGTCGAGGGGAC
Source organism: Limnomonas spitsbergensis (assembly GCA_037349105.1). NCBI lineage: Eukaryota > Viridiplantae > Chlorophyta > Chlorophyceae > Chlamydomonadales > Limnomonas > Limnomonas spitsbergensis. The sequence continues at coordinate 2,869,668 of JAYJMM010000101.1, read as the reverse complement.
TTACAGGATGGAATGACAGAGAGGAAGAGTGATGAGGTGTAAAGTTGCAGGGGGGATGCAAGGATGGAATGGGAATGAGAAAATTAAATGACAGGGGGTAATGAGATCGCTCTAAAAGCAACCATTCATGCAGGGTTGAGGGTTCAGGGGTGAAACACGTTTGTGGTCTGGTGTTTAGTTGAACACCGTTTAATTGCAAAACGTGATTGTGCGAAAACCTTCGAATGTCAGAATGCCGCTAAATCGCTTTTTGGAGGTTTTGCTGGGTATCACTAAATTGTACCCAAACGATTTCTGGCTGTAGGACCAATACGTGATGAAGCATGTGACAACCGGTGCGCTGGGAGATAGGGGGTAGGGTTCAGCTGGGGGGAAGAAGACAGGGGAAGAGTTCAGCTGGGGGGAATGGGGGGGGAGATGGGGTTCAGCTGGGGGAAGGGGATCAGCTGGAATGCAAGGGGGTGAGGGGGAGACTGAGGCTGCAAGAAGTGGGAAGGAGGGAGGAGGGGGATACGAGAGATGGGAGGCAACAGTTAGGGGGTAGATGGGAGATAACAGGAAGCGTTTTTCAACCGACACAGGATGCAAATGCGATGACCGGGAGGATAGAGCATGTGGAAAGGTTAAGGGTTTAAGGGTTAGGGTGTATGGTGAAGGTTTAAGCTGGTGAGGTGGGGTGGTGGTAAAGGTCAGGGTAGAGGCCGGGCTCTGTTCTTCAGGCAAGGCCATGTTTCTTAATTTAATTTTCACACCCTCTTTCTTTACCCAGGCAAGTCAACCATCCTGGACAAGGACACGGAGTTCGTGTGCCTGGTGAGAGCTCCCGGAAAAAACATCACGAAGGATTGGAAACCGAAGAAATAAAGAAAGAAAGAAAGCTGCGCGCGCCCTATTTGGGCGTGAGGGTTGAGGAAACAGCGCAGCTTGGGGCCATATCCACATCAGCGCCGTTTGTTTTATTGGAAACCATACTTAGTTCTTAGTTCTTACTTCTCATTTGAGAGTTCCCGGCGGTATCGTTTATGAAGATTATACACATGCCATGAACCCTCATCTGATCTAAGGATCGTTTGAGAACATTTTTCCGTATGCCCTTGTCGTATAAAACTTCTACTCAACCATGTACGTACTTTGCTAACCCTCAGCCCTGCCATTATCCACCCTCCTTTTGTGTGCCTGGTGAGGGCTCCCAGGATCGGTTGCGCACATATTTGCGAATGCCCTGACCCTTCAACTGAACCCATTTGTCCTAGGATCACTGAACAAAACCCTACGGAGGAGAATTCAACCCTTAATCCAAAATTGTCAAAAAAACTAAACCCCCAACCCCCTAAATCCCCAAACCTGTAAATCCCGAAACTCGAAATCGCCAAAAACCTAAATCCCCAAACCCCTAAATCCCCAAACCCCTAAATCCCCAAACCCCTAAATCCCCAAACCCCTAAATCCCCAAACCTCGAAATCCCCAAACCTCTAAATCCCCAAACCCCTAAATCCACAAACCCCTAAATCCCCAAATCCCTTAAACCCAAAATCTTTAAATCCCCAAACCCCTAAATCCCCAAATCCATAAATCCCCAAACCCCTAAATCCCCAGCCCCCTAAATCCTCAAACCCCTAAATCCCCACAATATACTTTCACAGCACAATATCAGGTCCTTGTGGTGGATGAATGTTAACCCTGAACCCTAGACCCTGAATCTCCAATTCCCAACCCTGCACACCCCAAACCTACAATTTACTATCTGTACGTTATCCGTTTCTTGGAGGGGAGAACCCTGAACCTAATGTACCCTAAACTCTACACCCACTTTTCTCACAGCACAAGGACCACTTTGTGATTGGCATCACCCTCTGGATCACAAAGCTGTCTGGATTCGGCATGGACTCCATGTTCATGGGCATGTTCGAGGTGAGACAAAGCATGTGTATTGGCTCGATTCTCAGTTTGGATTCGACCTCCGTGGCTTAACCCTTAACCCTTAAACCTTAACCCTTAACCCTCAACTCTGAGCTTAACCCGTATCTCTTCACCCTTGCTAAACCCTCAACCCGTATCCCTGAACTCTTGTGGCTGAAACCTCAACTCTAAACCCTCGCAACCATACAAATCCTGTATGTGATGCAAGCGCCCGCCAACATAGCGCGTGGTTTGTGTGTTTATGAACCATTCCTTTTCTGCAGTTGTTGCAAGCGCCTGCCGGCACGGGGCCCGCGCATCAGTCACGGGCAGCAGTGGGATTATCAACGTGGATTCAACATTCTTTGTTGGTCCCTAATCCCTTAACCCTCAACCCTAAAACCCAACCTCAAGAACATAGACTCTGGATCTCCGGACTAAAAACCCTAAACCCTTAACCCTAAAACCCAACCTGCATAATATAAACTCTGAGCCTCCGGACTTTTGAATTTGTACCCTAAACCCTTAACCCTTCCTCCCGCAGGTGATGCAAGCCCCTGCCAACACGGCTCGCGCGTGGGTCATGGGTAGCGGCGTGGTGCTCAGCGTGGATTCGACCTTCTCCGACTGGTTTGGGTATCGCGCAAGGGACCTGCCTGGCGCCTACTTCAGCAGCCTCGTCCGCGAGACCAGCCAGCTGGAGGCGTGAGTGCGGTGCTTTGCCGCTCAGACAAGTGCAATTTAAATTTTAATTGCATTACAAATATTTCAAACTTGACCTGGTTTCACAATAAAGAAATTGGAAGAGGCAAAGGATGCTGAGGTCCACCAATCAGCGCTAAGACTTAACACACTCTCTGAAAGGATTATATTTTATTTTAGTGCACTTCATTAATTTCAAACCCCGCACAAATGCTTCCTACTCCCCCCTCTGCCCGCCATGCACAGGGCGTTCAAGGCGACCCGTGGCACGGACTTGCGCTACGCCAAGGAGGCAGAGGGTGCCGCCACGTCCGTCGCTGACCTCGACACTGTTGTACAGCGCAAGATCAGCATGGTACCGCCAGCTCCTTCGCACGCCACGTCGTTGCGCAACATCCACATCCGGCACAAGTATGCGGAGGCCGTGAAGTGCAACATCGGCATGGTGAATGGTGGCGGTGAGTGGATGTTGGTGGTGGTCGTGAGTGGAGGAGTTGAGGTTGGTGGTGAGTGGCTGGGTGAATGGTGGTAGTGAGTGGACATGTGGGTGAATGGTATTAGTGCATGGATGGGTGTGCATGGTTGTGGGGGTTGGATTATGGTGGTTGGTGAATGGATGCATGGCGGTGGTGAGTGGATGGTGGCAGTGAGTGGTCATGTGTGTTTGTAGTGAGCGGATGGGTGTGCATGGTTGTGACAGGAGGATTGTGGTAGTTAGTCAATGTATTTTATGTCTCTTTTTCGGCTACGTGTCTACCTTCAGCAGACTGACCCACAGGGGTCGCGAATGGCCTGATTGGGACCAAAACGGGACCGGCCTACGACAGGGCGCCGATGCTCCATGGCTGGTCACAAATGAGGCCTTCCGGCCAGACTAAGGAATATAGCTGACATGTAGCTGAGTCACAAAAAGAGAAACAGTATTGCTAGCACACTAGTCTTCAACGGAACTTACCCCAATAACTTTGGGGGGGGGAGGTGGCATGCACCTATCCATTGTTTACCAATCCTGAACCTGCTCGCACCAATTGTCTACACTATAATGCATGAGAGAAATCCGTGTCCTCGATGTTTACCACGAGCACGGTCAAAAGCTGCTGCTATTAAACCCTAAGCCCTCAACCCTCAATCCTCCAGCATAAATGAAACCCTCAGCCAAACCCTGAGCCAAAAAAAATTGACCCTGAACCCTCAATACCTCAATAAAAGCTCTTAGTCGAAACCCACCCCTCCTCAAACCTCAGCTACAGGCACCCGCTCACAACACTTCTTCATCCTCGCCATAACGTGCAAGAACCCCCCCTCCATGATGGTGCCCGACAGTAAGGACAAGCTGCAGCAATCAACCCTCAACCCTCAACCCTCAACCCTCAACCCTCAACCCTCAACCCTCAACCCTCAACCCTCAACCCTCAACCCTCAACCCTCAACCCTCAACCCTCAACCCTCAACCCTCAACCCTCAACCCTCAACCCTCAACCCTCAACCCTCAACCCTCAACCCTCAACCCTCAACCCTCAACCCTCAACCCTCAACCCTCAACCCTCAACCCTCAGCCCTCAACCCTCAACCATGAATTCAAAATCCTCATCTGCAGGTACCCGCTCACACCACTTCTTCATCCTCGCCATCACGCGAGAGAAGCCCACCTCCATGATGGTGACGGACAGTAAGGGCAAGCTGCTCCACGTCAGCAAGTCGGTCGCCGACGACCTGGGACACAGCGTGATGGACATGCTCGCTGCCGACATGGCAAACAACATCTGGGACGTGGTGCTGGCCGATCCATTCAGGAAGCTGCATCAGGTGCACGTAGCGGCGAGTGTGTCAAAGTGTGAATCAGTATGGGAGGTGTGAAGCAGTGACATGTGAATCTAGGTGTGGATCGTGATAGGGGTGTAGGGTACAGGGTGGCGGTGAATGTGCGGGTTCTGGCCGATCTTTTGAGGAAGCTACATCAATTGCACGTGGCCGTGAGTGTTTCAAAGTGTGAATCCGAGTGAGAGGTGTCAAAATGTGAATGCAAGTGTGAATCACGGCAAGGGTGTAGGGTACAGGGTGGTGGTGAATGTCCTACATCAACTAAAATGTTAATGAGTGCCATGCATTCGTGTGTGGGACCTGGTGCTGGCCCGTCTCTTAAGTGGGCTGAACCACGTGCATGTGCCGGTGAGTGTCAAAGTGTGGATCATGATCCATAACCTGGATACCTAACCTAGCTACATAACCATGATCCAAGATCCATAACCTAAATCCCTAACCAAGATCCAAGATCCATAATCTGGATCCCTAACCATTATCCTAGATCCCTAATCCGGATCCCTATCCATGCTCCTAGATCCACAACCCGGATGCATGTCCATGATCCATGATCAACCCTATGTTGTAATTGCTGCACACATAGTGCGGTCCTACAGTTGCATTCCTCCCTCTCCCTTCACCTTAAAACCTTAAAACCTTAAAACCTCATTTTAACCTGTGTTCCTGCTTGCTGAGTAGCGCCCCCCCCCCCCCCCCCCCCCCCCCAGAGTCCGTCATCCTGTACCCATAACACTGAACCCCAGGCCAGGACCACAGAACACCAAACCCATATAGCCTAGCCCCAACCTTTCACCCACCAGCATATACCCCAAACCCTGAACCCCAAGACCTTAAGTCACAGGATCCTACTCCCTGACCACAGAGCAAGGTCCCCTCAGCATACGTTACCCTGAACCCCACATCCTGAACTCCCTCCACCCCAGATCCCTGAACCCTCATCCCTGACCGCACAACCAGGGCCCCCCTGAACCCAGCATCCTTAAGTCCAAACCCTGAACCCTTTTACACAATCCCAAACCGAACCCTGAACCCTTAAACCTAATCTCCAACCATAGAACGAGGTCCCCCAGAACCCGTCGCCGTACTCCTGCCTGTCTGGCATCAGTGTCTGTCTGCTGGGGGCCACCGACACCGGGCCCAAGCCCAAACCGTACAAGCTGAAGGTCACCACGCGCGCCATCCGCAACAAGCCGGGCGAGACGGCCAACATCATCACGCTGAAGCGCTCGACGATGGAGAAGGTGAACCAGATCTAGATCTAGGGAAACTTGAGATGTGACTAGATCCACAACTAGCCTGGCGAGACCGTTAAAGTCATCACACGCTGAAGCGCTCGACGATGGAGGAGGGGATCGATATCGAGATTAGAGAACACCTGAGATGGATCTAGATCCACAACAAGCTGAGCTAGCCCGTTAGCATCATCACGCTGAAGCGCTCGACGGTGGAATAGGTCTGTTCGCGGTCTGGTCTGGCTTGCAATAATTGTTTCATATCTGGATCTATCTCGGGTACCGTATTCCCAGATATATACTACTATTCCGTCAATGATTGCTTCAGCGTGATATGTTGGCAGCTTCGCCTGGTTTGTCGCAGATCTTGATCCATCTCAATTATTCCCATATCTTGATCTAGAGCATCACCGCGGTGAAGCGGTTGACGATAGAAAATTTATATGTAGATCTGGGACCCAAGATGGATCTAGATCCCCAACAAACCGGGTGAGACCGCCAGTAACCTGCTACTTAGCCCCCGTCCCCCTCACTTTCCGTCCCATCAGGCCGCCGATGAGCGGCGCCTGTCTATCCAGATGGACAAGTACGGCATCATCACCAAAGTGGGGGGCAGCCCCTCGTCCCTGTTTGGCTTCAAGCCGGAGGTCATGGTGGGACAGCCCATCTCTGATGTCGTGGACGTGTTTCGGGACAAGCGAGGTGGGTTAGGCGGTGCCTCAGCTACAATTCAGCTACATGATGGCCGGTGGGTGAGGGGGTGCCTCGGCTACAATTCAGCTTCATGATGGCCAGTCGTTGTTTGGCTTATAGGCCCCAAGAGATGGTGGGACAGCCCATCTCTTATTTCATGGATGGCAATGTATGCCTGACAGCTCCAGCTTTTCTCCTGGAAAAATAATGGTAACAATTAACACAAACAATTGTGCATTTTGTTATGATCAGCAAGACTGTTTTTGTGTGTGTGTGTGTGTGTGTGGGGGGGGGGGGGTCCCGCTGCAGAGGGCCCAGCCAGGGACAACATTGCCTAATAAAACATTTTATATTACAACATTTCCCATTAAAACCTTTCCGATTGAAACATTTCGATAACAAAATTCCCATTAACACGTTCAATTGACACGTTTTCGTTCATGTGTGTGCGTTGCCGCCTGCAGAGGGCTCCACCTCCAGGGACAGCTCCAGCCACATTTCATCCCTGCTGGTGGACCTTGCAGTCAGGTGCGGGCCCGGTTCACAAGTACTAGTGCATTGCCTGAGGGGCTTTGCCCCCTCAATGAGATACATGTCCACGTGGAAATGAGGGCTGCTGGTGGACCTTGCAGTCAGGTGCGGGCCCGGGTAACAAAGATGAGCATACCGGTACAACTTAACCTTCCCAACCTACTAGCATGACTAATATAATTGATCAATGCAAACGTATACCGGTATTGGCATAAGGTGCGGGCCCTGTCAACAAGTATGAACGTACACGGTATATTTGACTTGCCTTCCCCCATATATGAAAACACGATTTCTTTCAATGCTCTGAACTCTGGGCAAATCATCGACCGAAGCTCTTAATTTTCAATAATGTTTCTCGAAGCTCCTTCTTCTCCATGTTGGATTGACGGAAAAACACACATCAAGCTTTGCAGCCACGTCCAAGCACCCCCTCTCCCCACACACACACTGTAAGCGACATAAACAGAAATGACAACCTGAACCCCTGGCGACCTGATTAACACTGCCCTTCCCTCTAGGTCTCTCAACTCAGCTGCCAGCAAGGCATGCCTCACCCTTCCACTCCTTCCCACTTAAGTCTTGCCCCATCACCCTCTCCCCGCCTCTAGGTCTCTCGATGCACCCGGGGGAAGCTTCAGGTCCGTTGCGTCCCCTCCCCATATGGCAGCCAACAAGGCGCCCCCCTCCCCTCCCTCTCTCTTAACCCTAAACACGTAACCCTGGAACCTCCGTCCTTCCTGAAGAACTGAACTTCTTTCACCCTCTGCCCCTTCTAGGTCTCTCAATGTGCCAGGGGGGAGCTTCAGGGCCGGTGTGCCCACCCGCACCTCTCAGCACAGCTGCCAGACATGCGTCCATCTCACCCCCCCTCTTAATCCAAAACCCTAACCTTCCCTCCTGAATCCCCACCCTCTGTTTGCCCTTCCTGATGTTATTAATTAATTCCACCATCTCCCCGCCTCTAGGTCTCTTAAGGCGCCAGGGGAAAGCTTCAGGGTCGGTGTGTTGCCTCCTCCCAATAAGTCTGCCAACAGGGCGCCCCCCTCCCCTCCCTTTCCCTCCCCACTTTCGCCCCATCACCCGCTCCCCACCTCTAGATCTCTCAAGGCGCCGGGGGAGAGCTTCAGGGTCGGTGTGTCGCCCCCTCCCAGCAAGTCTGCCAGCAAGGCGTCCCGCCAGGCAGGCCCGTGTGAGCTGGAGGCTGCCGTCTCGTCACACTTCCAGACCGTGTCTAACTGTCCAGCTGTCATGCAGCTCAGGGTGAGAGCGCGATGCAGTGTACTCGAATTGCCTTCCCTCCCAATTTATTTTGCTGAGGGGTGGGGGAATTCATGCTAAGGGGTGGGGGGATTCATTGGAATAATAATAATCTTATTCCCGATGCAAGGTTCAGTCGAAAATGTAGAGTCGTGTACATATTTGCTTGCCTGATATTGAACAAAAATCACACCCGAGGGGAGGCAATTCAAATCTACAGCAGTGTGATAATAAATGTGATACCGGTATATGGGTAGCGGGGCACTGTGAAGGGGTTGAATGGCTCAATTAGCTATTACGATTGGATAATGTAGGTAAGCCGAGGCTTTGCCTTCCTTAATGGTTAAGATTGTTTGGGTGTGAGGATGCATTAAAAGACGAAGCATTGATAGTTGATATGAGCGCGGTGCAACTTCCAGAAATCATGTGAGTTATTACAGTCGCTTACAGGCAAAAGTATATTAAAAAGTATCTAAAAAGTATCTAGAAAAGTATCTAAACATTTTGCCTTACAATTATGAGGAAATGAAAAGAGGGGGGAGTTCACCCGAAGACAGGCTGCAGCCCAAGGCTGCGTCTGGGGAGTTTGGCTGATTTCCAGGCCTCATTTTGAATTTGCGTTCGGCTACATGATTTTGTTGTCCAAGGTTTCGTGAGGCCCGTCTCAATACAAGACACGGTACTATACCAATTGCATTATTATTTCCTCACTAATCCTGCCTCCGAGCAGGTCCATATGAACGGCGTCCCCGGCAAGACCTCCGCTGAGTCCTCGGACGAGGAGGCCGACCCAGACCGCGGCGCCGCCGCCGCCGACGCGGCCACCGTCATGGTCCACAAGCAAGCCCCTTCCCCCGCGGCCCACCCAAGCGGTGGCAGCAGCCGCGGCGCCCGGTACAGCCAAAGCTCGATGGAGATCCTCGAATCCGTGCTCTACAACATGCCGACGAACCTGGACGGCGCGCGTGGGGGCACCCCGTCGGCAAAGCCCTATCGACCCGCGCCCCCCACGCGGGCCCAGCCGCCCCACCCGGGCGCAGCCGCCCCGGCCGGAATCGAGGACCTCGACGAGGAAGCGGTCCTTCAGTACGTGCTCGGTTCTCCCTCGCCACTCTTGTACGTGGGCGGCCACAGCAGCAGTGGCGGCACGGCCCCAGACAGCACGTTGGCGTCCCCTGAAACGAGTGGCAGCGGCAGCGGGGTTGCCCCGGGCGGCGTCGCGGCACCCATGGGCAGTGTAAGGGGTCTTCGCTCGGCTAATGACTCGGCCATGGCAGTACTGCTGATGGACTCTGTGATGATGCCTGAGGAGTGTGTGAAGGAGTCGTCGAGCCTGCAGCAGAAGCGGCATCAGGAGGAAGAGAAGGAGGCCGCGTTGGAGATTGTGATCGAGATGGAGCTATGGAGGGTGAGAGGGGAGGAGGGGGGTGAGAAGAGGAGGAAAAGGGTGGGTGGGTGAGTGGGGAAAAGGGGGGTGAGAGAAGGAGGATAAAGGGTGTGTGGGGGGGGGGGGGGGAGGAGAGGGGGGTGAGAAGAAGAGGGAAAGGGTGGGGGGGGGGGGGGGAGAGGAGGAGAGGGGGGTGACAGGAGAAGAGGGGAGTGAGAGGAGGACAGGGCGGTGAGCGGAGTAGAGGGGGGTGAGAAGAGGATGAAGTTGTCGGAGAGGAGGAGAGGGGAGTGGGAGGAGGAGTTGGGGGGGGGGAGGAGGAGAGGGGGGGGGAGAAGGAGTGGGGGGAGGGGAGGGAGAGGGGGGAGAGGGGGGGGTACCCATCCCCTTTTTACTTGTGTTCCTATTTCATCCCTTCCTCCCTTGTAGGCTACCCTCCTCCCCCCCTCCCGCTCTCCCCTTTGCTCTCTGAAGCCTATCCCTTTTTACCCCCCCCCCCGCCCCCCCGCCCCTTGCAGGCTGACCTTCTGACTGGTACCTTCACCCTGGACCAGTCCGGCATCATCAAGGCGGCCTCCACACTGCCATTCGCTCAACCGGGTGGGTGCTTTGCTGTATTGTAGCTTGCTGTCCGATACATTTTAAAAGCAATATCTTCAATCCGCTACTCTCCCAGCTTAGGTGCGGTTACGCTATATCGCTCAACCGGGTGGGTGTTAGCTCCATTGTCGCATGGTTTCAGATTCACCCTCAAGGTAACTGAGGCGCTGCAGTCAATCCTTCATTGTTCTAACTTTCAACTCACCGGGGTAGCACTCATTGTTCTTGCTGGTGCGTGCTCAACCTGGTGGATGCTTTGCTGTATTGTAGCTTGCTAGGTATGATAACATATAAATGATATAAGCAACATATGATAAATGATGCCCTAGTTCTCCGTCCGCCTCTGTCCATGACTGGAGCTGGGCACTGGCGACACCAACCTGGTGGGCATGTCGATCTCTCGGTCAACCGCGCTATACTTAGACCAGTGGCACAAGAGTACCCTTCACAATTACATGTACACCAGTGGCCAAACCAGTGGCGCAAGTACAGAACACACACACACACATTTAAATACCGCCACCTTTCCCGTCCCCCTCCTCTTGTCTGGCCTGCTGCTGGGCGCTGGCGACGTCAACCTGGTGGGCATGCCAATCTCTCCCCTAGCCAGGTACTTAGACCAGTGGCACAAGCATACCTTACCCCACACAAATAAATGGATTTTTTAAATATCGCCTCCTTCCCCGTTCCCGGCCCTCCTTCTGTCAGGCCTGCTGCTGGGCACCGCCGACGTCAACCTGGTGGGCATGCTTATCGGAGATCTTGTGCCGGCCATGGCGGGCGCGCCCTTCTCCAACATCTACCTGCAAGATTTCGGGAAGAGCCAGCAGGCAGCGGTGAAGAAGGGGGCGCTCAAAGGTGGGTTTAGGGTCAAAGAGTTAGGGTTTGCATGCATGTTTCGGGTTGGGTTTTAGGGATTCGGGTTGGGATTCAGGGTTTGGGTAAAGGCTTGTTCAAGGGGAGGGTTGGAGGGTGTTTTGTTGACAGCGCAACCTTTGGCGAAATCTACCAGCCGAACTTAAGGAAGAGTCAGCAGACAGTGGTGAAGAAGTGGGCACTCAAAGGTGGGTTCAGGGTCACAGAGTTAGGGGTTAGGTTGAAGGTTAGGGTTTGAGGTCAGGGTTAGGGATTAAGGTGATTGTTTTGGGTCATAGAAACATGTGTCCAGGTTAAAGGTTGAGGGTTTAGGGGGATTAGGGTTTAGGGGTAAGGGCATGACCAAGGAAAGGAGGAGGGATGCCGGGTGATGGGGAGTGTTGATGCTGCCCCTTATGACGAAATCTATCAACCGGACTCCGGGAATGGATGTGAAGAGGTCTTAACTACTCTGTGCCGGGAATGTGGTTTGCGTGACACACCTAGCAGCTGGGCTGGCCATGGATCTAGTGATGCAGGCAAAGCACCGTGTAACGGGTTTGACTCTGCGTTTCATTAATTGTTTTTTGAGGTGCGCGGAGTGGTGTGCGGCAAAATAATAATCAACAACTTTTTCGGGGGTGTGCGGAGAACGGTTCGTATTCCGGCACAAAATATCAAAAACAAATAGAACATTTCAGCTGCGTGTGCGACACGACCTACCCCACTACAATGCTGCAAACTCCCATTTTCCCCTTCAGTAAGGACGAGAAGAAGCCCTTTCATCCCCCTTCACCTACCTTGGTCCCTTCTCTACTCCTCCCTCCCCACCCTCTTGCCCCTTAGGCATGGAAGAGAAGAACCCTTTCATACGCCTCCCCTCCCTGCCTCGTTCCCTTCTCTACTCCTCCCTCCCTCCCCTCTTGCCCCTTAGGCATGGATGAGAAGAAGTCGGAGCTGCCTGGCGCCATCAATGTGGTGGGGGTGACGCACCTAGCCGACGGCCTGGACATAGGCCTAACCATGCAAGCTGTTTACGCCAAGAAGCCAAAGCGGGAGACGTTTGTCGTGCTCCACTTGCACCAGCCTAGCGCTGGCCATCAGACCGGAACAGCTTTCAGAGACATGCTGAAGGTGTGTGTGCGTTGAGGGGTTGGGGTTAAAAGGGTGGGATACGGTTTAAGGGACAGGCTGGCAATGGATCAGGGCTTCGGGACAGGAATTTGCTGTGCTCCACTTGCACCAGCCCAGTGCTGGCCATCAGACCGGAACAGCTTTCAGAGACATGCTGAAGGTGTGTGTGCGTTGAGGGGTTGGGGTTAAAAGGGTGGGATACGGTTTAAGGGACAGGCTGGCAATGGATCAGGGCTTCGGGACAGGAATTTGCTGTGCTCCACTTGCACCAGCCCAGTGCTGGCCATCAGACCGGAACAGCTTTCAGAGACATGCTGAAGGTGTGTGTGCGTTGAGGGGTTGGGGTTAAAAGGGTGGGATACGGTTTAAGGGACAGGCTGGCAATGGATCAGGGCTTCGGGACAGGAATTTGCTGTGCTCCACTTGCACCAGCCCAGTGCTGGCCATCAGACCGGAACAGCTTTCAGAGACATGCTGAAGGTATGTGTGTGTGGGTGGTGGTGGTTAGAAGGGTCTGGGAGTAAGGGTTTAGGGACAAGCTGACATCGGATCAGGGTTACAGGACAGGTCTTTGTTGTGCGTTCTCTTGCACGAGCACCGGAGGGGTGCGTGTGCAGACTTGCTTTGTGGCATTACGTAGTCATTACATCCCTTAGGCCAAGCCTTTGCTAAACCCTTAACCCTTAACCCTATACAGATGTGTTCCAACGTTTGTGAAAGTGTGAATGTGAACAATGCTAGGGATGTGTGTCAAACATGTGTGAAGCTTTACTTCTGATACCTGCCTGCCTTTGTTCCCTATCTACCCGAGACCCTCAACCCCCACACCGCTGAGCGCAGGCTAACCCCCCCAGAAGTGTCCTCAAGAAGGCCTCGCTGAGTCAGCAGTTCAGGACCCCCTCCTTGTCCGCCCTCCCTGGCACGCCCGGCGGCATGGGCTCTGGTGGGTGACCTTCAACCAGGGCTGGGCTGGGCTGGGCTGGGCTGCGCTGTGCTGGGCTGCGCTGTGCTGGGCTGTGCTGGGCTGTGCTGCGCTGTGCTGCGCTGTGCTGGGCTGTGCTGGACTGGGCTGTGCTGGGCTGTGCTGCGCTGTGCTGTGCTGGGCTGGGCTGGGCTGGGCTGGGCTGGGCTGGGCTGTGCTGGGCTGTGCTGGGCTGTGCTGGGCTGTGCTGGGCTGTGCTGTGCTGTGCTGTGCTGTGCTGTGCTGGGCTGGACTGGGCTGTGCTGGGCTGTGCTGCGCTGTGCTGTGCTGTGCTGTGCTGGGCTGGACTGGGCTGTGCTGTGCTGTGCTGCGCTGTGCTGTGCTGTGCTGTGCTGTGCTGGACTGGGCTGTGCTGGGCTGTGCTGGGCTGTGCTGTGCTGTGCTGTGCTGGGCTGGACTGGGCTGTGCTGGGCTGTGCTATGCTGTGCTGGGCTGGACTGGGCTGTGCTGGGCTGTGCTGGACTGGGCTGTGCTGCCCTGTGCTGGGCTGTGATGCTCTGTGCTGGGCTGGGCTGGGCTGGGCTGGACTGGGCTGGACTGGACTGGGTTGTGCTGGGCTGTGCTGCGCTGTGCTGTGCTGGGCTGGACTGGGTTGTGCTGGGCTGTGCTGCGCTGTGCTGGACTGTGCTGGGCTGTGCTGGGCTGGGCTGGACTGGGCTGTGCTGGGCTGTGCTGGACTGTGGTGCTGTGCTGCACTCCGCTGTGCTGTGCAATTGCGCCATAATTCAGAAATCTTGTTAGTAATTATAGTCTCTAACTGGTAAATGTGGCAGAATCACCCTTGCAATTACGGTGGCTGAACCTCAGCTGCATAATTCAGCCACCGGAAGGCCTGTAATTGGCACAGCTCTGCCTTCAATGCTGAACCCTATTACCCGCTACCCTAAAACAGTATACCTGAACCCTTTTCCTTGAACCCTGAAGGCTACACCCTGAATCTTGTAAACCCTAAATGCTGTGCACAAGGAGGGCGGTTTGGGCAAAGCTGTTGGCCTGCAACCTGAGAAAAACTGCGTTGTAGATTTGCTTTGCCTTCCCTTATAATTGACGTTGTTTGGGGTTTTGAGAAATCCTTGGATTTACTAAATATCGATCGCCGACGCCAGTTTCCTGTCATTTTTGTCCGCAGTTCGCCCTAAGGGTAGCGTTAAAATATAATTGTAATTGTTTCTTGAAGCCTGGGGGGATGCAAATCAAATCTACAGTATATAATGTATCCATCAACGGCATGGGTGGGGACTGGGAGGCGGGGGCTGCATGGACATGGGTGGGAGGGAGGGCTAATCAGGAAATAGTGGGAAAATAGGGGGGGGGGTAATCAAAATTTCAAAGTTTTAAAATCCCTGGGTTTGAAATATGAAACACCCCTCCTTGCTCCCGTCGGCCCCCTCAGGTGTCTCTCGTTACGTTGACGTGGAAAAGGCCTCCAAGAACAGCACGGCACCATTTGGCGAGGGGGGCCCGCGGCGGTCACCGTCACCGGCCGCCCCTCACATCATCCGGCGCGGCAGCGTGGGCGCCAAGCCTTCGGCGTCACGTTTCGGCAAGGACAGCTTGCTGGGCGCGCTGGACGTCGTCGGCGTGCCGTCCATTGAGGCCAGGGGCTCACGCGTTAATTGGGACAGCGCAGGCCCCACGGCGCTGGACGATCTGGTCATGGAGATGCAGGGTGGAACGTGAGTGCCTTGTGATGTCTTGAACATTTTGGTTATGGAGATTCAGGGTGGAAAGTGAGTGCTTTGTTTTTGTCTTGGCCGATTTGATCATGGCATGGATCCAGGGGAGGTTAGTGTTACTCTTTTCGTGACTCAGCTTCATGTCAGCTACATCCCAGCCGCTGGCCGGAGGTCCATTTGTGGCCATCCTCGTTGCTTTGGCCACCAGTTGTAGATCTGTCCAGGTTTGTTTTAAATTTGGGGCCTTTGGCAGGCCGCCCAGCAGCTGCCTGCCAAAGTTGGACTTAAGCCGACAACTTGCTTGGCCTGGCCGTGACGGGGGTGAGAAGAGGTGCAGGGAGGGAACTTGATCGCATTGTCCTCCAGATTATTCAATCTCTCAGGCAATAAAAGCTGCACCCGATGCCCCTGCTCACCTGCTCTCTGTCTGTGGGCGTTGGTTTGTCTCCTTTGCTTGGATGTTGCTCGTGGTTCGTTCGTTTCCTCGAATGCTTGTTTTTTGTCTGTTGGCTCGCGTCTGTTTTGCTTTTCGGGAGTAGTTTTCTCCCGGGGTTTGCTCTGCCTGGCCCTTTCGTAAAAGGCTGTAAGTGGTTGCGTCAACTTTGTGATAACCTACTGGCTCTGGGTGACTGAATGTACTTTTGTCTCCATTTCCTTGATTCCTGAAACCCGTTCCCTACTCTCCCTCTCCCTCCCCACCGCCCCCTGCTGTCGTTTATTGATGTCAATTCTTCAAGACCTGCTCCTGCCTCTCCCTCCCCCCTCCGGTACAGAACGGTATACTTGTTGCTTCCGAGGACCTAATATACGAAAAACACCTGCTCGCGTCTCCCCCCCCCTCTCTGTCTCTGGCGCTTTAACATATGGTCATTGTAAGGAATCTTTGGAGGGCATTTTGGGGGCCTTTTTAATAAAGTAAAAAAGTAGGGGAAACACCCTCCCTCACCTCCCTCCCTGACCCTCTCCTCCCCATGGTGCAGTGAGACCGAGGCCCTGAAGCGCAGCTCTTCGTTGGACTCCATGGACAGGGTGGGTCTATGGAGGTTTACAGGGAAGGGTGAAGGGCCTAGGGATGCTAAGGGTTAAGGGTTCCAAGGGCTGCCAGCTTGAAGGTTGGGGGATAGGGTTACATGGGCTGCTAGCTAAAGGGTTTAGGGGCTAGGGTTTAGACTTTATAGGCTAGGTGTTAGGGTTACATGGGCTGCTAGCTGTAAGGTAATATATAAAGAAGTAAGGGTTACATGGGAAGTGACAGATTCATGCTGAATGTTTCTGACCAATCCACACTACAGTATTGACACACGTCCATACTTAAGATTCCACACGTGTTCATACTTCACAAAAATCCAATATTGCATAGTGCGCGATGCATATGACTTAATAATCCTAAACCCTAAACATTTGATGTCTGCTTAATGCCACTACCTCGCTCGTTGCGTCCCTGCACATTTCAAAGTAATGTGGATCGACACTCCTTGTACATTAAAATATATTGAGTTCCATCTAAATTTTGATTGATCACTTTGTCGCCCTCCTAGCTGGACCCGGATCTGGCTTCCAAGTCCTGGGTCATGACGGACGGGCGCTCTAGGGATGGCAGGTGTGTGTGGGGGGGGGGAGGTGTGATGGGCAGGTGTGTGTGAGGGGGAGGCATATGATGGGAGCAACACGCTGCCTTTTCTTCATGTCCAGGCGCTCTAGGGATGTGGCAGGTCTGTGTGTGTGGGGGGGGGAAGGTATGATGGGCAGATGTGTGAGGGGGGGGGGGGAGGGGGGGTATGACAGGCACAGGGTGGAGCCATTTATCTTCATGAGTGGGCTCTCCAGGGAGAAATGACGGTGATGGCTGTTTGGATGCAGCCCGGATGGCCGTTGGCTGAAAATCGGTTGACGTGCTTCTGGATAGGTACCTAGGTGAGCACTCAGGGGATGACGTGTGTGTGGGGGGGGGGGGGAGGGGCTGCATTGCAGCTCTCCTACGTGGTCAGAGCCCTACCCTGACCCATCCCCCTAGGCGCTCGCCGCCTCCCGCGCACCAGCTGGCCGCTTCCGCCGGTCGAGAATGGCGGCGGCGTCACACCCGTCGAAGACCTCTGTTTCTGAACCTGAACCCCTACCCCAAACCCTAATAACCTTCCAATGCACCTTTTGACTTGAACCTGGAAGACCTGAACCCATTCCCCCATGTGCTCGCCGCCTCCCACTCACCGACTGGTCGTTCCCGCAGTCGAGAACGGTGGCAGCAACACGAACCTTAACGACCTTGGATTGTGAACTTGGAACTCTTAACCCTAAAAGCAATTGGCAATTGTCATCCGTAGCTTGAAACTGGAAACTCTACATTGGAACCATGAAGTGGAAACCCTGGACCCTAAACTAGAGACCCTAAACTAGAGACCCTAAACTAGAGACCCTAAATTAGAGACCCTAAACTAGAGACCCTAAACTAGAGACCCTAAACTAGAGACCATAATCTAGAGACCCTAAATTAGAGACCCTAAACTAGAGACCCTAAATTAGAGACCCTAAACTAGAGACCCTAAACTAGAGACCCTAACTTAGAGACCCTAAACTAGAGACCCTAAACTAGAGACCCTAAACTAGAGACCCTAATCTAGAGACCCTAAATTAGAAACCCTTTACCTGAATCTGGAAACCCTAAACTGGAAGGCTTAAAATGGAAATCCTTTCCCAAATACCTGAAACTGGAAACCCTAAACTGGAAACCCTTAACCTGAAACTGGAAACCCTAAATTGGAAACCCTTGACCTGAAACTGGAAACCCTAAATTGGAAACCCTTGACCTGAAACTGGAAACCCTAAATTGGAAACCCTTGACCTGAAACTGGAAACCCTAAATTGGAAACCCTTGACCTGAAACTTGAATCTGGAAACCTAACCTACCCCCCCCCCAGATGCTCGCCGCCTCCCACCCGCCAGCTGGCCGTTCCCGCAGTCGAGAACAGTGGTGGCGACTCACCCATCAAGGCGTCCGCTCCCTTTGACTACGAAGCCCTACCGGAATCACCACCCGCCGGGGGCCACGGCATCAGCGCCGATGGCGCCACTGGCAACGGCGCGTACGCCTTGCAAGCGCTTGCCAACAAGATGTCCGCAGACAACAGTGGGTGGCTGGCGTCGTCTTGCTGTTTCGTCTCGACCCTAAACCCTTAACCCTCAACCCTTAACCCTCAACCCTTAACCCTGAATTTATTCACCCAAGGGCGCAGGCAACGGCGCGTATGCCTTGCAAGCGCTTGCCAACAAGATGGTGGAAGAGCACAGTGGGTGGCTTGGGCTATCCCTCTGTTTGAGTCTCAACCCTCAACCCTGAACCCTAATCCCTGAATGCATGGACCCGAGGGTGCATGTAACGGCATATAAACGTTGCACGTGCGCGCCAACAAGATGGAGGCAGAGAACACTGGGTGCCTGGTTACATCCCTCTGTTGCAGGCTAAGCCTTGACCTTAACCCCAATCCCTGCACCCTAAACCCTGCACCCTAAACCCTGCAGATGTGAGTGGCCGGTGCCGTCCCTCTGTTGCTGGCTTAACCTTGAGCTAAACTCGTATCCCTGCATTTAAACATCTGGGGGCACCAGCATCAACGCCCATGCCTTAAAGCGCTCACCAACGGGACGGTGGCAGAGAGTAGTGGGTGGCTGTTGATGCTGCTTCTTTGTTATAGGGGTAGCCAAACCCCGAGCCTGGATTATAAACACTTGGGGGGGGGGGGGGGGGTCGACAGCTGCGCCCTTGCCCCCCAACCCTCTCCCTGTTTCTCCCCATCCCTCCACTTACCGCCCCGCCCCATGCCTCCCTGAACCTCTTACTGCTCCGCCCCCGCTCCCTCGCCTCCCCTCCTCCTGCAGGCCCACCCGTGGATGATGATCTCTGCAGTACTCAAGGCTCCGAGGGTGCTGACATGACGGTTGCGCAGATGGGTCAGGACACCGACTTCCGGAGGGGCAGACGCTTCAAAAAGGTGTCAGTCTTTATTTTTTTTTCGTGTCTCCGCTACGTGTCAGCTACACTCTGGCCTATGGCCGGAGGCTCAAAATGAGGCCAGCCATGCTACTTTGGCCGCCAATTGTAGGCCTGTGCAGGTATGGTCCTGATCCGGCATTTGGCAGCTGTGGGGTGGACTGTCGAAGGTGTCAACTCGTGGCCAAAACGCTGAGGAGCCTTCAGAAGGGGCAGGATTGGGGGAGGGGGGAGGGGGAAGGCTGGAGAGAGGGAGGCTGGGAAATGCTGGATATGTAAGGTGGAGGGTGGAGGAAATAGAGTGCAATGCAGTCATGTCGTGAGCGGGCTATCCTTGGTAGGATATAACTGCTGTGGGTGGAGCGGTCTCACGCCTCCTGCTTCGGCGGAGGAGGAGTCTTTCTTTTCTTGCAATGCAGTGAATATACCCATTTCAGGTGGAGGAATGCAATGCAGTGAATATACCCATTTCAGGTGGAGGAATGCAATGCAGTGAATATACCCATTTCAGGTGGAGGAATGCAATGCAGTGAATATACCCATTTCAGGTGGAGGTAGGCTATCTAAATTTGTGGAGGGGACAGGCCTGGTTCAGAGGATGGGATTGGAGGTTGGAAAACGCTGGATGAGTGGGGGGCGGTAAAAACAGAGAGAAGTAGAGTAGAACAGAGTGAAATAGAGGAATGTGAGTGAGGAAACAGTTTCTGGACACGCCGCCCAACCGTCGATACCACTGCGATTTTTTGTTGTGGGTAAAGGCATTGTCTGCAAATGAAAGGAAATCATTAAGGACTTCAGAATTTGCATGCAGGTGTCTCGCATGCTGCTCAGCGACTCGGCAGACCGCAGCCTGCAATCCCTCAAGCATCACGATGAAGCTGAATTGTAATCATGGTGTAGCTGAATTGTAGCTTATCGGTGTAGCTTAAGAGTAACCTCTCCGTCTTCCCCCCCTCAAGTACCAGGCATGGGGCGTGATTTCAGCACCGGCTCCATCAATTGAACTGATCCGTCTTCCTCACACATTAACTTTTGCGTGCAGGTTTCTCGCATGCTGCTCAGCGACTCAGCAGTCCACAACCTGCTATCCCTGGAGTACCATGATATGTCGCTGAATTGTAATCATGGTGTAGCTGAGTTTCAGCATTAGCTCCAATCAACTGAACATATATGTTTGCCCCCCACACACACGTATCTGCGTACAGGTTTCTCGCATGCTGCTCAGCGACCAGGCAGTCCGCGGCCTGCGATCCCTCAAGTATCAGGCATGGGGCGTCGCCGCTTTCGTGGTCATAATCAGCATCATCTGCTTCACGGTCATGTTCCTGCTTCTGTCCAACCAGATGAAGGGCGTCACTACGCTCAACATCATCGGTGGGTCCCAGCTGGGGTATGCTTGGCTTTGAGCTGCATGCATGGCATTGAGCTGCATGCATGGCATTGAGCTGCATGCATGGTATTGAGCTGCATGCATGACTTTGAGCTGCATGCATGGCATTGAGCTGAATGCATGGCATTGAGCTGCATGCATGGCATTGAGCTGCATGCATGGCTTTGAGCTGCATGCATGGCATTGAGCTGCATGCATGGCTTTGAGCTGCATGCATGGCATTGATGTGCATGCATGGCTTTGAGCTGCATGCATGGCTTTGGGCTGCAAGCGTGGCATTGAGCTGCATGCATGGTTTTGAGCTGCATGCGTGGCTTTAATCTGCATGCAAGGCTGTGAGCTACATGGGTATCAGCTGCATGCATGCATGGGTATCAGCCACATGCATGCATAGATACAGCCGCATACATGCATGCATGCATGGGTTTCAGCCGCATGCATGCATGGGTATCAGCCGCATGAATGCATGGGTTTCAGCCGCATGCATACATACATGGGTATCAGCCACATGCATGCATAGATACAGCCGCATGCATGCTTGCACGGGTTTCAGGCGCATGCATGTATGGGTATCAGCCGCATGCATGCATGGGTATCAGCCGCATGCATGCATGGGTTTCAGCCGCATGCATGCATGGGTTTCAGCCGCATGCATGCATGGGTATCAGCCGCATGCATGCATGGGTATCAGCCGCATGCATGCATGGGTATCAGCCGCATGCATGCATGGGTTTCAGCCGCATGCATGCATGGGTATTAGCCACATGCATGCATGGGTATCAGCCGCATGCATGCATGGGTATCAGCTGCATGCATGCATGGGTATCAGCCGCATGCATGCATGGGTATCAGCCGCATGCATGCATGGGTATCAGCCACATGCATGCATGGGTATCAGCCGCATGCATGCATGGGTATCAGCCGCATGCATGCATGGGTATCAGCCACATGCATGCATGGGTATCAGCCGCATGCATGCATGGGTATCAGCCGCATGCATGCATGGGTATCAGCCACATGCATGCATGGGTATCAGCCGCATGCATGCATGGGTATCAGCCGCATGCATGCATGGGTATCAGCCGCATGCATGCATGGGTATCAGCCGCATGCATGCATGCATGCATGGCTATCAGCCGCATGCATGCATGCATGCATGGGTATCAGCTGCATGCATGCATGCATGGGTATCAGCCGCATGCATGCATGGGTATCAGCCGCATGCATGCATGGGTTTCAGCCGCATGCATGCATGGGTATCAGCCACATGCATGCATGGGTATCAGCCGCATGCATGCATGGGTATCAGCCGCATGCATGCATGGGTATCAGCCGCATGCATGCATGGGTTTCAGCCGCATGCATGCATGGGTATCAGCCGCATGCATGCAGGCATGGGTATCAGCCGCATGCATGCAGGTATGGGTATCAGCCGCATGCATGCAGGTATGGGTATCAGCCGCATGCATGCATGCATGCATGGGTTTCAGCCGCATGCATGCATGCATGGGTATCAACCGCATGCATGCATGGGTATCAGCAGCATGCATGCATGTGTTTCAGCAGCATGCATGCATGGGTATCAGCAGCATGCATGCAGGTATGGGTATCAGCAGCATGCATGCATGGGTTTCAGCCGCATGCATGCATGGGTATCGGCCGCATGTTCACACTTTTGTCCAACCCGACGAAGGGCATCACCATGCTCAACATCACCGGTGGGATGGGTGAAGTGCCAAATCAAATATTTCTGGTACCCGCGGAATGGTTTCTTTTGTGACGAGCTTGCCGCTGGCACCGAAATTTCCCAATCCTGTAACTGATTTCGTCGATTCTCAATACTGCGCGACTGAACCAAGGTTTCTGGCTGAATCAATTGTCCGGTCACCATTTCGGTCACGACTTGCAGCCAGTAAAAAGAATCGGTCACGACTTGTTCCCCCCTCAAAGAAAAAAACGTCCTGGCTTAAACCCTAAACACTTAACCTTAAACGTCCCTGCTGTAAGGATACATGGATTTGAGCTGCATGCACGTCGACAATATGTACAACAATCTCCTATCCTTTGATATTATATTGTTTATATATGCTGGGTCGGATAAGATGAATGTAAACGTGATGAGATTTTATTATTGGATGTCATCAGTAACATCCACATCGATGTCATTACCGGTGTTGGCATCTTAGTATTACCACATTTTGTTTTCTGCAGGATTGGTGGCCTAGGCCATTGGCAATATCATCTACATTAATGTCCGTTCTTCTCATGTTAATAATATTATTACATTTTGTTTGTTTTCAGGATTGGTATCTTTGCAGGATTCAAGGGGCCTGTCACTAAGGGGCTGGACAAGTCCCCCGACAACCGCAGTCGACCCTTGATATAGGGTCTTTCCCCGTGAAACGTTTTACTGGCGTCCAAGACTTACGCTTTTTAGTACGGAAGGAAAGTTCGTTTTTGTTTCTGTCGAACTTTTTGGGTGGAAAGGCTCCGTCCCGGCCGAAACCCCTTGTTTGGGGGGACTCGTCAGACCCCCTTAGTGATAGGCCCCTTGTCCGTTCCTCAGATATGAATAATACTACAAAATTGTGTGCAGGGTCAGCAGCCGCATCTATAGGCAACATTTACATCGACGTGCTCGGCCTGAACATTCTGTTCACCAACCGCGGCCAGCCGGGCCTGCCGGGGCTGGAAGGCCCGGCTGACATTCCGGCCATGCTCGAGAGGCTGACGGCGGACAATGTAAACTTCCTGGTGAGTTGAGGAATTCAAACCCCAAACCCTACACCCTCAACTTCCTGTTCATGGTAGTTGAGGAATTCAAACCCTTGAACCCTCAACTTCCTGGTTCTGGTAGTTGAGGAATTTAAACCCTACACCCTCAACTTCCTGTTCATGGTAGTTGAGGAATTCAAACCCTTGAACCCTCAACTTCCTGGTTCTGGTAGTTGAGGAATTTAAACCCTTAACCCTCAACTTCCTGGCAAGGGTAGTTAAGGAATTCAAACCCAGAACCCTCAACTTTCTGGTCATGGTAGTTAAGGAATTTAAACCCTAAACCCTCAACTTCCTGGTTATGGTAGTTGAGGAATTTAAACCCTAAACCCTCAACTTCCTGGTTATGGTAGTTAAGGATTTTAACCCTAAACCCTCAACTTCCTGGTTATGGTAGTTAAGGAATTTAACCCCTTGAACCCTCAACTTCCTGGTCATGGTAGTTGAGGAATTCAAACCCTTGAACCCTCAACTTCCTGGTTATGGTAGTTAAGGAATTCAAATTTCCCAGGCGGGTTGAGTATTCGAAATTTCAGGTTGGTTGACTACCTGAGATACAGCCTGAAATGTTTTGAAATCCTGATCACCGAGCCTTTAAACCTTAATCCGAAATCCTGCTAGATGTATCTGGGCCCGCCGTCCTGGTTCCCTAAACCCTTCAGACCTCCCTAAGCCCTAAATCCTAAATCGTAAACCGTAAATAATGGCCCTACTTGTTGTTTCTGGCCCTGCTGTCCCGGTTCCGTAAACCCTTGTACCTGATACCTTCACCCTAAACCCTCAATCTTAAACCCCAGCCCTGCTCGTGGTTCTGGCCCTGCAGACCCTGCTTCGTTAACCTTGTTCCTGGCACCTTCACCCTAAACCCTTAACACTCAGTCTTAAACCCTAATTCCGCATGTGGTTATGGCCTCGCAGAACCGGTTTCGCCAGGCGTACTTCGACATCATGGCTCTTCCAAACTTAGACGGGCTTCATGATCTGTGGCGCAGCCCCTCGCTCAACACCAGCGAGTTCCGGAGCGCGGTCCCGGGCCAAGCGCCCTTGGTATTTTTCGTAGAGGCCAGCCTTTGGGACGCCGGCAAGAAGTACCTGGTAGGTAATCCACGCTTATCCATGCCTCAGGGTGTATTGATTGATTTATTTATACCTAGGTGAGTGCCGCTAGCTTTTTCAGACATGTCTAAGGAAACACGCTCAAAGAACGTACATAAATGAATACATTCATGTACTGGTAGTGCGAATCTCAGAAGTTGGCTGGAGGCAACTGCTAAGCTCAACCGGGATATGGTCAGGGGAGTCACAGCCGATCGGCGGCCGACCAGAACGGCAAAAAAATACGGCAGATCGCCCCGCCAGGCGAAGGCTGCGGAAGGGGGGTTCAGCCGAAGGCCGCATCTGTGGTGGGGGTTCGGCTGCAGGCAGGCCATTTTTAGGCCATTTCGAATTTGCGTTCGGCCACCACCAGTCTATACTGATTAGCATTACAGCACACGTTCAATCAAGTCGTCACCATGTCCGAATCAGACTCTCCCATGGAAATAGATAAGGAGTTACCCAAGCCTACTAACGACATATAGTCACGGGCGTTCCAAACATGCTGAAATTTGATGCTATGTCCTAGTTTAGGGTGTAGGGAGGGCTTAGGGTTTAGGGGTCGGAATTTGAGGTTATGTCCGAGTTAAGGGTTTAGGGTTTAGGAAGGGCTTAAGGTTTAGGGATCTAAAATTGAGGTTATATCCTAGTTTAGGGTTAAGGGTTTAATGTTTAGGGAGGGCTTAGGGTTAAGTTGCCGAAATTTGATGTTCTATCTAGGGTTGTGGTTCCCTAGTTTAGGGTTGCGGTCCCTCGTTGGGTGCCCCGAGGATCTTTTCATCAGGCCTGCGACGCTGGCAAGAAGTGCCTGGTGAGGCTGACATTTGAACATTCCGAGGGTCGAACTTACTGTTCTGATCTGACTAATAAAACGCTTAAATAACGTACATGCATGACCTAAATGACTGAACATAATGTGCATGAATGACTTAAATCACTTAACATAATGTGCAGAAATGACTTTAATGACGTAAATGACTTCTGTCCAGAAGTCGGGATCAGAATAATAAATGAAGTTATCCCCGAGAAAGACAAGAATCGAATCCACGGTTTGAGGGGAGGAAAAGAAGGCGCTCAAGAGCAGCGTGGTCTTTGAAAAAGTAGGACCGCGAGGTGAAACATACATTTTTGTACCATGCCCAGATTGTGTTTTGCAAAGCATGCCTCCCTCCCCCTCCCCCACCCAGTCCCGATCCGAATTCGCGGCCCAGAACGCGTACAGTCACAACGCCTCTCGCGACAGCAACGCCACTGATGTAGAGTGGCGAGACTGGAGCTACATCATGTACATCACCACCAACGTGGTTCCGATGTACGATGCCATTTTCACGACATTGGACATCGTGGTGCAGGTGTGTCAGTAGTTGGGGACGGATGGAGGTGGCAGTTGGTGGGGTAGGTTACGACAGTTGACAAGGGGTTGGGGGGTGGCAGTTGGCGGGTAGGTTTCAGCAATTGGCAGGCGTGACTGCAGGTACATCCTGTACATCACCACCAACTTGTTTACGATGTACGATGCCATCTTCATGACGTTGGACATCGTGGTGCAGGTGCGCCAGTAGATGGGGGCAGTTGGAGGTGGCAGTTGGTGGGGTAGGGTACGGCAGTTGGTGGGCGTGATTGGAGGTAAATCCTGTAGGTAGGGTATGGCAGTTGATAAGCGGTTGGAGGTGGCAGTTGGTAGGTAGGGTACAGCAGTTGACATGCGGTTGGGGGTGGCAGTTGGTAGGTAGGGTACGGCAGTTGACAAGCGGCTGGGGGTGGCAGTTGGTAGGTAGGGTACGGCAGTTGACAAGCAGCTGGGGGTGACAGTCGGCGGGCGTTTTGGCAGTTGGCGGGCACTTGAGGGCGACAGTTGGGAGGTAGGGAGTGGCAGTTGACTGGAGCTTTGTCCACTACGTCACCACAAATGTGGTTACAATGTGCGATGTACGATTACATGTTCACACATTGGACATCTTGGTGCAGGTGTGACTGCAGTGTGTAAACCCTAAACTCTAAACTCATGACTTGGGGGGGGGCACCTAAGGGCGGCAGCTGGTGGATGAGCGGGGGGGGGGTGGGGGGGGGGCGGCAATTGGCGGACAGATGAGGGCAGCAGATGGGGAATCATTGGAATTCAGCAACAGGGCAACCTACGCCATGGGCCCGTGCTCACCCACTAACTGCCGCACCCACTCATCTCCCAACTGCCGCACTTATCTGTCCGCCAACTGCCGCCCGTGCTCGCCCACTGACTGCTGCCCCCACTCATCCAATTCCAATGGAGACCGTCTGAAATAAACAGCATGGAATACACAAGCTGCAATAAACATCACTCCATGCTCTGATGTGCAGAATATTATAGACAGCGCGAAGTTCGTGAACCAGGTCCAGCTGGTTCTGATGGTGGTGGAGGGCATCCTTTGCAGCACCGTGGCCTACATTGCCATCTACATGATTGCCTCAAAGGTGTGCATCTACATGGTTGCCTCAAAGGTGTGCATCTACTACATCTACATGATTGCCTCAAAGGTGTGCATCTACATGATTGCCTCAAAGGTGTGCATCTACATGGTTGCCTCAAAGGTGTGCATCTACATGATTGCCTCAAAGGTGTGCATCTACATGATTGCCTCAAAGGTGTGCATTTACATGATTGCCTCAAAGGTGTGCATCTACATGATTGCCTCAAAGGTGTGCATCTACATGATTGCCTCAAAGGTGTGCATCTACATAATTGCCTCAAAGGTGTGCATCTACATGATTGCCTCAAAGGTGTGCATCTACATGATTGCCTCAAAGGTGTGAGATTCTAATCTGAGCCTGAAGCTCCCGACTCTTTGCAAGGCCTGCATTGTCATCTAAAGGATTGCGTTGAAGGTGTGGGATTTAAACCCGTGGCCTTTAACCCCAAACGCTTAGCCCCAGACCCTGCACCGTTACTTAGCAAGGCACAATTTGCTGTCAACTGGATTGCAATCAAAGTGTGTGGTATAAGACCTGAACCCCAAACCCTAATCCTTGAACGCCAAACCCTAAATACGGCCTGCTGTTTGTGTTGGCCGGAATGCTGCATCTTTGCAGTTGCCCCACACAGTACCTCCTCATCGGCTTCAATTGTATCGGAATTGTACAAATGATCGCCCTGCTGCTGTCAGTTGTGGTTCCACAGGTTTCGCTCGTTAAGCATTTTCATGGCCATGCCAACGATGCTGATTTAAAGAAGCTGGATAGTAGCTGAGCTTGGCTGTATAACTGCATTATAGCGGAAGTGCGCTTAAACACACAACCACCCTGCTCAGATGACCTTCCCTTTAACAAACAGTGCCCTGCTAGCCCTAACCCTTTCAGATGACCTTCCATCGGTTCCATTTGTACAGCGTGTTCATGGTCATCCCGACGGCAATGCCTACATGTAACTGAAATGTAGTTGAAGTGCAGCTGAACTGTAGCTGAAACACGCTCAATAATCAATGCCCTGCCCCTTTCAGATGATCTTCCATCGGTTCCATTTGTACAGCGTGTTCATGGTCATCCCTACGGCAATGCCTATATGTAGCTGAAATATAGTTGAAGTGCAGCTGAACTGTAGCTGAAACACGCTCAATAAACAATGCCCTGCCCCTTTCAGATGACCTTCCATCGGTTCCATTTGTACAGCGTGTTCATGGTCATCCCGACGACGCTGTTGCGGTCTCTTGCCCTCAAGTCGGACATTCTCGGAATTGGCCAGGCAGCGCAGGAGGAGGCTGCAGTGCTAAAGGTAATGATATCTCCCAAAGGGTAATAAGAGGGGTCAAAGAGTAACTTGACCAGTACGAGAGTAATACGAGGAGTGGAAGATAATGTGGCTACGGCCCCAATGTGGCTATACGGCCCCAATGTGGCTATACGGCCCCAATGTGGCTATACGGCCCCAATATGGCTATACGGCCCCAATGTGGCTGTACGGCCCCAATGTGGCTATACGGCCCCAATGGGGCTATACGGCTCCAATGTGGCTATACGGCCCCAATGTGGCTACGGCCCCAATGTGGCTATACGCACATGTAGAAAAACACCCGCCAGCCAGGGCCAACCCCCTGCTAACCACAACATGGACCCGACCTCCTCCCCCATGTGGGGATAGGGTGGAAGAAGGTCAAGGAGAGCAGAGTCATGCCCTGCCCATGATAGGATCAAGCTCCCTCCAACAATCTCCAAGGGACACTGACATCCCTAGAGCAACGGAGGTAGACCCAGTGGACGCATGCAATTGCCTCGAGTGGTTACAAGAAAACAGCGCGTTTAAGCACAATTGGAGGGAGATAGCCTACACCGATGACAGCTGCATTGAAACCAGCCTCAAAGAGGGCAGGGAAATTCAGCTAACTGGCGATCAACAAGACATCACTATTAACCCGGCTGGATAAGGTCCCACAAACACCATAAACAAAGCCGAGCTGGCAGGGATTTATGGAGCCCTAGTGAAAGAACAGACCAAAATAGCTGTTGACAACGCCACATCCCTGAACCAAATCCAAAAAGCTATCCGATCCCCCATGTCTCTCACCTACCACAATCACAGAGACCTCCTCCAGCATATCGTGGGCCAACTCCAGCTCATGGCGTCTCAAGGGAAAATAGTCGAATTCCATAAGGTGAAGGCCCATAATGGAGATATCGGAAACGAGAAAGCCGACGGGGTCGCGAAACGGGCAGCCACTCTAAAGGGAGAATGCGATCTGATCGTACCAGTGAGCTCCGAACCCTCGCAGTACAGCTATTTCTGATTTTTCACAAGACCTGACGAAGAGGACCCTATTCAGGGAGAGCCGCAAGGATTAGAAGATCTGAAGGGTGCCCTGAAGACACACATTCACGAGCGCCAAAAGCTTGGCCGATCCAACATCGATAGAGTATACTTCCAAGGGTGGCAACGGTTGCACGCGATTGCTGATGGGGCCCTCAGCAACAGTTTCTTTAAGCACCCGGGATTCACTCTGGCCAAGAAGGAAACAGCCCTTCGATGGCGACATGGATGCATTTGGAATAACAAGGTGGCGTTCAGGTGGGGCAAAAGTACCACCGACAAATGCCCCTTGTGTGGAGAGCATGACAGTGCAGGCCATATCACAGGCGCATGCAGGCACCCCGAAACGCAAAAGATGTGCATAGAGCGCCACCATGGCACAGGAAGGATTTTGCTGAGGGATGTATCGACCAGCCATGCTAATGAATAGAGTCCCCTCATACATAATCCCCCACGCTGAGGCACCAGCACTTGGAGCCGACCAAAGGAAAATGAAAATGCAGCCTGGCATGTTGTCGATGCAAACGACAGGACAAAAGAAGGACGTTGTAGTCCACATCGGGGAATTCAAGAGTATTGCAGAGACACCGAGCATGGGGACCAATTAAAAGCTTGCTTAAGCCAACACACCGACCTTGTTGAGCTACTACTCTTGAATGGGCACCAGCGAAACAACATTAAAATTATCCCAATCTTGATCGGCACATCGGACACTATTTATAACAAGCACACAATTGAAGCCATCAGGTCTCTTGGGATCTCCGCGTTCCATGCTAAGCAATGCGCCCAGAAAATGCATGTCCATTCGATAAAACTCTTGCATACCATAGTGCAAACCAGAGGTAGGCTCGAATATTTTTCCGCCACAAAACCTGTCACTGGGCCAACTAAACACACCCATAAGAGAAAACCACCGTGAGGAAGTTGCTTCTTTATTTTTGCCTCATGGTAACGAAGGATGTGGCTACGGCCCCAAGCTGCGTTGTTTCCTGTTCTTCCACGCCCAAATAGGGCGTAGCTTTCATTCTTTCTTGCATGGTTTGCTTGGCACAGTCTTGCAAACGGGGGACCCTAAGATTAGGCAGACCATGCAAAATCTTATGGCCTGATTTGAAAATCTTATCGGCGGAATCTTATTAAGAATCTCGCGCTGCTTAAACTTATGGTCTTTTTGTAAGGTTTCCCAAGCAGACCATGCAAAAACCCGTTTCCTCTTTCCCTGCTTAATCTTATGGACCCCTTCCTTGCTTAATCTTGCCCCCCCATGGTCAATCTTATGAAGATTTTCCTGCCCCCCCTACCCCCCCTTCCCCCTATACCCTGAACCCCACACCAACACCCTGAACCCCAATCCTACACCCTGAACCCCAATCCTACACCCTGAACCCTGCACGCTCACCCGATATCCCAGGACACTTACCAACACGACAGCCCGGCAATCAGCCTGGGCAACGCGCTGACCAACCAGATGGCCAAGAAGTCGGCGTGGGATGCGGCCAAGTCGTTCGTCACGGGCCTCGTGTTCTGGAGGGAACGCGCGTCCGTCTCGCCGATCTATTCGGCTAAGAAGAAGCAGCTCTCCACCTCCCCACTGACAGCTGTGAGTGTGTGTGCTAAGGTTGTAGGGTTTGGGGTTAAGTTAGTTAAGTTATGGTTCAGGGTTTGGGTAGGGTTAAGGTTTGGGAAGGGTTCAGGGTTTGGGTAGGGTTAGGGTTGGGGTCAGAAGCATGACTTATGGCTCTAAACCCTAAACCCTAAACAGTATGGCCAATCCTGGACGGTCCTCTTCATGAGAAAACATATCCATTGCACGAATGTTATCTGTTTTTTGTTGGGGAGAGAGCAATAGCCATGACCTGCAACACTTTGTTGATGAAGGAGAAGTAGTTGGGATGAAAGCTGGAGATATACCCGTTTCTTATGAAACCTTAAACCCTAAATCCTAAACCTTAAACCCTAAACCCTACATTTATTTCTCAGCTGTTTTTCTGACCACCTGTTTTTCTGATCGCCCACCCTGCAAAAGACATGAAACAAATTGATTTCTGTAAGTATTGGAATTAAGTAAGAACCATTAAATACCAAAACACAATACCGGAACGGTAGGGAACAGAAATGAATTCATCATTTTAGTTCTGTCACTGGTTCCCCTCTGAATGTTTGTGTGTGTGTGTGTTCTTGGACAACTGTAACTCAGCATGCCATGATGTCACTGTTTCCACTCTCTGTGTGTTTTCCTCTGCAGCTGTTCCTCTGCATGCCGTTCTTGGCGTGGGGAATCATCATGGTGGCCATCAACACAACCGGCCATAAAGAGCTCGATGGGGTGCGCGCACGTGGATTCCTTGTGAAATCTATTTGAGAGAAGCAGGATTCGGAAAAAAGAACACCCTAAATCCTAAACTGGTCATTTAGAGCCGGAAGCGATGCGCGCTTGAGGGGGTTTCTTATGTCTTTTTACCGAGGAGGCGTAAACAGAGTAACACTAAACTGGGCAGGCTTAAAAAGAGTTACACTGAACTGGGCATTCAGAGCTCCAGCTGGTGTGAGTAGGGCATGCATTTACCTTTCATTTCCGACTAGAAAAAATAGATCCGGGACCCCTAAATTGGTCATTAGGAGCACGAGCTGGTGCGTGCAAGGGTGTGCAAGGGTGTGCGGTTAGGCAGAGCTTTCAAAATGGACTGCTCGCTTACCGCATGTCCAAATTACGCCAATACGTGAATCCCTTACTTGATTTGTGGAATGCCCGACGCCTCTCTTCCTCCAAAGACGTTCATTGCGCCATAGTCTTTTTGCACACCTGCTTGACAGAACAAGCGGGGAAACGGGTGATAAAATCTGGCCACGGCGATATGGGCTAGAGACCTGCACGCCAGTGGATAGAGTCACTCTGCCTGCGCGCCCATTCCTTTTCATTTACCTCTCCGAGGACACGAAATAATATTGAAGACGAGCAGTGTCGCCCTCTTCTACGGCCAGGGAAACGTGTATCTGCCCAACGCGACACACCGTGACGTGGCACACCGAGACGTGCCACACCGTGACGTGGCACACCGAGACGTGGCACACCATGACTGAACGTGAACCTTGGGACCCCATGTCCTCAGCCCTTCACCCATTCACCCTTAACCCTTAACCCTTACCCCCGAACCCTAAACACTTAACCCTGTGGATGTGCAGGTGTCCGGCCCCATCGCCCTTAGCCCTGAACCCCAAACCCGAAACTGTTAACCCCCAAATCTTGAACCTCAAACCCTAAACCCTGCGGATGTGCAGGTGTCCGGCCCCATCGCCCTTTTCAATCTCGTAAACTTCGTCTACATGGGCTATTACCGTTCCTACGGAATCCAAATGGTAAGTGATCAGGGACAATGGTAAATAGTCCACACATGGTACATGTTCTACATGTTCAGTGGTATAGGGTTACTCTAGTGGTGCAGAGTTACTCTATTGGTATATGGGGGTACTATAGTGGTGCATGGTTACTCTAGTGGTACAGTGTTACTCTAGTGGTACATGGCTACTCTAGTGGTACAGTGTTACTCTAGTGGTACAGGGTTACTCTAGTGGTCCATGGCTACTCTAGTGGTACAGGGTTACTCTAGTGGTACATGGCTACTCTAGTGGTACAGTGTTACTCTAGTGGTCCATGGCTACTCTAGTGGTACATGGCTACTCTAGTGGTACAGTGTTACTCTAGTGGTACATGGCTACTCTAGTGGTACAGTGTTACTCTAGTGGTACATGGCTACTCTAGTGGTACAGTGTTACTCTAGTGGTACATGGCTACTCTAGTGGTACAGTGTTACTCTAGTGGTACATGGCTACTCTAGTGGTACAGTGTTACTCTAGTGGTACATGGCTACTCTAGTGGTACAGTGTTACTCTAGTGGTACATGGCTACTCTAGTGGTACAGTGTTACTCTAGTGGTCCATGGCTACTCTAGTGGTACAGGGTTACTCTAGTGAAGCATGGTTACTCTACTGTATCAATTCCGAAAATATGGAATCTGGTGTACCTGTGCTGTTGGCCGCACCTTGCTCGCCCAGGCAGGAATGGTGCGGATGTCCGGCCCAGAGCTGCGCTGCTCCATTAACCCACAAGCCCCTAGGGGTGCTTAGTTATCTTTCTTATTCGATTGCCCAGGTCATTTAGGTAACGGAGCGGACGTGGCTTCGGATAAGAGCTGCGCTGCTCTCTTAACCCACATCCTCAAACTCTACGAGAGTGTCGTTGTCTTTCTTTCTCGCACAACTATGCCACTAAAGCTGTGCCATATGATGCAGTATCATGATAACTATTTCGCACTACCCGGGTAACCCTGTGCCGTACCACGCAGTATCGTGCCACCATGCTGCAGCGTCCCTGGATGCTATTGAGTCCACCAGGCTATACAGATGTACAATACAGGTGTACATGCTGGATATATATTTAATGGACACTGTATCGTAGATAGAGGGTGCGTTGAGAACACTCTGAAAATACTGAAAATACTAAAAATACTGAAAATATTGGAAATACTGAAAGTACTGAGCGAGGCTGGACTCTTATCACTGCGACACTCTAATCCATGTTCAACGCTACAGCAAAGCGCTACATATGCCTTAATTTAAGCCCCCCCCCCCCCGTTTGTGTCCCCTCTACTCCCTCTTCCTTGATTCAAGCCCAGGGCATTTTTTTTGTTGGGACAACCGGGCTGCTGCTTAATTTGCTGCTCAATTTGCTGAGATCTTGAATCCGAGCCGCCGGCACCTCTATGGTCCTTGCTGCACCCGTCACCCCGCCTGAAGACCACAGGCCGTCACGTAGCTGAATTGTTGCTGAAATGTAGCTGATTGGTAGTGACACCGCCGCTCACACCGTGTCCGCTGCCCAGGATCTGTGTTCGTCGGACAATAGTTCGGTTACGGGGCTACAGCGAGCCATACTCCTGGACAACTGGCAGCTGCCCGAGGAGTACTCCGCCATGTTGTACGGAAAAGTGGTGAGAACTGAAGCTTGAACTGTTTGCTAAGTGAATAAAGCACTGGTCGGATTGGATCGAATCGGATCGGATCCGGCTAGTTGCCTCCACCTGACACCCTGAGCCATCCCTATAAAGACCGATAGGACCGGTCACTTGACACTGGGACGGCAACATGCCCAAAGACTGGGACGGTAACACACCCAAAGACTGGGACGGTAACACACCCAAAGACTGGGACGGTAACACGCCCAAAGAATGGGACGGTAACATACCCAATGACTGGGACGGTAACACGCCCAAAGACTGGGACGGTAACACGCCCAAAGACTGGGACGGTAACACGCCCAAAGACTGGGACGGTAACACGCCCAAAGACTGGGACGGTAACATACCCAAAGACTGGGACGGTAACATACCCAAAGACTGGGACGGTAACACGCCCAAAGACTGGGACGGTAACATACCCAAAGACTGGGACGGTAACACGCCCAAAGACTGGGACGGTAACACGCCCAAAGACTGGGACGGTAACACGCCCAAAGACTGGGACGGTAACACGCCCAAAGACTGGGACGGTAACACACCCAAAGACTGGGACGGTAACACACCCAAAGACTGGGACGGTAACATACCCAAAGACTGGGACGGTAACACGCCCAAAGACTGGGACGGTAACACGCCCAAAGACTGGGACGGTAACACGCCCAAAGACTGGGACGGTAACACGCCCAAAGACTGGGACGGTAACACACCCAAAGACTGGGACGGTAACACGCCCAAAGACTGGGACGGTAACACACCCAAAGACTGGGACGGTAACACGCCCAAAGACTGGGACGGTAACACACCCAAAGACTGGGACGGTAACACACCCAAAGACTGGGACGGTAACACGCCCAAAGACTGGGACGGTAACACACCCAAAGACTGGGACGGTAACACGCCCAAAGACTGGGACGGTAACACACCCAAAGACTGGGACGGTAACACGCCCAAAGACTGGGACGGTAACACACCCAAAGACTGGGACGGTAACACACCCAAAGACTGGGACGGTAACACGCCCAAAGACTGGGACGGTAACACACCCAAAGACTGGGACGGGAACACGCCCAAAGACTGGGACGGTAACACGCCCAAAGACTGGGACGGTAACACGCCCAAAGACTGGGACGGTAACACACCCAAAGACTGGGACGGTAACACACCCAAAGATTGGGACGGTAACACGTCCAAAGACTGGGACGGTAACATACCCAAAGACTGGGACGGGAACACGCCCAAAGACTGGGACGGTAACATACCCAAAGACTGGGACGGCAACACACCCAAAGACTGGGACGGTAACACGCCCAAAGACTGGGACGGTAACACGCCCAAAGACTGGGACGGTAACACACCCAAAGACTGGGACGGTAACACGCCCAAAGACTGGGACGGTAACACGCCCAAAGACTGGGACGGTAACATGCCCAAAGACTGGGACGGTAACATACCCAAAGACTAGGACGGCAACACACCCAAAGACTGGGACGGTAACACGCCCAAAGACTGGGACAGTAACACGCCCAAAGACTGGGACGGTAACACGCCCAAAGACTGGGACGGTAACACGCCCAAAGACTGGGACGGTAACACACCCAAAGACTGGGACGGTAACACACCCAAAGACTGGGACGGTAACACGCCCAAAGACTGGGACGGTAGCACGCCCAAAGACTGGGACGGTAACACACCCAAAGACTGGGTCGGTAACACGCCCAAAGACTGGGACGGTAACACACCCAAAGACTGGGACGGTAACACACCCAAAGACTGGGACGGTAACACGCCCAAAGACTGGGACGGTAACATGCCCAAAGACTGGGACGGTAACACGCCCAAAGACTGGGACGGTAACACACCCAAAGACTGGGACGGCAACACACCCAAAGACTGGGACGGTAACACGCCCAAAGACTGGGACGGTAACACACCCAAAGACTGGGACGGTAACACGCCCAAAGACTGGGACGGTAACACACCCAAAGACTGGGACGGCAACACACCCAAAGACTGGGACGGTAACACACCCAAAGACTGGGTCGGTAACACACCCAAAGACTGGGACGGTAACACGCCCAAAGACTGGGACGGTAACACGCCCAAAGACTGGGACGGCAACACACCCAAAGACTGGGACGGTAACACGCCCAAAGACTGGGACGGTAACACACCCAAAGACTGGGACGGTAACACACCCAAAGACTGGGACGGTAACACACCCAAAGACTGGGACGGTAACACGCCCAAAGACTGGGACGGTAACACGCCCAAAGACTGGGACGGTAACACGCCCAAAGACTGGGACGGCAACACACCCAAAGACTGGGACGGCAA
Organism: Limnomonas spitsbergensis; assembly: GCA_037349105.1. Lineage (NCBI taxonomy): Eukaryota > Viridiplantae > Chlorophyta > Chlorophyceae > Chlamydomonadales > Limnomonas > Limnomonas spitsbergensis. The sequence goes on along the minus strand of JAYJMM010000101.1, from coordinate 2,833,530 downwards.
CACGCCCAAAGACTGGGACGGCAACACACCCAAAGACTGGGACGGTAACACGCCCAAAGACTGGGACGGTAACACACCCAAAGACTGGGACGGTAACACGCCCAAAGACTGGGACGGTAACACGCCCAAAGACTGGGACGGTAACACGCCCAAAGACTGGGACGGTAACACGCCCAGAGACTGGGACGGTAACACACCCAAAGACTGGGACGGTAACACGCCCAAAGACTGGGACGGTAACACGCCCAAAGACTGGGACGGTAACACACCCAAAGACTGGGACGGTAACACGCCCAAAGACTGGGACGGTAACACACCCAAAGACTGGGACGGTAACACGCCCAAAGACTGGGACGGTAACATGCCCAAAGACTGGGACGGTAACACGCCCAAAGACTGGGACGGTAACACACCCAAAGACTGGGACGGCAACACACCCAAAGACTGGGACGGTAACACGCCCAAAGACTGGGACGGTAACACACCCAAAGACTGGGACGGTAACACGCCCAAAGACTGGGACGGTAACACACCCAAAGACTGGGACGGCAACACACCCAAAGACTGGGACGGTAACACACCCAAAGACTGGGACGGTAACACACCCAAAGACTGGGACGGTAACACGCCCAAAGACTGGGACGGTAACACGCCCAAAGACTGGGACGGCAACACACCCAAAGACTGGGACGGTAACACGCCCAAAGACTGGGACGGTAACACACCCAAAGACTGGGACGGTAACACACCCAAAGACTGGGACGGTAACACACCCAAAGACTGGGACGGTAACACGCCCAAAGACTGGGACGGTAACACGCCCAAAGACTGGGACGGTAACACGCCCAAAGACTGGGACGGCAACACACCCAAAGACTGGGACGGCAACACGCCCAAAGACTGGGACGGCAACACACCCAAAGACTGGGACGGTAACACGCCCAAAGACTGGGACGGTAACACACCCAAAGACTGGGACGGTAACACGCCCAAAGACTGGGACGGTAACACGCCCAAAGACTGGGACGGTAACACGCCCAAAGACTGGGACGGTAACACGCCCAAAGACTGGGACGGTAACACACCCAAAGACTGGGACGGTAACACGCCCAAAGACTGGGACGGTAACACGCCCAAAGACTGGGACGGTAACACACTCAAAGACTGGGACGGTAACACACCCAAAGACTGGGACGGAAACACGCCCAAAGACTGGGACGGTAACACGCCCAAAGACTGGGACGGCAACACACCCAAAGACTGGGACGGTAACACACCCAAAGACTGGGACGGTAACACGCCCAAAGACTGGGACGGTAACACACCCAAAGACTGGGACGGTAACACACCCAAAGACTAGGACGGTAACACGCCCAAAGACTGGGACGGTAACATGCCCAAAGACTGGGACGGTAACATGCCCAAAGACTGGGACGGTAACACGCCCAAAGACTGGGACGGTAACACACCCAAAGACTGGGACGGTAACACGCCCAAAGACTGGGACGGTAACATACCCAAAGACTGGGACGGTAACACGCCCAAAGACTGGGACGGTAACACGTCCAAAGACTGGGACGGTAACATACCCAAAGACTGGGACGGTAACACGCCCAAAGAATGGGACGGTAACACGCCCAAAGACTGGGACGGTAACACACCCAAAGACTGGGACGGTAACATACCCAAAGACTGGGACGGTAACATACCCAAAGACTGGGACGGTAACACGCCCAAAGACTGGGACGGTAACACGCCCAAAGACTGGGACGGTAACATGCCCAAAGACTGGGACGGTAACATACCCAAAGACTGGGACGGCAACACACCCAAAGACTGGGACGGTAACACGCCCAAAGACTGGGACGGTAACACGCCCAAAGACTGGGACGGTAACACGCCCAAAGACTGGGACGGTAACATACCCAAAGACTGGGACGGCAACATACCCAAAGACTGGGACGGTAACACGCCCAAAGACTGGGACGGTAACACGCCCAAAGACTGGGACGGTAACACGCCCAAAGACTGGGACGGTAACACGCCCAAAGACTGGGACGGTAACACGCCCAAAGACTGGGACGGTAACACACCCAAAGACTGGGACGGTAACATACCCAAAGACTGGGACGGTAACACGCCCAAAGACTGGGACGGTAACACGCCCAAAGACTGGGACGGTAACATGCCCAAAGACTGGGACGGTAACACGCCCAAAGACTGGGACGGCAGCACGCCCAAAGACTGGGACGGTAACACGCCCAAAGACTGGGACGGTAACATAACCAAAGACAGGGACGGTAACACGCCCAAAGACTGGGACGGTAACACGCCCAAAGACTGGGACGGTAACACGCCCAAAGACTGGGACGGTAACACACCCAAAGACTGGGACGGTAACACGCCCAAAGACTGGGACGGTAACACACCCAAAGACTGGGACGGTAACACGCCCAAAGACTAGGACGGCAACACACCCAAAGACTGGGACGGTAACACGCCCAAAGACTGGGACGGTAACACGCCCAAAGACTGGGACGGTAACACGCCCAAAGACTGGGACGGTAACACGCCCAAAGACTGGGACGGTAACACGCCCAAAGACTGGGACGGTAACACGCCCAAAGACTGGGACGGTAACACGCCCAAAGACTGGGACGGTAACACGCCCAAAGACTGGGACGGTAACACACCCAAAGACTGGGACGGTAACACGCCCAAAGACTGGGACGGTAACACACCCAAAGACTGGGACGGTAACACGCCCAAAGACTAGGACGGTAACACACCCAAAGACTGGGACGGCAACACACCCAAAGACTGGGACGGTAACACACCCAAAGACTGGGACGGTAACACGCCCAAAGACTGGGACGGTAACACACCCAAAGACTGGGACGGTAACACACCCAAAGACTGGGACGGTAACACGCCCAAAGACTGGGACGGTAACACGCCCAAAGACTGGGACGGTAACACACCCAAAGACTGGGACGGTAACATGCCCAAAGACTGGGACGGTAACACACCCAAAGACTGGGACGGTAACACGCCCAAAGACTCGGACGGAATCACACCCAAAGACTGGGACGGTAACACGCCCAAAGACTGGGACGGTAACATGCCCAAAGACTGGGACGGTAACACACCCAAAGACTGGGACGGTAACACGCCCAAAGACTGGGACGGCAACACACCCAATGACTGGGACAGTCACACGCCCAAAGACTGGGACGGTAACACGCCCAAAGACTGGGACGGTAACACGCCAAAAGACTGGGACGGTAACATACCCAATGACTGGGACGGTAACACGCCCAAAGACTGGGACGGCAACACACCCAAAGACTGGGACGGTAACATACCCAAAGACTGGGACGGTAACACGCCCAAAGACTGGGACGGTAACACGCCCAAAGACTGGGACGGTAACACACCCAAAGACTGGGACGGTAACACGCCCAAAGACTGGGACGGTAACACACCCAAAGACTGGGACAGTCACACGCCCAAAGACTGGGACGGTAACACACCCAAAGACTGGGACGGTAACACGCCCAAAGACTGGGACGGTAACATACCCAAAGACTGGGACGGTAACATACCCAAAGACTGGGACGGCAACACACCCAAAGACTGGGACGGTAACACGCCCAAAGACTGGGACGGTAACACACCCGAAGACTGGGACGGTAACACGCCCAAAGACTGGGACGGTAACACACCCAAAGACTGGGACGGTAACACGCCCAAAGACTGGGACGGTAACACACCCAAAGACTGGGACGGTAACATGCCCAAAGACTGGGACGGTAACACGCCCAAAGACTGGGACGGTAACACACCCAAAGACTGGGACGGTAACACGCCCAAAGACTGGGACGGTAACACACCCAAAGACTGGGACGGTAACACGCCCAAAGACTGGGACGGTAACATACCCAAAGACTGGGACGGTAACATACCCAAAGACAGGGACGGCAACACACCCAAAGACTGGGACGGTAACACACCCAAAGACTGGGACGGTAACACACCCAAAGACTGGGACGGTAACACACCCAAAGACTGGGACGGTAACACACCCAAAGACTGGGACGGTAACACACCCAAAGACTGGGACGGTAACACGCCCAAAGACTGGGACGGTAACACGCCCAAAGACTGGGACGGCAACACACCCAAAGACTGGGACGGTAACACGCCCAAAGACTGGGACGGTAACATACCCAAAGACTGGGACGGTAACACACCCAAAGACTGGGACGGTAACACACCCAAAGACTGGGACGGTAACACGCCCAAAGACTGGGACGGTAACATGCCCAAAGACTGGGACGGTAACACACCCAAAGACTGGGACGGTAACACGCCCAAAGACTGGGACGGTAACACGCCCAGAGACTGGGACGGTAACACACCCAAAGACTGGGACGGTAACACGCTCAAAGACTGGGACGGTAACATACCCAAAGACTGGGACGGTAACACGCCCAAAGACTGGGACGGTAACACGCCCAAAGACTGGGACGGTAACATGCCCAAAGACTGGGACGGTAACACGCCCAAAGACTGGGACGGTAACACGCCCAAAGACTGGGACGGTAACACGCCCAAAGACTGGGACGGTAACACGCCCAAAGACTGGGACGGTAACACGCCCAAAGACTGGGACGGTAACACGCCCAAAGACTGGGACGGTAACACACCCAAAGACTGGGTCGGTAACATAACCAAAGACTGGGACGGTAACACGCCCAAAGACTGGGACGGTAACACGCCCAAAGACTGGGACGGTAACACGCCCAAAGACTGGGACGGTAACACGCCCAAAGACTGGGACGGTAACACGCCCAAAGACTGGGACGGTAACACACCCAAAGACTGGGACGGTAACACGCCCAAAGACTGGGACGGTAACACGCCCAAAGACTGGGACGGTAACACGCCCAAAGACTGGGACGGTAACACGCCCAAAGACTGGGACGGTAACACGCCCAAAGACTGGGACGGTAACACACCCAAAGACTGGGACGGTAACATACCCAAAGACTGGGACGGTAACACGCCCAAAGACTGGGACGGTAACACACCCAAAGACTGGGACGGTAACACACCCAAAGACTGGGACGGTAACACACCCAAAGACTGGGACGGTAACACGCCCAAAGACTGGGACGGTAACACACCCAAAGACTGGGACGGTAACACACCCAAAGACTGGGACGGTAACACACCCAAAGACTGGGACGGTAACACGCCCAAAGACTGGGACGGTAACACGCCCAAAGACTGGGACGGTAACACGCCCAAAGACTGGGACGGTAACACGCCCAAAGACTGGGACGGCAACACACCCAAAGACTGGGACGGTAACACGCCCAAAGACTGGGACGGTAACACGCCCAAAGACTGGGACGATAACACGCCCAAAGACTGGGACGGCAACACACCCAAAGACTGGGACGGTAACACACCCAAAGACGGGGACGGTAACACGCCCAAAGACCTGGCCGGTAACACGCCCAAAGACTGGGACGGTAACACGCCCAAAGACTGGGACGGCAACACACCCAAAGACTGGGACGGTAACACACCCAAAGACTGGGACGGTAACACGCCCAAAGACTGGGACGGTAACACACCCAAAGACTGGGACGGTAACACACCCAAAGACTGGGACGGTAACACGCCCAAAGACTGGGACGGTAACACACCCAAAGACTGGGACGGTAACACACCCAAAGACTGGGACGGTAACACACCCAAAGACTGGGACGGTAACACGCCCAAAGACTGGGACGGTAACACACCCAAAGACTGGGACGGTAACACACCCAAAGACTGGGACGGCAACACACCCAAAGACTGGGACGGTAACACACCCAAAGACTGGGACGGTAACACACCCAAAGACTGGGACGGCAACACACCCAAAGACTGGGACGGTAACATGCCCAAAGACTGGGACGGTAACACACCCAAAGACTGGGACGGTAACATGCCCAAAGACTGGGACGGTAACACGCCCAAAGACTGGGACGGCAACACACCCAAAGACTGGGACGGTAACACACCCAAAGACTGGGACGGTAACACGCCCAAAGACTGGGACGGTAACACGCCCAAAGACTGGGACGGTAACATGCCCAAAGACTGGGACGGTAACACGCCCAAAGACTGGGACGGTAACACACCCAAAGACTGGGACGGTAACACGCCCAAAGACTGGGACGGTAACATACCCAAAGACTGGGACGGTAACACACCCAAAGATTGGGACGGTAACATGCCCAAAGACTGGGACGGTAACATGCCCAAAGACTGGGACGGTAACACGCCCAAAGACTGGGACGGTAACACGCCCAAAGACTGGGACGGTAACACGCCCAAAGACTGGGACGGTAACACACCCAAAGACTGGGACGGTAACACGCCCAAAGACTGGGACGGTAACACACCCAAAGACTGGGACGGTAACACGCCCAAAGACTGGGACGGTAACACGCCCAAAGACTGGGACGGTAACACGCCCAAAGACTGGGACGGTAACACGCCCAAAGACTGGGACGGTAACACGCCCAAAGACTGGGACGGTAACACACCCAAAGACTGGGACGGTAACATACCCAAAGACTGGGACGGTAACACGCCCAAAGACTGGGACGGTAACACGCCCAAAGACTGGGACGGTAACACGCCCAAAGACTGGGACGATAACACGCCCAAAGACTGGGACGGCAACACACCCAAAGACTGGGACGGTAACACACCCAAAGACGGGGACGGTAACACGCCCAAAGACCTGGCCGGTAACACGCCCAAAGACTGGGACGGTAACACGCCCAAAGACTGGGACGGCAACACACCCAAAGACTGGGACGGTAACACACCCAAAGACTGGGACGGTAACACGCCCAAAGACTGGGACGGTAACACACCCAAAGACTGGGACGGTAACACACCCAAAGACTGGGACGGTAACACGCCCAAAGACTGGGACGGTAACACGCCCAAAGACTGGGACGGTAACACACCCAAAGACTGGGACGGTAACACACCCAAAGACTGGGACGGTAACACGCCCAAAGACTGGGACGGTAACACACCCAAAGACTGGGACGGTAACACACCCAAAGACTGGGACGGCAACACACCCAAAGACTGGGACGGTAACACACCCAAAGACTGGGACGGTAACACACCCAAAGACTGGGACGGCAACACACCCAAAGACTGGGACGGTAACATGCCCAAAGACTGGGACGGTAACACACCCAAAGACTGGGACGGTAACATGCCCAAAGACTGGGACGGTAACACGCCCAAAGACTGGGACGGCAACACACCCAAAGACTGGGACGGTAACACACCCAAAGACTGGGACGGTAACACGCCCAAAGACTGGGACGGTAACACGCCCAAAGACTGGGACGGTAACATGCCCAAAGACTGGGACGGTAACACGCCCAAAGACTGGGACGGTAACACACCCAAAGACTGGGACGGTAACACGCCCAAAGACTGGGACGGTAACATACCCAAAGACTGGGACGGTAACACACCCAAAGATTGGGACGGTAACATGCCCAAAGACTGGGACGGTAACATGCCCAAAGACTGGGACGGTAACACGCCCAAAGACTGGGACGGTAACACGCCCAAAGACTGGGACGGTAACACGCCCAAAGACTGGGACGGTAACACACCCAAAGACTGGGACGGTAACACGCCCAAAGACTGGGACGGTAACACGCCCAAAGACTGGGACGGTAACATACCCAAAGACTGGGACGGTAACACGCCCAAAGACTGGGACGGCAACACACCCAAAGACTGGGACGGTAACACACCCAAAGACTGGGACGGTAACACGCCCAAAGACTGGGATAGTAACACACCCAAAGACTGGGACGGTAACACACCCAAAGACTGGGACGGTAACACGCCCAAAGACTGGGACGGTAACACGCCCAAAGACTGGGACGGTAACACACCCAAAGACTGGGACGGTACCACACCCAAAGACTGGGACGGTAACACGCCCAAAGACTGGGACGGTAACACACCCAAAGACTGGGACGGTAACACACCCAAAGACTGGGACGGTAACACACCCAAAGACTGGGACGGCAACACACCCAAAGACTGGGACGGTAACACACCCAAAGACTGGGACGGTAAAACACCCAAAGACTGGGACGGCAACACACCCAAAGACTGGGACGGTAACACACCCAAAGACTGGGACGGTAACACGCCCAAAGACTGGGACGGCAACACACCCAAAGACTGGGACGGCAACACGCCCAAAGACTGGGACGGTAACACACCCAAAGACTGGGACGGCAACACACCCAAAGACTGGGACGGTAACATGCCCAAAGACTGGGACGGTAACACACCCTAAGACTGGGACGGTAACATGCCCAAAGACGGGGACGGTAACACGCCCAAAGACTGGGACGGTAACACGCCCAAAGACTGGGACGGTAACACACCCAAAGACTGGGACGGTAACACGCCCAAAGACTGGGACGGTAACACACCCAAAGACTGGGACGGTAACACACCCAAAGACTGGGACGGTAACACGCCCAAAGACTGGGACGGTAACACACCCAAAGACTGGGACGGTAACACGCCCAAAGACTGGGACGGTAACACACCCAAAGACTGGGACGGTAACACACCCAAAGACTGGGACGGTAACACACCCAAAGACTGGGACGGCAACACACCCAAAGACTGGGACGGTAACATGCCCAAAGACTGGGACGGTAACACACCCAAAGACTGGGACGGTAACATGCCCAAAGACTGGGACGGTAACACGCCCAAAGACTGGGACGGCAACACACCCAAAGACTGGGACGGTAACACACCCAAAGACTGGGACGGTAACACGCCCAAAGACTGGGACGGTAACACGCCCAAAGACTGGGACGGTAACATGCCCAAAGACTGGGACGGTAACACGCCCAAAGACTGGGACGGTAACACACCCAAAGACTGGGACGGTAACACGCCCAAAGACTGGGACGGTAACATACCCAAAGACTGGGACGGTAACACACCCAAAGATTGGGACGGTAACATGCCCAAAGACTGGGACGGTAACATGCCCAAAGACTGGGACGGTAACACGCCCAAAGACTGGGACGGTAACACGCCCAAAGACTGGGACGGTAACACGCCCAAAGACTGGGACGGTAACACACCCAAAGACTGGGACGGTAACACGCCCAAAGACTGGGACGGTAACACGCCCAAAGACTGGGACGGTAACATACCCAAAGACTGGGACGGTAACACGCCCAAAGACTGGGACGGCAACACACCCAAAGACTGGGACGGTAACACACCCAAAGACTGGGACGGTAACACGCCCAAAGACTGGGATAGTAACACACCCAAAGACTGGGACGGTAACACACCCAAAGACTGGGACGGTAACACGCCCAAAGACTGGGACGGTAACACGCCCAAAGACTGGGACGGTAACACACCCAAAGACTGGGACGGTAACACACCCAAAGACTGGGACGGTAACACGCCCAAAGACTGGGACGGTAACACACCCAAAGACTGGGACGGTAACACACCCAAAGACTGGGACGGTAACACACCCAAAGACTGGGACGGCAACACACCCAAAGACTGGGACGGTAACACACCCAAAGACTGGGACGGTAACACACCCAAAGACTGGGACGGCAACACACCCAAAGACTGGGACGGTAACACACCCAAAGACTGGGACGGTAACACGCCCAAAGACTGGGACGGCAACACACCCAAAGACTGGGACGGCAACACGCCCAAAGACTGGGACGGTAACACACCCAAAGACTGGGACGGCAACACACCCAAAGACTGGGACGGTAACATGCCCAAAGACTGGGACGGTAACACACCCAAAGACTGGGACGGTAACATGCCCAAAGACTGGGACGGTAACACGCCCAAAGACTGGGACGGCAACACACCCAAAGACTGGGACGGTAACACACCCAAAGACTGGGACGGTAACACGCCCAAAGACTGGGACGGTAACACGCCCAAAGACTGGGACGGTAACATGTCCAAAGACTTGGACGGTAACACGCCCAAAGACTGGGACGGTAACACACCCAAAGACTGGGACGGTAACACGCTCAAAGACTGGGACGGTAACATACCCAAAGACTGGGACGGTAACACACCCAAAGATTGGGACGGTAACATGCCGAAAGACTGGGACGGTAACATGCCCAAAGACTGGGACGGTAACACGCCCAAAGACTGGGACGGTAACAAGCCCAAAGACTGGGACGGTAACACGCCCAAAGACTGGGACGGTAACATACCCAAAGACTGGGACGGTAACACGCCCAAAGACTGGGACGGTAACACGCCCAAAGACTGGGACGGTAACATACCCAAAGACTGGGACGGTAACACGCCCAAAGAATGGGACGGTAACACGCCCAAAGACTGGGACGGTAACACACCCAAAGACTGGGACGGTAACATACCCAAAGACTGGGACGGTAACATACCCAAAGACTGGGACGGTAACACGCCCAAAGACTGGGACGGTAACACGCCCAAAGACTGGGACGGTAACATGCCCAAAGACTGGGACGGTAACATACCCAAAGACTGGGACGGCAACACACCCAAAGACTGGGACGGTAACACGCCCAAAGACTGGGACGGTAACACGTCCAAAGACTGGGACGGTAACACACCCAAAGACTGGGACGGTAACACGCCCAAAGACTGGGACGGTAACACGCCCAAAGACTGGGACGGTAACATGCCCAAAGACTGGGACGGTAACATGCCCAAAGAATGGGACGGCAACACACCCAAAGACTGGGACGGTAACACGCCCAAAGACTGGGACGGTAACACGCCCAAAGACTGGGACGGTAACACACCCAAAGACTGGGACGGTAACACGCCCAAAGACTGGGACGGTAACACACCCAAAGACTGGGACGGTAACATACCCAAAGACTGGGACGGTAACACGCCCAAAGACTGGGACGGTAACACGCCCAAAGACTGGGACGGTAACATGCCCAAAGACTGGGACGGTAACACGCCCAAAGACTGGGACGGTAACACGCCCAAAGACTGGGACGGTAACACGCCCAAAGACTGGGACGGTAACACGCCCAAAGAATCGGACGGTAACACGCCCAAAGACTGGGACGGTAACACGCCCAAAGACTGGGACGGTAACACGCCCAAAGACTGGGACGGCAACACACCCAAAGACTGGGACGGTAACACGCCCAAAGACTGGGACGGTAACACGCCCAAAGACTGGGACGGTAACACACCCAAAGACTGGGACGGTAACACGCCCAAAGACTGGGACGGTAACACACCCAAAGACTGGGACGGTAACATACCCAAAGACTGGGACGGTAACACGCCCAAAGACTGGGACGGTAACACGCCCAAAGACTGGGACGGTAACATGCCCAAAGACTGGGACGGTAACACGCCCAAAGACTGGGACGGTAACACGCCCAAAGACTGGGACGGTAACACGCCCAAAGACTGGGACGGTAACACGCCCAAAGAATCGGACGGTAACACGCCCAAAGACTGGGACGGTAACACGCCCAAAGACTGGGACGGTAACACGCCCAAAGACTGGGACGGTAACACACCCAAAGACTGGGACGGCAACACACCCAAAGACTGGGACGGTAACACACCCAAAGACTGGGACGGTAACACGCCCAAAGACTGGGACGGTAACACGCCCAAAGACTGGGACGGTAACACACCCAAAGACTGGGACGGTAACACACCCAAAGACTGGGACGGTAACACACCCAAAGACTGGGACGGTAACACACCCAAAGACTGGGACGGTAACACGCCCAAAGACTGGGACGGTAACACACCCAAAGACTGGGACGGTAACACGCCCAAAGACTGGGACGGTAACACGCCCAAAGACTGGGACGGTAACACGCCCAAAGACTGGGACGGTAACACGCCCAAAGACTGGGACGGTAACACGCCCAAAGACTGGGACGGTAACACGCCCAAAGACTGGGACGGTAACACGCCCAAAGACTGGGACGGTAACACGCCCAAAGACTGGGACGGTAACACGCCCAAAGACTGGGACGGTAACACGCCCAAAGACTGGGACGGTAACACACCCAAAGACTGGGACGGTAACATGCCCAAAGACTGGGACGGTAACACGCCCAAAGACTGGGACGGTAACACGCCCAAAGACTGGGACGGTAACATGCCCAAAGACTGGGACGGTAACACACCCAAAGACTGGGACGGTAACACGCCCAAAGACTGGGACGGTAACACGCCCAAAGATTGGGACGGTAACATGCCCAAAGACTGGGACGGTAACACACCCAAAGACTGGGACGGTAACACACCCAAAGACTGGGACGGTAACACGCCCAAAGACTGGGACGGCAACACACCCAAAGACTGGGACGGTAACACACCCAAAGACTGGGACGGTAACACACCCAAAGACTGGGACGGTAACATACCCAAAGACTGGGACGGCAACACACCCAAAGACTGGGACGGTAACACACCCAAAGACTGGGACGGCAACACACCCAAAGACTGGGACGGTAACACACCCAAAGACAGGGACGGTAACATACCCAAAGACTGGGACGGCAACATACCCAAAGACTGGGACGGTAACACGCCCAAAGACTGGGACGGTAACACGCCCAAAGACTGGGACGGTAACATGCCCAAAGACTGGGACGGTAACACACCCAAAGACTGGGACGGTAACACACCCAAAGACTGGGACGGTAACATACCCAAAGACTGGGACGGCAACATACCCAAAGACTGGGACGGTAACACACCCAAAGACCGGGACGGTAACATACCCAAAGACTGGGACGGCAACATACCCAAAGACTGGGACGGTAACACGCCCAAAGACTGGGACGGTAACAAGCCCAAAGACTGGGACGGTAGCATGCCCAAAGACTGGGACGGTAACACACCCAAAGACTGGGACGGTAACACACCCAAAGACTGGGACGGTAACACGCCCAAAGACTGGGACGGTAACACACCCAAAGACTGGGACGGTAACACACCCAAAGACTGGGACGGTAACACACCCAAAGACTGGGACGGTAACACGCCCAAAGACTGGGACGGTAACACGCCCAAAGACTGGGACGGTAACACGCCCAAAGACTGGGACGGTAACACGCCCAAAGACTGGGACGGCAACACACCCAAAGACTGGGACGGTAACACGCCCAAAGACTGGGACGGTAACATGCCCAAAGACTGGGACGGTAACACGCCCAAAGACTGGGACGGTAACACACCCAAAGACTGGGACGGAAACATGCCCAAAGACTGGGACGGTAACATGCCCAAAGACTGGGACGGAAACATGCCCAAAGACTGGGACGGTAACATGCCCAAAGACTGGGACGGCAACACACCCAAAGACTGGGACGGTAACATACCCAAAGACTGGGACGGTAACACACCCAAAGACTGGGACGGTAACACGCCCAAAGACTGGGACGGTAACACACCCAAAGACTGGGACGGTAACACACCCAAAGACTGGGACGGTAACACGCCCAAAGACTGGGACGGTAACACACCCAAAGACTGGGACGGTAACATGCCCAAAGACTGGGACGGTAACATACCCAAAGACTGGGACGGCAACACACCCAAAGACTGGGACGGTAACACGCCCAAAGACTGGGACGGTAACATACCCAAAGACTGGGACGGTAACACACCCAAAGACTGGGACTTGCGGGACAGAAGCGTGGATGTTTGAATCTCTGTCCCTGCGGCTCCTGGGATATTTAATTGGAATATATCATTGGGATGTTTAATTGGGAGTGTTTAACGCCATGGGCATAAACTTGTACCGTTCAACCTAAATCCCTCAACTCGCCAGCTGAAACCCTCACCCCCCAGCCTTGAACCCCTTATCCCGAACCCTTAACTCCGACCCCCGTCCTGAATGTTCTCAACCCTTGACACTGAACCCTTCACTTTTAAACCCTCATAAGGAGTCTGCTTAACCCTAAGCACTAAACCCTAAACCCTGAAATCCCCTCAGGGAGTGCCCAACGCAACCAGTCCCCACTACATGTTGGCGGAGGAGGGCGCCACCTCGACTGGCAGTAAGGGACCTGCCATCATATATTCGGTGAGAGAAGGGGGGGGGGGGGGTATGCGTCTATGTGTGCGAGAGGTTTCTTGAGAGGGAGGTGTGTGGGTTGGGGGTGTGAGGTAGGGAGGGTGGGGGGAGTGTGAGGTGGGGGTGTGAGGGAGGGAGGGTGTGAGGAACGTGAGGTGGGTGTGTGAGGGAGGGAGGGTGTGAGGGAGGAGTGTGAGGTGGGGGTGTGAGGGAGGGAGGGTGTGAGGGAGGGTGTGAAGGAGAGTGCGATGTGGGGGTGTGAGGGAGGGAGGGTGCGAGGGAGGGAGGGTGTGAGGGAGGGAGGGTGTGAGGAATGTGAGATGGGGGTGTGAGGGAGGGAGGGTGTATGGGAGGGTGTGACGTGGGGGTGTGAGGGGGGGAGGGAGGGAGGGTGTGGGGAGTGTGAGGTGGGGGTGTGAGGGAAGGAGAGTGTGAGGGAGGGTGTGAGAGAGGAGTGTGAAGGGGCGCGTGTGGGATGGGGGGGGGGCAATCCTGGCTAGGAGGGGATGGTGAATCCGTCATGATGGAAGGTATCAACGTAAACCTTCTATCAACCTCACCATCACTTCCATCCCTCAATGTTTGTGATCCTTAGCTTGTGAGTATATTTCGAGTTCGACTTTAAATATGGGTTTGTGAATGCGTTTGAATTCGAATTCCAAGACACGGACATTTAGGGTAATAACTACTTCCCTACAGGTACTTCCATATTTGGTTTTCCAGCTTGCCAGATTCAAATGTAGATCCGAAGTCAATTTTCAGCTCCAGTATTAATCAGTGTAACAAGTGTAACCGTGTAACAAGTGTATCAGTGTAACAAGTGTAACAGTGTAACACGTGTAACAGTGTAACAAGTGTAACAATGTAACAAGTGTGTCAGTGTAACAAGTGTGTCGCTTAACATGTGTGTGCTTGTGCTCCTGCCGACCCCTCCCCTCTGTTGCAGACAACGTCATGTCTGCGCTTGAACCAGTCTACGTGCCTCAACACCAGCAACTCCTTGTACCAGGTATGAACACCAACAGCTTCTTGTACCAGGTATGAACACCAACAGCTCCTTGTGACAGGTATGAACACCAACAGCTCCTTGTACCAGGTATGAGCACCAACAGCTCCTTGTACCAGGTATGAGCACCAATAGCTCTCTGTACCAGGTATGAACACCAATAGCTCCTTGTACCAGGTATGAGCACCAACAGCTCCCTGTACCAGGTATGAACACCACTAACTCCCTGTACCAGGTATGAACACCAACAGCTCCCTGTACCGGGTATGAACACTAATAACTCCCTGTACCAGGTATGAACACTAATAACTCCCTTTACCATGTATGAACACCAATAGCTCCTTGTACCAGGTATGAACACCAACAGCTCCTTGTACCAGGTATGAACACCAATAGCTCCCTGTACCAGGTATGAACACCAATAGCTCCCTGTACCAGGTATGAACACCAATAGATCCTTGTACCAGGTATGAACACCAATAGCTCCCTGTACCAGATATGAGCACCAACAGCTCCTTGTACCAGGTATGAGCACCAACAGCTCCTTGTACCAGGTATGAACACCAATAGCTCCCTGTACCAGGTATGAACACCAATAGCTCCCTGTACCAGGTATGAACACCAATAGCTCCTTGTACCAGGTATGAACACCAATAGCTCCCTGTACCAGATATGAGCACCAACAGCTCCTTGTACCAGGTATGAGCACCAACAGCTCCCTGTACCAGGTATGAGCACCAACAGCTCCCTGTACCAGGTATGAACACCAACAGCTCCTTGTACCAGGTATGAACACCTACAGCTCCTTGTACCAGGTATGAACACCAATAACTCCTTGTACCAGGTATGAACACCAACAGCTCCTTGTACCAGGTATGAGCACCAATAGCTCCTTGTACCAGGTATGAACACCAATAGCTCCTTGTACCAGGTATGAACACCAATAGCTCCTTGTACCAGGTATGAACACCAACAGCTCCCTGTACCAGGTATGAGCACCAACAGCTCCCTGTACCAGGTATTGAGCACCAACAGCTCCTTGTACCAGGTATGAACACCAACAGCTCCTTGTACCAGGTATGAACACCAATGAGGATGAGGAGAAACAGCCATATAAGGGCATCGGTTTTGAGCCTGAACCGCCATTGCCCTGAATCCTCACGACTGTAGCCACAGCCCGTGAGTTAAACCCTAAACTCTGAGGCCTGTATCTCACACGTTCCCCAGTCACCATCCGCCACAGCCCGTGAGTTAAACCCTCAATCTTAAGGCCTGTACCTCACACGTTCCCCAGTCACCATCAGCCACAGCCCGTCAGTTAAACCCTAAACTCTGAGGCCTGTATCTCACACGTTCCCCAGTCACCATCGGCCACAGCCCGTCAGTAAAACCCTAAACCCTAAGGTCTGTACCTCACACGTTCCCCAGTCACCATCCGCCACAGCCCGTGAGTTAAACCCTCAATCTTAAGGCCTGTACCTCACACGTTCCCCAGTCACCATCGGCCACAGCCCGTCAGTTAAACCCTAAACTCTGAGGCCTGTATCTCACACGTTCCCCAGTCACCATCGGCCACAGCCCGTCAGTTAAACCCTAAACCCTAAGGTCTGTACCTCACACGTTCCCCAGTCACCATCCGCCACAGCCCGTGAGTTAAACCCTCAATCTTAAGGCCTGTACCTCACACGTTCCCCAGTCACCATCGGCCACAGCCCGTCAGTTAAACCCTAAACTCTGAGGCCTGTATCTCACACGTTCCCCAGTCACCATCGGCCACAGCCCGTCAGTTAAACCCTCAATCTTAAGGCCTGTACCTCACACGTTCCCCAGTCACCATCGGCCACAGCCCGTAAGTTAAACCCTAAACTCTGAGGCCTGTATCTCACACGTTCCCCAGTCACCATCGGCCACAGCCCGTCAGTTAAACCCTAAACCCTAAGGTCTGTACCTCACACGTTCCCCAGTCACCATCGGCCACAGCCCGTGAGTTTAACCCTCAATCTTAAGGCCTGTACCTCACACGTTCCCCAGTCACCATCGGCCACAGCCTGTGAGTTAAACCCTCAATCTTAAGGCCTGTACCTCACACGTTCCCCAGTCACCATCGGCCACAGCCCGTGAGTTTAACCCTCAATCTGAAGGCCTGTACCTCACACGTTGTACAATCACCATCGGCCACAGCCCGTAAGTTCAACCCTCAATATTTAGGCCTGTAGCTCACACGTTCCCTAGTCAACATCGGCCACAGCCCGTGAGTTAACCTTTGAAATGCTGGAGAAACTGATAGCTTACATGATAGCTGACAAATGTCCCTGTGCAGAACACCGTGCATGGCCTGGACCGCTCCATGCAGGCGCACATGAACCTGATGCCTCATGGCCATAGCCTATACCTTGAAAAACTGGAAAGCTGATGACCGGTTTTTGTCCCCATGCAGTACACCGTGCATGGGCTGGACCGCTCCATGCAGGCGCACATGACATCGATCGTGAGGATGTTGTCCATGACGGGACCCTACCCGCTGCTGGACGGGGAACAGTTCTATACGGTGTGGAATCTGCTGCCAGATATCACAGGAGGTGAGTGTTTTCAGGAGGCTTTCATCGAATGTTCGATTCAGACATTTTTTATTTATATCAAAGCTGCCACCTGTCGTTGCGGGAGAGTGATGAGCCGCATTTAAAATGGACGCCGCTACCCGACACCACAGGAGGGACGTCACATGGGTGCCATCGCTTTCGAACGATTGATTTGGAATCCTTTTGGAAGGGATGCTCCTGCCGGATGTGGCAGGAAGGGATGACTTGTGTGAAAGGAGACATCATTCAAAATTTAAATGTGCCATTTTAAACGGAACGCAGGCCTGGAGCAGATCAACGCCATTTACTACGAGCACGTAATCACCGTTTACTCGTGAGTGTTTCGCGCCCAATTCCTCATTATGGGCACAGTCAAAATGTCTCTAGCGCCCCATTCCTCATGGGCACAGTCCGAATGAGAACCCAGAGCAGGTTTTAGTTCCTTGTACTGTATATTTGATTTGCCTTCCCTTGGATATGGAAACAAAAAATCGAATGCTGCCCTCACAGCAAATAATCGGCCCAACCTTTGTCTTTCAATGTACAACTTGCTTTGAAAAAGCAACCTCCAGGGGCTCTCCTCTCTTTTAGATAATGGCTTACAAACTGAACATCAAGGAAGTGAGAACAGTTACATCAACAATGGTTATATTTTGTATATGTGTTATCTTCCTATGCTTTGGTTTGCTCTGTCTGGCCTTTTGAAAAAGAAAAAAGGGAACGCATCCGGTCACCTTACACCCTAAACCCCTAGCACTTATCCCTAAACCCTGAACCTTCAACCCTTACCCCCATACATCCAACCCTTAACACACATTTATTATTTGCCTTAAACCCTCAACTCACAGCCTTGACCTCTTCAACCCCGACTCTGCACGCTGAAGCACGACCCCTAGACCACCTATCCTTCATGTAGGATGGTGTGCATGGTGCACAGCATGGTATGGCGCACATCATGGCATGGTGCACAGCATGGCATGGTGCACGGCATGGCACGGTGCACAGCATGGCACGATGCACAGCATGGCACGATGCACAGCATGGCATGGTGCACATCATGGCATGGTGCACAGCATGGCACGATGCACAGCATGGCACGGTGCACGGCATGGCATGGTGCACAGCATGGCATGGTGCACAGCATGGCATGGTGCACAGCATGGCACGATGCACAGCATGGCATGGTGCACAGCATGGCATGGTGCACATCATGGCATGGTGCACAGCATGGCACGATGCACAGCATGGCACGGTGCACAGCATGGCACGATGCACAGCATGGCACGATGCACAGCATGGCATGGTGCACATCATGGCATGGTGCACAGCATGGCACGATGCACAGCATGGCATGGTGCACGGCATGGCATGGTGCACAGCATGGCATGGTGCACAGCATGGCACGATGCACAGCATGGCATGGTGCACAGCATGGCATGGTGCACGGCATGGCATGGTGCACAGCATGGCATGGTGCACGGCATGGCATGGTGCACAGCATGGCATGGTGCACAGCATGGCATGGTGCACAGCATGGCATGGTGCACAGCATGGCATGGTGCACAGCATGGCATGGTGCACGGCATGGCATGGTGCACAGCATGGCATGGTGCACAGCATGGCATGGCACCCCCCCTCCCCCCCCACACGCACACCACTACCCCCCGCACACACACAAGCCCACATCTCCACACACCCACACACCATCACCTCCACCCATACCCCCACCACTACCAGAGGACGGTGATCACAACACACATCATTCATTGGCCTGGTGTTCACTATCACCCCCACCTCCACCTCCACCCCCATCCCCACCATTGCCATATGACGGTGATGACGACACACATCATTAGCTTGGTGTTCACTATTCCCCCCCTGCCCCCACCATTGCCATAGGACGGTGATCACAACACACGTCATTGGCTTGGTCATCTCCATGATCCTCATGTTCATCTTCGTATTCTTCATGCTCAAGCCCATCATGAAGGAGATGGCGATTGAGACACGGCGCATCGCGTACTTGCTGAGCCAGGTGGGTTTAGAGTTGGTTGACGAGTGAAGGGTGCAGATTTGGGTGAAGGGTGCAGAGTTGGGTGAAGGGTGCAGAGTTGGGTGAAGGGTGCAGAGCTGGGTGAAGAGTGAAGGGTGCAGAGTTGTGTAAAGAGTGCAGAGTGGCGTGAAGGGTGAAGGGTGCAGAGTTGGGTGAAGGGTGCAGAGCTGGGTGAAGGGTGAAGGGTGCAGAGTTGGGTGAAGGGTGAAGGGTGCAGAGTTGGGTGAAGGGTGCAGAGCTGGGTGAAGAGTGAAGGTTGCAGAGTTGGGTGAAGAGTGCAGAGCTGCGTGAAGGGTGAAGGGTGCAGAGTTGGGTGAAGGGTGCATAGCTGGGTGAAGGGTGAAGGATGCAGAGTTGGGTGAAGGGTGAAGGATGCAGAGTTGGGTGAAGAGTGCAGAGTTGCGTGAAGGGTGAAGGATGCAGAGTTGGGTGAAGGGTGAAGGGTGCAGAGCTGGGTGAAGAGTGCAGAGTTGCGTGAAGGGTGAAGGGTGCAGAGTTGGGTGAAGGGTGAAGGGTGCAGAGTTGGGTGAAGGGTGCATAGCTGGGTGAAGGGTGAAGGATGCAGAGTTGGGTGAAGGGTGAAGGATGCAGAGTTGGGTGAAGGGTGAAGGGTGCAGAGTTGGGTGAAGAGTGCAGAGTTGCGTGAAGGGTGAAGGGTGCAGAGTTGGGTGAAGGGTTGATGAACAAGCCCATCATGAGGCATAACCGCCAACTCACTTGCTCAGCCAGGTGGGTGGGCGGGTTAGGGATGATGGTGCAGGGTGTAAGGTGTAGGTAGGGAGGGAGGGACAGGGGCAACAGGGAGAGGGAGAGGGAGAGAGAGAGGGAGAGGGAGAGGGAGAGGGAGAGGGAGAGGGAGAGGGAGAGGGAGAGGGAGAGGGAGAGGGAGAGGGAGAGGGAGAGGGAGAGGGAGAGGGAGAGGGAGAGGGAGATATTACTTGAGGTCCTGACCAGAAGTGCATCCTCTGTCCCCCTCCCGCTGCTTTTGAGGATTGCAGCTTCCCAACGATGTGGACGTGGAGGGGCTGGTGCGGAGGTCTCAGGCCATCTCGCAGCATGGCAATAATGCAGTGGAGCAGAGCGGAGGTTCAGGTGGGACTGGCAGAGATTTGTGTTATATCCCAGGGTGGAATGATAAGGAACAGAAGGAAGAAATAAAAAAACTATGCTCCGCAGGGGTGTGAGGGTTAAGGAAACAGCTTGGCATGAGCCGAGGTTCAGGTGCGACGGGCAGTGATTTGTGTTTTTGTCTCCAAGGTAGAATGGTAAGGCACAGATTCAGCCGGATTGCACTACGGTACTCAGGTAACACAGTACTACACGGCACTACGGTAGTAACGGCACTGAGTTCCTAAGGTAACACGCTACTAAAAGAACACAGCATTGCGGTACGAAGGTTACACGATACAGCACATGGCCAGCCGTATTACCAGGGTTCTCACTGTGTTCGTAAAATAAATGTACTACCTGAGCCAGTAAACAGACAAAACACACCTTGGTTCAATGAAGAAGGCATGGAACACGCTTGTCCCAGGAAGAGAGAAAGAAAGGATGCTGCCCCCTATTAGGGCGTGGAGGTTAAGGAAACAACGCAGCTTGAGTGGGGCCGTAGCCACATCCACGCCGTTACCATTTGTCCCAAGCCATCTCCTGGCTTAAAAGAATGCTAACGAGCAGAATGCAGCATTGAATGGAAATGGTGATGTGGCGATTGAAATTGTGTGTCTAATTGTTGCGGAAACGTTGCAGTGACTCATTCAAGTCATGGCGAATCGGCGATTGAAAGCCTGTGTTTATTTAATTTGGACACTGTGCAGTGACTACCGTATTCAAGCCATAATGAAATTGCTGAACTGGCGATTGAAATCCTGTGTTTGTTTGTTTTGTGTCCTTCGCAGTGACCAGATCCAGTAATGGTGACTCCTCCATGGGGTCCTCCATGGCAAGCTCTGACCAAGCATTCATCGGCTGAGGATATGAGATGAGGAGGAGGAGCCACATGACAGGGCATCCATCGGCTGACGATATAAGATGAGGAGGAGGAGCCGCATGACCGGGCATCCATCGGCTGACGATATGAGATGAGGAGGAGGAGCCGCATGACCGGGCATCCATCGGCTGACAATATGAGATGAGAAGAGGAGAAGCCACGTGGCCAGGCATTCATACACAGGGTAGCACGATATGGCATGATACGGCGCAATACGGCACAGGTCCAGCTGGATTGTACTACCAAAGTGCCACGATACGGCAGGATACGGCTCGATACGGCACAGGTTCAGCCGGACTGTGCTACCATGTTCAACCACAGGCCGACCTGACTGGGTTTTCATCCGCTGTATCGGCTGATGGCGGATGAGAAGAGGACGCATGGCCGAGCTTTTGTCTGCTGATTCGAGATGAGAAGAGGCCGCAAGATGATAGGAGCGTCGGGCCTTGTTCCTTGGCCAGCTCTGACGGGCTTGTATCCGGTGATGAGATGAAGATGGAGAGATGAGAAGAAACGGCATGCATGGCCAATGGGGCCTTCATGCACGGGAAGATCTGATCCGGCATTTGTTGACAGATGAGAGATGAGGAGCGATGAGAAGGAGATGCACGACCATCAGGTCTTCACACACGACCTGCTCGCTCACGCCAGGCTCTCCCATAGATTATAATCGGAGCGGTGCGCTTGATCACATTATGGTCGGAGCAGTGCGCTTGATCATATTATCCATGACCCAGATAAACATCATAAACCCAAGTGCATAATTGTTGAATTGTATGATGTAGAAGACAGAGGACGGTAGAGCCAGGATACACTGTGCTTGCTTCGCCAGTGGGCCTCATGGGCTGGTGCAAGGGGCTGGCGCATGGTGCTCTTGCATGGGGCTGGTGCAAAATGCTGGTGCAAGGGGCTGGGGCATGGGGCAGTGCAGTAGGCATCCTTTGCCTTTCAAGAAAACAATGCTTATGGCAGCTGCGCATGTTCATAAACCCGCTGGTATATCTGGAGGAGGGTCGACAACAAAAATTGCACGTCTGGGGGCACCGGAAAGTGTTTTCCCTCCCACAGGCGCTGTCAAAACAAGTATTTGGGTTTCTCCTTTTCTGTGGGGGGCGGTCGAAGGCGGTCCCACATGCCGGCCCAATCTTTATTTGGGGGCCTGCAATAATGAGGATTGATTCTTGTACTGACTTCATCTCCTTAGGTCGGGTCCTCATTCCTCTGCGTTCCACAAAACGATCGAAGAAGGCCTAGGTTTGATTGTCGTTTGCGTTTGTTGGTGTGCTCTGGGGGGGTCATAGCTGCGACGACGTTGCTGAAACGAATCCCGAGCTGCATTGTTCTGTTCCTCCAAAGCAACCCGCAGTTTTCTTTCTGTGGCCGTAGTCAGTGGGTTGAGTGTCCTGTTTTGTTTTCTGCTTAGGGGGGGGCAGCCGTGGTGAAAAATTTATTCAAATCCCGTGGCTAACTTTCTTCACTTTTGTTTTGGGGGGGCCAGCCATGGCAACAGGCTCGCTCAACCTGTTGGTGTTGCTTAGGATCGCTTGTCCTGCGGACACCCAAACACTCTGTCGTTCGGCTGTCGTCAACTGTCTTTCATATATATGTGCTCGAATATTTGCGAGCTGTCTTTCAACCGTCTTCAATTGATTTCAATTGATTTCAAATGTCTTCTGAATGATTGGAATCCCTCTTATGTGCACTTGCCGACATGGTTTTTAGTTGTCGATTTTTTTACAAGTATAGGAATGTGTTTATGATAAAGATTTGTGTCACAGCACCACAGATGCATAAAATTGACTCATTGAGATGATGAATCCAGGGGTTCTCTGAAATGGCAGGTACAGACGCCAAGGATTCCCGAATTGCTGACTTCCTACAAAATATGTGCACCTCTTAATTTCACGAAGAAAGTGTATCATCCCTTTTACGTTTTTGTGTACCGGTAAAGATTTCGTGAAGTTTTCACGGCCCATTAAAGCATCACATTTGATGCATAGGACATGTGCCCGAAACCGGTACATGCACTAGATTTTCTAGAACAAGTATGCACCTCAGTTGTGCCCGCACGCTTTATCTTGCCGATTCGTTTTTTTGTCGAGCTGGCTCCTCCAGTTTGGACTCTAGGACTCTCCCCAGTTCCCAATCTTGAAACGTACTGCTTGGAGCACCTGGTGCGAATATGTAATGTTTGGTAAAGCATTTACAGTCCAGCGGAGCATCGCATTCGATGCACGGGATAGCTAGGTGCCTATTAACCGGCACGAGCACGAAATAAAAGAGGGCAGTGAGTAAGAAGCCAGTGCTCCCCCTGGCCTGGGCAAGCCACCATCACTCACACAAACACAAACCAGTGGCATGGGAATGAACCCCATGTTAAGGAAGATTGGCCCCAAACATAAAACATGACGTGGTTGCAAAGGAATTGATTGGGGAGAGCATGCACAGCCTACAAAAACAGGGTATCGTTTGAATGGATAAAAATACCAGGATTCTGATAGTTATGATTTAAGCGTTCTCACCTACCCCTGCAGTTGCTACGCGTGATATCGGTATCGGAGCGCTAGCTTTCCATTCAAGTGGGTTAGAATTACACTATTGATTATATTGCGAGCCCCTTTGGCATCATACAACTACTTTTGAGCCTAGCGGTTTAAATAAATCCAATTCATTGACTCAAACGAAAGCAAAGAACGTCAAGGTAATCATGTTAGGTGTTTGTTTGTTTCCGATAGTCCAGGCATATATTCGTTTACAAATTGAATACAAGTCAATGACGTTACACCGCTGGGCCCTGCTCAAAAAAGGCTCACCCGCGTGGGCGCCTAACCAAAGGGGCAGGCAAAAAAAACGGGTCCGACAAATTTAGTACACGTTCCATGTGCCTCTTTGGCGCACCTGTGATGCTCTGATGGACTGTAAAAACTTCACAGGACTTCACCTGGGGAATATTACTTAAATAACCCGGATCAGAACTAGAAAAGAACTAAATGCAATTAAAATTACTTGTTGATGATACCAGGGGATACAAGAAACGTGTTGATAACACCCAAATTCTTTCACTCATCTTCACTAGCATATCTATGGAAAGCCTGGATAAAATAGGAGAGGCGGATCATGAAGTGCAGAAAAACATGCAATCTTAAAACGCAAGAGGAAAGCTAGGAGAGTAGTTGGTGTATATTTGAGTATCAGACCCATGCAAAGTTCATACCAACAATTTCACTTCCACATTGACGTGAAGTCCCTTATGCATGCGGCAACATGCCACAACGTTCCTGCAATATCTGCAAGACAGCTGAGTGGCCCCCCATCTTAGCCAATTCCAGTGCACATCCCCCTTGACAATCAGCACGGGGTGCATTCTCACTGCAATCCAGCAACAGCAGCGCCACCGCCTCATGGCCACTCCCAGCTGCCAACACCAGTGCCCTCCCATTCTGGCAGTCCGCACAAGGTGCATGCTCCCTCCACCCCAATAACAGATGCACCACCGCCTCGTGGCCGCTCTCGGCTGCCCTCACTAGTGCCGCCCCATCACAGCAGTTGGCACATGGTGCATGCTCCTTCCACCCCAACAACAGCTGCACCGCCGCCTCGTGGCCACGCTCGGCTGCCCTCACAAGTGCCCACCCATCCTGGCAGTTAGCACGAGGTGCATGCCCCCTCCAACCCAACAACAGCTGCACCACCGCCTTCTGGCCATTGTAGGCTGCCCTCACCAGTGCCTTCCCATCCCGGCAGTCAGCATGGGGGCATGCTCCCTCCACCCCAACAACAACTGCACCACCGCCTCGTTGCCATACTTGGCTGCCATCACCAGTGCCTTCCCATCCTGGCAGTCAGCATGGGGTGCATGCTCCCTCCACCCCAACAACAACTGCACCACCGCCTCGTGGCCGTACTTGGCTGCCATCACCAGTGCCTCCCCATCCTGGCAGTCAGCATGGGGTGCATGCTCCCTCCAACCCAACAAGAACTGCACCACCTACTCGTTTCCATACTTGCCTGCCATCACCAGTGCCTCCCCATCCTGGCAGTCAGCATGGGGTGCATGCTCCCTCCAACCCAACAACAACTGCACCACCGCCTCGTTGCCATACTTGGCTGCCATCACCAGTGCCTCCCCATCCTGGCAGTCAGCATGGGGTGCATGCTCCCTCCACCCCAACAACAACTGCACCACCGCCTCGTTGCCATACTTGGCTGCCATCACCAGTGCCTCCCCATCCTGGCAGTCAGCATGGGGTGCATGCTCCCTCCACCCTAACAACAACTGCACCACCACCTTGTTGCCATACTTGGCTGCCCTCACCAGTGCCTCTCCATCCTGGCAGTCAGCATGGGGTGCATGCTCTCTCCACCCCAACAACATCTGCACTACCGCATAGTGGCCATGCTCGGCTGCCCTCACCAGTGCCCTCTCACTGTGGCAGTCAGCATGTGGGGCATGCTCCTTCCACCCCAACAACAACTGCACCACCGCCTCGTGGCCATCCTGTGCTGCCAACGTCAGTGCTATCCCATCCTGGCAGTCTGCATGGGGTGCATGCTCCCTCCACCCCAACAACAGCCGCACCACCGCCTCGTGGCCATTCATGGCTGCTCTCACCAGTGCCTCTCCATCCTGACAGTCAGCATGGGGTGCATGCTCCCTCCACCATAACAACATCTGCACTACCGCATAGTGGCCATTCATGGCTGCTCTCACCAGTGCCTCTCCATCCTGGCAGTCAGCATGGGGTGCATGCTCCCTCCACCATAACAACATCTGCACTACCGCATAGTGGCCATGCTCGGCTGCTAGCATCAATGCATGCCCACTCATGCAATCAGCCTGTGCACCTAGATTGAGCATGAGCCTCGCTAGCTCCAGGTTGTCATATTCCAGACTGTTGCAGCCCACAGCTCTCACGAGGGCCTTGTCAGGACCGTGTACTGCCACCATGGCACGCGCCAGGTTAATGGGGCAGGCCCTGAGGCAATCGCGCCAATGCCTGCACACCCGCCACGCTCCATACTGCACCCTACTGGTTTGGAGGGCGCCAGGCGCAGGGGGGTCTTGAGCATTGCATAGCCATGCATCTGCATTGCTGAGGATGATGCCAAGGATGTCTGCATTGATGTCATGGAGGCAGGCGACGGCTGGGTCCTCGCTTGGGGAAGGAGATGCAGATACATCTGTTCTTATAGCCTCGGCGGATGCAAATGAGGTCATAGGGTGGTGCGCAATACCACTTCCTTTGCTAGATCGATCAGTTGGGCTTCTCTCTTCTGCGCAACAAGCGAATGAGGGCGAGTTCATGCAAGCCAACATAAAACACACCTAGCCAGATAAATATATAACCAATGATGGTGTGCGAATAGCGTCAAGTGGGTCAATTATTCATGCAAAAAGCCACATGGGTTCACGACCTAGTTGCAACGTCTCTACTCTCTACGCTCGGATGCACCCACCCTGAAGTACTTAAAGACTTTTAGGAAAGGGCCATGCTGTGTGATCTGGATTCTGGAGATGTTGGTAAATAATGAGGCAGTATTGAAATCAAAAGAAACTAAGATGGGGTCAAACATTTGGTAACAAAACAGAAGTGTTGAGATTCCTCAGTCCTTGCTTGACATACTGACCGGTACCCGCATGGCCACATGCTGAGCATGCCATCTTGCATTCTATTTGTTTCACTCAAGGTCCCTCTTCCGCTCACCAGGGGCAATATTGTGCACTTGCGTCGACGTGGATGTGCACAATGCAGGCCCCACTCGCTTTGAAGTAAAACAACTGCAATTCTGCTGTTCTGCAAAGCTTACGGCCACTGATGTGTTTCAGATAGTTTCGACAGAGTGGCTGGCAATATATCCAGTCC
This sequence comes from Limnomonas spitsbergensis, assembly GCA_037349105.1. NCBI lineage: Eukaryota > Viridiplantae > Chlorophyta > Chlorophyceae > Chlamydomonadales > Limnomonas > Limnomonas spitsbergensis. The sequence continues at coordinate 2,805,847 of JAYJMM010000101.1, read as the reverse complement.
GCAAATATAGTATAATCATCGGTAGGATGACAACCTTGGTAACAATAAGCGGGATTGAAGAGAGCGGATCCTGGGGCGCGTTCGCATCCCCCAGTTTCCGCACGGTGGAAAAAATCTGAGACCATGGTGTGGATCCCCGGGGCGCGTTCATACTAGGACCAATACACGGTTGCGTGTTTTTGGTACCATTTCCTCGGAGCCATGAATCCAAGTGCAAGCCAAATGCCCCCTGGAAGTTCTAGAAGTACCCTCCTGCAATTGTACGAGGCACTGCCCTCACCGGACAGATTTGAGCAGACAGACCATGAGACCTGTACCGTCAGACTGACCATAAGACATCAGCACTTCAGCAGGCCATGCAGGTTGCAAGGTGCATCCGGCCGGAGCCAGGCAAGTCATGCAACCGTCTATGTCTTCGGAGTCAGGCAAGTCATGCAACACCAGCCATGTTTGGTATGCATGAGTCCAGGGGTCCAGGAGTCCATGCGATATCAGCAGGCCATGCAGGTTGCATAGTGCATCCAGCCAAAGCCATGCATGCCATGCAACACAAGCCATGTTTGGTATGCATGAGTCCAGGTGACATCAGCAGGCCATGCAAGTGGCATCATGCATACGGTCCGGGTCATGCTTGCCATGCAAATCAAGCCATGCTATTCGATATGCATCCATTCAATACAATGCCGTCCTCCCCATTTAGGGTCAAGAATTAAAAGCCCTAAGCCCCACCCCCCAACCTACAGACCATGTGATACGCATCTATGCAATACAACTCCCGGATCCCCTTTCCCAAAGCTTTCCCCTCTCCCTTGCACCGTATCTTAATCCAGGATTTACTGATCCCTAATCTCTGATCCCCTATCTACCATAGAGAGGGTGAGACCCTGATTGAGGTCCAGCTGTACTCCTGCCTGGACCGTATCGACCACCTAGAGCGGTGTCCCAACTCTTTGTACATCAGGTGCGGCCTGTTCAGCAGAGCCATCATACAGGCAAGAGGGGGGCCAGGCTAACAGTTAACGGGACTCATCAATATTTGTTGAGATGTGCCGATTGAGATTGAGAGATGTTCAGCGTTCTCCCACTCATTCTCACACTTGCTCTCAATCTATCAAGGGAGGGGGGAGGGTAGGGAGGGGGGGAGGGGAGGGGATGGAGGGGGGAGGAGAGGGGATGGAGGGGGGTGGGGATGGAGGGGGGAGGGGAGGGAGGGGGGAGGGAGGGGAGGGGGGAGGGGGGAGGGAGGGGAGGGGGGAGGGGAGGGGGGTGGGATTATAGTGCAGATGTGTGTGGTGGTGATGACCTGATGTGAATAGGGGTGGAGTGTATCCTCATCCCCTCCACAACTTCCACCCCTCTCGTCCCCTTCTCCCCTTGGACAGGCCGCCTGGTGGTCTTCAGACGGCACGGCCATCCTGTTGTCCGCCACCTTCAACATCCACACCACGGTCTGATGCCTAACGTTACGGGGGGAGACAGCATGGGGGAGATGCTATGCTGGGGTTAAATCAGGGGCAGGTCCAGGTTAATCAGGGTGTTCAATCAGGGTTAAGTCATTGATACACTGTTGAAATATTGAAGGTGTGAAGTTCTTAAGACACATCCACACCCCACCATTGTCCCTCAAGACCTTGAGGCCAGACATGAAGAGTTGTATATCAAGCTCAAGCTGAGATGATCCAGAGCTATTCAGCCTGTGGACGCACTCCAGCATAAAGATGTCCCGATATTCAATCCACAACTACATGGCTTGCGTTGACCTGGGCTGTAGTAGCTGCCGGGAGCAATGCCGACCTTTCTTTACAAGTTTGAGTTTCTTTGCCTTGGGCAGCAAATTGGCGTTTAGGACTGGACCCTTTTTGAAACCAAGATGGCGCGTGTGACTGCCTCCCAGCAAAAGCCCCTCACACAACTGATATGACCCACCCAGCAGGCCCCTCGTGTGATGCGTCCTTTTGTTTATGCCTGGACCCTCCCTCTGACCCCCGCCCACTCTTGACCTGTATATTGGAGGAAGGGGGGATCCTATTGGCTGTCTATTTAATGTTTCTCGGCAGGCCCCTGTCCTCAACATTAAGTGTAAGAAGCTCATGCCAGGCTGTATGCTCCCAACCTGCAGGTCCTGAACCCTTTTGATTACCCACCGGCAGGCCCTGAACCCTTTTGATCACCCACCGGCAGGCCCTGAATCCTTTTGATTACCCACTGACAGGCCCTGAACCCTTTTGATTACCCACCGGCAGGCCCTGAACCCTTTTGATAACCCTCCGGCAGGCCCTGAACCCTTTTGATTACCCACCGGCAGGACCTGAACCATTTTGATAACCCACCGGCAGGCCCTGAACCCTTTAGATTACCCACCGGCAGGCCCTGAACCCTTTAGATTACCCACCAGCAGGCCCTGTGCTCTTTTGATTATACAACGGCATACCCTGAACCCTTTTTATTACACACCGGCAGGCCCTCAACCCTTTTGATTACTTAACCCGAGGCCCTGAACCCTTTTGATTGCCCACCAACAGACCCTGAACCCTTTTGATTACCCACTGGCAGGCCCTGGTGAGAAGGGTGGGCAGGGGAGGATGAGAAGGGTGGGCAGGGGAGGATGAGAAGGGTGGGCAGGGGAGGATGAGAAGGGTGGGTAGGGGAGGATGAGAAGGGTGGGAAGGAGATGGGAAACATGGAACTTTGGAGTCCCTAGCTCGGTCACAAGCCCTGACCGCTGCTCTGACGCCTCGGCGCAGCCCTCGCCACCAATGCTGTTGGAGCAGCATGTTTGCCGTGCGATGGGCGCTGAAATGGCCGGTGCTGTCGCGGGCGTCTCGGATGGCTGCCAGCCGCTCTCCGGACGAGGGAAACACACAGCAGCGCCCGTCCGGCATGATGCGGACTAAGACGCCGCCACTCTCCGGGTCCCAGCGGAAAGGCCCGGCCTGGCGCTGCACCCAGGTGTAATCATCGACTGAGGTTGCATCCGCTTCGGGTAGAAGGGTTAGGTTGAAGCCCTATACATTTGAATATCTGGTCCGTGGAAGGGTTCAGGTTTAGGGTCAGGCCCTGTACATTTAACCATGCTGGTGAGTTTGAGTGTCCGTCCATTGAATGGGTTTGGGGGTAGGATTCAACCCTCAACCCTACACCATGCTGGTGAGTTTCAGTGTCCTGAGATGCTCCATACCAGGGGTACATTTTATTATTTTCCTCTAGATGCGTAGCCACTAACATGCAGGCTTCCTGAACTTGTGTTTAGTGCTTCCTGCATGCTTTGGGGGAGACTGCAATCCTCATGCAGTGCTCGCCTCAGTCAGCCCAGCACCCACATGTCCCCCCCCCCCCCTCCATGGTTCCCGCCTCCAATTGTGGACCCTCCCTTGGATCCCTTCTCCCTCGCATCCCCTCTCCCATCAGGTGAGGCTGCGTAGAGTCGTTCAGTGTAGCCAGCCCACTCCCGTATCCTCCCTCCTCCACCCATCAGGTCCATTGAGGTGGAGACCTGATAGCCGCTACCTCGCCTCAGTCAGTCTAGCCAGCCCCGGATCTGTGTGGATCTGGGATATGGATGCGGGTCAGCTGGATGCAGTACTTATGCACCTGGCTGAGGTCACAGACATGCAATGGACACCACAGGTGGGGCTAGGGTTTAGGGGGGGCAGGTGGGTTTAGGGGGGGCAGGTGGGTTTAGGGCAAAGCAGGTGGTTTTAGGGGGGACAGGTGGGTTAGGGGCAAGGCAGGTGGGTTTAGGGTGGACAGGTGGGTTTAGGGGCAAGGCAGGTGGGTTTAGGGGGACAGGTGGGTTTAGGGGCAAGGCAAATTGGTTTAGGGTAGGCAGGTGGGTTTAGGGGGGACAGTTGGGTTTAGGGCAAGGCGGGTGGGTTTAGGGGGGACAGGTGGGTTTAGGAGGGGGGAGGTGGGTTTAGGGCAAGGCAGGTGGGTTTAGGGGGGCAGGTGGGTTTAGGGGGGGCAGGTGGGTTTAGGGCAGGGCAGGTGGGTTTAGGGGGGGCAGGTGGGTTTAGGGGGGACAGGTGGGTTTAGGGGGGCAGGTGGGTTTAGGGGGGACAGGTGGGTTTAGGGCAGGGCAGGTGGGTTTAGGGGGGGCAGGTGGGTTTAGGGGGGACAGGTGGGTTTAGGGCAGGGCAGGTGGGTTTAGGGGGGGCAGGTGGCTTAGGGGGGCAGGTAGGTTTAAGGGGAGCAGGTGGGTTTAGGGCAAGGCAGGTGGGTTTAGGGGTGACAGGTGGGTTTCGGGGGGGCAGGTGGGTTTAGGGCAAGGCAGGTGGGTTTAGGGGGGACAGGTGGGTTTAGGGGGGACAGGGGGGTTTAGGGGCAAGGCAAATGGGTTTAGGGCAAGGCAGGTGGGTTAAGGGGGACAGGTGGGTTTAGGGGGGACAGGTGGGTTTAGGGTAAGGCAGGTAGGTTTAGGGGGGACAGGTGGGTTTAGGGTAAGGCAGGTAGGTTTAGGGGGGACAGGTGGGTTTAGGGGGGGCAGGTGGGTTTAGGGGGGGCAGGTGGGTTTAGGGGGGACAGGTGGGTTAAGGGGTCAGGTGGATTTAGGGGGGGCAGGTGGGTTTAGGGGGGGCAGGTGGGTTTAGGGGGGGCAGGTGGGTTTAGGGGAGGCAGGTGGGTTTAGGGGGACAGGTGGGTTAAGGGGGGACAGGTGGGTTTAGGGGGGACAGGTGGGTTTAGGGGCAAAGCAGGTGGGTTTAGGGGGGCAGGTTGGTTTAGGGGGGGCAGGTGGGTTTAGGGGGGGCAGGTGGGTTTAGGGGGGACAGGTGGGTTTAGGGGGACAGGTGGGTTGAGGGGGGACAGGTGGGTTAAGGGGGGACAGGTGGGTTTAGGGGGGGCAGGTGGGTTTAGGGGGGGCAGGTGGGTTTAGGGGGGACAGGTGGGTTTAGGGGGACAGGTGGGTTAAGGGGGGACAGGTGGGTTTAGGGGGGACAGGTGGGTTTAGGGGCAAAGCAGGTGGGTTTAGGGGGGACAGTTTGGTTTAGGGCAACGCAGGTGGGTTCAGGGGGGCAGGTGGGTTTAGGGGGGCAGGTGGGTTTAGGGGGGGCAGGTTGGTTTAGGGGGGGCAGGTGGGTTTAGGGCAAGGCAGGTAGGTTGAGGGGGGACAGGTGGGTTTAGGGGGGACAGGTGGGTTTAGGGGGGGCAGGTGGGTTTAGGGGGGACAGTTGGGTTTAGGGGGGACAGGTGGGTTTAGGGGGGACAGGTGGGTTTAGGGCAAGGCAGGTGGGTTAAGGGCAAGGCAGGTGGGTTTAGGGGTGACAGGTGGGTTTAGGGGGGACAGGTGGGTTTAGGGGGGGCAGGTGGGTTTAGGGGGGGCAGGTGGGTTTAGGGGGGACTGGTGGGTAAGGGGCAAGGCAGGTGGGTTTAGGTGGGGCAGGTGGGTAAGGGGCAAGGCAGGTGGGTTTAGGGGGGACAAGTGGGTTTAGTGGGGGGGGTAACTTTAGATGCTGTACAGCTCATCACCTGTGACAAGAGACGCCGGGCAACCTCCTGCCCACCGTGCAATTATCAAGCTTATTGTGAAATGTCACTTATATAGTCACTTATATAGTCACTGATAGCTATCAGGCTAGGGCAGCCTCCTGGCCACTGTGACCACCCGCTACATATATATTTCCAGACTGAGTATTTAGTGCTGTCGCATGAATCTTGAACAATTAAATCTGCAATGTTGCTGACTGGCTCTGCTCCTGAGTCCTTGTACATGCAGGACAGCCTCCTGGCCACGGCGACCTTCACCTCCCGGCTCTACATGTGGGTGTCGGTGGGGGCATCCGTGGTGCACATCCCGCTCAGGTGGGGATGCTGGTGCCGAATGTCGGTGTGGATGCCTCTCTTGTCCGCAGGACTGGAGTGTCATGGGCATGTGCTGTTACAGTGTTAACTCAACCATCATCAGCCGCTTCTGATTACATTCTCTCTTCAGCCAGATATCCTGCCGCAGGTGCGCAGTGTGAACTGGTCGCCACATAGCAGCAGCACCTCTGATTACTATTTGTTTTCTCAACCCTTCAAACGGTCTCAGGCACTGGCTCCCACCTGGCAACACCTCTGATTACTTTCCTTAGACTGAACCCTGAGCCTTGATCTTTACCCTCAATCGTGCGGTAGGCACGCGGTGTGAGCTCGTTGCGACATGGAAGCAACACCTCTGATTACTTTCCTTAGACTGAACCCTTGGTCATGAGCGTTCCTCTTAATCATGTTGCAGGCATGTGGTGTGAGCTGGTCGCCTCATGGGAGCAGCTTCTTGTTAACTTCCAGGGATTGCGTCAGCTGTCCCTGCATGGCTGTCGGCAACCAATGACGGATGGTCTTACCTACAGCCGGCCTGCTGGCAATAAGTGACAACGTCCTCAGCTACCGGGAATCAGCCGGTCTTGGCTCTAGCGGTATTCATCCTTCAACTGTGTGTATATGGCTGCGGGGGCAATCAATGGGGGTCCCTCTTGAGTACGGCAAGTATGCTTACTGTTATAAGTGGAAAATTTCATGGCTGACCAGCAAGGATCTATTACAGCAAGGATGCATTTCAGCATCCTCCGATTCTTGAATTGTAAGGCTGTGAATGTGGACTGGGGCTAGTGCTGGGCATGCAGGGTTTAGTAGAGGGTGCCTCAGCTACATCAAGGCATGCTGGGGGATGGAGCAGTGCGGCTTGCTGCCTGAGCTACATGGTGGAGCCAGGCCGGTCCTTCAATCGTGATGGATGGCTTGCTCTACCCCTCGCTTGTGACTCGCTAGCAATTTATGCTCCACTAGCCTTTTGACAGGTGGCCTTAACTGACTGGATTTTATATTCATGAGGTCAGGTGTGGTGTCGTGGCACGACCATGCTGGCCTAATCTTGAAATGAGGACACATAACCATCTTCTTACATGTGTACATGTTGACCACCTTTTTTGCATGGCCCAGATGGATATCATCATTGACATCTTGACCACACCCGCAGTCAACACAGCCTAAATCCGTTTCTAAGCCACCGCACTATTGATCCGGGAAATGGATTGGACGGCATTAAAATGTTCACTTGTCAAGAACATGATACCTCTGGGCCATGCTCAAAAGGAAAAGATCTCGGCCGTGTGGCCGCCCGATTTTCTGGTCAGGAGGGAGAACATTAACATAAGGATAGAGGAGAAAAGAAAGGAACATACGGAATAAAGAGAAGGAACAGACCATGCCCACTTAAAGAAAGTCTGTAGAATCCTCAGCCCGTTCAGATCCTAGCCCTCAACAAAGAGAAAACCAAACAAACATACTAGACAGTTGGTCAGGAAAAGGGAAACAAAGGCCTCTGAAACGACTTGCCTCAACGATATGCTGCCACACCCTTCACAAAAGTCAGAGCATCCCACCCTGGCCTGCCCGGGTACAAAGCGTTGATGTCTGTAGCACCGTCTTGTAGGCCTGTCCATACCCGCTCTCTGAATGTAAGGTGATCTTACACGCAGGGATGTGTTGAACTGTGTTAAGGCAGAATATCTGACCATGACGGACATGCATGAGGATCAAAAAATTGAGAATAAATGTAAACATGTACCGGATTGTTTTTCCCCGTTTCCGGTAGTCCCTAAATCCGTTTACATGCGCAGTATGCCTCTTTAGCGCCTGGGGAAAATACTAAACAACCTCTGGAACACAACTAAGAAAAACTCAAAAAAATGATGATGATACTGCTAACAGGGAAATACCTTTAAATCACCTTAAAGTATATTCATGGACAGCCCGGATAAGATAGGAGAGGCAGATCATGAAGTGGAAGAAGACCTGCAATGTTTGAAACACACGAGGAACGCTAGGAGAGTAGTGGGTGTATATTTGACCCTTGCATAGTTAAGACCAACAATCAACTTCACTTCCACAGTGACATGATGCCGCTTATACATGCCGCAACATGCCGCAGCGTTCCCGCAGCATCTGCAGGACAGCTGTGTGACCCTTGTTCCTAGCCAAGGAAAGTGCCCGTCCCCCTTGACAGTCAGCACGGGGGGCATCCTCACTACAATCCAGCAACAGTTGTACCACCACCTCGTGGCCATATCTGGCTGCCAACACCAGTGCCTCCCCATCCAAGCAGTTAGCACGAGGTGCATGCTCCCTCCACCCCAACAACAGCTGCACCACCTCCCCGTAGCCATTCCTTGCTGCCCTCACCAGTGCCTCCCCATCCCGCCAGTCAGCATGGGGGGCATGCTCCCTCCACCCCAACAACAGCTGCACCACCGCATCGTGGCCCCTCTCGGCTGCACTCACCAGTGCCCGCCCATCCTGGCAGTCAGCACGTGGGGCATGCTCCCTCCACCCCAAGAATAGCTGCACCACCGCATAGTGGCCACTCTCGGCTGCCCTTACGAGTGCCTCCCCATCCTGGCAGTCAGCTCGTGGGGCATGCTCCCTCCACCCCAAGAATAGCTGCACCACCGCCTCGTGGCCATTCTGCGCAGCCCATAGCAGTGCCCACCCATCCTGGCAGTTAGCACGTGGGGCATGCTCCCTCCACCCCAACAACAGCTGCACTACCGCATAGTGACCATTTCTTGCTGCCAACACCAGTGCCTCCCCATCCTGGCAGTTAGCACGAGGTGCATGCTCCCTCCACCCCAACAACAGCCGCACCACCTCCCCGTAGCCATTCCTTGCTGCCCTCACCACTGCCTCCCCATCCCGCCAGTCAGCATGGGGGGCATGCTCCCTCCACCCCAACAACAGCTGCACCACCGCCTCGTGGCCCCTCTCGGCTGCACTCACCAGTGCCCGCCCATCCTGGCAGTCAGCACGTGGGGCATGCTCCCTCCACCCCAAGAATAGCTGCACCACCGCATAGTGGCCACTCTCGGCTGCCCTTACGAGTGCCTCCCCATCCTGGCAGTCAGCTCGTGGGGCATGCTCCCTCCACCCCAAGAATAGCTGCACCACCGCCTCGTGGCCATTCTGCGCAGCCCTTAGCAGTGCCCACCCATCCTGGCAGTTAGCACGTGGGGCATGCTCCCTCCACCCCAACAACAGCTGCACTACCGCATAGTGACCATTCCTTGCTGCCCTCACCACTGCCTCCCCATCCCGGCAGTCAGCATGGGGGGCATGGTCCCTCCACCCCAACAACAGCTGCACTACTGCATAGTGGCCACGCTCGGCTGCCAACACCAATGCCTGCCCACTCAAGCTGTCTGCCTTTGTACCAAGATTGAGCATGAGCCTCAACAACTCCAGGCCGTCAAATTCCTGACTGTTGCAGCCAACAGCTCTCATGAGGGCCTGGTCAGGACCGTGTACCGCCACCATGATACGGGCCAGGGTAATGGGGCAGGCCCTGAGGCAATCGCGCCAACGCCTGCACACCCGCCACGCTCCATACTGCACCCTACAGGCGCCAGGTCCATGGAGGCCTTGAGTGTTGTATAGCCATGCATCTGCATTGCTGAGGATGCTGCCAAGGATGTCCGTGTTGAGGTCTTGGAGGCTGGTGAGGATGGCTGGATCCTCGCTAGGGGAAGGAGACACAAATGCATCTGTTCTGATAGCCTCGGTGGATGCGGATGACGTCATAGGGTGGTGCGCAATTCCATTTTTTTCAATCAGTTGGGCTTGTCTCTCCTGCTCAACAGGCGAATGAGGTGGAATTCATGCGAGCCAATATGCAACACACCTCTCCGGATAAATATAAACCAATCATGGTTTATGCCATGGGCTGGAGTCAGTATTGCAATGTCTATGCCCGGATGCACCGTCTTTATGCTCGGATTTACTCGGATGTGACATCTTCTCAAAAGCCTATTAGGAATGGGCCAGGTTGTGCGATCCGGAGATGCAATGAAGATAAAGAATGAGGGAGTGTGGGAATTGAAAGAAACAAATATGGGGTCATACATATGAACACAACCGGGAGCCAGAGTGGGGGATTCCTGAGTCTTTGACATATCCACATGCCATTCTTGCAGTTGCTCCGCTCATGCATGGTCCTTGTTCCGCTCACCAGGGTCAATGTTGGGCACTTGTGTTGAAGGGGATGATGAGTGGATCCTCTTAATGCCGCACTCGTCTTGGAGGGGAAAAACTGCAAAGCTTAGGCCACCGAACGAGCGGGTGAGACTGGGGTTCTGACGCAACCTGTATTGAACGGCCAATACGGAGAACTTGACGGGGCGAGGACTTGAACGGCCAATACGCAGGCCACGCACCGATGTGTTCTAGAAACTATCGACTGAGTGGCTAGGAAAGAAACCAGTCCACAATGTAGGAGGAAAATATGTATATTGCTTGATAACAATGAGCGGGAATTAAGAGATTGCACCCCTGAGACGCGTTCGCATTACCGCTGACCCAACGGCAAACATCTGTGGCCATAGTGTGGATCTCCTGGCGCGTTCATACTAGGGCCAACAAACGGTTGCTCCGTGGATACCAAATACGGAGCATTGAATCCACGTGTACCTCCCTGCATGTGTACGAGGCACTTCCCTCACCGGGATAATTGAGCAGACGGACAATGAGACAAGTAGACAGATCGTGAAACAAGGGCAGGCCATGCAGGTTGCATAGTGCATCCGGTCCGAGGAACCAGGCAAGTCTTGCAACTGTCCGTGTCTGTGTCTTCGGAGCCAGTCAAGTCATGCAGCACCAGCCATGCTTGGCATGCATGAGTCCAGGAGTCCATGAGACATCAGCGGGCCATGCAACTCAAGGCACCCCATTTATGGCATGCATGGCGTATGATGTGGGGGGGTGGAGCGCAGTTGTGTGTCTTGAGGTGGAGCGCAGGTGTGCGTGTGGGGGTGAAGAGTAGGTGTGTGTGGATGGGGGGGGGGGGGGGGAGGGGGGCATGTGTGTAGGGGGGGCGCAGCTGTGTTGGGGGTTGGGCGGGGTGGCATGCATATGCTGTGTATTTTGTGTATGTTTGTTGGGGGTTACGGTACGGTGCAGGTGGCATGATGTTGATGTGTGTGGTGTTTATTCTTGGAAAGAAAGAAAGAAAGCCACGCCCCGTGGGGGGTGTGAGAGTTAAGGAAACAGCACAGCCTGGGCTGAAGCCACATCCGCGCCGTTACCGTGTTTATTCTCATCCTTTATTTCATTCATCCTCTTCCCAACTTCCCAACTTCTATCGATCCCCGTTTCCCGCTTCCCTCCCCAAGGCAGGCATCCTGATGGTCTCCAGAGAGTACGGCTATCCTGCTGTCTGCCTAGTTTGCCTTCAACATCCACAACAAGGCTTCTTCCCTCAAGGTAGGGGGGGGGGGGGGGGGGCGTTACCCAGTACCCAGGGGGTCAATCAGGGTCAACGTTACTATATTCGGGTGCTTTTATGAAGATGTGAATTCTATTGGCTGCATTCCCACCATTGTCTGGTCCCTCAAGGCCTTGCTGGACATACCTTGGTGATCCACACTATGGTTGGGTCCCTCAAGGCATGCTGAAATGAGACCGTGCGTGAAGCATTTTCATTTCGTCAAGCTGAAGATGCTATAAGATGGAGCTGTTCCGCCTGTTGACGTAGTTCAGCCTTAAGACTTACTTTCAAATCAAATCTCAGCTACATGGCTTGGACCTGGACTGCAGTAGTTGTCGGGAGCGTCTTTCTTAAGGCGAATTGAGAGTCTGAATAGTTCAGCTGGGTCCATTCCCTTTGCACTTGTGCAGAATGGCAGATATTCCAACCTGCCGGGGAACAGCCCTTTCTTGATTTCATTATTTGTTAAGCAAGGCAGACCTGTTTGTTATCCATTTCATTTGCAGATTAACCACTGCCTGCACGGATCGAAATGCTGCCTTAGCCATAAATACAAAAGTGCTGTATGGCAAGCAGTTGCTGCATGGAAAGCTGGGGCTGCATGGGCTGTATGGCTACCGCAGCAGGCTGCATTTGCTGTTGCTGCATGGCGAGCAACTGCTGGAGGGATAGCCAGGGCTCCATGGGCTGCGCGGCAACCGGAGCAGGCTGCGCTTGCCGTTGCTGCATGGCAAGCAGCTGCTGCAAGGTTAGCTGGGGCTGCATGGGCTGCGCGCCTGCCGGAGCAAGCTGCGCTTGCCGCTGCTGCAGCTGCTGCCACATCACCGCAATCGCAGGTGCAGGCGTAGGTGCAGGCGCAAGTCGGGCCGTCGCGGCAGCGTTGGGCTGGATGGTTGCAGTTGCAGGCACAGCTGCGGGCCTCCGTGCCCGAGGCGCAGCTGCATGCTCCGTGCCCGAGTCGTCATCCTCTGACACTTCCTCGATCACATCCATACGGCGGCGCTGTTTGGTTGGGGCAGGTGCCAGTTCTGCCGCCCTCAGCTCTGCAGCGTCTTCATCGCAGATGGTGACGTACTCGTCCACCTCTCTCTCCTGCTCATCCATGGCTTCGAGCATCTGCAGCCAATCACCTTCCGTTGGGAAGGCATCAATCCGGTCTTGCACACGCTTGTTGAAGTACACGAAGGCAAGCATTGCTGCCCTGCCCATCCACAACCGGTTGCGCCTGTCAGTCCAGATGTGAGCCAAGGCGCTGAACACCCGCTCGCCAGCAGCAGCGGCGGCAGGGATCGGGGCGAGGCGCAAGCTGACGTCCTTCAGAAGGGCGGCGTTTGTCCCGTGATCCATCCACCAGTGGTCCATCTGCCTCGTCAGGGAAGGGTGGAAGGAGGCTGGCTTAAGGCCCAGGGTGTTGGGGCTGTGGCGGTAATCTGAAAACTGACCCCGATCCTGTCAAGCTCCTCCTACAAGAAATACAGGCATAAGGAAGTGGGTTAGTTCAGTAACAATGAAGTTGTCTACCTGTCGAGTACGGTAAGGTTATGAAACAATTGGATCACTCTACTGCTGGTTCCCCAAGTGCATGGGCCCCAGCCCCCAGTACCTGGTATGCATGGTACAGCAGTGTAGTCGCGATGGTCTTGCGGCACGGCAGCTTGTAAGCAGGGCGCAACTGGGCGAAGAAGTCCACCGTGGTCTTGTTCTCCACCATGTTGAAGGCCAGGGCGTTGTGGATGAGAAACTGCATGAGGAGAGCATCCAGCTTCCTCTTCTCTGCAGCGGAGACGACATCAGGCATGAAGGCAGACTGGCGACCTGAGTTGCGAGACGATGCTCCTGCAGCGGATGAGGCTGGAGACCCAGTAGATGGAGGCGCATTCACGTCCTTCTTGTGCAGCAGCTCCATTGCCTCCCTGACCTTGGGCTCGGTCTTGGCAAGAGACCGAGCGTCAGCGCTGTACAGGAAGGCGTTGCATGCTCTGACATTCAGCAGGTGCTCATGCTGACGGGTGACCACTGCTGACCCAGATAGCTCTTTGTGGCAGTGCTTGCATCCAAGCCTGAGGTTGGCGGTGAGGACAAACTGGTTGCGTGCCCAGTCACAAGGCTTTGTGGCCCTGCTCTTCTTGCTACTCCCCTGCTGTGAGGGCTGAGCTGCAGTAGTCCCTTCTTCGGCTGAAGCATCTGGCAAGTGGCAGCAATGAAAACAAAATGTAGGAGGGCATGATTGCATGATGTAGCGGACACGCATGATCGAGACATTTGCACGACGCACAGCGGCACAGTTCCTCAGGATTTATAATTTTAGGTACACGTGATTAACGTGAACAAGATCTTGGCAGGGCGAATGAACAGTTACTCAGTTGGCCACTTCAGTTTAAAAGACCGTTTAACATATATATGCTATTCATCTCACCAGAGTCGTCTGCGACTACGCCCTGGTCTGTCTCGTCATTTTGCGCCCTCTTTCCAGATCGCTGGAAAACAGGGAAACTCCTCGCGCCGAGCAGAGGGTTCTTGGCCGACCTATTCGTGTTCATATTATTCCGATTGCCTATCAGACAGGCTTACGCTCTTACGGTGGCGGTAGCAAACCAGACATTCAAACGGTTCACACGTGTTCATACATGTTCAGCTACTCGCCTCCGCTATACATTGTCTTTCTTACACCGTTCTTACACTTACGGTGTAAGTTACCGTAACAAGTTACAAGTGAATTCAACTTACGGTGTAAGTTCTCAACACTGATCTCCCTCAAAAACGTACCTGAAACCCTCTAACGCGTTAGAATCTAACGCTGTCGCTGACGACACTCACCATGTTTGTTTGTTTGTTTATAAGGTTAATATATCCATGGTATCTATATTATTAAGTGCGAATAAAGTAACCTTCGGTTTTATCACCAGCTTCCACGGCAAACAGGCCAACGGGAACATTACCGGGTTTCCAAACGAGGGTCCTCGACTAGAAGCGGCGGGGAAACTGGAGACAGCTTCTGGATTACTATTCAGGCTTCTGGGTTACTACACTGGAAAGGTTACTACACAGCGTTCTGAGCCACACAGATGGGCCGGGTTACAACACTGGATAGCGTTCCGAGCCGTCGGATCGGCTTCTCCCAGCGTATCCACCCCATCTGTACGGCATATGGTTTGTAGACCATGCGAGCCATGATTACGAGCGTGACAGCATTCATAGTTCAGTGCTGTCCGTTTCAACGGAAGCATTATTCGACAATGACGGTAATTTGTTGGATCCAACGATGAGTAACCCACCTGTATGCCTGCAGGTGCACGGCGTCGACGAGCATTGCGCCAAGAAGGTGTGTGTTTGTATTCAACCCTGGTCGTGTTCAATTTATTTGATTGTTGTTGTTTTTCTTTCCAGGCACTTCCTGCCGCAGACCTTGCCTGGCCTGCGGCTTATTCCAAGAAGCCCAAGCCAGCCCCAACGGTATTTGCCTTTGCATAATCGTCTTCTTCAGCTCCTTATTCATCTGCGCCCTGTTCTTTCGCCCAGGAGCCTGCTACGGCGGATGCTTCAATGTCCGCTGCCCCTGCAGCTGTCGCGATTGCCTCAGAGTCGCAGGTGCGCACCTACGGATTGCCTCTTCTTTTTTCCTGATTGTCCAATGACAGCGGCCTCTCTTCACTGTTTCCATAGTTGCTTGACTTGCTGGCGACAGATCGAACCGGTCTTGCTATTGACCGTGCGAGTGCTTGGCGTAAGGACTCTATGACCCTAATGTGTGATTGCCTGGTTAATCTGTTCGTGGCCTTCAGGTGAGATTTGGGCTGTCATCCTAATGGTCATTTGCCTGCGCTTTGGCGAACGATTGGGCATGCTGTCATGGCTCCTCTCAATTTATGTTCTTCAGGCGGATGAGCCTGATTCAACGGGCGCTGCCCCAACGGCCGAGGAAGGGCACAAGGTGCGTAATGGCTCTAATGGCTGTTGCCTGCGTTAGAGGTCGGTCAGACTGCGTTACGTTTGGGGTTGCGTCAGGAAAAAGTGCAAACGCGATGCCGGTCACACTACCCAAACGCCAAACGCAACGTGTCAAAACGCGAAACGCAAACGCAGGGGGGGGGGGGGGGTTGACGTTTCGCGTTTGAGATTTTTCATGAATTCCAGCTTAAGCTTGATCTTAAGCTGGACACGAACAATATATATGTTACAATGTAAGGAAATATCAACCCCGAGTCGCTGGGAGACGGAATTCGCACAAAAATGTACCATGCCGTGCCCTGACGTCGTCTTGCCCTGCCGTCTTGCCCAAACGCAGTGTGACCAGTTTAGCGTCAGATTCACGCTAAATCCAAACGCAACCCAAACGCAACTGCCAAACGCAACCTCAAACGTAACGCAGTCTGACCGACCCCTTATGGCCATTGCTCAATATGTTGTCCTGCGATTTAGCCTGCGTAATGGCTTGCGATTGGGCATGTTGGCCTTGCTTGCACTTTTCTGCTGACTCAAGCATGATCTTACTAAAACATGATCTTCAAGTGGACAAGCCTCATTCACTGCTAGCTGTTCCACCGGTTCATGGAAGGCCGAAGGTGCGAAATGGCCTGTGATTTGGCATTTTGCCTCTCCTCCATGTGTGCGCGTTGAGCAAGGTTGCATCGAATGCCCCAACGTTCGGGGCAGGCCAGGTAAAAGTGGGAGCACCGGAAGATTTAGGTATCGGGAGATTTTAGGATTCCATCGTGTATGCATGACTCTTTTTGCGCACCTGTAGATTTTAGTGCGATAACCATATGTATAAATGACACTTCTTTCAACATGTCGAGGAACCAGAGGAGGCTTCATGCTCCCATGCTGCCCTTGGTTGAACAAGGTTGCAATGAATGCCTCAACAGGTGGGGCATGCTAGACGCAAGTTGGCCCGTTTCATAGATATTTTGGTGAAACTCCCATATCTGAACTCCTTATCTTTCTTTCAACACGATGAGGAACCAGCTCAAAGTTCTGCCATAATATGGCTGCTGAGGTGCTAATGCCATTGAATGTTGTGAGCTTTGCCTCGAAAAGTTCATTGCTCAATATGGTAACCTTGAGTGTGGAAGATCAGAGTGTCTCTCCTTTTCTACCTTCATACTCCTTTTCTTTTCTACCCGGTTATTGTTCCTCTCCTTTTCAACATGGAAACCTCGAGTGCGGAAGACCTGAGTGTCTTTCCTCCTTTTTCTCCCTTCACTCCTTTTCAGACCTACCCTCACTACTCCTCTCCTTTTCAATATGGAAACCTTGAGTGCAGAAGCCCATGCTGTTTGTCCTCCCTTTTCAACCTCACTACACCTCTCCTTTTCTTTCCCACCCTCACTACTCCTCCCTTTCTACCTTCAATTCTCTCTTCCACCTATTTTCTACTCCGTTATGTTCCCTTTTCCCTTCCCTGTGATTTCCCTATCCTTTTATTTGATTTATTCATTCTTCTTTTGTCCTTCGCATCTATGTTTGCCTTCTTCAATTTATTTTCCACCACTCATTCTCTTATCTTTGTTGCATTCTGTGTTGCCTCAATTTCTGTATTTTTATTATGTTAGTCTGTCTCATCCCCTCCTCTTCGACCGAAGTTGGGTTTTTGAAAATGATTTCTTCCCTTCCTTATTGTTTCTTTGCTACGTTCGTATCTGTTAACTTCGCAATCCTCTCTCTCATAACATGCTCTCCTAGTAGAGCCTGAAAACGCCCACTTCCTTAACACATTTGTGCCTCTCACTCATCTCTTGCATTCACCCGTGAAAGTCAATTTTATCTTGACATTCTAAAAATCATGCTTTTCTTCATTTATGCCTTCTTCTATACTATCATGTACTTCTCGCTGTCCATCTTACTACAATGGGATATGTTGCCAGTCAGCGATGCAAAATCAGTATATCACACGATTACCATGCTTAAGTCCAGGAAAAATAGCTAAACCACGGTAAACCATGGTGTGTTAACAGAGTACGTTATCAGTGTGGCGATGGGCTCTAGGGCAGGACGGGATTTGCGACCAAACAATGGTACGAAGCCTGGAAAGCTCTGCCAAACGAAACAACTGCCGGTGCCTAATTACTTGCGCAAACAATTGTTGATGAACTTTTGGCATTTTTTTTCATACCACAAGATATGGCTTCTTCTGACAATGATGCATGTGCAACAAATTTATGTTGCGCTACCGATTCAAATTTAGTAATTTATGTATATATCGGAAATTCGTTTTGTCTTGCACTGTTGAAATCCGCGATCTTCAATTAATTATTGTCTAGGGGGGTGAAAACGGTGCATATTCCCATTAGGCTATGCCGTGGAGCTGGTAAAGAATGGCTTTACTCATGTCAAGCTACCATGCACAGCCATGACCATGGTGCATCTATCCCACCCTCAGACTATGTGGGGAAGTATGAACATGGAACCCAATGATCAAAACTGGGGGAGGGAGAAGATCGTGTGGCGGGTTTCATCTCTCAACTTTGGGGTTGGGTTACCACCAGCTTTGTACCACTAGACTATTTCCCCCTGGGGGGTGACTGTAGGCTAATAAATTATGCCTACGGCACTTCACAATAAGGTACCACAACTACACGTTCAATTTCTAACCACTTCACATCGATCGGGCACTGTTCTAGTATATCCATAATGCCATGTCATTTGACTGAAACGTTGGAGAGTAAAAGTGCGTTTTTAAGGGAGATCGATACCTCCGGCCTGCCGGCCTGGTAGCTGAGAAGCAGCTAACGCTGTCCCTTACGACACTCACCATTCTTCTTCACCATGTTTGTTTACTCTCCAACGTTTCAGTCAAATGACATGGCAATATTTGCCAACGTTGGCAAGTGAGTGACGTCATTTTTCCTAAGTCCGATATCTTTGAAGAGGAGCGCATGCCATTAAATACATGCATTACTTGTTATTTAACGACCTCGATTCCGATCGTACCAAGTGCCCAGAGGGCCTCCATGGAAGGGGGGGTGTTGCAGGCGAGGGTGTACTGATCGCTGCTGCAGCCCATCCTGAGGCGCGATAGTCTAAAGCTGCAGGTCCTACTTTTACTGGTATGAAGCTTGCCTGAACCTTTGCCTGCTACAAGAGCATTCACTGCATTTTGGTGTGCCGTTTCAGCCCACATGCATAGCATTGAGCCAGCGAACACATCATCCCACCCTTTTGGGCAACATCTTTCATGCATGCGCAGCTTCCACCAGTACTGACAGCCCCCGAATGCATGCCCAGCCCCCTGCATGCATGCACATTACCCCGCCCGCTTGCGCACCGCTTGCATGCACAGCCCCCACCCACATACACTCTGCGGGCTCTGCCTACATGCACACACCCATGCCCACATGCACAGCATCCCGCCTGCTTGCGGAGCGTCCCACACGCCTACGCATTCCTTGCATGTACAGGTCCATGCCAGCATTCAGAGCACGTAGCCGCGCTCGCAACCCTCCACATGCATTCTCAGCTCCTTCCCGCATAAACGGTATTTCAACCACATGAGCCATCCCCTACTTGTGTGCACATTCCACACCCCCATGCACATTTCCCGCACGGCCCCCCAGTCCCCCATCGGCTTTCACTGTTCCCCACCCATAGACACAGTCCGTATGCACAGGCCCCCACTTGTATGTACTGTTACTCCCATCCGCTGGTATGGCCCCCCATCCCCATTCACATTCCACATTCTGCAGACCCCCACATGTATGCAATGTTACCCCATCCGCCTACACGGTCCCCCATCCCCCATCCGCATACACTGTTATCCACCCGTAGGCACTGCCCGTAGGCACAGTCCCCCATCTGCATGCACAAGTCCCGCCCAAATGGGCGGCTCTCCGCCCGTATGCGCAGCCCCACGCTTGCACGCACAGCCCCCCACCCGCATTCCCAACCCGTAAGCTATGCGCCCCGCCAACATATGCAGACTCCCGTCCACGTGCACATTCCCCGCCTGCCCACACAGTCCTCCACCCGCATTAATTGTTAACAGCGCCCTGCCGTATGTGTAGCTCTCCATCTGCATTTACTGCCCTACGGCCGTATGTTTGTACAGCCTGTCAGGATGTACAGCCCCCGTCCGTATGCACACAACCCGTATGCATATTGCATAGACCATGGCCAGCATGCACAGACCCCAGCCTGCATGCACATGCATGGGTCACTGCATTTGGGCGGGGAATGTGCATTCGGGGGGGAATGTGCATCACATATGCAGCGCATGCCGGCATGCTCATGCCCCCGCTCGAAGCTGTTAGCGAGGCAGAAGGTTGTGAGGCAGACCCTTCAGAAACAGCAAGCTATGTTGTACATTGATTCATTAGCTGAGACGGGTGCAAGTTCCATTGGGAGCCTCCTATTGAATGTGTCACGGATATGCGAGCGGCAAGCGGAGTTCTTGCGGTATGCGGGTGCGCCATCCAGAGAACCAGCTGCTATCATGGCCACCCCTGCTGCCCCTACAGCCCATGTAGCCCCTGCAGCCCCAGCAGCCTTCCTCCCCCAGGTTCATCTGAAGAGAGCATGTCCGCATCAGTCCAGGAGGCAGCTCTTTACATTGGCACTAGCCCAGAAATCTAGATAGCTTTTGTGCAGCCTTTGGGCCTAGATGGAAGGAATTTGGCGTGGGCCATCTACCAGACTTCCCCCTAGTAGGAGTGGAGTCGACCAAGTTCTCAGTGGGTGTCATTGCTCGCGTCATGATGAGCAACCAACCTGCTCAGTCGGGTCTCATTCCCACCTTTTATTTTGTACTTTTTAAGCGGATTCACTATGCAGACCATATTGCCTAGCCATGCCCTTTGTTTCATGATGTTTGAGGCACCTTCATTTTGCTTGATATGCACGAGACGTGCCTCGGGTACACGCTTTAAGCGGGGCTTTTAACTGAAATCTTGGTTTCCTGTTGTCCCCTCGAAGATTGTATAGTTCAGGATTCATGTAACGGTATAACGGCTTCAATTTTATTTCATCATGCTGATGTGCCTCAGGTATACCACTCTAGGAGACCCAAGCAAGGCTGAATACTGAAATTTTAAGTATGCTGATGCACCCTAGACATGCCACTCTAGGAGACCCAAGCAGGGTCTTGGACTGGAATCTTAATTATGGTCATGCGCCCCAAGTATGTCACTCTAGGAGACGGAGCAAGGCTGTAGACTGAAGTCTCAATTCTGCTGATGAGCCACAGACATGCCACTCAAGGAGACCCAAGCACGGGGTTAAACTGAAATCTTATTTGTGTCGATGCTATCGATGCCCCCAGGCATGCCACTCTAGGAGACCCAGGAAGGGCTCTAGACTGAAATCTTAATTATGCTGATGCTCCACAGGCTTGCCACACTAGGAGACCCAGAAAGGCTGTAGACTGGAATCATATATGCACTGATGCACCCCCAGCAAGTCACTTTAGGAGACCCAAGCTGGGTTGAAGGTTGAAATCTTGAGTGTGGATCCTTGTGATACTGTTATGCCATTGAGGGATTCTGTTGCTAAGCCACTTTCACTGAGTAAGGCTGTTGAGTCAAGTTCAAAACCACTGTATATTACATGATGAAAATCTCAATATTGGCGGAAATACGAGCCAAGCATAGACAACTGAAGACAGGCTGAAGTTTCTTTGTCACTTCTCAAAGAAGCGCTCCCCTGACTCCTTCTCCCTCTGAACTGTGTTCATGTGGTGCACAAAGTACCGCACGCACAGAAGGAAAACAATATGAGACATGTATCCGCAGTTGCTCTCCAAACTCCTGATTAGTTTTGGTGAATGCCCGGAGCGGTCGCTGCGCATCCTAGCGAAAGCAGCCCTCAAGTCATCAAGCTTCTCCTCAGAGATACCAGCAGAGTAGCTGCTGTCTTGCACCAGGGCTAGCCGTGATATACGGTGGCTATGGTCCTGGACAAAGCATCTGTCCTTGAAGCTTGACCACCAACAAGCGGCGCCTCAAGATCTGCCAAACAAGGGGCCGCGATGCAACACCAGTCTTGGTGAACGCCAATTGTGATACCACCATACTGCTGCATGATGACGTCAAGCGTGGCACGCTGAAAGAGCGGCGACTCGTTGCTGAGCAAGCGCTGCTTCGCTGTAGCAACAACGGCCGCACTGACCTCTGTGGAGCCTGTCATAGGCACTATGTGATACCTTCGAGGGGCATGAATGGTAAAACTGAGGAAATGGAGCAGGTGCAATGTGCCAAACCTTGACCATCCTACGGCCGGTGGCCCGGGCAAAACAGGGCTTGATGCACGTGGATCCCCGGGCCGTAGCTGAATCACTGCAGAGGCTCCCTGAAATAAACACGTGTAGCATACCCTGGGTTGCACCTTTTTTGTTTGCAAGGGGCAGTTCAGGATACTGACCTGAGCAGCAAGTTGCGGAAGAAGTTCCATCAGCCGATACATTGCGCTGACCAGCCATACATGACCTTATACGAGAAGCAGCACATGGGGCTGTACCTAAGCGGGGTCAGGGAAAGAGAAAGTGATACATTACAAAGGCTTGATCCATGGCATGCTCTGTATAAATCCACTTGTGATGTACATTTGCCCCTGTTTATAGAAAAGCTTGGGGTTAGCCAATTTACAATATAGCCCAGGGCAAACTTACCTCAGCAAGGCGAACTCTGATCCATCTGCCTCGATACGCCCAGGCGGGATTAAAGCATGATGCATGCAGGTAGGCAACTTGACCTTCAGCAGTCCACCCAACATGAAGACGCCACATGTCATGTCAAGCAGTTTCTGGTCCCCCCACGAGATATGGCCGCATGTCTGGCCACACTTCTTTGCAGAGCAGCTGTGAGTCGTGAGCCCCTCCTCTGTCATGAATCACGCAGTGAATCATTGCCAGTATTCTCGCAGATGCGGACCAGACCCCCCCGTGAACGGCAGCCAGTGAGAATGTTCATGACTCGTGGATCCTTGGCTGGGTTCTCTAGCATACAGTCACGAGAGATGCTGCGATATTGGCAGGCGGCTATCTGTGCAAGCGGGGGGTAGTGTGTATGCGTGCGGGGTGTTTGCATGTGGGAAGGAGCTGAGAATGCAGGTGGAGGGTCGCGAGCGCGGCTATGTGATGTGAATGCAGGCAAGAACCTGTGCATGCAAGGAATGCGCATGCGTGCGGGGCGCTCCGCAAGCAGGCGAGATGCTGTGCATGTGGGCAGGGGTGTGTGCATGTAGGCAGTGTGCATGTGGGTGGAAGCTGTGCATGCAAGGGGTGCGCATGCCGCCGGGGGGTAGTGCATGCAAGCGGGCGGGGTCACGTGCATGCATGCGGGGGGCTGGGCATGCATTCGGCGGCTGCCAGTGCTGATGGAAGCAGCGCATGCATGTAAGATGTTGCCCAAAAGGTTGGGATGCTGTGTACGCTGGCTCAATGCTATGCATGTGGGCTACAACAGCACTCTAAAATGCAGTGAATGCTCTTGTAGCAGACAAAGGTTCAGGCAAGCTTCATACCAGTAAAAGTATTACCTGCAGCTTTAGACAATCGCGCCTCAGGATGGGCTGCAGCTGCGATCAGTCCACCCTCGCGGCCTCGCCTGCAACACCCCCCCTTCCATGGAGGCCCTCTGGGCACTTGAGTGGTACGATCGGAATCGAGGTCGATAAATAACAACGAATGCATGTATTTAATGGCATGCGCTCCTCTTCAAAGATGACGGACTTAGGAAAAAATGACGTCACTCACTTGCCAACGTTGGCAAATAATGCCATGTCATTTGACTGAAACGTTGGAGAGTAAAAGTACGTTTAAGGGAGATCGATACCGCAGACTAGGGCCAATAGACGGTAGCACGTCACCGGTTTTGTTTATTTATCGGTGCATATTACAAGCGGAACCTTGGATCCACGGGTACGCCAAACGCGCCTTGAAAGTACCTCCCTGCCTGTGTACAAGGGACTGCCCTCACCGGAAAGATTCTAGCAGACAGACAATGAGTCAAGTAGAAAGACCATGAGATAAGTGCATGCCATTCAGGTTGCATGGTGCATCCGGTCGGAGCCAGGCAAGCCATGCAACGGTCTGTGCCGGTGTCTTTGGAGCCAGGCAAGTCATGCAGCACCAGCTAGTCATGTTTGGCATGCATGAGCCCATGAGTCCAGGCGTCCAATACAATGCCGTCCTCCCCATTTAGGGTCAAGAATTAGAAGCCCTAAGCCCCACCCCCCAACCTACAGACCATGTGATACGCATCTATGCAATATAACGCCCGGATCCCCTTTCCCAAATCTTTCCCCTCCCCCTTGCACCGTATCTTAATCCAGGATTTACTGATCCCTAATCTCTGATCCCCTATCTACCATAGAGAGGCTGAGACCCTGATTGAGGGCCAGCTGTACTCCTGCCTGGACCGTATCGACCACCTAGAGTGGTCTCCCAACTCTTTGTACGTCATGTGCGGCCTGTTCAGCAGAGCCATCATACAGGCAAGAGGGGGGGCAGGTTATAACAGTTACCGTGACTCATCAATATTTGTTGAGATGTGCCGATTGAGATTGAGAGATGTTCAGCGTTCTCCCACTCATTCTCCCACTTGCTCTCAATCTATCAAGTCTCACACTCGGTCTCTCACTTGCTTTCTCTCTCTTACACTCTCACCATCCCACTAATTATCTCACTATTTTTTACTTGTTGCCTCTCACTCTATCTCACACATGTCAGGCCTGGGCTGCTGAGCAATCTGACTGGGCATGCAAGACCCACCGGCAGGCCCTGAACCTTTTGATTACCCACCAGCAGGCCCTGAACCCTTTTGATTACCCACCAGCAGGCCCTGAACCCTTTTGATTACCCACCGGCAGGCCCTGGAACCTTTTGTATACCCACCGGCAGACCCTGAAATCTTTTGATTACCCACCAGCAGGCCCTGAACCCTTTTGATTACCCACCAACAGGCCATGAACCCTTTTGATTACCCTCCAGCAGGCCCTGAACCCTTTTCATTACCCACCAGCAGGCCCTGAACCCTTTTGATTACTCACCAGCAGGCCCTGAACCCTTTTATTTACCCACCGGCAGGCCCTGAACCCTTTTGATCACCCACCGTCAGGCCCTGAACCCTTTTGATTACCCACCAGCAGGCCCTGAACCCTTTTGATTACTCACCAGCAGGCCCTGAACCCTTTTGACTACTCACCGGGAGGCCCTGAACCCTTTTGATTACCCACTGGCAGGCCTTGAACCCTTTTGATTACCCACCAGCAGGCCCTGGTGAGAAGAGTGAGCAGGGGAGGTTGAGAAGGGTGGGCAGGGGAGGTTGAGAACGGTGGGTAGGAGAGGTTGAGAAGGGTGGGCAGGGGAGGTTGAGAAGGGTGGGCAGGGGAGGTTGAGAAGGGTGGGCAGGGGAGGTTGAGAAGATTGGGCAGGGGAGGTTGAGAAGGGTGGGTAGGGTAGGTTAAGAAGGGTGGGTAGGGGAGATTGAGAAGGGTGGGTGGGGGAGGTTGAGAAGGGTGGGCAGGGGGGGTTGAGAAGGGTGGGTAGGGGAGGTTGAGAAGATTGGGCAGGGGAGGTTGAGAAGATTGGGCAGGGGAGGTTGAGAAGGGTGGGTAGGGTAGGTTGAGAAGGGTGGGTAGGGGAGATTGAGAGGGGTGGGTGGGGGAGGTTGAGAAGGGTGGGCAGGGGAGGTTGAGAAGGGTGGGCAGGGGGGGTTGAGAAGGGTGGGTAGGGGAGGTTGAGAAGGGTGGACAGGGGATGTTGAGAAGGGTGGGTAGGGGAGGTTAAGAATGGTGGGCAGGGGAGGTTGAGAACGGTGGGTAGGAGAGGTTGAGAAGGGTGGGCAGGGGAGGTTGAGAAGGGTGGGCAGGGGAGGTTGAGAAGGGTGGGCAGGGGAGGTTGAGAAGATTGGGCAGGGGAGGTTGAGAAGGGTGGGTAGGGTAGGTTAAGAAGGGTGGGTAGGGGAGATTGAGAAGGGTGGGTGGGGGAGGTTGAGAAGGGTGGGCAGGGGAGGTTGAGAAGGGTGGGTAGGGGAGGTTGAGAAGATTGGGCAGGGGAGGTTGAGAAGATTGGGCAGGGGAGGTTGAGAAGGGTGGGTAGGGGAGATTGAGAGGGGTGGGTGGGGGAGGTTGAGAAGGGTGGGCAGGGGAGGTTGAGAAGGGTGGGCAGGGGGGGTTGAGAAGGGTGGGTAGGGGAGGTTGAGAAGGGTGGACAGGGGATGTTGAGAAGGGTGGGTAGGGGAGGTTAAGAATGGTGGGTAGGGGATGTTGAGAAGGGTGGGTAGGGGAGGTTGAGAAGGGTGGGTAGGGGAGGTTGAGAAGGGTGTGTAGGGGAGGTTGAGAAGGGTGGGTAGGGGAGATTGAGAAGGGTGGGCAGGGGAGGTTGAGAAGGGTGGGTAGGGGAGGTTGAGAAGGGTGGGTAGGGGAGGTTGAGAAGGGTGGGCAGGGGAGGTTGAGAAGGGTGAGCAGGGGAGGTTGAAAAGGATGGGCAGGGGAGGTTGAGAAGGGTGGGCAGGGGAGGTTGAGAAGGGTGTGTAGGGGAGGTTGAGAAGGGTGTGTAGGGGAGGTTGAGAAGGGTGGGTAGGGGAGGTTGAGAAGGGTGGGTAGGGGAGGTTGAGAAGGGTGGGTAGGGGAGGTTGAGAAGGGTGGACAGGGGAGGTTGAGAAGGGTGAGCAGGGGAGGTTGAGAAGGGTGGGTAGGGGATGTTGAAAAGGTTGGGCAGGGGAGGTTGAGAAGGGTGGGTAGTAGAGGTTGAGAAGGGTGGGCAGGGGAGGTTGAGAAGGGTGGGCAGGGGAGGTTGAGAAGGGTGGGTAGGGCAGGTTGAGAAGGGTGTGCAGGGGAGGTTGAGAAGGGTGGGTAGGGCAGGTTGAGAATGGTGTGCACGGGAGGTTGAGAAGGGTGGACAGGGGAGGTTGAGAAGGGTGGGCAGGGGAGGTTGAGAAGGGTGTGCACGGGAGGTTGAGAAGGGTGGGTAGGGCAGGTTGAGAAGGGTGTGCACGGGAGGTTGAGAAGGGTGGACAGGGGAGGTTGAGAAGGGTGGGCAGGGGAGGTTGAGAAGGGTGGGTAGGGGAGGTTGAGAAGGGTGGGCAGGGGAGGTTGAGAAGGGTGGGTAGGGGAGGTTGAGAAGGGTGGGCAGGGGAGGTTAATAAGGATGGACAGGGGAGGTTGAGATTGGTGGGTAGGGGAGGTTGAGAACGGTGGGTAGGGGAGGTTGAGATTGGTGGGTAGGGGAGGTTGAGAAGGGTGGGTAGGGGAGGTTGAGAAGGGTGGGTAGGGGAGGTTGAGATTGGTGGGTAGGGGAGGTTGAGATTGGTGGGTAGGAGAGGTTAAGGAGGGTGGGTAGGGGAGGTTGAGAAGGGTGGGAAGGAGATGGGAAACCTGGAACTTTGGAGTCCCTAGCTCGGTCACCAGCCCTGACCGCTGCTCTGACGCCTCGGCGCAGCCTTCGCCACCAATGCTGTTGGAGCAGCATACTTGCCGTGCGATGGGCGCTGAAATGGCCGGTGCTGTCGAGGCGTCTCGGCTGGCTGCCAGCCGCTCTCCGGGCGAGGGAACCACACAGCAGCGCCCATCCGGCATGGTGCGGACCAAGACGCCACCACTCTCCAGCTCCAAGCGGAAAGGCCCCTAAACCCTAGCCCTGCACCATGCTTGTGAGTTCGAGTTTCCGTCCATTGATTGGGTAAGGGATTAGGATTCCACCCTCAACCCTACACCATGCTGGTGAGTTTCAGTGTCCTGAGATGCTCCATACCAGGGGTACATTTTATTATTTGATTGTTTTCTTCTAGATGCGTAGCCACTTCCTTAACTTGCGTCAAGTGCTTCGTGCATGCTTTGGGGGAGACTGCAATCCTCATGCAGTGCTCGCCTCAGTCAGCCCAGCACCCACATGCCCCCCCCCCTCCTCCACCCATCAGATATATTGAGGTGGAGACCTGACAGCCGCTACCTCGCCTCAGTCAGTCTAGCCAGCCCCGGATCTGTGTGGATCTGGGATATGGATGTGGGTCAGCTGGATGCAGTACTCATGCACCTGGCTGAGGTCACAGACATGCAATGGGTACCACGGGTGAGGATAGGGTTTAGGAGGGGGGGGTGCAGGTAGGGCTAGGGTTTGAAGGGGCAGATGTGGCTAGGGTTAAGGGAGGACAGGTGTGGGTGGGGCTAGGGTTTGAAGGGGCAGATGTGGCTAGGGTTAAGGGAGGACAGGTGTGGGTAGGGCTAGGGTTCGGATGGGCAAACAGGGCTAGGGTTTAGGGGGGCAGGTGGGACTAGGGTTTGTGGGGGGGCAGGGAGGGCTAGGGTGAAGGGGGAGGGGGTAGATAGGGCATGTGTTAAAGGAAGGGGTGTGCATGTTGGGCTAGGGTTTAGAGGGGGGGGAAGGTGAGCCCAGGGTTAATGGGGGGGGGGGGTAGGTGTAGGGGTAGGGTTTAGGCGGGGGCAATGCAGGTGTGCTAAGGGTTTTGAACAAGGAATGTGGGTTTATGGAGGGGGGGGCAATGCATGTGGGTTTAGGGTTTAGGGCAAGGCAGGTGGGTTGAGGTTTTAGGGCAGGGCTGGTGGTTTGAGGGCTTAGGGCTAGACAGGTGGGTTGTGGGGTTAGGGGAACGTGGATGGGTTGAGGGTGTAGGGCAAGGTATGTGGATTGCGGGTTTAGGGCTATGCATGTGCGCTGTTGGTTTATGGCAATGCACGTTCGTTGGGGGGGCTAGGGCAAGGCAGGTGGGTGGGTTGAGAGTTTGGGGCAAGGCTGGTGGGTTGTGGGTTTAGGGCAGGGCTGGTGGGTTGAGAGTTTAGGGCAAGGCTGGTGGGTTGTGGGTTAAGATCAAGGTGGGTGGGGTGAGGGCTTCAGGCAATGCAGGTGGGTTGAGGGTTTAGGGCAAGGTAGGTGGGTTGAGGGTTTAGGGTAAAGCAGGAGCATCCGGCTGAACCAACCTGGTGGAATGCTAGGAAGGCTTGGGACAGGAACTGAAAAGATTAATCTGAGACAAGGAATGGCAGGAGGCAGACAGGCAGCAGGGCAGCCAAACGCAGAGTTTGAAGACACGTTGGGGAAAGCATATGTCGTTGGCATGTTTCCTTGCAACCAAGCCATAGATATTTGATCAGTAGGTCGGTCATCCCCTGAGATTCTGATTTATGTCTCTATTTGAACGCCCCTTGCATGACATCTAGCGTTCCGCTTGTGTAAAACACACCCCAGACTTGAGATTAAAAGTTCCGCCTCAATTCCAAACAGCCTCCTATTGGGAGTCCGGGATTCAAACCATGTATTCAAACAATGGTTCCTTATTGCCGCATAGGCATGGTGTGAGCTGGTCGCCGCATGGCAAGATCATTTCTGACTGCTTTGCCTACAACCTTAGCCTTGAAACCTGATTACCATATTTTCCCAAACCATAACCTGACTGCATTATTATATTCTCTCTTCAGCCAGATAACCTGCCGTAGATGCGCGGTGTGAACTGGTTGCCACATACATAGCAGCAGCACCTCTGATTTCTATTTTGTTTTCAACCCTTCAAACGGTCTCATGCGCTAGCTCCCGCCTGGCAACACCACCCTTGATTACTTTCCTTAAACTGAACCCTGAGCCCTGATCGTTACCCTCAATCCTGCTGCATGCACGCGGTGTGAGCTGGTTGCCACATGGCAGCATCACCTCTGATTACTTTCTTTAGACTGACGTAATGAACCTTTGGTCCTGATTGTTCCTCTAAATCATGTTGCAGGCATGTGGTGTGAGCTGGTCGCCACACGGGAGCAGCTTCTTGTTAAATGCCAGGGATTGTTTCAGCTGTCCCTGAATGGCTGTCGGCAACCAATGACGGATGGTCTTAGCTACAGCCAGCCTGCTGGCAATAAGTGATAACGTCCTTAGCTACCGGGAATCGGTGCCGGCCGGTCTTGGCTCTAGCGGTATTCATCCTTCAACTGTGTATATGGCTGCAGGGGAAATCAATGGGGGGCCCTCTTGACTACGGCAAGTATGCTTCCTGTTATAAGTGGAAAATTTCATGGCTGACCAGCAAGGATCTATAAAAGCAAGGATGCATTTCAGCATCCTCCGATTCTTGAATTTCAAGGCTGTGAATGTGGACTGGGGCTAGTGCTGGGCATGCAGGGTTTAGTAGAGGGTGCTTCAGCTACAATTTAGCTACGTCAAGGCATGCTGGGGGATGGAGCAGTGCGGCTTGCTGTCGGAGCTACATGGTGCAGTCTGGCCGGTCCTTCATTCGTGATGGATGGCTTGCTCTACCCCTCGCTTGTGACTCGCTGGCTATTAATGCTCCACTAGCCTTCTGGCAGGTGGTCTTATCTGACTGGATTTTATATTCATGAGGTCAGGTGTGGTGTCGTGGCACGACCATGCTGGCCTAATGATGAAATAAGAACACACAACCATCTTCTTACATGTTTGTAACATCTTGACCACCTTTTCAGCATGGCCCAGATGGATATCATCATTGACATCTTGACCACACCCGCAGTCAACACAGCCTAAATCCGTTTCTAAGCCACCGCACCATTGATCCGGGAAATGGATTGAACGGCATTAAAATGTTCACTTGTCAAGAACATGATACCTCTGGGCCATGCTCAAAAGGAAAAGATCTCGGCCGTGTGGCTGCCCGATTTTCTGGTCAGGAGGGAGAACATTAACGTAAGGCTAGAGGAGAAAAGACAGGAACATACGGAATAAAGAGAAGAAACAGACCATGCCCACTTAAAGAAAGTCTGTAGAATCCTCAGCCCGTTCAGATCCTAGCCCTCAACAAAGAGAAAACCAAACAAACATACTAGACAGTTGGTCAGGAAAAGGGAAACAAAGGCCTCTGAAACGACTTGCCTCAACGATATGCTGCCACACCCTTCACAAAAGTCAGAGCATCCCACCCTGGCCTGCCCAGGTACAAAGCGTGAATGTCTGTAGCACCGTCTTGTAGGCCTGTCCATACCCGCTCTCTGAATGAAAGGTGATCTTACACGCAGGGATGTGTTGAACTGTGTTAAGGCAGAATATCTGACCATGACGGACATGCATGAGGATCAAAAATTTGAGAATAAATGTAAACATGTACCGGATTGTTTTTTCCCGTTTCCGGTAGTTATTAAATTCGTTTACATGCGTAGTACGCCTCCTTAGCGCCTGGGGAAAATACTAAACAACCTCTGGAACACAACTAAGAAAAACTCAAAAACATGATGATGATACTGCTAACAGGGAAATACCTTTAAATCACCTTAAAGTATATTCATGGACAGCCCGGATAAGATAGGAGAGGCAGATCATGAAGTGGAAGAAGACCTGCAATGTTTGAAACACACGAGGAACGCTAGGAGAGTAGTGGGTGTATATCTGACCCTTGCATAGTTAAGACCAACAATCAACTTCACTTCCACAGTGACATGATGCCGCTTATACATGCCGCAACATGCCGCAGCGTTCCCGCAGCATCTGCAGGACAGCTGTGTGACCCTTGTTCCTAGCCAAGGAAAGTGCCCGTCCCCCTTGACAGTCAGCACGGGGGGCATTCTCACTGCAATCCAGCAACAGTTGTACCACCACCTCGTGGCCATATCTAGCTGCCAACACCAGTGCCTCCCCATCCAAGCAGTTAGCACGAGGTGCATGCTCCCCCCACCCCAACAACAGCCGCACCACCTCCCCGTGGCCATTCCTGGCTGCCCACACCAGTGCCTCCCCATCCCGGCAGTCAGCATAGGGGGCATGCTCCCTCCACCCCAACAACAGTCGCACCACCTCTTCGTGACCATTCCAGGCTGCCCTCACCAGTGCCTCACCATCCTGGCAGTTAGCACGAGGTGCATGCTCCCTCCACCCCAACAACAGCCGCACCACCTCCCCGTAGCCATTCCTTGCTTGCTGCCCTCACCAGTGCCTCCCCATCCCGCCAGTCAGCATGGGGGGCATGCTCCCTCCACCCCAACAACAGCTGCACCACCGCCTCGTGGCCCCTCTCGGCTGCACTCACCAGTGCCCGCCCATCCTGGCAGTCAGCACGTGGGGCATGCTCCCTCCACCCCAAGAATAGCTGCACCACCGCATAGTGGCCACTCTCGGCTGCCCTTACGAGTGCCTTCCCATCCTGGCAGTCAGCACGTGGGGCATGCTCCCTCCACCCCAAGAATAGCTGCACCACCGCCTCGTGGCCATTCTGCGCAGCCCTTAGCAGTGCCCACCTATACTGGCAGTTAGCACGTGGGGCATGCTCCCTCCACCCCAACAACAACTGCACTACCGCATAGTGACCATTCCAGGCTGCCAACACCAGTGCCTCCCCATCCTGGCAGTTAGCGCGAGGTGCATGCTCCCTCCACCCCAACAACAGCCGCACCACCTCCCCGTAGCCATTCTTTGCTGCCCTCACCAGTGCCTCCCCATCCCGCCAGTCAGCATGGGGGGCATGCTCCCTCCACCCCAACAACAGCTGCACCACCGCCTTGTGGCCCCTCTCGGCTGCACTCACCAGTGCCCGCCCATCCTGGCAGTCAGCACGTGGGGCATGCTCCCTCCACCCCAAGAATAGCTGCACCACCGCATAGTGGCCACTCTCGACTGCCCTTACGAGTGCCTTCCCATCCTGGCAGTCAGCACGTGGGGCATGCTCCCTCCACCCCAAGAATAGCTGCACCACCGCCTCGTGGCCATTCTGCGCAGCCCTTAGCAGTGCCCACCCATACTGGCAGTTAGCACGTGGGGCATGCTCCCTCCACCCCAACAACAGCTGCACTACCGCATAGTGACCATTCCAGGCTGCCAACACCAGTGCCTCCCCATCCTGGCAGTTAGCACGAGGTGCATGCTCCCTCCACCCCAACAACAGCCGCACCACCTCCCCGTATCCATTCTTTGCTGCCCTCACCAGTGCCTCCCCATCCCGCCAGTCAGCATGGGGGGCATGCTCCCTCCACCCCAACAACAGCTGCACCACCGCCTTGTGGCCCCTCTCGGCTGCACTCACCAGTGCCCGCCCATCCTGGCAGTCAGCACGTGGGGCATGCTCCCTCCACCCCAAGAATAGCTGCACCACCGCCTCGTGGCCATTCTGCGCAGCCCTTAGCAGTGCCCACCCATACTGGCAGTTAGCACGTGGGGCATGCTCCCTCCACCCCAACAACAGCTGCACTACCGCATAGTGGCCACTCTCGGCTGCCAACACCAGTGCCCGCCCATCCTGGCAGTCAGCGCGTGGGGCATGCTCCCTCCACCCCAAGAATAGCTGCACCACCGCCTCGTGGCCATTCTGCGCAGCCCTTACGAGTGCCTCCCCATCCCGGCAGTCAGCATGGGGGGCATGGTCCCTCCACCCCAACAACAGCTGCACTACTGCATAGTGGCCACGCTCGGCTGCCAACACCAATGCCTGCCCACTCAAGCTGTCTGCCTTTGTACCAAGATTGAGCATGAGCCTCAACAACTCCAGGCCGTCAAATTCCTGACTGTTGCAGCCAACAGCTCTCATGAGGGCCTGGTCAGGACCATGTACCGCCACCATGATACGGGCCAGGGTAATGGGGCAGGCCCTGAGGCAATCGTGCCAACGCCTGCACACCCGCCACGCTCCATACTGCACCCTACAGGCGCCAGGTCCATGGAGGCCTTGAGTGTTGTATAGCCATGCATCTGCATTGCTGAGGATGATGCCAAGGATGTCCGTGTTGAGGTCTTGGAGGCTGGTGAGGATGGCTGGATCCTCGCTAGGGGAAGGAGACACAAATGCATCTGTTCTGATAGCCTCGGTGGATGCGGATGACGTCATAGATTGGTGCTCAATTCCACTTTTTTCAATCAGTTGGGCTTGTCTCTCCTGCTCAACAGGCGAATGAGGTGGAATTCATGCGAGCCAATATGCAACACACCTCTTCGGATAAATATAAACCAATCATGCTTTATGCCATGGGCCTATTACAAATGGACCAGGTTGTGCGATCCGGAGATGCAATGTAGATAAAGAATGAGGGAGTGTGGGAATTGAAAGAAACAAATATGGGGTCATACATATGAACACAACCGGGAGCCAGAGTGGGAGATTCCTCAGTCTTTGACACATCCACATGCCATTCTTGCAGTTGTTCCACTCATGCATGGTCCTTGTTCCGCTCACCAGGGGCAATGTTGGGCACTTGTGTTGAAGTGGATGATGAGTGGATCTGCTCAATGCCGATCTTGTTTTGGAGAATAAAAACTGCAAAGCTTAGGCCACCGAACGAGCGGGTGAGACTGGATGGGGTTCTGACGCAACCTGTACGGTATTGAACGTACGGCCAATACGGAGAACTTGACGGGGCGAGGACTTGAACGGCCAATAATACGCAGGCCACGCACCGATGTGTTCTAGAAACTATCGACTGAGTGGCTAGGAAAGAAACCAGTCCGCTATGTAGGAGGAAAATATGTATATTGCTTGATGACAATGAGCGGGAATTTAGAGATTGCACCCCTGAGACGCGTTCGCATTATCCGCTGACCCAACGGCAAACATCTGTGGCCATAGTGTGGATCTCCTGGCGCGTTCATACTAGGGCCAACAAACGGTTGCTCCGTGGATATCAAATACGGAGCATTGAATCCACGTGTACCTCCCTGCATGTGTACGAGGCACTCACCGGGATAATTGAGCAGACAGACAATGAGACAAGTAGACAGATCGTGAAACAAGAGCAGAGGCCATGCAGGTTGCATAGTGCATCCGGTCCGAGGAACCAGGCAAGTCTTGCAACTGTCCGTGTCTGTGTCTTCGGAGCCAGTCAAGTCATGCAGCACCAGCCATGCTTGGCATGCATGAGTCCAGGAGTCCATGAGACATCAGCGGGCCATGCAACTCAAGGCACCCCATTTATGGCATGCATGGCGTATGATGTGGGGGGGTGGAGCGCAGTTGTGTGCCTTGGGGAGGGGGGGGGAGGGGGGCATGTGTGTAGGGGGTGGAGAGTAGGTGTGTGTGTGGATGGGGGGGGGGGGGAGGGGGGCATGTGTGTAGGGGGTGGGGGGGTGCAGCTGTGTTGGGGGTTGGGCGGGGTGGCATGCATATGCTGTGTATTTTGTGTATCTTTGTTGGGGGGTACGGTGCAGCCAGGTGGCATGATGTTGATGTGTGTGGTGTTTATTCTTGGAAAGAAAGAAAGAAAGTGACGCCTCGTGGAGGGTGTGAGAGTTAAGGAAACAGCACAGCCTGGGCTGAAGCCACATCCGCGCCGTTACCGTGTTTATTCCCATCCTTTATTTATTTCATCCTCTTCACAACTTCCCAACTTCTATCGATCCCCGTTTCCCGCTTCCCTCCCCGAGGCAGGCATCCTGATGGTCTCCAGAGAGTACGGCTATCCTGCTGTCTGCCTAGTTTGCCTTCAACATCCACAACAAGGCTTCTTCCCTCAAGGTAGGGGGGGGGGGGCGTTATCCAGTACCCAGGGGGTCAATTAGGGTCAACGTTACTATATTCTGGTGCTTTTATGAAGATGTGAATTCTATTGGCTGCATTCCCACCATCGTCTGGTCCCTCAAGGCCTTGCTGGACATACCTTGGTGATCCACACTATGGTCGGGTCCCTCAGGGCATGCTGAAATGAGACAGTGCGTGAAGCATTTTCATTTCGTCAAGCTGAAGCTGCAATAAGATGGAGCTCTTCTGCCTGTTGACGTAGTTCAGCCTTAAGACTTACTTTCAAATCAAATCTCAGCTACATGGCTTGGACCTGGACTGCAGTAGTTGTCGGGAGCTTCTTTCTTAAGGCGAATTGAGAGTCTGAATAGTTCAACTGGGTCCATTCCCTTTGCACTTGTGCAGAATAGCAGATATTCCAACCTGCCGGGGAACAGCCCTTTCCTGATTTCATTCTTTGTTAAGCAAGGCAGACCTGTTTGTTATCCATTTCATTTGCAGATTAACCACTACCTGCCTGGATCGAAATGCTGCCATAGCCATAAATACAAAAGTGTATTTGTTTATTCATTTCTTTCCAGGATACAGGCCCCAATATCTGCCAACAATAGCAACAAATGCAATCCTGCCCCAATATCTGCCAACAATGAAATCCTGTATCGTGATGTACAGAGCTCTTTTTGTTACCGGTATATCCTGCCTTTTGACATCAAAAACATAGTTTTGAATCCATTCCGGTCCAGGATGGCAGGTGCCTCAACTAGACCCGACAGGAACAAAAACCAGTGTTCTGACATAAAAAGCAATTAAAAATGTACCCGTTCGACCCGCAGGATCGCAGGTGCCACTACCTGTCCGGTGCAAAGTCCGACGACTGGGACATTGCCTCAGCCCTTGTGGCCAAGACATGGCCCAGCTAGAGGTAAACCATAGGTCAGCCTCCAACTCGGCTAGAGGTAAACCCTAGGTCAGCCTCAAACTCGGCTAGAGGTAAACCCTAGGTCAGCCTCAAACTCGGCTAGAGGTAAACCCTAGGTCAGCCTCCACCTCAGCTGGAGGTAAACCCTAGGTCAGCCTCCACCTCAGCTGGAGGTAAACCCTAGGTCAGCCTCCAACTCGGCTAGAGGTAAACCCTAGGTCAGCCTCCACCTCAGCTGGAGGTAAACCATAGGTCAGCCTCCAACTCGGCTAGAGGTAAACCCTAGGTCAGCCTCCACCTCAGCTGGAGGTAAACCCTAGGTCAGCCTCCACCTCAGCTGGAGGTAAACCCTAGGACAGCCTCCAACTCAGCTGGAGGTAAACCCTGGGTCAGCCTCCAACTCACCTGGAGGTAAACCCTAGGTCAGCCTTCAACTCAGCTGGAGGTTACCCCTAGGTCAGCCTCCACCTCAGCTGGAGGTAAACCCTAGGTCAGCCTCCAACTCAGTTGGAGGTAAACCCTGGGTCAGCTTCCACCTCAGCTGGAGGTAAACCCTAGGTCAGCCTCCACCTCAGCTGGAGGTAAACCCTAGGACATCTCCCATTCTGCCCTTTTTTGTGTCCTTTGATTTTCTGTTACAAATGCAACCCGTGGATACCAGCCCCATGGAATGTCCTCCCCCCACCCTGTCATTTTCTCGGGCCCTCCTTCCACGTCCCTGCCCTCTCACACATCCTCGCTTGAATGAAGAGAGAAGATGTGAGAAACACAGGGCCCCAAAACCCAGTCAATGGACACTGTCTCATAGGTTCAGCTGCATCACTTCCTAACCTATAGCCCCGCACACTGACCCTTAACCGTAAGGCCCTGAACCATTTTTATTATTATCTACAGGCAGGCCCTGAACCCTTTTGATTACTCGCATTGACGGACCCCTGGCCTGGTGTGAGAGGTATGAACTCATGACCTCCAGCTATTGTTTTATTACATGGCCAGCCCCTGAACCCTGTTGAGCCCCAGGCCCCTTGCTGAGTGGAGGCCTATAAATATGCGTTAGGGATCAAGTCCAACAACTGGGATCCATCCGGGCCGTTCCTGGCTGTGGGGAGGTACGATGAGGTGGGTAGGGGACTTATGA
Organism: Limnomonas spitsbergensis; assembly: GCA_037349105.1. Taxonomy (NCBI): domain Eukaryota; kingdom Viridiplantae; phylum Chlorophyta; class Chlorophyceae; order Chlamydomonadales; genus Limnomonas; species Limnomonas spitsbergensis. Next base: position 2,769,221 of record JAYJMM010000101.1, on the reverse strand, counting down.
TGGTAACGGCGCGGACGCGGCCTAGGCCCATGCTGCGCAGTTTCCTTAACCCTCAAACCCCTGACAGCCGCAACCTCCCCTCAGTCAGTCTAGCCAGCCCCGGATCTGTGTGGATCTGGGATATGGATGCGGGTCAGCTGGATGCAGTGCTCATGCACCTGGCTGAGGTCACAGACATGAAATGGACACCACAGGTAGGGCTAGGGTTTAGGGGGGGCAGGTGGGTTTAGGGCAAGGCAGGTGGGTTTAGGGCAAGGCAGGTGGGTTTAGGGGGGGCAGGTGGGTTTAGGGGGGGCAGTTGGGTTTACAGCAAGACAGGTGGGTTTTGGGGGGGCAGGTGGGTTTAGGGGGGCAGGTGGGTTTAGGGCAAGGCAGGTGGGTTCAGGGCAAGGCAGGTGGGTTTAGGGCAAGGCAGGTGGGTTTAGGGGGGACAGGTGGGTTTAGGGGGCACAGGTGGGTTTAGGGGGGGCAGGTGGGTTAAGGGGGGGGAGGTGGGTTTAGGGGGGAAGGTGGGTTTATGGGGGCAAGTGGGTTTAAGGGGGCAGGTGGGTTTAGGGGGCACAGGTGGGTTTAGGGGGGGCAGGTGGGTTTAGGGGGGGCAGGTGGGTTTAGGGGGCACAGGTGGGTTTAGGGGGGGCAGGTGCGTTTAGGGGTGGCAGGTGGGTTTAGGGGGGGCAGGTGGGTTTAGGGGGGCAGGTGGGTTTTGGGGGTGCAGGTGGGTTTAGGGGGGGCAGGTGGGTTTAGGGGGGGCAGGTGGGTTTAGAGGGGCAGGTGGGTTTAGGGGGGGCAGGTGGGTTTAGGGGGGGCAGGTGGGTGTAGGGGGGGCAGGTGGGTGTAGGGGGGGCAGGTGGGTTTAGGGGGGGTAGGTGGCTTAGGGGTTTAGGGGATTTTGGGGGGGTGCAGGTGGATTTTGGGGGGGGCAGGTAGGTTTAGGGGGACAGGTGGGTTTAGGGGGGGCAGGTGGGGTAAGGGGGGGGGCAGGTGGGGTAAGGGGGGGGGCAGGTGGGTTTAGGGGGGGCTGGTGGGTTTAGAGGGGCAGGTGGCTTAGGGGGGCAGGTGGGTTTAGGGGGGACAGGTGGGTTTAGGGGGGGAAGGTGGGTTTAGGGCAAGGCAGGTTTGTTAAGGGCAAGGCAGGAGGGTTTAGGGGGGGCAGGTGGGTTTAGGGGGGGCAGGTGGGTTTAGGGGGGACAGGTGGGTTTAGGGGGGGACAAGTGGGTTTAGGGGGGCAGGTGGGTTTAGGGGGGACAAGTGGGTTTAGGGGGGGCAGGGGGGTTAAGGGGGGACAAGTGGGTTTAGGGGGGGCAGGGGGGTTTAGGGGGGGCAGGTGGGTTTAGGGGGGACAGGTGGGTTTAGGGGGGGCAGGGGGGTTTAGGGGGGGCAGGTGGGTTTAGGGGGGGCAGGTGGGTAAGGGGCAAGGCATGTGGGTTTAGGGGGGGCAGGTGGGTAAGGGGCAAGGCAGGTGGGTTTAGGGGGGGTAAGTTGAGATGCTGTTCAGCACATCACCTGTGTGACAAGAGACTCCGGGCAACCTCGTGTCCACCGTGCAATTATCAAGCTTATTGTGAAATGTCACTTATGTAGTCACTTATATAGTCACTGATAGCTATCAGGCTAGGGCAGCCTCCTGGCCACTGTGACCACCCGCTACATATATATTTCCAGACTGAGTATATAGCGCTGTCACATGAATCTTGAATAGTTAAATCTGCAATGTTGCTGACTGGCTCTGCTACTGAGTCCTTATACATGTAGGACAGCCTCCTGGCCACGGCGACCTCCACCTCCCGGCTCTACATGTGGGTGTCGGCGGGGGCATCCGTGGTGCTCATCCCGCTCTGGAACTTTCAGGTGGGGATGCTGGTGCCGAATGTCGGTGTGGATGCCTCTCTTGTCCGCTGGATTGGAGTGTCATGGGCATGTGCTGTTACAGTGTTAACTCAACCAGCATCAGCCGCTTTGGGAAGAGCCAGGCTGATGGGCGAACTGGTTGGAAGGCTAGGGAGAGGAGCTAAAAGGGTAAATATGAGACAAGTAATGAAAGGAGGCAGACAGGCGAGACAGCAAAGCGCAGAGCTGGAAGGTATGGTGGGGAAAGCATATGTCATGAGCATGTTTCCTTTAAGCCAGGCCATGTAGATTTGAACAGTTGGTCGGACGTCCCCTGAGATTCTGATTTATGCCTGTATTCAAACGCCTCTCGCATGACATCTAGCGGTGTGAGCTGGTCGCCACATCGTAATATCACTTCTGCTAGCTTCTGCTGCTGCCGACAATCTTAGCCATGCAACTTGATTACCATACTTCCCTGCTCCTCAACCTGATTGCATGATTACATTCCATCAGCCAGATATCCTGCCGCAGGTGCGCGATGTGAACTGCTCGCCACATAGCAGCAGCACATCTGATCACTATTTGTTTTCTCAACCCTTCAAACGGTCTCAGGCGCTGGCTCCCGCCTGGCAACACCATCCTTGATTACTTTCCTTAGACTGAAACCTGAGCCTTGATCGCTGCCCTCAATCTTGCTGCATGCACGCGGTGTGAGCTGGTTGCCGCATGGGAGCAACACCTCTGATTACTTTCCATAGACTGAACCCTTGGCCCAATCATGATCGTTGTTGCAGGCATGCGGTGTGAGCTGGTCGCCGCATGGGAGCAGCTTCTTGTTAACTTCCAAGGATTGTTTCAGCTGTCCCTGAATGGCTGTCTGCAACCAATGACGGATGGTCGTAGCTACAGCCAGCTTGCCGGCAATAAGTGAAAACTTCCTAACCTACCGGGAACCAGTGACGGCCGGTCTTGGCTCTAGCGGTATTCATCCTTCAACTGTGTATATGGCTGCGGGGGCAATCAATGGGGGTCCCTCTTGACTACGGCAAGTAGGCTTACTGTTATAAGTGGAAAAATTCATGGCTGACCAGCAAGGATCTTTTACAGCAAGGCTGCATTTCAGCATCCTCCGATTCTTGAGTCGTAAGGCTGTAAATGTGGACTGAGGCTAGTGCTGGGCATGCAGGGTTTAGTAGAGGGTGCTTCAGCTGCAATTCAGCTACATCAAGACATGCTGGGGGATGGAGCAGTGCGGCTTGCTGCCTGAGCTGCATGATGCAGCCAGGCCGGTCCTTCACTCGTGATGGATGGCTTGCTCTACCCCTCGCTTGTGACTCGCTGGCTATTAATGCTCCACTGACCTTCTGACAGGTGGCCTTAGCTGACTGGATTTTATATTCATGAGGTCAGGTGTGGTGTCGTGGCACGACCATGCTGGCCTAATGATTGAATGAGGACACAAAACCATCTTCCTACATTTTTTTTTACATCTTGACCACCTTTTCAGCATGGCCCAGCAGGGTATCGTCATTGACATCTTGACCGCACCCGTAGACAAATAGCCTATATCAGTTTCTAAGCCACCGCACTATTGTTCCGGGAAGTGGATTGAACGACATTAAAATTTTATTTGTCAAGAACATGATACCTCTGGGCCATGCTGAAAAGTAGAAAATGAGCTCGGCCGTGTGGCCGCCCCAGTGTCTGGTCAGGCGGGGAAATTAACGTAAGGCTAAAGGAGAGAAGAAAGGAACCTACGGAAAAAGGAGAAGGAACAGACCATGCCCACATCAAGGAAGTATGTAGAATTCTTAGCCTGTCTAGATCCTAGCCCTCAACAAAGCAGTGTTTCTGTTTTCATGACTCGCTACATGTCAGCTACACTCCGGCCTCCAGCTGGGGGGCCCATGTGTGGCCAGCCCTGCTGCTTTGGCCGCCACCCATTGGCTGGCAAGGTTTGGTCCCAATCGGGCCTTTGACGGCTGCGGGGCTGCCTGCTTAAAAGCCGAAAAAGGAAACACTGCAACAAAGAGAAATCCAAACAAACGTACTAGGCAGTTGGTCAGGAAAAGGGAAACAAAGGCCTCTGAAACGACATAGCCTCAACGATAAACTACCGCACCCTTCACAAAAGTCAGAGCATCCCACCCTGGACTGCTCAGGTACAAAGCGTGAATGTCTGTGGCACCGTCTTGTGGGCCTGCCCATATCCGCTCTCTGAATGTCAGGTGATCTTACACGTAGGGATGTGTTGAAATGTGCAAAGACAGAAGATCTGTCCATGTCGGACATATGCATGAGGACCAACACATTGAGACTAAGTGTTAATGTAACGTTTTTTCCTCCGTTTCCGTTAGTCCCTAAATCGTTTACATGTGTAGTACGCCTCCTTAGCGTCTGGGGAGAATACTATACAACCTCTGGAACACAACGAGGAAAAACTCAAAAGCATGATGATGATATTGCTAACAGGGAAATTCCTTTCAATCACCTTCAAAAGTACACTCATGGATAGCCCAGATAAGATAGGAGAGGAAGATCATGAAGTGGAAGAAGACATGCAATGTTTGAAACATACGAGGAAAGCTAGGAGAGTAATTGGTGTATATTGGACCCTTCCATAGTCAGGACCAACAATCACTTTCGCTTCCACAGTGACATGATGCCTCTTATATAAGCGGCAACATGCCGCAGCGTTCCCGCAGCATCTGCATGACAGCTGTGTGATCCCCCCTCCCAGCCAAGGACAGTGCCCGTCCCCCTTGACAGTCAGCACGGGGGGCATTCTCACTGCAATCCAGGAGCAGCCGCACCACCGCCTCGTGGTCATCCTGGGTTGCCATCATCAGTGCCTCTCCATCCTGGCAGTTAGCACGGGGGGCATGCTCCCTCCACCCCAACAACAGCCGCACCACCGCCTCGTGGCCATTCCAGGCTGCCCTCACCAGTGCCTTCCCATCCCGCCAGTCAGCACGGGGGGCATGCTCCCTCCACCCCAATAACTGCTGCACCACCGCCTCGTGGCCATTCTCTGCTGCTCTCACCAGTGCCTCCCCATCCCGGCAGTTAGCACGTGGGGCATGCTCCCTCCACCCCAACAACAGCTGCACCACCGCCTCGTGGCCATTCTGCGCAGCCCTTAGCAGTGCCCACCCATCCCGGCAGTCAGCACGTGGGGCATGCTCCCTCCACCCCAACAACAGATGCACTACCGCTTCATGGCCATTCCCCGCTGCCTTCACCAGTGCCTTCCCATCCCGGCAGTCAGCACGGGGGGTATGCTCCCTCCACCCCAATAACTGTTGCACCACCGCCTCGTGGCCATTCTCTGCTGCTCTCACCAGCGCCTCACCATCCCGGCAGTTAGCCCGTGGGGCATGCTCCCTCCACCCCAACAACAGCTGCACCACCGCCTCGTGGCCATTCCCCGCTGCCTTCACCAGTGCCTCCCCATCCTGGCAGTCAGCATGGGGTGCATGCTCCCTCCACCCCAATAACTGCTGCACCACCACCTCGTGGCCATTCTCTGCTGCCTTCACCAGTGCCTTCCCATCCCGGCAGTCAGCACGGGGGGCATGCTCCCTCCACCCCAATAACTGCTGCACCACCGCGTCGTGGCCATTCTCTGCTGCTCTCACTAGTGCCTCCCCATTTCGGCAGTCAGCACGGGGGGCATGCTCCCTCCACCCCAATAACTGCTGCACCACCGCCTAGTGGCCATTCTGCGCAGCCCTTAGCAGTGCCCACCCATCCTCGCAGTCAGCACGTGGGGCATGCTCCCTCCACCCCAACAACAGTTGCACCACAACCTCATGGCCATTCTTGGCTGCATGCAGGAGTGCCCACCCATTCCGGCAGTCAGCACGAGGTGCATGCTCCCTCCACCCTAACAACAGCTGCACCACCGCTTCATGGCCATTCTGTGCAGCCATCACAAGTGCAACCCCGTTCTGGCAGTTAGCACGTGGGGCATGCTCCCTCCACTCCAACAACAACTGCACCGCTGCATAGTGGCCACTCTCGGCTGCCCTCACCAATGCCGTCCCAGCCTGACAGTCTGCCTTTGCACCAAGTTTGAGCATGAGCCTCACCAACTCCAGGCAGTCATAATCCTGACTTTTGCAGCCCACAGCTCTCACGAGGGCCTCGTCAGGACCGTGCACTGCCACCATTGCAAGGGCCAGGTTAATGGGGCAGGCCCTGAGGCACTCACGCCAACGCCTGCACACCCGCCACGCTCCATACGGCACCCTACGGGCACCAGGTCCATAGAGGCCTTGAGTATTGTATAGCCATGCATCTGCATTGCTGAGGATGATGCCAAGGCTGTCCATGTTGAGGTCTTGGAGGCTGGTGAAGATGGCTGGGTCCTCGCTAGGGGAAGGAGATGCAGATGCATCTGTTCTGATAGCCTCGGTGGATGCGGATGACGTCATAGGGTGGTGCGCAATTCCACTTTTTTCAATCAGTTAGGCTCGTCTCTCCTGCTCAACAGGCGAGTGAGGTGGAATTCATGCGAGCCAATGTGCAGCACACCTCTTCGGATAAATACAAACCAATCATGCTTTATGAAAGGCCGTCCTACATACATGCAAAATGCCACATGCCATGGGCTGGAGTCAGTATTGCAATGTCTATGCCCGGTTGCACTGTCGTTTTGCACGGATTTACTCAGATGTGACATCTTCTCAGAAGCCTTTTAAAAATGGGCCAGGCTCTGCGATCTGGAGATGCAATGTAGATAAATAATGAGGATCAATAATGAGGGTGTGTGTGGAAATTGAAAGAAACAAATATGGGGTCAGACCTGGAAGCCAGAGTGGAAGATTCAGACTCTGTCTTTGACATATCCACATGCCATGACAGTCTTGCAGTTGTTCCACTCATGCATGGTCCTTGTTCCGCTCACCAGGGGCAATGTTGGACACTCACTTGTGTTGAAGTGGATGAGTGGATCTTCTCAACGCCGCACTCGTTTAGGATAATAAAATTGCAAAGCTTAGACCACCGAACGAGCGGGTGAGACTGGGGTTCTGACACAACCTGTATTGGACGGCCAATAAGGAGAACTTGACGGAGCGAGCGAGGACTTGAACGGCCAATGCGCAGGCCACCGATGTGTTCCAGAAACTGCCGACTGAGTGGCTAGGGACGAAACCAGTCCGCACTGTAGGAGAATCGGATGTAGATTGCTTGTTAAGAATGAGCGGGCATTTAGAAATTGCACCCCAGAGGCGCGTTCGCATCTTCTGCTTACCGAACGGCAGGAAACATCAGCGGCAATAGTGTGGATCTCGTGGAGCGCGTTCATACTAGGGCCACAAAACGGTTGCTCCGTGGATATTAAATACGGAGTCTTGAATCCACGTGTGCGCCAAATGCCCCATGGAAGTACCGTCCTGCATGCATACGAGGCACTGACCTCATCGGAATGAATTGAGCAGACCGACATTGAGACAAGTGGATTGACCATGAAACAAGAGCAGGCTACGCAGGTTGCATGGTGCATCCGGTCGGAACCAGGCAAGTCTTGCACCTGTCTGTGTCTGTGTCTTTGGAGCCAGGCAAGTCATGCAACACCCGCCATGCTTGGCATGCATGAGTCCAGGAGTCCATGAGACATCAGCGGGCCATGCAGGTCACATGGTGCATCTGGTTGGATTCATGCATGCCATGCAACTCCAAGCACCCCATTTATGGCATGCATGGCGGATGATGTGGAGGGTTGGAGCAAAGTTGTGTGTGATGGGGTGGAGCGCAGGTGTGCGTGTGTGTGTGGGGAGGGCAGCTGTGTTGAGGGGTGGGGTGGCATATGCTGTGTATTGTGTGTATATCTGATGGAGGGTACAGTGCAGGTCTGGTGCAGATGGCATGATGTAAATAGGTGTGGTGTTTATTCTCATCCTTTATTTATTTCATCCTCTTCCCAACTTCTATCCTCATCTCCCGCTTCCCTCCCTGAGGCAGGCATCCTGATGGTCTCCAGAATCTACGGCTATCCTGCTGTCTGCCTAGTTTGACTTCAACATCCACAACAAGGCTTGGTCCCTCAAGGTAGGGGGGGGGGGGGGGTCGTTACCCAGTACCCAGGGGGTACATCAGGGTAGAATCATTCATATATTCTGGTGCTTTCATGAAGATGTGAATTCTATTAGCTGCATCCCCACCATTGTCTGTTCCCTCAAGGCCTTGGTGGACATACCTTGGAGATCCACACTATGGTCAGGTTCCTCAGGGCATGCTGAATTGAGACCATGCGCGAAGCCCTTCCATTTCGTCAAGCTGAACCTGCAATAAGATGGAGCTCTTCCGCCTGTTGACGTAGTTCAGCCTTAAGACTTACTTTCAAATCAAATCTCAGCTACATGGATTGGACCTGGACTGCAGTAGCTGTCTTCTTTCTTAAGGCGAATTGAGAGTCTGAATTGTGAAACTGGGTCCATCCCCTTTGCCCTTGTGCAGAATGGCAGATATTCCAACCTGCGGGGGGAACAGCCCTTTCTTGTTTTCATTATTTGATAAGCAACACAGACCTGCTTGTTATCCATTTCATTTGCAGATTAACCACTACCTGCCCGGATCGAAATGCTGCCTTAGCCATTAATAAATTCAGACTAAAAAATCTGTAAATACAGGATAACCACTACCTGCCCGACCGGGGCATAGCCTTCAGCCCTTGTGGGCAGTACATTGCCCAACTAGAGGTAAGTAAAACCTAGGTCAGCCTCCACCCTGTTGCTCAGTCAGGCAGCAGCCAGCAGCAAGTAATCAGGCTTGATGCGATATAGCTTATGAGTGCTTTTGAGTAGGTCAGCCTCCACCTCAGCTGGAGGTAAACCCTAGGTCAGCCTCCACCCTGTTGCTCAGGCAGGCAGCAGCCAAGAGCAAGTAATCAGGCTTCATGCGATATAGCTGACGAGCGCTTATGAGTAGGTCAGCCTCCCCCTCAGCTTGAGGCAAACCCTAGGTCAGCCTCCAACTCAGCTTGAGGTAAACCCTAGGTCAGCCGCCACCTCAGCTGGATGTAAACCCTAGGTCAGCCTCCACCTCACCTGGATGTAAACCCTAGGTCAGCCTCCACCTCAGCTGGGGTTAAACCCTAGGTCAGCCTCCACCTAAGCTGGAGGTAAACCCTAGGTCAGCCTCCACCTCAGCTAGAGGTAAACCCTGGGTCAGCTTCCACCTCAGCTGGAGGTAAACCCTAGGTCAGCCTCCAACTCAGCTGGAGGTAAACCCTAGGTCAGCCTCCACCTCAGCTGGGGTTAAACCCTAGGTCAGCCTCCACCTAAGCTGGAGGTAAACCCTAGGTCAGCCTCAAACTCAGCTGGAGGTTAACCCTAGGTCAGCCTCAAACTCAGCTGGAGGTTAACCCTAGGTCAGCCTCCAACTCAGCTGGAGGTAAACCCTAGGTCAGCCTCCACCTCAGCTAGAGGTAAACCCTAGGTCAGCCTCCACCTAAGCTGGAGGTAAACCCTAGGTCAGCCTCCACCTCAGCTAGAGGTATACCCTAGGTCAGCCTCCACCTCAGCTGGAGGTAAACCCTAGGTCAGCCTCCACCTCAGCTGGAGGTAAACCCTAGGTCAGCCTCCACCTCAGCTGGAGGTAAACCCTAGGTCAGCCTCCACCACAGCTGGAGGTAAACCCTAGATCACCCACCAACTCATATGGAGGTAAACCCTAGTCCGGCGCCAACCCAGCTGGTTGTAATCCCTAAGTCAGCCTCCACCTCAGCTGGAGGTAAACCCTAGTCCAGCCTCCAAATCAGCCAGGCAGCAGCCAGCGGGCCAAGTTCTAGGGCTTATTGCCATCAGAACCCTCGGCTACCTACCCTGATGTAGCTGAAATGTAGCGGAAAGCGCTCATAAGACCAAAACAGCTGTCAGCGTGCCATCAGCAGGAAATAACAAACGGCCGTTATTGCCTTCAGTATAATTATAACTCTAGAGACATCTCCAGTACACTTCCCATTCTGCCCTTTTTTGTTTCCTTTGATTTTCTGTTACAAATGCAACCCGTGGAAACCAGTCCAATGGAATGTCCTCTCCCCAACCTCTCACATTCCTAAGCCCTATGCCTCCTGCTGCGTCCCCGCCCTTCCACACATCCTCACTTGAAAGAATAGAGGAGATGTGAAAAACTACGAGGTCCTTAAACCCTTTACACATCCCACTGGCCCAGCCAATGGACATCGTCTCATAGGTTCAGCTGCGTCACTTCCAATCCTCTAGCCACGCACCTTGAACCTTCCCTCAGCGGTAAAGATGCAAGATGTCAGCATTAAAAACACCCCCTCGTCATCCCAACTGCATAATTTCAAAATTCCCACCTTTTGATTCTCAACCCTCCGACCCAAAGCCCCTCTACACGGCCTCCTGCTCCCAGCTGCACCGTTTCCCAGCATCCGCCTCACATGCCACTGAGATGTCATGGTCGCCAGATGGGGGCTGTGAGGCACAGCTGGATGGTCCACTCACCTACTGTGTGGCAGTACATGCTATCGATGACAGGTGGGAGGTGCAGTTGGCCTGTACTGGTTCAAATCTCCTCGGAAGATCACAAGATGGCGCATGGGACATAACCCTCTTTGCAACCCAGCTGAATCCCCCACGTTTGTTATGACACCCACACAGCAGGCCACACACGTTTCTATGAGACCCACACGGCAGGCCCCTCGCTGATGAAGGGCACATATGTTTCTTACTTGCCCCTTTGCTGTCCCTTGTTGGCCTCTGAGTTTGAGGGGGGAATCCTGCCGGCTGTCTATTTTCTGTTGCTCGGCAGGCCGCTGGTTGCGTGTCAGACCCTGATACTCGGTTGTATGTTATTACCCAGAAGGCCCTGAACCCTTTTTATTATTATCTACAGGCAGGCCCTGAACCCTTTTGATCACTCGCATTGACGGACCCCTGGCCTGGTGTGAGAGGTATGAACTCATGACGTCCAGCTATTGTTTTATTACATGGCAAGCCCCTGAACCTGTTGAGCCCCAGGCCCCTTGCTGAGTGGAGGCCTATAAATATGCGTTAGGGATCAAGTCCAACAACTGGGATCCATCCGGGCAGTTCCTGGCTGTGGGGAGGTGCGATGAGGTGGGTAGGGGACTTATGATGGTAATGGCCTAGGCCCAGGGGGGACGGGTGGGTTTAGGGCAAGGCAGGTGGGTTTAGGGGGGACAGGTAGGTTAGGGGCAAGGCAGGTGGCTTAAGGGGGGGCAGGTGGGTAAGGGGCAAGGCAGGTGGGTTTAGGGGGGGCTGGTGGGTTTAGGGCAAGGCAGGTGGGTTTAGAGCAAGGCAGGTGGGTTTAGGGGGGGCAGGTGGGTTAGGGACAAGGCAGGTGGGTTTAGGGGCAAGGCAGGTGGGTTAGGGGGGACAGGTGGGTTAGGGGCATGCAGGTGGGTTTAGGGGGGCAGGTGGGTTAGGGGCAAGGCAGGTGGGTTTAGGGGGGACAGGTGGGTTTAGGGCAAGGCAGGTGGGTTTAAGGCAAGGAAGGTGGGTTTAGGGGGGACAGGTGGGTTTAGGGGGGACAGGTGGGTTAAGGGCAAGGCAGGTGGGTTTAGGGCAAGGAAGGTGGGTTTAGGGGGGGCAGGTGGGTTAGGGGCAAGGCAGGTGGCTTTAGGGGGGGTAGGTGGGTTAGGGGCAAGGCAGGTGGGTTTGGGGCAAGGCAGGTGGGTTTAAGGCAAGGCAGGTGGTTTTAGGGGGGACAGGTGGGTTTAGGGCAAGGCAGGTGGATTTAGGGGTGACAGGTGGGTTTAGGGGGGCAGGTGGGTTATGGGCAAGGCAGGTGGGTTTAGAGGGGACAGGTGGGTTAGGGGGGGCAGGTGGGTTTAGGGCAAGGCAGGTGGGTTTAGGGGGGGCAGGTGGGTTTAGGGCAAGGCAGGTGGGTTTAGGGGGGACAGGTGGGTTTAGGGGGGGCAGGTGGGTTTAGGGGGGACAGGTGGGTTTAGGGTGGACAGGTGGGGTTAGGGGGGATAGGTGGGTTTAGGGCAAGGCAGGTGGGTTAAGGGGGGGCAGGTGGGTTTAGGGGGGGCAGGTGGGTTTAGGGCAAGGCAGGTGGGTTAAGGGCAAGGCAGGTGGGTTAAAGACAAGGCAGGTGGGTTTAGGGGGGGTAGGTGGGTTTAGGGGGTGCAGGTGGGTTTAGGGGGGACAGGTGGGTAAGGGGCAAGGCAGGTGGGTTAAGGGGGGACAGGTGGGTAAGGGGCAAGGCAGGTGGGTTTAGGGGGGGCTGGTGGGTTTAGTGGGGGGGGTAAGTTTAGATGCTGTACAGCACATCACCTGTGTGACAAGAGACGCTGGGCAACCTCCTGCCCACTGTGCAATTATCAAGCTTATTGTGAAATGTCACTTATATAGTCACTTACATTGTCACTGATAGCTATCAGGCTAGGGCAGCCTCCTGGCCACTGTGACCACCCGCTACATGTATATTTCCAGACTGAGTATTTAGCGCTGTCGCATGAATCTTGAACAATTAAATCTGCAATGTTGCTGACTGGCTCTGCTACTGAGTCCTTTTACATGCAGGACAGCCTTCTGGCCACGGCGACCTCCACCTCCCGGCACTACATGTGGGTGTCGGTGGGGGCATCCGTGGTGCACATCCCACTCCGGAACTTTCAGGTTAGGATGCTGGTGCCGAATGTCGGTGTGGATGCCTCTCTTGTCCGCTGGATTGGAGTGTCATGGGCATGTGCTGTTACAGTGTTAACTCAACCAGCATCAGCCGCTTCTGGAAGGGCCAGGCTGATGAGCGAACCCGTTGGAGGGCTAGGGAGAGGAGCTAAACGGGTAAATCTGAGACAAGTAATGAAAGGAGGCAGACAGGCGAGATAGCAAAGCGCAGAGCTGGAAAGTATGGCGGGGAAAGCATATGTCATGAGCATGTTTCCTTTAAGCCAGGCCATGTAGATTTGAACAGTTGGTCGGACGTCCCCTGAGATACTGATTTATGCCTGTATTCAAACGCCCCTCGCATGACATCTAGCGGTGTGAGCTGGTCGCCACATCGAAATATCACTTCTGCTAGCTTCTGCTGCTGCTAACAATCTTAGCCATGCCACTTGATTACCATACTTCCCTGCTCCTCAACCTAATTGCATGATTACATTCCATCAGCCAGGTATCCTGCCGCAGGTTTGCGATGTGAACTGGTCGCCACATAGCAGCAGCACATCTGATCATTATTTGTTTTCCCAACCCTTCAAACGGTCTCATGCGCTGGCTCCCACCTGGCAACACCACCCTTGATTACTTTCCTTAGACTGAACCCTGAGCCCTGATCGTTACCCTCAATCTTGCTGCATGCAAGCGGTGTGAGCTGGTTCCCACATGGCAGCAACACCTCTGATTACTTTCCATAGACTGAACCCTTGGTCCAATCATGATCGTTGTTGCAGGCATGTGGTGTGAGCTGGTCGCCACATGGGAGCAGCTTCTTGTTAACTTACAAGGATTGCTTCAGCTGTCCTTGCATGGCTGTCGGCAACCAATGACGGATGGTCTTAGCTACAGCCGGCCTGTCGGCAATAATAAGTGACAACGTCCTTAGCTACCGGGAACCAGTGACGGCCGGTCTTGGCTCTAGCGGTATTCATCCTTCAACTGTGTGTATATGGCTGCGGGGGCAATCAATGGGGGGCCCTCTTGACTACGGCAAGTAAGCTTACTGTTATAAGTGAAAATTATGGCTGACTAGCAAGGGTCTATTACAGCAAGGATGCATTCCAGCATCCTCCGATTCTTGAGTTGTAAGGCTGGAAATGTGGACTGGGGCTAGTGCTGGGCATGCAGGGTTTAGTAGAGGGTGCTTCAGCTACAATTCAGCTACATCAAGGCATGCTGGGGGATATAGCAGTGCGGCTTGCTGCCTGAGCTACATGGTGCAGCCAGGCCGGTCCTTCATTCGTGATGGCTCGCTTGCTCTACCCCTCGCTTGTGACTCGCTGGCTACTGATGCCCCACTAGCCTTCTGACAGGTGGCCTTAGCTTACTGGATTTTATATTCATGAGGTCAGGTGTGGTGTCGTGGCACCACCATGCTGGCCTAATGGTTGAATGAGGACACAAAACCATCTTCCTACATTCTTTGTTACATCTTGACCAACTTTTCAGCATGGCCCAGTTACATCTTGACCGCACCCGCAGTCAAAACAGCCTATATCTGTTTCTATGCCACCGCACTATTGATCCGGGCAAATGGATTGAACGACTTTAGAATGTCCACTTGTCAAGAACATGATACCTCTGGGCCATGCTCAAAAGGCTCCTGGCCGTGTGGCCGCCCGATTGTCTGGTCAGGAGGGGAAAGTAAACGTAAGGTTCGAGGAGAAAAGAAAGGAACATACGGAAACAAGAGAAGGAATAGATCATGCCCACATAAAGGAAGTCTGTAAAATCCTCAGCCCGTTTAGATCATAAGCAGCCCTCAACAAAGAGAAAACCAAACAAACGTACTAGGCAGTTAGTTGGTCAGGAAAAGGGAAACAAAGGCCTCTGAAACGACATAGCCTCAAAGATGTACTGCCACACCCTTCACAAAAGTCAGAGCATCCCCCCCTGGCCTGCCCTGGTACTAAGCGTGGATGTCTATAGCACCGTCTTGTAGGCCAGTCCATACCCGTTCTCTGAATGTAAGGTGATCCTACACGCAGGGATGTGTTGAACTGTGCAAAGGCAGAATATCTGACCATGACGGACATGCATAAGGATCAACAAATTGAGAATAAGTGTAAACATGTACCGGATTGTTTTTTCCCGTTTCCGGTAGTCCCTAAATCCGTTTACATGTGTAGTACGCCTCTTTAGCGCCTGGGGAAAATACTAAACAACCTCTGGTGGAACACTACTAAGAAAAACTCGGAAACATGATGATGATATTGCTTACTCGTATGATGATATTGCTTACAGGGAAATACCTTTCAATCACCTTCAAAAATATATTCATGGACAGCCCAGATAGGATAGGAGAGGCAGATCATGAAGTGGAAGACGACATGCAATGTTTGACACACACGAGGAACGCTAGGAGAGTAGTGGGTGTATATCTGACCCTTGCATAGTTAAGACCAGCAATATATTTCACTTCCACAGTGAAATGATGCCTCTTATACAAGCGGCAACATGCCGCAGCATTCCTGCAAAATATGTAGGACAGCTGTGTGACCCCCCCTCCTAGCCAAGTACAGTGCCCGTCCCCCTTGACAGTCAGCACGGGGGGCATTCTCACTGCAATCCAGCAACAACCGCACCACCGCCTCATGGCCATATCTCGCTGCCCACACCAGTGCCTCCCCATCCAAGCAGTTAGCACGAGGTGCATGCTCCCCCCACCCCAACAACAGCCGCACCACCGCCTCGTGAACAAGCTCGAGGAGACTGTCCAAGCCGACCAAGTGGAGCAGATCAGCCATGCACTGAATTGTTTCCAACCTCCACGCTCCCCGTAGACCCTTAGCCCTCAACCCTGACCTCCCTTCCGAGTTCCGACCCCTTCAACGGTACGAATGCGGAGACCATGCCAGTGATCATTGTGATGCCTTGTGGTTAAAGCTGCAACGCTTCCAACCCTAAACCATAAAGTTCTCTGAGCCCTCCAGCCACTCGCTCAGTTCGAGCATTGAGACCATGTCAGAGTATACAAAACCTCCTTGTGGTTCCAGAGGCAACACTCATAATCCTCGAAGTCTGCACCCTCAACCCTGCGCCCTCCTCCCCCTCCCTTAGCGGTATACATGTTGAGATCATGCCAGTGTGAACGGCTTGCCGACACAGTCTCATATCATGCACCCAGTTACAACAGTGCTTCCAAACTTGCACGTTTTCATACACAACCCTCCGCCCTCCCTCAGCAGTACGATTGTCGGGACCCTGTGTTTAGGGTATGGCTTCATGCACCCAGCTGCAGCGCTTCCAAACCTTCAACTCTCAACCCTCAACCCTGCACCCTCCTCTTCCCCCCTCATAAGCGGTTCTGATGTCAGGAGCATGTCAGCGTTTACGACACGGCCTCCTGGTCCCAGCTGCACCATTTCCCAACATCCGACTCAAATGCCGCTGAGCTGTCATGGTCGCCCGATGGAGGCTGTGTGGCGCTACTGGATGGTCCACTCACCTACCGTGTGTCGGTGCATGCTATCGATGGCAGGTGGGGGTGCAGTCGACCTTTTCTTGTTGACAACTCCCTGGGAGATCACAAGATGGCGCATGGGACATTTTTTGCAACCCAGCATAAGCCCCCACGTTTGTCCCAAACAGCAGGCCCCACACGTTGGTATGACTCACACAACAGGTCCCTCGCTGACTCGTATGATGCAGTACACCATATCTGCTGCTTACTCGCCCCCCTGCTGCCCCCTCTTTGCCTCAATGAGTTTGTTTGGCAGGGAATCCTGGCCAGGTATTCTGTGTTATTCAGCTGGCCCCTGACCCATTTTAAGTACCCATCGGCAAGCCCTGTCTCATTTTCATCACCCTCTGGCAGGCTCTGCACCCTTGAAGTTACCCACCAGTAGGCCCTGACTCCTTTTCATTACCCACCAACAGGCCCTGAACCCTTTTGTTAACTCACCAACAGGCCCTGACCCCTTTTGATTACCCACCGACAGGCCCTGAACCCTTTTGATTACCCACCAGCAGGCCCTAAACCCTTTTGATTACTCACCGGCATGCCCTGACCCCTTTTGATAACCCACTGGCAGGCCCTAAACCCTTTTGATTACTCACCGGCAGGCCCTGAACCCTTTTGATTACCCACCAGCAGGCCCTGAACCCTATTGATTACCCGCCGGCAGGCCCTGAACCCATTCGATTATCCACCAGCAGGCCCTGAACCCTATTGATTACACACCGGCAGGCCCTGAACCCTTTTGATTACCCACCTGCAGGCCCTGATCCTTTTGATTACCCTCCAGCAGGCCCTGAACCCTATTGATTACACACCGGCAGGCCCTGAACCCTTTTGATTACCCACCTGCAGGCCCTGATCCTTTTGATTACCCACCAGCAGGCCCTGAACCTTTTTGATAACCCACCGGCAGGCCCTGCACCCTTTTGATTACCCACCAGCAGGCCCTGAACCCTTTTGGTTACCCACCAGCAGGCCCTAAACCTTTTTGATTACCAACCGGCGAGCCCTGCACCCTTTTGATTACCCATCGACAGGCCCTGGACCCTTTTGATTACTCACCGGCAGGCCCTACACCCGTTTCATTACTCAAGAGCAGGCCCTGAACCCTTTTGATAACCCACCGGCAGGCCCTAAACCCTTTTGATTACTCACCGGCAGGCCCTGAACCCTTTTGATTACCCACCAGCAGGCCCTGAACCCTTTTGATTACCCACCGGCAGGCCCTGAACCCTTTTGATTACCCACCAGCAGGCCCTGAACTCTTTTGATTACTCACCAGCAGGCCCTGAACCCTTTTGATTACCCACCGGCAGGCCCTGGACCCTTGTGATTACCCACCAGCAGGCCCTGAACCCTTTTGAATACCCGCCGGAAGGCCCTTAACCCTTTTGATTACCCACCAGCAGGCCCTGAACCCTTTTGAATACCCACCAGCAGGCCCTGAACCCTTTTAATTACCCACCAGCAGGCCCAGAACCCTTTTGATTACCCACCAGCAGGCCCTGAACCCTTGTGATTACCCACCACTCGGCAGCAGGCCCTGAACCCTTTTGATTACCCACCGGCAGGCCCTGTACCCTTTTGATTACCCACCGGCAGGCCCTGAACCCTTTGATTATCCTCTGGCAGGCCCTGGGCCCTAAAGATTACCCACCGGCAGGCCCTGCACCCTTTTGATTACCCAATGGCAGGCCCTGAACCCTTTCAATTACCCGCCGGCAGGCCCTAAACCCTTTTGATCACTCACCGGCAGGCCCTGAGCCCTTTTGATTACCCACCGGCAGGCCCTGAACCCTTTTGATTACCCACCGGCAGGCCCTGAACCCTTGTGATCACCCACCACTCGGCAGCAGGCCCTGAACCCTTTTGATTACCCACCGGCAGGCCCTGTACCCTTTTGATTACCCACCGGCAGGCCCTGAACCCTTTGATTATCCTCTGGCAGGCCCTGGGCCCTAAAGATTACCCACCGGCAGGCCCTGCACCCTTTTGATTACCCAATGGCAGGCCCTGAACCCTTTCAATTACCCGCCGGCAGGCCCTAAACCCTTTTGATCACTCACCGGCAGGCCCTGAGCCCTTTTGATTACCCACCGGCAGGCCCTGAACCCTTTTGATTACCCACCGGCAGGCCCTGAACCCTTTTGATTACCCACCGGCAGGCCCTAAACCCTTTTTATTACTCACCAGCAGGCCCTTAACCCTTTTGATAACCCACCGGCAGGCCCTAACCCCTTTTGATTACTCACCGGCAGGCCCTGAACCCTTTAGATTACCCACCAGCAGGCCCTGGACCCTATTGATTACCCACCGGCAGGCCCTGGACCCTTTTGATTGCCAACCAGCAGGCCCTGAACCCTTTTGATTACCCACCGGCAGGCCCTGAACCCTTTTGATTACACACCAGCAGGCCCTGAACCCTTTTGATTACCCACTGGCAGGCCCTGATCCCTTTTGATTACACACCGGCAGGCCCTGCACCCTTTTGATTACCCATTGGCAGGCCCTGAACCCTTTTGACTACCCACCTGCAGGCCCCGAACCCTTATAATTACCCACCGGCAGACCCTGAACCCTTTTGATTACCCACCGGCAGGCCCTGAACCCTTTTGATTACTCACCGGCAGGCCTGAACCCTTTTGATTACCCACCAGCAGGCCCTGAACCCTTTTAATTACCCACCAGCAGGCCCAGAACCCTTGTGATTACCCACCAGCAGGCCCTGAACCCTTGTGATTACCCACCACTCGGCAGCAGGCCCTGAACCCTTTTGATTACCCACCGGAAGGCCCTGTACCCTTTTGATTACCCACCGGCAGGCCCTGAACCCTTTGATTATCCACTGGCAGGCCCTGGGCCCTAAAGATTACCCACCGGCAGGCCCTGAACCCTTTTGATTACCCAATGGCAGGCCCTGAACTCTTTTGATTTCTCACCAGCAGGCCCTGAACCCTTTTGATTACCCACTGGCAGGCCCTGAACCCTTTTGATTACCCACCAACAGGCCCTGAACCCTTTTGATTACCCACCGGCAGGCCCTGAACCCTTTTGATTACCCACCGGCAGGCCCTGAACCCTTTAGATTACTCGGCAGCAGGCCCTGAACCCTTTTGATGACCTACTGGCAGGCCCGAAACCCTTTTGATTACCCACAGGCAGGCCCTAAACCCTTTTGATTACTCACCGGCAGGCCCTGAACCTTTAGATTACCCACCAGCAGGCCCTGAACCCTATTGATTACCCACCGGCAGGCCCTGAACCTTTTTGATAACCCACCAGCAGGCTATGAACCCTTTTCATTACACACCAGCAGGCCCTGAACTCTTTTGATTACCCACTGGCAGGCCCTGATCCCTTTTGATTACACACCGGCAGGCCCTGAACCCTTTTGATTACCCACCGGCAGGCCCTGAACCCTTTTTAATTACCCACCGGCAGGCCCTGAACCCTTTTGACTACCCACCTGCAGGCCCCGAACCCTTATGATTACCCACCGGCAGGCCCTGAACCCATTTGATTACCCACCGGCAGGCCCTGAACCCTTTTGATTACTCACCAGCAGGCCCTGAACCCTTTTGATTACCCACCAGCAGGCCCTGAACCCTATTGATTACCCGCCGGCAGGCCATGAACCCATTCGATTACCCACAAGCAGGCCCTGAACCCTATTGATTACCCACCGGCAGGCCATGAACCCTTTTCATTACCTACCAGCAGGCCCTGACCCCTTTCAATTACCCACCAGCAGGCCCAGAACCCTTGTGATTACCCACCAGCAGGCCTGAACCCTTGTGATTACCCACCACTCGGCAGCAGGCCCTGAACCCTTTTGATGACCCACCGGCAGGCCCTGTACCCTTTTGATTACCCACCGGCAGGCCCTGAACCCTTTGATTATCCACTGGCAGGCCCTGGGCCCTAAAGATTACCCACCGGCAGGCCCTCCACCCTTTTGATTACCTAATCGCAGGCCCTGAACCCTTTTAATTACCCGCCATCAGGCCCTGAACCCTTTTAATTACTCACTGGCAGGCCCTGAACCATTTTGATAACCCACCGGCAGGCCCTGGACCCATTTGATTATCCACCAGCAGGCCCTGAACCCTTTTGATTACCCACCGACAGACCCTAAACCCTTTTGATTACCCACCACTCGGCAGCAGGCCCTGAACCCTATTGATAACCCACCGGCAGGCCCTAAACCCTTTTGATTACTCACCGGCAGGCCCTGAACCCTTTTAATTACCCACCAGCAGGCCCAGAACCCTTTTGATTACCCACCAGCAGGCCCTGAACCCTTGTGATTACCCACCACTCGGCAGCAGGCCCTGAACCCTTTTGATTACCCACCGGCAGGCCCTGTACCCTTTTGATTACCCACCGGCAGGCCCTGAACCCTTTGATTATCCTCTGGCAGGCCCTGGGCCCTAAAGATTACCCACCGACAGGCCCTGCACCCTTTTGATTACCCAATGGCAGGCCCTGAACCCTTTCAATTACCCGCCGGCAGGCCCTAAACCCTTTTGATCACTCACCGGCAAGCCCTGAGCCCTTTTGATTACTCACCGGCAGGCCCTGAACCCTTTAGATTACCCACCAGCAGGCCCTGGACCCTATTGATTACCCACCGGCAGGCCCTGAACCCTTTTGATTACCCACCAGCAGGCCCTGAACCCTTTTGATTACCCACCATCAGGCCCTGAACCCTTTTAATTACTCACTGGCAGGCCCTGAACCTTTAGATTACCCACCAGCAGGCCCTGAACCCTATTGATTACCCACCGGCAGGCCCTGAACCTTTTTGATAACCCACCAGCAGGCTATGAACCCTTTTCATTACACACCAGCAGGCCCTGAACTCTTTTGATTACCCACTGGCAGGCCCTGATCCCTTTTGATTACCCACCGGCAGGCCCTGAACCCTTTTGATTACCCACCGGCAGGCCCTGAACACTTTTTAATTACCCACCGGCAGGCCCTGAACCCTTTTGACTACCCACCTGCAGGCCCCGAACCCTTATGATTACCCACCGGCAGGCCCTGAACCCATTTGATTACCCACCGGCAGGCCCTGAACCCTTTTGATTACTCACCAGCAGGCCCTGAACCCTTTTGATTACCCACCGGCAGGCCCCGAACCCTTTTAATTACCCACCGGCAGGCCCTGCACCCTTTTGATTACTCACTGGCAGGCCCTGGACTCATTTGATTACTCACCGGCAGGCCCTGAACCCTTTTGATTACCCACCAGCAGGCCCTAAACCCTATTGATTACCCGCCGGCAGGCCCTGAACCCATTCGATTACCCACAAGCAGGCCCTGAACCCTATTGATTACCCACCGGCAGGCCCTGAACCCTTTTGATTACCTACCAGCAGGCCCTGAACCCTTTTGATGACTCACCGGCAGGCCCTGAATCCTTTTGATTACCCACCAGCAGGCCCTGAACCCTATTGATTACCCGCCGCCAGGCTTTAAACCCATTTGATTACCCACCAGCAGGCCCTGAACCCTATTGATTACCCACCGGCAGGCCCTGAACCCTTTTGATTACCAATCTGCAGGCCCTGATCCTTTTGATTACTCACCAGCAGGCCCTGAACCCTTTTAATTACTCACCGGCAGGCCCTGAACCCTTTTGATTACCCACCGGCAGGCCCTGAACCCTTTAGATTACTCGGCAGCAGGCCCTGAACCCTTTTGATGACCTACTGGCAGGCCCGAAACCCTTTTGATTACCCACAGGCAGGCCCTAAACCCTTTTGATTACTCACCGGCAGGCCCTGAACCTTTAGATTACCCACCAGCAGGCCCTGAACCCTATTGATTACCCACCGGCAGGCCCTGAACCTTTTTGATAACCCACCAGCAGGCTATGAACCCTTTTCATTACACACCAGCAGGCCCTGAACTCTTTAGATTACCCACTGGCAGGCCCTGATCCCTTTTGATTACACACCGGCAGGCCCTGAACCCTTTTGATTACCCACCGGCAGGCCCTGAACCCTTTTTAATTACCCACCGGCAGGCCCTGAACCCTTTTGACTACCCACCTGCAGGCCCCGAACCCTTATGATTACCCACCGGCAGGCCCTGAACCCATTTGATTACCCACCGGCAGGCCCTGAACCCTTTTGATTACTCACCAGCAGGCCCTGAACCCTTTTGATTACCCACCAGCAGGCCCTGAACCCTATTGATTACCCGCCGGCAGGCCCTGAACCCATTCGATTACCCACAAGCAGGCCCTGAACCCTATTGATTACCCACCGGCAGGCCATGAACCCTTTTCATTACCTACCAGCAGGCCCTGACCCCTTTCAATTACCCACCAGCAGGCCCAGAACCCTTGTGATTACCCACCAGCAGGCCCTGAACCCTTGTGATTACCCACCACTCGGCAGCAGGCCCTGAACCCTTTTGATGACCCACCGGCAGGCCCTGTACCCTTTTGATTACCCACCGGCAGGCCCTGAACCCTTTGATTATCCACTGGCAGGCCCTGGGCCCTAAAGATTACCCACCGGCAGGCCCTGCACCCTTTTGATTACCCAATCGCAGGCCCTGAACCCTTTTAATTACCCGCCATCAGGCCCTGAACCCTTTTAATTACTCACTGGCAGGCCCTGAACCATTTTGATAACCCACCGGCAGGCCCTGGACCCATTTGATTATCCACCAGCAGGCCCTGAACCCTTTTGATTACCCACCGACAGACCCTAAACCCTTTTGATTACCCACCACTCGGCAGCAGGCCCTGAACCCTATTGATAACCCACCGGCAGGCCCTAAACCCTTTTGATTTCTCACCGGCAGGCCCTGAACCCTTTTAATTACCCACCAGCAGGCCCAGAACCCTTTTGATTACCCACCAGCAGGCCCTGAACCCTTGTGATTACCCACCACTCGGCAGCAGGCCCTGAACCCTTTTGATTACCCACCGGCAGGCCCTGTACCCTTTTGATTACCCACCGGCAGGCCCTGAACCCTTTGATTATCCTCTGGCAGGCCCTGGGCCCTAAAGATTACCCACCGACAGGCCCTGCACCCTTTTGATTACCCAATGGCAGGCCCTGAACCCTTTCAATTACCCGCCGGCAGGCCCTAAACCCTTTTGATCACTCACCGGCAGGCCCTGAGCCCTTTTGATTACTCACCGGCAGGCCCTGAACCCTTTAGATTACCCACCAGCAGGCCCTGGACCCTATTGATTACCCACCGGCAGGCCCTGAACCCTTTTGATTACCCACCAGCAGGCCCTGAACCCTTTTGATTACCCACCATCAGGCCCTGAACCCTTTTAATTACTCACTGGCAGGCCCTGAACCTTTAGATTACCCACCAGCAGGCCCTGAACCCTATTGATTACCCACCGGCAGGCCCTGAACCTTTTTGATAACCCACCAGCAGGCTATGAACCCTTTTCATTACACACCAGCAGGCCCTGAACTCTTTTGATTACCCACTGGCAGGCCCTGATCCCTTTTGATTACACACCGGCAGGCCCTGAACCCTTTTGATTACCCACCGGCAGGCCCTGAACACTTTTTAATTACCCACCGGCAGGCCCTGAACCCTTTTGACTACCCACCTGCAGGCCCCGAACCCTTATGATTACCCACCGGCAGGCCCTGAACCCATTTGATTACCCACCGGCAGGCCCTGAACCCTTTTGATTACTCACCAGCAGGCCCTGAACCCTTTTGATTACCCACCGGCAGGCCCCGAACCCTTTTAATTACCCACCGGCAGGCCCTGCACCCTTTTGATTACTCACTGGCAGGCCCTGGACTCATTTGATTACTCACCGGCAGGCCCTGAACCCTTTTGATTACCCACCAGCAGGCCCTAAACCCTATTGATTACCCGCCGGCAGGCCCTGAACCCATTCGATTACCCACAAGCAGGCCCTGAACCCTATTGATTACCCACCGGCAGGCCCTGAACCCTTTTGATTACCTACCAGCAGGCCCTGAACCCTTTTGATGACTCACCGGCAGGCCCTGAATCCTTTTGATTACCCACCAGCAGGCCCTGAACCCTATTGATTACCCGCCGCCAGGCTTTAAACCCATTTGATTACCCACCAGCAGGCCCTGAACCCTATTGATTACCCACCGGCAGGCCCTGAACCCTTTTGATTACCAATCTGCAGGCCCTGATCCTTTTGATTACTCACCAGCAGGCCCTGAACCCTTTTAATTACTCACCGGCAGGCCCTGAACCCTTTTGATTACCCACCGGCAGGCCCTGAACCCTTTAGATTACTCGGCAGCAGGCCCTGAACCCTTTTGATGACCTACTGGCAGGCCCGAAACCCTTTTGATTACCCACAGGCAGGCCCTAAACCCTTTTGATTACTCACCGGCAGGCCCTGAACCTTTAGATTACCCACCAGCAGGCCCTGAACCCTATTGATTACCCACCGGCAGGCCCTGAACCTTTTTGATAACCCACCAGCAGGCTATGAACCCTTTTCATTACACACCAGCAGGCCCTGAACTCTTTAGATTACCCACTGGCAGGCCCTGATCCCTTTTGATTACACACCGGCAGGCCCTGAACCCTTTTGATTACCCACCGGCAGGCCCTGAACCCTTTTTAATTACCCACCGGCAGGCCCTGAACCCTTTTGACTACCCACCTGCAGGCCCCGAACCCTTATGATTACCCACCGGCAGGCCCTGAACCCATTTGATTACCCACCGGCAGGCCCTGAACCCTTTTGATTACTCACCAGCAGGCCCTGAACCCTTTTGATTACCCACCAGCAGGCCCTGAACCCTATTGATTACCCGCCGGCAGGCCCTGAACCCATTCGATTACCCACAAGCAGGCCCTGAACCCTATTGATTACCCACCGGCAGGCCATGAACCCTTTTCATTACCTACCAGCAGGCCCTGACCCCTTTCAATTACCCACCAGCAGGCCCAGAACCCTTGTGATTACCCACCAGCAGGCCCTGAACCCTTGTGATTACCCACCACTCGGCAGCAGGCCCTGAACCCTTTTGATGACCCACCGGCAGGCCCTGTACCCTTTTGATTACCCACCGGCAGGCCCTGAACCCTTTGATTATCCACTGGCAGGCCCTGGGCCCTAAAGATTACCCACCGGCAGGCCCTGCACCCTTTTGATTACCCAATCGCAGGCCCTGAACCCTTTTAATTACCCGCCATCAGGCCCTGAACCCTTTTAATTACTCACTGGCAGGCCCTGAACCATTTTGATAACCCACCGGCAGGCCCTGGACCCATTTGATTATCCACCAGCAGGCCCTGAACCCTTTTGATTACCCACCGACAGACCCTAAACCCTTTTGATTACCCACCACTCGGCAGCAGGCCCTGAACCCTATTGATAACCCACCGGCAGGCCCTAAACCCTTTTGATTTCTCACCGGCAGGCCCTGAACCCTTTTAATTACCCACCAGCAGGCCCAGAACCCTTTTGATTACCCACCAGCAGGCCCTGAACCCTTGTGATTACCCACCACTCGGCAGCAGGCCCTGAACCCTTTTGATTACCCACCGGCAGGCCCTGTACCCTTTTGATTACCCACCGGCAGGCCCTGAACCCTTTGATTATCCTCTGGCAGGCCCTGGGCCCTAAAGATTACCCACCGACAGGCCCTGCACCCTTTTGATTACCCAATGGCAGGCCCTGAACCCTTTCAATTACCCGCCGGCAGGCCCTAAACCCTTTTGATCACTCACCGGCAGGCCCTGAGCCCTTTTGATTACTCACCGGCAGGCCCTGAACCCTTTAGATTACCCACCAGCAGGCCCTGGACCCTATTGATTACCCACCGGCAGGCCCTGAACCCTTTTGATTACCCACCAGCAGGCCCTGAACCCTTTTGATTACCCACCATCAGGCCCTGAACCCTTTTAATTACTCACTGGCAGGCCCTGAACCTTTAGATTACCCACCAGCAGGCCCTGAACCCTATTGATTACCCACCGGCAGGCCCTGAACCTTTTTGATAACCCACCAGCAGGCTATGAACCCTTTTCATTACACACCAGCAGGCCCTGAACTCTTTTGATTACCCACTGGCAGGCCCTGATCCCTTTTGATTACACACCGGCAGGCCCTGAACCCTTTTGATTACCCACCGGCAGGCCCTGAACACTTTTTAATTACCCACCGGCAGGCCCTGAACCCTTTTGACTACCCACCTGCAGGCCCCGAACCCTTATGATTACCCACCGGCAGGCCCTGAACCCATTTGATTACCCACCGGCAGGCCCTGAACCCTTTTGATTACCCACCAGCAGGCCCTAAACCCTATTGATTACCCGCCGGCAGGCCCTGAACCCATTCGATTACCCACAAGCAGGCCCTGAACCCTATTGATTACCCACCGGCAGGCCCTGAACCCTTTTGATTACCTACCAGCAGGCCCTGAACCCTTTCAATTACCCACCAGCAGGCCCAGAACCCTTGTGATTACCCACCAGCAGGCCCTGAACCCTTGTGATTACCCACCACTCGGCAGCAGGCCCTGAACCCTTTTGATGACCCACCGGCAGGCCCTGTACCCTTTTGATTACCCACCGGCAGGCCCTGAACCCTTTGATTATCCACTGGCAGGCCCTGGGCCCTAAAGATTACCCACCGGCAGGCCCTGCACCCTTTTGATTACCTAATCGCAGGCCCTGAACCCTTTTAATTACCCGCCATCAGGCCCTGAACCCTTTTAATTACTCACTGGCAGGCCCTGAACCATTTTGATAACCCACCGGCAGGCCCTGGACCCATTTGATTATCCACCAGCAGGCCCTGAACCCTTTTGATTACCCACCGACAGACCCTAAACCCTTTTGATTACCCACCACTCGGCAGCAGGCCCTGAACCCTATTGATAACCCACCGGCAGGCCCTAAACCCTTTTGATTACTCACCGGCAGGCCCTGAACCCTTTTAATTACCCACCAGCAGGCCCAGAACCCTTTTGATTACCCACCAGCAGGCCCTGAACCCTTGTGATTACCCACCACTCGGCAGCAGGCCCTGAACCCTTTTGATTACCCACCGGCAGGCCCTGTACCCTTTTGATTACCCACCGGCAGGCCCTGAACCCTTTGATTATCCTCTGGCAGGCCCTGGGCCCTAAAGATTACCCACCGACAGGCCCTGCACCCTTTTGATTACCCAATGGCAGGCCCTGAACCCTTTCAATTACCCGCCGGCAGGCCCTAAACCCTTTTGATCACTCACCGGCAGGCCCTGAGCCCTTTTGATTACTCACCGGCAGGCCCTGAACCCTTTAGATTACCCACCAGCAGGCCCTGGACCCTATTGATTACCCACCGGCAGGCCCTGAACCCTTTTGATTACCCACCAGCAGGCCCTGAACCCTTTTGATTACCCACCATCAGGCCCTGAACCCTTTTAATTACTCACTGGCAGGCCCTGAACCTTTAGATTACCCACCAGCAGGCCCTGAACCCTATTGATTACCCACCGGCAGGCCCTGAACCTTTTTGATAACCCACCAGCAGGCTATGAACCCTTTTCATTACACACCAGCAGGCCCTGAACTCTTTTGATTACCCACTGGCAGGCCCTGATCCCTTTTGATTACACACCGGCAGGCCCTGAACCCTTTTGATTACCCACCGGCAGGCCCTGAACACTTTTTAATTACCCACCGGCAGGCCCTGAACCCTTTTGACTACCCACCTGCAGGCCCCGAACCCTTATGATTACCCACCGGCAGGCCCTGAACCCATTTGATTACCCACCGGCAGGCCCTGAACCCTTTTGATTACTCACCAGCAGGCCCTGAACCCTTTTGATTACCCACCGGCAGGCCCCGAACCCTTTTAATTACCCACCGGCAGGCCCTGCACCCTTTTGATTACTCACTGGCAGGCCCTGGACTCATTTGATTACTCACCGGCAGGCCCTGAACCCTTTTGATTACCCACCAGCAGGCCCTAAACCCTATTGATTACCCGCCGGCAGGCCCTGAACCCATTCGATTACCCACAAGCAGGCCCTGAACCCTATTGATTACCCACCGGCAGGCCCTGAACCCTTTTGATTACCTACCAGCAGGCCCTGAACCCTTTTGATGACTCACCGGCAGGCCCTGAATCCTTTTGATTACCCACCAGCAGGCCCTGAACCCTATTGATTACCCGCCGCCAGGCTTTAAACCCATTTGATTACCCACCAGCAGGCCCTGAACCCTATTGATTACCCACCGGCAGGCCCTGAACCCTTTTGATTACCAATCTGCAGGCCCTGATCCTTTTGATTACTCACCAGCAGGCCCTGAACCCTTTTAATTACTCACCGGCAGGCCCTGAACCCTTTTGATTACCCACCGGCAGGCCCTGAACCCTTTAGATTACTCGGCAGCAGGCCCTGAACCCTTTTGATGACCTACTGGCAGGCCCGAAACCCTTTTGATTACCCACAGGCAGGCCCTAAACCCTTTTGATTACTCACCGGCAGGCCCTGAACCTTTAGATTACCCACCAGCAGGCCCTGAACCCTATTGATTACCCACCGGCAGGCCCTGAACCTTTTTGATAACCCACCAGCAGGCTATGAACCCTTTTCATTACACACCAGCAGGCCCTGAACTCTTTTGATTACCCACTGGCAGGCCCTGATCCCTTTTGATTACACACCGGCAGGCCCTGAACCCTTTTGATTACCCACCGGCAGGCCCTGAACCCTTTTTAATTACCCACCGGCAGGCCCTGAACCCTTTTGACTACCCACCTGCAGGCCCCGAACCCTTATGATTACCCACCGGCAGGCCCTGAACCCATTTGATTACCCACCGGCAGGCCCTGAACCCTTTTGATTACTCACCAGCAGGCCCTGAACCCTTTTGATTACCCACCAGCAGGCCCTGAACCCTATTGATTACCCGCCGGCAGGCCCTGAACCCATTCGATTACCCACAAGCAGGCCCTGAACCCTATTGATTACCCACCGGCAGGCCATGAACCCTTTTGATTACCCACCAGCAGGCCCTGAACCCTATTGATTACCCGCCGGCAGGCCCTGAACCCATTCGATTACCCACAAGCAGGCCCTGAACCCTATTGATTACCCACCGGCAGGCCCTGAACCCTTTTGATTACCCACCAGCAGGCCCTAAACCCTATTGATTACCCGCCGGCAGGCCCTGAACCCATTCGATTACCCACAAGCAGGCCCTGAACCCTATTGATTACCCACCGGCAGGCCCTGAACCCTTTTGATTACCTACCAGCAGGCCCTGAACCCTTTTGATGACTCACCGGCAGGCCCTGAATCCTTTTGATTACCCACCAGCAGGCCCTGAACCCTATTGATTACCCGCCGCCAGGCTTTAAACCCATTTGATTACCCACCAGCAGGCCCTGAACCCTATTGATTACCCACCGGCAGGCCCTGAACCCTTTTGATTACCAATCTGCAGGCCCTGATCCTTTTGATTACTCACCAGCAGGCCCTGAACCCTTTTAATTACTCACCGGCAGGCCCTGAACCCTTTTGATTACCCACCGGCAGGCCCTGAACCCTTTAGATTACTCGGCAGCAGGCCCTGAACCCTTTTGATGACCTACTGGCAGGCCCGAAACCCTTTTGATTACCCACAGGCAGGCCCTAAACCCTTTTGATTACTCACCGGCAGGCCCTGAACCTTTAGATTACCCACCAGCAGGCCCTGAACCCTATTGATTACCCACCGGCAGGCCCTGAACCTTTTTGATAACCCACCAGCAGGCTATGAACCCTTTTCATTACACACCAGCAGGCCCTGAACTCTTTTGATTACCCACTGGCAGGCCCTGATCCCTTTTGATTACACACCGGCAGGCCCTGAACCCTTTTGATTACCCACCGGCAGGCCCTGAACCCTTTTTAATTACCCACCGGCAGGCCCTGAACCCTTTTGACTACCCACCTGCAGGCCCCGAACCCTTATGATTACCCACCGGCAGGCCCTGAACCCATTTGATTACCCACCGGCAGGCCCTGAACCCTTTTGATTACTCACCAGCAGGCCCTGAACCCTTTTGATTACCCACCAGCAGGCCCTGAACCCTATTGATTACCCGCCGGCAGGCCCTGAACCCATTCGATTACCCACAAGCAGGCCCTGAACCCTATTGATTACCCACCGGCAGGCCATGAACCCTTTTCATTACCTACCAGCAGGCCCTGACCCCTTTCAATTACCCACCAGCAGGCCCAGAACCCTTGTGATTACCCACCAGCAGGCCCTGAACCCTTGTGATTACCCACCACTCGGCAGCAGGCCCTGAACCCTTTTGATGACCCACCGGCAGGCCCTGTACCCTTTTGATTACCCACCGGCAGGCCCTGAACCCTTTGATTATCCACTGGCAGGCCCTGGGCCCTAAAGATTACCCACCGGCAGGCCCTGCACCCTTTTGATTACCCAATCGCAGGCCCTGAACCCTTTTAATTACCCGCCATCAGGCCCTGAACCCTTTTAATTACTCACTGGCAGGCCCTAAACCCTTTTGATTTCTCACCGGCAGGCCCTGAACCCTTTTAATTACCCACCAGCAGGCCCAGAACCCTTTTGATTACCCACCAGCAGGCCCTGAACCCTTGTGATTACCCACCACTCGGCAGCAGGCCCTGAACCCTTTTGATTACCCACCGGCAGGCCCTGTACCCTTTTGATTACCCACCGGCAGGCCCTGAACCCTTTGATTATCCTCTGGCAGGCCCTGGGCCCTAAAGATTACCCACCGACAGGCCCTGCACCCTTTTGATTACCCAATGGCAGGCCCTGAACCCTTTCAATTACCCGCCGGCAGGCCCTAAACCCTTTTGATCACTCACCGGCAGGCCCTGAGCCCTTTTGATTACTCACCGGCAGGCCCTGAACCCTTTAGATTACCCACCAGCAGGCCCTGGACCCTATTGATTACCCACCGGCAGGCCCTGAACCCTTTTGATTACCCACCAGCAGGCCCTGAACCCTTTTGATTACCCACCATCAGGCCCTGAACCCTTTTAATTACTCACTGGCAGGCCCTGAACCTTTAGATTACCCACCAGCAGGCCCTGAACCCTATTGATTACCCACCGGCAGGCCCTGAACCTTTTTGATAACCCACCAGCAGGCTATGAACCCTTTTCATTACACACCAGCAGGCCCTGAACTCTTTTGATTACCCACTGGCAGGCCCTGATCCCTTTTGATTACACACCGGCAGGCCCTGAACCCTTTTGATTACCCACCGGCAGGCCCTGAACACTTTTTAATTACCCACCGGCAGGCCCTGAACCCTTTTGACTACCCACCTGCAGGCCCCGAACCCTTATGATTACCCACCGGCAGGCCCTGAACCCATTTGATTACCCACCGGCAGGCCCTGAACCCTTTTGATTACTCACCAGCAGGCCCTGAACCCTTTTGATTACCCACCGGCAGGCCCCGAACCCTTTTAATTACCCACCGGCAGGCCCTGCACCCTTTTGATTACTCACTGGCAGGCCCTGGACTCATTTGATTACTCACCGGCAGGCCCTGAACCCTTTTGATTACCCACCAGCAGGCCCTAAACCCTATTGATTACCCGCCGGCAGGCCCTGAACCCATTCGATTACCCACAAGCAGGCCCTGAACCCTATTGATTACCCACCGGCAGGCCCTGAACCCTTTTGATTACCTACCAGCAGGCCCTGAACCCTTTTAATTACCCACCAGCAGGCCCAGAACCCTTGTGATTACCCACCAGCAGGCCCTGAACCCTTGTGATTACCCACCACTCGGCAGCAGGCCCTGAACCCTTTTGATGACCCACCGGCAGGCCCTGTACCCTTTTGATTACCCACCGGCAGGCCCTGAACCCTTTGATTATCCACTGGCAGGCCCTGGGCCCTAAAGATTACCCACCGGCAGGCCCTGCACCCTTTTGATTACCCAATCGCAGGCCCTGAACCCTTTTAATTACCCGCCATCAGGCCCTGAACCCTTTTAATTACTCACTGGCAGGCCCTGAACCATTTTGATAACCCACCGGCAGGCCCTGGACCCATTTGATTATCCACCAGCAGGCCCTGAACCCTTTTGATTACCCACCGACAGGCCCTAAACCCTTTTGATTACCCACCACTCGGCAGCAGGCCCTGAACCCTATTGATAACCCACCGGCAGGCCCAGGACCCTTGTGATTACCCACCAGCAGGCCCTGAACCCTTTTGATTACCCGCCGGCAGGCCCTGAACCCTTTTGATTACCCACCAGCAGGCCCTGACCCCTTTTGATTACCCACCAGCAGGCCCTGAACCCTTTTGATTACCCACCAGCAGGCCCTGAACCCTTTTGATTACTCCCCGGCAGGCCCTGAACTCTTTTGATTACTCACCGGCAGGCCCTGAACCCTTTTGATTACTCAACAGCAGGCCCTGAACCCTATTGATTACCCACCGGCAGGCCCTGGAACCTTGTGATTACCCACCAGCAGGCCCTGAACCCTTTTGATTACCCACCGGCAGGGCCTGAACCCTTTTGATTACCCACCGGCAGGCCCTGAACCCTTTTGATTACCCACTGGCAGGTCCTAAACCCTTTTGATTACCCACCACTCGGCAGCAGGCCCTGAACCCTTTTGATTACCCACCGGCAGGCCCTGTACCCTTTTGATTACCCACCGGCAGGCCCTGAACCCTTTGATTATCCTCTGGCAGGCCCTGGGCCCTAAAGATTACCCACCGACAGGCCCTGCACCCTTTTGATTACCCAATCGCAGGCCCTGAACCCTTTTAATTACCCGCCATCAGGCCCTGAACCCTTTTAATTACTCACTGGCAGGCCCTGAACCATTTTGATAACCCACCGGCAGGCCCTGGACCCATTTGATTATCCACCAGCAGGCCCTGAACCCTTTTGATTACCCACCGACAGGCCCTAAACCCTTTTGATTACCCACCACTCGGCAGCAGGCCCTGAACCCTATTGATAACCCACCGGCAGGCCCAGGACCCTTGTGATTACCCACCAGCAGGCCCTGAACCCTTTTGATTACCCGCCGGCAGGCCCTGAACCCTTTTGATTACCCACCAGCAGGCCCTGACCCCTTTTGATTACCCACCAGCAGGCCCTGAACCCATTCGATTACCCACAAGCAGGCCCTGAACCCTATTGATTACCCACCGGCAGGCCCTGAACCCTTTTCATTACCTACCAGCAGGCCCTGACCCCTTTCAATTACCCACCAGCAGGCCCAGAACCCTTGTGATTACCCACCAGCAGGCCCTGAACCCTTGTGATTACCCACCACTCGGCAGCAGGCCCTGAACCCTTTTGATTACCCACCGGCAGGCCCTGTACCCTTTTGATTACCCACCGGCAGGCCCTGAACCCTTTGATTATCCACTGGCAGGCCCTGGGCCCTAAAGATTACCCACCGGCAGGCCCTGCACCCTTTTGATTACCCAATCGCAGGCCCTGAACCCTTTTAATTACCCGCCATCAGGCCCTGAACCCTTTTAATTACTCACTGGCAGGCCCTGAACCATTTTGATAACCCACCGGCAGGCCCTGGACCCATTTGATTATCCACCAGCAGGCCCTGAACCCTTTTGATTACCCACCGACAGGCCCTAAACCCTTTTGATTACCCACCACTCGGCAGCAGGCCCTGAACCCTATTGATAACCCACCGGCAGGCCCTAAACCCTTTTGATTACTCACCGGCAGGCCCTGAACCCTTTTAATTACCCACCAGCAGGCCCAGAACCCTTTTGATTACCCACCAGCAGGCCCTGAACCCTTGTGATTACCCACCACTCGGCAGCAGGCCCTGAACCCTTTTGATTACCCACCGGCAGGCCCTGTACCCTTTTGATTACCCACCGGCAGGCCCTGAACCCTTTGATTATCCTCTGGCAGGCCCTGGGCCCTAAAGATTACCCACCGACAGGCCCTGCACCCTTTTGATTACCCAATGGCAGGCCCTGAACCCTTTCAATTACCCGCCGGCAGGCCCTAAACCCTTTTGATCACTCACCGGCAGGCCCTGAGCCCTTTTGATTACTCACCGGCAGGCCCTGAACCCTTTAGATTACCCACCAGCAGGCCCTGGACCCTATTGATTACCCACCGGCAGGCCCTGAACCCTTTTGATTACCCACCAGCAGGCCCTGAACCCTTTTGATTACCCACCATCAGGCCCTGAACCCTTTTAATTACTCACTGGCAGGCCCTGAACCTTTAGATTACCCACCAGCAGGCCCTGAACCCTATTGATTACCCACCGGCAGGCCCTGAACCTTTTTGATAACCCACCAGCAGGCTATGAACCCTTTTCATTACACACCAGCAGGCCCTGAACTCTTTTGATTACCCACTGGCAGGCCCTGATCCCTTTTGATTACACACCGGCAGGCCCTGAACCCTTTTGATTACCCACCGGCAGGCCCTGAACACTTTTTAATTACCCACCGGCAGGCCCTGAACCCTTTTGACTACCCACCTGCAGGCCCCGAACCCTTATGATTACCCACCGGCAGGCCCTGAACCCATTTGATTACCCACCGGCAGGCCCTGAACCCTTTTGATTACTCACCAGCAGGCCCTGAACCCTTTTGATTACCCACCGGCAGGCCCCGAACCCTTTTAATTACCCACCGGCAGGCCCTGCACCCTTTTGATTACTCACTGGCAGGCCCTGGACTCATTTGATTACTCACCGGCAGGCCCTGAACCCTTTTGATTACCCACCAGCAGGCCCTAAACCCTATTGATTACCCGCCGGCAGGCCCTGAACCCATTCGATTACCCACAAGCAGGCCCTGAACCCTATTGATTACCCACCGGCAGGCCCTGAACCCTTTTGATTACCTACCAGCAGGCCCTGAACCCTTTTAATTACCCACCAGCAGGCCCAGAACCCTTGTGATTACCCACCAGCAGGCCCTGAACCCTTGTGATTACCCACCACTCGGCAGCAGGCCCTGAACCCTTTTGATGACCCACCGGCAGGCCCTGTACCCTTTTGATTACCCACCGGCAGGCCCTGAACCCTTTGATTATCCACTGGCAGGCCCTGGGCCCTAAAGATTACCCACCGGCAGGCCCTGCACCCTTTTGATTACCCAATCGCAGGCCCTGAACCCTTTTAATTACCCGCCATCAGGCCCTGAACCCTTTTAATTACTCACTGGCAGGCCCTGAACCATTTTGATAACCCACCGGCAGGCCCTGGACCCATTTGATTATCCACCAGCAGGCCCTGAACCCTTTTGATTACCCACCGACAGGCCCTAAACCCTTTTGATTACCCACCACTCGGCAGCAGGCCCTGAACCCTATTGATAACCCACCGGCAGGCCCAGGACCCTTGTGATTACCCACCAGCAGGCCCTGAACCCTTTTGATTACCCGCCGGCAGGCCCTGAACCCTTTTGATTACCCACCAGCAGGCCCTGACCCCTTTTGATTACCCACCAGCAGGCCCTGAACCCTTTTTATTACCCACCAGCAGGCCCTGAACCCTTTTGATTACTCCCCGGCAGGCCCTGAACTCTTTTGATTACTCACCGGCAGGCCCTGAACCCTTTTGATTACTCAACAGCAGGCCCTGAACCCTATTGATTACCCGCCGGCAGGCCCTGGAACCTTGTGATTACCCACCAGCAGGCCCTGAACCCTTTTGATTACCCACCGGCAGGGCCTGAACCCTTTTGATTACCCACCGGCAGGCCCTGAACCCTTTTGATTACCCACTGGCAGGTCCTAAACCCTTTTGATTACCCACCACTCGGCAGCAGGCCCTGAACCCTTTTGATTACCCACCGGCAGGCCCTGAACCCTTTTGATTACTCACCGACAGGCCCTAAACCCTTTTGATTACCCACCACTCGGCAGCAGGCCCTGAACCCTATTGATTACCCACCGGCAGGCCCTGAACACTTTTGATTACCCACCGGCAGGCCCTGGACCTTGTGATTACCCACCGGCAGGCCCTGGACCCTTGTGATTACTCACCAGCAGGCCCTGAACCATTTTGATTACCCACCGGCAGGCCCGAAACCCTTTTGATTACCCACAGGCAGGCCCTAAACCCTTTTGACTACTCACCGGCAGGCCCTGAACCTTTAGATTACCCACCAGCAGGCCCTGAACCCTTTTCATTACACACCAGCAGGCCCTGAACTCTTTTGATTACCCACTGGCAGGCCCTGATCACTTTTGCTTACACACCGGCAGGCCCTGAACCCTTTTGATTACCCACCGGCAGGCCCTGAACCCTTTTGATTACCCACCGGCAGGCCCTAAACCCTTTTGACTACCCACCTGCAGGCCCCGAACCCTTATGATTACCCATTGGCAGGCCCTGAACCCATTTGATTACCCACCGGCAGGCCCTGAACCCTTTTGATTATTCACCGGCAGGCCCTGAACCCTTGTGATTATCCACCGGCAGGCCCCGAACCCTTTTAATTACCCACCGGCAGGCCCTGCACCCTTTTGATAACTCACTGGCAGGCCCTGGACTCTTTTGATTACTCACCGGCAGGCCCTGAACCCTTTTGATTACCCACCAGCAGGCCCTGAACCCTATTGATTACCCGCCGGCAGGCCCTGAACCCTTTTGATTACTCACTGGCAGGCCCTGAACCATTTTGATAACCCACCGGCAGGCCCTGGACCCTTTTGATTATCCACCAGCAGACCCTGAACCCTATTGATTACCCACCGACAGGCCCTAAACCCTTTTGATTACCCACCACTCGGCAGCAGGCCCTGAACCCTATTGATAACCCACCGGCAGGCCCTGGACCCTTGTGATTACCCACCAGCAGGCCCTGAACCCTTTTGATTACCCACCGGCAGGCCCTGAACCCTTTTGATTACCCACCAGCAGGCCCTGACCCCTTTTGATTACCCACCAGCAGGCCCTGAACCCTTTTTATTACCCACCAGCAGGCCCTGAACCCTTTTGATTACTCCCCGGCAGGCCCTGAACTCTTTTGATTACTCACCGGCAGGCCCTGAACCCTTTTGATTACTCAACAGCAGGCCCTGAACCCTATTGATTACCCACCGGCAGGCCCTGGACCCTTGTGATTACCCACCAGCAGGCCCTGAACCCTTTTGATTACCCACCGGCAGGGCCTGGACCCTTTTGATTACCCACCGGCAGGCCCTGAACCCTTTTGATTACCCACTGGCAGGTCCTAAACCCTTTTGATTACCCACCACTCGGCAGCAGGCCCTGAAACCTTTTGATTACCCACCGGCAGGCCCTGAACCCTTTTGATTACCCACCGACAGGCCCTAAACCCTTTGATTACCCACCACTCGGCAGCAGGCCCTGAACCCTATTGATTACCCACCGGCAGGCCCTGAACACTTTTGATTACCCACCGGCAGGCCCTGGACCTTGTGATTACCCACCGGCAGACCCTGGACCCTTGTGATTCCTCACCAGCAGGCCCTGAACCATTTTGATTACCCACCGGCAGGCCCGAAACCCTTTTGATTACCCACAGGCAGGCCCTAAACCCTTTTGACTACTCACAGGCAGGCCCTGAACCTTTAGATTACCCACCAGCAGGCCCTGAACCCTTTTCATTACACACCAGCAGGCCCTGAACTCTTTTGATTACCCACTGGCAGGCCCTGATCCCTTTTGATTACACACCGGCAGGCCCTGAACCCTTTTGATTACCCACCGGCAGGCCCTGAACCCTTTTTAATTACCCACCGGCAGGCCCTGAACCCTTTTGACTACCCACCTGCAGGCCCCGAACCCTTATGATTACCCATTGGCAGGCCCTGAACCCATTTGATTACCCACCGGCAGGCCCTGAACCCTTTTGATTACTCACCGGCAGGCCCTGAACCCTTTTGATTATCCACCGGCAGGCCCCGAACCCTTTTAATTACCCACCGGCAGGCCCTTCACCCTTTTGATTACTCACTGGCAGGCCCTGGACTCTTTTGATTACTCACCGGCAGGCCCTGAACCCTTTTGATTACCCACCAGCAGGCCCTGAACCCTATTGATTACCCGCCGGCAGGCCCTGAACCCATTCGATTACCCACCAGCAGGCCCTGAACCCTATTGATTACCCACCGGCAGGCCCTGAACCCTTTTGATGACTTACCAGCAGGCCCTGAACCCTTTTAATTACCCACCAGCAGGCCCAGAACCCTTGTGATTACCCACCAGCAGGCCCTGAACCCTTGTGATTACCCACCACTCGGCAGCAGGCCCTGAACCCTTTTGATGACCCACCGGCAGGCCCTGAACCCTTTTAATTACCCGCCAGCAGGCCCTGAACCCTTTTGATTACCCACCAGCAGACCCTGAACCCTATTGATTACCCGCCGGCAGGCCCTGAACCCTTTTGATTACTCACTGGCAGGCCCTGAACCATTTTGATAACCCACCGGCAGGCCCTGGACCCTTTTGATTATCCACCAGCAGGCCCTGAACCCTATTGATTACCCACCGACAGGCCCTAAACCCTTTTGATTACCCACCACTCGGCAGCAGGCCCTGAACCCTATTGATAACCCACCGGCAGGCCCTGGACCCTTGTGATTACCCACCAGCAGGCCCTGAACCCTTTTGATTACCCGCCGGCAGGCCCTGAACCCTTTTGATTACCCACCAGCAGGCCCTGACCCCTTTTGATTACCCACCAGCAGGCCCTGAACCCTTTTTATTACCCACCAGCAGGCCCTGAACCCTTTTGATTACTCCCCGGCAGGCCCTGAACTCTTTTGATTACTCACCGGCAGGCCCTGAACCATTTTGATTACTCAACAGCAGGCCCTGAACCCTATTGATTACCCACCGGCAGGCCCTGGACCCTTGTGATTACCCACCAGCAGGCCCTGAACCCTTTTGATTACCCACCGGCAGGCCCTGAACCCTTTTGATTACCCACCGGCAGGCCCTGAACCCTTTTGATTACCCACTGGCAGGTCCTAAACCCTTTTGATTACCCACCACTCGGCAGCAGGCCCTGAACCCTTTTGATTACCCACCGGCAGGCCCTGAACCCTTTTGATTACCCACCGACAGGCCCTGAACCCTTTTGATTACCCACCACTCGGCAGCAGGCCCTGAACCCTATTGATTACCCACCGGCAGGCCCTGAACACTTTTGATTACCCACCGGCAGGCCCTGGACCTTGTGATTACCCACCGGCAGACCCTGGACCCTTGTGATTCCTTACCAGCAGGCCCTGAACCATTTTGATTACCCACCGGCAGGCCCGAAACCCTTTTGATTACCCACAGGCAGGCCCTAAACCCTTTTGACTACTCACCGGCAGGCCCTGAACCTTTAGATTACCCACCAGCAGGCCCTGAACCCTTTTCATTACACACCAGCAGGCCCTGAACTCTTTTGATTACCCACTGGCAGGCCCTGATCCCTTTTGATTACACACCGGCAGGCCCTGAACCCTTTTGATTACCCACCGGCAGGCCCTGAACCCATTTTAATTACCCACCGGCAGGCCCTGAACCCTTTTGACTACCCACCTGCAGGCCCCGAACCCTTATGATTACCCATTGGCAGGCCCTGAACCCATTTGATTACCCACCGGCAGGCCCTGAACCCTTTTGATTACTCACCGGCAGGCCCTGAACCCTTTTGATTATCCACCGGCAGGCCCCGAACCCTTTTAATTACCCACCGGCAGGCCCTTCACCCTTTTGATTACTCACTGGCAGGCCCTGGACTCTTTTGATTACTCACCGGCAGGCCCTGAACCCTTTTGATTACCCACCAGCAGGCCCTGAACCCTTTTGATTACCCACCGGCAGGCCCTGAACCCTTTTGATTACCCACCAGCAGGCCCTGAACCCTTTTGATTACCCACCGGCAGGCCCTGAACCCTTTTGATTACCCACCAGCAGGCCCTGAACCCTTTTAATTACCCACCAGCAGGCCCAGAACCCTTGTGATTACCCACCAGCAGGCCCTGAACCCTTGTGATTACCCACCACTCGGCAGCAGGCCCTGAACCCTTTTGATGACCCACCGGCAGGCCCTGAACCCTTTTAATTACCCGCCAGCAGGCCCTGAACCCTTTTGATTACCCACCAGCAGACCTTGAACCCTTTTGATTAGCCACTGGAAGGCCCTGAACCTTTTTGATTACCCACTGACAGGCTCTGAACCCTTTTGATTAGCCACCGGAAAGCCCTAAACCCTTTTGATTACTCACTGGCAGGCCCTGAACCCTTTTGATTAGCCACCGGCAGGCCCTGCACCCTTTTGATTAGCCACCGGCATGCCCTGAACCTTTTTGATTACCCACCGCAGGCCCTGAACCCTTTTGATTACCCCCTGGCAGGCCCTGAACCCTTTTGATTACCCCCTGGCAGGCCCTGAACCCTTTTGATTACCCACCAGCAGGCCCTGAACCCTTTTGATTACTCCCCG
The DNA here is from genome assembly GCA_037349105.1 of Limnomonas spitsbergensis. Classification (NCBI taxonomy): domain Eukaryota; kingdom Viridiplantae; phylum Chlorophyta; class Chlorophyceae; order Chlamydomonadales; genus Limnomonas; species Limnomonas spitsbergensis. Next base: position 2,728,861 of record JAYJMM010000101.1, on the reverse strand, counting down.
GCAGGCCCTGAACTCTTTTGATTACTCACCGACAGGCCCTGAACCCTTTTGATTACTCACCAGCAGGCCCTGAACCCTATTGATTACCCACCGGCAGGCCCTGGACCCTTGTGATTACCCACCAGCAGGCCCTGAACCCTTTTGATTACCCACCGGCAGGCCCTGAACCCTTTTGATTACCCACCGGCAGGCCCTAAACCCTTTTGATTACCCACTGGCAGGTCCTAAACCCTTTTGATTACCGACCACTCGGCAGCAGGCCCTGAACCCTTTTGATTACCCACCGGCAGGCCCTGAACCCTTTTGATTACCCACCGACAGGCCCTACACCCTTTTGATTACCCACCACTCGGCAGCAGGCCCTGAACCCTATTGATTACTCACTGGCAGGCTCTGAACACTTTTGAATACCCACCGGCAGGCCCCGGACCTTGTGATTACCCACCGGCAGGCCCTGGACCCTTGTGATTACCCACCAGCAGGCCCTGAACCCTTTTGATTACCCGACGGCAGGCCCTGAACCCTTTTGATTACCCACCACTCGGCAGCAGGCCCTGAACCCTATTGATTACCCACCGGCAGGCCCTGAACACTTTTGATTACCCACCGGCAGGCCCTGGACCTTATGATTACCCACCGGCAGACCCTGGACCCTTGTGATTCCTCACCAGCAGGCCCTGAACCATTTTGATTACCCACCGGCAGGCCCGAAACCCTTTTGATTACCCACAGGCAGGCCCTAAACCCTTTTGACTACTCACCGGCAGGCCCTGAACCTTAAGATTACCCACCAGCAGGCCGGAACCCTTTTCATTACACACCAGCAGGCCCTGAACTCTTTTGATTACCCACTGGCAGGCCCTGATCCCTTTTGATTACACACCGGCAGGCCCTGAACCCTTTTGATTACCCACCGGCAGGCCCTGAACCCATTTTAATTACCCACCGGCAGGCCCTGAACCCTTTTGACTACCCACCTGCAGGCCTTGAACCCTTATGATTAACCATTGGCAGGCCCTGAACCCATTTGATTACCCACCGGAAGGCCCTGAACCCTTTTGATTACTCACCGGCAGGCCCTGAACCCTTTTGATTATCCACCGGCAGGCCCCGAACCCTTTTAATTACCCACCGGCAGGCCCTTCACCCTTTTGATTACTCTCTGGCAGGCCCTGGACTCTTTTGATTACTCACCGGCAGGCCCTGAACCCTTTTGATTACCCACCTGCAGGCCCTGAACCCTATTGATTACCCACCGGCAGGCCCTGAACCCATTCGATTACCCACCAGCAGGCCCTGAACCCTATTGATTACCCACCGGCAGGCCCTGAACCCTTTTGATTACCCACCAGCAGGCCCTGAACCCTTTTAATTACCCACCAGCAGGCCCAGAACCCTTGTGATTACCCACCAGCAGGCCCTGAACCCTTGTGATTACCCACCACTCGGCAGCAGGCCCTGAACCCTTTTGATGACCCACCGGCAGGCCCTGAACCCTTTTAATTACCCGCCAGCAGGCCCTGAACCCTTTTGATTACCCACCAGCAGACCTTGAACCCTTTTGATTAGCCACTGGAAGGCCCTGAACCTTTTTGATTACCCACTGACAGGCTCTGAACCCTTTTGATTAGCCACCGGAAAGCCCTGAACCCTTTTGATTACTCACTGGCAGGCCCTGCACCCTTTTGATTAGCCACCGGCATACCCTGAACCTTTTTGATTACCCACCGCAGGCCCTGAACCCTTTTGATTACCCCCTGGCAGGCCCTGAACCCTTTTGATTACCCCCTGGCAGGCCCTGAACCCTTTTGATTACCCACCAGCAGGCCCTGAACCCTTTTGATTACTCCCCGACAGGCCCTGAACTCTTTTGATTACTCACCGACAGGCCCTGAACCCTTTTGATTACTCACCAGCAGGCCCTGAACCCTATTGATTACCCACCGGCAGGCCCTGGACCCTTGTGATTACCCACCAGCAGGCCCTGAACCCTTTTGATTACCCACCGGCAGGCCCTGAACCCTTTTGATTACCCACCGGCAGGCCCTAAACCCTTTTGATTACCCACTGGCAGGTCCTAAACCCTTTTGATTACCCACCACTCGGCGGCAGGCCCTGAACCCTTTTGATTACCCACCGACAGGCCCTGAACCCTTTTGATTACCCGCCGACAGGCCCTACACCCTTTTGATTACCCACCACTCGGCAGCAGGCCCTGAACCCTATTGATTACCCACCGGCAGGCTGTAAACACTTTTGAATACCCACCGGCAGGCCCTGGACCTTGTGATTACCCACCGGCAGGCCCTGGACCCTTGTGATTACCCACCAGCAGGCCCTGAACCCTTTTGATTACCCGACGGCAGGCCCTGAACCCTTTTGATTACCCACCACTCGGCAGCAGGCCCTGAACCCTATTGATTACCCACCGGCAGGCCCTGAACACTTTTGATTACCCACCGGCAGGCCCTGGACCTTGTGATTACCCACCGGCAGGCCCTGAACCCTTTTGATTACCCACCAGCAGGCCATGACCCCTTTTGATTACCCACCAGCAGGCCCTGAACCCTTTTTATTACCCACCAGCAGGCCCTGAACCCTTTTGATTACTCCCCGGCAGGCCCTAAACCCTTTTGATTACTCACCGGCAGGTCCTGAACCCTTTTGATTACTCACCAGCAGGCCCTGAACCCTATTGATTACCCACCGGCAGGCCCTGGACCCTTGTGATTACCCACCAGCAGGCCCTGAACCCTATTGATTACCCACAGGCAGGCCCTGGACCCTTTTGATTACCCACCGGCAGGCCCTGAACCCTTTTGATTACCCACTGGCTGGTCCTAAACCCTTTTGATTACTCACCACTCGGCAGCAGGCCCTGAACCCTTTTGTTTACCCACCGGCAGGCCCTGAACCCTATTGATTACCCACCCGCAGTCCCTGAACCCTTTGATTATCCACTGGCAGGCCCTGGGCCCTATAGATTACCCACCGGCAGGCCCTACACCCTTTTGATTACCCAATGGCAGGCCCTGAACCCTTTCCATTACCCACCGGCAGGCCCTGAACCTTTTAATTACCCACCGGCAGGCCCTGAACCCTTTTGTTCATCCACCAGCAGGCCCTGAACCCTTTTGATTACCCACCGGCAGGCCCTGAACCCTTTTGATTACCCACCCGCAGTCCCTGAACCCTTTGATTACCCACCGGCAGGCCCTGAACCCTTTTGATTACCCACCAGCAGGCCCTGAACCCTTTTGATTACCCACCAGCAGGCCCTGAACACTTTTGATTACCCACCGGCAGGCCCTGAACCCTTTTGATTTCCCACTGGCAGGCCCTGAACCCTTTTGATTACCCAATGGCAGGCCCTGAACCCTTTCAATTACCCACCAGCAGGCCCTGAACCCTATTGATTACCCACCGGCAGGCCCTGAACCCTTTTGATTACCCACCAGCAGGCCATGAACCCTTTTGATTACCCACCGGCAGGCCCTGCACCCTTTGATTACTCACCGGCAGGCCCTGATCCCTTTGATTACCCACCAGCAGGCCCTGAACCCTTTTGATTACTCCCCGGCAGGCCCTGAACTCTTTTGATTACTCACCGGCTGGCCCTGAACCCTTTTGATTACCCATCATCAGGCCATGGACCCTTTTGATTACCCATCGGCAGGCCCTGCACCTTTTGATTACTCACCGGCAGGCCCTGAACCCTTTTGATTACTCACCGGCAGGCCCTGAACCCTTTTAATTTCCCACCGGCAGGCCCTGAACCCTTTTGATTACTCACCGGCAGGCCCTGGACCCTTTTGATTACCCATCGGCAGGCCCTGCACCCTTTGATTACTCACCGGCAGGCCCTGAACCCTTTTGATTACTCACCGGCAGGCCCTGAACCCTTTTGATTACCCACCGGCAGGCCCTGAACCCTTTTGATTACTCACCGGCAGGCCCTGAACCCTTTTGATTACCCACCGGCAGGCCCTGGACCCTTGTGATTACCCACCAGCAGGCCCTGAACCCTATTGATTACCCACCGGCAGGCCCTGGACCCTTTTGATTACCCACCGGCAGGCCCTGAACCCTTTTGATTACCCACTGGCAGGTCCTAAACCCTTTTGATTACCCACCACTCGGCAGCCGGCCCTGAACCCTTTTGATTACCCACTGGCAGGCCCTGAATCCTTTGATTATCCACTGACAGGCCCTGGGCTCTATAGATTACCCACCGTCAGGCCGTACACCCTTTTGATTACCCAATGGCAGGCCCTGAACCCTTTCAATTACCCACCGGCAGGCCCTGAACCCATTTGATTACTCACCGGCAGGCCCTTAACCCTTTTGATTACCCACCGGCAGGCCCTGCACCCTTTGATTACTCACCGGCAGGCCCTGATCCCTTTTTATTACCCACCAGCAGGCCCTGAACCCTTTTGATTACTCCCCGGCAGGCCCTGAACCCTTTTAATTTCCCACCGGCAGGCCCTGAACCCTTTTGATTACCCATCGGCAGGCCATGGACCCTTTTGATTACCCATCGGCAGGCCCTGCACCCTTTGATTACTCACCGGCAGGCCCTGAACCCTTTTGATTACTCACCGGCAGGCCCTGAACCCTTTTAATTTCCCACCGGCAGGCCCTGAACCCTTTTGATTACTCACCGGCAGGCCCTGGACCCTTTTGATTACCCATCGACAGGCCCTGCACCCTTTGATTACTCACCGGCAGGCCCTGATACCTTTTTATTACCCACCAGCAGGTCCTCAACCCATTTGATTACTCACCGGCAGGCCCTGAACTCTTTTGATTACTCACCGGCAGGCCCTGAACCCTTTTGATTACCCATTGGCAGGCCCTGACACTTTTGATTACACACCGGCAGGCCCTGAATACTTTTTGATTACTCACCATCAGGCCCTGAACCCTTTTAATTACCAACCAGCAGGCCCTGATCCCTTTTGATTACCCACCGGCAGGCCCTGCACCCTTTTGATTACCCACCAGCAGGCCCTGAACCCTTTTAATTACCCACCGGCAGGCCCTGCACCCTTTTGATTACCCACCGGCATGCCCTGATCCCATTTGATTACCCACTGGCAGGCCCTGCACCCTTTTGATAACCCACTGGCAGACCCTGATCCCATTTGATTACCCAATGGCAGGCCCTGAACCCTTTTAATTACCCACCGGCAGGCCCTGCACCCTTTTGATTACCCACCGGCAGGCCCTGATCCCATTTGATTACCCACTGGCAGGCCCTGCACCCTTTTGATAACCCACTGGCAGACCCTGATCCCATTTGATTACACACCGACAAGCCCTGAACTTTTTGATTACTCGCCAAAAGCCGTTTCAACACCACTCTTAAGTAAGGTAATGGAATGGACGACAGTGATATGATGACATATGCATAGGTCAAAAACACAAGGTCTGGCCATTACTGGCAAGCACGAGGTCAGCCATATTGAGAGGAAGTCAATAAAGTTACACCTCTGGGCCCGCTCCAACTCTTCAAAGCTCGGCCGCATGGGCGCCCAACTGTTCAGAAGGGAGAAAAACAAAGAAGAAACTAAAAGGAAGAGGGTGGGGGGGGGGGGAGAAGGAAGAAAAGGAAAGGCCGGGAGGATAAGAAGACCAAGTCATTGAGAGGAAGTGTAACCTTGGTCAATTATGACCCGGCTTATTTTGGGGTACCAATCAGCCAGGACTTAGATCCCTTTTACTAAATCAGGTCCATTGGATAAAGTGTGGAAACCGGCGAATACTGACACTCAGAAAAGTGATGAAACTCGGGATACCGGTATTTCGACAAACAATATTCAGGATACTCAGGCTATCGGCACTCATGATACTCAACCTACTCAGGATTCTTGCATAGGTCAGACCAACAATTTCACCTCCACAATGACATGATGTCTCCTATGTTTGTGGCAACACGCCGCCGCGTTCATGCAACAACTGCAGGATAGCTGTGTGACCATTCAAGTGAGCCCAGTACAGTGCCCGCCCCCCCTGACAGTTTGCATGAGGTGCATTCTCACGGCAATCCAGCAACAGCCGCACCACCGTCTCGTGGCCTTTCATGGCCGCCCTCACCAGTGCAGTCCCATCTTGGCAGTCAGCACGTGGGGCATGCTCCTTCCACCCCAACAACAGCCGCACCACCGCATCGTGGCCATTCAAGGCTGCCATACACAGTACCCACCCCTTTTGGCAGTCAGCATGGGCGGCATGCTCCGTCCACCCCAACAGCAGATGCACCACCGCATCGTGGCCTCTCATGGCCGCCCACTTTAGTGCCTGCCCGCCCTGGCAGTCCGCTCGGGGGGCATGCTCCCTCCACCCCAACAACAGCTGCACCGCTCCATACTGCACTTTCATGGCTTGGTGGGCGCCAGGTCTAGGAGGGCCTTGAGGATTGCATAGCCATGAATCTGCATTGCTGAGGATTATGCCAAGGATGTCCGTGTTGAGGTCTTGGAGGCAGGCGAAGATGGCTGGGTCCTCCCTTGGGGAAGGAGACGCAGATGTATCCGTTCTGATAGCCTCAGTGAATGCGGATGACGTCATAGGGTGGTGCGCAATTCCAATTTTTTCAATCAGTTGGGCTTGTCTCTCCTGCTCAACAGGCGAGTGAGGTGGAATTCATGCGAGCCAATGTGCAGCACACCTCTTCGGATAAATATAAAGCAATCATGTTTTATGAAAGGCCGTCCTACATGCATGCAAAATGCCACATGCCATGGGCTGGAGTCGGTATTGCATTGTCTATGCCCGGTTGCACCGTCTTTATGCTCGGATTTACTCGGATGTGACATCTTCTCAAAAGCCTATAAGGAATGGACCAGGCTGTGCGATCTGGAGATGCAATGTAGATAAATAATGAGGATCAATAATGAGGGGGTGAGACTGGGGTTCTGACGCAACCTGTATTGAACGTACGCACGGCCAATACGGAGAACTTGACGGGGCGAGGACTTGAACGGCCAATACGCAAGCCGCGCACCGATGTGTTCCAGAAACTATCGACTGAGTGGCTAGGAAAGAAACCAGTCCGCAATGTAGGAGAGTAAGATGTATATTGCTTGGTAACAATGAGTAGCGGGAATTTAGAGATTGCACCCCTGAGGCGCGCTCGCATTATCCGCTGACCCAACGGCAAACATCTGTGGCCATAGTGTGGATCTCCTGGCGCGTTCATACTAGGGCCAACAAACGGTTGCTCCGTGGATATCAAATACGGAGCATTGAATCCACGTGTACCTCCCTGCATGCGTACGAGGCACTTCCCTCACCGGGAAGAATTGAGCAGACAGACAATGAGACAAGTAGACAGACCGTGAAACAAGAGCAGAGGCCATGCAGGTTGCATGGTGCATCCGGTCCGAGGAACCAGGCAAGTCTTGCAACTGCCCGTGTCTGTGTCTTCGGAGCCAGGCAAGTCATGCAGCACCAGCCATGCTTGGCATGCTTGAGTCCAGGAGTCCATGAGACATCAGCGGGCCATGCAACTCAAGGCACCCCATTTATGGCATGCATGGCGTATGATGTGGGGGGGTGGAGCGCAGTTGTGTGTCTTGGGGGGGGGGGGAGGGGGGCATGTGTGTAGGGGGGGTGCAGCTGTGTTGGGGGTTGGGCGGGGTGGCATGCATATGATGTGTATTTTGTGTATGTGTGTTGGGGGTTACGGTGCAGGTGGCATGATGGAAAGAAATAAAGCGACGCCCCGTGTGGGGTGTGAGAGTTAAGGAAACAGTGCAGCCTGGGCTGAAACCACATCCGCGCCGTTACCGTGTTTATTCTCATCCTTTACTTATTTCATCCTCTTCCCAACTTCCCAACTTCCCAACTTCTATCGATCCTCTTCTCCCGCTTCCCTCCCCGAGGCAGGCATCCTGATGGTCTCCAGAGAGTACAGCTATCCTGCTGTCTGCCTAGTTTGCCTTCAACATCCACAACAAGGCTTGGTCCCTCAAGGTAAGGGGGGGGGGGCGTTATCCAGTACCCAGGGGGTCAATCAGGGTCAACGTTACTATATTCGGGTGCTTTTATGAAGATGTGAATTCTATTGGCTGCATTCCCACCATTGTCTGGTCCCTCAAGGCCTTGCTGGACATACCTTGGTGATCCACACTATGGTCGGGTCCCTCAGGGCATGCTGAAATGAGACCGTGCGTGAAGCATTTTCATTTCGTCAAGCTGAAGATGCTATAAGATGGAGCTGTTCCGCCTGTTGACTTACTCCAGCCTTAAGACTTACTTTCAAATCAAATCTCAGCTACATGGCTCGGACCTGGACTGCAGTAGTTGTTGGGAGCTTCTTTCTTAAGGCGAATTGAGAGTCTGAATTGTGAAACTGGGTCCATTCCCTTTGCACTTGTGCAGAATGGCAGATATTCCAACCTGCCGGGGGAACAGCCCCTTTCTTGGTTTCATTATTTGTTAAGCAAGGTAGACCTGTTTGTTATCCATTTCATTTGCAGATTAACCACTACCTGCCCGGATCGAAATGCTGCCTTAGCCATACATATATTCAGACTAAAAAAGCTTTAAATACAGGATAACCACTACCTGCCCGACCGGGGCATAGCCTTCAGCCCTTGTGGGCAATACATGGCCCAACTAGAGTTAAACCCTAGGTCAGCCTCCACCCTGTTGCTCAGCCAGGCAGCAGCCAGCAGCAAGTAATCAGGCTTGATGCGATATAGCTGAAGAGCGCTTTTGAGTAGGTCAGCCTCCAGCTCAGCTGTAGGTAAACCCTAGGTCAGCGTCCACCCTGTTGCTAAGGCAGGCAGCAGCCAACAGCAAGTAATCAGGCTTCATGCGATATAGCTGACGAGCGCTTATGACTAGGTCAGCCTCACCCTCAGCTAGAGGTAAACCCTACGTCAGCCTCCAACTCAGCTGAAGGTAAACCCTAGGTCAGCCTCCAACTCAGCTGGAGGTAAACCCTAGGTCAGCCTCCACCTCAGCTGGAGGTAAACCCTAGGTCAACCCCCACCTCAGCTGGAGGTAAACCCTAGGTCAGCCTCCACCTCAGCTGGAGGTAAACCCTAGGTCAGCCTCCACCTCAGCTCGAGGTATACCCTAGGTCAGCCTCCACCTCAGCTGGAGGTAAACCCTAGGCCAGCCTCCACCTCAGCTGGAGGTAAACCCTTGGTCAACCCCCACCTCAGCTGGAGGTAAACCCTAGGTCAGCTTCCACCTCAGCTGGAGGTAAACCCTAGGTCAGACTCCACCTCAGCTGGAGGTAAACCCTAGGTCAGCCTCCACCTCAGCTAGAGGTAAACCCTAAGTCAGCCTCCACCTCAGCTGGAGGTAAACCCTAGGTCAGCCTCCACCTCAGCTGGAGGTTAACCCTAGGTCAGCCTCCACCTCAGCTGGAGGTAAACCCTAGGTCAGCCTCCACCTCAGCTGGAGGTAAACCCTAGGTCAGCCTCCACCTCAGCTGGAGGTAAACCCTAGGTCAGCCTCCACCTCAGCTGGAAGGAAACCCTAGGTCAGCCTCCACCTCAGCTGGCGGTAAACCTTAGGTCAGCCGCCATCTCAGCTGAAGGTAAACCCTGGGTCAGCTTCCACCTCAGCTGGAGGTAAACCCTAGGTCAGCCTCCACCTCAGCTGGAGGTTAACCCTAGGTCAGCCTCCACCTCAGCTGGAGGTAAACCCTACGTCAGCCTCCACCTCAGCTGGAGGTAAACCCTAGCTCAGCTTCCACCTCAGCTGGAGGTAAACCCTAGGTCAGCCGCCACCTCAGCTGGAGGTAAACCCTAAGTCAGCCTCCAAATCAGCTAGGCAGCAGCCAGCAGGTCAAGTTCTGAGGCTTATTGCCACCAGAACCCTCGGCTACCTACCCTGATGTAGCTGAAATGTAGCGGAAAGCGCTCATAAGACCAGCTGTCAGCGTGCCATCAGCAGGAAATAGCAAACGGCCGTTATTGCCTTCAGTATAATTATAACTCTAAAGACACCTCCCATTCTGCCCTTTTTTGTGTCCTTTGATTTTCTGTTACAAATGCAACCCGTGGAAACCAGTCCAACCTTCCCTCAGCGGTAAAGATGCAAGATGTCAGCATTGAAAACACCCCCTCGTCATCCCAGCTGCATAATTTCAAAATTCCCACCTTTTGATTCTCAACCCTCCGACCCAAAGCCCCTCTATAGCTCCTGCCCCCCGCCCAGCGACATGAATACCGATGCCACGTCAGCGTGTGTGACACCAACTCATTAACACCAACTCATGAATGGCCTATTCTGCATCGTTCCCAACCTTCTCCAAAGAAACCCCTAAACCCTCTACTCCGACCCCCCCCCCCCCCCCCCGCTAAAGGTCCAGCGCAACATCTTCTCCTGGACTCAGCTGCAGCACTTCCAACCCTTTAATTATTAATCCTCAACCTTCAACCCTCCTCTCCCCCCCTGATACCAAGAACCCTTGAAGACCATGACAGTGTATACGAAGTCTCCTTACGGTTCCAGCAGCAGCACTTCCAAACCTTAAACTCTGAACCATAAAACTAAACCCTCACCACTCCTCCCCCCACAGCAGTACCATTGTTGGGATCATGCCGGTGTTTACGGTACGGCTTCGTGCTCCCAGCTGCGGCACCTCCAACCCCCCGTGCATCTCTCAACCCTTCACCCTCCTCGCCCCCCCTCAGCGATACGAATGTTGGGGCCATGTCAGCGTTTATAACACGGCCTCCTGCTCCCAGCTGCACCGTTTCCCAGCATCCGCCTCACATGCCACTGAGATGTCATGGTCGCCGGATGGGGCCTGTGAGGCACAGCTGGATGGTCCACTCACCTACTGTGTGGCAGTACATGCTATCGATGACAGGTGGGAGGTGCAGTCGGCCTGTACTGGTTCAAATCTCCTCGGAAGATCACACGATGGCGCATGGGACATAGCCCTCTTTGCAACCCAGCTTAATCCCCCACGTTTGTTATGACACCCACACGGCAGGCCACACACGTTTCTATGAGACCCACACGGCAGGCCCCTCGCTGATCTTTCGCTGCGGAAGGGCACATATGTTTCTTACTTGCCCCTTTGCTGTCCCTTGTTGGCCTCTGAGTTTGAGGGGGGAATCCTGACGGCTGTCTATTTTCTGTTGCTCGGTAGGCCGCTGGTTGCGTGTCAGACCCTGATACTCGGTTGTATGTTATTACCCGGAAGGCCCTGAGGTTGTGAACATGAGATGGGTGGGAAGGGGATGGGAAACTTGGAACGTTGGAGCCCCTAGCTCGGTTACACACCAGGCAAGCCCTGACTGCTGCCCTGACGTCGTGGCGCAGCCATTGCCACCATGGCTGTTGGAGCAGCAGGCTCGCCTTGCCATGGGCGCCGGAATTTCCGGTCCTATCGTAGGCGTCCCAGATGGCTGCCAGCCGCTCTTCAGGCGGGGAAATCACACAGCAGCGTCCATGTTCCACTATTCGACGTGCTCTTAGTCTTCCGGTGTTTGGAACTCCGACTCGCCGGTATGAGCGTGCGTATTTCTCATGAAACCTAGGGTCGATTGCACACTATTAGAGCACACACGCGCCCCTAGCTGATGTTTCCCCACACAAACATATATTGGTACTCTTCGAGTTTCCAGAAGGCACTTTGTTACTTTGCCGCCTTTTAGGCCTAAGAAATCCAGAACCCTTTTTGGAGGTGCGTATTATGCACATTCAATGACCTGACCTGAACAGAAGATCAACCCGAAATGCAAATTTTAACGTTGGCGGAAGATCCTTTCTCCCTCGCATCCCCTCTCCCATCAGGTGAGGCTGCGTAGAGTCATTCAGTGTAGCCAGCCCACTCCCGTATCCTCCCTCCTCCACCCATCAGATCTATTGAGGTGGAGCCCTGACAGCCGCTACCTCGCCTCAGTCAATCTAGCCAGCCCCGGATCTGTGTGGATCTGGGATATGGATGTGGGTCAGCTGGATGCAGTGCTCATGCACCTGGCTGAGGTCACAGACATGCAATGAACACCACAGGTGAGGATAGGGTTTAGGGGGACAAGTAGGGCTGGGTTTTGAAGGTTCAGATGTGGCTAGGGTGAAGGGGGGGCAGGTGTTGGTGGGGCTAGGGTTTGGATGGGCTAATATGGCTAGGGTTTAGGGGGGAAAGGTGGGGCTAGGGTTTGGATGGGTAAATAGGGCTAGGGTTTAGGGGGGGCAGGTGGGACTAGGGTTTGGATTGGCAAATATGGCTAGGGTTTAGGGGGGAAAGGTGGGGCTAGGGTTTGGATGGACAAATAGGGCTAGGGTTTAGGGGGGACAGGTGGGGCTAGGGTTTGGGGGGGGGGGGGGGGGGCAGGTAGGGCTAGGGTGAACGGGGAGGGGGGGGGGGGGGGGGGGGGGGAGCAGATAGGGCTAGGGTTTATGGGGCTAGGGTTTATTGGGGGTAGATAGGGCATGTGTTAATGGGGGGGGGGGGGGGCGGAGGTGCGTGTTGGGCTAGGGTTTAGAGGGGGGGCAGGTGGGCCCAGGGTTAATGTGTGTGTGTGTGGGGGCGGGGGGCGTGTTGGGCTAGGGTTTAGAGGGGGGGCAGGTGGGCCCATGGTTAATGGGGGGGGGGGGGGGGGGGGGTAGGGATAGGAATAGGGTTTAGAGGGGGGGCAGGTGGGCCCAGGGTTAATGTGTGTGTGTGGGGGGGGGGGGGGGGGCGTGTTGGGCTAGGGTTTAGAGGGGGGGCAGGTGGGCCCAGGGTTAATGGGGGGTGGGGGTAGGGGCAGGGATAGGAATAGGGTTTAGAGGGGGGGCAGGTGGGCCCAGGGTTAATGTGTGTGGGGGGGGGGGGGGGCGTGTTGGGCTAGGGTTTAGAGGGGGGGCAGGTGGGCCCAGGGTTAATGGGGGGTGGGGGTAGGGGTAGGGATAGGAATAGGGTTTAGGCGGGGGCAAGGATGGTGTGCTAAGGGTTTAGGACAAGGAAGGTGGGTTTAGGGGGGGGGGGGGGGGCAATGCATGCGGGTTTAGGACACGACAGTTGGGTTGAGGGTTGAGGGCAATGCAGGTGGGTTGAAGAGGGGGGGGGGAGGCAAGACATGTGGGTGTAGGGTTTAGGGCAAGGCAGGGGGGTTGAGGGTTTAGGACAAGGCAGGTGGTTTGATGGTTTAGGGCAATGCAAGTAGGTTGAGGTTTTAGGGAAGACTGGTGGGTTTAGGGTTTAGGGCAAGGCAGGTGGGTTGATGGGTTAGGGCAAGACAGGTGGGTTGAGGGTTTAGGGCAGGGCTGGTGGTTTGAGGGCTTGGGGCTGGTGGTTTGAGGGCTGGGGCTGGTGGCTTGAGGGCTTGGGGCTGGTGGTTTGAGGGCTGGGGCTGGTGGTTTGAGGGCTTGGGGCTAGACAGGTGGGTTGTGGGGTTAGGGAACGTGGATGGGTTGAGGGTGTAGGGCAAGGTATGTGGGTTGAGGGTTTAGGGCTATGCATGTGCGCTGTTGGTTTATGGCAAGGCACGTTCGTTGGGGGTGCTAGGGCAAGGCAGGTTGGTTGAGGGATTTAGGGCAATGCTAGTGGGTTGCGGGGTTAGGGCAATGCAGGCGGGTTGAGGGTTTATGGCAAGGCAGGTGGGTTCAGGGTTACCCAGTACGGGCCGCATTGGCCTACAATCCCGTACCGTACCGTACCGTACCGTACCGTACCGTACCGTACCGTACCGTACCGTACCGTACCGTACCGTACCGTACCGTACCGTACCGTACCGTACCGTACCGTACCGTACCGTACCGTACCGTACCGTACCGTACCGTACCGTACCGTACCGTACCGTACCGTACCGTACCGTACCGTACCGTACCGTACCGTACCGTACCGTACCGTACCGTACCGTACCGTACCGTACCGTACCGTACCGTACCGTACCGTACCGTACCGTTTGCAACACGGCCAAGTACGGTCGCCATTTCCTGCACTGCATAACTGCATGAGAGCATGCGTGCACAGACCAGTCAACCAGACAACCTCTGGATCATAACTCGGAAAAACTAAAAAACATGTTGATGATACAGCTAACAGGGAAATACCTTTAAATCACCTTAAAGTATATTTATGGACAGCCCAGATAAGATAGGAGAGGCAGATCATGAAGTGGAAGAATACCTGCAATGTTTGAAACACACGAGGAAAGCTAGGAGAGTAGTGGGTGTATATCCGACCCTTGCATAGTTAAGACCAACAATCAATTTCACTTCCACAGTGACATGATGCCTCTTATACAAGCGACAACATGCCGCAGCGTTCCCGCAGCATCTGCAGGACAGCTGTGTGACCCCCCCTCCTAGCCAAGGACAGTGCCCGTCCCCCTTGACAGTCAGCACGGGGTGCATTTCGCTGCAATCCAGCGACAGCCGCGCCACGGCCTTGTGGCCATTCCCGGCTGCCCTCACTAGTGCCTCCCCATTGTGACAGTCAGCACGAGGTGCATGCTCCCTCCACCCCAACAACAGTTGCACTACCGCACCGTGGCCATTCCTGGCTGCCCTCAACAGTGCCTCTCCATCCCGCCAGTCAGCATGGGGGGCATGCTCCCTCCACCTCAACAACAGCTGCACCACCGCCTCGTGGCCTTTCCACGCAGCCCTTATCAGTGCCTCCCCATCCTGGCAGTCAGCACGTGGGGCATGCTCCCTCCACCTCAACAACAGCTGCACCACCGCCTCGTGGCCTTTCCACGCAGCCCTTATCAGTGCCTCCCCATCCTGGCAGTCAGCACGTGGGGCATGCTCCCTCCACCCCAACAACAACTGTACTACCGCCTCGTGGCCTTTCCACGCAGCCCTTACCAGTGCCTCCCCATCCTGGCAGTCAGCACGTGGGGCATGCTCCCTCCACCCCAACAACAGCTGCACCACTGCCTCGTGGCCATTCTCCGCAGCACCTAACAGTGCCTCCCCATCCCGGCAGTCAGCATAGGGGGCATGCTCCCTCCACCCCAACAACAGCTGCACTACCGCATAGTGGCCACGCTCGGCTGCCAACACCATTGCCTCCCCATTTTGGCAATCAGCACGTGGGGTATGCTCCCTACACCCCAACAACAGCGGCACTACCGCCTGGTGGCCATTCCCGGCTGCCCTCACCAGTGCCAACCCATCCTGGCAGTTAGCATGTGGGGCATGCTCCCTCCACCACAAAAACAGTTGCATCGCTGCCTCGTGGCCATTCTGCGCAGCCCTTAACAGTGCCTCCCCATCCCGTCAGTCAGCATGTGGGGCATGCTCCCTCCACCCCAATAACAGCTGCACTACCGCATAGTGGCCACGCTCGGCCGCCCTCTCCAGTGCCAGCCCATTCTGGCAGTCCGCACGAGGTGCATGCTCCCCCCACCCCAATAACAGCTGCACCACCGCCTCGTGGCCATTCTGCGCTGCTATCACCAGTGCCAGCCCATTCCTGCAGTCCGCACGAGGTGCATGCTCCCTCCACCCCAATAACAGTCGCACTACCGCCTCATGGCCGCTCTCGGCTGCAATTACCAGTGCCCTCCTATCACAGCAGTCGGCACGAGGTGCATGCTCCCTCCACCCCAATAACAGCCGCACCACCTCCTCGTGACCATTCCAGGCTGCCCTCACCAGTGCCTCCCCATCCTGGCAGTTAGCACGAGGTGCATGCTCCCTCCACCCCAACAACAGCCGCACCACCTCCCCGTGGCCATTCCAGGCTGCCCACACCAGTGCCTCCCCATCCCGGCAGTCAGCATAGGGGGCATGCTCCCTCCACCCCAACAACAGCCGCACCACCCCCTCGTGGCCATTTTCTGCTGCTCTCACCAGTGCCTTCCCATACTGGCAGTTAGCACGTGGGGCATGCTCCCTCCACCCCAACAACAACTGCACCACCGCCTCGTGGCCATTCCTGGCTGCCCACACCAGTGCCTTCCCATCCCGGCAGTCAGCATAGGGGGCATGCTCCCTCCACCCCAATAACAGCCGCACCACCTCCTCGTGACCATTCCTGGCTGCCCTCACCAGTGCCTCCCCATCCTGGCAGTTAGCACGAGGTGCATGCTCCCTCCACCCCAACAACAGCCGCACCACCTCCTCGTGGCCATTCTGCGCAGCCCTTACGAGTGCCTCCCCACCCTGGCAGTTAGCATGTGGGGCATGCTCCCTCCACCCCAACAACAGTTGCACCACTGCCTCGTGGCCATTCTGCGCAGCCCTTACAAGTGCCTCCCCATCCCGGCAGTCAGCATGGGGGGCATGGTCCCTCCACCCCAACAACAGCTGCACTACTGCATAGTGGCCACGCTCGGCTGCCAACACCAATGCTTGCCCACTCATGCTGTCTACTTTTGTACCAAGATTGAGCATGAGCCTCAACAACTCCAGGCCGTCGAATTCCTGACTGTTGCAGCCAACAGCTCTCATGAGAGCCTGGTCAGGACCGTGTACCGCCACCATTGCAAGGGCCAGGTTAATGGGGCAGGCCCTAAGGCAGTCACGCCAAAGCCTGCACACCCGCCACGCTCCATACTGCACCCGACGGGCGACAAGTCCACGGAGGCCTTGAGTGTTGTATAGCCATGCATCTGCATTGCTGAGGATGATGCCAAGGATGTCCGTGTTGAGGTCTCGGAGGCTGGTGAAGATGGCTGGATTCTCGCTAGGGGTAGGAAATGCAGATGCATCTGTTCTGATAGCCTCGGTGGATGCGGATGACGTCATAGGGTGGTGCGCAATTCCATTTTTTTCAATCAGTTGGGCTTGTCTCTCCTGCTCAACATGCGAGTGAGGTGGAATTCATGCGAGCCAATGTGCAACACACCTCTCCGGATGAATATAAACCAATCATGCTTTATGAATGGCCATCATACATGCATGCAAAACCCCACATGCCATGGGCTGGAGTCAGTATTGCAATGTCTATGCCCAGATGCACCGTCTTTATTCTCGGATTTACTTGGATGTTACATCATACTTCTCAAAAGCCTTTCAGGAATGGGCTAGGCTGTGCGATCTGGAGATGCAATGTACATAAATAATTAATGAGGGTGTGTGGAAATTGAAAGAAACAAATATGGGGTCATAAATATGAACACAACCGAAAGCCAGAGTGGGAGATTCCTCAGTCTTTATTTGACATATTCACATGCCATTCTTGCACTTGTTCCACTCATGCATGGTCCTTGTTCCGCTCACCAGGGGCAATGTTGGGCACTTGTGTTGAAGTGGATGATGAGTGGATCTGCTCAATGCCGCACTCGTTTTGGAGGGGGGAAAACTGCAAAGCTTAGGCCACCGACCGAACGGGTGAGACTGACGCAGCAACCTGTATTGAACGGCCAATACGGAGAACTTGATGGAGCGAGGACTTGAACGGCCAATGCGCAGGCCACCGATGTGTTCTAGAAACTATCGACTGAGTGGCTAGGAAAGAAACCAGTCCGCAATGTAGGAGAAAAATGTGTATATTGCTTGACAACAATGAGCAGGAATTTAGAGATTGCACCCCTGAGACGCGTTCGCATTATCCGCTTACCCAACGGCGGGAAACATCTGTGGCCATAGTGTGGATCTCCAGGCGCGTTCATACTAGGGCCAACAAACGGTTGCTCCGTGGATATCAAATACGGAGCCTTGACTCCACGTGTACGTCAAATGCCCCTGGAAGTACCTCCCTGCATGCGTACGAGGCACTTCCCTCACCGGGAAGAATTGAGCAGACAGACAATGAGACAAGTAGACAGACCGTGAAACAAGAGCAGAGGCCATGCAGGTTGCATGGTGCATCCGGTCCGAGGAACCAGGCAAGTCTTGCAACTGCCCGTGTCTGTGTCTTCGGAGCCAGGCAAGTCATGCAGCACCAGCCATGCTTGGCATGCATGAGTCCAGTAGTCCATGAGACATCAGCGGGCCATGCAACTCAAGGCACCCCATTTATGGCATGCATGGCGTATGATGTGGGGGGGTGGAGCGCAGTTGTGTGTCTTGAGGTGGAGCGCAGGTGTGCGTGTGGGGGTGTAGAGTAGGCGTGTGTGTGGATGGGGGGGGGGGGAGGTGGGCATGTGTGTAGGGGGGGTGCAGCTGTGTTGGGGGTGGGGGAGGGGGGCATGTGTGTAGGGGGGGGGGGGGGTGCAGCTGTGTTGGGGGTGGGGGAGGGGGGCATGTGTGTAGGGGGGGGGGTGCAGCTGTGTTGGGGGTGGGGGAGGGGGGCATGTGTGTAGGGGGGGGGGATGCAGCTGTGTTGGGGGGGGGGGAGGGGGGCATGTGTGTAGGGGGGGTGCAGCTGTGTTGGGGGTGGGGGAGGGGGGCATGTGTGTAGGGGGGGGGGGGGGGGTGCAGCTGTGTTGGGGGTGGGGGAGGGGGCATGTGTGTAGGGGGGGTGCAGCTGTGTTGGGGGTTGGGGTGGCATGCATATGCTGTGTATTTTGTGTATGTTTGTTGGGGGTTGGGGCATGATGTTGGGGGTTGGGCGGGGTGGCATGCATATGCTGTGTATTTTGTGTATGTTTGTTGGGGGTTACGGTGCAGGTGGCATGATGTTGATGTGTGTGGTGTTTATTCTTAGAAAGAAAGAAAGGGATGCCCCGTAGTGGGCGCGAGAGTTAAGGAAACAGCACAGCCTGGGCTGAAGCCACATCCGCGCCGATACCGTGTTTATTCCCATCCTTTATTTATTTCATCCTCTTCACAACTTCCCAACTTCCCAAATCCTATCGATCCTCTTCTCCCACTTCCCTCCCCGAGGCAGGCATCCTGATGGTCTCCAGAGAGTACGGCTATCCTGCTGTCTGCCTAGTTTGCCTTCAACATCCACAACAAGGCTTGGTCCCTCAAGGTAGGGAGGGGGGGGGGGGGGGCGTTATCCAGTACCCAGGGGGTCAATCAGGGTCAACGTTACTATATTCTGGTGCTTTTATGAAGATGTGAATTCTAGTGGCTGCATTCCCACCATTTTTTGGTCCCTCAAGGCCTTGCTGGACATACCTTGGTGATCCACACTATGGTCGGGTCCCTCAGGGCATGCTGAAATGAGACCGTGCGTGAAGCATTTTCATTTCGTCAAGCTGAAGATGCAAAAAGATGGAGCTGTTCCGCCTGTTGATGTAGTTCAGCCTTAAGACTTACTTTCAAATCAAATCTCAGCTACATGGCTTGGACCTGGACTGCAGTAGTTGTCGGGAGCGTCTTTCTTAAGGCGAATTGAGAGTCTGAATAGTTCAACTGGGTCCATTCCCTTTGCACATGTGCAGAATGGCAGATATTCCAACCTGCCGGGGGAACAGCTCTTTCTTGGTTTTATTATTTGTTAAGCAAGGCAAACCTGTTTGTTATCCATTTCATTTGCAGATTAACCACTACCTGCCCGGATCGAAAAGCTGCCTTAGCCATACATACAAAAGTGTATTTGTTCATTCATTTCTTTCCGGGATGCAAGTACCAATACCTGCCAACAATAGCAACAATGCAATCCTGCCCTGGGACATACAGAGCTGACTTTGTGATATCCTGCCTTTTGACATCAAACACATCGTTTTGAATCCATGTCAGTCCAGGATGGCAGGTGCCTCAACCGGACCGGACAGGAACAGTCACATCAGTATTATGACATGAAAAGCAATTAAAAAATGCACCCGTTCAACCCGCAGGATCGCAGGTGCCACTACCTGTCCGGTGCAAAGTCCAACGACCAGGACATCGCCTTCAGCCCTTGTGGGCAATACATGGCCCAGCTAGATGTAAACCCTAGGCCAGCCTCCACCTCAGCTAGAGGTAAACCCTAGGTCAGCCTCCACCTCAGCTGGAGATAAACCCTAGGTCAGTCTCCACCTCAGCTGGAGGTGAACCCTAGGTTAGCCTCCACCTTAGCTGGAGGTAAACCCTAGGTCAGCCTCCACCTCAGCTGGAGGTATACCCTAGGGCAGCCTCCACCTCAGCTGGAGGTAAACCCTAGGTCAACCACCACCTCAGCTGGAGGTAAACCCTAAGTCAGCCCTTCAACTCAGCTGGAGGTAATCCCTTGGTCAGCCTCCACCTCAGCTGGAGGTAAACCCTATATCAGCCCTTTAAATCAGCTGGAGGCAAACCCTAGGTCAGCCTCCACCCCAGCTGGAGATAAACCCCAATTCAGCCTCCACCTTAGCTGTAGATAAACCCTAGGTCAGTCTCCACCTCAGCTGGAGGTAAACCCTAGGTCAGACTCCACCTCAGCTGTAGATAAACCCTATGTCAGTCTCCACCTCAGCTGGAGGTAAACCCTAGGTCAGCCTCCACCTCAGCTGGAGGTAAACCCTAGCTCAGCCACCAACTCATCTGTAGGTAAACCCTAGATCAGCCTCCACCTCAGCTGGAGGTAAACCCTAGATCAGCCTCCAACTGAGCTGGAGGTCAACCCTAGGTCAGCCTCCAAATCAGCTAGGCAACAGCCAGCGGGCCAAGTTCTAGGGTTTATTGCTATCAGAACCCTCGGCTACCTACCCTGATGTAGCTGAATTGTAGCGGAAAGCGCGCATAAGACCAAAACAGCTGTCAGTGTGCCATCAGCAGGAAATAACAAACGGCCGTTATTGCCTTCAGTATAATTATAACTCTAGAGACATCTCCAGTACATCTCCCATTCTGCCCTTTTTTGTGTCCTTTGATTTTCTGTTACCAATGCAACCCGTGGAAACCAGTTCAATGGAATGTCCTCTCCCCCACATTCCTAAGCCCTATGCCTCCTGCTGCGTCCCCGCCCTCTCACACATCCTCACTTGAAAGAATAGAGGAGATGTGAAAAACTACGAGGTCCTTAAACCCTTCAAGACATTCCACTGGCCCAGCCAATGGACATTGTCTTATAGGTTCAGCTGCGTCATTTCCAAACCTCTAGCCACGCACCTTGAACCTTCCCTCAGCGGTAAAGATGCAAGATGTCAGCATTGAAAACACCCCTTCGTCATCCCAGCTGCATAATTTTAAAATTCCCACTTTTTGATTCTCAACCCTCCGACCCAAAGCCCCTCTATAGCTCCTGCCCCCCGCCCAGCGACATGAATACCGATGCCACGTCAGCGTGTGTGACACCAACTCATTAACACAAACTCATGAATGGCCTATTCCGCATCGTTCCTTACCTTCTCCAAAGAAACCCCTAAACCCTCTACTCCGACCCCCCCCCCCCCCCCCCCCCCCCCCCCCCCCGCTAAAGGTCCAGAGCAACATCTTCTCCTGGACTCAGCTGCAGCACTTCCAAACCTCCAATTATTAACCCTCAACCTTCAACCCTCCTCTCCCCCCCTGATACCAAGAACCCTTGAAGACCATGACAGTGTATACGAAATCTCCTTATGGTTCCAGCAGCAGCTCTTCCAAACTTTGAACTCTGAACCTTAAAACTAAACCCTCAACACTCCTCCCCCCACAGCAGTACCATTGTTGGGACCATGTCGGTGTTTACGGCACGGCTTCGTGCTCCCAGCTGCAGCACCTCCAAACCCCCGTGCATCTCTCAACCCTGCACCCTCCTCGCCCCCCCTCAGCGGTACGGATGTCGGGGCCATGTCAGCGTTTATAACACGGCCTCCTGCTCCCAGCTGCACCGTTTCCCAGCATCCGCCTCACATGCCACTGAGATGTCATGGTCGCCGGATGGGGGCTGTGAGGCGCAGCTGGATGGTCCACTCACCTACTGTGTGGCAGTTCATGCTATCGATGACAGGTGGGTGGTGCAGTCGGCCTGTACTGGATCAAAGCTCCTTGGAAGATCACAAGATGGCGCATGGGACATAACCCTCTTTGCAACCCAGCTGAATCCCCCACGTTTGTTATGACACCCACGCGGCAGGCCACACACGTTTCTATGAGACCCACACGGCAGGCCCCTCGCTGATCTTTTGCTGCGGAAGGGAACATATGTTTCTTACTTGCCCCTTTGCTGTCCCTTGTTGGCCTCTGAGTTTGAGGGGGGAATCCTGACGGCTGTCTATTTTCTGTTGCTCGGCAGGCCGCTGGTTGCGTGTCAGACCCTGATACTCGGTTGTATGTTATTACCCGGAAGGCCCTGAACCTTTTTTATTATTATCTACAGGCAGGCCCTGAACCCTTTTGATCACTCGCATTGATGGACCCCTGGCCTGGTGTGAGAGGTATGAACTCATGACGTCCAGCTATTGTTTTATAACCTGGCAAGCCCCTGAAACCTGTTGAGCCCCAGGCCCCTTGCTGAGTGGAGGCCTATGAATATGCGTTAGGGATCAAGTCCAACAACTATGATCCATCCGGGCAGTTCCTGGCTGTGGGGAGGTACGATGAGGTGGGTAGGGGCCTTATGATGGTAATGGCGGGGACGCGGCCTAGGCCCATGCTGCGCAGTTTCCTTAACCCTCAAACCCCTGTGGTGCGTAGTTTCTTTCTTTCTTTGGGTAGGGGAGGTTGTGAACATGAGATGGGTGGGAAGGGGATGGGAAACTTGGAACGTTGGAGCCCCTAGCTCGGTTACACACCAGGCAAGCCTTGACTGCTGCCCTGACGTCGCGGCGCAGCCATTGCCACCATGGCTGTTGGAGCAGCATGCTCGCCTTGCGATGGGCGCCGGAATTTCCGGTCCTATCGTGGGCGTCCCAGATTGCTGCCAGCCGCTCTCCGGGCGGGGAAATCACACAGCAGCGTCCATGTTCCACTATTCGACGTGCTCTTAGTCTTCCGGTGTTTGGAACTCCGACTCCCCGGTATGAGCGTGCGTATTTCTCATGAAACCTAGGGTTGACTGCACACTATTAGAGCACACACGCGCCCCTAGCTGATGCTTCCCCACACAAACATATTTTGGTACTCTTCGAGTTTCCAGAAGGCATTTTTTACTTTGCCGCCTTTTAGGCTAAGAAATTCAGAACCCTTTTTGGAGGTGCGTATTCTGCACATTCAATGACCTGACCTGAACAGAAGATCAACCCGAAATGCAAATTTAAACGTTGGCGGAAGATCCCTTCTCCCTCGCATCCCCTCTCCCATCAGGTGAGGCTGCGTAGAGTCATTCAGTGTAGCCAGCCCTCTCCCGTATCCTCCCTCCTCTCCCCATCAGGTCTATTGAGGTGGAGACCTGACAGCCGCTACCTCGCCTCAGTCAGTCTAGCCAGCCCCGGATCTGTGTGGATCTGGGATATGGATGCGGGTCAGCTGGATGCAGTACTCATGCACCTGGCTGAGGTCACAGACATGCAATGGGCACCGAAGGTGGGGCTAGGGTTTAGGGGGGCAGGTGGGTTTAGGGCAAGGCAGGTGGGTTTAGGGGGGACAGGTGGGTTAGGGGCAAAGCACGTGGGTTTAAAGGGGACAGGTGGGTTAGGGGCAAGGCAGGTGGGTTTAGGGGGGACAGGTGGGTTTAGGGGCAAGGCAAATGGGTTTAGGCGGGGCAGGTGGGTTTAGGGCAAGGCAGGTGGGTTAAGGGTGGACAGGTGGGTTTAGGGCAGGGCGGGTGGGTTTAGGGGGGACAGGTAGCTTAGGGGCAAGGCAGGTGGGTTTAGGGTGGACAGGTGGCTTAGGGGCAAGGCAGGTGGGTTTAGGGGGGCAGGTGGGTTAGGGGCAAGGCAGGTGGGTTTAGGGGGGACAGGTGGGCTAGGGGCAAGGCAGGTGGGTTTAGGGGGGCAGGTGGCTTAGGGGCAAGGCAGGTGGGTTTAGGGGGGACAGGTGGGTTAGGGGCAAGGCAGGTGGGTTTAGGGGGACAGGTGGGTTTAGGGGCAAGGCAAATTGGTTTAGGGGGGACAGGTGGGTTTAGGGGGGACAGGTGGGTTTAGGGCAAGGCGGGTGGGTTTAGGGGGGCAGGTGGGTTTAGGGGGGACAGGTGGGTTAAGGGGGGACAGGTGGGTTTAGGGGGGGGGGGACGTGGGTTTAGGGCAAGGCAGGTAGGTTTAGGGGAGGCAGGTGGGTTTAGGGGGGCAAGTGGGTTTAGGGGGGACAGGTGGGTTTAGGGCAGGGCAGGTGGGTTTAGGGGGGACAGGTGGCTTAGGGGGGCAGGTAGGTTTAAGGGGAGCAGGTGGGTTTAGGGCAAGGCAGGTGGGTTTAGGGGTGACAGGTGGGTTTAGGGGGGGCAGGTGGGTTTAGGGGGGGCAGGTGGGTTTAGGGGGGCAGGTGGGTTTAGGGGGGCAGGTGGGTTTAGGGGGGCAGGTGGGTGTAGGGCAAAGCAGGTGGGTTAAGGGGGGACAGTTTGGTTTAGGGCAACGCAGGTGGGTTCAGGGGGGCAGGTGGGTTTAGGGGGGCAGGTGGGTTTAGGGGGGCAGGTGGGTTTAGGGGGGCAGGTGGGTTTAGGGGGGACAGGTGGGTTTAGGGGGGACAGTTTGGTTTAGGGCAACGCAGGTGGGTTCCGGGGGGCAGGTGGGTTTAGGGGGGCAGGTGGGTTTAGGGCAACGCAGGTGGGTTCAGGGGGGCAGGTGGGTTTAGGGGGGCAGGTGGGTTTAGGGGGGGCAGGTTGGTTTAGGGGGGGCAGGTGGGTTTAGGGCAAGGCAGGTGGGTTTAGGGCAAGGCAGGTGGGTCTAGGGGGGACAGGTGGGTTTAGGGGGGGCAGGTGGGTTTAGGGGGGACAGGTGGGTTTAGGGGGGACAGGTGGGTTTAGGGGCAAGGCAAATGGGTTTAGGGCATGGCAGGTGGGTTAAGGGGGGACAGGTGGGTTTAGGGGGGGCAGGTGGGTTTAGGGGGGGCAGGTGGGTTTAGGGGGGACAGGTGGGTTTTGGGGGCAGGTGGGTTTAGGGGGGCAGGTGGGTGTAGGGCAAAGCAGGTGGGTTAAGGGGGGACAGTTTGGTTTAGGGCAACGCAGGTGGGTTCAGGGGGGCAGGTGGGTTTAGGGGGGCAGGTGGGTTTAGGGGGGCAGGTGGGTTTAGGGGGGCAGGTGGGTTTAGGGGGGACAGTTGGGTTTAGGGGGGACAGTTTGGTTTAGGGCAACGCAGGTGGTTTCAGGGGGGCAGGTGGGTTTAGGGGGGCAGGTGGGTTTAGGGGGGGCAGGTTGGTTTAGGGGGGGCAGGTGGGTTTAGGGCAAGGCAGGTGGGTTTAGGGCAAGGCAGGTGGGTCTAGGGGGGACAGGTGGGTTTAGGGGGGGCAGGTGGGTTTAGGGGGGACAGGTGGGTTTAGGGTGGACAGGTGGGTTTAGGGGGGACAGGTGGGTAAGGGGCAAGGCAGGTGGGTTTAGGGGGGGCAGGTGGGTTTAGGGGGGGCAGGTGGGTTTACGGCAAGGCAGGTGGGTTTAGGGGGGGCAGGTGGGTTTAGGGGGGGCAGGTGGGTTTAGGGGGGACTGGTGGGTTTAGGGGGGGCAGGTGGGTGTAGGGGGGGCAGGTGGGTTTAGGGGGGACAGGTGGGTAAGGGGCAAGGCAGGTGGGTTTAGGGGGGGGGCAGGTGGGTTTAGGGCAACGCAGGTGGGTTTAGGGGGGACAGGTGGGTTTAGTGGGGGGGGTAAGTTGAGATGCTGTACAGCTCATCACCTGTGACGAGAGACGCCGGGCAACCTCCCGCCCACTGTGCAATTATCAAGCTTAATGTGAAATGTCACTTAAATAGTCACGTATATAGTCACTGATAGCTATCAGGCTAGGGCAGCCTCCTGGCCACTGTGACCACCCGCTACATATATATTATATTTCCAGACTGAGTATTTAGCGCTGTCGCATGAATCTTGAACAATTAAATCTGCAATGTTGCTGACTGGCTCTGCTACTGAGTCCTTTTACATGCAGGACAGCCTCCTGGCCACGGCGACCTCCACCTCCCGGCTCTACATGTGGGTGTCGGCGGGGGCATCCGTGGTGCACATCCCGCTCAGGTGGGGATGCTGGTGCCGAATGTCGGTGTGGATGCCTCTGCTTCTGATTACATTCCATCAGCCAGATATCCTGCCGCAGGTGCGCGATGTGAACTGCTCGCCACATAGCAGCAGCACCTCTGATTACTATTTGTTTTCTCAACCCTTCTAACGGTCTTGGGCGCTGGCTCCCGCCTGGCAACACCATCCTTGATTACTTTCCTTAGACTGAACCCTGAGCCTTGATCTTTACCCTCAATCCTGCGGTAGGCACGCGATGTGAGCTGGTTGCCATGTGGCAGCAACACCTCTGATTACTTTCCATAGACTCAACCCTTGGTCATGATCGTTCCTCTTAATCATGTTGCAGGCATGTGGTGTGAGCTGCTCGCCTCATGGGAGCAGCTTCTTGTTAACTTCCAGGGATTGCGTCAGCTGTCCCTGCATGGCTGTCGGCAACCAATTACGGATGGTCTTAGCTACAGCCGGCCTGCTGGCAATAAGTGACAACGTCCTCAGCTACCGGGAATCAGCCGGTCTTGGCTCTAGCGGTATTCATCCTTCAACTGTGTGTATATGGCTGTTGGGGGCAATCAATGGGAGGCCCTCTTGAGTACGGCAAGTGTGCTTACTGTTATAAGTGGAAAATTTCGTGGCTGACCAGCAAGGATATATTTTAGCAAGGATGCATTTCAGTATCCTCCGATTCTTGAATTGTAAGGCTGGAAATGTGGACTGGGGCTAGTGCTGGGCATGCAGGGTTTAGTATAGGGTGCTTCAGCTACGATTCAGCTACATCAATGCATGCTGGGGGGTGGAGCAGTGCGGCTTGCTGCCTGAGCTACATGGTGCAGCCAGGCCGGTCCTTCATTCGTGATGGATGGCTTGCTCTACCCCTCGCTTGTGACTCGCTGCCTATTAATGCTCCACTGACCTTCTGACAGGTGGCCTTAGCTGACTGGAATTTGTATTCATGAGGTCAGGTGTGGTGTCGTGGCACGACCATGTTGGCCTAATGATTGAATGAGGATACCAAACCATCATCTTGCATTTTGTGTTACATCTTGACCACCTTTTCAGCATGGCCCAGTGGGGTATCGTCATTGACATCTTGACCGCACCCGCAGTCAAAACAGCCTATATCCGTTTATAAGCCACCGCACTATTGATCCGGGCAAATGGATTGAACGACATTAACATGTCCACTTGTCAAGAACATGATACCTCTGGGCCATGCTCAAAAGGCTCCTGGCCGTGTGGCCGCCCGATTGTCTGGTCAGGAGGGGAAAGTAAACGTAAGGTTCGAGGAGAAAAGAAAGGAACATACGGAAACAAGAGAATTACCCCCTCACAAATAAGGGATGTCTGAAGAATCCTCATCCTGTCCAGATCCTAGCCCTCGACAAAGAGAAAATCAAACAAACGTACTAGACAGTTGGTCAGGAAAAGGGAAACAAAGGACTCTGAATCGTCGTAGCCTCAATGATAAACTACCACACCCTTCACAAAAGTCAGAGTATCCCACCCTGGCCTGCCCAGGTACACAGCGTGGATGTCTGTGGCACCATCTTGTGGGCCTGCCCATCCCCGCTCTCAGAATGGAAGGTGATCTTACACGCAAGGATGTGTTGAAATGTGCAAAGGCAGAGGATATGACCATGACTGACATTCATGAGGATCAACACATTGAGAATAAGTGTAAACAAGTACCGGATTGTTTTTTCCCGTTTCCGGTAGTCCCTAATTCGTTTACATGCGTAGTACGCCTACTTAGCGCCTGGGGAAAATACTATACAACCTCTAGATCACAACTAGGAAAAACTAAAAAACATGTTGATGATACTGCTAACAGGGAAATACCTTTAAATCACCTATAAGTATAGACATGGACAGCCCAGATAAGATAGGAGACGCAGATCATGAAGTGGAAGAACACCTGCAATGTTTGAAACACAAGAGGAACGCTAGGAGAGTAGTGGGTGTAAATCTGACCCTTCCATAGTTAAGACCAACAATCAATTTCACTTCTACAGTGACATGATGCCTCTTATACAAGCGGCAACATGCGTTCCTGCAAAATATGTAGGACAGCTATGTGACCCCCCCTCCTAGCCAAGGACAGTGCCCGTCCCTCTTGACAGTCAGCACGAGGGGCATTCTCACTGCAATCCAGCAGCAGCAGCACCACCGCCTCATGGCCGTTCCCGACTGCTGAAAACAGTGCCCTCCCATTCTGGCAGTCGGCACGAGGTGCATGCTCCATCCACCCCAACAACATCTGCACCACTGCCTCGTGGCCATTCTGCGCTGCCATCACCAGTGCCTCCCCATTCAAGCAATCAGCATGGGGGGCATGCTCCCTCCACTCCAACAACAGCCGCACTACCGCCTCGTGGCCATTCCTGGCTGCCATACACAGTACCCACCCCTTTTGGCAGTCAGCATGGGCGGCATGCTCCCTCCACCCCAACAGCAGATGCACCACCGCATCGTGGCCTCTCATGGCCGCCCACTTTAGTGCCTGCCCACCCTGGCAGTCCGCTCGGGTGGCATGCTCCCTCCACCCCAACAACAGCTGCACCGCTGCAAAGTGGCCCCGCCGAGCTGCCCTCACCAATGCCTCCCCATCCTGGTAGTCTGCCTGTGCGCCAAGATTGAGGATAAGCCTCACCAACTCCAGACAATCATACACCTGACTGTTGCAGCCCACAGCCCTCATAAGGGCCTGGTCAGGACCGTGTACTGCCACCATGGCACGAGCTAGATTAATGGGGCAGTCCCTAAGGCAGTTGCGCCAACCCCTGCACACCTGCCACGCTCCATACTGCACTTTCATGGCTTGGTGGGCGCCAGGTCTAGGAGGGCCTTGAGGATTGCATAGCCATGAATCTGCATGGCTGAGGATTATGCCAAGGATGTCCGTGTTGAGGTCTTGGAGGCAGGCGAAGATGGCTGGGTCCTCGCTTGGGGAAGGAGACGCAGATGCATCCGTTCTGATAGCCTTAGTGGATGCGGATGACGTCATAGATTGGTGCGCAATACCACTTTTCGAATGGCCGTCCTACATGCATGCAAAACGCCACATGCCATGGGTTGGAGTAAGTATTGCAATGTCTATGCCCGGATGCACCGACTTTATGCTCGGATGCATCTACTCAAAAACCTTTCATGAAAGGGCCAGGCTGTGCGATCTGGAGATGCAGATAAAGAATGAGGGAGTGGAAATTGAAAGAAACAAATATGGGGTCATACATATGAAGCCAGAGTAGGAGATTCCTCAGTCTTTGACATATCCACATGACAGTCTTGCAGTTGCTCCACTCATGCATGGTCCTTGTTCCGCTCACCAGGGGCAATGTTGGGCACTTGTGTTGAAGTGAATGATGAGTGGATCTCCTCAATGCCGCACTCGTTGGTGAATAAAAACTGCAAAGCTCAGGCCACCGAACGAGCGGGTGAGACTGGGGTTCTGACGCAACCGACCTGTATCGAACGTACGGCCAATACGGATGGAGAACTTGACGGAGCGAGGACTAGAACGGCCAATACGCAGGCCACCGATGTGTTCCAGAAATATTCGACTGAGTGGCTAGGAACGAAACCAGTCCACAATGTAGGAGAATTATATGTAGATTGATTGGTAACAATAAGTGGGAATTTAGAGAGTGCACCCCAGAGGCGCGTTCGCATCTTCCGCTTACCGAACGGCGAGAAACATCAGCGGCCATAGTATGGATCTTACTAGGGCCACAAAACGGTTGCCCCGTGGATATTAAATACGGAGCCTTCACAAGAATTGAGCTGACAGACAATGAGACAAGTAGGCAGATCATGAAACAAGAGCAGGCCATGCAGGTTGCATAGTGCATCCGGTCGGAACCAGGCAAGTCTTTCAACTGTCCGTGTCTGTGTCTTCGGAGCCAGGCAAGTTATGCAGCACCCGCCATGCTGGGCATGCATGAGTCCAAGAGTCCAGGAGTCCATTAGACATCAGCGGGCCAGGCAGGTCACATGGTGCATCTGGTTGGATTCATGCATGCCATGCAACTCCAAGCACCCCATTTATGGCATGCATGGCGTATGATGTGGGGGGGTGGAGCGCAGTTGTGTGTTTTGGGGTGGAGCGCAGGTATGCGTGTGGGGGTGGAGAGTAGGTGTGTGTGTGGCTGGGGGGGGGGGGGGGAGGGGGGCATGTGTGTAGGGGGGGTGCAGCTGTGTTGGGGGTTGGGCGGGGTGGCATGCATATGCTGTGTATTTTGTGTATGTTTGTTGGGGGTTACGGTGCAGGTGGCATGATGTTGATGTGTGTGGTGTTTATTCTTAGAAAGAAAGAAAGCGACGCCCCGTGTGGGGTGTGAGAGTTAAGGAAACAGCACAGCCTGGGCTGAAGCCACATCCGCGCCGTTACCGTGTTTATTCCCATCCTTTATTTATTTCATCCTCTTCACAACTTCCCAACTTCCCAAATCCTATCGATTCCCTTCTCCTACTTCCCTCCCCGAGGCAGGCATCCTGATGGTCTCCAGAAAGTATGGCTATCCTGCTGTCTGCCTAGTTTGCCTTCAACATCCACAACAAGGCTTGGTCCCTCAAGGTAGGGGGGGGGGGCGTTACCCAGTACCCAGGGGGTCAATCAGGGTCAACTCATTACTATATTCTGGTGCTTTTATGAAGATGTGAATTCTATTAGCTGCAGCCCCACTACTGTCTGGTCCCTCCATGCCTTGGTGGACATACCTTGGAGATCCACACTATGGTCGGGTCCCTCAGGGCATGCTGAAATGAGACCATTCGTGAAGCACTTTCATATCATCAAGCTGAAGCTGCAATACGATGGAGCTCTTCCGCCTGCTGACGTAGTCCAGCCTTAAGGCTTACTTTAAATCAAATCTCAGCTACATGGCTTGGACCTGGACTGCAGTATTCGACGGGAGCTTCTTTCTTAAGGCGAATTCTGAATAGTTAAACTGGGTCCATTCCCTTTGCACTTGTGCAGAATGGCAGATATTCCAACCTGCCGGGGGAACAGCCCTTTCTTGATTTCATTATTTGTTAAGCAAGGCAGACCTGTTTGTTATCCATTTTATTTGCAGATTAACCACTACCTGCGCGGATCGAAATGCTGCCTTAGCCATACATACAAAAGTGTATTTGTTCATTCATTTCTTGCCAGGATGCAAGTACCAATACCTGCCAACAATACCAACAATGAAATCCTGTCCTGTGACATACAGAGCTCGTTTTTGTGTATCATTTTTGTGTAATATCCTGCCTTTTGACATCAAAAACATAGTTGTGAACCAATTCTGGTCCAGGATGGCAGGTGCCTCAACCGGACCCAACAGGAACAAAAAAAAGCATTCTGACACTAAAAGCAATTAAATTATGCACCCTTTCAACCCACAGGATCGCATGTGCCATCACCTGTCCGGTGCAAAGTCCGACGACTGGGACATCGCCTCAGCCCTTGTGGGCAAGACATGGCCCAGCTAGAGGTAAACCCTAGGTCAGCCTCCACCTCAGCTGGAGGTAAACCCTAGGTCAGCCTCCACCTCAGCTGGAGGTAAACCCTAGGTCAGCCTCCACCTCAGCTGGAGGTAAACCCTAGGTCAGCCTCCACCTCAGCTGGAGGTAAACCCTAGGTCAGCCTCCACCTCAGCTGGAGGTAAACCCTAGGTCAGCCGCCAACTCAGCGGGAGGTAAGACATAAGTCAGACTCCACCTCAGCTGGAGGTAAACCCTAGGTCAGCCTCCACCTCAGCTGGAGGTAAACCCTAGGTCAGCCCTTCAACTCAGCTGGAGGTAAACCCTAGGTCAGCCTCCACCTCAGCTGGAGGTAAACCCTAGGCCAGCCTCCAACTCAGCTGGAGGTAAACCCTAGGTCAGCCTCCACCTCAGCTGGAGGTAAACCCTCGGTCAACCACCACCTCAGCTGGAGGTAAACCCTAGGTCAGCCTCTAACTCAGCTGGAGATAAACCCTAGGTCAGCCTCCACCTCAGCTGGAGGTAAACACTAGTTCAGCCACCAACTCAGCTGGAGGTAAACCCTAGGTCAGTCTCCACCTCAGCTGGAGGTAAACCCTAGGTCAGCCTCCACCTCAGCTGGAGGTAAACCCTAGGACATCTCCCATTCTGCCCTTTTTTGTGTCCTTTGATTTTCTGTTACAAATGCAACCCGTGGATACCAGCCCCATGGAATGTCCTCCCCCCACCCTGTCATTTTCTCGAGCCCTCCTTCCACGTCCCTGCCCTCTCACACATCCTCGCTTGAATGAAGAGAGAAGATGTGAGAAACACAGGGCCCCAAAACCCAGTCAATGGACACCGTCTCATAGGTTCAGCTGCATCACTTCCTAACCTATAGCCCCGCACACTGACCCTTAACCGGAAGGCCTTGAACATTTTTATTATTATCTACAGGCAGGCCCTGAACCCTTTTGATCACTCACATGGACCCCTGGCCTGGTGTGAGAGGTATGAACTCATGACGTCCAGCTATTGTTTTATAACCTGGCAAGCCCCTGAAACCTGTTGAGCCCCAGGCCCCTTGCTGATTCAAGGCCTATAGAGATGCGTTAGGGATCAAGTCTAACAACTGGGATCCATCTGGTCAGTTCCTGGCTGTGGGGAGGTACGATGAGGTGGGTAGGGGACTTATGATGGTAATGGCGCGGACGCGGCCTAGGCCCATGCCGCGCAGTTTCCTTAACCCTCATGCCCCTGCGGTGCGTAGTTTTCTTTCTTTCTTCGGGTAGGGGAGGTAACATGAGATGGGTGGGATGGGGATGGGAAATTTTTGAACGTTGGATCCCCTAGCTCAGTCACACACCACTGCTGTTGGAGCAGCATGCTCGCTTTGTGATGGGCGCCGGAATTTCCGGTCCTATCGTGGGCGTCCTGGATGGCTGCCAGCGGCTCTCCGGGCGGGGAAATCACACAGCAGCGCCTGTCCATGTTCCACTACTTGACGTGCACACCGACCTTGTTGACCTACTAATCTTGAACGGGCACCATCGAAACAACATTAAAATTATCTCAATCCTGATCGGCACTTCGGGCAGTATTTATAATAAGCACACAATTAAAGCCATGATGTTTCTTGGGATCTCCGCGCTCCATGCTAAGAAATGCGCCCGTAAAATGCATGTCCATTCCATAAAACTCCTGCATAGCATAGTGCAAACCAGACGCAGACTCGAATATTTCTCCGCCACAGAACCTGTCACTGGGCCAACTAAGCACACCCATAAAAGAAAACCACTGTGAGGAAGTTGCTTCTTTCTTTTGCCTCATGGTAACGGCGCGGATGTGGCTACGGCCCCAAGCTGCGTTGTTTCCTTAACATTCACGCCCCCAATAGGGCATAGCTTTCTTTCTTTCTTTCTGACGTGCGCTTAGGCTACCGGTATTTGGAACTCCGACTCCCCGGTATGAGCGTGTGTGTTTCTCATGCAACCTAGGGTTGACTGCACACTATTAGCGCACACACGCGCCCCTAGCTGATGTTTCCCCACACAAACATATATTGGTACTCTTCGAGTTTCCAGAAGGCATTTTGTACTTTGCTGCCATTTAGACTAAGAAATCCAGAACCCTTTTTGGAGGTGCGACTTCCGCGCATTCAATGCCCTGACCTGAACAGAAGATCAACCCAGAATGCAAATTTAAACGTTGGCGGAACATCCCTTCTCCCTCACATCCCCTCTCCCATCAGGTGAGGCTGCGTTAGAGTCATTCAGTGTAGCCAGCCCACTCCCGTATCCTCCCTCCTCCACCCATCAGGTCTATTGAGGTGGAGCCCTGACAGCCGCTACCTCGCCTCAGTCAGTCTAGCCAGCCCCGGATCTGTGTGGATCTGGGATATGGATGTGGGTCAGCTGGATGCAGTACTTATGCACCTGGCTGAGGTCACAGACATGTAATGGGTACCACGGGTGAGGATAGGGTTTAGGGGGACAAGTAGGGCTGGGTTTTGAAGGTTCAGATGTGGCTAGGGTGAAGGGGGGGCAGGTGTTGGTGGGGCTGGGGTTTGGATGGGCTAATATGGCTAGGGTTTAGGGGGGAAAGGTAGGGCTAGGGTTTGGATGGGTAAATAGGGCTAGGGTTTAGGGGGGACAGGTGGGACTAGGGTTTCGATGGTCAAATATGGCTAGGGTTTAGGGGGGACAGGTGGGGCTAGTGTTTCGATGGTCAAATATGGCTAGGGTTTAGGGGGGACAGGTGGGGCTAGGGTTGGGGGGGGGGGGGGGGGCAGGTAGGGGTAGGGTTTATTGGGGGGTAGATAGGGCCTGTGTTAAGGGGGGGGGGGAGGTGCGTGTTGGGCTAGGGTTTAGAGGGGGGGCAGGTGGGCCCAGGGTTAATGGGGGGGGGGGGTAGGGGTAGGGGTATGAATAGGGTTTAGGCGGGGGCAAGGAAGGCTTGCTAAGGGTTTAGGACTATTAAGGAAGGTGGGTTTAGGGGGGGGGGGGGGGGCAATGCATTTGGGTTTAGGACACGGCAGTTGGGTTGAGGGTTGAGGGCAATGCAGGTGGGTTGAAGAGGGGGGGGGAGGCAGTGTTTTCCTATTGGGCGATTGAGCGCCATATGGCGATTCCATGGCTATTCAAAAGTAAGTCGATTTTGCGATGTTGGCGTAGCCAATCGCCATGGGAACTCGGCGCGCCGAAGGCGCGTCGCCCACTTTCCAGGGTTTTGTCACCAGGTTAAACTCGAACGAACAGAGAATTCGGAATCGCGAAGGAGCATACAACATAAGTAGCTATATGTCTGATACTGATGAGGGCCCTGGATTTGAGATTACCAAAGCTTTTGAGCTAGAAAGGCAGGCGCACGTTAGTCGTCCCAGAGTCCAAGTCGAAATTTTGAGCTCGTTTGCTGCCACGGCAAATAACACGAACGTCCGTGCAAATCTAGTGCGGATTAGCGATGACGAAGGCCGGCCTAAAATGGGTAGGCCCCCAAAGAAAAAGGCCAGGGTGGAGGCAGAACAACTAACAGCAGCCACAACAGCAAGCAGGGACACCAGTGGGACAGCCAGCAGGAGCAGAACAGCAAGTAGAACCAGAGGTGCATCAGCCAGAAGAACAGCTGACACAGCCAGAAGCACAGCAGCAACAAGAAGTACCTGCCATGCTAACAAGTCCAGCAGCCACTACCATCCTTGACCGGGTCCAACAAATTGAGAGGCGTGCGTTGGCTGTCGGCCATGGGGCTAACACAGGCAATGCTGCTGTCAGGGGCCAGCATGGTAATGGTGCCGGGGTCTGTGGAGGATGAGCGGACTTTCTCAGCCCTGAAGTACATCAAGAATCCGCAGCGCAACCGTCTGAAGAATCCGCATCTGACGAATGCAGCGCGGGTCTTTCTCTGGAAGCGCTGGACGGTAGAGACCTTCCCCTTTGATGAGGCCCTCCTCCTGTGGCACGAGGCTGCACTGACCAGGGGACGCTATGCTGGCCGCTGAACTCCTTTGGGAATGATTATTTTCTGACTGAATATACTATATGAATACTGGTTTACTGAATAGACTTAACCTAGTAATTAGAACTCTAATGACCTTCAACTTCCAGATTAATCTGCCTTTGATTTTGATTGAGGTTCACTAATTTCAGCATTTATACAGTATCCTAGATCTTTGACTGAGTGGAACATAGATGGCTGGTGGCCTTCAATTATCGTGATAATGTCAATTTGCGGAAGATTTCAATGAAGATTCCAAGGACAATCCCACAAAGGGTTTCTGAACTTCGGGGACTTCGCCCACGAACCCCCACCGGGGGGGGACCCCCGGACCCACATGCGGGGGGGCTCGGGCGCACCCCCGCACCCCCCCCACGAGGCCTGGCGGCCTCGATTTCGCACCCACACATTTCACACTCAGTCACACTTTTTCACACCCATGGCTCGTGGAAAGTAAGTCCAGAAATCTGAAATGGAAAACACTGGGGGGAGGCAAGACATGTGGGTTTAGGGGTTAGAGCAAGGCAGGGGGGGTGAGGGTTTAGGACAAGGCAGGTGGTTTGATGGTTTAGGGCAATGCAAGTAGGTTGAGGTGTTAGGGAAGACTGGTGGGTTTAGGGTTTAGGGCAGGGCTGGTGGGTTGAGGGCTTGGGGCTAGACAGGTGGGGTGTGGGGTTAGGGGAACGTGGATGGGTTGTGGGTGTAGGGCAAGGTATGTGGGTTGAGGGTTTAGGGCTATGCATGTGCGCTGTTGGTTTATGGCAAGGCACGTTCGTTGGGGGGGCTAGGGCAAGGCAGGTTGGTTGAGGGTTTTAGGGCAATGCTAGTGGGTTGCGGGTTTAGGGCAATGCAGGCGGGTTGAGGGTTTATGGCAAGGCAGGTGGGTTCAGGGTTACCCAGTACGGGCCGTATTGGCCTACAATCCCGTACCGTATCCGTACCGTTTGCAACACGGCCAAGTACGGTCGCCATTTCCTGCACTGCATGACTGCATGAGAGCATGCGTGCACAGACCAGTCAGACATGTCAGATATTATCAGGATGGAGGTAGAGGCAGCACTAAGAACAAGTCGTAGGAAGGCAGCGTACACGGCTGTTGCGCATTGCATTTTGCAGCCGTCATCGAAGGCTGGCCAGGCCAAGAGTGGGCGATGCAAATTTTGTGATAAGATTATCGTCGGCACTACGCGATTTACCAATCACCTCGCGGGAATAACAGGTCAAGTTGCGGCGTGTAAAGGGGTAAGACGTTAGGACGGGTGATACAGGCATACAGCGGTGATGTCGTGTGATCGTCTCCCTCGTCTGGCAAGTCCACACTGTCCACAGTCCACACCTCCAGGACATCAAAATCTACGTAAGCTCGCTCGCTTCCAGAGGTTAAGAGGCATTCGTTGCTCGTAAAAGTCAAGTTATACCCCAATACTCAGTGGCAATAAGACACAACTTGGTGCCAAGTCACAATTCAAAGCTGCATGGAGGGAGGAGGCTAGGAGGAGTAGGAGCCCAGGAGTTCAGAACGCCCAGGAGGGAGGCAAGACACACGAGCTCCGTGACTCCTTACAAAGTGATTTCCATGCATGCCATGCAATGATGCAACTCAGCAATTATTAGGTGATTCTGAGGCATCTTGTTTCTTAAGCTATATCTCTGCATTTAAAATTTCATGTGCAATGCTGGTGGGTAGCGTTTATGTGGACTGGCTGAATTACTGAATTGCTGAATGGCATGTTGGAACATTGTAATGGCGATGTGTGAGGAGTTTAAGATTGCATCAATGATCGTATTTCCCCCTAGCATGTCAGCATGGTAAATCTGCATGCATGCATGGAAATCCTTGGTAATTATTAGGGGGCCATGCAAAATTGCATGGGGGGTGTCATGCAGCCATGCAGTATGTCAGGATGTGCATGGGGTCAAACAGTCACGGGAGTGTTGCATGCATGTGTTCCTCTGTGTGGATCCTGCTGTTCTGAGCCTTGAAATACTGAAAACAAATCTTGGAGCGTATTGTCCTACCGTATTGTCCCTTTTGTCCGTACCGTATCCGTAATGTATTCCCGTACCGTGTATCCGTACCGGGTTACCCTGGGTGGGTTGGGGGGTTAGGGCAAGGCAGGTGGATTGAGGGTTTAGGGCAAGGTATGTGGAATGAGGGTTTAGGGCAAGGCTGGTGAGATGAGGGTTTAGGTAAAGGCAGGTGGGTTTGGGGTTTAGGGTCAGGCTGAACCAACCTGGTGGAAGGCTTGAGACAGGAACTGAAAGGATTAATCTGAGACAAGGAATGGCAAGAGGCAGACAGGCAGGGCAGCCAAACGCAGAGTTCGAAGACACGTTGGGGAAGGCATATGTCGTTGGCATGTTCCCTTGCAACCAAGCCATAGATATTTGATCAGTAGGCCGGTCATCCCCTGAGAGTCTGATTTATGTCTGTATTTGAACGCCCCTTGCATGACATCTAGCGTTCCGCTTGAATAAAACACACCCCAGACCTGAGATTAAGAGTTCCGCCTCCATTCCAAACAGCTCCCTGTCGGGTGACCGGGATTCAAACCATGCATGCAAACAATGGTTCCTTATTGCCGCATGCGCATGGTGTGAGCTGGTCGCCGCATGGCAGGATCATTTCTGACTGCTTTGCCTACAACCTTAGCCTTCAAGCATGATTACCATATTTTCCTAAACCATAACCTGACTGCATTATTACATTCGCTCTTCAGCCAGATAACCTGCAGTAGATGCGCAGTGTGACACATGGCAGCAACACCTCTGATTTCTTTCCTTAGACTGAACCTTTGGTCATTATCGTTCCTCTTAATTATGTTGCAGGCATCTGGTGTGAGCTGGTTGCCACAGGGGAGCAGCTTCTTGTTAATTTCCAGGGATTGCTTCAGCTGTCCTTGCATGGCTGTCGGCAACCAATGACGGATGGTCTTAGCTACAGCCGGCCTGCTGGCAATAAGTGACAACGTCCTTAACTACCGGAAATCAGTGACGGCCGGTCTTGGCTCTAGCGGTATCCATCCTTCAACTGTGTGTATATGGCTGTGGGGGAAATCAATGGGGGGCCCTCTTGACTACGGCAGGTCTGCGTATTGTTAAACGTTTCATGGCTGACCAGCAATGGTCAATTTAAGCAAGGATGCATATCAGCATCCTTTGATTCTTGAATTGTAAGGCTGTGAATGTGGACTGGGGCTAGTGCTGGACATAAAGGGTTTGGTAGAGGATGCTTCATCAGCTACAATTCAGCTACATCAAGGCATGCTGGGGGATGGAGCAGTGCGGCTTGCTGCCTGAGCTACATGGTGGAGCCAGGCCAGTCCTTCATTCGTGATGGCTGGCTTGCTCTACGCCTCGCTTGTGACTCGCTGGCAATGAATGGTCCACTAGCCTTCTGACATGTGGCCTTAGCCGACTGGATTTTACATTCATGACGTCAGGTGTGGTGTCGTGGCACGACCATGCTGGCCTAATGATTGAATGAGTACACACAACCATCTTCTTACATTGTACATCTTGACCACCTTTTCAGCATGGCCCGAAGGGGTATCGTCATTGACATCTTGACCGCACCTGCAGTCAACACAGCCTATATCCGTTTTTAAGCCACCGCACTATTGATCCGGGAAATGGATTGAACGACATTAAAATGTTCACTTGTCAAGAACATGATACCTCTGGGCCATGCTCAAAAGGCTCTCGGCCGTGTGGCCGAGATAAAATATACGTAAGGCCAGAGGAGAAAAGAAAGGAACATGCAGAAAAAAGAGAAGGAACAGACCATGCCCACTTAAAGGGAGTCTGTAGAATCCTCAGCCCGTTCAGATCCTAGCCCCCAACAAAGAGAAAACCAAACAAACGTACTAGGCAGTTGGTCAGGAATAGGGAGACAAAGGCCTATGAAACGTCATAGCCTCAACGAAAAACTAGCACACCCTTCACAAAAGGCAGGGCATCCCACCCTAGCCTGCCCATGTACAAAGCGTGGATGTCTGTGGCACCGTCTTGTTGGCCTGTCCATACCCGCTCTCTGAATGTAAGGTGATCTAACACGCAGGGATGTGTTGAAATGTGCAAAGGCAGAAGATATGACCATGACGGACATGCATGAGGACCAACACATTGAGAAAAAGTGTCAACATGTACCGGATTGTTTTTTGTTCGTTTCCGGTAGTCATTAAATCCGTTTACATGCGTAGTACACCTCCTTAGCGCCTGGGGAAAATACCATACAACCTCTGGATCATTCTTAACTAGGAAAAACATGATGATGATACTACTAACAGGGAAATACCTTTCAATCACCTTCAAAGTATATTCATGGACAGCCCGTATAAGATAGGAGAGGCAGACCATGAAGTGGAAAACTACATACAATGTTTGAAACACACGAGGAACGCTAGGAGAGTCGTAGGTGTATCTACAGTGACATGATGCCTCTTATACAAGCGGCAACATGCGTTCCTGCAAAATATGTAGGACAGCTGTGTGACCCCCCCTCCTAGCCAAGGACAGTGCCCCTCCCTCTTGACAGTCAGCACGAGGGGCATTCTCACTGCAATCCAGCAGCAGCCGCACCACTGCCTCGTGGCCATCCCTGGCTGCCCACAACAGTGCATCCCCATCCCGGCAGTTAGGACGAGGTGCATGCTCCCCCTGCCCCAACAACAACCGCACCACCGCCTCGTGGCCAATCCCGGCTGCCCTCACCAGTGCCCTCCCATCCTGGCAGTCAGCATGCGGGGCATGCTCCTTCCACCCCAACAGCAGCCGCACTACCGCCTCGTGGCCATTCCCCGCTGCATTCACCAGTGCCCACCCATCCCGGCAGTCAGCACGTGGGGCATGCTCCCTCCACCCCAACAACAGCTGCACCACCGCCTCGTGGCCCCTCTCGGCTGCCCTCACTAGTGCCCACCCATTCCAGCAGTTAGCACGTGGGGCATGCTCCCTCCACCCCAACAACAGCTGCACTACCGCCTCGTGGCCGTTCCACGCAGCCCTTACTAGTGCCTCCCCATCCTGGCAGTCAGCACGTGGGGCATGCTCCCTCCACCCCAACAACAGCTGCACCACCGCCTCGTGGCCATTCCCTGCTGCCCTGAACAGTGCCTCCCCATCCTGGCAGTCTGCACGTGGGGCATGCTCCCTCCACCCCAACAACAGCTGCACCACCGCCTCGTGGCCCCTCTCGGCTGCCCTCACTAGTGCCTACCCATTCCAGCAGTTAGCACGTGGGGCATGCTCCCTCCACCCCAACAACAGCTGCACCGTCCCAGCCTGGCAGTCTGCCTTTGCACTAAGTTTGAGCATGAGCCTCACCAACTCTAGGCAGTCATAATCCAGACTTTTGCAGCCCACAGCTCTCATGAGGGCCTCGTCAGGACCGTGCAGTGCCACCATTGCAAGGGCCAGGTTAATGGGGCAGGCCCTGAGGCACTCACGCCAACGCCTGCACACCCGCCACGCTCCATACTGCACCCTACGGGCGCCAGGTCCATAGAGGCCTTGAGTATTGTATAGCCATGCATCTGCATTGCTGAGGATGATGCCAAGGATGTCTGTGTTGAGGTCTTGGAGGCTGGTAAAGATGGCTGGATCCTCGCTAGGGGAAGGAGATGCAGATGCATCTGTTCTGATAGCCTCGGTGGATGCGGATGACGTCATAGGGTGGTGCGCAATTCCACTTTTTTCAATCAGTCGAGCTTGTCTCTCCTGCTCAACAGGCGAGTGAGGTGGAATTCATGCGAGCCAATGTGCAGCACACCTCTTCTGAAAAATATAAACCAATCATGCTTTGTAAAAGGCCGTCCTACATGCATGCAAAATGCCACATGCCATGGGCTGGAGTCAGTATTGCAATGTCTATGCCCGGTTGCGCCGACTTTATGCTCGGATTTACTCAGATGTGACATCTTCTCAGAAGCCTTTTAGGAATGGGCCAGGCTGTGCGATCCGGTGATGCAATGTAGATATATAATGAGGGGGTGTGGAAATTGAAAGAAACAAATATGGGGTCATTCATATGAACACAACCGGGAGCCAGAGTGGGAGATTCCTCAGTCTTTGACATATCCGCATGACAGTCTTGCAGTTGTTCCACTCATGCATGGTCCTTGTTCCGCTCACCAGGGGCAATGTTGGACACTCACTTGTGTTGAAGTGGATGAGTGGATCTTCTCAACGCCGCACTCGTTTAGGATAATAAAATTGCAAAGCTGAGACCACCGAACGAGCGGGTGAGACTGGGGTTCTGACACGACCTGTATTGGACGGCCAATAAGGAGAACTTGACGGAGCGAGCGAGGACTTGAACGGCCAATGCGCAGGCCACTAAGGCCACCGATGTGTTCCAGAACCTGCCGACTGAGTGGCTAGGGACGAAACCAGTCCGCACTGTAGGAGAATCGGATGTAGATTGCTTGGTAAGAATGAGCGGGCATTTAGATATTGCACTCCAGAGGCGCGTTCGCATCTTTCGCTTACCGTAGTCACGGACGTGATTCGTTGTTTTCGGAGTTCGTTGTTGCTTAAGAAAGCCGAATGATTTATCGCGGACCTTTTGGTTGTTTTGATTCGATGCCCCTTAGCGAATGCCAACTTTTTGGTTCGTTTAGCTTTACCCGCTTGTTTACGCTACGGAAAAGGCAGTAACAGAGCAAAGTTCATCCAGTAAAATGCATGACTCGCCCAGGTTGTGCTTGGCAGAGAGTTGGGACCGTTACCAGTCAGCACCATACTGGCTGTACTGCCGTACGTGTCGAACGTCGTGTCGAAGGATCTTACTTTTTATGATTCGTTCCCCTTAAGCACGTCTAAAAGGATCATTCTTTATGATTCGTTGTCCCTTGAACAACGATCAAAACAACGAAACACGTCCGTGACTACGGTACCTAACGGCAGGAAACATCAGCGGCCATAGTGTGGATCTCGTGGAGCGCGTTCATACTAGCTAGGGCCACAAAACGGTTGCTCCGTGGATATTACATACGGAGTCTTGAATCCACGTGTACGCCAAATGCCCCATGGAAGTACCGTCCTGCATGAGGCACTGCCCTCATCGGAATGAATTGAGCAGACAGACAATGAGACAAGTGGATAGACCATGAAACAAAAGCAGGCTACGCAGGTTGCATGGTGCATCCGGTCGGAACCAGGCAAGTCTTGCACCTGTCTGTGTCTGTGTCCTCGGAGCCAGTCATGCAACACCCGCCATGCTTGGCATGCATGAGTCCAAGAGGCCATGAGACATCAGCGGGCCATGCAGGTCACATGGTGCATCTGGTTGGATTCATGCATGCCATGCAACTCCAAGCACCCCATTTATGGCATGCATGGCGGATGATGTGGAGGGTTTGAGCAAAGTTGTGTGTGATGGGGTGGAGCGCAGGTGTGCGTGTGTGTGGGGGGGGGGGCAGCTGTTTTGAGGGGTGGGGTGGCATATGCTGTGTATTGTGTATATCTGATGGAGGGTACAGTGCAGGTCTGGTGCAGACGGCATGATGTAAATAGGTGTGATGTTTATTCTCATCCTTTATTTATTCCATCCTCTTCCCAACTTCTATCCCCTTCTCCCGCTTCCCTCCCTGAGGCAGGCATCCTGATGGTCTCCAGAAAGTACGGCTATCCTGCTGTCCGCCTAGTTTGCCTTCAACATACACAAGAAGGCTTGGTCCCTCAAGGTAGGGGGGGGGGGGCGTTACCCAGTACCCAGGGGTTCAATGAGGTTCAACTCATTACTATATTCTGGTGCTTTTATGAAGATGTGAATTCTATTAGCTGCATCCCCACCATTGTCTGTTCCCTCAAGGCCTTGGTGGACATACCTTGGAGATCCACACTATGGTTGGGTCCCTCAGGGTATGCTGAAATGAGACCATGCGTGAAGCATTTTCATTTCTTCAAGCTGAATCTGCAATAAGATGGAGCTGTTCCGCCTGTTGACGTAGTTCAGCCTTAAGACTTACTTTAAATCAAATCTCAGCTACATGGATTGGACCTGGACTGCAGTAGCTGTCTAGAGCTTCTTTCTTAAGGCGAATTGAGAGTCTGAATTGTGAAACTGGGTCCATCCCCTTTGCACTTGTGCAGAATGGCAGATATTCCAACCTGCGGGGATAACAGCCCTTTCTTGGTTTCATTATTTGATAAGCAACACAGACCTGCTTGTTATCCATTTCATTTGCAGATTAACCATTTGCAGATTAACCACTACCTGCCCGGATCAAAATGCTGCCTTAGCCATACATACAAGCAGGTCATTCCTTTCCGGGATGTAAGTGCCAATACCTGCCGACAATAAAATCCTGTCTTGTGACATGCAGAGCTCACTTTGTGATATCCTGCCCTTTGACGTCAAACACAGTTTTGAATCCATTCTGGTCCAGGATGGCGGGTGCCTCAACCGGACCCCACAGGAACACAAGTATTCAGACATTAAAAAATGCACCCGTTCAACCCGCAGGTGCCACCACCTGTCCGGTGCAGAGTCCACCAACCGGGGCATCACCTTCAGCCCTTGTGGGCAGGATATGGCCCAACTAGAGGTTGACGCTAGGTCAGCCTCCACCCTTGTTGCTCAGGCAGGCAGCAGCCAGCAGCAAGTAATCAGGCCTGATGCAATATAGCATATATTTGACGAGCGCTTATGAGTAGGTCAGTCTCCACCTCAGCTGGAGGTAAACCCTAGGTCAGCCTCCAACTCAGCTGGAGTTAAACCCTAGGTCAGCCTCTACCGCAGCTAGTGGTAAACCCTAGGTCAGCCTCTAACTCAGCTGGAGGTAAACCCTAGTTCAGCCTACAACTCAACTGGAGATAAACCCTAGGTCAGCGTCCAACTCAGCTAGAGGTCAACCCTAGGTCAGCCTCCAACTCAGCTGGAGGTTAACCCTAATTCAGCCTCCAACTCAGCTGTGGGTAAATCCAAGGTCAGCCTCTAACTCAGCTGGAGGTAAACCCTAGGTCAGCCGCCATCTCAGCTGGAGGTCAACCCTAGGTCAGCCTCCAACTCAGCTGGGTGTAAACCCTAGGTCAGCTTCCACCTCACCTGTAGGTAAACCCTAGGTCAGCCTCCACCTCAGCTGGAGGTAAACCCTAGGTCAGCCTCCAACTCAGCTGGAGGTAAACCCTAGGTCAGCCTCAAACACAGCTGGAGGTTAACCCTAGGGCAGCCTCCACCTCATCTGGAGGTAAACCCTAGGTCAGCCTCCACCTCAGCTGGAGGTGAACCCTAGGTCAGCCTCCACCTCAGCTGGAGGTAAACCCTAGGACAGCCTCCATCTCAGCTGGAGGTAAACCCTAGGTCAGCGGCCATCTCGGCTGGAGGTAAACCCTAGGTCAGCCTCCACCTCAGCTAAAGGTAAACCCTGGGTCAGCCTCCAACTCAGCTGGAGGTAAACCCTAGGTCAGCCTCCACCTCAGCTGGAGTTAAACCCTAGGTCCGATTCCACCTCAGCTGGAGGTAAATTCTAAGTCAGCCTCCACCTCAGCTGGAGGTAAACCCTAGGTCAGCCTCCACCTCAGCTGGAGGTAAACCCTAGGTCAGCCTCCACCTCAGCTGGAGGTAAACCCTAGGTCAGCCTCCACCTCAGCTGGAGGTAAAACCTAGGTCAGCCTCCACCTCAGCTGGATGTAAACCCTAGGTCAGCCTCCAACTCAGCTGGATGTAAACCCTAGGTCAGCCTCCACCTCAGCTGGAGGTAAACCCTAGGTCAGCCTCCACCTCAGCTGGATGTAAACCCTAGGTCAGCCTCCAACTCAGCTGGGTGTAAACCCTAGGTCAGCCTCCAC
Source organism: Limnomonas spitsbergensis (assembly GCA_037349105.1). Classification (NCBI taxonomy): domain Eukaryota; kingdom Viridiplantae; phylum Chlorophyta; class Chlorophyceae; order Chlamydomonadales; genus Limnomonas; species Limnomonas spitsbergensis. The sequence continues at coordinate 2,683,908 of JAYJMM010000101.1, read as the reverse complement.
CTCAGCTGGAGGTAAACCATAGGTCAGCGGCCATCTCGGCTGGAGGTAAACCCTGGGTCAGTCTCCACCTCAGCTGGAGTTAAACCCTAGGTCAGCCTCCATCTCAGCTGGAGGTAAACCCTAGGCCAACGTCCACCTCAGCTGGAGGTAAGCCTTAAGTCAGCCACCACCTCAGCTGGAGGTAAACCCTATGCCAGCCTCCAAATCAGCTAGGCAGCAGCCAGCAGGTCAAGTTACAGGGTTTAATGCCACCAGAACCCTAGGCTACCTACCCTGATGTAGCTGAAATGTAGCGGAAAGCGCTCATAAGACCAAAACAGCTGTCAGCGTGCCATCAGCAGGACTAACAAACGGCCGTTATTGCCTTCAGTATAATTATAACTCTAGAGACATCTCCAGTACATCTCCCATTCTGCCCTTTTTTGTGTCCTTTGATTTTCTGTTACAAATGCAACCCGTGGAAACCAGTCCAGTGGAATGTCCTCTCCCCAACCTCTCACATTCCTAAGCCCTATGCCTCCTGCTGCGTCCCCGCCCTTCCACACATCCTCACTTGAAAGAATAGAGGAGATGTGAGCAACCCCAAGCCCCCCAAACCCTTTACACTACCCACTGGCCCAGTCAATGGACATCGTCTCATAGGTTATGCTGCGTCCCTTTCAAACCTCTAGCCCCGCACACCGACCCTTCCCTCATCTCTTAACCTCAACCCCGCACCCTCCTCACCCCCCCCTCAGCGGTACGAATGTCGGGACCATGTCAGGGTTTATGACACGGCCTTCTTGTCCCAGCTGAACCGTTTCGAAACATCTGATGCCACTGAGCTGTCATGGTCGCCGGATGGGGGCTGTGTGGCGCTGCTGGATGGTCCACTCACCTGATGTGTGCCGGTGCGTGCTATCGATGGCAGGTGTGCGGTGCAGTCGGCCTGTACTAGTTTAAATCTCCTCGGAAGATCACAAGATGGCGCATGGGACATAACCCTCTTTGCAACCCAGCTCTAGCCCTCAAGGCAGGCCCCTCGCTGACTCGTATGATGCGGTTGGGCACATTTGGTTCCTACCCTTCTGCTACCCCTTCATGGCCTCTGAGTTTGAGAGGGGTATCCTGTCGGCTATCTATTTTGTGTTTCTCGGCAGGCTCTCGAACCAAGTTCTTTTATCCGAGCCTAATGCTTGGTTGTTTGTTAGAACCCGGCAGGCCCTGAACCCTAACTACCCTCCAGCAGGCCCTGAACCCTTTTGATCACTCGCATAGTGGACCCCTGGCCTCAGTGTGAGAGATATGACCTCAGGTGTCGCTGAGCTGTCATGGTCACCACATGCTATTAATGGCAGGTGGGGGGGGGGGTTCTTTACTTGTTGAAATCACCCTGGGCAGAAAGATGGCACTTGGGACTGCAACCCAGCAAAAGACCCACACGACTTATATGACCCACCCAGCAGGCCCCTTACTCGCACAATATTATGTGTTTCTCGGCAAGCCTCTGGCATCCAGGTTAAGTGTCAAAATTTGAAGCCAGGCCATATCATACCACCCAGCAGGCCCTTCGCCTTATTATTACCTAGTGGCAGGCCCTGTGCCCATTAACTTACCCGCAAACAGGCCCTCACCCTTTTGACAACTCACAAACAGGCCTCATACCCTTTTGATTACCCACCAGCAGGCCCTGAACCCTTTTGATTACCCACCGGCAGGCCCTGAACCCTTTTGATTACCCACCAGCAGGCCCTGAACCCTTTTGATTACCCACCGGCAGGCCCTGATCCCTTTTGATTACCCACCAGCAGGCCCTGAACCCTTTTGATTACCCACCGGTAAGCCCTGAACCCTTTTGATTACCCACCGGCAGACCCTGAACCCTTTTGATTACCCACCAGCAGGCCTCGAACCCTTTTGATTACCTACCAACAGGCCCCGAACCCTTTTGATTACGGTACTCAACAACAGGCCCTGAACCTTTTGATTACCCACCTGCAGGCCCTGAACCCTTTTGATTACCCACCAGCAGGCCCTGAACCCTTTTGATTACCCACCGGCAGACCCTGAACTCTTTTGATTACTCACCAGCAGGCACTGAACCCTTTTCATTATCCACCGGCAGGCCCTGAAACCTTTTTATTACCCACCAGCAGGTCCTGAACCCTTTTGATTACCCACCAGCAAGTCCTGAACCCTTTTGATTACTCACCAGCAGGCCCTGAACCCTTTTGATTACCCACCAGCAGGCCCTGAACCCTTTTGATTACCCACCGGCAGGTCCTGAACCCTTTTGATTACCCACCAGCAGGCCTCGAACCCTTTTGATTACCCACCAACAGGCCCCGAATCCTTTCGATTACCCACCAACAGGCCCTGAACCTTTTGATTACCCACCGGCAGGCCCTGAACCCTTTTGATTACCCACCGGCAGGCTCTGAACCCATTTGATTACCCACCAGCAGGCCCTGACCCTTTTGATTACCCACCGGCAGGCCCTGAACCCTTTTGATTACCCACCGGCAGGCCCTGAACCCTTTTGATTACCCACCAGCAGGCCCTGAACCCTTTTGATTACCCACCGGCAGGCCCTGAACCCTTTTGATTACCCACCGGCAGGCCCTGAACCCTTTTGATTACCCACCAGCATGCCCTGAACCCTTTTGATTACCCACCAGCAGGCCCTGAACCCTTTTGATTACCTACCGGCAGGCCCTGAAACCTTGTGATGACCCACCGCCAGGCCCTGAACCCTTTTGATTACCCACCAGCAGGCCCTGAACCCTTTTGATTACCCACCAGCAGGCCCTGACCCTTTTCATTACCCACCAGCAGGCCCTGAACCCTTATGATTACCCACCGGCAGGCCCTGATCCTATTGATTACCCACCAGCAGGCCCTGAACCCTTTTGATTACCCACCAGCAGGCCCTGAACCCTTTTGATTACCCACCGCCAGGCCCTGAACCCTTTTGATTACCCACCGGCAGGCCCTGATCCCTTTTGATTACCCACCAGCAGACCCTGAACCCTTTTGATTACCCACCGGCAGGCCCTGAACCCTTTTGATTACCCACCAGCTGGCCCTGAACCCTTTTCATTATCCACCGGCAGGCCCTGAACCCTTTCGATTACCCACAGGCAGGCCCTTAACCCTTTTGATTACCCACCAGCAGGCCCTGAACCCTTTTGATTACCCACCAGCAGGCCCTGAACCCTTTTGATTACACACCAGCTGGCCCTGAACCCTTTTGATTACCCACCGGCAGGCCCTGAACTCTTTTGATTACTCACCAGCAGGCCCTGAACCCTTTCCATTACCCACTGGCAGGCCCTGAACCCTTTTGATTACCCACCAGCAGGCCCTGAAACCTTTTGATGACCTACCAGCAGGCCTTGAACCCTTTTGATTACCCACCAGCAGGTCCTGAACCCTTTTTATGACCCACCAGCAGGCCCTGAACCCTTTTCATTACCCACCAGCAGGCCATGAACCCTTTTGATTACACACCAGCTGGCCCTTCACCCTTTTGATTACCCACCAATTGGCCCTGAACCCTTTTCATTACCCACCGGCAGGCCCTGAACCCTTTTGATTACCCACCAGCAGGCCCTGAACCCTTATGATTACCCACCGGCAGGCCCTGATCCTATTGATTACCCACCAGCAGGCCCTGAACCCTTTTGATTACCCACCAGCAGGCCCTGAACCCTTTTCATTACCCACCGGCAGGCCCTGAACCCTTTTGATTACCCACCAGCAGGCCCTGAACCCTTATGATTACCCACCGGCAGGCCCTGATCCTATTGATTACCCACCAGCAGGCCCTGAACCCTTTTGATTACCCACCAGCAGGCCCTGAACCCTTTTGATTACCCACTGGCAGGCCCTGAACCCTTTTGATTACCCACCAGCAGGCCCTGAACCCTTTTCATTACCCACCGGCAGGCCCTGAACCCTTTTGATTACCCACCAGCAGGCCCTGAACCCTTATGATTACCCACCGGCAGGCCCTGATCCTATTGATTACCCACCAGCAGGCCCTGAACCCTTTTGATTACCCACCAGCAGGCCCTGAACCCTTTTGATTACCCACCGGCAGGCCCTGAACCCTTTTGATTACCCACCGGCAGGTCCTGAACCCTTTTGATTACCCACCAGCAGGCCTCGAACCCTTTTGATTACCCACCAACAGGCCCCGAATCCTTTCGATTACCCACCAACAGGCCCTGAACCTTTTGATTACCCACCGGCAGGCCCTGAACCCTTTTGATTACCCACCGGCAGGCTCTGAACCCATTTGATTACCCACCAGCAGGCCCTGACCCTTTTGATTACCCACCGGCAGGCCCTGAACCCTTTTGATTACCCACCGGCAGGCCCTGAACCCTTTTGATTACCCACCAGCAGGCCCTGAACCCTTTTGATTACCCACCGGCAGGCCCTGAACCCTTTTGATTACCCACCGGCAGGCCCTGAACCCTTTTGATTACCCACCAGCATGCCCTGAACCCTTTTGATTACCCACCAGCAGGCCCTGAACCCTTTTGATTACCTACCGGCAGGCCCTGAAACCTTGTGATGACCCACCGCCAGGCCCTGAACCCTTTTGATTACCCACCAGCAGGCCCTGAACCCTTTTGATTACCCACCAGCAGGCCCTGACCCTTTTCATTACCCACCAGCAGGCCCTGAACCCTTATGATTACCCACCGGCAGGCCCTGATCCTATTGATTACCCACCAGCAGGCCCTGAACCCTTTTGATTACCCACCAGCAGGCCCTGAACCCTTTTGATTACCCACCGCCAGGCCCTGAACCCTTTTGATTACCCACCGGCAGGCCCTGATCCCTTTTGATTACCCACCAGCAGACCCTGAACCCTTTTGATTACCCACCGGCAGGCCCTGAACCCTTTTGATTACCCACCAGCTGGCCCTGAACCCTTTTCATTATCCACCGGCAGGCCCTGAACCCTTTCGATTACCCACAGGCAGGCCCTTAACCCTTTTGATTACCCACCAGCAGGCCCTGAACCCTTTTGATTACCCACCAGCAGGCCCTGAACCCTTTTGATTACACACCAGCTGGCCCTGAACCCTTTTGATTACCCACCGGCAGGCCCTGAACTCTTTTGATTACTCACCAGCAGGCCCTGAACCCTTTCCATTACCCACTGGCAGGCCCTGAACCCTTTTGATTACCCACCAGCAGGCCCTGAAACCTTTTGATGACCTACCAGCAGGCCTTGAACCCTTTTGATTACCCACCAGCAGGTCCTGAACCCTTTTTATGACCCACCAGCAGGCCCTGAACCCTTTTCATTACCCACCAGCAGGCCATGAACCCTTTTGATTACACACCAGCTGGCCCTTCACCCTTTTGATTACCCACCAATTGGCCCTGAACCCTTTTCATTACCCACCGGCAGGCCCTGAACCCTTTTGATTACCCACCAGCAGGCCCTGAACCCTTATGATTACCCACCGGCAGGCCCTGATCCTATTGATTACCCACCAGCAGGCCCTGAACCCTTTTGATTACCCACCAGCAGGCCCTGAACCCTTTTCATTACCCACCGGCAGGCCCTGAACCCTTTTGATTACCCACCAGCAGGCCCTGAACCCTTTTGATTACCCACCGGCAGGCCCTGATCCTATTGATTACCCACCAGCAGGCCCTGAACCCTTTTGATTACCCACCAGCAGGCCCTGAACCCTTTTGATTACCCACTGGCAGGCCCTGAACCCTTTTGATTACCCACCGGCAGGCCCTGATCCCTTTTGATTACACACCGGCAGGCCCTTTACCCTTTTGATTACCCACCAGCAGGCCCTGAACCCTTTTGATTACCCACCGGCAGGCCCTGAACCCTTTTGATTACCCACCACCAGGCCCTGAACCCTTTTGATTACCCACCGCCAGGCCCTGAACTCTTTTGATTACTCACTAGCAGGCCCTGACCCCTTTTAACTACCCACTGGCAGGCCCTGAACCCTTTTGATTACCCACCGGCAGGCCCTGATCCCTTTTGATTACCCACCAGCTGGCCCTGAACCCTTTTCATTATCCACCGGCAGGCCCTGAACCCTTTCGATTACCCACAGGCAGGCCCTTAACCCTTTTGATTACCCACCAGCAGGCCCTGAACCCTTTTGATTACCCACCAGCATGCCCTGAACCCTTTTGATTACACACCAGCTGGCCCTGAACCCTTTTGATTACCCACCGGCAGGCCCTGAACTCTTTTGATTACTCACCAGCAGGCCCTGAACCCTTTCCATTACCCACTGGCAGGCCCTGAACCCTTTTGATTACCCACCAGCAGGCCCTGAAACCTTTTGATGACCTACCAGCAGGCCTTGAACCCTTTTGATTACCCACCAGCAGGTCCTGAACCCTTTTTATGACCCACCGGCAGGCCCTGAACCCTTTTCATTACCCACCAGCAGGCCATGAACCCTTTTGATTACACACCAGCTGGCCCTTCACCCTTTTGATTACCCACCAATTGGCCCTGAACCCTTTTCATTACCCACCGGCAGGCCCTGAACCCTTTTGATTACCCACCAGCAGGCCCTGAACCCTTATGATTACCCACCGGCAGGCCCTGATCCTATTGATTACCCACCAGCAGGCCCTGAACCCTTTTGATTACCCACCAGCAGGCCCTGAACCCTTTTCATTACCCACCGGCAGGCCCTGAACCCTTTTGATTACCCACCAGCAGGCCCTGAACCCTTATGATTACCCACCGGCAGGCCCTGATCCTATTGATTACCCACCAGCAGGCCCTGAACCCTTTTGATTACCCACCAGCAGGCCCTGAACCCTTTTGATTACCCACCGGCAGGCCCTGAACCCTTTTGATTACCCACCGGCAGGCCCTGATCCCTTTTGATTACACACCGGCAGGCCCTTTACCCTTTTGATTACCCACCAGCAGGCCCTGAACCCTTTTGATTACCCACCGGCAGGCCCTGAACCCTTTTGATTACCCACCACCAGGCCCTGAACCCTTTTGATTACCCACCGCCAGGCCCTGAACTCTTTTGATTACTCACCAGCAGGCCCTGACCCCTTTTAACTACCCACTGGCAGGCCCTGAACCCTTTTGATTACCCACCAGCAGGCCCTGAACCCTTTTGATTACCCACCAGCAGGCCCTGAACCCTTTTGATTACCCACCGGCAGGCCCTGAACCCTTTTGATTACCCACCGGCAGGCCCTGAACCCTTTTGATTACCCACCAGCAGGCCCTGAACCCTTTTGATTACCCACCGGCAGGCCCTGAACCCTTTTGATTATCCACCGGCAGGCCCCGAACCCTTTTAATTACCCACCGGCAGGCCCTGCACCCTTTTGATAACTCACTGGCAGGCCCTGGACTCTTTTGATTACTCACCGGCAGGCCCTGAACCCTTTTGATTACCCACCAGCAGGCCCTGAACCCTTTTGATTACCCACCGCCAGGCCCTGAACCCTTTTGATTACCCACCGGCAGGCCCTGATCCCTTTTGATTACCCACCAGCAGACCCTGAACCCTTTTGATTACCCACCGGCAGGCCCTGAACCCTTTTGATTACCCACCAGCTGGCCCTGAACCCTTTTCATTATCCACCGGCAGGCCCTGAACCCTTTCGATTACCCACAGGCAGGCCCCTAACCCTTTTGATTACCCACCAGCAGGCCCTGAACCCTTTTGATTACCCACCAGCAGGCCCTGAACCCTTTTGATTACCCACCAGCTGGCCCTGAACCCTTTTGATTACCCACTGGCAGGCCCTGAACTCTTTTGATTACTCACCAGCAGGCCCTGAACCCTTTCCATTACCCACTGGCAGGCCCTGAACCCTTTTGATTACCCACCAGCAGGCCCTGAAACCTTTTGATGACCTACCAGCAGGCCCTGAACCCTTTTGATTACCCACCGGCAGGCCCTGCACCCTTTTGATTACCCACCATCAGGCCCTGAACCCTTTGAATTACCCACCGGCAGGCCCTGAACCCTTTTGATTACCCACTGGCAGGCCCTGAACCCTTTTGATTACCCACCAGCAGGCCCTGAACCCTTTTGATTACCCACCGGCAGGCCTTGAACCTTCTGAACTACCCACCGGCAGGCCCTTAACCCTTTTGATTACCCACCAGCAGGCCCTGAACCCTTTTAATAACCCACCGGAAGGCCCTGAACCCATTTAATTAACAGCAGGCCCTGAACCCTTTTAATTAACAGCAGGCCCTGAACCTTTTGATTACCCACCGGCAGGGCCTGAACCCTTTTGATTACCCACGAGCTGGCCCTGAACCCTTTTGATTACCCACCGGCAGGCCCTGAACCCTTTTGATTACCCACCAGCTGGCCCTAAACCCTTTTCATTATCCACCGGCAGGCCCTAAACCCTTTCGATTACCCTCCGGCAGGCCCTGAACCCTTTTGATTACCCACCAGCAGGCCCTGAACCCTTTTGATTACCCACCAGCAGGCCCTGAACCCTTTTGATTACCCACCAGCTGGCCCTGAACCCTTTTGATTACCCACCAGCAGGCCCTGAACCCTTTTGATTACCCACCAGCAGGCCCTGAACCCTTTTGATTACCCCCTGGCAGGCCCTGAACCCTTTTGATTACCCACCAGCAGGCCCTGAACCCTTTTGATTACCCACCAGCAGGCCCTGAACCCTTTTGATTACCCACCGGCAGGCCCTGAACCCTTTTGATTACCCACCGGCAGGCCCTGAACCCTTTTGATTACCCACCAGCAGGCCCTGAACCCTTTTGATTACCCACCGGCAGGCCCTGAACCCTTTTGATTACCCACCGGCAGGCCCTGAACCCTTTTGATTACCCACCAGCAGGCCCTGAACCCTTTTGATTACCCACCAGCAGGCCCTGAACTCTTTTGATTACCCACCAGCTGGCCCTTCACCCTTTTGATTACCCACCAATAGGCCCTAAACCCTTTCCATTACCCACCGGCAGGCCCTGAACCCTTTTGATTACCCACCAGCAGGCCCTGAACCCTTTTGATTACCCACCGGCAGGCCCTGAACCCTTTTGATTACCCACCAACAGGCCCTAAACCCTTTTGATAACCCACCGTCAGGCCCTTAACCCTTTTGATTACCCACCAGCAGGCCCTGAAACCTTTTGATGACCCAACGGCAGGCCCTGATCCTTTTGATTACCCACCAGCAGGCCCTGAACCCTTTTGATTCCCCACCAGCAGGCCCTGAACCCTTTTGATTACCCACCGCCAGGCCCTGAACCCTTTTGATTACCCACCGGCAGGCCCTGATCCCTTTTGATTACACACCGGCAGGCCCTTAACCCTTTTGATTACCCACCAGCAGGCCCTGAACCCTTTTGATTACCCACTGGCAGGCCCTGAACCCTTTTGATTACCCACCAACAGGCCCTGAACCCTTTTGATTACCCACCGCCAGGCCCTGAACTCTTTTGATTACTCACCAGCAGGCCCTGAACTCTTTTGATTACTCACCAGCAGGCCCTGAACCCTTTTGATTACCCACCAGCAGGCCTTGAACCCTTTTGATTACCCACCAGCAGGTCCTGAACCCTTTTGATTACCCATCGGCAGGCCCTGAACCCTTTTGATTACCCACCGGCAGGCCCTGAACCCTTTTGATTACCCACCAGCAGGCCCTGAACCCTTTTGATTACCCACCAGCTGGCCCTGAACCCTTTTGATTACCCACCGGCAGGCCCTGAACCCTTTTGATTACCCACCAGCAGGCCCTGAAACCTTTTGATTAACCACCGGCAGGCCCTGAACTCTTTTGATTTCTCACCAGCAGGCCCTGAACCCTTTTGATTACCCACTAGCAGGCCCTGAACCCTTTTGATTACCCACCAACAGGCCCTGAACCCTTTTGATTACCCACCGGCAGGCCCTGAACCCTTTTGATTACCCCCTGGCAGGCCCTGAACCCTTTTGATTACCCACCAACAGGCCCTGAACCCTTTTGATTACCCACCGGCAGGCCCTGAACCCTTTTGATTACCCCCTGGTAGGCCCTGAACCCTTTTGATTACCCACCAGCAGGTCCTGAACCCTTTTGATTACCCACCGGCAGGCCCTGAACCCTTTTGATTACCCACCGGCAGGCCCTGAACCCTTTTGATTACCCACCAGCAGGCCCTGAACCCTTTTGATTACCCACCAGCTGGCCCTGAACCCTTTTGATTACCCACCGGCAGGCCCTGAACCTTTTTGATTACCCACCAGCAGGCCCTGAACCCTTTTGATTAACCACCGGCAGGCCCTGAACTCTTTTGATTTCTCACCAGCAGGCCCTGAACCCTTTTGATTACCCACTGGCAGGCCCTGAACCCTTTTGATTACCCACCAACAGGCCCTGAACCCTTTTGATTACCCACCGGCAGGCCCGAGACCCTTTTGATTACCCCCTGGCAGGCCCTGAACCCTTTTGATTACCCACCAGCAGGCCCTGAACCCTTTTGATTACCCACCGGCAGGCCCTGAACCCTTTTGATTACCCACCGGCAGGCCCTTAACCCTTTTGATTACCCACCAGCAGGCCCTGAACCCTTTTAATAACCCACGGCAGGCCCTGAACCCATTTAATTAACAGCATGCCCTGAACCCTTTTATTAACAGCAGGCCCTGAACCTTTTGATTACCCACCGGCAGGGCCTGAACCCTTTTGATTACCCATGAGCTGGCCCTGAACCCTTTTGATTACCCACCGGCAGGCCCTGAACCCTTTTGATTACCCACCAGCTGGCCCTGAACCATTTTCATTATCTACCGGCAGGCCCTGAACCCTTTCGATTACCCACCGGCAGGCCCTTAACCCTTTTGATTACCCACCAGCAGGCCCTGAACCCTTTTGATTACCCACCAGCAGGCCCTGAACCCTTTTGATTACCCATCAGCTGGCCCTGAACCCTTTTGATTACCCACCAGCAGGCCCTGAACTCTTTTGATTACTCACCAGCAGGCCCTGAACCCTTTTGATTACCCACTGGCAGGCCCTGAACCCTTTTGATTACCCACCAACAGGCCCTGTACCCTTTTGATTACCCACCGGCAGGCCTGAACCCTTTTGATTACCCCCTGGCAGGCCCTGAACCCTTTTGATTACCCACCAGCAGGCCCTTTACCCTTCTGATTACCCACCGGCAGGCCCTGAACCCTTTTGATTACCCACCGGCAGGCCCTTAACCCTTTTGATTACCCACCAGCAGGGCCTGAACCCTTTTGATTACCCATGAGCTGGCCCTGAACCCTTTTGATTACCCACCGGCAGGCCCTGAACCCTTTTGATTACCCACCAGCTGGCCCTGAACCCTTTTCATTATCTACTGGCAGGCCCTGAACCCTTTCGATTACCCACCGGCAGGCCCTTAACCCTTTTGATTACCCACCAGCAGGCCCTGAACCCTTTTGATTACCCACCAGCAGGCACTGAACCCTTTTGATTACCCATCAGCTGGCCCTGAACCCTTTTGATTACCCACCAGCAGGCCCTGAACTCTTTTGATTACTCACCAGCAGGCCCTGAACCCTTTTGATTACCCACTGGCAGGCCCTGAACCCTTTTGATTACCCACCAGCAGGCCCTGTACCCTTTTGATTACCCACCGGCAGGCCTGAACCCTTTTGATTACCCCCTGGCAGGCCCTGAACCCTTTTGATTACCCACCAGCAGGCCCTGAACCCTTTTGATTACCCACCGGCAGGCCTGAACCCTTTTGATTACCCCCTGGCAGGCCCTGAACCCTTTTTAATTACCCACCAGCAGGCCCTGAACCCTTTTGATTACCCACCGGCAGGCCCTGAACCCTTTTGATTACCCACCGGCAGGCCCTTAACCCTTTTGATTACCCACCAGCAGGCCCTGAACCCTTTTAATAACCCACCGGAAGGCCCTGAACCCATTTAATTAACAGCAGGCCCTGAACCCTTTTAATTAACAGCAGGCCCTGAACCTTTTGATTACCCACCGGCAGGGCCTGAACCCTTTTGATTACCCACGAGCTGGCCCTGAACCCTTTTGATTACCCACCGGCAGGCCCTGAACCCTTTTGATTACCCACCAGCTGGCCCTAAACCCTTTTCATTATCCACCGGCAGGCCCTAAACCCTTTCGATTACCCACCGGCAGGCCCTGAACCCTTTTGATTACCCACCAGCAGGCCCTGAACCCTTTTGATTACCCACCAGCAGGCCCTGAACCCTTTTGATTACCCATCAGCTGGCCCTGAACCCTTTTGATTACCCACCAGCAGGCCCTGAACTCTTTTGATTACCCACCAGCAGGCCCTGAACCCTTTTGATTACCCCCTGGCAGGCCCTGAACCCTTTTGATTACCCACCAGCAGGCCCTGAACCCTTTTGATTACCCACCAGCAGGCCCTGAACCCTTTTGATTACCCACCGGCAGGCCCTGAACCCTTTCCATTACCCACCGGCAGGCCCTTTACCCTTCTGATTACCCACCAGCAGGCCCTTAACCCTTTTGATTACCCACCGGCAGGCCCTGAACCCTTTTGATTACCCACCGGCAGGCCCTGAACCCTTTTGATTACCCACCAACAGGCCCTGAACCCTTTTGATTACCCACCAGCAGGCCCTGAACTCTTTTGATTACCCACCAGCTGGCCCTTCACCCTTTTGATTACCCACCAATAGGCCCTAAACCCTTTCCATTACCCACCGGCAGGCCCTGAACCCTTTTGATTACCCACCAGCAGGCCCTGAACCCTTTTGATTACCCACCGGCAGGCCCTGAACCCTTTTGATTACCCACCAACAGGCCCTGAACCCTTTTGATTACCCACCGGCAGGCCCTTAACCCTTTTGATTACCCACCAGCAGGCCCTGAAACCTTTTGATGACCCAACGGCAGGCCCTGATCCTTTTGATTACCCACCAGCAGGCCCTGAACCCTTTTGATTCCCCACCAGCAGGCCCTGAACCCTTTTGATTACCCACCGCCAGGCCCTGAACCCTTTTGATTACCCACCGGCAGGCCCTGATCCCTTTTGATTACACACCGGCAGGCCCTTAACCCTTTTGATTACCCACCAGCAGGCCCTGAACCCTTTTGATTACCCACTGGCAGGCCCTGAACCCTTTTGATTACCCACCAGCTGGCCCTGAACCCTTTTGATTACCCACCAGCAGGCCCTGAACTCTTTTGATTACTCACCAGCAGGCCCTGAACTCTTTTGATTACTCACCAGCAGGCCCTGAACCCTTTTGATTACCCACCAGCAGGCCTTGAACCCTTTTGATTACCCACCAGCAGGTCCTGAACCCTTTTGATTACCCATCGGCAGGCCCTGAACCCTTTTGATTACCCACCGGCAGGCCCTGAACCCTTTTGATTACCCACCAGCAGGCCCTGAACCCTTTTGATTACCCACCAGCTGGCCCTGAACCCTTTTGATTACCCACCGGCAGGCCCTGAACCCTTTTGATTACCCACCAGCAGGCCCTGAAACCTTTTGATTAACCACCGGCAGGCCCTGAACTCTTTTGATTTCTCACCAGCAGGCCCTGAACCCTTTTGATTATCCACTAGCAGGCCCTGAACCCTTTTGATTACCCACCAACAGGCCCTGAACCCTTTTGATTACCCACCGGCAGGGCCTGAACCCTTTTGATTACCCCCTGGCAGGCCCTGAACCCTTTTGATTACCCACCAACAGGCCCTGAACCCTTTTGATTACCCACCGGCAGGCCCTGAACCCTTTTGATTACCCACCAGCTGGCCCTGAACCCTTTTGATTACCCCCTGGCAGGCCCTGAACCCTTTTGATTACCCACCAGCAGGTCCTGAACCCTTTTGATTACCCACCGGCAGGCCCTGAACCCTTTTGATTACCCACCGGCAGGCCCTGAACCCTTTTGATTACCCACCAGCAGGCCCTGAACCCTTTTGATTACCCACCAGCTGGCCCTGAACCCTTTTGATTACCCACCGGCAGGCCCTGAACCTTTTTGATTACCCACCAGCAGGCCCTGAACCCTTTTGATTAACCACCGGCAGGCCCTGAACTCTTTTGATTTCTCACCAGCAGGCCCTGAACCCTTTTGATTACCCACTGGCAGGCCCTGAACCCTTTTGATTACCCACCAACAGGCCCTGAACCCTTTTGATTACCCACCGGCAGGCCCTGAACCCTTTTGATTACCCCCTGGCAGGCCCTGAACCCTTTTGATTACCCACCAGCAGGCCCTGAACCCTTTTGATTACCCACCGGCAGGCCCTGAACCCTTTTGATTACCCACCGGCAGGCCCTTAACCCTTTTGATTACCCACCAGCAGGCCCTGAACCCTTTTAATAACCCACGGCAGGCCCTGAACCCATTTAATTAACAGCATGCCCTGAACCCTTTTATTAACAGCAGGCCCTGAACCTTTTGATTACCCACGGGCAGGGCCTGAACCCTTTTGATTACCCATGAGCTGGCCCTGAACCCTTTTGATTACCCACCGGCAGGCCCTGAACCCTTTTGATTACCCACCAGCTGGCCCTGAACCATTTTCATTATCTACCGGCAGGCCCTGAACCCTTTCGATTACCCACCGGCAGGCCCTTAACCCTTTTGATTACCCACCAGCAGGCCCTGAACCCTTTTGATTACCCACCAGCAGGCCCTGAACCCTTTTGATTACCCATCAGCTGGCCCTGAACCCTTTTGATTACCCACCAGCAGGCCCTGAACTCTTTTGATTACTCACCAGCAGGCCCTGAACCCTTTTGATTACCCACTGGCAGGCCCTGAACCCTTTTGATTACCCACCAACAGGCCCTGTACCCTTTTGATTACCCACCGGCAGGCCTGAACCCTTTTGATTACCCCCTGGCAGGCCCTGAACCCTTTTGATTACCCACCAGCAGGCCCTTTACCCTTCTGATTACCCACCGGCAGGCCCTGAACCCTTTTGATTACCCACCGGCAGGCCCTTAACCCTTTTGATTACCCACCAGCAGGCCCTGAACCCTTTTAATAACCCACCGGCAGGCCCTGAACCCTTTTGATTTCTCACCAGCAGGCCCTGAACCCTTTTGATTACCCACTGGCAGGCCCTGAACCCTTTTGATTACCCACCAGCTGGCCCTGAACCCTTTTGATTACCCCCTGGCAGGCCCTGAACCCTTTTGATTACCCACCAGCAGGTCCTGAACCCTTTTGATTACCCACCGGCAGGCCCTGAACCCTTTTGATTACCCACCGGCAGGCCCTGAACCCTTTTGATTACCCACCAGCAGGCCCTGAACCCTTTTGATTACCCACCAGCTGGCCCTGAACCCTTTTGATTACCCACCGGCAGGCCCTGAACCCTTTTGATTACCCACCAGCAGGCCCTGAACCCTTTTGATTAACCACCGGCAGGCCCTGAACTCTTTTGATTTCTCACCAGCAGGCCCTGAACCCTTTTGATTACCCACTGGCAGGCCCTGAACCCTTTTGATTACCCACCAACAGGCCCTGAACCCTTTTGATTACCCACCGGCAGGCCCTGAACCCTTTTGATTACCCCCTGGCAGGCCCTGAACCCTTTTGATTACCCACCAGCAGGCCCTGAACCCTTTTGATTACCCACCGGCAGGCCCTGAACCCTTTTGATTACCCACCGGCAGGCCCTTAACCCTTTTGATTACCCACCAGCAGGCCCTGAACCCTTTTAATAACCCACGGCAGGCCCTGAACCCATTTAATTAACAGCATGCCCTGAACCCTTTTATTAACAGCAGGCCCTGAACCTTTTGATTACCCACGGGCAGGGCCTGAACCCTTTTGATTACCCATGAGCTGGCCCTGAACCCTTTTGATTACCCACCGGCAGGCCCTGAACCCTTTTGATTACCCACCAGCTGGCCCTGAACCATTTTCATTATCTACCGGCAGGCCCTGAACCCTTTCGATTACCCACCGGCAGGCCCTTAACCCTTTTGATTACCCACCAGCAGGCCCTGAACCCTTTTGATTACCCACCAGCAGGCCCTGAACCCTTTTGATTACCCATCAGCTGGCCCTGAACCCTTTTGATTACCCACCAGCAGGCCCTGAACTCTTTTGATTACTCACCAGCAGGCCCTGAACCCTTTTGATTACCCACTGGCAGGCCCTGAACCCTTTTGATTACCCACCAACAGGCCCTGTACCCTTTTGATTACCCACCGGCAGGCCTGAACCCTTTTGATTACCCCCTGGCAGGCCCTGAACCCTTTTGATTACCCACCAGCAGGCCCTTTACCCTTCTGATTACCCACCGGCAGGCCCTGAACCCTTTTGATTACCCACCGGCAGGCCCTTAACCCTTTTGATTACCCACCAGCAGGCCCTGAACCCTTTTAATAACCCACCGGCAGGCCCTGAACCCATTTAATTAACAGCAGGCCCTGAACCCTTTTAATTAACAGCAGGCCCTGAACCTTTTGATTACCCACCGGCAGGGCCTGAACCCTTTTGATTACCCACGAGCTGGCCCTGAACCCTTTTGATTACCCACCGGCAGGCCCTGAACCCTTTTGATTACCCACCAGCTGGCCCTGAACCCTTTTCATTATCCACCGGCAGGCCCTAAACCCTTTCGATTACCCACCGGCAGGCCCTGAACCCTTTTGATTACCCACCAGCAGGCCCTGAACCCTTTTGATTACCCACCAGCAGGCCCTGAACCCTTTTGATTACCCATCAGCTGGCCCTGAACCCTTTTGATTACCCACCAGCAGGCCCTGAACTCTTTTGATTACTCACCAGCAGGCCCTGAACCCATTTGATTACCCACTGGCAGGCCCTGAACCCTTTTGATTACCCACCAGCAGGCCTTGAACCCTTTTGATTATCCACCGGCAGGCCCTGAACCCTTTTGATTACCCACCAGCTGGCCCTGAACCCTTTTGATTACCCACCGGCAGGCCCTGAACCCTTTTGATTACCCACCAGCAGGCCCTGAACCCTTTTGATTACACACCGGCATGCCCTGAACTCTTTTGATTACTCACCAGCAGGCCCTGAACCCTTTTGATTACCCACCAACAGGCCCTGAACGCTTTTGATTACCCACCGGCAGGCCCTGAACCCTTTTGATTACCCCCTGGCAGGCCCTGAACCCTTTTGATTACCCACCAGCAGGCCCTGAACCCTTTTGATTACCCACCGGCAGGCCCTGAACCCTTTTGATTACCCACCGGCAGGCCCTTAACCCTTTTGATTACCCACCAGCAGGCCCTAAACCCTTTTAATAACCCACCGGCAGGCCCTGAACCCATTTAATTAACAGCAGGCCCTGAACCCTTTTAATTAACAGCAGGCCCTGAACCTTTTGATTACCCACCGGCAGGGCCTGAACCCTTTTGATTACCCACGAGCTGGCCCTGAACCCTTTTGATTACCCACCGGCAGGCCCTGAACCCTTTTGATTACACACCAGCTGGCCCTGAACCCTTTTTATTATCCACCGGCAGGCCCTGAACCCTTTCGATTACTCACCGGCGGGCCCTTAACCCTTTTGATTACCCACCGGCAGGCCCTGAACCCTTTTGATTACCCACCAGCAGGCCCTGAACCCTTTTGATTACACACCGGCATGCCCTGAACTCTTTTGATTACTCACCAGCAGGCCCTGAACCCTTTTGATTACCCACCAACAGGCCCTGAACGCTTTTGATTACCCACCGGCAGGCCCCGAACCCTTTTGATTACCCCCTGGCAGGCCCTGAACCCTTTTGATTACCCACCAGCAGGCCCTGAACCCTTTTGATTACCCACCGGCAGGCCCTGAACCCTTTTGATTACCCACCGGCAGGCCCTTAACCCTTTTGATTACCCACCAGCAGGCCCTAAACCCTTTTAATAACCCACCGGCAGGCCCTGAACCCTTTTGATTACCCACGAGCTGGCCCTGAACCCTTTTGATTACCCACCGGCAGGCCCTGAACCCTTTTGATTACACACCAGCTGGCCCTGAACCCTTTTTATTATCCACCGGCAGGCCCTGAACCCTTTCGATTACCCACCGGCGGGCCCTTAACCCTTTTGATTACCCTCCGGCAGGCCCTGAACCCTTTTGATTACCCACCAGCAGGCCCTGAACCCTTTTGATTACCCACCAGCAGGCCCTGAACCCTTTTGATTACCCATCAGCTGGCCCTGAACCCTTTTGATTACCCACCAGCAGGCCCTGAACTCTTTTGATTACTCACCAGCAGGCCCTGAACCCTTTTGATTATCCACTGGCAGGCCCTGAACCCTCTTGATTACCCACCAACAGGCCCTGTACCCTTTTGATTACCCACCGGCAGGCCTGAACCCTTTTGATTACCCCCTGGCAGGCCCTGAACCCTTTTGATTACCCACCAGCAGGCCCTTTACCCTTCTGATTACCCACCGGCAGGCCCTGAACCCTTTTGATTACCCACCGGCAGGCCCTTAACCCTTTTGATTACCCACCAGCAGGCCCTGAACCCTTTTAATAACCCACCGGCAGGCCCTGAACCCATTTAATTAACAGCAGGCCCTGAACCCTTTTAATTAACAGCAGGCCCTGAACCTTTTGATTACCCACCGGCAGGGCCTGAACCCTTTTGATTACCCACGAGCTGGCCCTGAACCCTTTTGATTACCCACCGGCAGGCCCTGAACCCTTTTGATTACCCACCAGCTGGCCCTGAACCCTTTTCATTATCCACCGGCAGGCCCTAAACCCTTTCGATTACCCACTGGCAGGCCCTGAACCCTTTTGATTACCCACCAGCAGGCCCTGAACCCTTTTGATTACCCACCAGCAGGCCCTGAACCCTTTCGATTACTCACCGGCGGGCCCTTAACCCTTTTGATTACCCACCGGCAGGCCCTGAACCCTTTTGATTACCCACCAGCAGGCCCTGAACCCTTTTGATTACACACCGGCATGCCCTGAACTCTTTTGATTACTCACCAGCAGGCCCTGAACCCTTTTGATTACCCACCAACAGGCCCTGAACGCTTTTGATTACCCACCGGCAGGCCCCGAACCCTTTTGATTACCCCCTGGCAGGCCCTGAACCCTTTTGATTACCCACCAGCAGGCCCTGAACCCTTTTGATTACCCACCGGCAGGCCCTGAACCCTTTTGATTACCCACCGGCAGGCCCTTAACCCTTTTGATTACCCACCAGCAGGCCCTAAACCCTTTTAATAACCCACCGGCAGGCCCTGAACCCTTTTGATTACCCACGAGCTGGCCCTGAACCCTTTTGATTACCCACCGGCAGGCCCTGAACCCTTTTGATTACACACCAGCTGGCCCTGAACCCTTTTTATTACCCACCGGCAGGCCCTGAACCCTTTCGATTACCCACCGGCGGGCCCTTAACCCTTTTGATTACCCTCCGGCAGGCCCTGAACCCTTTTGATTACCCACCAGCAGGCCCTGAACCCTTTTGATTACCCACCAGCAGGCCCTGAACCCTTTTGATTACCCACCAGCTGGCCCTGAACCCTTTTGATTACCCACCAGCAGGCCCTGAACTCTTTTGATTACTCACCAGCAGGCCCTGAACCCTTTTGATTATCCACTGGCAGGCCCTGAACCCTCTTGATTACCCACCAACAGGCCCTGTACCCTTTTGATTACCCACCGGCAGGCCTGAACCCTTTTGATTACCCCCTGGCAGGCCCTGAACCCTTTTGATTACCCACCAGCAGGCCCTTTACCCTTCTGATTACCCACCGGCAGGCCCTGAACCCTTTTGATTACCCACCGGCAGGCCCTTAACCCTTTTGATTACCCACCAGCAGGCCCTGAACCCTTTTAATAACCCACCGGCAGGCCCTGAACCCATTTAATTAACAGCAGGCCCTGAACCCTTTTAATTAACAGCAGGCCCTGAACCTTTTGATTACCCACCGGCAGGGCCTGAACCCTTTTGATTACCCACGAGCTGGCCCTGAACCCTTTTGATTACCCACCGGCAGGCCCTGAACCCTTTTGATTACCCACCAGCTGGCCCTGAACCCTTTTCATTATCCACCGGCAGGCCCTAAACCCTTTCGATTACCCACTGGCAGGCCCTGAACCCTTTTGATTACCCACCAGCAGGCCCTGAACCCTTTTGATTACCCACCAGCAGGCCCTGAACCCTTTTGATTACCCACCAGCTGGCCCTGAACCCTTTTGATTACCCACCAGCAGGCCCTGAACTCTTTTGATTACTCACCAGCAGGCCCTGAACCCATTTGATTACCCACTGGCAGGCCCTGAACCCTTTTGATTACCCACCAGCAGGCCTTGAACCCTTTTGATTATCCACCGGCAGGCCCTGAACCCTTTTGATTACCCACCAGCTGGCCCTGAACCCTTTTGATTACCCACCGGCAGGCCCTGAACCCTTTTGATTACCCACCAGCAGGCCCTGAACCCTTTTGATTACACACCGGCATGCCCTGAACTCTTTTGATTACTCACCAGCAGGCCCTGAACCCTTTTGATTACCCACCAACAGGCCCTGAACGCTTTTGATTACCCACCGGCAGGCCCTGAACCCTTTTGATTACCCCCTGGCAGGCCCTGAACCCTTTTGATTACCCACCAGCAGGCCCTGAACCCTTTTGATTACCCACCGGCAGGCCCTGAACCCTTTTGATTACCCACCGGCAGGCCCTTAACCCTTTTGATTACCCACCAGCAGGCCCTAAACCCTTTTAATAACCCACCGGCAGGCCCTGAACCCATTTAATTAACAGCAGGCCCTGAACCCTTTTAATTAACAGCAGGCCCTGAACCTTTTGATTACCCACCGGCAGGGCCTGAACCCTTTTGATTACCCACGAGCTGGCCCTGAACCCTTTTGATTACCCACCGGCAGGCCCTGAACCCTTTTGATTACACACCAGCTGGCCCTGAACCCTTTTTATTATCCACCGGCAGGCCCTGAACCCTTTCGATTACCCACCGGCGGGCCCTTAACCCTTTTGATTACCCACCGGCAGGCCCTGAACCCTTTTGATTACCCACCAGCAGGCCCTGAACCCTTTTGATTACCCATCAGCTGGCCCTGAACCCTTTTGATTACCCACCGGCAGGCCCTGAACTCTTTTGATTACTCACCAGCAGGCCCTGAACCCTTTTGATTACCCACTGGCAGGCCCTGAACCCTTTTGATTACCCACCAACAGGCCCTGAACCCTTTTGATTACCCACTGGCAGGCCCTGAACCCTTTTGATTACCCCCTGGCAGGCCCTGAACCCTTTTGATTACCCACCAGCAGGCCCTTAACCCTTTTGATTACCCACCGGCAGGCCCTGAACCCTTTTGATTACCCACCAGCAGGCCCTGAACCCTTTTGATTACCCATCAGCTGGCCCTGAACCCTTTTGATTACCCACCGCCAGGCCCTGAACTCTTTTGATTACTCACCAGCAGGCCCTGAACCCTTTCCAGTACCCACTGGCAGGCCCTGAACCCTTTTGATTACCCACCAGCAGGCCTTGAACCCTTTTGATTACCCACCAGCAGGTCCTGAGCCCTTTTGATTACCCACCGGCAGGCCCTGAACCCTTTTGATTACCCACCGGCAGGCCCTGAACCCTTTTGATTACCCATCAGCAGGCCCTGAACCCTTTTGATTACCCACCAGCAGGCCCTGGACCCTTTTGATTACCCACCGGCAGGCCCTGAACCCTTTTGATTACCCACCAGCAGGCCCTGAACCCTTTTGATTACCCACCGGCAGGCCCTGAACCCTTTTGATTACCCACCAACAGGCCCTGAACCCTTTTGATTACCCACTGGCAGGCCCTGAACCCTTTTGATTACCCACCAACAGGCCCTGAACCCTTTTGATTACCCACTGGCAGGCCCTGAACCCTTTTGATTACCCACCAACAGGCCCTGAACCCTTTTGATTACCCACTGGCAGGCCCTGAACCCTTTTGATTACCCCCTGGCAGGCCCTGAACCCTTTTGATTACCCACCAGCAGGCCCTGAACCCTTTTGATTACCCACCGGCAGGCCCTGAACCCTTTTGATTACCCACCGGCAGGCCCTTAACCCTTTTGAATACCCACCAGCAGGCCCTGAACCCTTTTAATAACCCACCGGCAGGCCCTGAACCCATTTAATTAACAGCAGGCCCTGAACCCTTTTCATTAACAGCAGGCCCTGAACCTTTTGATTACCCGCCGGCAGGGCCTGAACCCTTTTGATTACCCACCAGCTGGCCCTGAACCCTTTTGATTACCCACCAGCTAGCCCTGAACCCTTTCGATTACCCACCGACAGGCCCTGAACCCTTTTGATTACCCACCAGCTGGCCCTGAACCCTTTTGATTACACACCGGCAGGCCCTGAACCCTTTCGATTACCCACCAGCTGGACCTGAACCCTTTTGATTACCCACCGGCAGGCCCTGAAACCTTTTGATGACCCACCAGCAGGTCCTGAACCCTTTTGATTACCCACCGGCAGGCCCTGAACCCTTTTGATTACCCACCGGCAGGCCCTGAACCCTTTTGATTACCCACCAGCAGGCCCTGAACCCTTTTGATTACCCACCAGCAGGCCCTGAACCTATTTGATTACCAACCGGCAGGCCCTGAACCCTTTTGATTACCCACCAGCAGGCCCTGAACCCTTTTGATTACACACCGGCAGGCCCTGAACTCTTTTGATTACTCACCAGCAGGCCCTGAACCCTTTTGATTACCCACCGGCAGGCCTTGAACCCTTTTGATTACCCACCAGCAGGTCCTGAACCCTTTTGATTACCCACCAGCAGGTCCTGAACCCTTTTGATTTCCCACCGGCAGGCCCTGAACCCTTTGAATTACCCACCGGCAGGCCCTGAACCCTTTTGATTACCCACCAGCAGGCCCTGAACCCTTTTGATTACCCACCGGCAGGCCCTGAACCCTTTTGATTACCCACCGGCAGGCCCTGAACCCTTTTGATTACCCACCAGCAGGCCCTGAACCCTTTTGATTACCCACCGGCAGGCCCTGAACTCTTTTGATTACTCACCAGCAGGCCCTGAACCCTTTTGATTACTCACCAGCAGGCCCTGAACCCTTTTGATTACCCAACAGCAGGCCTTGAACCCTTTTGATTAGCAACCGGAAGGCCCTGACCCTTTTGATTACCCACTAACAGGCTCTAAACCCTTTTGATTACCCACCGTTAGAACCTGAACCCTTTTGATTACCCACCGGCAGGACCTGAACCCTTTTGATTACCCACCAACAGGTCCTGAACCCTTTTGATTACCAACAAGCAGGCCCTGAACCCTTTTGATTACCAACCGGCAGGCCCTGAACCCTTTTGATTACCCCCTGGCAGTCCCTGAACCCTTTTGATTACCCACCAGCAGGCCCTGAACCCTTTTGATTACCCACCAACATGCCCTGAACCCTTTCGATTACCCACCAGCAGGCCCTGAATACTTTTGATTACCCACCAGCAGGCCCTGAACCCTTTTGATTACCCACCAGCAGGCCCTGAACCCTTTTGATTACCCACCAACATGCCCTGAACCCTTTTGATTACCCACCAACAGGCCCTGAACCCTTTTGATTACCCACCAGCAGGCCCTGAACCCTTTTGATTACCCACCAGCAGGCCCTGAACCCTTTTGATTACCCACCAGCAGGTCCTGAACCCTTTTGATTACCAACCAGCAGGCCCTGAACCCTTTTGATTACCCCCTGGCAGACCCTGAACCCTTTTGATTACCCCCTGGCAGTCCCTGAACCCTTTTGATTACCCACCAGCAGGCCCTGAACCCTTTTGATTACCCACCAGCAGGCCCTGAACCCTTTTGATTACCCACCAACATGCCCTGAACCCTTTTGATTACCCACCAACAGGCCCTGAACCCTTTTGATTACCCACCAGCAGGCCCTGAACCCTTTTGATTACCCACCAGCAGGCCCTGAACCCTTTTGATTACCCACCAGCAGGTCCTGAACCCTTTTGATTACCAACCAGCAGGCCCTGAACCCTTTTGATTACCCCCTGGCAGACCCTGAACCCTTTTGATTACCCACTGGCAGGCCCTGAACCCTTTTAATTACTCACCAGCAGGCCCTGAACCCTTTTGATTACCTACCGGCAGGCCCTGAACCCTTTTGATTACCCACCGACAGGCCCTGAACCCTTTTGAATACCCACCGGCAGGCCCTGAACCCTTTTGATTACCCACCAGCAGGCCCTGAATCCTTTTGATTACCCACCAGCAGGTCCTGAACCCTTTTGATTACCCACCAACATGCCCTGAACCCTTTTGATTACCCACCAACAGGCCCTGAACCCTTTTGATTACCCACCAGCAGGCCCTGAACCCTTTTGATTACCCACCAGCAGGCCCTGAACCCTTTTGATTACCCACCAGCAGGTCCTGAACCCTTTTGATTACCAACCAGCAGGCCCTGAACCCTTTTGATTACCCCCTGGCAGACCCTGAACCCTTTTGATTACCCCCTGGCAGTCCCTGAACCCTTTTGATTACCCACCAGCAGGCCCTGAACCCTTTTGATTACCCACCAGCAGGCCCTGAACCCTTTTGATTACCCACCAACATGCCCTGAACCCTTTTGATTACCCACCAACAGGCCCTGAACCCTTTTGATTACCCACCAGCAGGCCCTGAACCCTTTTGATTACCCACCAGCAGGCCCTGAACCCTTTTGATTACCCACCAGCAGGTCCTGAACCCTTTTGATTACCAACCAGCAGGCCCTGAACCCTTTTGATTACCCCCTGGCAGACCCTGAACCCTTTTGATTACCCACTGGCAGGCCCTGAACCCTTTTAATTACTCACCAGCAGGCCCTGAACCCTTTTGATTACCTACCGGCAGGCCCTGAACCCTTTTGATTACCCACCGACAGGCCCTGAACCCTTTTGAATACCCACCGGCAGGCCCTGAACCCTTTTGATTACCCACCAGCAGGCCCTGAATCCTTTTGATTACCCACCAGCAGGTCCTGAACCCTTTTGATTACCCACCGACAGGCCCTGAACCCTTTGAATTACCCACCAGCAGGCCCTGAACCCTTTTGATTACCCACCAACATGCCCTGAACCCTTTTGATTACCCACCAACAGGCCCTGAACCCTTTTGATTACCCACCAGCAGGCCCTGAACCCTTTTGATTACCCACCAGCAGGCCCTGAACCCTTTTGATTACCCACCAGCAGGTCCTGAACCCTTTTGATTACCAACCAGCAGGCCCTGAACCCTTTTGATTACCCCCTGGCAGACCCTGAACCCTTTTGATTACCCACTGGCAGGCCCTGAACCCTTTTAATTACTCACCAGCAGGCCCTGAACCCTTTTGATTACCTACCGGCAGGCCCTGAACCCTTTTGATTACCCACCGACAGGCCCTGAACCCTTTTGAATACCCACCGGCAGGCCCTGAACCCTTTTGATTACCCACCAGCAGGCCCTGAATCCTTTTGATTACCCACCAGCAGGTCCTGAACCCTTTTGATTACCCACCAACATGCCCTGAACCCTTTTGATTACCCACCAACAGGCCCTGAACCCTTTTGATTACCCACCAGCAGGCCCTGAACCCTTTTGATTACCCACCAGCAGGCCCTGAACCCTTTTGATTACCCACCAGCAGGTCCTGAACCCTTTTGATTACCAACCAGCAGGCCCTGAACCCTTTTGATTACCCCCTGGCAGACCCTGAACCCTTTTGATTACCCCCTGGCAGTCCCTGAACCCTTTTGATTACCCACCAGCAGGCCCTGAACCCTTTTGATTACCCACCAGCAGGCCCTGAACCCTTTTGATTACCCACCAACAGGCCCTGAACCCTTTTGATTACCCACCAACAGGCCCTGAACCCTTTTGATTACCCACCAGCAGGCCCTGAACCCTTTTGATTACCCACCAGCAGGCCCTGAACCCTTTTGATTACCCACCAGCAGGTCCTGAACCCTTTTGATTACCAACCAGCAGGCCCTGAACCCTTTTGATTACCCCCTGGCAGACCCTGAACCCTTTTGATTACCCACTGGCAGGCCCTGAACCCTTTTAATTACTCACCAGCAGGCCCTGAACCCTTTTGATTACCTACCGGCAGGCCCTGAACCCTTTTGATTACCCACCGACAGGCCCTGAACCCTTTTGAATACCCACCGGCAGGCCCTGAACCCTTTTGATTACCCACCAGCAGGCCCTGAATCCTTTTGATTACCCACCAGCAGGTCCTGAACCCTTTTGATTACCCACCGACAGGCCCTGAACCCTTTGAATTACCCACCGGCAGGCCCTGAACCCTTTTGATCACCCACCAGCAGGCCCTGAACCCTTTTGATTACCCACCGGCAGGCCCTGAACCCTTTTGATTACCCACCGGCAGGCCCTGAACCCTATTGATTAACCCTTGGCAGGCCCTGAAGCCTTTTGATTACCCACCGGCAGGCCCTGAACCCTTTTGATTACCCACCGGCAGGCCCTGAACCCTTTTGATTACCCACCGGCAGGCCCTTCACCCTTTTGATTACCCACCAGCAGGCCCTGAACCCTATTAATACCCCACCGGCAGGCCCTGAACCCATTTATTTAACAGCAGGCCCTGAACCCTTTTCATTAACAGCAGGCCCTGAACCCTTTTGATTACCCACCGGCAGGGCCTGAACCCTTTTGATTACCCACCGGCAGGCCCTGAACCCTTTTGATTACCCACCGGCAGGCCCTGAACCCTTTTGATTACCCACCAGCTGGCCCTGAACCCTTTTCATTATCCACCGGCAGGCCCTGAACCCTTTCGATTACCCACCGGCAGGCCCTTAACCCTTTTGATTACCCACCAGCAGGCCCTGAACCCTTTTGATTACCCACCAGCAGGCCCTGAACCCTTTTGATTACCCACCAGCTGGCCCTGAACCCTTTTGATTACCCACCGGCAGGCCCTGAAACCTTTTGATGACCCACCAGCAGGTCCTGAACCCTTTTGATTACCCACCGGCAGGCCCTGAACCCTTTCCATTACCCACCAGCAGGCCCTGAACCCTTTTGATTACCCACCAGCAGGCCCTGAACCCTTTTGATTACCCACCAGCAGGCCCTGAACCTATTTGATTACCCACCGGCAGGCCCTGAACCCTTTTGATTACCCACCAGCAGGCCCTGAACCCTTTTGATTACACACCGGCAGGCCCTGAACTCTTTTGATTACTCACCAGCAGGCCCTGAACCCTTTTGATTACCCACCGGCAGGCCCTGAACCCTTTTGATTACCCACCAGCAGGTCCTGAACCCTTTTGATTACCCACCAGCAGGTCCTGAACCCTTTTGATTTCCCACCGGCAGGCCCTGAACCCTTTGAATTACCCACCGGCAGGCCCTGAACCCTTTTGATTACCCACCAGCAGGCCCTGAACCCTTTTGATTACCCACCGGCAGGCCCTGAACCCTTTTGATTACCCACCGGCAGGCCCTGAACCCTTTTGATTACCCACCAGCAGGCCCTGAACCCTTTTGATTACCCACCGGCAGGCCCTGAACTCTTTTGATTACTCACCAGCAGGCCCTGAACCCTTTTGATTACTCACCAGCAGGCCCTGAACCCTTTTGATTACCCAACAGCAGGCCTTGAACCCTTTTGATTAGCAACCGGAAGGCCCTGACCCTTTTGATTACCCACTAACATGCTCTGAACCCTTTTGATTACCCACCATTAGAACCTGGACCCTTTTGATTACCCAACTGCAGACCCTGAACCCTTTTGATTACCCACTGGCAGGCCCTGAACCCTTTTGATTACCCACCAGCAGGTCCTGAACCCTTTTGATTACCAACCGGCAGGCCCTGAACCCTTTTGATTACCCCCTGGCAGTCCCTGAACCCTTTTGATTACCCACCAGCAGGCCCTGAACCCTTTAGATTACCCACCAACAGGCCCTGAACCCTTCTGATTACCCCCTTGCAGGCCCTGAACCCTTTTGATTAACCTACGCCAGGCCCTGAACCCTTTTGATTACCCACCGGCAGGCCCTGAACCCTTTTGATTACCCACCAGCAGGCCCTGAACCTATTTGATTACCCACCGGCAGGCCCTGAACTCTTTTGATTACCCACCAGCAGGCCCTGAACCCTTTTCATTTCACACCGTCAGGCCCTGAACTCTTTTGATTACTCACCAGCAGGCCCTGAACCTTTTTCATTACCCACCGGCAGGCCCTGAACCCTTTTGATTACCCACCAGCAGGCCCTGAATCCTTTTGATTACCCACCAGCAGGTCCTGAACCCTTTTGATTACCCACCGGCAGGCCCAGAACCCTTTTAATTACCCACCGGCAGGCCCTGAACCTTTTGATTACCCACCAGCAGGCCCTGAACCCTTTTGATAACCCACCGGCAGGCCCTGAACCCTTTTGATTACCCACCGGCAGGACCTGATCCCTTTTGATTACCCACCAGCAGGCCCTGAACCTATTTGATTACCCACCGGCAGGCCCTGAACCCTTTTGATTACCCACCAGCAGGCCCTGATCCCTTTTGATTACACACCGGCAGGCCCTGAACCCTTTCGATTACCCACCGGCAGGCCCTGAACCCTTTTGATTACCCACCAGCAGGCCCTGAATCCTTTTGATTACCCACCAGCAGGTCCTGAACCCTTTTGATTACCCACCGACAGGCCCTGAACCCTTTTAATTACCCACCGGCAGGCCCTGAACCCTTTTGATTACCCACCAGCAGGCCCTGAACCCTTTTGATTACCCACCGGCAGGCCCTGAACCCTTTTGATTACCCACCGGCAGGCCCTGAACCCTTTTGATTAACCCTTGGCAGGCCCTGAACCCTTTTGATTACCCACCAGCAGGCCCTGAACCCTTTTGATTACCCACCGGCAGGCCCTGAACCCTTTTGATTACCCACCGGCAGGCCCTTCACCCTTTTGATTACCCACCAGCAGGCCCTGAACCCTATTAATAACCCACCGGCAGGCCCTGAACCCATTTATTTAACAGCAGGCCCTGAACCCTTTTCATTAACAGCAATCCCTGAACCTTTTGATTACCCACCGGCAGGCCCTGAACCCTTTTGATTACCCACCGGCAGGCCCTGAACCCTTTTGATTAACCCTTGGCAGGCCCTGAACCCTTTTGATTACCCACCAGCAGGCCCTGAACCCTTTTGATTACCCACCGGCAGGCCCTGAACCCTTTTGATTACACACCGGCAGGCCCTTCACCCTTTTGATTACCCACCAGCAGGCCCTGAACCCTATTAATAACCCACCGGCAGGCCCTGAACCCATTTATTTAACAGCAGGCCCTGAACCCTGTTCATTAACAGCAGGCCCTGAACCCTTTTGATTACCCACCGGCAGGGCCTGAACCCTTTTGATTACCCACCGGCAGGCCCTGAACCCTTTTGATTACCCACCGGCAGGCCCTGAACCCTTTTGATTACCCACCAGCTGGCCCTGAACCCTGTTCATTATCCACCGGCAGGCCCTGAACCCTTTTGATGACCCACCAGCAGGCCCTGAACCCTTTTGATTACTCACCAGCAGGCCCTGAACCCTTTCGATTACCCACCGGCAGGCCCTGAACCCTTTTGATTACACACTGGCAGGCCCTGTACCCTTTTGATTAACCCTTGGCAGGCCCTGAACCCTTTTGATTACCCACCAGCAGGCCCTGAACCCTTTTGATTACCCACCGGCAGGCCCTGAACCCTTTTGATTACACACCGGCAGGCCCTGAACCCTTTTGATTACCCACCAGCAGGCCCTGAACCCTATTAATAACCCACCGGCAGGCCCTGAACCCATTTATTTAACAGCAGGCCCTGAACCCTTTTCATTAACAGCAGGCCCTGAACCTTTTGATTACCTACCGGCAAGCCCTTAACCCTTTTGATTACCCACCAGCAGGCCCTGAACCCTTTTGATTACCCACCATCAGGCCCTGAACCCTTTTGATTACCCACCAGCTGGCCCTGAACCCTTTTGATTACCCACCGGCAGGCCCTGAAACCTTTTGATGACCCACCAGCAGGTCCTGAACCCTTTTGATTACCCACCGGCAGGCCCTGAACTCTTTTGATTATCCACCGGCAGGCCCTGAACCCTTTTGATTACCCACCAGCAGGCCCTGAACCCTTTTGATTACCCACCGGCAGGCCCTGAACCTATTTAATTACCCACCGGCAGGCCCTGAACCCTTTTGATTACCCACCAGCAGGCCCTGAACCCTTTTGATTACACACCGGCAGGCCCTGAACTCTTTTGATTACTCACCAGCAGTCCCTGAACCCTTTTGATTACCCACCGGCAGGCCCTGAACCCTTTTGATTACCCACCAGCAGGTCCTGAACCCTTTTGATTACCCACCAGCAGGTCCTGAACCCTTTTGATTTCCCACCGGCAGGCCCTGAACCCTTTTGAATTACCCACTGGCAGGCCCTGAACCCTTTCGATTACCCACCAGCAGGCCCTGAACCCTTTTGATTACCCACCGGCAGGCCCTGAACCTATTTGATTACCCACCAGCTGGCCCTGAACCCTGTTCATTATCCACCGGCAGGCCCTGAACCCTTTCGATTACCCACCGGCAGGCCCTGAACCCTTTTGATTACCCACCAGCAGGCCCTGAACCCTTTTGATTACCCACCAGCAGGCCCTGAACCCTTTTGATTACCCACCAGCTGGCCCTGAACCCTTTTGATTACCCACCGGCAGGCCCTGAAACCTTTTGATGACCCACCAGCAGGTCCTGAACCCTTTTGATTACCCACCGGCAGGCCCTGAACCCTTTTGATTACCCACCGGCAGGCCCTGAACCCTTTTGATTACCCACCGGCAGGCCCTGAACCCTTTTGATTACCCACCAGCAGGTCCTGAACCCTTTTGATTACCCACCAGCAGGTCCTGAACCCTTTTGATTTCCCACCGGCAGGCCCTGAACCCTTTGAATTACCCACCGGCAGGCCCTGAACCCTTTTGATTAACCACCAGCAGGCCCTGAACCCTTTTGATTACCCACCGGCAGGCCCTGAACCCTTTTGATTACCCACCGGCAGGCCCTGAACCCTTTTGATTACCCACTAGCAGGCCCTGAACTCTTTTGATTACTCACCAGCAGGCCCTGAACCCTTTTGATTACTCACCAGCAGGCCCTGAACCCTTTTGATTACCCAACAGCAGGCCTTGAACCCTTTTGATTAGCAACCGGAAGGCCCTGACCCTTTTGATTACCCACTAACAGGCTCTGAACCCTTTTGATTACCCACCGTTAGAACCTGAACCCTTTTGATTACCCACCGGCAGACCCTGAACCCTTTTGATTACCCACTGGCAGGCCCTGAACCCTTTTGATTACCCACCAGCAGGTCCTGAACCCTTTTGATTACCAACCGGCAGGCCCTGAACCCTTTTGATTACCCCCTGGCAGTCCCTGAACTCTTTTGATTACCCACCAGCAGGCCCTGAACCCTTTTGATTACCCACCAGCAGGCCCTGAACCCTTTTGATTACCCACCAACAGGCCCTGAACCCTTTTGATTGCCCCCTGGCAGGCCCTGAACCCTTTTGATTAACCTACGCCAGGCCCTGAACCCTTTTGATTACCCACCGGCAGGCCCTGATCCCTTTTGATTACCTACCAGCAGGCCCTGAACCCTTTTGATTACCCACCGGCAGGCCCTGAACTCTTTTGATTACCCACCAGCAGGCCCTGAACCCTTTTCATTTCACACCGTCAGGCCCTGAACTCTTTTGATTACTCACCAGCAGGCCCTGAACCTTTTTCATTACCCACCGGCAGGCCCTGAACCCTTTTGATTACCCACCAGCAGGCCCTGAACCCTTTTGATTACCCACCAGCAGGTCCTGAACCCTTTTGATTACCCACCGGCAGGCCCTGAACCCTTTTGATTACCCACCGGCAGGCCCTGAACCCTTTTGATTACCCACCAGCAGGTCCTGAACCCTTTTGATTACCCACCAGCAGGTCCTGAACCCTTTTGATTTCCCACCGGCAGGCCCTGAACCCTTTGAATTACCCACCGGCAGGCCCTGAACCCTTTTGATTAACCACCAGCAGGCCCTGAACCCTTTTGATTACCCACCGGCAGGCCCTGAACCCTTTTGATTACCCACCGGCAGGCCCTGAACCCTTTTGATTACCCACTAGCAGGCCCTGAACTCTTTTGATTACTCACCAGCAGGCCCTGAACCCTTTTGATTACTCACCAGCAGGCCCTGAACCCTTTTGATTACCCAACAGCAGGCCTTGAACCCTTTTGATTAGCAACCGGAAGGCCCTGACCCTTTTGATTACCCACTAACAGGCTCTGAACCCTTTTGATTACCCACCAGCAGGTCCTGAACCCTTTTGATTACCCACCGGCAGACCCTGAACCCTTTTGATTACCCACTGGCAGGCCCTGAACCCTTTTGATTACCCACCAGCAGGTCCTGAACCCTTTTGATTACCAACCGGCAGGCCCTGAACCCTTTTGATTACCCCCTGGCAGTCCCTGAACTCTTTTGATTACCCACCAGCAGGCCCTGAACCCTTTTGATTACCCACCAGCAGGCCCTGAACCCTTTTGATTACCCACCAACAGGCCCTGAACCCTTTTGATTGCCCCCTGGCAGGCCCTGAACCCTTTTGATTAACCTACGCCAGGCCCTGAACCCTTTTGATTACCCACCGGCAGGCCCTGATCCCTTTTGATTACCTACCAGCAGGCCCTGAACCCTTTTGATTACCCACCGGCAGGCCCTGAACTCTTTTGATTACCCACCAGCAGGCCCTGAACCCTTTTCATTTCACACCGTCAGGCCCTGAACTCTTTTGATTACTCACCAGCAGGCCCTGAACCTTTTTCATTACCCACCGGCAGGCCCTGAACCCTTTTGATTACCCACCAGCAGGCCCTGAACCCTTTTGATTACCCACCAGCAGGTCCTGAACCCTTTTGATTACCCACCGGCAGGCCCTGAACCCTTTTAATTACCCACCGGCAGGCCCTGAACCCTTTTGATTACCCACCAGCAAGCCCTGAACCCTTTTGATTACCCACCGGCAGGCCCTGAACCCTTTTGATTACCCACCGGCAGGCCCTGATCCCTTTTGATTACCCACCAGCAGGCCCTGAACCTATTTGATTACCCACCGGCAGGCCCTGAACCCTTTTGATTACCCACCAGCAGGCCCTGAACCCTTTTGATTACACACCGGCAGGCCCTGAACTCTTTTGATTACTCACCAGCAGGCCCTGAACCCTTTTGATTACCCACCGGCAGGCCCTGAACCCTTTTGATTACCCACCAGCAGGCCCTGAATCCTTTTGATTACCCACCAGCAGGTCCTGAACCCTTTTGATTTCCCACCGGCAGGCCCAGAACCCTTTTAATTACCCACCGGCAGGCCCTGAACCCTTTTGATTACCCACCAGCAGGCCCTGAACCCTTTTGATTACCCACCGGCAGGCCCTGAACCCTTTTGATTACCCACCGGCAGGCCCTGAACCCTTTTGATTACCCACCAGCAGGCCCTGAACCCTTTTGATTACCCACCGGCAGGCCCTGAACTCTTTTGATTACTCACCAGCAGGCCCTGAACCCTTTTGATTACCCACCGGCAGGCCCTGAACCCTTTTGATTAGCCACCAACAGGCCCTGGACCCTTTTGATTACCCACCAGCAGGTCCTGAACCCTTTTGATTACCCACCGGCAGGCCCAGAACCCTTTTCATTACCCCCTGGCAGTCCCTGAACCCTTTTGATTACCCACCAACAGGCCCTGAACCCACTGATTACCCACCGGCAGGCCCTGAACCCTTTTGATTACCCACCGTCAGGCCCTGAACCCTTTTGATTACCCACCGTCAGGCCCTGAACCCTTTTGATTACCCACCAGCAGGCCCTGAACCCTTTTGATTATCCACCGGCAGGCCCTGATCCCTTTTGATTACCCACCGGCAGGCCCTGAACCCTTTTGATTACCCATCAGCAGGCCCTGAACTCTTTTGATTAGCCACCGGAAGGCCCTGATCCCTTTTGATTACCCACCGGCAGGCCCTGAACTCTTTTGATTATTCACCAGCAGGCCCTGAACCCTTTTCATTACCCACCAGCAGGCCCTGAACCCTTTTGATTACCCACCGGCAGGCCCTGAACCCTTTTGATTACCCCCTGGCAGGCCCTGAACCCTTTTGATTACCCACCAGCAGACCCTGAACCCTTTTGATTACCCACTGGCAGGCCCTGAACCCTTTTAATTACCCACCGGCAGGCCCTGAACCCTTTTGATTACCCACCGGCAGGCCCTTAACCCTTTTGATTACTCACCAGTAGGCCCTGAACCCTTTTGATTACCCAACAGCAGGCCTTGAACTCTTTTGATTAGCCACCGGAAGGCCCTGACCCTTTTGATTACCCACTAACAGGCTCTGAACCCTTTTGATTACCCACCGTTAGACCCTGAACCCTTTTGATTACCCACCAGCAGGCCCTGAACCCTTTTGATTAGCCACAGGAAGGCCCTGAACCCTTTTGATTACCCACCGGCAGGCCCTGAACCCTATTGATTACCCACTACCGGCAGGCCCTGAACCCTTTTGATTAGCCACCGGAAGGCCCAGCACCCTTTTGATTACCCACCGGCAGGCCCTGAACCCTTTTGATTACCCACTG
Organism: Limnomonas spitsbergensis; assembly: GCA_037349105.1. Classification (NCBI taxonomy): domain Eukaryota; kingdom Viridiplantae; phylum Chlorophyta; class Chlorophyceae; order Chlamydomonadales; genus Limnomonas; species Limnomonas spitsbergensis. The sequence continues at coordinate 2,649,268 of JAYJMM010000101.1, read as the reverse complement.
GCAGGCCTGAACCCTTTTGATTAGCCACCATCAGGCCCTGAACCCTTTTGATTACACACCAGCAGGCCCTGAACCCTTTTGATTACCCACCGGCAGGCCCTGAACCCTTTTGATTAGCCACCAGCAGGCCCTGAACCCTTTTGATTAGACACCGGAAGGCCCTGAACCCTTTTGCTAAGACACCGGAAGGCCCTGAACCCTTTTGATTACCTACCGCCAGGCCCTGAACCCTTTTGATTACCCACCGGCAGGCCCTGAACCCTTTTGATTCCCAACAACAGGCCTTAACCCTAAACTAGGCGTACGAGCGAGCACAGCTGGATTGAGCTGGCAGAGGTGACTCCTGATATCCTGCCACTGAATGCAGGTCTGTGGCCGCCTTCCGCACCTGGTTTCAGTCTCCGGAGGGCGCTGGCTAGGGCAGGGCAGGGGCTGCACCAGCCGAAGGGTTTTCGCTTGCTTGTGCACAAATCTAAAGGCTGCGGCTCGGCTCTGTCAGCACAGCTGACACCAGAGGACGGCGCAGTGGTCGGCGGCGTGACAGATGGTACTGCCAGCGATGTTGGGCTTGTAGGGAGACGGCGAGCTTGTGGAGGACGCGTTGCATGCGTGCTCTCAGTGCCCTAGCGTGCAGGATAAACTTAGGGAGCGGGGATGGGCAGGCCCTCCGAACGTTGCTACTAGAGCTCTGTTAGAGTTGTAGGTGGGGCAGGCTTGGATTGGATACCCTGGCTTTTGTGGAAGACGTGGTAGATATCGTTGGGCGGTAGATCTTTTCAGAGGCTGGAATTTCCTTTGTCTTTCTTGTCCAGCCTTTGTCTGACCCTTCACTTTATTTCCTCTTTTTTGTGCTCCCCCTTGCGTTTGTTTCGTTCGTTCCTCCCCACCCTTTAGTTAGGCGCCCATGCGACCAAGCCTTTTCAAGCAGGGACCAGAGGTGTACTGTCATTGACATGGGATTTGACAGTGTAGTCCTAGTCAATGACTTGGGATCTCAGAACCTCCTTGGTACATTTCAAATGATTGTGGGCTTGCTTGTGTGGTGCACGGTTTAGTAGAGGTTGCGTCAGCAACAACTCAGCTACATCAAGGCCTTCAGCCACGAGGGGATGGTTCATGGCGCCTTGTTGTCTGAGCCACAGGCTGCAGCCAGGCCGGTCCTTCATTCATGATTGTGGGCTAGCTCTATCTCTCGTTTGTTACTGGCTGGTTATTAATGATCACTAGTCTTCTGACAGCTGGCCTTAGCTGACTGGATTGTGTATTCATGATGTTAGGTGTGGTGTCGTGGCACAGCCATGCTGGCATAAGGATTGAATCAGGACACGAAACCATCGTCCTACAGTTGTTACAACTCGATAGACTTTTCAGCATGGCCCAGAAGAGTATCGTCATTAACACATGAGCCGCACTCGCAGCCTTCATCCGTTTTTATGCCACTCTTGATCCATGTAACGGGTTGAACGACATTGTCTGGTGTTTGGTCGGGAGGAAAATAAAGTCAGGCTAGCGGAGATATGAAAGGAACACACGGATAGAAGAGAAGAACTACACCACCTCACAACGAAAGGATGTCTGAGGAATCCTCAGCCTGTCCAGATCCTAGTCCTCAACGAAGAGAAAACGAACAAACATACGGGGCAGTTGGTCAGGAAAACCAGGAACAGGGAGTCAAAGGCCTTTGGAACGACTAAGCCTCAACAAAAGCTACCACATCCTTTCCAAAAGGCAGGGCATCCCACCCTAGCCTGCCCTGGTACAGAGCATGGAAGTCTGTAGCACCGTCTGGGGGGCCTGCACATCGTTTACAAGTTGAGTCCAACTTCCATGCGCCGCCTTAGCGCGCCTTAGGAAAATACTAACAAAAATGGATTAGAACTAGGGCATGTGTTGATGACGCCGCTAACAGGAAGATTCCTTTCAAACATCCTCAACATCGTAGTCATGGACAGCCTGGATAAGATAGGCGAGGCAGATCCAGTGCAAGAGGAACCTTCAATGTTTGAACACATGAGGCCCGCTAGGAGATTAGTGGGTGTATATCTGACCCATGCAAAGTTCATACAACCACTTCGCTTCCACAGTGACATGATGCCTCTTATACATGCGGCAACATGTCGCAACGTTCCTGCAAAACATGTACGACAGCTGAGTGACTCCCCCTCCTAGCCGAGGACAATGCCAATCCCCCTTGACAATCAGCACGGGGTGCATTCACACTGCAATCCAGCAACAGTCGCACAACCGCCTCATGGCCATTTCCGGCTGCCAACACCAGTGCCGTCCCATTCTGGCAGTCTGCACGAGCTGCATGCTCCCCCCACTCCAACAATGCCGCACCACCTCCTCGTGGCCATCCCTGGCTGCCCACACCAGTGCCTCCCCATCCTGGCAGTTAGCACGAGGTGCATGCTCCCTCCACCCCAACAACAGCCGCACCACCTCCTCGTGACCATACCAGGCTGCCCTCACCAGTGCCTCCCCATCCTGGCAGTTAGCACGAGGTGCATGCTCCCCCCACCCCAACAACAGCCGCACCACCTCCCCGTAGCCATTCCTGGCTGCCCTCACCAGTGCCTCCCCATCCTGGCAGTTAGCACGAGGTGCATGCTCCCCCCACCCCAACAATGCCGCACCACCTCCTCGTGGCCATCCCTGGCTGCCCACACCAGTGACTCCCCATCCTGGCAGTTAGCACGAGGTGCATGCTCCCTCCACCCCAACAACAGCCGCACCACCTCCCCGTAGCCATTCCTGGCTGCCCACACCAGTGCCTCCCCACCCTGGCAGTTAGCACGAGGTGCATGCTCCCCCCACCCCAACAACAGCCGCACCACCTCCCCGTGACCATGCCTGGCTGCCCACACCAGTGCCTCCCCATCCTGGCAGTTAGCACGAGGTGCATGCTCCCCCCACCCCAACCACAGCTGCACCACCTCCTCGTGGCCATCCCTGGCTGCCCACACCAGTGACTCCACATCCTGGCAGTTAGCACGAGGTGCATGCTCCCTCCACCCCAACAACAGCCGCACCACCTCCCCGTAGCCATTCCTGGCTGCCCACACCAGTGCCTCCCCACCCTGGCAGTTAGCACGAGGTGCATGCTCCCCCCACCACAACAACAGCCGCACCACCTCCCCGTGACCATGCCTGGCTGCCCACACCAGTGCCTCCCCATCCTGGAAGTTAGTACGAGGTGCATGCTCCCTCCACCCCAACAACAGCCGCACCACCTCCCCGTGGCCATTCCTGGCTGCCCTCACCAGTACCTCCCCATCCCGGCAGTTAGCACGTGGGGCATGCTCCCTCCACCCAACAACAGCCGCACCACCTCCTCGTGACCATTCCAGGCTGCCCTCACCAGTGCCTCCCCATCCTGGCAGTTAGCATGAGGTGCATGCTCCCTCCACCCCAACAACAGCTGCACCACCTCCCCGTAGCCATTCCTTGCTGCCCTCACCAGTGCCTCCCCATCCCGCCAGTCAGCATGGGGGGCATGCTCCCTCCACCCCAACAACAGCTGCACCACCGCCTCGTGGCCCCTCTCGGCTGCCCTCACCAGTGCCCACCCATCCTGGCAGTTAGCACGTGGGGCATGCTCCCTCCACCCCAAGAATAGCTGCACCACCGCCTCGTGGCCATTCTGCGCAGCCCTTACGAGTGCCTCCCCATCCTGGCAGTCAGCACGTGGGGCATGCTCCCTCCACCCCAAGAATAGCTGCACCACCGCCTCGTGGCCATTCTGCGCAGCCATTACGAGTGCCTCCCCATCCTGGCAGTCAGCACGTGGGGCATGCTCCCTCCAGCCCAACAACAGCTGCAACACCGCCTCGTGGTCATTCTGCGCAGCCCTTAGCAGTGCCCACCCATCCTGGCAGTTCGCTCGTGGGGCATGCTCCCTCCACCCCAACAACAGCTGCACTACCGCATAGTGGCCACTCTCGGCTGCCAACACCAGTGCCCGCCCATCCTGGCAGTCGGCACGTGGGGCATGCTCCCTCCACCCCAAGAATAGCTGCACCACCGCCTCGTGGCCATTCTGTGCAGCCCTTACGAGTGCCTCCCCATCCCGGCAGTCAGCATGGGGGGCATGGTCCCTCCACCCCAACAACAGCTGCACTACTGCATAGTGGCCACGCTTGGCTGCCAACACCAATGCCTGCCCACTCAAGCTGTCTACCTTTGTACCAAGATTGAGCATGAGCATCAACAACTCCAGGCCATCAAATTCCTGACTGTTGCAGCCAACAGCTCTCATGAGGGCCTGGTCAGGACCGTGTACCGCCACCATGATACGGGCCAGGTTAATGGGGCAGGCCCTGAGGCAATCGCGCCAACGCCTGCACACCCGCCACGCTCCATACTGCACCCTACAGGCGCCAGGTCCATGGAGGCCTTGAGTGTTGTATAGCCATGCATCTGCATTGCTGAGGATGCTGCCAAGGATGTCCGTGTTGAGGTCTTGGAGGCTGGTGAGGATGGCTGGATCCTCGCTAGGGGAAGGAGACACAAATGCATCTGTTCTGATAGCCTCGGTGGATGCGGATGACGTCATAGGGTGGTGCTCAATTCCACTTTTTGCAATCAGTTGGGCTTGTCTCTCCTGCTCAACAGGCGAGTGAGGTGGAATTCATGCGAGCCAATATGCAACACACCTCTTCGGATAAATATAAACCAATCATGCTTTATGCCATGGGCTGTAGTTAGTATTGCATTGTCTATGCCCGGATGCACCGTCTTAATGCTCGGATTTACTCGGATGTGACATCTTCTCAAAAGCCTATTAGGAATGGGCCAGGTTGTGCGATCCGGAGATGCAATGTAGATAAACAATGAGGGAGTGTGGGAATTGAAAGAAACAAATATGGGGTCATACATATGAACACAACCGGGAGCCAGAGTGGGAGATTCTTCAGTCTTTGACACATCCACATGCCATTCTTGCACTTGTTCCACTCATGCATGGTCCTTGTTCCGCTCACCAGGGGCAATGTTGGGCACTTGTGTTGAAGTGGATGATGAGTGGATCTGCTCAATGCCGATCTTGTTTTGGAGAATAAAAACTGCAAAGCTTAGGCCACCGAACGAGCGGGTGAGACTGGATGGGGTTCTGACGCAACCTGTATTGAACGTACGGCCAATACGGAGAACTTGACGGGGCGAGGACTTGAACGGCCAATAATACGCAGGCCACGCACCGATGTGTTGTAGAAACTATCGACTGAGTGGCTAGGAAAGAAACCAGTCCGCTATGTAGGAGGAAAATATGTATATTGCTTGATGACAATGAGCGGGAATTAAGAGATTGCACCCCTGAGGCGCGTTCGCATTATCCGCTGACCCAACGGCAAACATCTGTGGCCATAGTGTGGATCTCCTGGCGCGTTCATACTAGGGCCAACAAACGGTTGCTCCGTGGATATCAAATACGGAGCATTGAATCCACGTGTACGTCAAATGCCCCTGGAAGTACCTCCCTGCATGTGTACGAGGCACTTCATTCCCTCACCGGGATAAGAGCAGAGGCCATGCAGGTTGCATAGTGCATCCGGTCCGAGGAACCAGGCAAGTCTTGCAGCTGCCCGTGTCTGTGTCTTCGGAGCCAGTCAAGTCATGCAGCACCAGCCATGCTTGGCATGCATGAGTCCAGGAGTCCATGAGACATCAGCGGGCCATGCAACTCAAGGCACCCCATTTATGGCATGCATGGCGTATGATGTGGGGGGGTGGAGCGCAGTTGTGTGTCTTAGGTGGGAGCGCAGGTTACGCATGTGTGCGTGTAGGGGTGGAGAGTAGGTGTGTGTGTGGATAGAGGGGGGGGGAGGGGGGCATGTGTGTAGGGGGGGGGGGGGGGTGCAACTGTGTTGGGGGTTGGGGTGGCATGCATATGCTGTGTATTTTGTGTATGTTTGTTGGGGGCTACGGTGCAGGTCTGGTGCAGGTGGCATGATGTTGTTGTGTGGGTAATTATTCTTGGAAAGAAAAAAAGCTGAGCCCCGCTCGTGTATGTAGATGTGAATTCTATTGGCTGCATCCCCACCATTGTCTGTTCCCTCAAGGCCTTGGTGGACATACCTTGCTGATCCACACTATGGTTGGGTCCCTCAGGGCATGCTGAAATGAGACCATGCGTGAAGCATTTTCATTTCGTCAAGCCGAAGTTGCAATAAGATGGGGCTTTTCCGCTTGTTGACGTAGTTCAGCCTTAAGAACTTATACTCAAATCAAATCTCAGCTACATGGCTTGGACCTGGACTGCAGTAGTTGTCTGGAGCTTCTTTCTTAAGGCGAATTGAGAGTCTGAATACTTCAACTGGGTCCATTCCCTTTGCACATGTGCAGAATGGCAGATATTCCAACCTGCCGGGGGAACAGCCCTTTCTTGATTTCATTACGTGTTAAGCAAGGCAGACCTGTTTGTTATCCATTTCATTTGCAGATTAACCACTACCTGCACGGATCGAAATGCTGCCATAGCCATAAATACAAAAGTATATTTGTATATTCATTCCTTTCCAGGATACAGGCCCCAATATCTGCCAACAATGAAATCCTGTATCATGACGTACAGAGCTCTTTTTATTATATCCTGCCTTTTGACATCAAGCACATAGTTTTGAATCCATGTCAGTCCAGGATGGCAAGTGCCTCAACCGGACCGGACAGGAAGAAAAAACAGTATTCTGACATTAAAAGCAATCAATCAATGCACCCGTTCAACCCGCTGGATCGCAGGTGCCACTGCCTGTCCGGTGCAAAGTCCGACGACTGGGACATCCCTTCAGCAATTGTGGGCAATACATGGCCCAGCTAGAGGTAAACCCTAGGTCAGCCACCACCTCAGCTGGAGGTAAACCCTAGGTCAGCCTCCACCTCAGCTAAAGGTAAACCCTAGGTCAGCCTCCAACTCAGCTGGAGGTAAACCCAAGGTCAACCTCCACCTCAGCTGGAGGTAAACCCTAGGTCAGCCTCCACCTCAGCTGGAGGTAAACCCTAAGTCAACCTCCACCTCAGCTGGAGGTAAAACCTAGGTCAGCCTCCACCTCAGCTGGAGATCAACCCTAGGTCAGCCTCCACCTCAGCTGGAGGTAAACTCTTGGCCAGCCTCCAAATCAGCTAGGCAGCAGCCAGCAGGTCAAGTTCTAGGGCTTCTTGCCACCAGAACCCTTGGCTACCTACCCTGATGTAGCTGAATTGTAGCGGAAAGCGCTCATAAGACCAAAACAGCTGTCAGCGTGCCATCAGCAGGAAATAATAAACAAACGTTATTGCCTTCAGTATAATTATAACTCTAGAGACATCTCCAGTACATCTCCCATTCTGCCCTTTTTTGTGTCCTTTGATTTTCTGTTACAAATGCAACCCGTGGAAACCAGTCCAGTGGAATGTCCTCTCCCCAACCTCTCACATTCCTAAGCCCTATGCCTCCTGCTGCGTCACCGCCCTTCCACACAGCCTCACTTGAAAGAATAGAGGAGATGTGAAAAACTACGAGGTCATTAAACCCTTTAAAACATTCCACTGGCCCAGCCAATGGACATCGTCTCATAGGTTCAGCTGCGTCACTTCCAAACCTGTAGCCACTCACCTTGAACCTTCCCTCAGCGGTAAAGATGCAAGATGTCAGCATTGAAAACACCCCTTTGTCATCCCAGCTGCATAATTTCAAAATTCCCACTTTTTGATTCTCAACCCTCCGACCCAAAGCCCCTCTATAGCTCCTGCCCCCCGCCCAGCGACATGAATACGGATGCCACGTCAGCGTGTGTGACACCAACTCATTAACACCAACTCGTGAATGGCCTATTCTGCATCGTTCCCAACCTTCTCCAAAGAAACCCCTAAACCCTCTACTCCGACCCCCCCCCGCTAAAGGTCCAGAGCAGCATCTTCTCCTGGACTCAGCTGCAGCACTTCCAAACCTCCAATTATCAACCCTCCTCTCCCCCCCTGATACCAAGAACCCTTGAAGACCATGACAGTGTATACGAAATCTCCTTATGGTTCCAGGAGCAGCACTTCCAAACTTTGAACTCTGAACCATAAAAGTAAACCCTCAACACTCCTCCCCCCACAGCAGTACCATTGTCGGGAACATGTCGGTGTTTGCGGCACGGCTTCGTGCACCCAGCTGCAGCACTTCCAAGCCTGCAACTCTCAACGCTCAAACGTACACCCTCCTCTCCCCCCCCTCAGTGGAATGGGTGTCGGGACCATGTCAGCGTTTATAACACGGCCTCCTACTCCCAGCTGCACTGTTTCCCAGCATCCGCCTCATATGCCACTGAGATGTCATGGTCGCCGGATGGGGGCTGTGAGGCACAGCTGGATGGTCCACTCACCTACTGTGTGGCAGTGCATGCTATCGATGACAGGTGGGAGGTGCAGTCGGCCTGTACTGGTTCAAATCTCCTCGGAAGATCACAAGATGGCGCATGGGACATAACCCTCTTTGCAACCAAGCTGAATCCCCCACGTTTGTTATGACACCCACACGGCAGGCCACACACGTTTCTATGAGACCCACACGGCAGGCCCCTCGCTGATCTTTTGCTGCGGAAGGGCACATATGTTTCTTACTTGCCCCTTTGCTGTCCCTTGTTGGCCTCTGAGTTTGAGGGGGGAATCCTGACGGCTGTCTATTTTCTGTTGCTCGGCAGGCCGCTGGTTGCGTGTCAGACCCTGATACTCGGTTGTATGTTATTACCCGGAAGGCCCTGAACCTTTTTTATTATTATCTACAGGTAGGCCCTTAACCCTTTTGATCACTCACATTGACGGACCCCTGGCCTTGTGTGTGTTGTTTTATTACGTGGCAAGCCCCTGAACGCTGTTGAGCCCCAGGCCCCTTGCAGTATGCGTTAGTGATCAAGTCCAACAACTAGGATCCATCTGGTCAGTTCCTGGCTGTGGGGAGGTACGATGAGGTGGGTAGGGGACTTATGATGGTAATGGCGCGGACGCAGCCTAGGCCCATGCTGCGCAGTTTCCTTAACCCTCAAACCCCTGCGGTGTGTAGTTTCTTTCTTTCTTTGGGTAGGGGACGTTGTGAACATGAAATGGGTGGGAAGGGGATGGGAAACTTGGAATGTTGGAGCCCCACACACCAGGCAAGCCCTGACTGCTGCCCTGACGTCGCGGCGCAGCCATTGCCACCATTGCTGTTGCAGCAGCCTGCTCGCCACTGCGATGGGCGCCGGAATTCCCGGTCCTATCGTGGGCGTCCCGGATGGCTGCGGGCGGGGAAATCACACAGCAGCGTCCATGTTCCACTATTCGACGTGCTCTTAGTCTTCCGGTGTTTGGAAATCTGACTCCCCGGTAGAGCGTGCGTATTTCTCATGAAACTCAGGGTTGACTGCACACTATTAGAGCACACACGCGCCCCTTGCTGATGTTTCCCCACACAAACATATATTGGTACTCTTCGAGTTTACAGAAGGCACTTTGTTACTTTGTCGCCTTTTAGGCCTAAGAAATCCAGAACCCTTTTTGGAGGTGCGACTTCTGCGCATTCAATGGCCTGACCTGAACAGAAGATCAACCCGAAATGAAAATTTAAACGTTGGCGGAAGATCGTTTCTCCCTCACATCCCCTCTCCCATCAGGTGAGGCTGCGTAGAGACATTCAGTGTAGCCAGCCCACTCCCGTATCCTCCCTCCTCCACCCATCAGGTCCATTGAAGTGGAGACCTGACAGCCGCTACCTCGCCTCAGTCAGTCTAGCCAGCCCCGGATCTGTGTGGATCTGGGATATGGATGTGGGTCAGCTGGATGCAGTGCTCATGCACCTGGCTGAGGTCACAGACATGCAATGAACAGCACAGGTGGGGCTAGGGTTTAGGGGGGGCAGGTGGGTTTAGGGCAAGGCAGGTGGGTTTAGGGCAAGGCAGGTGGGTTTAGGGGGGACAGGTGGGTTAGGGCAAGGCAGGTGGGTTTAGGGCAAGGCAGGTGGGTTTAGGGGGGACAGGTGGGTTAGGGCAAGGCAGGTGGGTTTAGGGTGGACAGGTGGGTTTAGGGGGGGCAGGTGGGTTTAGGGCAAGACAGGTGGGTTTAGGGCAAGAGGTGGGTTTAGGGGGGTAGGTGGGTTTAGGGCAAGAGGTGGGTTTAGGGGGGTAGGTGGGTTTAGGGCAAGAGGTGGGTTTAGGGGGGACAGGTGGGTTTAGGGGGGACAGGCGGGTTTAGGGGGACAGGTGGGTTTAGGGGGGGCATGTGGGTTTAGGGGGTAGGTGGGTTTAGGGCGAGAGGTGGGTTTAGGGAAAGGCAGGTGGGTTTAGGGGGGACATGTGGGTTTAGGGCAAGGCAGGTGGGTTTAGGGGGGGCAGGTGGGTTTAGGGGGGTAGGTGGGTTTAGGGCGAGAGGTGGGTTTAGGGAAAGGCAGGTGGGTTTAGGGGGGACAGGTGGGTTTAGGGCAAGGCAGGTGGGTTTAGGGGGGACAGGTGGGTTAGGGGCAAGGCAGGTGGGTTTAGGGGGACAGGTGGGTAAGGGGCAAGGCAGGTGGGTTTAGGGGGATAGGTGGGTTTAGGGCAAGAGGTGGGTTTAGGGGGGACAGGTGGGTTTAGGGGGGACAGGTGGGTTAAGGGGGTAGGTGGGTTTAGGGCAAGAGGTGGGTTTAGGGGGACAGGTGGGTTTGGGGCAAGGCAGGTGGGTTTAGGGGGGTAGGCGGGTTTAGCACAAGGTAGGTGGGTTTAGGGCAAGGCAGGTGGGTTTAGGGGGGACAGGTGGGTTTAGGGGTGACAGGTGGGTTCAGGGAAAGGCAGGTGGGTTTAGGGGGGGCAGGTGGGTTTAGGGGGGCAGGTGGGTTTAGGGGGGGCAGGTGGGTTTAGGGGGGACAGGTGGGTTTAGGGGGGACAGGTGAGTTTGAAGGGGACAGGTGGGTTTAGGGGGGACAGGTGGATTAGGGGAAAGGCAGGTGGGTTTAGGGGGGGCAGATGGGTTTAGGGTGCCAGATGGGTTTAGGGCAAGGCAGGTGGGTTTAGGGGGGCAGGTGGGTTTAGGGTAAGGCAGGTGGGTTTAGGGGAAGGCAGGTGGGTTTAGGGGGGACAGGTGGGTTTAGGGGGGGCAGGTGGGTTTAGGGGGTGCAGCTGGGTTGAGGGGGGGCAGCTGGGTTTAGGGGGGGCAGGTGGGTTTAGGGGGGACAGGTGGGTGGGTTAAGTTGAGATGCTGTACAGCACATCACCTGTGTGACAAGAGACGCCGGGCAACCTCCTGCCCACCGTGCAATTATCAAGCTTATTGTGAAATGTCACTTATATAGTCATTTACATAGTCACTGATAGCTATCAGGCTTGGGCAGCCTCCTGGCCACTGTGACCACCCGCTACATGTATATTTCCAGACTGAGTATTTAGTGCTGTCGCATGAATCTTGAACAATTATATCTGCAATGTTGCTGACTGGCTCTGCTACTGAGTCCTTAAACATGCAGGACAGCCTCCTGGCCACGGCGACCTCCACCTCCCGGCACTACATGTGGGTGTCGGTGGGGGCATCCGTGGTGCACATCCCGCTCCGGAACTTTCAGGTGGGGATGCTGGTGCCGAATGTCGGTGTGGGATGCCTCTCTTGTCCGCTGGATTGGAGTGTCATGGGCATGTGCTGTTACAGTGTTAACTCAACCAGCATCAGCCGCTTTGGAAAGAGCCAGGCTGATGAGCAAACCGGTTGGAAGGCTAGGAGGAGGATCGAAAAGGGTAAATCTGAGACAAGTTATGAAAGGCGGCAGACAGGCGAGATAGCAAAGCGCAGAGCTGGAGGGTATGGCGGGGAAAGCATAGGTCATGAGCATGTTTCCTTTAAGCCAGGCCATGTAGATTTGAACAGTCGGTCGGACGTCCCCTGAGATTATGATTTATGCCTGTATTCAAATGCCCCTCGCATGACATCTAGCGGTATGAGCTGGTCGCCACATCGCAAAATCACTTCTGCTAGCTTTGCCGAAAATCTTAGCCATGCAACTTGATTACCATACTTCCCTAATCCTCAACCTGATTGCATAATTACATTCCATCAGCCAGATATCCTGCCGCAAGTGCGCGATGTGAACTGGTCGCCACATAGCAGCAGCACCTCTGATTACTATTTGTGTCCTCAACCCTTCAAACGGTCTCAGGCGCTAGCTCCCGCCTGGTATCACCATCCTTGATTACTTTCCATAGACTGAACCCTGAGCCTTGATCGTTACCCTCAATCCTGCTGCATGCACGCGGTGTGAGCTGGTTCCCACATGGCAGCAACACCTCTGATTACTTTCCATAGACTGAACCCTTGTTCTAGTCATGATCGTTGTTGCAGTCATCTGGTGTAAGCTGGTCGCCACATGGGAGCCGCTTCTTGTTAAATTTGAAGGATTGCGTCAGCTGTCCATGCATGGCTGTCGGCAACCAATGACAGATGGTCTTAGCTACAGCCGGCCCGCCGGCAATTAGTGACAACGTCCTTAGCTACCGGGAACCAGTGACGGCCGGTCTTGGCTCTAGCGGTATTCATCATTTAACTGTGTGCATATGGCTGTTGGGGGCAATCAATGGGGGGCCCTCTTGACTACGGCAAGTATGCTTCCTGTTATTAGTGGAAAGTTTCATGGCTGACCAGCAAGGATCTATTTAAGCAAGGATGCATTTCAGCATCCTCCGATTCTTGAGTTGAAAGGCTGTGAATGTGGACTGGGGCTAGTGCTGGGCATGCAGGGTTTAGTAGAGGGTGCTTCAGCTACAATTCAGCTACATCAAGGCATGCTGGGAGTTGGAGCAGTGCGGCTTGCTGTCCGAGCTACATGATGCAGCCAGGCTGGTCCTTCATTCGTGATGGCTCGCTTGCTCTACCCCTTGCTTGTGACTCGCTGGCTATTAAAGCTCCATTAGCCTTTTGACAGGTGGCCTTAGCTTACTGGATTTTATATTCATGAGGTCAGGTGTGGTGTCGTGGCACCACCATGCTGGCCTAATGGTTGAATGAGGACACAAAACCATCTTCCTACATTCTTTGTTACATCTTGACCACCTTTTCAGCATGGCCCAGTTACATCTTGACCGCACCCGCAGTCAAAACAGCCTATATCTGTTTCTATGCCACCGCACTATTGATCCGGGCAAATGGATTGAACGACTTTAAAATGTCCACTTGTCAAGAACATGATACCTCTGCTCAAAAGGCTCCTGGCCGTGTGGCCGCCCGATTGTCTGGTCAGGAGGGGAAAGTAAACGTAAGGTTCGAGGAGAAAAGAAAGGAACATACGGAAACAAGAGAAGGAATAGACCATGCCCACATAAAGGAAGTCTGTAAAATCCTCAGCCCGTTTAGATCATAAGTAGCCCTCAACAAAGAGAAAACCAAACAAACGTACTAGGCAGTTAGTTGGTCAGGAAAAGGGAAACAAAGGCCTCTGAAACGACATAGCCTCAAAGATATACTGCCACACCCTTCACAAAAGTCAGAGCATCCCCCCCTGGCCTGCCCAGGTACTAAGCGTGGATGTCTATAGCACCGTCTTGTAGGCCAGTCCATACCCGTTCTCTGAATGTAAGGTGATCCTACACGCAGGGATGTGTTGAACTGTGCAAAGGCAGAATATCTGACCATGACGGACATGCATGAGGATCAACAAATTGAGAATAAGTGTAAACATGTACCGGATTGTTTTTTCCCGTTTCCGGTAGTCCCTAAATTCGTTTACATGTGTAGTACGCCTGGGGGAAATACTATACAACCTCTGGTGGAACACTACTAAGAAAAACTCGAAAACATGATGATGATATTGCTTACAGGGAAATACCTTTCAATCACCTTCAAAAATATATTCATGGACAGCCCTGATAAGATAGGAGAGGCAGATGATGAAGTTCAAGACAACATGCAATGTTTGAAACACACGAGGAAAGCTAGGAGAGAAGTGGGTGTATATCCGACCCTTGCATAGTTAAGACCAGCAATATATTTCACTTCCACAGTGACATGATGCCTCTTATACAAGCGGCAACATGCCGCAGCGTTCCTGCAGCATCTGCAGGACAGCTGTGTTCCCCCCCCTCCTAGCCAAGGACAGTGCCCGTGAAGAGGTCCTAGGTGCCCTAGGGGGCAGGACTCTTATATCTAGACAGGGACTCACTAGTAGAGGAACGTGAAGGGGAGTCCGGGACGGTGTTGAGGGTAGACGAGTAGTCGGAGAGTTGACTGAGGGGGGACTAGGTGCTCACGAGGGGAGACTGCTGGAGACTAGAGATTTGATAGTGGGACAGTCAGGTATTGAGCCTGATGGATTGATCTCGTCTGAGACTTCCCGATGCCTAGCAGAGCTCGCTTATATGGGAGGTGCAGGGTTTAACCCGTGAGGGTTCTGGTCTGGGCTTGCCAGGCGACCCTGCAACTTCCGTATGGAGCGTAAGCGCCGATAACGTAAGGCAGGTCGCGTCAGCGACTGGTAATTCTGGGGTACTGGTTACATGACCATTACATACCTCCCCCCTAGGCTGCGTGCCGAGCGCGGTGGAAGGTAAATGTTAGTGAACTGGAACTCGGATTGTTGCAGTATTTAATCAATTAAATGCAAACATGAAATCTGGAGCAAGTTATCTTGGAACTGCTAGAGTACTTGATTGTCCGCTGGAAAAATTAACTCAAGTCTGGATCTAGGTTGAATTATAACGAGAAGTGAAATCTGAGCAGCTTGCCAGGCTGGGCAGTATCGGTTCTCAAAGGAATTCAAGACAAGGTTCAGAAAGAAAGAAAAAAAAATCTGACTGGTCTGGTTTAGAGTTAGGTCTCGATCTGGGACTAGGGGTATGGACCTTGAATACTAGACAAGTGCTGGTTACTCAAAAAGGTTTTGAGCGTCAAGGAGTAATTCAGGAGTCAGGTTCTTGAGTGGCTCCCATGAATTGTGAGTGTCATCGTAACCAAGCCATTTGATTAGGACCTGCTTGACTCGCTTTTTGCCGACTCGTCGAATGCGATGTGACAAGAGCGACTCGACCTGGTATAATGGTAAACCATCCACGACTTGAGGCTCGACAGGTACTGGGTTTGAACTGGTACTGGGCTTGAACTGTCGTAAGAGTGACACGTGGAAGACTGGGTGAACTCGAGTGTAATTCTCGGGTAGTTGCAACCTAGCAGCATTGCCACCAGAAGTTAAACTCAGGATTGTCACTGGGCCGATATACTTGGGATGAAGTTTCTTAACTCCGGTCTGGAACTTGAAGTTTCTTGTTGACAGGAGAACTTGGTCACCTGCTTGAAAAGTGTGAGGTGCTCGGAAGCGCGTGTCAGCGTACGACGACTGGCGATCCTGCGCAGCTCGTAATAGTTTCTGAACTTGAACTAGAGTGTCATCCAGGTCACTGAAGACTGAATCAAGAGCTGGAATTTGCTTGTCTGGAATGTCGATTGACAAAGGGGTATACGGGTTGCGTCCACAGTTCAGGTAGAACGGGGTGTGCCTGGTCGTACTGGTCTTGGCATTGTTAATGGACATAGCAACAACTGGTAGGAGTTCTTCCCAAGTGACATGGTTTCCATCAATGAAATGCCTAAGCACTTCTTCGACGACTCGATTCATTCGCTCTGTTTGACCATCTGTTTGGGGGTGGAAAGCAGTTGAAAATCTGGGCTGTACACCAAGGCGGTGACACATGGTCTTCCAGAATGACGAAGTGAATCGAACATCTCTGTCAGAAATGATGTTTCTAGGAAAACCGTGATGCTGGAATACATGTGAGATGAAAACTCGAGCAACATCTTCAGATGTGCTAGATTTCCTGACTGGGGCTAGACAAACAAACTTTGTAAGCTTGTCCACAATGACCATGATGCCATCATGACCACTGGCTGACTGGGGCAAGTCAAACACAAAGTCCATGGTGACAGTGTGCCATCTGGAATCAGGGATTTCTAGTGGCTGGTTTAGACCAAAGGGCCTCTTGTTTGCAGACTTGTTCCTCTGGCATGAGGCACATGATGAGACGTACTTTTGTACATCTGCCTGGATTGAGGGCCACCAAAATTGGCGTTTGATGTGGTCCAGTGTTGTCTTCCAATTGAAATGTCCTGCAAGGGGTGAATCATGGTGATCTTGAATGACTTCTTGTCGAAGTGCTACTGGGATAATGACTAGGCCTGCATGAGACCAGTAGCCATTGCTAAAGGACCATTCTCGAGTTTTACTGGAAAGTTTGAATTCTGGATCAATGCTAGACTCGTTCTTGATTCTTTGCATGAAATCTGGGCATGACTCGTTAACTGTGATTGCAAATAGCATTGCAGCATGGGCAGGTCCTTGGTGTGGCAACCTGGAAAGGGAATCAGCTGGGTTGGTAGCACCTGGTCGGTACTTCACAGTGAACTCGAATCGAGATAGGAACTCGCTCCATCTTGCTTGCCTACGTGACAGGGTGGGCTGCTTGGAGAAAAATGTCAGGGGGTTGTGATCAGTCACAATGTTTAGGCCATTGCTGCCTTCTAGATAGCATCGCCACTCCTTGAGAGCTTTGATAATTCCAAGGAGTTCTTGTTCGCCAGTAGTGTAATTGCGCTCGGCAGGTGAGAACTTGGCAGAGAAGTACGCGACAGGTCGACCTTGTTGCGTAAGCACTGCACCACATCCAGTGATGGAGGCATCTGAAACGAGTTCGTACGATTGGTTTGGATCTGGGTATGCAAGAACTGGAGGCGAAGCTAACGCTTCCTTGATAGCTTGAAAAGCCAACAGAGCGTCAGCTCCTCCTGAGAACTGGACGGTTTTCTTGGTCAAATGGTACAAGGGTGCTGCCAGCCTGGAGAGGTTCGGAATGAATTTGCGAAAGTAATTTGCTAGGCCTAGAAATTGCAAGACACCTGTTGCACTGGTCGGGAATTCCCACTCGGTAAGCGCTCGAATTTTGTCTGGGTCAGCAGCCACACCTTCTTTCGAAAGAATGTGCCCTAGGTACTTGACTTGAGCCTGCAGAAATTTGCACTTGGAAAATTTGACCTGCAGTCCTGATTCTCGTATTTTGTCAAACACTTGTCTTAAATGCTGGAGGTGCTGTTCTGGTGTCTGGGACAGGATCATGATGTCATCAATGTAAATGAGGACGAATGCTAGATCAGCAAAGATTTTATTGACAGTGCTCTGGTATTGACTGGGCGCGTTCGAAAGACCCATTGGCAGGCAACGCCATGCATAATGGCCGAAGGGTGTAGCAAAAGCTGTCTTGGGCTGGTCTTCCTCGGAAATAAGCAGTTGGTGAAAGCCACCTGCCATGTCTAGACAAGAGAAACATGAAGCTCCGCGAGCTGCATCTAGAAGATCATCGATCCTTGGTAGTGGGTAGCGTAGTTTGACAGTTAGTTCGTTCAAGGCTCGGTAATCAAGGCAGAACCTAAGTCCTCCATTTGGTTTCTTGATGAACAAGACTGGGGCTCCATAAGGACTGTTGACAGGGGTGATGATTCCTTTGTCAAGTAGCTCGGCAACCTGTTTCTTGAGTTCTTCAGACTCGGCTGGAGAGAGACGAAAGTTCCTGCGAAAAGGTGGTTTAGCGCCAGCGACCAGATCGATCGTGTGCTCTAGAGGTGGGACTTTCGCTCCGCCAGCTCGAGGGGTTTCTGAAAAAATGTCATCGTACTCGTCGATCAGTGAAGTAATCGCTGTACGCTGGTCTGGGTGCACATGGTTCATGTTTGCTAGTTTTTCTCGACTGGTTTTATGGTCTAGTTCTCCTTCTGGATTTGGTACTGGTTGTAACTCCTCGTCTGGTTCGCTAGCCTGTGGTGTCAATACAGCTAAGAATGCTCGGTGGCGACCAGACTTGAGTAATTTGGCTGCAAGGCCAGCTGGGATTTGATCGGTCTTCGTACGTGTACGGCATGGTCGGGATTCGTCTTCAGCGTCACACTGTCCAGCGTTATTGTCATGGGTCGGATCGGCTGGGCTAGAAGTGGTCTTCACAGCATGAGCAACCTGTACTGCACCTGTGCCACGTAAAACACACGAATTCAAGACCTCATGAACGACCCCGTCAGTGATGGTCATGAGACTAGACTGGTCTGGGCTGTACTGCAAATTACAAGAGTGTGTTTTCATGAAGTCTTCGCCAATGATTAAATCAATGGTATCGAGAAACGCTGGGAGGATGTGAACTGTAGCTTCAAAGTCAGTCCGGCCGAACGTAACAGTGAGACTCGCAGAACCTAGGACAGTACAGTCTCGACCAGCCGCAGTGGCCACTGCTCGATATTTACTTGAACGAATCTGGAGTCCGAGTTTCTTGGCAAGTTTGGCTCCCATGAAACATGAGGATGCCCCCGAATCAAATAGACACTTGAGGTTTTTGCCATGTGCTTGGCCGTGGTAGGTTGCTGCTAGGGGCTGGTCATCACCATCTTGGTGATTTCCATCTTGTTTTACATCCTTGTCTTGGCTGGTATGCAATATCTGGACTCGATCATCAACTTGTATTTTGGCTAGAACTCGACACTGGGCTGTTTCTCTTGTATCAGCTGGGATTACAAAGGCAAGTACTGGGGATGGTTTCATACCCTTATTCATAGCGGTACCAAGCGCTGAACTGGATTCGTATTTCTTGACTAGGAAAGAGTGTTGGAGTAGCGGTTGTAATCCTGCTGCTTGTCTGGAGGAAACTAGAAGACATGAACTGGTGTTGGGTCTGTTGTTCAAATAAAGCCTGGCTTGGCTTCTGGTTTTTGCAACGTAAATCTGGTGTTTGTCTGGAGAGTTGGAGTGAATGACTGGAAGCGTGCAGGTACAATTCAAATGTTCGTTACAAATCACTCGGTCGTACGTCAGGAAGCTAGAGTTCATCAAGTCAGACACGTGATTCTCAACTGCAGTGCACACATGACATCTAGAGACAGGAGGGGGACCCGGGAATACCTCCTGCAAAAATTCCTACTGGGAAGGAGGCTTGTTTTCCTTCTTCTCAGGGCAGTTCTTGGCTTGGTGGCAACCTGCCCGGCAGTACCAGCACAGGTTATACTCGTTCAATGATTGCTTCGCAGCGATGCTCAGTGCACCCACGTACTTGTAGTACGGGCAGGACTCGAATGGGGTCTTGAAGTTTTTGGCCTCTTTCCCGGAGCTGGTCTGGGCGCTGGGCTCGATCTTCCTCTTCGGAACGGACTCGGTGTGTGCCAGCCGAGCGCGTCGCGGCTGCTGGAAGTCCTGTGTTTTGGCAGGGTACTCGGGTTTGTGCACTGGTCTGGTATCTGTGCGGTAGCTGGGTCTGGTCACTGGGGTGTAACTGGATCTTGATACTGGGGTGTAGCTGGATCTGGGTACTGGTACGAAACAGGCACGTGCACTGGTCATTCGCAGGTCCTCGACATATGCGAATTTCATGAGGTTTGGCAGGGATTGCCAGGTATTTCCATCCTTGTCTAGAATGCAGCGTTGTTTCAGGGATGGATCCATGCCTGATAGGTAATGGACGCACAAGGTTGCTTGAGATTCGTCGGGCAAGAGTCTGGTCACGTTCAGGAATTGCTGGGAGTACTGGGAGGCTGACTGGGAACCCTGGGTGATCATACGACCGACTAGTTGTTCGCGGGCAATGTCAACTGCTGAACGTACCTCGCCGGACACGAAGTTTGTGAGGGCCAGGATGAACTCGTTTTGCTCGAACAGCATGTGGGACTCGATGTAGTTCATTAAGAACTCCTTGACCTCGGGATCGTCGATAAAGACAGACATGTCCTCGGGGTAGCGGTGACCGTTCTCGAGCAGCCAGCGCCTGAGCTCCTCGAAGCTCATCGCGATTAATCTCGGCTTGTTCTTGCACTGTTGGAAGAACGGCTTGTTCATCCGGCCTGGTGCAGGCAAGGCTGGGGGACGACGACGATAGTCAGTCTCGCGTCTGACAGGTACTGGGATTTGAACTTGGGTGGGTACACTGGTAACAGGATTCCCGACAAGACGAACGGTAGGAGTAACAACAGGCTGGGCTGGGACAGCAGTTGAATCTAGTCTGGTTAAGAGTGACTGCAAGAGTTGCAATTCACCTTGCTTGAGTTGTTTCTTGAATTGCTCGAACATATCGTCCTGCATGTAGGACGAGGTATGCTGGGCCGGTAGAGGGTCCGTGCTGCAGCCAGCGACGCAAGGTGTGATCAAGACTCGAGGGTTGGCCACCGCTGCGTATGTTGCAGGTGCCACGGAAGCCACAGCGATGGGCTGGAGAGCTGGTCTCGGTGCAGCTACCGCAATTGGGACAGGGGCTTGTGCTGGTGCTGGTACTGGTGCTGGTACTGGTGCTGGTACTGGTGCTGGTGCTGGTGCTGGTGCTGGTGCTGGTGCTGCAGCGACCATGTCGGGAACGACAATGGCGGGAAGCTGGGCAGGAGCTGGGTTGTCGACTTGAAGGTTGTTCACTGCGCGTTTGGATTTGTTTCGTTTAGCGACCATTAGATTGTGAATTACTGTGAAAGTTCAGCAATCAGGAAGCTTATGACTGGTCTGGACTGGAGTGTACGGAATTCAAACCGTCGGAGTCGAACAACTCAAGTTACGACACTTACTAGACTCAGTCAACGCAACAAGTGCGTGCCTGGGACTCGGGACAAGGGCTGGAAATCCGTCGGCTCCGCCGAGCTTGTCAGACCAATAGTAGATACTGTCGAGTTGCTCTGGGGTTGGCCCTGATCCGGACACTGGACTGGGGTCGGTACTGGAATTCGAATAGTTTTAACCCTGACAGGTCTAAGGGACGCGACTGCCCAGCGCGCGTGTCTCAAAACTCTTTCGAGCCGACGGCAGGGTTCTGTCAATGAAACTGCGACAGGATCGAACCGATAAGGCTCTGGAACCACTGAAGAGGTCCTAGGTGCCCTAGGGGGCAGGACTCTTATATCTAGACAGGGACTCACTAGTAGAGGAACGTGAAGGGGAGTCCGGGACGGTGTTGAGGGTAGACGAGTAGTCGGAGAGTTGACTGAGGGGGGACTAGGTGCTCACGAGGGGAGACTGCTGGAGACTAGAGATTTGATAGTGGGACAGTCAGGTATTGAGCCTGATGGATTGATCTCGTCTGAGACTTCCCGATGCCTAGCAGAGCTCGCTTATATGGGAGGTGCAGGGTTTAACCCGTGAGGGTTCTGGTCTGGGCTTGCCAGGCGACCCTGCAACTTCCGTATGGAGCGTAAGCGCCGATAACGTAAGGCAGGTCGCGTCAGCGACTGGTAATTCTGGGGTACTGGTTACATGACCATTACAGCCCGTCCCCCTTGACAGTCAGCACGGGGGGCATTCTCACTGCAATCCAGCAGCAGCCGCACCACCGCCTCGTGGCCATTCTCTGCTGCTCTCACCAGTGCCTCCCCATCCCGGCAGTTAGCACGTGGGGCATGCTCCCTCCACCCCAACAACAGCTGCACCACCGCCTCGTGGCCATTATGCGCAGCCCTTAGCAGTGCCCACCCATCCCGGCAGTCAGCACGTGGGGCATGCTCCCTCCACCCCAACAACAGCTGCACTACCGCCTCATGGCCATTCCCCGCTGCCTTCACCAGTGCCTCCCCATAGTGGCAGTTAGCACGGGGGGCATGCTCCCTCCACCCCAATAACTGCTGCACCACCGCCTCGTGGCCATTCTCTGCTGCTCTCACCAGTGCCTCCCCATCCCGGCATTTAGCACGTGGGGCATGCTCCCTCCACCCCAACAACAGCTGCACCACCGCCTCGTGGCCATTCTGCGCAGCCCTTAGCAGTGCCTCCCCATCCCGCCAGTCAGCATGGGGGGCATGCTCCCTCCACCCCAACAACAGCTGCACTACCGCCTCATGGCCATTCCCCGCTGCCTTCACCAGTGCCTCCCCATCCTGGCAGTCAGCATGGGGTGCATGCTCCCTCCACCCCAATAACTGCTGCACCACCGCCTCGTGGCCATTCTCTGCTGCCTTCACCAGTGCCTTCCCATCCCGGCAGTCAGCACGGGGGGCATGCTCCCTCCACCCCAATAACTGCTGCACCACCGCCTCGTGGCCATTCTCTGCTGCTCTAACCAGTGCCCACCCATCCTGGCAGTCAGCACGTGGGGCATGCTCCCTCCACCCCAACAACAGCTGCACTACCGCCTCATGGCCATTCCCCGCTGCCTTCACCAGTGCCCACCCATCCTGGCAGTCAGCACGTGGGGCATGCTCCCTCCACCCCAACAACAGTTGCACCACAACCTCATGGCCATTCTTGGCTGCATGCAGCAGTCCCCACCCATTCCGGCAGTCAGCACGAGGTGCATGCTTCCTCCACCCTAACAACAGCTGCACCACCGCTTCATGGCCATTCTGTGCAGCCATCACAAGTGCCACCCCGTTCTGGCAGTTAGCACGTGGGGCATGCTTCCTCCACCCCAACAACAACTGCACCGCTGCATAGTGGCCACTCTCGGCTGCCCTCACCAATGCCGTCCCAGCCTGACAGTCTGCCTTTGCACCAAGTTTGAGCATGAGCCTCACCAACTCCAGGCAGTCATAATCCTGACTTTTGCAGCCCACAGCTCTCACGAGGGCCTCGTCAGGACTGTGCACTGCCACCATTGCAAGGGCCAGGTTAATGGGGCAGGCCCTGAGGCACTCACGCCAACGCCTGCACACCCGCCACGCTCCATACGGCACCCTACGGGCACCAGGTCCATAGAGGCCTTGAGTATTGTATAGCCATGCATCTGCATTGCTGAGGATGATGCCAAGGATGTCCATGTTGAGGTCTTGGAGGCTGGTAAAGATGGCTGGATCCTCGCTAGGGGAAGGAGATGCAGATGCATCTGTTCTGATAGCCTCGGTGGATGCGGATGACGTCATAGGGTGGTGCGCAATTCCACTTTTTTCAATCAGTTAGGCTCATCTCTCCTGCTCAACAGGCGAGTGAGGTGGAATTCATGCGAGCCAATGTGCAGCACACCTCTTCGGATAAATACAAACCAATCATGCTTTATGAAAGGCCGTCCTACATACATGCAAAATGCCACATGCCATGGGCTGGAGTCAGTATTGCAATGTCTATGCCCGGTTGCACTGTCGTTTTGCACGGATTTACTCAGATGTGACATCTTCTCAGAAGCCTTTTAGGAATGGGCCAGGCTCTGCGATCTGGAGATGCAATGTAGATAAATAATGAGGATCAATAATGAGGGTGTGTGTGGAAATTGAAAGAAACAAATATGGGGTCATACATATGATCACAACTGGAAGCCAGAGTGGACGATTCAGACTCTGTCTTTGACATATCCACATGCCATGCATTCTTGCAGTTGTTCCACTCATGCATGGTCCTTGTTCCGCTCACCAGGGGCAATGTTGGACACTTGTTGAAGTGGATGATGAGTGGATCTTCACAACGCCGCACTCGTTTAGGATAATAAAATTGCAAAGCTTAGACCACCGAACGAGCGGGTGAGACTGGGGTTCTGACACAACCTGTATTGGACGGCCAATAAGGAGAACTTGACGGAGCGAGCGTGGACTTGAACGGCCAATGCGCAGGCCACTAAGGCCACCGATGTGTTCCAGAAACTGCCGACTGAGTGGCTAGGAACGAAACCAGTCCGCACTGTAGGAGAATCGGATGTAGATTGCTTGTTAAGAATGAGCGGGCATTTAGAAATTGCACCCCAGAGGCGCGCTCGCATCTTCCGCTTACCGAACGGCAGGAAATATCAGCGGCCATAGTGTGGATCTCGTGGAGCGCGTTCATACTAGGGCCACAAAACGGTCGCTCCGTCGATATTAAATCCGGAGTCTTGAATCCACGTGTACGCCAAATGCCCCATGGAAGTACCGTCCTGCATGTGTACGAGGCACTACCCTCATCGGAATGAATTGAGCAGACAGACAACGAGACAAGTGGATAGACCATGAAACAAGAGCAGGCTACGCAGGTTGCATGGTGCATCCGGTCGGAACCAGGCAAGTCTTGCACCTGTCTGTGTCTGTGTCTTCGGAGCCAGGCAAGTCATGCAACACCCGCCATGCTTGGCATGCATGAGTCCAGGAGTCCATGAGACATCAGCGGGCCATGCAGGTCAGATGGTGCATCTGGTTGGATTCATGCATGCCATGCAACTCCAAGCACCCCATTTATGGCATGCATGGCGGATGATGTGGAGGGTTTGAGCAAAGTTATGTGTGATGGGGTGGAGCGCAGGTGCGCGTGTGTGTGTAGGGGGGGGGGCAGCTGTGTTGAGGGGTGGGGTGGCATATGCTGTGTATTGTGTGTATATCTGATGGAGGGTACAGTGCAGGTCTGGTGCATGATGTGCATGATGTAAATAGGTGTGATGTTTATTCTCATCCTTTATTTATTTCATCCTCTTCCCAACTTATATCCCCTTCTCCCGCTTCCCTCCCTGAGGCAGGCATCCTGATGGTCTCCAGGAAGTACGGCTATCCTGCTGTCTGCCTAGTTTGCCTTCAACATACACAAGAAGGCTTGGTCCCTCAAGGTAGGGGGGGGGGGGGCGTTACCCAGTACCCAGGGGTTCAATGAGGTTCAACTCATTACTATATTCTGGTGCTTTTATGAAGATGTGAATTCTATTAGCTGCATCCCCACCATTGTCTGTTCCCTCAAGGCCTTGGTGGACATACCTTGGAGATCCACACTATGGTTAGGTCCCTCAGGGTATGCTGAAATGAGACCATGCGTGAAGCATTTTCATTTCTTCAAGCTGAAGCTGCAATAAGATGGAGCTCTTCCGCCTGTTGACGTAGTTCAGCCTTAAGACTTACTTTAAATCAAATCTCAGCTACATGGATTGGACCTGGACTGCAGTAGCTGTCTGGAGCTTCTTTCTTAAGGCGAATTGAGAGTCTGAATTGTGAAACTGGGTCCATCCCCTTTGCACTTGTGCAGAATGGCAGATATTCCAACCTGCGGGGGGAACAGCCCTTTCTTGGTTTCATTATTTGATAAGCAACACAGACCTGCTTGTTATCCATTTCATTTGCAGATTAACCATTTGCAGATTAACCACTACCTGCCCGGATCAAAATGCTGCCTTAGCCATACATACAAGCAGGTCATTCCTTTCCGGGATGTAAGTGCCAATACCTGCCGACAATAAAATCCTGTCTTGTGACATACAGAGCTCACTTTGTGATATCCTGCCCTTTGACGTCAAACACAGTTTTGAATCCATTCCGGTCCAGGATGGCGGGTCCCTCAACCGGACCCGACAGGAACACAAGTATTCAGACATAAAAAATGCACCCGTTCAACCCGCAGGTGCCACCACCTGTCCGGTGCAGAGTCCACCAACTGGGGCATCGCCTTCAGCCCTTGTGGGCAGGATATGGCCCAACTAGAGGTTAACCGTAGGTCAGCCTCCACCCTTGTTGCTCAGGCAGGCAGCAGCCAGAAGCAAGTAATCAGGCCTGATGCAATATAGCATATATTTGACGAGCGCTAATGAGTAGGTCAGTCTCCACCTCAGCTGGAGGTAAACCCTAGGTCATCCTCCAGCTCAGCTGGAGGTAAACCCTAGGTCAGCCTCCAACTCAGATGGAGGTAAACCCTAGGTCAGCCTCCAACTCAGATGGAGGTAAACCCTAGGTCAGCCTCCAACTCAGCTGGAGGTAAACCCTAGGTCAGCCTCCAACTCAGCTGGAGGTAAACCCTAGGTCAGCCTCCACCTCAGCTGGAGGTTAACCCTAGGTCAGCCTCCAACTCAGCTGGAGGTAAACCCTAGGTCAGCCTCCAACTCAGCTGGAGGAAGACCGTAGGTCAGCCTCCAACTCAGCTAGAGGTAAACCCTAGGTTAGCCTCCAACTCAGCTGGAGGTTAACCCTAATTCAGCCCCCAACTCAGCTGGAGATAAACCCTAGATCAGCCTCCAACTCAGCTGGAGGTAAACCCTAGGTCAGCCTCTAACTCAGCTGGAGGTAAACCCTAGCCTCCAACTCAGCTGGAGGTCAACCCTAGGTCAGCCTCCAACTCAGCTTGAGGTAAATCCTAGGTCATCCTCCACCTCAGATGGAGGTAAACCCTAGGTCAGCCTCCAACTCAGATGGAGGTAAACCCTAGGTCAGCCTCCAACTCAGATGGAGGGAAACCCTAGGTCAGCCTCTACCTCAGCTAGAGGTAAACCCTAGGTCATCCTTTAACTCAGCTAGAGGTAAACCCTAGGTCAGCCTCCAACTCAGCTAGAGGTAAACCCTAGGTCAGCCTCCAACTCAGCTAGAGGTAAACCCTAGGTCAGCCTCCAACTCAGCTAGAGGTAAACCCTAGGTCAGCCTCCAACTCAGCTAGAGGTAAACCCTAGGTCAGCCTCCAACTCAGCTAGAGGTAAACCCTAGGTCAGCCTCCAACTCAGCTTTTTCCCCCTCTTTGATCTTCTGTTACAAATGCAACCAGTGGAAACCAGCCCCATGGATTGTCCTCCCCCCACCCTATCCCCACCCTTTCACTTTTGTAAGCCCGAACCCTCTTGCCACGTCCCCGCCTTCTCACACATCCTCGCTTGAATAAAAAGAGAAGATGTGAGAAACACAGAGCAGTAAAACCCCTTAAACCGCAAAGCCCTAAAACCCCTGCAAACACAGGGCCCCAAACCCTTTACACAATCCACTAGCCCAGTGAATGGACACCGTCTCATAGGTCAAGCTGCGTCACTTCCAAACCTCTAGCCCCGCACCCTGACCCTCCCCTCAGCGTTCCCTCAGATGCCAGATGTCAGCAATGACGATACCCCCTCGTCATCTCAGCGGCATAATTTCAAAATCTCCACCTCTTGATCCTTAACCCCCTGACCCTAAAGCCCCCTATAGCTCCTGCCCCCCGCCCAGCGACGTGAATACCGTCAGCGTTTGTGACACCAACTCATCAACACCAACTCACTAATGGTATATGCTGCATCGTTCCCAACCTCCTCCAAAGAAACCCCTAAACCCTGAAACCCTCTACTCCGAACCCTCCTCCCCCCGCTGAAGGTTCGAAGTTGAAGGTGAAGGGGCTTGTCAACGTTACAAATACGGAGAGAAGGAGACCTCAACCCCAACCCACAACCCACAATCCTCAACCCTCAACCCTCAACCTTCAACCCACAATCCTCAACCCTTGATCCATCTGAGCCTCTCCCAGCCCTCTGTTCATCGTAACGAGTGTCGAGACCATGCCAGTGTCTATAAGATGTAAACATGTTCTCCTGGACTCAGCTGTAGCACTTCCAAACCTCCAATTATTAACCCTCAACCTTTAACCTTCATCTACCCCCTTTCGTGGTATCAATGTCAAGACCATGACAGTGTAAACTAAATCTCCTTGTGGTTCCAGCAGCAGCACTTCCAAACCTTGAACTCTGAACCATAAAACTTAACCCTCAACACTTCTCCTGTAGTGGTCTTGGACCCCCCAGTCCAGTTAACTCAGTACATGTCTCCTAGTATCCAGTACGCGAACACAACCGTTGTCACACTGCGTAGCTAACAGTGTGAGAGCAGTTGCGTGTCGTTAAGATCTCTAACAACCTTCGGTTGTACGACATGAACCTTCCAGCCTTTAGAGCCTTATCCGGGCTTGCCATCTGCCGAGCGCCTACATAGTGCGCCCCGCTAGTAAACCGGGAGTCTCTCGACAGAGATAAGTTCATTCTATCAAGCTCAATACTTGGCTCCCACTTGCAAACCCTTCAGCTAACGCCGCAGTCCCGGAGTCGACATAGCTCCCACGCACCACGTGCGCCTCCCTAGTCTTCCAGCCCAGCCTCTAGCCTAGTATCAGTAGTCTTTGTCCCCTCCCGGACAGTAGATCACTTCATCTCCCCTCACCGCAGTACGATTGTCGGGACCATGTTGGTGTTTACAGCGCGGCTTCGTGCACCCGGCTGCAGCACTTCCAAACCTCCATGCATCACTTAACCCTCAACACTACGCCCTCTTCGCCCACTCATCAGTGGTACGAATGTTGGGACCATGTCAGCGTTATGACACGGCCTCCTGGTTCCAGCTGCATCATTCCCCAATATCCACATCATATGCCACTGAGCTGTCATGGTCGCCGGATGGGGGCTGTGAGGCGCAGCTGGATCGTCCTTATTACATGGCAAGCCCCAGAACCCTTTTTGGAGGTGCGTATTCTGCGCATTCAATGACCTGACCTGAACAGAAGATCAACCCGGAATGCAAATTTAAATATTGGCGGAAGATCCTTTCTCCCTCACATCCCCTCTCCCATCAGGTGAGGCTGCGTAGAGTCATTCAGTGTAGCCAGCCTATATAGTCACTAATAGCTATCAGGCTAGGGCAGCCTCCTGGCCACTGTGACCACCCGCTACATATATATTTCCAGACTGAGTATTTAGCGCTGTCGCATGAATCTTGAACAATTAAATCTGCAATGTTGCTGACTGGCTCTGCTACTGAGTCCTTATACATGCAGGACAACCTCCTAGCCACGGCGACCTCCACCTCCCGGCACTACATGTGGGTGTCGGTGGGGGCATCCGTGGTGCACATCCCGCTCTGGAACTTTCAGGTGGGGATGCTAGTGCCAAATGTCGGTGTGGGATGCCTCTCTTGTCAGCAGGATTGGAGTGTCATGGGCATGTGCTGTTACAGTGTTAACTCAACCAGCATCAGCCGCTTTGGGAAGAGCCAGGCTGACGAGCGAACCGGGCTAGGAAGAGGAGCTAAAAGGGTAAATCTGAGACAAGTAATGAAAGGAGGCAGACAGGCGAGACAGCAAAGCGCAGAGCTGGAAGGTATGGCGGGGAAAGCATATGTCATGGGCTGGTCGCCACATCGCAATATCACTTCTGCTAGCTTCTGCTGCTGCCGAAAATCTTAGCCATGCCACTTGATTACCATACTTCCCTAATCCTCAACCTGATTGCATGATTACATTCCATCGGCCAGACATCATGCCGCAGGTGTGCGGTGCGAACCCTGCCGAGGTTCATTTCATACCGTGTTCCAGGTGAAAGCGGGGAAAACGTCTGGCGCTTCGTTGAATGTGCCCAGCAGAATGTCGTGAGCGGGCTATCCTTGGTAGGATGGAACTGCTGTGGGTTGAGCGGTCTCACGCCTCCTGCTTCGGCGGAGGAGGAGTCTTTCTTTCTGGTCTCATGCGCTAGCTCCTGCGCACCTGGCAACACCACCCTTGATTACTTTCCATAGATTGAACCCTGAGCCCTGATCGTTACCCTCAATCCTGCTGCATGCACGCGATGTGAGCTGGTTGCCACATGGCAGCAACACCTCTGATTACTTTCCTTA
Source organism: Limnomonas spitsbergensis (assembly GCA_037349105.1). Taxonomy (NCBI): domain Eukaryota; kingdom Viridiplantae; phylum Chlorophyta; class Chlorophyceae; order Chlamydomonadales; genus Limnomonas; species Limnomonas spitsbergensis. The sequence continues at coordinate 2,620,069 of JAYJMM010000101.1, read as the reverse complement.
GACTGAACCCTTGGTCCTGATCGTTCCTCTTAATCATGTTGCATGCATGTGGTGTGAGCTGGTCGCCACATGGGGGCAGCTTCTTGTTAACTTAGAAGGATTGTTTCAGCTGTCCCTGAATGGCTGTCGGCAACCAATGACGGATGGTCTTAGCTACAGCCGGCCTGCCGGCAATAAGTGACAACGTCCTTAGCTACCGGGAACCAGTGACGGCCGGTCTTGGCTCTAGCGGTATTCATCCTTAAACTGTGTGCATATGGTTGCTGGGGGAAATCAATGGGGGGCCCTCTTGACTACGGCAAGTATGCTTCCTGTTATAAGTGAAAATTTTCATGGCTGACCAGCAAGGATCTATTACAGCAAGGATGCATTTCAGCATCCTCCGATTCTTGAATTGTAAGGCTGTGTATGTGGACTGAGGCTAGTGCTGGGCATGCAGGGTTTAGTAGAGGGTGCTTCAGCTGCAATTCATCTACATCAAGGCATGCTGGGGGATGTAGCAGTGCGGCTTGCTGCCTGACCTACATGGTGCAGCCAGGCCGGTCTTTCATTCGTGATGGCTTACTTGCTCTACCCCTCGCTTGTGACTCGCTCGCAATTAATGCTCCACTAGCCTTCTTACAGGTGGCCTTAGCTGACTGGATTTTATATTCATGAGGTCAGGTGTGGTGTCGTAGCACGACCACGCTGGCCTAATGGTTGAATGAGGACACAAAACCATCTTCCTACATTCTTTGTTACATCTTGACCAACTTTTCAGCATGGCCCAGTGGGGTATCGTCATTAACATCTTGACCGCATCCGCAGACAAAACAGCCTATATCAGTTTCTAAGCCACCGCACTATTGTTCCAGGAAATGGAACGACATTAAAATTTTCATTTGTCAAGAACATGATACCTCTGGGCCATGCTGAAAAGTAGAAAAGGAGCTCGGCCGTGTGGCCGCCCGATTGTCTGGTCAGGAGGGGAAATTAACGTAAGGCTAGAGGAGAAAAGAAAGGAACATACGGGAAAAGGAGAAGGAACAGACCATGCCCACATAAAGGAAGTCTGTAGAATCCTCAGCCTGTATACATCCTAGCCCTCAACAAAGCAGTGTTTCTGTTTTCATGACTCACCTACATGTCAGCTACACTCCGGCCTCCGGCTGGGGGGCCCATGTGTGGCCAGCCCTGCTGCTTTGGCCGCCAGCCATTGGCTGGCAAGCAAGGTTTGGTCCCAATCGGGCCTTTGACGGCTGCGGGGCTGCCTGCTTAAAAGCCGAAAAAGGAAACACTGCAACAAAGAGAAATCCAAACAAACGTACTAGGCAGTTGGTCAGGAAAAGGGAATCAAACAATCAATTTCACTTCCACAGTGACATGATGCCTCTTATACAAGCGGAAACATGCCGCAGCGTTCCCGCAGCATATGCAGGACAGCTGTGTGACCCCCCCCCCCTTGCCAAGGACAGTGCCTGTCCCTCTTGACAGTCAGCACGGGGGGCATTCTCACTGCAATCCAGCAGCAGCCGCACCATCTCCTCCTGGCCATTCTGGGCTGCGCACACCAGTGCCTCCCCATCCAAGCAGTTAGCACGAGGTGCATGCTCCCCCCACCCCAACAACAGCTGCACCACCTCCCCGTGGCCATTCCTGGCTGCCCTCACCAGTGCCTCTCCATCCCGCCAGTCAGCATGGGGGGCATGCTCCCTCCACCCCAACAACAGCTGCACCACCGCCTCGTGGCCACTCTCGGCTGCCCTCACCAGTGCCTCCCCATCCTGATAGTCAGCACGTGGGGCATGCTCCCTCCACCCCAACAACAGCTGCACTACCGCCTCGTGGCCATTCTGCGCAGCCCTTATGAGTGCCTGCCCATCCTGGCAGTCTGCACGAGGCGCATGGTCTCTCCACCCCAACAACAGCCGAACCACTGCCTCGTGGCCATTCTGAGCTGCCCACACCAATGCCCTTACATCCTGGCAGTCAGCACGAGGTGCATGGTCCCTCCACCCCAACAACAGCCGCACCACCGCCTCGTGGCCATTATCTGCTGCCCACACCAGTGCATGCACACCATGGCAGTCTGCACGAGGCGCATGGTCCCTCCACCCCAACAGACGCACCACTGCCTCGTGGCCATTCTTAGCTGCCCACACCAGTGCCTGCCCATCCTGGCAGTCAGCACGAGGCGCATGGTCCCTCCACCCCAACAACAGCTGCACCACCGCCTCGTGGCCATTTTGAACTGCCCACACCAGTGCCTGCCCATCCTAGCAGTCTGCACGAGGGGCATGCTCCCTCCACCCCAACAACAGACGCACCACTGCCTCGTGGCCATTCTGAGCTGCCCACACCAATGCCCTCCCATTCTGGCAGTCAGCACGAGGTGCATGGTCCCTCCACCCCAACAACAGCCGCACCACCGCCTCGTGGCCATTCATGGCAGCCCTCACCTGTGCCCTCCCATCCTGGCAGTCAGCACGAGGTACATGCCCCCTCCACCCCAACAACAGCTGCACTACCGCCTCGTGGCCATTCTGAGCTGACCACACCAGTGCCTCCCCATCCCCGCAGTCAGCATGGGGGGCATGGTCCCTCCACCCCAACAACAGCCGCACCACTGCCTCATGGCCATTCCTGGCAGCCCTCACCAGTGCCTCCCCATCCTGGCAGTCAGCATGGGGGGCATGCTCCCTCCACCCCAACAACAGGTGCACCACCGCCTCGTGGCCATTTATGGCAGCCCTCACCAGTGCCTCCCCATCCTGGCAGTTCACACGAGGTGCATGCTCCCTCCACCCCAACGACAGCTGCACCACCGCCTCGTGGCCATTCTGAGCTGCCCACACCAGTGCCTCCCCATCCCCGCAGTCAGCATGGGGGGCATGGTCCCTCCTCCCCAACAACAGCTGCACTACCGCATAGTGGCCACGCTCGGCTGCCAACACCAATGCCTGCCCACTCAAGCTGTTTGCCTTTGCACCAAGATTGAGCATGAGCCTCGCCAGCTCCAGGCAGTCATAATTCTGACTGTTGCAGCCCACAGCTCTCATGAGGGCCTGGTCAGGACCGTGTACCGCCACCATGATACGGGCCAGGTTAATGGGGCAGGCCCTGAGGCAATCGCGCCAACGCCTGCACACCCGCCACGCTCCATACTGCACCCTACGGGCACCAGGTCTAAGGAGGACTTGAGTATTGTATAGCCATGCATCTACATTGCTGAGGATGATGCCAAGGATGTCCGCGTTGAGGTCTTGGAGGCTGGTGAGGATGGCTGGATCGTCGCTCGGGGAAGGAGATGCCGATGCATCTGTTCTGATACCCTCGGTGGATGCGGATGACGTCATAGGGTGGTGCGCAATCCTTTTTTCAATCAGTTGGGCTTGTCTCTCCTGCTCAACAAGCGAATGAGGTTAACTTCATGCGAGCAAATGTGCAACACTGGCTAATAACCTCTCCAGATAAATATAAACCAATCATGCTTTTCGAATGGCTGTCCTGCATGCATGCAAAACGCCACATGCCATGGGTTGGAGTCAGTATTGCAATGTCTATGCCCGGATGCATTGTCTTTATGCTCGGATGCATCTACTCAAAAACCTTTCATGACAGGGCCAGGCTGTGCGATCTGGAGATGCAGATAAAGAATGAGGGAGTGGAATTTGAAAGAAACAAATATGGGGCCATACATATGAAGCCAGAGTGGGAGATTCCTCAGTCTTTGACATATCCACATGACAGTCTTGCAGTTGTTCCACTCATGCATGGTCCTTGTTCCGCTCACCAGGGGCAATGTTGGGCACTTGTATGTGTTAAAGTGGATGAGTGGATCTCCTCAATGCCGCACTCGTTTTGGAGAATAAAAACTGCAAAGCTCAGGCCACCGAACGAGCGGCTGAGACTGGGGTTCTGACGCAACCTGTATTGAACGTACGGCCAATACGGAGAACTTGACGGAGCGAGGACTTGAACGGCCAATACGCAGGCCACCGATGTGTTCCAGAAATTATCGACTGAGCGGCTAGGAACGAAACCAGTCCGCAATGTAGGAGAAATAGATGTAGATTGATTCGTAACAATAAGCGGGGATTTAGAGAGTGCACCCCAGAGGCGCGTTCGCATCTTCCGCTTACCGAACGGCAGGAAACATCAGCGGCCATAGTGTGGATCTCGTGGAGCGCGTTCATACTAGGGCCACAAAACGGTTGCTCGCTCCGTGGATGTTAAATACGGAGTCTTGAATCCACGTGTACGCCAAATGCCCCATGGAAGTACCGTCCTGCATGTGTACGAGGCACTGCCCTCATCGGGATGAATTGAGCAGACAAACAATGAGACAAGTGGATAGACCATGAAACAAGAGCAGGCTACGCAGGTTGCATGGTGCATCCGGTCGGAACCAGGCAAGTCTTGCACCTGTCTGTGTCTGTGTCTTCGGAGCCAGGCAAGTCATGCAACACCCGCCATGCTTGGCATGCATGACTCCAGGAGTCCATTAGACATCAGCTGGCCATGCAGGTCAGATGGTGCATCTGGTTGGATTCATGCATGCCATGCAACTCCAAGCACCCCATTTATGGCATGCATGGCGGATGATGTGGAGGGTTGGAGCAAAGTTGTGTGTGATGGGGTGGAGCGCAGGTGTGCGTGTGTGGGGGGGGGGGGGGCAGCTGTGTTGAGGGGTGGGGTGGCATATGCTGTGTATTGTGTGTATATCTGATGGAGGGTACAGTGCAGGTCTGGTGCAGATGGCATGATGTAAATAGGTGTGATGTTTAATCTCATCCGTTATTTATTCCATCCTTTTCCCAACTTCTATCCCCTTCTCCCGCTTCCCTCCCTGAGGCAGGCATCCTGATGGTCTCCAGAAAGTACGGCTATCCTGCTCTCTGCCTAGTTTGCCTTCAACATACACAAGAAGGCTTAGTCCCTCAAGGTAGGGGGGGTGGGGGGCGTTACCCAGTACCCAGGGGGTCAATGAGGTTCAACTCATTACTATATTCGGGTGCTTTTATGAAGATGTGAATTATATTAGCTGCATCCCCACCATTGCCTGTTCCCTCAATGCCTTGGTGGACATACCTTGGAGATTCACACTATGGTTGGGTCCCTCAGGGCATGCTGAAATGAGACCATGCTTGAAGCATTTTCATTTCGTCAAGCTGAAGCTGCAATAAGATGGATGAAGCTCTTCCGCCTGTTGACGTAGTCCAGCCTTAAGACTTATCTCCAATTCAAATCACAGCTACATGGCTTGGACCTGGACTGCAGTAGTTGTCTGGAGCGTCTTTCTTAAGGCGAATTGAGAGTCTGAATAGTTCAACTGGGTCCATTCCCTTTGCACTTGTGCAGAATGGCAGATATTCCAACCTGTCGGGGGAACCGCCCTTTCTTGATTTCATTATTTGTTAAGCAAGGCAGACCTGTTTGTTATCCATTTCATTTGCAGATTAACCACTACCTGCACGGATCGGAATGCTGCCTTAGCCATAAATATATTCAGACTAAAAAATCTTTAAATACAGGATAACCACGACCTGCCCGACCGGGTATAGCCTTCAGCCCTTGTGGGCAGTACTTGGCCCAACTAGAGGTAAAACCGAGGTCAACCTCCACCCTGTTGCTCCGTCAGGCAGCAGCCAGCAGCAAGTAATCAGGCTTGATGCGATATAGCTGACGAGCGCTTATGAGAAGGTCAGCTTTCACCTCAGCTGGACGTAAACCCTAGGTCGGCCTCCACCTCAGCTGGAGGTAAACCCTAGGTCAGCCGCCATCTCGGCTGGAGGTAAACCCTAGGTCAGCCTCCGTCTCAGCTGGAGGTAAACCCTAGGTCAGCCACCACCTCAGCTGGAGGTAAAACCTGGGTCAGCTTCCACCTCAGCTGGAGGTAAACCCTAGGTCAGCCGCCATCTCGGCTGGAGGTAAACCCTAGGTCAGCCTCCACCTCAGCTGGGGTTAAACCCTGGGTCATCCTCCACCTCAGCTGGAGGTAAACCCTAGGTCAGCTTCCACCTCAGCTGGAGGTAAACCCTAGGTCAGCCTCCACCTCAGCTGGAGGTAAACCCTAGGTCAGCCGCCATCTCAGCTGGAGGTAAACCCTGGGTCAGCTTCCACCTCAGCTGGAGGTAACCCCTAGGTCAGCCTCCACCTCAGCTGGAGGTAAACCCTAGGTCAGCCGCCATCTCGGCTGGAGGTGAACCCTAGGTCAGCTTCCACCTCAGCTGGAGGTAAACCCTAGGTCAGCCTCCACCTCAGCTGGAGGTAAACCCTAGGTCAGCCTTCAACTCAGCTGGAGGTAAACCCTAGGTCAGCCTCCACCTCAGCTGTAGGTAAACCCTAGGTCAGCCGCCATCTCAGCTGGAGGTAAACCCTAGGTCAGCCTCCACCTCAGCTGGAGGTAAACCCTGGGTCAGCTTCCACCTCAGCTGGAGGTAAACCCTAGGTCAGCCTCCACCTCAGCTGGGGGTAAACCCTAGGTCAGCCGCCATCTCGGCTGGAGGTAAACCCTAGGTCAGCCTCCACCTCAGCTGGAGGTAAACTCTGGGTCAGCCTCCACCTCAGCTGGAGGTAAACCCTAGGTCAGCTTCCACCTCAGCTGGAGGTAAACCCTAGGTCAGCCTCCACCTCAGCTGGAGGTAAACACTAGGTCAGCCGCCATCTCGGCTGGAGGTAAACCATAGGTCAGTCTCCACCTCAGCTGGAGGTAAACCCTAGGTCAGCCGCCATCTCGGCTGGAGGTAAACCCTAGGTCAGCCTCCACCTCAGCTGGAGGTTAACCCTGGGTCAGCCTCCACCTCAGCTGGAGGTAAACCCTAGGTCAGCCGCCATCTCGGCTGGAGGTAAACCCTAGTTCAGCCTCCACCTCAGCTGGAGGTAAACCCTAGGTCAGCTTCCTCCTCAGCTGGAGGTAAACCCTAGGTCAGCCACCACCTCAGCTGGAGGTAAACCCTAGGTCAGCCTCCACCTCAGCTGGAGGTAAACCCTAGGTCAGCCTCCACCTCAGCTGGAGGTAAACCCTAGGTCAGCCTCCACCTCAGCTAGAGGTAAACCCTAGGTCCGCCGCAATCTTGGCTGGAGGTACACCCTAGGTCAGCCTCCACCTCAGCTGGAGGTAAACCCTAGGTCAGCCTTAAACTCTGATGGAGGTTAACCCTGGGTCAGCTTCCACCTCAGCTGGAGGTAAACCCTAGGTCAGCCTCCACCTCAGCTGGAGGTAAACCCTATGTCAGCCGCCATCTCGGCTGGAGGTAAACCCTAGGTCAGCTTCCACCTCAGCTGGAGGTTAACCCTGGGTCAGCTTCCACCTCAGCTGGAGGTAAACCCTAGGTCAGCTTCCACCTCAGCTGGAGGTAAACCCTAGGTCAGCCTCCACCTCAGCTGGAGGTAAACCCTAGGTCAGCCTCCACCTCAGCTAGAGGTAAACCCTAGGTCAGCCTCCACCTCAGCTGGAGGTAAACACTATGTCAGCTTCCACCTCAGCTGGAGGTAAACCCTAGGTCAGCTTCCACCTCAGCTGGAGGTAAACCCTAGGTTAGTCTCCACCTCAGCTGGAGGTAAACCCTAGGACATCTCCCATTCTGCCCTTTTTTGTGTCCTTTGATTTTCTGTTACAAATGCAACCCGTGGAAACCAGCCCCATGGAATGTCCTCCCCCCACCCTGTCATTTTCTCGAGCCCTCCTTCCACGTCCCTGCCCTCTCACACATCCTCGCTTGAATGAAGAGAGAAGATGTGAGAAACACAGGTCCCCAAAACCCAGTCAATGGACACTGTCTCATAGGTTCAGCTGCATCACTTCCTAACCTATAGCCCCGCAGACTGACCCTTAACCGTAAGGCCCTGAACATTTTATTATTAGCTACAGGCAGGCCCTGAACCCTTTTGATCACTCGCATTGACGGACCCCTGGCCTGGTGTGAGAGGTATGAACTCATGACGTCCAGCTATTGTTTTATTACATGGCAAGCCCCTGAACCCTGTTGAGCCCCAGGCCCCTTGCTGAGTCGAGGCCTATGGAGATGTGTTAGGGATCAAGTCCAACAACTGGGATCCATCCGGGCAGTTCCTGGCTGTGGGGAGGTACGATGAGGTGGGTAGGGGACTTATGATGGTAATGGCGCGGACGCGGCCTAGGCCCATGCCGCGCAGTTTCCTTAACCCTCAAACCCCTGCGGTGCGTAGTTTCTTTCTTTCTTTGGGTAGGGGAGGTTGTGAACATGAAATGGGTGGGAAGGGGATGGGAAACTTGGAACGTTGGAGCCCCTAGCTTGGTAACACACCAGGCAAGCCCTGACTGCTGCCCTGACGTCGCGGCGCAGCCATGGCCACCATGGCTGTTGGAGCAGCAGGCTCGCCTTGCGATGGGCGCCGGAATTTCCGGTCCTATCGTGGGCGTCCCGGATGGCTGCCAGCCGCTCTTCGAGCGGGGAAATCACACAGCAGCGTCCATGTTCCACTATTCGACGTGCTCTTAGTCTTCCGGTGTTTGGAACTCAAACTCCCCGGCATGAGCGTGCGTATTTCTCATGAAACCTAGGGTTGACTGCACACTATTAGAGCACACACGCGCCCCTAGCTGATGTTTCCCCACACAAACATATATTGGTACTCTTCGAGTTTCCAGAAGGCATTTTTCACTTTGCCGCCTTTTAGGCTAAGAAATCCAGAACCCTTTTTGGAGGTGCGACTTCCGCGCATTCAATGACCTGACCTGAACAGAAGATTAACCCATAATGCAAATTTAAGCGTTGGCGGAACATCCCTTCTCCCTCGCATCCCCTCTCCCATCAGGTGAGGCTGCGTTAGAGTCATTCAGTGTAGCCAGCCCACTCCCGTATCCTCCCTCCTCCACCCATCAGGTCTATTGAGGTGGAGACCTGGCAGCCGCTACCTCGCCTCAGTCAGTCTAGCCAGCCCCGGATCTGTGTGGATCTGGGATATGGATGCGGGTCAGCTGGATGCAATACTTATGCACCTGGCTGAGGTCACAGACATGCAATGGACACCACAGGTGGGGCTAGGGTTTAGGGGGGACAGGTGGGTTTAGGGGGGGCAGGTGGGTTTAGGGCAAGGCAGGTGGTTTTAGGGGGGACAGGTGGGTTAGGGGCAAGGCAGGTGGGTTTAGGGTGGACTGGTGGGTTAGGGGCAAGGCAGGTGGGTTTAGGGTGGACAGGTGGGTTAGGGGCAAGGCAGGTGGGTTTAGGGGGACAGGTGGGTTTAGGGGCAAGGCAAATTGGTTTAGGGGGGGCAGGTGGGTTTAGGGGGGACAGGTGGGTTTAGGAGGGGGGAGGTGGGTTTAGGGCAAGGCAGGTAGGTTTAGGGGGGGCAGGTGGGTTTAGGGGGGCAGGTGGGTTTAGGGGGGACAGGTGGGTTTAGGGCAGGGCAGGTGGGTTTAGGGGGGGCAGGTGGGTTTAGGGGGGACAGGTGGGTTTAAGGCAGGGCATGTGGGTTTAGGGGGGGCAGGTGGCTTAGGGGGGCAGGTAGGTTTAAGGGGAGCAGGTGGGTTTAGGGCAAGGCAGGTGGGTTTAGGGGGGACAGGTGGGTTTCGGGGGGGCAGGTGGGTTTAGGGCAATGCAGGTGGGTTTAGGGGGGACAGGTGGGTTTAGGGGGGACAGGTGGGTTTAGGGTAAGGCAGGTGGGTTTAGGGGGGGCAGGTGGGTTTAGGGGGGGCAGGTGGGTTTAGGGGGGACAGGTGGGTTTAGGGCAGGGCAGGTGGGGTTAGGGGGGCAGGTGGGTGTAGGGCAAAGCATGTGGGTTTAGGGGGGGCAGTTTGGTTTAGGGCAACGCAGGTGGGTTCAGGGGGGCAGGTGGGTTTAGGGGGGCAACCTCTTGCCCACCGTGCAATTATCAAGCTTATTGTGAAATGTCACTTATATAGTCACTTATATAGTCATTAGTCACTGATAGCTATCAGGCTAGGGCAGCCTCCTGGCCACTGTGACCACCCGCTACATATATATTATATTTCCAGACTGAGTATTTAGTGCTGTCGCATGAATCTTGAACAATTAAATCTGCAATGTTGCTGACTTGCTCTGCTCCTGAGTCCTTGTACATGCAGGACAGCCTCCTGGCCACGGCGACCTCCACCTCCCGGCTCTACATGTGGGTGTCGGCGGGGGCATCCGTGGTGCACATCCCGCTCAGGTGGGGATGCTGGTGCCGAATGTCGGTGTGGATGCCTCTCTTGTCCGCAGGACTGGAGTGTCATGGGCATGTGCTGTTACAGTGTTAACTCAACCATCATCAGCTGCTTCTGATTACATTCTCTCTTCAGCCAGATATCCTGCCGCAGGTGCGCGATGTGAAATGGTCGCCACATAGCAGCAGCACCTCTGATTACTATTTGTTTTCTCAACACTTCAAACGGTCTCAGGCACTGGCTCCCGCCTGGCAACACCATCCTTGATTACTTTCCGTTAACTGAACCCTGAGCCTTGATCTTTACCCTCAATCCTGCGGTAGGCACGCGGTGTGAGCTGTTTCGACATGGCAGCAACACCTCTGATTACTTTCCATAGACTCAACCCTTGGTCATGATCGTTCCTCTTAATCATGTTGCAGGCATGTGGTGTGAGCTGGTCGCCTCATGGGAGCAGCTTCTTGTTAACTTCCAGGGATTGCGTCAGCTGTCCCTGCATGGCTGTCGGCAACCAATTACGGATGGTCTTAGCTACAGCCGGCCTGCTGGCAATAAGTGACAACGTCCTCAGCTACCGGGAATCAGCCGGTCTTGGCTCTAGCGGTATTCATCCTTCGACTGTGTGTATATGGCTGTTGGGGGCAATCAATGGGAGGCCCTCTTGAGTACGGCAAGTGTGCTTACTGTTATAAGTGGAAAATTTCGTGGCTGACCAGCAAGGATATATTTTAGCAAGGATGCATTTCAGTATCCTCCGATTCTTGAATTGTAAGGCTGGAAATGTGGACTGGGGCTAGTGCTGGGCATGCAGGGTTTAGTATAGGGTGCTTCAGCTACGATTCAGCTACATCAATGCATGCTGGGGGGTGGAGCAGTGCGGCTTGCTGCCTGAGCTACATGGTGCAGCCAGGCCGGTCCTTCATTCGTGATGGATGGCTTGCTCTACCCCTCGCTTGTGACTCGCTGCCTATTAATGCTCCACTGACCTTCTGACAGGTGGCCTTAGCTGACTGGAATTTGTATTCATGAGGTCAGGTATAGTGTCGTGGCACGACCATGTTGGCCTAATGATTGAATGAGGACACCAAACCATCATCCTGCATTTTTTGTTACATCTTGACCACCTTTTCAGCATGGCCCAGTGGGGTATCGTCATTGACATCTTGACCGCACCCGCAGTCAAAACAGCCTGTATCCGTTTATAAGCCACCGCACTATTGATCCGGGAAATGGATTGAACGACATTAAAATGTTCATTTGTCAAAAACATGATACCTATGGGCCATGCTGAAAAGACTCTTGACCGTGAGGCCGCCCGATTGTCTGGTCAGGAGGGGAAAATAAACGTAAGGTTCGAGGAGAAAAGAAAGGAACATACGGAATAAAGATAATTACACCCTCACAAATAAGGGATGTCTGTAGAATCCTCATCCTGTCCAGATCCTAGCCCTTGACAAAGAGAAAATCGAACAAACGTACTAGGCAGTTGGTCAGGAAAAGGGAAACAAAGGCCTCTGAATCGTCATAGCCTCAATGATAAACTACCACACTCTTCACAAAAGTCAGAGTATCCCACCTTGGCCTGCCCAGGTACAAAGCGTGGATGTCTGTGGCACCATCTTGTGGGCCTGTCCATACCCGCTCTCAAAATTGGAAGGTGAATCTTACACGCAGGGATGTGGTGAAATGTGCAAAGGCAGAAGATCTGACCATGACGGACATGCATGATGATCAACACATTGAGAATAAGTGTAAACAAGTACCGGATTGTTTTTTTGTTTTCGTTTCCGGTAGTCCCTTAATTCGTTTACATGCGTAGTACGCCTACTTAGCGCCTGGGGAAAATACTATACAACCTCTAGATCACAACTAGGAAAAACTAAAAAACATGTTGATGATACAGCTAACAGGGAAATACCTTTAAATCACCTTAAAGTATATTTATGGACAGCCCGGATAAGATAGGCAGATCATGAAGTGATAGAATACCTGCAATGTTTGAAACACATGAGGAACGCTAGGAGAGAAGTGGGTGTATATCCGACCCTTGCATAGTTAAGACCAACAATCAATTGAACTTCCACAGTGACATGATGCCTCTTATACAAGCGACAACATCCCGCAGCGTTCCCGCAGCATCTGCAGGACAGCTGTGTGACCCCCCCTCCTAGCCAAGGACAGTGCCCGTCCCCCTTGACAGTCAGCACGGGGTGCATTCTCGCTGGAATCCAGCAACAGACGCGTCACCGCCTTGTGGCCATTCCCGGCTGCCCTCACTAGTGCCTCCCCATTGTGACAGTCAGCACGAGGTGCATGCTCCCTCCACCCCAACAACAGTTGCACTACCGCACCGTGGCCATTCCTGGCTGCCCTCACCAGTGCCTCTCCATCCCGCCAGTCAGCACGTGGGGCATGCTCCCTCCACCCCAACAACAACTGCACTACCGCCTCGTGGCCTTTCCACGCAGCCCTTTCCATTGCCTCCCCATCCTGGCAGTCAGCACGTGGGGCATGCTCCCTCCACCCCAACAACAGCTGCACCACCGCCTCGTGGCCATTCTCCGCAACACCTAACAGTGCCTCCCCATCCCGGCAGTCAGCACGTGGGGCATGCTCCCCCCACCCCAACAACAGCTGCACTACCGCATAGTGGCCACGCTCGGCTGCCAAACCCAGTGCCTCCCCATTTTGGCAATCAGCACGTGGGGCATGCTCCCTCCACCCTAACAACAGCTGAACCACCGCCTCGTGGCCATTCTGCGCAGCCCTTAACAGTGCCTCCCCATCCTGTCAATCAGCATGTGGGGCATGCCCCCTCCACCCCAATAACAGCTGCACTACCGCATAGTGGCCACGCTCGGCCGCCCTCTCCAGTGCCAGCCCATTCCTGCAGTCCGCACGAGGTGCATGCTCCCACCACCCCAATAACAGCTGCACCACCGCCTCGTGGCCATTCTCTGCTGCACTCACCAGTGCCAGCCCATTCATGCAGTCCGCACGAGGTGCATGCTCCCTCCACCCCAATAACAGTCGCACTACCGCCTCATGTCCGCTCTTGGCTGCAATTAACAGTGCCCAACTATCATAGCAGTCGGCACGAGGTGCATGCTCCCTCCACCCCAATAACAGCTGCACCACCGCCTCGTGGCCATTCCTGGCTGCTCTCACCAGTGCCTCCCCATACTGGCAGTTAGCACGTGGGGCATGCTCCCTCCACCCCAACAACAGCTGCACCACCGCCTCGTGGCCATTCTCTGCTGCTCTCACCAGTGCCAACCCATCCCGGCAGTCAGCATAGGGGGCATGCTCCCTCCACCCCAACAACAGCAGCACCACCTCCTCGTGACCATTCCTGGCTGCCCACACCAGTGCGTCCATATGCTGGCAGTTAGCACGAGGTGCATGCTCCCTCCACCCCAACAACACCCGCACCACCTCCTTGTGGCCATTCTGCGCAGCCCTTACGAGTGCCTCCCCATGCTGGCAGTTAGCATGTGGGGCATGCTCCCTCCACCCCAACAACAGTTGCACCACTGCCTCGTGGCCATTCTGCGCAGCCCTTACGAGTGCCTCCCCATGCTGGCAGTTAGCATGTGGGGCATGCTCCCTCCACCCCAACAACAGTTGCACCACTGCCTCGTGGCCATTCTGCGCAGCCCTTACGAGTGCCTCCCCATGCTGGCAGTTAGCATGTGGGGCATGCTCCCTCCACCCCAACAACAGTTGCACCACTGCCTCGTGGCCATTCTGCGCAGCCCTTACGAGTGCCTCCCCATCCCGGCAGTCAGCATGGGGGGCATGTTCCCTCCACCCCAACAACAGCTGCACTACTGCATAGTGGCCACGCTCGGCTGCCAACACCAATGCTTGCGCACTCATGCTGTCTGCTTTTGTACCAAGATTGAGCATGAGCCTCAACAACTCCAGGCCGTTGAATTCCTGACTGTTGCAGCCAACAGCTCTCATAAGAGCCTGGTCAGGACCGTGTACCGCCACCATTGCAAGGGCCAGGTTCATGGGGCAGGCCCTAAGGCAGTCACGCCAAAGCCTGCACACCCGCCATGCTCCATACTGCACCCGACGGGCGACAAGTCCATGGAGGCCTTGAGTGTTGTATAGCCATGCATCTGCATTGCTGAGGATGATGCCAAGGATGTCCGTGTTGAGGTCTCGGAGGCTGGTGAGGATGGCTGGATTCTCGCTAGGGGAAGGAAATGCAGATGCATCTGTTCTGATAGCCTCGGTGGATGCGGATGACGTCATAGGGTGGTGCGCAATTCCACTTTTTTCAATCAGTTGGGCTTGTCTCTCCTGCTCAACAGGCGAGTGAGGTGGAATTCATGTGAGCCAATGTGCAACACACCTCTCCGGATAAATATAAACCAATCATGCTTTATGAATGGCCATCATACATGCATGCAAAACCCCACATGCCATGGGCTGGAGTCAGTATTGCAATGTCTATGCCCAGATGCACCGTCTTTATTCTCGGATTTACTTGGATGTTACATCATACTTCTCAAAAGCCTTTCTGGAATGGGCTAGGCTGTGCGATCTGGAGATGCAATGTACATAAATAATTAATGAGGGTGTGTGGAAATTGAAAGAAACAAATATGGGGTCATAAATATGAACACAACCGAAAGCCAGAGTGGGAGATTCCTCAGTCTTTATTTGACATATTCACATGCCATTCTTGCACTTGTTCCACTCATGCATGGTCCTTGTTCCGCTCACCAGGGGCAATGTTGGGCACTTGTGTTGAAGTGGATGATGAGTGGATCTGCTCAATGCCGCACTCGTTTTGGAGGGGGGAAAACTGCAAAGCTTAGGCCACCGACCGAACGGGTGAGACTGACGCAGTAACCTGTATTGAACGGCCAATACGGAGAACTTGATGGAGCGAGGACTTGAAAGGCCAATACGCAGGCCACCGATGTGTTCTAGAAACTATCGACTGAGTGGCTAGGAAAGAAACCAGTCCGCAATGTAGGAGTAAAAGGTGTATATTGCTTGACAACAATGAGCAGGAATTTAGAGATTGCACCCCTGAGACGCGTTTGCATTATCCGCTTACCCAACGGCGGGAAACATCTGTGGCCATAGTGTGGATCTCCTGGCGCGTTCATACTAGGGCCAACAAACGGTTGCTCCGTGGATATCAAATACGGAGCCTTGAATCCACGTGTACGTCAAATGCCCTTGAGGTACCTCCCTGCATGTGTACGAGGCACTTCCCTCACCGGGAAGAATTGAGCAGACAGACAATGAGACAAGTAGACAGATAGTGAAACAAGAGCAGAGGCCATGCAGGTTGCATGGTGCATCCGGTCCGAGGAACCAGGCAAGTCTTGCAACTGCCCGTGTCTGTGTCTTCGGAGCCAGTCAAGTCATGCAGCACCAGCCATGCTTGGCATGCATGAGTCCAGGAGTCCATGAGACATCAGCTGGCCATGCAACTCAAGGCACCCCATTTATGGCATGCATGGCGTATGATGTGGGGGGGTGGAGCGCAGTTGTGTGTCTTGAGGTGGAGCGCAGGTGTGCGTGTGGGGGTGTAGTGTAGGTGTGTGTGTGGATGGGGGGGGGGGGGAGGGGGGCATGTGTGTAGGGGGTGGGGGGGGTGCAGCTGTGTTGGCGGTTGGGGTGGCGTGCATATGCTGTGTATTTTGTGTATGTTTGTTGGGGGGTACGGTGCAGGTGGCATGATGTTGATGTGTGTAGTGTTTATTCTTAGAAAGAAAGAAAGCGACGCCCCGTGGGGGGGGTGAGAGTTAAGGAAACAGCGCAGCCTGGGCCGAAACAACATCCGCGCCCATACCATGTTTGTTCTCATCCTTTATTTATTTCATCCTCTTCACAACTTCCCAACTTCCCAAATCCTATCGATCCTCTTCTCCCGCTTCCCTCCCCGAGGCAGGCATCCTGATGGTCTCCAGAGAGTACAGCTATCCTGCTGTCTGCCTAGTTTGCCTTCAACATCCACAACAAGGCTTGGTCCCTCAAGGTAAGGGGGGGGGGGGGCGTTATCCTAGTTATCCAGTACCCAGGGGGTCAATCAGGGTCAACTCATTACTATATTCGGGTGCTTTTATGAAGATGTGAATTCTATTAGCTGCATCCCCACCATTTTCTGTTCCCTCAATGCCTTGGTGGACATACCTTGGAGATCCACACTATGGTTGGGTCCCTTAGGGCATGCTGAAATGAGACCATGCGTGAAGCATTTTCATTTCGTGAAGCTGAAGCTGCAATAAGATGGAGCTCTTCCGCCTGTTGACGTAGTCCAGCCTTAAGACTTATTTTCAAATCAAATCTCAGCTTCATGGCTTGGACCTGGACTGCAGTAGTTGTCAGGAGCTTCTTTCTTAAGGCGAATTGAGAGTCTGAATTGTGAAACTGGGTCCATTCCCTTTGCACTTGTGCAGAATGGCAGATATTCCAACCTGCCGGGGGAACAGCCCCTTTCTTGGTTTCATTATTTGTTAAGCAAGGCAGACCTGTTTGTTATCCATTTCATTTGCAGATTAACCACTACCTGCACGGATCGAAATGCTGCCTTAGCCATACATATATTCAGACTAAAAAAGCTTTAAATACAGGATAACCACTACCTGCCCGACCGGGGCATAGCCTTCAGACCTTGTGGGCAATACATGGCCCAACTAGAGGTAAACCCTAGGTCAGCCTCCACCCTGTTGCTCAGTCAGGCAGCAGCCAGCAGCAAGTAATCAGGCTTGATGCGATATAGCTGAAGAGCGCTTTTGAGTAGGTCAGCCTCCAGCTCAGCTGTAGGTAAACCCTAGGTCAGCGTCCACCCTGTTGCTAAGGCAGGCAGCAGCCAACAGCAAGTAATCAGGCTTCATGCGATATAGCTGACGAGCGCTTATGACTAGGTCAGCCTCACCCTCAGCTGGAGGTAAACCCTAGGTCAGCCTCCAACTCAGCTGGAGGTAAACCCTAGGTCAGCCGCCACCTCAGCTGGAGGTAAACCCTAGGTCAGCCTCCACCTCAGCTGGAGGTAAACCCTAGGTCAGCCTCCACCTCAGCTGGAGGTAAACCCTAGGTCAGCCTTCAACTCAGCTGGAGGTAAACCCTAGGTCAGCCGCCAACTTAGCTGGAGATAAATCCTAAGGCAGCCTTCAAATATGCCAGGCAGCAGCCAGCAGGTCAAGTTCTGAGGCTTATTGCCACCAGAACCCTCGGCTACCTACCCTGATGTAGCTGAAATGTAGCGGAAAGCGCTCATAAGACCAGCTGTCAGCGTGCCATCAGCAGGAAATAACAAACGGCCGTTATTGCCTTCAGTATAATTATAACTCTAAAGACATCTCCCATTCTGCCCTTTTTGTGTCCTTTGATTTTCTGTTACAAATGCAACCTGTGGAAACCAGTCCAACCTTCCCTCAGCGGTAAAGATGCAAGATGTCAGCATTGAAAACACCCCCTCGTCATCCCAGCTGCATAATTTCAAAATTCCCACCTTTTGATTCTCAACCCTCCGACCCAAAGCCCCTCTATAGCTCCTGCCCCCCGCCCAGCGACATGAATACCGATGCCACGTCAGCGTGTGTGACACCAACTCATTACCACCAACTCATGAATGGCCTATTCTGCATCGTTCCCAACCTTCTCCAAAGAAACCCCTAAACCCTCTACTCCGACCCCCCCCCCCCCCCCCCCCCGCTAAAGGTCCAGCGCAACATCTTCTCCTGGACTCAGCTGCAGCACTTCCAACCCTTAAATTATTAACCCTCAACCTTCAACCCTCCTCTCCCCCCCTGATACCAAGAACCCTTGAAGACCATGACAGTGTATACGAAATCTCCTTACGGTTCCAGCAGCAGCACTTCCAAACCTTAAACTCTGAACCATAAAACTAAACCCTCAACACTCCTCCCCCCACAGCAGTACCATTGTTGGGATCATGCCGGTGTTTACGGTACGGCTTCATGCTCCCAGCTGCGGCACCTCCAAACCCCCGTGCATCTCTCAACCCTTCATCCTCCTCGCCCCCCCTCAGCGATACGAATGTTGGGGCCATGTCAGCGTTTATAACACGGCCTCCTGCTCCCAGCTGCACCGTTTCCCAGCATCCGCCTCACATGCCACTGAGATGTCATGGTCGCCGGATGGGGCCTGTGAGGCACAGCTGGATGGTCCACTCACCTACTGTGTGGCAGTACATGCTATCGATGACAGGTGGGAGGTGCAGTCGGCCTGTACTGGTTCAAATCTCCTCGGAAGATCACAAGATGGCGCATGGGACATAACCCTCTTTGCAACCCAGCTTAATCCCCCACGTTTGTTATGACACCCACACGGCAGGCCACACACGTGTCTATGAGACCCACACTGCAGGTCCCTCGCTGATCTTTTGCTGCGGAAGGGCACATATGTTTCTTACTTGCCCCTTTGCTGTCCCTTGTTGGCCTCTGAGTTTGAGGGGGGAATCCTGACGGCTGTCTATTTTCTGTTGCTCGGTAGGCCGCTGGTTGCGTGTCAGACCCTGATACTCGGTTGTATGTTATTACCCGGAAGGCCCTGAGGTTGTGAACATGAGGTGGGTGGGAAGGGGATGGGAAACTTGGAACGTTGGAGCCCCTAGCTCGGTTACACACCAGGCAAGCCCTGACTGCTGCCCTGACATCGCGGCGCAGCCATGGCCACCACTGCTGTTGGAGCAGCAGGCTTGCCTTACGATGGGCGCCGGAATTTCCGGTCCTATCGTGGGCGTCCCGGATGGCTGCCAGCCGGTCTCCGGGCGGGGAAATCACACAGCAGCGTCCATGTTCCACTATTCGACGTGCGCTTAGTCTACCGGTATTTGGAACTCCGACTCCCCAGTATGAGCGTGCGTAATTCTCATGAAACCTAGGGTTGACTGCACACTATTAGAGCACACACGCGCCCCTAGCTGATGTTTCCCCACACAAACATATATTGGTACTCTTCGAGTTTACAGAAGGTACTTTGTTACTTTGCCACCTTTCAGGCTAAGATATCCAGAACCCTTTTTGGAGGTGCGACATCCGCGCATTCAATGACCTGACCTGAACAGAAGATCAACCCGGAATGCAAATTTAAACGTTGGCGGAAGATCCCTTCTCCCTCACATCCCCTCTCCCATCAGGTGAGGCTGCGTAGAGTCATTCAGTGTAGCCAGCCCACTCCCGTATCCTCCCTCCTCCACCCATCAGGTCTATTGAGGTGGAGCCCTGACAGCCACTCCCTCGCCTCAGTCAGTCTAGCCAGCCCCGGATCTCTGTGGATCTGGGATGTGGATGTGGGTCAGCTAGATGCAGTGCTCATGCACCTGGCTGAGGTCACAGACATGCAATGGATACCACAGGTGGGGCTAGGGTTTAGGGGGGACAGGTGGGTTTAGGGGGGGCAGGTGGGTTTAGGGGGGACAGGTGGGTTAGGGGCAAGGCAGGTGGGTTTAGGGTGGACAGGTGGGTTAGGGGCAAGGCATGTGGGTCTAGGGGGGACAGATGGGTTAGGGGCAAAGCAGGTGGTTTTAGGGGGAGCAGGTGGGTTAGGGGCAAGGCAGGTGGGTTAAGGGGGGACAGGTGGGTTTAGGGCAAGGCAGGTGGGTTTAGGGTGGACAGGTGGGTTAGGGGCAAGGCAGGTGGGTTTAGGGGGGACAGGTGGGTTTAGGGGCAAGGCAAATGGGTTTAGGGGGGGCAGGTGGGTTTAGGGCAAGGCAGGTGGGTTTAGGGGGGACAGGTGGGTTTAGGGCAGGGCGGGTGGGTTTAGGGGGGACAGGTGGCTTAGGGGCAAGGCAGGTGAGTTTAGAGGGGACAGGTGGGTTAGGGGCAAGGCCGGTGGGTTTAGTGGGGACAGGTGGGTTTAGGGGGGGCAGGTGGGTTTAGGGGGGACAGGTGGGTTAGGGGCAAGGCAGGTGAGTTTAGAGGGGACAGGTGGGTTAGGGGCAAGGCAGGTGGGTTTAGGGGGGACAGGTGGGTTTAGGGGCAAGGAAAATTGGTTTAGGGGGGGCAGGTGGGTTTAGGGGGGACAGGTGGGTTTAGGGCAAGGCGGGTGGGTTTAGGGGGGCAGGTGGGTTTAGGGGGGGCAGGTTGGTTTAAGGGGGGCAGGTGGGTTAAGGGCAAGACAGGTGGGTTTAGGGGGGACAGGTGGGTTTAGGGTGGACAGGTGGGTTTAGGGGGGACAGGTGGGTTTAGAGCAAGGCAGGTGGGTTTTAAGGGGGCAGGTGGGTTAAGGGCAAGGCAGGTGGGTTGAGGGCAAGGCAGGTGGGTTTAGGGGGGACAGGTGGGTTTAAGGGGGGCAGGTGGGTTAAGGGCAAGGCAGGTGGGTTGAGGGGGGGCAGGTGGGTTTAGGGGGGACAGGTGGGTTAAGGGTGGACAGGTTGGTTTAAGGGGGGCAGGTGGGTTAAGGGCAAGGCAGGTGGGTTGAGGGGGGGAAGGTGGGTTTAGGGGGGACAGGTGGGTTTAGGGTGGACAGGTGGGTTTAGGGGGGACAGGTGGGTTTAGGGCAAGGCGGGTGGGTTTAGGGGGGCAGGTGGGTTTAGGGGGGGCAGGTTGGTTTAAGGGGGGCAGGTGGGTTAAGGGCAAGGCAGGTGGGTTGAGGGGGGGCAGGTGGGTAAGGGGCAAGGCAGGTGGGTTTAGGGTGGACAGGTGGGTTTAGGGTGGACAGGTGGGTTTAGGGGAGACAGGTGGGTTTAGGGGGGGCAGGTGGGTTTAGGGGGGACAGGTGGGTTAAGGAGGGGCAGGTGGGTTTAGGGGGGACAGGTGGGTTTAGGGGAGACAGGTGGGTTTAGGGTGGACAGGTGGGTTTAGAGCAAGGCAGGTGGGTTTTGGGGGGGCAGGTGGGTTAAGGGCAAGGCAGGTGGGTTGAGGGCAAGGCAGGTGGGTTTAGGGGGGACAGGTGGGTTTAGGGCAAGGCAGGTGGGTTTAGGGGGGCCAGGTGGGTTTACGGCAAGGCAGGTGGGTGAAGGGCAAGGCAGGTGGGTTTAGGGGGGACAGGTGGGTTTAGGGGGGGCAGGTGGGTTTAGGGGGGACAGGTGGGTAAGGGGCAAGGGAGGTGGGTTTAGGGGGGGCAGGTGGGTAAGGGGCAAGGCAGGTGGGTTTAGGGGGGACAGGTGGGTTTAGTGGGGGGGTTAAGTTAAGATGCTGTACAGCTCATCACCTGTGACAAGAGACGCCGGGCAACCTCCCGCCCACCGTGCAATTATCAAGCTTTTTGTGAAATGTCACTTATATAGTCACTTATATAGTCACTGATAGCTATCAGGCTAGGGCAGCCTCCTGGCCACTGTGACCACCCGCTACATATATATTTCCAGACTGAGTATTTAGCGCTGTCGCATGAATCTTGAACAATTAAATCTGCAATGTTGCTGACTGGCTCTGCTACTGAGTCCTTGTTCATGCAGGGCAGCCTTATGGCCACGGCGACCTCCACCTCCCGGCACTACATGTGGGTGTCGGCGGGGGCATCCGTGGTGCACATCCCGCTCCGGAACTTTCAGGTGGGGATGCTGGTGCCGAATGTCGGTGTGGATGCCTCTATTGTCCGCTGGATTGGAGTGTCATGGGCATGTGCTGTTACAGTGTTAACTCAACCAGCATCAGCCGCTTTGGGAAGAGCCAGGCTGATGAGCGAACCCGTTGGAGGGCTAGGGAGAGGATCTAAAAGGGTAAATCTGAGACGTGAGATGTTTATTGCTTGATAACAATGAGCGGGAATTTAGAGATTGCACCCCTGAGACGCGTTCGCATTATCCGCTTACCCAACTGGCGCATTCATACTAGGGCCAACAAACGGTTGCTCCGTGGATATCAAATACGGAGCCTTGAATCCACGTGTACGCCAAATGCCCCTGGAAGTACCTCCCTGCATGTGTACGAGGCACTTCCCTCACCGGGAAGAATTGAGCAGACAGACAATGAAGCAAGTAGACAGATAGTGAAACAAGAGCAGAGGCCATGCAGGTTGCATGGTGCATCCGGTCCGAGGAACCAGGCAAGTCTTGCAACTGCCCGTGTCTGTGTCTTCGGAGCCAGGCAAGTCATGCAGCACCAGCCATGCTTGGCATGCATGAGTCCAGGAGTCCATGAGACATCAGCGGGCCATGCAACTCAAGGCACCCCATTTATGGCATGCATGGCGTATGATGTGGGGGGGTGGAGCGCAGTTGTGTGTCTTGGGGGGGGGGGGGAAGTGGGCATGTGTGTAGGGGGTGGAGAGTAGGTGTGTGTGTGGATGGGGGGGGGGGGAGGGGGGCATGTGTGTAGGGGGTGGGGGGGTGCAGCTGTGTTGGGGGTTGGGCGGGGTGGCATGCATATGCTGTGTATTTTGTGTATGTTTGTTGGGGGTTACGGTGCAGGTGGCATGATGTTGATGTGTGTGGTGTTTATTCTTGGAAAGAAAGAAAGCGATGCCCCGTGGTGGGCGTGAGAGTAAAGGAAACAGCACAGCCTGGGCTGAAGCCACATCCGCGCCGATACTGTGTTTGTTCTCATCCTTTACTTATTTCATCCTCTCCCCAACTTCCCAACTTCTATCGATCCTCTTCTCTCACTTCCCTCCCCGAGGCAGGCATCCTGATGGTCTCCAGAGAGTACGGCTATCCTGCTGTCTGCCTAGTTTGCCTTCAACATCCACAACAAGGCTTGGTCCCTCAAGGTAAGGGGGGGGGGGCCGTTATCCAGTACCCAGGGGGTCAATCAGGGTCAACGTTACTATATTCGAGTGCTTTTATGAAGATGTGAATTCTATTGGCTGCATTCCCACCATTGTCTGGTCCCTCAAGGCCTTGCTGGACATACCTTGGTGATCCACACTATGGTCGGGTCCCTCAGGGCATGCTGAAATGAGCCCGTGCGTGAAGAATTTTCATTTCGTCAAGCTGAAGCTGCAATAAGATGGAGCTGTTCCGCCTGTTGACGTAGTTCAGCCTTAAGACTTACTTTCACATCAAATCTCAGCTACATGGCTTAGACCTGGACTGCAGTAGTTGTCGGGATCGTCATTCTTAAGGCGTATTGAGAGTCTGATTAGTTCAACTGGGTCCATTCCCTTTGCACTTGTGCAGAATGGCAGATATTCCAACCTTCCGGGGAACAGCCCTTTCTTGATTTCATTATTTGTTAAGCAAGGCAGGCCTGTTTGTTATCCATTTCATTTGCAGATTAACCACTACCTGCACGGATCGAAATGCTGCCTTAGCCATAAATACAAAAGTGTATTTGTTTATTCATTCCTTTCCAGGATACAGGCCCCAATATCTGCCGACAATGAAATCCTGTATCGTGATGTACAGAGCTCTTTTTGTTACCGGTATATCCTGCCTTTTGACATCAAAAACATAGTTCTGAATCCATTTCGGTCCAGGATGGCAGATGCCTCAACCGGACCCGACAGGAACAAACACCAGTGTTCTGACATAAAAAGCAATTAAAAATGTACCCGTTTGACCCGCAGGATCGCAGGTGCCACTACCTGTCCGGTGCAAAGTCCGACGACTGGGACATCGCCTCAGCCCTTGTGGCCAAGACATGGCCCAGCTAGAGGTAAACCATAGGTCAGCCTCCAACTCGGCTAGAGGTAAACCCTAGGTCAGCCTCCAACTCGGCTAGAGGTAAACCCTAGGTCAGCCTCCACCTCAGCTGGAGGTAAACCCTAGGTCAGCCTCCAAATCAGCTAGAGGTAAACCCTAGGTCAGCCTCCACCTCAGCTGGAGGTAAACCCTAGGTCAACCTCCACCTCAGCTGGAGGTAAACCCTAGGTCAGCCTCCACCTCAGCTGGAGGTAAACCCTAGGTCAACCTCCACCTCAGCTGGAGGTAAACCCTAGGTCAGCCTCCACCTCAGCTGGAGGTAAACCCTAGGTCAGCCTTCAACTCAGGTGGAGGTAAACCCTAGGTCAGCCTCCACCTCAGCTGGAGGTAAACTCTAGGCCAGCCTCCAAATCAGCTGGGTAGCAGCCAGCAGGTCAAGTTCTAGGGCTTCTTGCCACCAGAACCCTCGGCTACCTACCCTGATGTAGCTGAATTGAAGCGGAAAGCACGCATAAGACTAAAACAGCTGTCAGCGTGCCATCAGCAGGAAATAAAAAACGGCCGTTATCGCCTTCAGTATAATTATAACTATAGAGACATCTCCAGTACATCTTCCATTCTGCCCTTTTTGTTTCCTTTGATTTTCTGTTACAAATGCAACCCGTGGAAACCAGTCCAATGGAATGTCCTCTCCCCAACCTCTCACATTCCTAAGCCCTATGCCTCATGCTGCGTCCCCGCCCTTCCACACATCCTCACTTGAAAGAATAGAGGAGATGTGAAAAACTACGAGGTCATTAAACCCTTCAAGACATTCCACTGGCCCAGCCAATGGACATCGTCTCATAGGTTCAGCTGCGTCATTTCCAAACCTCTAGCCAGGCACCTTGAACCTTCCCTCAGCGGTAAAGATGCAAGATGTCAGCATTGAAAACACCCCTTCGTCATCCCAGCTGCATAATTTCAAAATTCCCACCTTTTGATTCTCAACCCTCCGACCCAAAGCCCCTCTACACGGCCTCCTGCTCCCAGCTGCACCGTTTCCCAGCATCCGCCTCACATGCCACTGAGATGTCATGGTCGCCAGATGGGGGCTGTGAGGCACAGCTGGATGGTCCACTCACCTACTGTGTGGCAGTACATGCTATCGATGACAGGTGGGAGGTGCAGTTGGCCTGTACTGGTTCAAATCTCCTCGGAAGATCACAAGATGGCGCATGGGACATAACCCTCTTTGCAACCCAGCTGAATCCCCCACGTTTGTTATGACACCCACACGACAGGCCACACACGTTTCTATGAGACCCACACGGCAGGCCCCTCGCTGATCTTTTGCTGCGGAAGGGCACATATGTTTCTTACTTGCCCCTTTGATGTCCCTTGTTGGCCTCTGAGTTTGAGGGGGGAATCCTGACGGCTGTCTATTTTCTGTTGCTCGGCAGGCCGCTGGTTGCGTGTCAGACCCTGATACTCGGTTGTATGTTATTACCTGAAGGCCCTGAACCCTTTTTATTATTATCTACAGGCAGGCCCTGAACCCTTTTGATCACTCGCATTGACGGACCCCTGGCCTGGTGTGAGAGGTATGAACTCATGACGTCCAGCTATTGTTTTATTACATGGCAAGCCCCTGAACCCTGTTGAGCCCCATGCCCCTTGCTGAGTGGAGGCCTATAAATATGCGATAGGGATCAAGTCCAACAACTGGGATCCATCTGGTCAGTTCCTGGCTGTGGGGAGGTACGATGAGGTGGGTAGGGGCCTTATGATGGTAATGGCGCGGACGCGGCCTAGGCCCATGCTGCGCAGTTTCCTTAACCCTCAAATCCCTGCGGTGCGTAGTTTCTTTCTTTCTTTGGGTAGGGGAGGTTGTGAACATGAGATGGGTGGGAAGGGGATGGGAAACTTGGAACGTTGGAGCCCCTAGCTCGGTTACACACCAGGCAAGCCCTGACTGCTGCCCTGACGTCGCGGCGCAGCCATTGCCACCATTGCTGTTGGAGCAGCATGCTCGCCTTGCGATGGGCGCCGGAATTTCCGGTCCTGTCGTGGGCGTCCCGGATGGCTGCCAGCCGCTCTCCGGACGGGGAAATCACACAGCAGCGCCCATGTTCCACTATTCGACGTGCGCTTAGTCTTCCGGTGTTTGGAAATCTGACTCCCCGGTATTAGCGTGCGTATTTCTCATGAAACCTAGGGTTGACTGCACACTATTAGAGCACACACGCGCCCCTAGCTGATGTTGCCCCACACAAACATATATTGGTACTCTTCGAGTTTCCAGAAGGCATTTTTTACTTTGCCGCCTTTTAGGCTAAGAAATCCAGAACCCTTTTTGGAGGTGCGACATCCGCGCATTCAATGACCTGACCTGAACAGAAGATCAACCCGGAATGCAAATTTAATCGTTGGCGGAAGATCCCTTCTCCCTCACATCCCCTCTCCCATCAGGTGAGGCTGCGTAGAGTCATTCAGTGTAGCCAGCCCACTCCCGTATCCTCCCTCCTCCACCCATCAGGTCTATTTAGGTGGAGCCCTGACAGCCACTCCCTCGCCTCAGTCAGTCTAGCCAGCCCCGGATCTGTGTGGATCTGGGATATGGATGCGGGTCAGCTGGATGCAGTACTCATGCACCTGGCTGAGGTCACAGACATGCAATGGGCACCACAGGTGGGGCTAGGGTTTAGGGGGGGCAGGTGGGTTTAGGACAAGGCAGGTGGGTTTAGGGTACAGCACATCACCTGTGTGGCAAGAGACGGGCAACCTCGTGTCCACCGTGCACTTTCAAAGCTTATTATGAAATGTCACTGATATAGTCACTGATATAGTCACTGCTAGCTATCAGGCTAGGGCATCCTCCTGGCCCCTGTGACCACCCGCTACATGTATATTTCCAGACTGAGTATTTAGCGCTGTCGCATGAATCTTGAATAGTTAAATCTGCAATGTTGCTGACTGGCTCTGCTGCTGAGTCCTTATACATGCAGGACAGCCTCCTGGCCACGGCGACCTCCACCTCCCGGCTCTACATGTGGGTGTCGGTGGGGGCATCCGTGGTGCACATCCCGCTCCGGAAATTCCAGGTGGGGATGCTGGTGCCGAATGTCGGTGTGGATGCCTCTCTTGTCCGCTGGATTGGAGTGTCTTGGGCATGTGCTGTTACAGTGTTAACTCAACCAGCATCAGCCGCCTTGGGAAGAGCCAGGCTGATGAGCGAACCGGTTGGAAGGCTAGGAAGAGGAGCTAAAAGGGTAAGCTGAGACAGGTAATGAAAGGAGGCAGACAGGCGAGACAGCAAAGCGTAGAGCTGGAAGGTATGGCGGGGAAAGCATAGGTCATATAGGCTGGTCGCCACATCGCAATATCACTTCTGCTAGCTTCTGCTGCTGCCGAAAATCTTAGCCATGCCACTTGATTACCATACTTCCCTAATCCTCAACCTGATTGCATGATGACATTCCATCGGCCAGCCAGGCATCATGCCGCAGGTGTGCGGTGCGAACCCTGCCAAGGTTCATTTCATACCGTGTTCCAGGTGAAAGCGGCGGGGAAAACGCCTGGCGCTTCCTTGAATGTGCCCCGCAGAATGTCGTGAGCGGGCTTTCCTTGGTAGGATGGAACTGCTGTGGGTAAAGCGGTCTCACGCCTCCTGCTTCGGCGGAGGAGTAGTCTTTCTTTCTGGTCTCATGCGCTAGCTCCCGCGCGCCTGGCAACACCACCCTTGATTACTTTCCATAGACTGAACCCTGAGCCCTGATCGTTACCCTCAATCCTGCTGCATGCACGCGATGTGAGCTGGTTGCCACATGGCAGCAACACCTCTGATTACTTTCCATAGACTGAACCCTTGGTCCTGATCGTTCCTCTTAATCATGTTGCAGGCATGTGGTGTGAGCTCGTCGCCACGCACACGGGAGCAGCTTCTTGTTGACTTCCAAGGATTGTTTCAGCTGTCCCTGCATGGCTGTCGGCAACCAATGACGGTAGGTTATAGCTACAGCCGGCCTGCCGGCAATAAGTGACAACGTCCTCAGCTACCGGGAATCAGTGAAGGCCGGTCTTACCTCTAGCGGTATTCATCCTTCAACTGTGTGTATATGGCTGCGGGGGCAATCAATGGGGGGCCCTCTTGACTACGGCAAGTATGCTTACTGTTATAAGTGGAACGTTTCATGGCTGACCAGCAAGGATCTATTACAGCAAGGCTGCATTTCAGCATCCTCCGATTCTTGAATTTTAAGGCTGTGAATGTGAACTAGGGCAAGTGCTGGGCGTGCAAGGTTAAGTAGAGGGTGCTTCAGCTACAATTCAGCTACATCAATGCATGCTGGGGGATGGAGCAGTGCGGCTTGCTGCCTGAGCTGCATGGTGGAGCCAGGCCGGTCCTTCAATCGTGATGGATGGCTTGCTCTACCCCTCGCTTGTGACTCGCATGCTATTAATGCTCCACTAGCCTTCATTCAGGTGGCCTTAGCTTACTGGATTTTATATTCATGAGGTCAGGTGTGGTGTCGTGGCACGACCATGCTGGCCTAATGATTTGAATGAGGACACACAACCATCTTCCTACATTTGTACATCCTGACCACCTTTTCAGCATGGCCCAGATGGATATTATCACTGACATCTTGACCACACCCGCAGTCAACACAGCCTAAATCCGTTTCTAAGCCATCGCACTATTGATCCGGGAAATGGATTGAACGGCATTAAAATGTTCACTTGTCAAGAACATGATACCTCTGGGCCATGCTCAAAAGGAACAGATCTCGGCCGTGTGGCCGCCCGATTTTCTGGTCAGGAGGGAGAACATTAACGTAAGGCTAGAGAAAAAGAAGGGACATATGGAATAAAGAAAAGGAACAGACCATGCCCACTTAAATGAAGTCTGTAGAATCCTCAGCCCGTTTAGATCCTAGCCCTCAACAAAGAGAAAACCAAACAAACGTGCTAGACAGTTGGTCAGGAAAAGGGAAACAAAGGACTATGAACGACATAGCCTCAACGATAAACTACCACACCCTTCACAAAAGTCAGAGCATCCCACCCTGGCCTGCCCAGGTACAAAGCGTGGATGTCTGTGGCACCGTCTTGTAGGCCTGTCCATACCCGTTCTCTGAATGTGAGGTGATCCTACACGCAGGGATGTGTTGAAATGTGCAAAGGCAGAATATCTGACCATGACGGACATGCATGAGGATCAACAAATTGAGAATAAGAGTAAACATGTACCGGGGAGTTTTTCCCGTTTCCGTTAGTCCCTAAATCCGTTTACATGCGTAGTACGCCTCTTTAGCGCCAGGGGAAAATACTATACAACCTCTGGATCATAACTAAGAAAAATTCAAAAACATCATGTTGATGATATTGCTTACAGGGAAATACCTTTCAATCACCTTCAAAAATATATTCATGGACAGCCCAGATAAGATAGGAGAGGCAGATCATAAAGTTCAAGACAACATGCAATGTTTAAACACACGAGGAACGCTAGGAGAGTCGTGGGTGTATATCTGACCCTTGCATAGTTAAGACCGACAATCAATCTCACTTCCACAGTGACATGATGCCTCTTATACAAGCAGCACCATGCCGCAGCATTCCTGCAAAATATGTAGGACAGCTGTGTGACCCCCTCTCCTAGCCAAGGACAGTGCCCTTCCCCCTTGACAGTCAGCACGGGGGGCATTCTCACTGCAATCCAGCAGCCGCCGCACCACCTCCTCCTGGCCATTCTGGGCTGCCCTCACAAGTGCCTCTCCATCCCGCTAGTCAGCACGAGGTGCATGCTCCCCCCACCCCAACAACAGCCGCACCACCTCCCCGTGGCCATTCCTGGCTGCCCTCACAAGTGCCTCTCCATCCCGCCAGTCAGCATGGGGGGCATGCTCCCTCCACCCCAACAACAGCTGCACCACCGCCTCGTGGCCCCTCTCGGCTGCCCTCACCAGTCCTCCCCATCCTGGCAGTCAGCACGTGGGGCATGCTCCCTCCACCCCAACAACAGCTGAACTACCGCCTCGTGGCCATTCTGCGCAGCCCTTAACAGTGCCTCCCCATCCTGGCAGTTTGCACGTGGGGCATGCTCCCTCCACCCCAACAACAGCTGCACCACCGCCTCGTGGCCCCACTGGGCTGCCCTCACCAGTGCCCACCCATCCTGGCAGTTAGCACGTGGGGCATGCTCCCTCCACCCCACCAACAGTTGCACAACCACCTCGTGGCCATATCTGGCTGCCAAAACCAGTGCCTCCCCACCCAAGCAGTTAGCACGTGGGGCATGCTCCCTCCACCCCAACAACAGCTGCACCACCGCCTCGTGGCCATTCTCGGCTGCCCACACCAGTGCCCACCCATCCTGGCAGTTCGCACGTGGGGCATGCTCCCTCCACCCCAACAACAGCTGCACCACCGCCTCGTGGCCCCTCTCGGCTGCCCTCACCAGTGCCTCCCCATCCTGGCAGTCAGCACGTGGGGCATGCTCCCTCCACCCCAACAAGAGCTGAACTACCGCCTCGTGGCCATTCTGCGCAGCCCTTAACAGTGCCTCCCCATCCTAGCAGTTTGCACGTGGGGCATGCTCCCTCCACCCCAACAACAGCTGCACCACCGCCTCGTGGCCCCACTGGGCTGCCCTCACCTGTGCCCACCCATCCTGGCAGTTAGCACGTGGGGCATGCTCCCTCCACCCCAACAACAGCTGCACAACCACCTCGTGGCCATATCTGGCTGCCAACACCAGTGCCTCCCCATCCAAGCAGTTAGCACGTGGGGCATGCTCCCTCCACCCCAACAACAACTGCACCGCTGCATAGTGGCCACGCCAAGCTGCCCTCATCAATGCCGTCCCAGCCTGGCAGTCTGCCTTTGCACCAAGTTTGAGCATGAGCCTCACCAACTCCAGGCTGTCATAATCCAGACTTTTGCAGCCCACAGCTCTCATGAGGGCCTCGTCAGGACCGTGCACTGCCACCACTGCAAGGGCCAGGTTAATGGGGCAGGCCCTGAGGCACTCACGCCAACGCCTGCACACCCGCCACGCTCCATACTGCACCCTACGGGCGCCAGGTCCATGGAGTACTTGAGTATTGTATAGCCATGCATCTGCATTGCTGAGGATGATGCCGAGGATGTCCCTGTTGAGGTCTTGGAGGCTGGTAAAGATGGCTGGGTCCTCGCTAGGGGAAGGAGATGCAGATGCATCTGTTCTGATAGCCTCGGTGGATGCGGATGACGTCATAGGGTGGTGCACAATTCCACTTTTTTCAATCAGTCGGGCTTGTCTCTCCTGCTCTTCAGGCGAGTGAGGTGGAATTCATGCGAGCCAATGTGCAGCACACCTCTTCGGAAAAATATAAACCAATCATGCTTTGTAAAAGGCCGTCCTACATGCATGCAAAATGCCACATGCCATGGGCTGGAGTCAGTATTGCAATGTCTATGCCCGGTTGCACCGTCTTTATGCTCGGATTTACTCAGATGTGACATCTTCTCAGAAGCCTTTTAGGAATGGGCCAGGCTGTGCGATCCGGAGATGCAATGTAGATAAATAATGAGGGGGTGTGGAAATTGAAAGAAGCAAATATGGGGTCATACATATGAACACAACCGGGAGCCAGAGTGGGAGATTCCTCAGTCTTTGAAATATCTGCATGCCATTCTTGCAGTTGTTCCACTCATGCATGGTCTTTGTTCCGCTCAGCAGGGGCAATGTTGGACACTCACTTGTGTTGAAGTGGATGAGTGGATCTTCTCAACGCCGCACTCGTTTAGGATAATAAAATTGCAAAGCTGAGACCACCGAACGAGCGGGTGAGACCGGGGTTCTGAAGCAACCTGTATTGGACGGCCAATAAGGAGAACTTGACGGAGCGAGCGAGGACTTGAACGGCCAATGCGCAGGCCACCGATGTCTTCCAGAAACTGCCGAGTGGCTAGGAACGAAACCAGTCCGCACTGTAGGAGAATCGGATGTAGATTGCTTGGTAAGAATGAGCGGGCATTTAGAAATTGCACCCCAGAGGCGCGTTCGCATCTTCCGCTTACCGAACGGCAGGAAACATCAGCGGCCATAGTGTGGATCTCGTGGAGCGCGTTCATACTAGGGCCACAAAACGGTCGCTCCGTGGATATTAAATCCGGAGTCTTGAATCCACGTGTACGCCAAATGCCCCATGGAAGTACCGTCCTGCATGTGTACGAGGCACTGCCCTCATCGGAATGAATTGAGCAGACAGACAATGAGACAAGTGGATAGACCATGAAACAAGAGCATGCTACACAGGTCACATGGTGCATCCGGTAGGAACCAGGCAAGTCTTGCACCTGTCTGTGTCTGTGTCTTCGGAGCCAGGCAAGTCATGCAACACCCGCCATGCTTGGCATGCATGACTCCAGGAGTCCATTAGACATCAGCGGGCCATGCAGGTCACATGGTGCATCTGGTTAGATTCATGCATGCCATGCAACTCCAAGCACCCCATTTATGGCATGCATGGCGGATGATGTGGAGGGTTGGAGCAAAGTTGTGTGTGATGGGGTGGAGCGCAGGTGTACGTGTGTGGGGGGGGGGGGGGGGGAGGCAGCTGTGTTGAGGGGTGGGGTGGCATATGCTGTGTATTGTGTGTATATCTGATGGAGGGTACTACAGTGCATGTCTGGTGCAGATGGCACGATGAAAATAGGTGTGGTGTTTATTCTCATCCTATATTTATTTCATCCTCTTCCCAGCGTCCCGCTTCCCTCCCTGAGGCAGGCATCCTGATGGTCTCCAGGAAGTACGGCTATCCTGCTGTCTGCCTAGTTTGCCTTCAACATACACAAGAAGGCTTGGTCCCTCAAGGTAGGGGGGGGGGGGGCGTTACCCAGTACCCAGGGGGTAAATCAGGGTCAACTCGTTACTATATTCTGGTGCTTTTATGAAGATGTGAATTCTATTAGCTGCATCCCCACCATTGTCTGTTCCCTCAATGCCTTGGTGGACATACCTTGGAGATCCACACTATGGTTGGGTCCCTCAGGGCATGCTGAAATGAGACCATGCGTGAAGCATTTTCATTTCGTCAAGCTGAAGATGCAATAAGATGGAGCTGTTCTGCCTGTTGAAGTAGTTCAGTCTCATACTTATTTTCAAATCAAATCTCAGCTACATGGCTTGGACCTGGACTGCAGTAGTTGTCTGGAGCTTCTTTCTTAAGGCGAATTGAGAGTCTGAATAGTTCAACTGGGTCAATTCCCTTTGCACTTGTGCAGAATGGCACTTATTCCAACCTGTCGGGGGAACAGCTCTTTCTTGGTTTTATTATTTGTTAAGCAAGGCAGACCTGTTTGTTATCCATTTCATTTGCAGATTAACCACTACCTGCCCGGATCGAAAAGCTGTCTTAGCCATACACACACAAGTGTATTTGTTCATTCATTTCTTTCCAGGATGCAAGTACCAATACCTGCCAACAATACCAACAATGCAATCCTGTCCTGGGACATACAGAGCTGACTTTGTGATATCCTGCCTTTTGACATCAAACACATAGTTTTGAATCCATGTCAGTCCAGGATGGCAGGTGCCTCAACCGGACCGGACAGGAACAAAAAACAGGATTATGACTTAAAAAGCAATTAACAAATGCACCCGTTCAACCTGCAGGATCGCAGGTGCCACTACCTGTCCATTGCAAAGTCCGAAAACTGGGATATCGCCTTCAGCAATTGTGGGCAATACATGGCCCAGCTAGAGGTAAACCCTAGGCCAGCCTCCAACTCAGCTAGAGGTAAACCCTAGGTCAGCCTCCATCTCAGCTAGAGGTAAACCCTAGGTCAGCCTCCAACTCAGCTGGAGGTAAACCCTAGGTCATCCTTTAACTCAGCTAGAGGTAAACCCTAGGTCAGCCTCCAACTCAGCTAGAGGTAAACCCTAGGTCAGCCTCCACCTCAGCTAGAGGTAAACCCTAGGTCAGCCTCCAACTCAGCTAGAGGTAAACCCTAGGTCAGCCTCCAACTCAGCTTTTTTCCCCTCTTTGATCTTCTGTTACAAATGCAACCAGTGGAAACCAGCCCCATGGATTGTTCTCCCCCCACCCTATCCCCACCCTTTCACTTTTGTAAGCCCGAACCCTCTTGCCACGTCCCCGCCCTTTCACACATCCTCGCTTGAATAAAGAGAGAAGATGTGAGAAACACAGAGCAGTTAAACCCCTTAAAACGCAAAGCCCTAAAACCCCTTATAACACAGGGCCCCAAACCCTTTATACATCCCACTTACCCAGTGAATGGACACCGTCTCATAGGTCAAGCTGCGTCACTTCCAAACCTCTAGCCCCGCACCCTGACCCTCCCCTCAGCGTTCCCTCAGATTCCAGATGTCAGCAATGACGATACCCCCTCGTCATCTCAGCGGCATAATTTATAAATCTCCACCTCCCTGACCCTAAACCCCTCTATAGCTCCTGCCCCCCGCCCAGCGACGTGAATACCGTCAGCGTTTGTGACACCAACTCATCAACACCAACTCATTAATGGTATATGCTGCATCGTTCCCAACCTCCTCCAAAGAAACCCCTAAACCCTGAAACCCTCTACTCCGAACCCTCCTCCCCCGCTGAAGGTTCGATGTTGAAGGTGAAGGGGCTTGTCAACGTTACAAATACGGAGAGAAGGAGACCTCAACCCCAACCCACAACCCACAATCCTCAACCCTCAACCCTCAACCTTCAACCCAAAATCCTCAACCCTTGATCCATCTGAGCCTCTCCCAGCCCTCTGTTCATCATAACGAGTGTCGAGACCATGCCAGTGTCTATAAGATGTAAACATGTTCTCCTGGACTCAGCTGCAGCACTTCCAAACCTCCAATTACTAACCCTCGACCTTCAACCTTCATCTACCCCCTTTCGTGGTATCAATGTCAAGACCATGACAGTGTAAACGAAATCTCCTTGTGGTTCCAGCAGCAGCACTTCCAAACAATGGACTCTGAACCATTAAACTTAACCCTCACCACTTCTCCCCTCACCGCAGTACGATTGTTGGGACCATGTCGGTGTTTACAGCGCGGCTTCGTGCACCCGGCTGCAGCACTTCCAAACCTCCATGCATCTCTTAACCCTCAACCCTACGCCCTCCTTGCCCCCTCATCAGCGGTACGAATGTTGGGACCATGTCAGCGTTATGACACGGCCTCCTGGTTCCAGCTGCACCATTCCCCAATATCCACATCATATGCCACTGAGCTGTCATGGTCGCCGGATGGGGGCTGTGAGGCGCAGCTGGATGGTCCACTCACCTACCGTGTGGCGGTGCATGCTATCGATGGCAGGTAAGAGTTGTAATCAGCCTGTACTAGTTTAAATCTCCTTGGACGATAACAAGATGGCGAGTGGGGCATAACCTTCTTTGCAACCCAGCTTAATCCCCCACGTTTGTCATGACACCCACACGGCAGGCCCCACACGTTTCTATGACCCACCCGGCAGGCCCTTAGCTGACTCTTTTGCTGCGGAAGGGCAGATATGTTTCTTATTTGCCCCTTTGCTGTCCCTTCTTGGCCTCTGAGTATGAGGGGAGGAATCCTGACGGCTGTCTAATTTTGTTGCTCGGCAGGCCGCTGGTTGCGTGTCAGAACCTGATACTTGGTTGTTTGTTATTACCCGGAAGACCCTGGACCCTTTTTATTATTATCTACAGGCAGGCCCTGAACCATTTGATCACTCGCATGGACCCCTGGCCTATGCATGGACCCCTGGCCTGGTGTGAGAGGTATGAACTCATGACGTCCGGCTATTGTTTTATTACATGGCAAGCCCCTGAACCCTGTTGAGCCCCAGGCCCCTTGCTGAGTCGTGGCCTAAAGAGATGCGTTAGGGATCAAGTCCAATAACTGGGATCCATCCGGGCAGTTCCTGGCTGTGGGGAGCTACGATGAGGTGGGTAGGGGACTTATGATGGTAACGAGATGTGTGGGATGGGGATGGGAAACTTGGAACGTTGGAGCCCCTAGCTCGGTCACACACCAGGCAAGCCCTGACCGCTGCCCTGACGTCGCGGCGCAGCCATTGCCACCATCGCTGTTGGAGCAGCCTGCTCGCCACTGCGATGGGCGCCGGAATTCCCGGCCCTATCGTGGACGACCCGGATGGCTGCCAGCCGCTCCCGGGCGGGGAAATCACACAGCAGCGCCCGCCCATGTTCCAGAATTCGACGTGCTCTTAGTCTTCCGGTATCTGGAACTCCGACTCCCTGGTATGAGCGTGCGTATTTTTCATGAAACCTACGGTTGACCGCACACTAGTAAAACACACACGCGCCCCTAGCTGATGTTGCCCCACACAAACATATATTGGTACTCTTCGAGTTTCCAGAAGGCATTTTGTTACTTTGCCGCCTTTTAGGCTAAGAAATCCTGAACCCTTTTTGGAGGTGTGTATTCTGCACATTCAATGACCTGACCTGAACAGAAGATCAACCCGAAATGCAAATTTAAATGTTGGCGGAAGATCCCTTCTCTCTTGCATCCCCTCTCCCATCAGGTGAGGCTGCGTAGAGTCATTCAGTGTAGCCAGCCCACTCCCGTATCCTCCTTCCTCCACCCATCAGGTATATTGAGGTGGAGACCTGACAGCCACTACCTCGCTTCAGTCAGTCTAGCCAGCCCCGGATCTGTGTGGATCTGGGATATGGATGCGGGTCAGCTGGATGCAGTACTCATGCACCTGGCTGAGGTCACAGACAAGCAATGGGCACCACAGGTGGTGCTAGCTTATTGTTGACTTCCAAGGATTGCTTCAGCTGTCCATGCATGGCTGTCGGCAACCAATGACGGATGGTCTTAGCTACAGCAGGCATGCCGGCGATAAGTGACAACGTCCTCAGCGTCCTAAGTGACAACGTCCTACCGGGAATCAGTGACGGCCGGTCTTGGCTCTAGCGGTATTCATCCTTCGACTGTGTGTATATGGCTGCAGGTGCAATCGATGGGGGTCCTCTTGACTACGGCACATCTGCTTTGTGTTGTTAGTGGCAAATTTCATGGCTGACGAGCAAGTATCTACTAAAGCAAGGATGCATTTCAGCATCCTCCGATTCTTGAATTGTAAGGCTGGAAATGTGGACTGGGGCTAGTGCTGGGCATGCAGGGTTTAGTAGAGGATGCTTCAGCTACAATTCAGGCATGCTGGGGGAGGGAGCAGTGTGGTTTGCTGCCTGAGCTACATGGTGCAGCCAGGCCGGTCCTTCATTCGTGATGGCTGGCTTGCTCTACCCTTCGCTTGTGACTCGCTGGCTATGAATGCTCCACTAGCCTTCTGACAGCTGGCCTTAGCTGACTGGATTTTATATTCATGAGGTCAGGTGTGGTGTCGTGGCGCGACCATGCTGGCCTAATGATTGAATGCGGACACAAAGCCATCTTCCAACATTTGTACATCTTGACCACCTTTTCAGCATGGCCCAAAGGGATATCATCATTGACATGTTGACCGCACCCGCAGACAAAACAGCCTAGATCCGTTTCTAAGCCACCGCACTATTGGTCCGGGAAATGGATTGAACGACATTAAAATGTTCACTTGTCAAGAACATGATACCTCTGGGCCATGCTCAAAAGTAGAAAAGGATCTCGGCCGTGTGGCCGCCCGATTGTCTGGTCAGGAGGGGAAAATAAACGTAAGGCTAGAGGAGAAAAGAAAGGAACATACAGAAAAAGGAGAGGGAACAGACCATCCCCACATAAATGAAGTCTGTAGAATCCTCAGCCCGTCTAGATCAGAGCATCCCACCCTGGCCTGCTCACGTAAAAAGCGTGGATGTCTGTGGCACCGTCTTGTAGGCCTGTCCATACCCGCACTCTGAATGTAAGGTGATCTTACACGCAGGGATGTCTTGAAATGTGCAAAGGCAGAACTTCTGACCATGATATGACCAGGATATGACCAGGATATGACCAGGATATGACCATGACTGACATGCATGAGGATCAACACATTGAGAATAAGTGTAAACATGTACCGGATTGTTTTCCCCGTTTCCGGTAGTCCCTTAATTCGTATACATGTGCAGTACACCTCCTTAGCGCCTGGGGAAAATACTAAACAACCTCTAGATCACAACTAGGAAAAACTCAAAAACATGTTGATGATACTCCTAACATGGAAATTCCTTTCAATCGCCTTCAAAAATTTACTCATGGACAACCCGGATAAGATAGGAGAGGCAGATGATGAAGTGGAAGAACACCTGCAATGTTTGAAACACAAGAGGAACGCTAGGAGAGTACGGTAGTGGGTGTAAATCCGACCTTTCCATAGTTAAGACCAACAATCCATTTCACTTCCACAGTGACATGATGCCTCTTATACAAGCGGCAACATGCCGCAGCATTCCTGCAAAATATGTAGGACAGCTGTGTGACCCCCTCTCCTAGCCAAGTACAGTGCCCCTCCCTCTTGACAGTCAGCACGGGGTGCATTCTCACTGCAATCCAGCAACAACCGCACCACCGCCTCATGGCCATTCCCGACTGCTGAAAACAGTGCCCTCCCATTCTGGCAGTCGGCACGAGGTGCATGCTCCATCCACCCCAACAACATCTGCACCACTGCCTCGTGGCCATTCTGCGCTGCCATCACCAGTGCCACCCCATTCCGGCAGTCAGCATGTGGGGCATGCTCCCTCCACCCCAACAACATCTGCACCACTGCCTCGTAGCCATTCTGCGCTGCCATCACCAGTGCCACCCCATTCCGGCAGTCAGCATGTGGGGCATGCTCCCTCCACCCCAACAACATCTGCACCACTGCCTCATTGCCATTCTGCGCTGCCATCGCCAGGGCCTCCCCATTCTGGCAGTCAGCATGGGGGGCATGCTCCCTCCACCCCAACAACAACTGCACCACCACCTCCTGGCCATTCCCGGCTGCCCTCACTAGTGCCTCCCCATTCAAGCAATCAGCATGTGGGGCATGCTCCCTCCACTCCAACAACAGCCGCACTACCGCCTCGTGGCCATTCCTGGCTGCCAACACCAGTGCATGCCCAACCTGGCAGTCAGCATGGGGGGCATGCTCCCTCCACCCCAACAACAGCTGCACCACTGCCTCGTGGCCACTCGCGGCCGCCCTCACCAGTGCCTCCCCATCCTGGCAGTCCGCACGAGGTGCATGCTCCCCCCACCCCAACAACAGCTGCACCACCGCCTCGTGGCCATTCCAGGCTGCCCTCACCAGTGCCTTCCCATATTGGCAGTTAGCACGTGGAGCATGCTCCCTCCACCCCAACAACAGATGCACTATAGCCTCATGGCCATTCTCGGCCGCCCTCTCCAGTGCCTCCCCATATTGGCAGTCAGCATGGGGGGCATGCTCCCTCCACCCCAACAACAGCTGCACCACTGCCTCATGGCCACTCGCGGCTGCCCTCACCAGTGCCTCCCCATCCTGGCAGTCCGCACGAGGTGCATGCTCCCTCCACCCCAACAACAGCTGCACCACCGCCTCGTGGCCATTCCAGGCTGCCCTCACCAGTGCCATCCCACATTGGCAGTCCGCACGAGGTGCACGCTCCCTCCACCCCAACAACAGCTGCACTACCGCATAGTGGCCACGCTCGGCTGCCAACACCAATGCTTGCCCACTCAAGCTGTCTGCCTTTGCACCAAGATTAAGCATGAGCCTCGCCAACTCCAGGCCGTCTAATTCCTGACTGTTGCAGCAAATAGCTCTCATGAGGGCCTGGTCAGGACCATGTACCGCCACCATGGCATGGGCCAGGTTAATGGGGCAGGCCCTGAGGCAATCGCGCCAACGCCTGCACACCCGCCACGCTCCATACTGCACCCTACGGACGCCAGGTCCAAGGGGGGCTTGAGTATTGTATAGCCATGCATCTGCATTGCTGAGGATGATGCGAAGGATGTCCGCGTTGAGGTCTTGGAGGCTGGTGAAGATGGCTGGGTCCTCGCTTGGGGAAGGAGATGCAGATGCATCTGTTCTGATAGCCTCGGTGGATGCCAATGAAGTCATGGTGATGGTAAGGCCACTTTCTTCGATCAGTTGGTCTTGTCTCCGTGTCTGGTCTCCCTTGCTCAACAAGCGAGTGGGGTTGAGGTACTGCAAGCCAATGTAAAGCACTCGCTCAGACTCTCCAGATAAATGTAAACCAATGACGCTTTATGTATGAATGGCCGTCCTGTCGGTCAACTATTCATGCAAAAAGCCATATATATTTTAGCTGCAGTCGGTGTTGCAATGTCTGTGCGCGAATCGGATGCATGCACCGTCTGTATGCATCGACCATTTTTTTTTAAAGAAATGGCCAGGCTCTGGCCAGGCTGTGCGATCTGGAGATGCAGATAAAGAATGAGCCAAGGAGTGTGGTTCCTATCAAATACCTTAGTCTACTTGGTCACGGACGTATTTCGCTGTTTTGATCGTTCTTCAGGGAGGAACGGAATCGACTGTGAAGATGTTTTCGACTGGAATTTTTCACGTTAAGGGGCAACGAATCAAAATAATCGCCACAACAGCGACTTGTTAAGCAGCAACGAAATTCGAAAACAACGAAACACTTCCGTGACTACGGCACCGTATTCAAATTGAAAGAAACAAATGCGCAGTTTTGTGGAGATTTTACAGTCGTCCAGCAGAGCATCACATTTATTTGATGCACGGGACATATGCCCATAAACCGGTGCAGGCACTAGTACACACTCTAGGACAGAAAGCGAAAACCAATGACCCTGGACAAGCACCTAGCACACAACCACAAGAGAGTGGCGTGATAATAATGAATCCAATACGGTAGTGCAGAAGATAAGCCCCAGCCATGACATGACTGACGTGGGTGCAAAATAGTTCGATTTAGCACCGCCTAGAAAATAAGGGGGTGGCTGAAATGTTAGAAGTGTTTGGAGATGTTTCCCTCTTTTTCCCTCGTAACGCCAGTCACTGTAGCGAGCCAACGGTACGTCGATTACTTTACCCGTACCAAACATTGGCAAACATTGGAGACGCAGCCGTTTGCTGCCTAAATGGGCACACGAGAAACAGAAAATCCCGCGAGTCTGTACAAACGTGTAGGGCCCGTTGCGTGGCATTGGCGAGACGTTAGAGACGTATGACCCCCGGGAATGGTTTCCGGCACTAAAACGGCTTTTCGGGGACGGGGCCGGCCTAAGTATTGGCTTGCCAGGAAGCGCGCATTTTTTGCGATTATTTCGGTGAAAGTTGTGCCAGTCCCGTGGGCGGAGCGTGAACCTCCATCATGGGGGGCGGTAGGGAATGAAGGGTGATGACGACTGCTGACGTTCCGGATCGCCAATCCCCAATCCCCCAATCGCCACATCACGTTTCATGTGGCCAGGAACCGGCCAGGGGGTCATCTCCGGAAGGCTTCGGATCTGGAGGCTTCATTCAACGTTAGCGAAAGAAAATAAGCAATCCTAGAATTATCCGAGTATTTGTTTGCAAGTTGCGATGCTGAAGTTCCTTACGTCGGTGGTGGGTCGTTTGATCGGGTTGAGGTGCTGGCTGACGTGCTAGATAGAAGCTCCCAAAGCCCAGAAGCTGCCGACCTGTCAAACGTCGGGCCAAGCGACCCGTACCGAAGCACCGGATAAAACAAGCAAGGGCCAGACGTAGGCTGGCGTGCAAGATGTTTTCATCATACACTGAAGTATGGGACAAACATACATATGAAAATAACTGGAAGCCAGAGTCCTCAGGCTCTGACATATCCACAAGCTATTATGCATGCATGCGTTTCATCACTCATTATATATGGTCATTCATTGGTAAATCCACTTGAATGGCATTCATGTTTATTTCCAGGCCGCTCACCAGAGGCGATGCTGGTTACTTGTGTTAAAGTGGATGTTCATGATAGATGCCGCAGTCGCGTTGAATGACAGATGCAATGCGTAGGCCGCCGATCGAACAGGTGGGCGAGGCTAGTGAGGGTTCTGACGCAGCTACGGTAGCATGTATACGTCCTAGGTAAACCTGCCTTGAAGTCGCTCGGGGGGCTTGTCTAGGACGGGTCTTCTAGGACGGGTAGATGCAGCTGAGCTCGCGTTTTATGGGCATCTATCGACCCCCTCGTCGCACCGCATGGCAACGGGCCCTACGCCGCACCAGCGACGCTCCCAGACGCACTGCGCCTGACAAAGCAATACTGCCATCATATGACGTTAATCATGTGCGCTAAGTGCGCTCGCGCGTGCATCCACACGGCCGATTGGGTGTTAATGAGGCCGTGGCTTTGTTGAACTAATAAGGTGCACCAAACATCTGATGTCAGCATCATCCACATTTAAACGACTCGACACTGCTCCCAGCCCCTCCCATCCCTGCCGCGCCAAGCTCATTTAGGACCTGGATAGATGGTATAAAGCCTCCTCGATTCCCTCATCATGTATGCCCCCGGGTTGGGCAGCTTCTGACATGGGCCCCCGCCGCCCCAGCCAGGCCCCATCCAGCCAGGCGAAAACCCTCTCTAGGTACCAGTACGCCAACCTATCCACCTCCTCAAGGCTTCTGTCTCCTGTCATAAGCATGGATCCATCCCATGAGGACATTCAGGCCAGCAGGCCAGGGAGCAATAGCTCGTCAAGTGGTAATGTCAAGGCTGACAGAGAGGAGGACGGAGGGCAGCCGCGGGAAGGTAAACCGCAAACCTAAGGATCAGCTTTTATTGCAAACAGAACAAGCTCGAGGAGACTGTCCAAGCCGACCGAGTGGAGCAGATCAGCCATGCAACTGAATTGTTTCCAACCTCCTCGCTCCCCGTAGACCCTTAGCCCTCAACCCTGACCTCCCTTCCGAGTTCCGACCCCTTCAACGGTACGAATGCGGAGACCATGCCAGTGATCATTGTGCTGCCTTGTGGTTAAAGCTGCAACGCTTCCAACCCTAAACCACAAAGTCCTCTGAGCCCTCCAGCCACTCGCTCAGTACGAGCATTGAGACCATGTCAGAGTATACAAAACCTCCTTGTGGTTCCAGAGGCAACACTCATAATCCTCGAAGTCTGCACCCTCAACCCTGCGCCCTCCTCCCCCTCCCTTAGCGGTATACATGTTGAGATCATGCTTGCCGGTGTGAACGGCTTGCCGGCACACTCAGTCTCATATCATGCACCCAGTTACAACAGTGCTTCCAAACTTGCACGTTTTCATACACAACCCTCAACTCTCCGCCCTCCCTCAGCAGTACAATTGTCGGGACCCTGTCGGTGTTTAGGGTATGGCTTCATGCACCCAGCTGCAGCACTTCCAAACCTTCAACTCTCAACCCTCAAACCTGCACCCTCCTCTTCCCCCCTCATAAGCGGTTCTGATGTCAGGAGGATGTCAGCGTTTACGACACGGCCTCCTGGTCCCAGCTGCACCATTTCTCAACATCCAACTCAAATGCCGCTGAGCTGTCATGGTCGCCCGATGGAGGCTGTGTGGCGCTACTGGATGGTCCACTCACCTACCGTGTGTCGGTGCATGCTATCGATGGCAGGTGGGGGTGCAGTGGGCCTGTTCTTGTTGACAACTCCCTGGGAGATCACAAGATGGCGCATGGGACATTTTTTGCAACCCAGCATAAGCACCCACGTTTGTCCCAAACAGCATGCCCCACACGTTGGTATGACTCACACAACAGGTCCCTCGCTGACTCGTATGATGGAGTACACCATATCTGCTGCTTACTCGCCCCCCTGCTGCCCCCTCTTTGCCTCAATGACTTGGCAGGGAATCCTGGCCAGGTATTCTGTGTTATTCAGCTGGCCCCTGACCCATTTTAAGTACCCATCGGCAAGCCCTGTCTCATTTTCATCACCCTCTGGCAGGCTCTGCACCCTTGAAGTTACCCACCAGTTGGCCCTGACTCCTTTACATTACCCAACAACAGACCCTGAACCCTTTTGATTACTCACCGACAGGCCCTGACCACTTTTGATTACCCACCGACAGGCCCTGAACCCTTTTGATTCCACACCAACAGGCCCTGAACCCTTTTGATTACTCACCGGCATGCCCTGACCCCTTTTGATAACCCACCGGCAGGCCCTAAACCCTTTTGATTACTCACCGGCAGGCCCTGAACCCTTTTGATTACCCACCAGCAGGCCCTGAACCCTATTGATTACCCGCCGGCAGGCCCTGAACCCATTCGATTACCCACCAGCAGGCCCTGAACTCTATTGATTACACACCGGCAGGCCCTGAACCCTTTTGATTACCCACCTGCAGGCCCTGATCCTTTTATTACCCACCAGCAGGCCCAGAACCCATTCGATTACCCACCGGCGGGCCCTGAACCCTTTTGATTACCCACCTGCAGGCCCTGATCCTTTTGATTACCCATCAGCAGGCCCTGAACCTTTTTGATAACCCACCGGCGGGTCCTGAACCCTTTTGATTACCCACCAGCAGGCCCTGAACCCTTTTAATTACCCACCAACAGGCCCTAAACCTTTTTTATTACCAACCGGCGAGCCCTGAACCCTTTTGATTACCCATCGACAGGTCCTGAACCCTTTTGATTACCCACCAGCAGGCCCTGGACCCTTTTGATTACTCACCGGCAGGCCCTAAACCCTTTTGATTACTCACCAGCAGGCCCTGAACCCTTTTGATAACCCACCGGCAGGCCCTAAACCCTTTTGATTACTCACCGGCAGGCCCTGAACCCTTTTGATTACCCACCAGCAGGCCCTGAACCCTTTTGATTACCCACCGGCAGGCCCTGAACCCTTTTGATTACCCACCAGCAGGCCCTGAACCCTTTTGATTACCCACCGGCAGGCCCTGAACCCTTTTGATTACACACCAGCAGGCCCTGAACCCTTGTGATTACCCACTGGCAGGCCCTGATCCCTTTTGATTACACACCGGCAGGCCCTGAACCCTTTTGATTACCCACCGGCAGGCCCTGAACCCTTTTGATTACCCACCGGCAGGCCCTGAACCCTTTTGACTACCCACCTGCAGGCCCCGAACCCTTATAATTACCCACCAGCAGGCCCTGAACCCTTTTGATTACCCACCG
Organism: Limnomonas spitsbergensis; assembly: GCA_037349105.1. NCBI lineage: Eukaryota > Viridiplantae > Chlorophyta > Chlorophyceae > Chlamydomonadales > Limnomonas > Limnomonas spitsbergensis. Next base: position 2,575,389 of record JAYJMM010000101.1, on the reverse strand, counting down.
GCAGGCCCTGAACCCTTTTGATTACTCCCCGGCAGGCCCTGAACCCTTTTGATTACCCACCGGCAAGTCCTGAACCCTTTTAATTACCCACCAGCAGGCCCTGAACCCTTTTGATTACTCGCCAGCAGGCCCTGAACCCTTTTGATTACCCATTGGCTGGCCCTGAACCCTTTTAATTACCCACCGGCAGGCCCTAAACCCTTTTGATTACTCACCGGTAGGCCCTGAATTCTTTTGATAACCCACCGGAAGGCCCTGAACCCTTTTGATTGCTCACCGGCAGGCCCTGAACCCTTTAGATTACCCACCAGCAGGCCCTGAACCCTATTGATTACCCACCGGCAGGCCCTGTACCCTTTTGATTACCCACCAGCAGGCCCTGAACCCTTCTGACTACCCACCGGCAGGCCTTGAACCCTTTTGATTACACACCAGCAGGCCCTGAACCCTTTTGATTACCCACTGGCAGGCCCTGATCCCTTTTGATTACACACCGGCAGGCCCTGAACCCTTTTGATTACCCACCAGCAGGCCCTGAACCCTTTTGATTACCCACCGGCAGGCCCTGAACCCTTTTGACTACCCACCTGCAGGCCCCGAACCCTTATAATTACCCACCAGCAGGCCCTGACCACTTTTGATTACCCACCGGCAGGCCCTGAACCCTTTTGATTACTCACCGGCAGGCCCTGAACCCTTTTGATTACCCACCGGCAAGTCCTGAACCCTTTTAATTACCCACCAGCAGGCCCTGAACCCTTTTGATTACCCGCCGGCAGGCCCAGAACCCTTTTGATTACCCACCGGCAGGCCCTGAACCCTTTTGATTACCCACCGGCAGGCCCTGAAATCTTTTGATTACCCACCGGCAGGCCCTTAACCTTTTTGATTACTCACCAGCAAGCCCTGAACCCTTTTGATTACCCACCGGCAGGCCCTGGACCCTTGTGATTACCCACCAGCAGGCCCTGAACCCTTTTGATAACCCGCCGGCAGGCCCTGAACCCTTTTGATTACCCACCAGCAGGCCCTGAACCCTTTTGATTACCCACCAGCAGGCCCTGAACCCTTTTAATTACCCACCAGCAGGCCCAGAACCCTTGTGATTACCCACAAGCAGGCCCTGAACCCTTGTGATTACCCACCACTCGGCAGCAGGCCCTGAACCCTTTTGATTACCCACCGGCAGGCCCTGATCCCTTTTTATTACCCACCGGCAGGCCCTGAACCCTTTGATTATCCACTGGCAGACCCTGGGCCCTAAAGATTACCCACCGGCAGGCCCTGCACCCTTTTGATTACCCAATGGCAGGCCCTGAACCCTTTTAATTACCCGCCAGCAGGCCCTGAACCCTTTTGATTACTCACTGGCAGGCCCTGACCCCTTTTGATAACCCACCAGCAGGCCCTGGACCCTTTTGATTATAAACCGACAGGCCCTGAACCCTTTTGATTACCCACCGGCAGGCCCTAAACCCTTTTGATTACCCACCACTCGGCAGCAGGCCCTGAACCCTTTTGATTACCCACCGGCAGGCCCTAAACCCTTTTGATTACCCACCGGCAGGCCCTGAACCCTTTTGATTATCCACTGGCAGGTCTGGCCCCATAGATTACCCACCGGCAGGCCCTGCACCCTTTTGATTACCCAATGGCAGGCCCTAAAACCCTTTTAATTGCCCACCGGCAGGCCCTGAACCCTTTTGATTACTCTCCGGCAGGCCCTGCACCCTTTGATTACTCACCGGCAGGCCCTGATCCCTTTTTATTCCCCACCGGCAGGCCCTGAACCCTTTGATTATCCACTGGCAGGCCCTGGGCCCTAAAGATTACCCACCGGCAGGCCCTGCACCCTTTTGATTACCCAATGGCAGGCCCTGAACCCTTTTAATTACCCGCCAGCAGGCCCTGAACCCTTTTGATTACTCACTGGCAGGCCCTGAACCCTTTTGATAACCCACCGGCAGGCCCTGACCCTTTTGATTATAAACCGACAGGCCCTGAACCCTTTTGATTACCCACCGGCAGGCCCTAAACCCTTTTGATTACCCACCACTCGGCAGCAGGCCCTGAACCCTTTTGATTACCCACCGGCAGGCCCTAAACCCTTTTGATTACCCACCGGCAGGCCCTGAACCCTTTGATTATCCACTGGCAGGTCTGGGCCCTATAGATTACCCACCGGCAGGCCCTGCACCCTTCTGATTACCCAATGGCAGGCCCTAAACCCTTTCAATTGCCCACCGGCAGGCCCTGAACCCTTTTGATTACTCTCCGGCAGGCCCTGCACCCTTTGATTACTCACCGGCAGGCCCTGATCCCTTTTTATTACCCACCAGTAGGCCCTGAACCCTTTTGATTACTCCCCGGCAGGCCCTGAAATCTTTTGATTACTCACCGGCTGGCCCTGAACCCTTTTGATTACCCACCGGCAGGCCCTGAACCCTATTGATTACCCACCGGCAGGCCCTGAACACTTTTGATTACCCACAGGCAGGCCCTGGACCCTTTTGATTACCCACCAGCAGGCCCTGAACCCTTTTGATTACTCACCGGCAGGCCCTGAACCCTTTTGATTACACACCAGCAGGCCCTGAACCCTTTTGATTACCCACTGGCAGGCCCTGATCCCTTTTGATTACACACCGGCAGGCCCTGAACCCTTTTGATTACCCACCGGCAGGCCCTGAACCCTTTTGATTACCCACCGGCAGGCCCTGAACCCTTTTGACTACCCACCTGCAGGCCCCGAACCCTTATAATTACCCACCAGCAGGCCCTGAACCCTTTTGATTACCCACCGGCAGGCCCTGAACCCTTTTGATTACTCACCGGCAGGCCCTGAACCCTTTTGATTACCCACCGGCAAGTCCTGAACCCTTTTAATTACCCACCAGCAGGCCCTGAACCCTTTTGATTACTCGCCAGCAGGCCCTGAACCCTTTTGATTACCCATTGGCTGGCCCTGAACCCTTTTAATTACCCACCGGCAGGCCCTAAACCCTTTTGATTCCTCACCGGTAGGCCCTGAACCCTTTTGATAACCCACCGGCAGGCCCTGAACCCTTTTGATTACTCACCGGCAGGCCCTGAACCCTTTTGATTACCCACCAGCAGGCCCTGAACCCTATTGATTACCCACCGGCAGGCCCTGTACCCTTTTGATTACCCACCAGCAGGCCCTGAACCCTTCTGATTACCCACCGGCAGGCCTTGAACCCTTTTGATTACACACCAGCAGGCCCTGAACCCTTTTGATTACCCACTGGCAGGCCCTGATCCCTTTTGATTACACACCGGCAGGCCCTGAACCCTTTTGATTACCCACCGGCAGGCCCTGAACCCTTTTGATTACCCACCGGCAGGCCCTGAACCCTTTTGACTACCCACCTGCAGGCCCCGAACCCTTATAATTACCCACCAGCAGGCCCTGAACCCTTTTGATTACCCGCCGGCAGGCCCTGAACCCTTTTGATTACCCACCGGCAGGCCCTGAACCCTTTTGATTACCCACCGGCAGGCCATGAAATCTTTTGATTACCCACCGGCAGGCCCTTAACCCTTTTGATTACTCACCAGCAAGCCCTGAACCCTTTTGATTACCCACCGGCAGGCCCTGGACCCTTGTGATTACCCACCAGCAGGCCCTGAACCCTTTTGATAAACCGCCGGCAGGCCCTGAACCCTTTTGATTACCCACCAGCAGGCCCTGAACCCTTTTGATTACCCACCAGCAGGCCCTGAACCCTTTTAATTACCCACCAGCAGGCCCTGAACCCTTGTGATAACCCACCACTCGGCAGCAGGCCCTGCACCCTTTTGATTACCCAATGGCAGGCCCTAAAACCCTTTTAATTGCCCACCGGCATGCCCTGAACCCTTTTGATTACTCTCCGGCAGGCCCTGCACCCTTTGATTACTCACCGGCAGGCCCTGATCCCTTTTTATTACCCACCAGCAGGCCCTGAACCCTTTGATTATCCACTGGCAGGCCCTGGGCCCTTCTGATTACCCACCAGCAGGCCCTGCACCCTTTTGATTACCCAATGGCAGGCCCTGAACCCTTTTAATTACCCGCCAGCAGGCCCTGAACCCTTGTGATAACCCACCACTCGGCAGCAGGCCCTGCACCCTTTTGATTACCCAATGGCAGGCCCTAAAACCCTTTTAATTGCCCACCGGCAGGCCCTGAACCCTTTTGATTACTCTCCGGCAGGCCCTGCACCCTTTGATTACTCACCGGCAGGCCCTGATCCCTTTTTATTACCCACCAGCAGGCCCTGAACCCTTTGATTATCCACTGGCAGGCCCTGGGCCCTTCTGATTACCCACCAGCAGGCCCTGCACCCTTTTGATTACCCAATGGCAGGCCCTGAACCCTTTTAATTACCCGCCAGCAGGCCCTGAACCCTTTTGATTACTCACTGGCAGGCCCTGAACCCTTTTGATAACCCACCGGCAGGCCCTGACCCTTTTGATTATAAACCGACAGGCCCTGAACCCTTTTGATTACCCACCGGCAGGCTCTAAACCCTTTTGATTACCCACCACTCGGCAGCAGGCCCTAAACCCTTTTGATTACCCACCGGCAGGCCCTAAACCCTTTTGATTACCCACCGGCAGGCCCTGAACCCTTTGATTATCCACTGGCAGGTCTGGGCCCTATAGATTACCCACCGGCAGGCCCTGCACCCTTTTGATTACCCAATGGCAGGCCCTAAACCCTTTCAATTGCCCACCGGCAGGCCCTGAACCCTTTTGATTACTCTCCGGCAGGCCCTGCACCCTTTGTTTACTCACCGGCAGGCCCTGATCCCTTTTTATTACCCACCAGTAGGCCCTGAACCCTTTTGATTACTCCCCAGCAGGCCCTGAACACTTTTGATTACCCACCGGCAGGCCCTGGACCCTTGTGATTACCCACCAGCAGGCCCTGAACCCTTTTGATTACCCACCAGCAGGCCCTGAACCCTTTTGATTACTCACCGGCAGGCCCTGAACCCTTTTTATTACTCACCGGCTGGCCCTGAACCCTTTTGATTCCTCACCAGCAGGCCCTGAACCCTTTTGATTACCCACCGGCAGGCCCTGGACCCTTTTGATTACCCACCAGCAGGCCCTGAACCCTAAAGATTACCAACCGGCAGGCCCTGGACCCTTTTGATTACCCACCGGCAGGCCCTGAACCCTTTTGATTACCCACCGGCAGGCCCTAAACCCTTTTGATTACCCACCACTCGGCAGCAGGCCCTGAACCCTTTTGATTACCCACCGGCAGGCCCTGAACCCTTTTGATTACCCACCGGCAGGCCCTGAACCCTTTGATTATCCACTGGCAGGCCCTGGGCCCTATAGATTACCCACCGGCAGGCCCTACACCCTTTTGATTACCCAATGGCAGGCCCTGAACCCTTTCAATTACCCACCGGCAGGCCCTGAACCCTTTTAAGTACTCACCGGCAGGCCCTGAACCCTTTTGATTACCCACCGGCAGGCCCTGCACCCTTTGATTACTCACCGGCAGGCCCTGATCCCTTTTTGTACCCACCGGCAGGCCCTGAACCCTTTTGATTACTCCCCGGCAGGCCCTGAACTCTTTTGATTACTCACCGGCTGGCCCTGAACCCTTTTGATTACCCATCGGCAGGCCATGGACCCTTTTGATTACCCATCAGCAGGCCCTGCACCCTTTGATTACTCACCGGCAGGCCCTGATCCCTTTTTATTACCCACCAGCAGGTCCTCAACCCATTTGATTACTCACCGGCAGGCCCTGAACTCTTTTGATTACTCACCGGCAGGCCCTGGACCCTTTTGATTACGCACCGGCAGGCCCTGAATACTTTTCGATTACTCACCAGCAGGCCCTGCACCCTTTTGATTACCAACCAGCAGGCCCTGATCCCTTTTGATTACCCACCGGCAGGCCCTGCACCCTTTTGATTACCCAATGGCAGGCCCTGAACCCTTTTAATTACCCACCGGCAGGCCTTGCACCCTTTTGATTACCCACCGGCAGGCCCTGATCCCATTTGATTACCCACTGGCAGGCCCTGCACCCTTTTGATAACCCACTGTCAGACCCTGATCCCATTTGATTACACACCGACAGGCCCTGAACTTTTTGATTACTCGCCAAAAGCCGTTTCAACACCACTCTTAAGTAAGGTAATGTAATGGACGACTGTGATATGATGACATATGCATAGGTCAAAAACACAAGGTCTGGCCATTACTGGCAAGCACGAGGTCAGCCATATTGAGAGGAAGTCAATAAAGTTACACCTCTGGGCCCGCTCCAACTCTTCAAAGCTCGGCCGCATGGGCGCCCAACTGTTCAGAAGGGAGAAAAACAAAGAAGAAACTAAAAGGAAGAGGGTGGGGGGGGTGGGGGGGGAGAAGGAAGAAAAGGAAAGGCCGGGAGGATAAGAAGACCAAGTCATTGAGAGGAAGTGTAACCTTGGTCAATCATGACCCGGCTTATTTTGTGGTACCAAAGCCAGGACTTAGATCCCTTTTACTAAATCAGGTCCATTGGATAAAGTGTGGAAACCGGCGAATACTGACACTCAGAAAAGTGATGAAACTCGGGATACCGGTATTTCGACAAACAATATTCAGGATACTCAGGCTATCGGCACTCATGATACTCAACCTACACAGGATGCTCACGATACCGGTATTCATACCATTCACTCGATTCTTGCATAGGTCAGACCAACAATTTCACCTCCACAATGACATGATGTCTCATGTTTGTGGCAACACGCCGCCGCGTTCATGCAACAACTGCAGGGTAGCTGTGTGACCATCCAAGTGAGCCCAGTACAGTGCCCGCCCCCCCTGACAGTTCGCATGAGGTGCATTCTCACGGCAATCCAGCAACAGCTGCACCACCGTCTCGTGGCCGTTCATGGCCGCCCTTACGAGTGCCTCCCCATCCTCGCAGTCAGCACGTGGGGCATGCTCCCTCCACCCCAACAACAGCTGCACCACCGCCTCGTGGCCACTCGCGGCTGCCCTCACCAGTGCCTCCCCATCTTGGCAGTCTGCACGAGGTGCATGCTCCCCCCACCCCAACAACAGATGCACCACCGCCTCGTGGCCGTTCCACGCAGCCATTAACAGTGCCCGCCCATCCTGGCAGTTGGCACGTGGGGCATGCTCCCTCCACCCCAACAACAGCTGCACTACCGCATAGTGGCCACGCTCGGCTGCCAACACCAATGCCTCCCCACTCAAGCTGTCTGCCTTTGCACCAAGATTAAGCATGAGCCTCGCCAACTCCAGGCCGTCTAATTCCTGACTGTTGCAGCCAACAGCTCTCATGAGGGCCTGGTCAGGACCGTGTACCGCCACCATGGCATGGGCCAGGGTAATGGGGCAGGCCCTGAGGCAATCGCGCCAACGCCTGCAAACCCGCCACGCTCCATACTGCACCCTACGGGCGCCAGGTCCATGGAGGCCTTGAGTGTTGTATAGCCATGCATCTGCATTGCTGAGGATGCTGCCAAGGATGTCCGTGTTGAGGTCTTGAAGGCTGGTGAGGATGGCTGGATCCTCGCTAGGGGAAGGAGACACAAATGCATCTGTTCTGATAGCCTCGGTGGATGCGGATGACGTCATAGGGTGATGCTCAATTCCACTTTTTTCAATCAGTTGGGCTTGTCTCTCCTGCTCAACAGGCGAATGAGGTGGAATTCATGCGAGCCAATATGCAACACACCTCTTCGGATAAATATAAACCAATCATGCTTTTCGAATGGCCGTCCTACATGCATGCCAAACGCCACATGCCATGGGTTGGAGTCAGTATTGCAATGTATATGCCCAGATGCATCTACTCAAAAGCCTTTCAGGAAAGGGCCGGGCTGTGCGATCTGCAGATGCAGATAAGGAATGAGGGAGTGTGGAAATTGAAAGTAGCAAATATGGGGTCACAACACAACCGAAAGCCAGAGTAGTGGTAGACTCCTCAGTCTTTGACATATCCACATGCCATTCTCGCAGTTGTTCCACTCATGCATGGTCCTTGTTCCGCTCACCAGGGGCAATGTTGGGCACTTGTGTTGAAGTGGATGATGAGTGGATCTGCTCTATGCCGCACTCGTTTTGGAGAAAGCTTGGGCCACCGAACGAGCGGGTGAGACTGGGGTTCTGACGCAACCTGTATTGAACGGCCAATACGGAGAACTTGAAAGAGCGAGGACTTGAACGGCCAATACGCAGGCCACCAATGTGTTCCAGAAATTATCGACTGTGTGGCTTGGGACGAAACCAGTCCACAATGTAGAGAATTATGTGTAGATTGATTGGTAACAATAAGCGGGAATTTAGAGAGTGCACCCCAGAGGCGCGTTCGCATCTTCCGCTTACCGAACGGCGGGAAACATCAGCGGCCATAGTGTGGATCAGGTGTGGATCTCGTGGGGCGCGTTAGTTCATACCAGGGCTAAAAACGGTTGCACCGTGGATATTAAATACGGAGCCTTGAATCCACGTGTACGCCAAAAGCCCCTGAAAGTAATACATTCCTGTACGAGGCACTGCCCTCATCGGAAAGAATTGAGCAGACAGACAATGAGACAAGTAGACAGACCATGAAACAAGAGCAGGCTATGCAGGTTGCATACTTGCATAGTGCATCCGGTCGGAACCAGGCAAGTATTGCAAATGTCTGTGTCTGTGCCTTCGGAGCCAGGCAAGTCATGCAACACCCGCCATGCTTAGCATGCATGAGTCCAAGAGTCCATTAGACATCAGCGGGCCATGCAAGTCGCATGGTGCATCTGGTTGGATTCATGCATGCCATGCAACTCCAAGCACACCATTTATGGCATGCATGTCGCATGATGTGGGGGGGTGGAGCGCAGTTGTGTGTTGGGGTGGAGCGCAAGTGTGTGTGGGGGGGTGGAGTGCAGGTGTGTGTGTGTGTAGGGGGGGGGCAGCTGTGTTGGTGGGTGGGGTGGCATGCATATGCTGTGTATTGTGTGTATATCTGATGGAGGGTACAGTGCATGTCTGGTGCAGATGGCATGATGTAAATAGGTGTGATGTTTATTCTCATCCTTTATTTATTTCATCCTCTTCCCAACTTCTATCCTCATCTCCCGCGTCCCTCCCTGAGGCAGGCATCCTGATGGTCTCCAGAATCTACGGCTATCCTGCTGTCTGCCTAGTTTGACTTCAACATCCACAACAAGGCTTGGTCCCTCAAGGTAGGGGGGGGGAGGCGTTACCCAGTACCCAGGGGGTACATCAGGGTAGAATCATTCATATATTCTGGTGCTTTCATGAAGATGTGAATTCTATTAGCTGCATCCCCACCATTGTCTGTTCCCTCAAGGCCTTGGTGGACATACCTTGGAGATCCACACTATGGTCAGGTTCCTCAGGGCATGCTGAATTGAGACCATGCGCGAAGCCCTTCCATTTCGTCAAGCTGAACCTGCAATAAGATGGAGCTCTTCCGCCTGTTGACGTAGTTCAGCCTTAAGACTTACTTTCAAATCAAATCTCAGCTACATGGATTGGACCTGGACTGCAGTAGCTGTCCTCTTTCTTAAGGCGAATTGAGAGTCTGAATTGTGAAACTGGGTCCATCCCCTTTGCCCTTGTGCAGAATGGCAGATATTCCAACCTGCGGGGGGAACAGCCCTTTCTTGGTTTCATTATTTGATAAGCAACACAGACCTGCTTGTTATCCATTTCATTTGCAGATTAACCACTACCTGCCCGGATCGAAATGCTGCCTTAGCCATTAATAAATTCAGACTAAAAAATCTGTAAAAATCTGTAAATACAGGATAACCACTACCTGCCCGACCGGGGCATAGCCTTCAGCCCTTGTGGGCAGTACATTGCCTAACTAGAGGTAAGTAAAACCTAGGTCAGCCTCCACCCTGTTGCTCAGTCAGGCAGCAGCCAGCAGCAAGTAATCAGGCTTGATGCGATATAGCTTATGAGTGCTTTTGAGTAGGTCAGCCTCCACCTCAGCTGGAGGTAAACCCTAGGTCAGCCTCCACCCTGTTGCTCAGGCAGGCAGCAGCCAAGAGCAAGTAATCAGGCTTCATGCGATATAGCTGACGAGCGCTTATGAGTAGGTCAGCCTCCCCCTCAGCTTGAGGCAAACCCTAGGTCAGCCTCCAACTCAGCTTGAGGTAAACCCTAGGTCAGCCGCCACCTCAGCTGGATGTAAACCCTAGGTCAGCCTCCACCTCACCTGGATGTAAACCCTAGGTCAGCCTCCACCTCAGCTGGGGTTAAACCCTAGGTCAGCCTCCACCTAAGCTGGAGGTAAACCCTAGGTCAGCCTCCACCTCAGCTAGAGGTAAACCCTGGGTCAGCTTCCACCTCAGCTGGAGGTAAACCCTAGGTCAGCCTCCAACTCAGCTGGAGGTAAACCCTAGGTCAGCCTCCACCTCAGCTGGGGTTAAAACCTAGGTCAGCCTCCACCTAAGCTGGAGGTAAACCCTAGGTCAGCCTCAAACTCAGCTGGAGGTTAACCCTAGGTCAGCCTCAAACTCAGCTGGAGGTTAACCCTAGGTCAGCCTCCAACTCAGCTGGAGGTAAACCCTAGGTCAGCCTCCACCTCAGCTAGAGGTAAACCCTAGGTCAGCCTCCACCTAAGCTGGAGGTAAACCCTAGGTCAGCCTCCACCTCAGCTAGAGGTATACCCTAGGTCAGCCTCCACCTTAGCTGGAGGTAAACCCTAGGTCAGCCTCCACCTCAGCTGGAGGTAAACCCTAGGTCAGCCTCCACCTCAGCTGGAGGTAAACCCTAGGTCAGCCTCCACCACAGCTGGAGGTAAACCCTAGATCAGCCACCAACTCAGATGGAGCTAAACCCTAGTCCGGCGCCAACCCAGCTGGTTGTAAACCCTAAGTCAGCCTCCACCTCAGCTGGAGGTAAACCCTAGTCCAGCCTCCAAATCAGCCAGGCAGCAGCCAGCGGGCCAAGTTCTAGGGCTTATTGCCATCAGAACCCTCGGCTACCCACCCTGATGTAGCTGAAATGTAGCGGAAAGCGCTCATAAGACCAAAACAGCTGTCAGCGTGCCATCAGCAGGAAATAACAAACGGCCGTTATTGCCTTCAGTATAATTATAACTCTAAAGACATCTCCAGTACATCTCTCATTCTGCCCTTTTTTGTGTCCTTTGATTTTCTGTTACAAATGCAACCCGTGGAAACCAGTCCAATGGAATGTCCTCTCCCCAACCTCTCACATTCCTAAGCCCTATGCCTCCTGCTGCGTCCCCGCCCTTCCACACATCCTCACTTGAAAGAATAGAGGAGATGTGAAAAACTACGAGGTCCTTAAACCCTTTACACATCCCACTGGCCCAGCCAATGGACATCGTCTCATAGGTTCAGCTGCGTCACTTCCAATCCTCTAGCCACGCACCTTGAACCTTCCCTCAGCGGTAAAGATGCAAGATGTCAGCATTGAAAACACCCCCTCGTCATCCCAACTGCATAATTTCAAAATTCCCACCTTTTGATTCTCAACCCTCCGACCCAAAGCCCCTCTACACGGCCTCCTGCTCCCAGCTGCACCGTTTCCCAGCATCCGCCTCACATGCCACTGAGATGTCATGGTCGCCAGATGGGGGCTGTGAGGCACAGCTGGATGGTCCACTCACCTACTGTGTGGCAGTACATGCTATCGATGACAGGTGGGAGGTGCAGTTGGCCTGTACTGGTTCAAATCTCCTCGGAAGATCACAAGATGGCGCATGGGACATAACCCTCTTTGCAACCCAGCTGAATCCCCCACGTTTGTTATGACACCCACACAGCAGGCCACACACGTTTCTATGAGACCCACACGGCAGGCCCCTCGCTGATGAAGGGCACATATGTTTCTTACTTGCCCCTTTGCTGTCCCTTGTTGGCCTCTGAGTTTGAGGGGGGAATCCTGCCGGCTGTCTATTTTCTGTTGCTCGGCAGGCCGCTGGTTGCGTGTCAGACCCTGATACTCGGTTGTATGTTATTACCCAGTAGGCCCTGAACCCTTTTTATTATTATCTACAGGCAGGCCCTGAACCCTTTTGATCACTCGCATTGACGGACCCCTGGCCTGGTGTGAGAGGTATGAACTCATGACGTCCAGCTATTGTTTTATTACATGGCAAGCCCCTGAGCCTGTTGAGCCCCAGGCCCCTTGCTGAGTGGAGGCCTATAAATATGCGTTAGGGATCAAGTCCAACAACTGGGATCCATCCGGGCAGTTCCTGGCAGTGGGGAGGTGCGATGAGGTGGGTAGGGGACTTATGATGGTAATGGCTTAGGCCCAGGGGGGACGGGTGGGTTTAGGGCAAGGCAGGTGGGTTTAGGGGGGACAGGTGGGTTAGGGGCAAGGCAGGTGGGTTTAGGGGGGGCAGGTGGGTAAGGGGCATGGCAGGTGGGTTTAGGGCAAGGCAGGTGGTGTTAAGGCAAGGCAGGTGGGTTTAGGGCAAGGCAGGTGGGTTTAGGGCAAGGCAGGTGGGTTTAGGGGGGACAGGTGGGTTAGGGGCAAGGCAGGTGGCTTAAGGGGGGGCAGGTGGGTAAGGGGCAAGGCAGGTGGGTTTAGGGGGGGCTGGTGGGTTTAGGGCAAGGCAGGTGGGTTTAGAGCAAGGCAGGTGGGTTTAGGGGGGGCAGGTGGGTTAGGGACAAGGCAGGTGGGTTTAGGGGCAAGGCAGGTGGGTTAGGGGGGACAGGTGGGTTAGGGGCATGCAGGTGGGTTTAGGGGGGCAGGTGGGTTAGGGGCAAGGCAGGTGGGTTTAGGGCAAGGCAGGTGGGTTTAAGGCAAGGCAGGTGGGTTTAGGGGGGACAGGTGGGTTAAGGGCAAGGGAGGTGGGTTTAGGGGGGACAGGTGGGTTTAGGGGGGGCAGGTGGGTTTAGGGCAAGGAAGGTGGGTTTAGGGGGGGCAGGTGGGTTAGGGGCAAGGCAGGTGGCTTTAGGGGGGGTAGGTGGGTTAGGGGCAAGGCAGGTGGGTTTGGGGCAAGGCAGGTGGGTTTAAGGCAAGGCAGGTGGGTGAAGGGGGGACAGGTGGGTTAAGGGCAAGGCAGGTGGGTTTAGGGGTGACAGGTGGGTTTAGGGGGGGCAGGTGGGTTATGGGCAAGGCAGGTGGGTTTAGAGGGGACAGGTGGGTTAGGGGGGGCAGGTGGGTTTAGGGCAAGGCAGGTGGGTTTAGGGGGGGCAGGTGGGTTTAAGGGGGACATGTGGGTTTAGGGGGGACAGGTGGGTTTAGGGGGGACATGTGGGTTTAGGGGGGACAGGTGGGTTTAGGGGGGACAGGTGGGTTTAGGGGGGACAGGTGGGTTTAGGGGGGACAGGTGGGTTTAGGGGCAAGGCAGGTGGGTTTAGGGCAAGGCAGGTGGGTTTAGGGGGGACAGGTGGGTTAGGGGCATGCAGGTGGGTTTAGGGGGGCAGGTGGGTTAGGGGCAAGGCAGGTGGATTTAGGGCAAGGCAGGTGGGTTTAAGGCAAGGCAGGTAGGTTTATGGGGGACAGGTGGGTTTAGGGCAAGGCAGGTGGATTTAGGGGGGACAGGTGGGTTTAGGGGGGGCAGGTGGGTTTAGGGCAAGGAAGGTGGGTTTGGGGGGGGGCAGGTGGGTTAGGGGCAAGGCAGGTGACTTTAGGGGGGGTAGGTGGGTTAGGGGCAAGGCAGGTGGGTTTGGGGCAAGGCAGGTGGGTTTAAGGCAAGGCAAGTGGGTTTAGGGGGGACAGGTGGGTTTAGGGCAAGGCAGGTGGGTTTAGGGGTGACAGGTGGGTTTAGGGGGGGCAGGTGGGTTATGGGCAAGGCAGGTGGGTTTAGAGGGGACAGGTGGGTTAGGGGGGGCAGGTGGGTTTAGGGCAAGGCAGGTTGGTTTAGGGGGGGCAGGTGGGTTTAGGGCAAGGCAGGTGGGTTTAGGGGGGACAGGTGGGTTTATGGGGGACAGGTGGGTTTAGGGGGGACAGGTGGGTTTAGGGGGGGCAGGTGGGTTTAGGGGGGACAGGTGGGTTTAGGGTGGACAGGTGGGGTTAGGGGGGATAGGTGGGTTTAGGGGGGGCAGGTGGGTTTAGGGGGGGCAGGTGGGTTTAGGGGGGGCAGGTGGGTTTAGGGCAAGGCAGGTGGGTTAAGGGCAAGGCAGGTGGGTTAAAGACAAGGCAGGTGGGTTTAGGGGGGGTAGGTGGGTTTAGGGGGTGCAGGTGGGTTTAGGGGGGACAGGTGGGTAAGGGGCAAGGCAGGTGGGTTAAGGGGGGACAGGTGGGTTTAGGGGGTGCAGGTGGGTTTAGGGGGGACAGGTGGGTAAGGGGCAAGGCAGGTGGGTTAAGGGGGGACAGGTGGGTAAGGGGCAAGGCAGGTGGGTTTAGGGGGGGCTGGTGGGTTTAGTGGGGGGGTAAGTTTAGATGCTGTACAGCACATCACCTGTGTGACAAGAGACGCCGGGCAACCTCCTGCCCACTGTGCAATTATCAAGCTTATTGTGAAATGTCACTTATATAGTCACTTACATTGTCACTGATAGCTATCAGGCTAGGGCAGCCTCCTGGCCACTGTGACCACCCGCTACATGTATATTTCCAGACTGAGTATTTAGCGCTGTCGCATGAATCTTGAACAATTAAATCTGCAATGTTGCTGACTGGCTCTGCTACTGAGTCCTTTTACATGCAGGACAGCCTTCTGGCCACAGCGACCTCCACCTCCCGGCACTACATGTGGGTGTCGGTGGGGGCATCCGTGGTGCACATCCCACTCTGGAACTTTCAGGTTAGGATGCTGGTGCCGAATGTCGGTGTGGGATGCCTCTCTTGTCCGCAGGATTGGAGTGTCATGGGCATGTGCTGTTACAGTGTTAACTCAACCAGCATCAGCCGCTTCTGGAAGGGCCAGGCTGATGAGCGAACCCGTTGGAGGGCTAGGGAGAGGAGCTAAACGGGTAAATCTGAGACAAGTAATGAAAGGAGGCAGACAGGCGAGATAGCAAAGCGCAGAGCTGGAAGGTATGGCGGGGAAGGCATATGTCATGAGCATGTTTCCTTTAAGCCAGGCCATGTAGATTTGAACAGTTGGTCGGACGTCCCCTGAGATACTGATTTATGCCTGTATTCAAACGCCCCTTGCATGACATCTAGCGGTGTGAGCTGGTCGCCACATCGAAATATCACTTCTGCTAGCTTCTGCTGCTGCTAACAATCTTAGCCATGCCACTTGATTACCATACTTCCCTGCTCCTCAACCTGATTGCATGATTACATTCCATCAGCCAGGTATCCTGCCGCAGGTTTGCGATGTGAACTGGTCGCCACATAGCAGCAGCACATCTGATCATTATTTGTTTTCCCAACCCTTCAAACGGTCTCATGCGCTGGCTCCCACCTGGCAACACCACCCTTGATTACTTTCCTTAGACTGAACCCTGAGCCCTGATCGTTACCCTCAATCTTGCTGCATGCAAGCGGTGTGAGCTGGTTCCCACATGGCAGCAACACCTCTGATTACTTTCCATAGACTGAACCCTTGGTCCAATCATGATCGTTGTTGCAGGCATGTGGTGTGAGCTGGTCGCCACATGGGAGCAGCTTCTTGTTAACTTACAAGGATTGCTTCAGCTGTCCTTGCATGGCTGTCGGCAACCAATGACGGATGGTCTTAGCTACAGCCGGCCTGTCGGCAATAATAAGTGACAACGTCCTTAGCTACCGGGAACCAGTGACGGCCGGTCTTGGCTCTAGCGGTATTCATCCTTCAACTGTGTGTATATGGCTGCGGGGGCAATCAATGGGGGGCCCTCTTGACTACGGCAAGTAAGCTTACTGTTATAAGTGAAAATTATGGCTGACTAGCAAGGGTCTATTACAGCAAGGATGCATTCCAGCATCCTCCGATTCTTGAGTTGTGAGGCTGGAAATGTGGACTGGGGCTAGTGCTGGGCATGCAGGGTTTAGTAGAGGGTGCTTCAGCTACAATTCAGCTACATCAAGGCATGCTGGGGGATGTAGCAGTGCGGCTTGCTGTCCGAGCTACATGGTGAAGCCAGGCCGGTCCTTCATTCATGATGGCTCGCTTGCTCTACCCCTCGCTTGTGACTCGCTGGCTACTGATGCCCCACTAGCCTTCTGACAGGTGGCCTTAGCTTACTGGATTTTATATTCATGAGGTCATGTGTGGTGTCGTGGCACCACCATGCTGGCCTAATGGTTGAATGAGGACACAAAACCATCTTCCTACATTCTTTGTTACATCTTGACCAACTTTTCAGCATGGCCCAGTTACATCTTGACCGCACCCGCAGTCAAAACAGCCTATATCTGTTTCTATGCCACCGCACTATTGATCCGGGCAAATGGATTGAACGACTTTAGAATGTCCACTTGTCAAGAACATGATACCTCTGGGCCATGCTTAAAAGGCTCCTGGCCGTGTGGCCGCCCGATTGTCTGGTCAGGAGGGGAAAGTAAACGTAAGGTTCGAGGAGAAAAGAAAGGAACATACGGAAACAAGAGAAGGAATAGACCATGCCCACATAAAGGAAGTATGTAAAATCCTCAGCCCGTTTAGATCATAAGTAGCCCTCAACAAAGAGAAAACCAAACAAACGTACTAGGCAGTTAGTTGGTCAGGAAAAGGGAAACAAAGGCCTCTGAAACGACATAGCCTCAAAGATATACTGCCACACCCTTCACAAAAGTCAGAGCATCCCCCCCTGGCCTGCCCTGGTACTAAGCGTGGATGTCTATAGCACCGTCTTGTAGGCCAGTCCATACCCGTTCTCTGAATGTAAGGTGATCCTACACGCAGGGATGTGTTGAAGTGTGCAAAGGCAGAATATCTGACCATGACGGACATGCATAATGATCAACAAATTGAGAATAAGTGTAAACATGTACCGGATTGTTTTTTCCCGTTTCCGGTAGTCCCTAAATCCGTTTACATGTGTAGTACGCCTCTTTAGCGCCTGGGGAAAATACTAAACAACCTCTGGTGGAACACTACTAAGAAAAACTCGGAAACATGATGATGATATTGCTTACTCGTATGATGATATTGCTTACAGGGAAATACCTTTCAATCACCTTCAAAAATATATTCATGGACAGCCCAGATAGGATAGGAGAGGCAGATCATGAAGTGGAAGACGACATGCAATGTTTGACACACACGAGGAATGCTAGGAGAGTAGTGGGTGTATATCTGACCCTTGCATAGTTAAGACCAGCAATATATTTCACTTCCACAGTGAAATGATGCCTCTTATACAAGCGGCAACATGCCGCAGCATTCCTGCAAAATATGTAGGACAGCTGTGTGACCCCCCCTCCTAGCCAAGGACAGTGCCCGTCCCCCTTGACAGTCAGCACGGGGGGCATTCTCACTGCAATCCAGCAACAACCGCACCACCGCCTCATGGCCATATCTGGCTGCCCACACCAGTGCCTCCCCATCCAAGCAGTTAGCACGAGGTGCATGCTCCCCCCACCCCAACAACAGCCGCACCACCGCCTCGTGGCCCCTCTCGGCTGCCCTCAACAGTGCCTTCCCATCCTGGCAGTTCGCACGTGGGGCATGCTCCCTCCACCCCAACAACAGCTGCACCACCGCCACGTGGCCCCTCTCGGCTGCCCTCACCAGTGCCCACCCATCCCGGCAGTCTGCACGTGGGGCATGCTCCCTACACCCCAACAACAGCTGCACTACCGCCTCGTGGCCATTTTGCGCAGCCCTTAACAGTGCCTCCCCATCCTGGCAGTTCGCACGTGGGGCATGCTCCCTCCACCCCAACAACAGCTGCACCACCGCCTCGTGGCTGTTCCACGCAGCCCTTACCAGTGCCTCCCCATCCTGGCAGTCAGCACGTGGGGCATGCTCCCTCCACCCCAACAACAGCTGCACCACCGCCTCGTGGCCGTTCCACGCAGCCCTTAACAGTGCCCGCCCATCCTGGCAGTTAGCACGTGGGGCATGCTCCCTCCACCCCAACAACAACTGCACCGCTGCATAGTGGCCACGCCGAGCTGCCCTCACCAATGCCGTCCCAGCCTGGCAGTCTGCCTTTGCACCAAGTTTGAGCATGAGCCTCACCAACTCTAGGCAGTCATAATCCTGACTTTTGCAGCCCTCAGCTCTCATGAGAGCCTCGTCAGGACCGTGCACTGCCACCATTGCAAGGGCCAGGTTAATGGGGCAGGCCCTGAGGCACTCACGCCAACGCCTGCACACCCGCCACGCTCCATACTGCACCCTACGGGCGCCAGGTCCATGGAGGCCTTGAGTATTGTATAGCCATGCATCTGCATTGGTGAGGATGCTGCCAAGGATGTCTGTGTTGAGGTCTTGGAGGCTGGTAAAGATGGCTGGATCCTCGCTAGGGGAAGGAGATGCAGATGCATCTGTTCTGATAGCCTCGGTGGATGCGGATGACGTCATAGGGTGGTGCGCAATTCCACTTTTTTCAATCAGTCGGGCTTGTCTCTCCTGCTCAACCGGCGAGTGAGGTGGAATTCATGCGAGCCAATGTGCAGCACACCTCTTCGGAAAAATATAAACCAATCATTAAATCATGCTTTGCAAAAGGCCGTCCTACATGCATGCAAAATGCCACATGCCATGGGCTGGAGTCAGTATTGCAATGTCTATGCCCGGTTGCACCCTCTTTATGCTCGGATTTACTCAGATGTGACATCTTCTCAGAAGCCTTTTAGGAATGGGCCAGGCTGTGCGATCCGGAGATGCAATGTAAATAAATAATGAGGGGGTGTGGAAATTGAAAGAAACAAATATGGGGTCATTCATATGAACACAACCGGAGCCAGAGTGGGAGATTCCTCAGTCTTTGACATATCCACATGCCATTCTTGCAGTTGTTCCACTCATGCATGGTCCTTGTTCCGCTCACCAGGGGCAATGTTGGACACTCACTTGCGTTGAAGTGGATGAGTGGATCTTCTCAACGCCGCACTCGTTAAAGATAATAAAATTGCAAAGCTTAGACCACCGAACGAGCGGGTGAGACTGGGGTTCTGACGCAACCTGTATTGAACGTACGGCCAATACGGAGAACTTGACGGAGCGAGCGAGGACTTGAACGGCCAATGCGCAGGCCAGCCACCGATGTGTTCCAGAAACTGCCGACTGAGTGGCTAGGAACGAAACCAGTCCGCACTGTAGGAGAATCGGATGTAGATTGCTTGGTAAGAATGAGCGGGCATTTAGATACAGGAGGCGCGTTCGCATCTTCCGCTTACCGAACGGCAGGAAACATCAGCGGCCATAGTGTGGATCTCGTGGAGCGCGTTCATACTAGCTAGGGCCACAAAACGGTTGCTCCGTGGATATTAAATACGGAGTCTTGAATCCACGTGTACGCCAAATGCCCCATGGAAGTACCGTCCTGCATGTGTACGAGGCACTGCCCTCATCGGAATGAATTGAGCAGACAGACAATGAGACAAGTGGATAGACCATGAAACAAGAGCAGGCTACGCAGGTTGCATGGTGCATCCGGTCGGAACCAGGTAAGTCTTGCACCTGTCTGTGTCTGTGTCTTCGGAGCCAGTCATGCAATACCCGCCATGCTTGGCATGCATGAGTCCAAGAGGTCATGAGATATTAGCGGGCCATGCAGGTCAGATGGTGCATCTGGTTGGATTCATGCATGCCATGCAACTCCAAGCACCCCATTTATGGCATGCATGGCGGATGATGTGGAGGGTTTGAGCAAAGTTGTGTGTGATGGGGTGGAGCGCAAGTGTGCGTGTGTGTGGGGGGGGGGGGGCAGCTGTGTTGAGGGGTGGGGTGGCATATGCTGTGTATTGTGTGTATATCTGATGGAGGGTACAGTGCAGGTCTGGTGCATGATGTGCATGATGTAAATAGGTGTGATGTTTATTCTCATCCTTTATTTATTCCATCCTCTTCCCAACTTCTATCCCCTTCTCCCGCTTCCCTCCCTGAGGCAGGCATCCTGATGGTCTCCAGAAAGTACGGCTATCCTGCTGTCTGCCTAGTTTGCCTTCAACATACACAAGAAGGCTTGGTCCCTCAAGGTAGGGGGGGTGGGGGGCGTTACCCAGTACCCAGGGGGTCAATGAGGTTCAACTCATTACTATATTCTGGTGCTTTTATGAATTCTATTAGCTGCATCCCCACCATTGTCTGTTCCCTCAATGCCTTGGTGGACATACCTTGGAGATCCACACTATGGTTGGGTCCCTCAGGGCATGCTGAAATGAGACCATGCTTGAAGCATTTTCATTTCGTCAAGCTGAAGCTGCAATAAGATGGATGGAGCTCTTCCGCCTGTTGACGTAGTCCAGCCTTAAGACATACTTTAAATCAAATCTCAGCTTCATGGCTTGGACCTGGACTGGAGTAGTTGTCGGGAGCTTCTTTCTTAAGGCGAATTGAGAGTCTGAATAGTTCAACTGGGTCCATTCCCTTTGCACTTGTGCAGAATGGCAGATATTCCAACCTGCCGGGGGAACCGCCCTTTCTTGGTTTCATTATTTGTTAAGTAAGGTAGACCTGTTTGTTATCCATTTCATTTGCAGATTAACCACTACCTGCCCGGATCGGAATGCTGCCTTAGCCATACATATATTCAGACTAAAAAAACTTTAAATACAGGATAACCACTACCTGCCCGACCGGGGCATAGCCTTCAGCCTTTTGGGCAATACATGGCCCAACTAGAGGTAAACCCTAGGTCAGCCTCCACCCTGTTGCTCAGTCAGGCAGCAGCCAGCAGCAAGTAATCAGGCTTGATGCGATATAGCTGAAGAGCGCTTTTGAGTAGGTCAGCCTCCACCTCAGCTGTAGGTAAACCCTAGGTCAGCGTCCACCCTGTTGCTAAGGCAGGCAGCAGCCAACAGCAAGTAATCAGGCTTCCTGCGATATAGCTGACGAGCGCTTATGACTAGGTCAGCCTCACCCTCAGCTTGAGGTAAACCCTAGGTCAGCCGCCACCTCAGCTGGAGGTAAACCCTAGGTCAGCCTCCTCCTCAGCTGGAGGTAAACCCTAGGTCAGCCGCCACCTCAGCTGGGGGTAAACCCTAGGTCAGCCTCCACCTCAGCTGCAGGTAAACCCTAGGTCAGCCTCAAACTCAGCTGGAGGTTCACCCTAGGTCAGCCTCAAACTCAGCTGGAGGTTAACCCTAGGTCAGCCTCCACCTCAGCTGGAGGTAAACCCTAGGTCAGCCTCCACCTCAGCTGGAGGTAAACCCTAGGTCAACCTCCACCTCAGCTGGAGGTAAACCCTAGGTCAGCCTCCACCGCAGCTGGAGGTATACCGTAAGTCAGCCTCCACCTCAGCTGGAGGTAAACCCTAGGTCAGCCTCCACCTCAGCTGGAGGTAAACCCTAGGTCAGCCTCCACCTCAGCTGGAGGTAAACCCTAGGTCAGCCTCCACCTCAGCTGGAGGTAAACCCTAGGTCAGCCTCCACCTCAGCTGGAGGTAAACCCTAGGTCAGCCTCCACCTCAGCTGGAGGTAAACCCTAGGTCAGCCACCACCGCAGCTGGAGGTAAACCCTAGGTCAGCCTCCACCTCAGCTGGAGGTAAACCCTAGGTCAGCCTCCACCTCAGCTGGAGGTAAACCCTAGGTCAGCCTCCACCTCAGCTGGAGGTAAACCCTAGGTCAACCCCCACCTCAGCTGGAGGTAAACCCTAGGTCAGCCTCCACCTCAGCTGGAGGTAAACCCTAGGTCAGCCTCCACCTCAGCTCGAGGTATACCCTAGGTCAGCCTCCACCTCAGCTGGAGGTAAACCCTATGCCAGCCTCCACCTCAGCTGGAGGTAAACCCTTGGTCAACCCCCACCTCAGCTGGAGGTAAACCCTAGGTCAGCCTCCACCTCAGCCGGAGGTAAACCCTAGGTCAGCCTCCAACTCAGCTGGGGGTAAACCCTAGGCCAGCCTCCACCTCAGCTGGAGGTAAGCCATTGGTCAAACCCCACCTCAGCTGGAGGTAAACCCTAGGTCAGCCACCACCTGAGCTGGAGGTAAACCCTAGGTCAGCCTCCACCTCAGCTGGAGGTAAACCCTAGGTCAGCCTCCACCTCAGCTGGAGGTAAACCCTAGGTCAGCCTCCAACTCAGCTGGAGGTAAACCCTAGGCCAGCCTCCACCTCAGCTGGAGGTAAACCCTTGGTCAACCCCACCTCAGCTGGAGGTAAACCCTAGGTCAGCCTCCACCTCAGCTGGAGGTAAACCCTAAGTCAGCCTCCACCTCAGCTGGAGGTAAACCCTAGGTCAGCCTCCACCTCAGCTGGAGGTAAACCCTAGGTCAACCCCCTCCTCAGCTGGAGGTAAACCCTAGGTCAGCCTCCACCTCAGCTGGAGGTAAACCCTAGGTCAGCCTCCACCTCAGCTGGAGGTAAACCCTAGGTCAGCCTCCACCTCAGCTGGAGGTAAACCCTAGGTCAGCCCCCACCTCAGCTGGAGGTAAACCCTAGGTCAGCCTCCACCTCAGCTGGAGGTAAACCCTAGGTCAGCCTCCACCTCAGCTGGAGGTTAACCCTAGGTCAGCCTCCAACGCAGCTGGAGGTAAACCCTAGGTCAGCCTCCAACTCAGCTGGAGGTAAACCCTAGGCCAGCCTCCACCTCAGCTGGAGGTATACCCTAGGTCAGCCTCCAACGCAGCTGGAGGTAAACCCTAGGTCAGCCTCCAACTCAGCTGGAGGTAAACCCTAGGTCAGCCTCCACCTCAGCTGGAGGTAAACCCTAGGTCAGCCTCCACCTCAGCTCGAGGTATACCCTAGGTCAGCCTCCAACTCAGCTGGAGGTAAAACCCTAGGCCAGCCTCCACCTCAGCTGGAGGTAAACCCTTGGTCAACCCCCACCTCAGCTGGAGGTAAACCCTAGGTCAGCCTCCACCTCAGCTGGAGGTAAACCCTAGGTCAGCCTCCACCTCAGCTGGAGGTAGACCCAAGGTCAGCCTCCACCTCAGCTGGAGGTAAACCCTTGGTCAACCCCCACCTCAGCTGGAGGTAAACCCTAGGTCAGCCTCCACCTCAGCTGGAGGTAAACCCTAGGTCAACCCCACCTCAGCTGGAGGTTAACCCTAGGTCAGCCTCCACCTCAGCTGGAGGTAAACCCTAAGTCAGCCTCCACCTCAGCTGGAGGTAAACCCTAGGTCAGCCTCCACCTCAGCTGGAGGTAAACCCTAGGTCAACCCCCTCCTCAGCTGGAGGTAAACCCTAGGTCAGCCTCCACCTCAGCTGGAGGTAAACCCTAGGTCAGCCTCCACCTCAGCTGGAGGTAAACCCTAGGTCAGCCTCCACCTCAGCTGGAGGTAAACCCTAGGTCAGCCTCCACCTCAGCTGGAGGTAAACCCTAGGTCAGCCTCCACCTCAGCTGGAGGTAAACCCTAGGTCAGCCTCCACCTCAGCTGGAGGTTAACCCTAGGTCAGCCTCCAACGCAGCTGGAGGTAAACCCTAGGTCAGCCTCCAACGCAGCTGGAGGTAAACCCTAGGTCAGCCTCCACCTCAGCTGGAGGTAAACCCTAGGTCAGCCTCCAACGCAGCTGGAGGTAAACCCTAGGTCAGCCTCCACCTCAGCTGGAGGTAAACCCTAGGTCAGCCTCCACCTCAGCTGGAGGTAAACCCTAGGTCAGCCGCCAACTTAGCTGGAGGTAAACCCTAGGTCAGCCGCCAACTTAGCTTGAGGTAAACCCTAGGTCAGCCTCCACCTCAGCTGGAGGTAAACCCTAGGTCAGCCTCC
Organism: Limnomonas spitsbergensis; assembly: GCA_037349105.1. Taxonomy (NCBI): domain Eukaryota; kingdom Viridiplantae; phylum Chlorophyta; class Chlorophyceae; order Chlamydomonadales; genus Limnomonas; species Limnomonas spitsbergensis. The sequence goes on along the minus strand of JAYJMM010000101.1, from coordinate 2,551,706 downwards.
ACCTCAGCTGGAGGTAAACCCTAGGTCAGCCTCCACCTCAGCTGGAGGTAAACCCTAGGTCAGCCTCCACCTCAGCTGGAGGTAAACCCTAGGTCAGCCTCCACCTCAGCTGGAGGTAAACCCTAGGTCAGCCTCCACCTGAGCTGGAGGTAAACCCTAGGTCAGCCTCCACCTCAGCTGGAGGTTAACCCTAGGTCAGCCTCCAACGCAGCTGGAGGTAAACCCTAGGTCAGCCTCCAACTCAGCTGGAGGTAAACCCTAGGCCAGCCTCCACCTCAGCTGGAGGTAAACCCTAGGTCAGCCTCCAACGCAGCTGGAGGTAAACCCTAGGTCAGCCGCCAACTTAGCTGGAGGTAAACCCTAGGTCAGCCTCCACCTCAGCTGGAGGTAAACCCTAGGTCAGCCGCCAACTTAGCTGGAGGTAAACCCTAGGTCAGCCGCCAACTTAGCTGGAGGTAAACCCTAGGTGAGCCTCCACCTCAGCTTGAGGTAAACCCTAGGTCAGCCTCCACCTCAGCTGGAGGTAAACCCTAGGTCAGCCTCCACCTCAGCTGGAGGTTAACCCTAGGTCAGCCTTCAACGCAGCTGGAGGTAAACCCTAGGTCAGCCTCCAACGCAGCTGGAGGTAAACCCTAGGTCAGCCTCCACCTCAGCTGGAGGTAAACCCTAGGTCAGCCTCCAACGCAGCTGGAGGTAAACCCTAGGTCAGCCTCCACCTCAGCTGGAGGTAAACCCTAGGTCAGCCTCCACCTCAGCTGGAGGTAAACCCTAGGTCAGCCGCCAACTTAGCTGGAGGTAAACCCTAGGTCAGCCGCCAACTTAGCTGGCGGTAAACCCTAGGTCAGCCTCCACCTCAGCTGGAGGTAAACCCTAGGTCAGCCTCCACCTCAGCTGGAGGTAAACCCTAGGTCAGCCTCCACCTCAGCTGGAGGTAAACCCTAGGTCAGCCTCCACCTCAGCTGGAGGTAAACCCTAGGTCAGCCTCCACCTCAGCTGGAGGTAAACCCTAGGTCAGCCTCCACCTCAGCTGGAGGTAAACCCTAGGTCAGCCTCCACCTCAGCTGGAGGTAAACCCTAGATCAGCCTCCACCTCAGCTGGAGGTTAACCCTAGGTCAGCCTCCACCTCAGCTGGAGGTAAACCCTAGGTCAGCCTCCAACTCAGCTGGAGGTAAACCCTAGGTCAGCCTCCACCTCAGCTGGAGGTAAACCCTAGGTCAGCCTCCAATGCAGCTGGAGGTAAACCCTAGGTCAGCCTCCACCTCAGCTGGAGGTAAACCCTAGGTCAGCCTCCACCTCAGCTGGAGGTAAACCCTAGGTCAGCCGCCAACTTAGCTGGAGGTAAACCCTAGGTCAGCCGCCAACTTAGCTTGAGGTAAACCCTAGGTCAGCCTCCACCTCAGCTGGAGGTAAACCCTAGGTCAGCCTCCACCTCAGCTGGAGGTAAACCCTAGGTCAGCCTCCACCTCAGCTGGAGGTAAACCCTAGGTCAGCCTCCACCTCAGCTGGAGGTAAACCCTAGGTCAGCCTCCACCTCAGCTGGAGGTAAACCCTAGGTCAGCCTCCACCTGAGCTGGAGGTAAACCCTAGGTCAGCCTCCACCTCAGCTGGAGGTTAACCCTAGGTCAGCCTCCAACGCAGCTGGAGGTAAACCCTAGGTCAGCCTCCAACTCAGCTGGAGGTAAACCCTAGGCCAGCCTCCACCTCAGCTGGAGGTAAACCCTAGGTCAGCCTCCACCTCAGCTGGAGGTAAACCCTAGGTCAGCCGCCAACTTAGCTGGAGGTAAACCCTAGGTCAGCCTCCACCTCAGCTGGAGGTAAACCCTAGGTCAGCCGCCAACTTAGCTGGAGGTAAACCCTAGGTCAGCCGCCAACTTAGCTGGAGGTAAACCCTAGGTGAGCCTCCACCTCAGCTGGAGGTAAACCCTAGGTCAGCCTCCACCTCAGCTGGAGGTAAACCCTAGGTCAGCCTCCACCTCAGCTGGAGGTTAACCCTAGGTCAGCTTTCAACGCAGCTGGAGGTAAACCCTAGGTCAGCCTCCAACGCAGCTGGAGGTAAACCCTAGGTCAGCCTCCACCTCAGCTGGAGGTAAACCCTAGGTCAGCCTCCAACGCAGCTGGAGGTAAACCCTAGGTCAGCCTCCACCTCAGCTGGAGGTAAACCCTAGGTCAGCCTCCACCTCAGCTGGAGGTAAACCCTAGGTCAGCCGCCAACTTAGCTGGAGGTAAACCCTAGGTCAGCCGCCAACTTAGCTGGAGGTAAACCCTAGGTCAGCCTCCACCTCAGCTGGAGGTAAACCCTAGGTCAGCCTCCACCTCAGCTGGAGGTAAACCCTAGGTCAGCCTCCACCTCAGCTGGAGGTAAACCCTAGGTCAGCCTCCACCTCAGCTGGAGGTAAACCCTAGGTCAGCCTCCACCTCAGCTGGAGGTAAACCCTAGGTCAGCCTCCACCTCAGCTGGAGGTAAACCCTAGGTCAGCCTCCACCTCAGCTGGAGGTAAACCCTAGGTCAGCCTCCACCTAAGCTGGAGGTAAACCCTAGGTCAGCCTCCACCTCAGCTGGAGGTAAACCCTAGGTCAGCCTCCACCTCAGCTGGAGGTAAACCCTAGGTCAGCCTCCACCTGAGCTGGAGGTAAACCCTAGGTCAGCCTCCACCTCAGCTGGAGGTTAACCCTAGGTCAGCCTCCAACGCAGCTGGAGGTAAACCCTAGGTCAGCCTCCAACTCAGCTGGAGGTAAACCCTAGGCCAGCCTCCACCTCAGCTGGAGGTAAACCCTAGGTCAGCCTCCACCTCAGCTGGAGGTAAACCCTAGGTCAGCCGCCAACTTAGCTGGAGGTAAACCCTAGGTCAGCCTCCACCTCAGCTGGAGGTAAACCCTAGGTCAGCCGCCAACTTAGCTGGAGGTAAACCCTAGGTCAGCCGCCAACTTAGCTGGAGGTAAACCCTAGGTGAGCCTCCACCTCAGCTGGAGGTAAACCCTAGGTCAGCCTCCACCTCAGCTGGAGGTAAACCCTAGGTCAGCCGCCAACTTAGCTGGAGGTAAACCCTAGGTCAGCCGCCAACTTAGCTGGAGGTAAACCCTAGGTGAGCCTCCACCTCAGCTGGAGGTAAACCCTAGGTCAGCCTCCACCTCAGCTGGAGGTAAACCCTAGGTCAGCCTCCACCTCAGCTGGAGGTTAACCCTAGATCAGCTTTCAACGCAGCTGGAGGTAAACCCTAGGTCAGCCTCCAACGCAGCTGGAGGTAAACCCTAGGTCAGCCTCCACCTCAGCTGGAGGTAAACCCTAGGTCAGCCTCCAACGCAGCTGGAGGTAAACCCTAGGTCAGCCTCCACCTCAGCTGGAGGTAAACCCTAGGTCAGCCTCCACCTGAGCTGGAGGTAAACCCTAGGTCAGCCTCCACCTCAGCTGGAGGTTAACCCTAGGTCAGCCTCCAACGCAGCTGGAGGTAAACCCTAGGTCAGCCTCCAACTCAGCTGGAGGTAAACCCTAGGCCAGCCTCCACCTCAGCTGGAGGTAAACCCTAGGTCAGCCTCCAACGCAGCTGGAGGTAAACCCTAGGTCAGCCGCCAACTTAGCTGGAGGTAAACCCTAGGTCAGCCTCCACCTCAGCTGGAGGTAAACCCTAGGTCAGCCGCCAACTTAGCTGGAGGTAAACCCTAGGTCAGCCGCCAACTTAGCTGGAGGTAAACCCTAGGTGAGCCTCCACCTCAGCTTGAGGTAAACCCTAGGTCAGCCTCCACCTCAGCTGGAGGTAAACCCTAGGTCAGCCTCCACCTCAGCTGGAGGTTAACCCTAGGTCAGCCTTCAACGCAGCTGGAGGTAAACCCTAGGTCAGCCTCCAACGCAGCTGGAGGTAAACCCTAGGTCAGCCTCCACCTCAGCTGGAGGTAAACCCTAGGTCAGCCTCCAACGCAGCTGGAGGTAAACCCTAGGTCAGCCTCCACCTCAGCTGGAGGTTAACCCTAGGTCAGCCTCCAACGCAGCTGGAGGTAAACCCTAGGTCAGCCTCCAACTCAGCTGGAGGTAAACCCTAGGCCAGCCTCCACCTCAGCTGGAGGTAAACCCTAGGTCAGCCTCCAACGCAGCTGGAGGTAAACCCTAGGTCAGCCGCCAACTTAGCTGGAGGTAAACCCTAGGTCAGCCTCCACCTCAGCTGGAGGTAAACCCTAGGTCAGCCGCCAACTTAGCTGGAGGTAAACCCTAGGTCAGCCGCCAACTTAGCTGGAGGTAAACCCTAGGTGAGCCTCCACCTCAGCTTGAGGTAAACCCTAGGTCAGCCTCCACCTCAGCTGGAGGTAAACCCTAGGTCAGCCTCCACCTCAGCTGGAGGTTAACCCTAGGTCAGCCTTCAACGCAGCTGGAGGTAAACCCTAGGTCAGCCTCCAACGCAGCTGGAGGTAAACCCTAGGTCAGCCTCCACCTCAGCTGGAGGTAAACCCTAGGTCAGCCTCCAACGCAGCTGGAGGTAAACCCTAGGTCAGCCTCCACCTCAGCTGGAGGTAAACCCTAGGTCAGCCTCCACCTCAGCTGGAGGTAAACCCTAGGTCAGCCGCCAACTTAGCTGGAGGTAAACCCTAGGTCAGCCGCCAACTTAGCTGGAGGTAAACCCTAGGTCAGCCTCCACCTCAGCTGGAGGTAAACCCTAGGTCAGCCTCCACCTCAGCTGGAGGTAAACCCTAGGTCAGCCTCCACCTCAGCTGGAGGTAAACCCTAGGTCAGCCTCCACCTCAGCTGGAGGTAAACCCTAGGTCAGCCTCCACCTCAGCTGGAGGTAAACCCTAGGTCAGCCTCCACCTCAGCTGGAGGTAAACCCTAGGTCAGCCTCCACCTCAGCTGGAGGTAAACCCTAGGTCAGCCTCCACCTCAGCTGGAGGTTAACCCTAGGTCAGCCTCCAACGCAGCTGGAGGTAAACCCTAGGTCAGCCTCCAACGCAGCTGGAGGTAAACCCTAGGTCAGCCTCCACCTCAGCTGGAGGTAAACCCTAGGTCAGCCTCCAACGCAGCTGGAGGTAAACCCTAGGTCAGCCTCCACCTCAGCTGGAGGTAAACCCTAGGTCAGCCTCCACCTCAGCTGGAGGTAAACCCTAGGTCAGCCGCCAACTTAGCTGGAGGTAAACCCTAGGTCAGCCGCCAACTTAGCTTGAGGTAAACCCTAGGTCAGCCTCCACCTCAGCTGGAGGTAAACCCTAGGTCAGCCTCCACCTCAGCTGGAGGTAAACCCTAGGTCAGCCTCCACCTCAGCTGGAGGTAAACCCTAGGTCAGCCTCCACCTCAGCTGGAGGTAAACCCTAGGTCAGCCTCCACCTCAGCTGGAGGTAAACCCTAGGTCAGCCTCCACCTGAGCTGGAGGTAAACCCTAGGTCAGCCTCCACCTCAGCTGGAGGTTAACCCTAGGTCAGCCTCCAACGCAGCTGGAGGTAAACCCTAGGTCAGCCTCCAACTCAGCTGGAGGTAAACCCTAGGCCAGCCTCCTCCTCAGCTGGAGGTAAACCCTAGGTCAGCCTCCACCTCAGCTGGAGGTAAACCCTAGGTCAGCCGCCAACTTAGCTTGAGGTAAACCCTAGGTCAGCCTCCACCTCAGCTGGAGGTAAACCCTAGGTCAGCCTCCACCTCAGCTGGAGGTAAACCCTAGGTCAGCCTCCACCTCAGCTGGAGGTAAACCCTAGGTCAGCCTCCACCTCAGCTGGAGGTAAACCCTAGGTCAGCCTCCACCTCAGCTGGAGGTAAACCCTAGGTCAGCCTCCACCTGAGCTGGAGGTAAACCCTAGGTGAGCCTCCACCTCAGCTGGAGGTTAACCCTAGGTCAGCCTCCAACGCAGCTGGAGGTAAACCCTAGGTCAGCCTCCAACTCAGCTGGAGGTAAACCCTAGGCCAGCCTCCACCTCAGCTGGAGGTAAACCCTAGGTCAGCCTCCACCTCAGCTGGAGGTAAACCCTAGGTCAGCCGCCAACTTAGCTGGAGGTAAACCCTAGGTCAGCCTCCACCTCAGCTGGAGGTAAACCCTAGGTCAGCCGCCAACTTAGCTGGAGGTAAACCCTAGGTCAGCCGCCAACTTAGCTGGAGGTAAACCCTAGGTGAGCCTCCACCTCAGCTGGAGGTAAACCCTAGGTCAGCCTCCACCTCAGCTGGAGGTAAACCCTAGGTCAGCCTCCACCTCAGCTGGAGGTTAACCCTAGATCAGCTTTCAACGCAGCTGGAGGTAAACCCTAGGTCAGCCTCCAACGCAGCTGGAGGTAAACCCTAGGTCAGCCTCCACCTCAGCTGGAGGTAAACCCTAGGTCAGCCTCCAACGCAGCTGGAGGTAAACCCTAGGTCAGCCTCCACCTCAGCTGGAGGTAAACCCTAGGTCAGCCTCCACCTCAGCTGGAGGTAAACCCTAGGTCAGCCGCCAACTTAGCTGGAGGTAAACCCTAGGTCAGCCGCCAACTTAGCTGGAGGTAAACCCTAGGTCAGCCTCCACCTCAGCTGGAGGTAAACCCTAGGTCAGCCTCCACCTCAGCTGGAGGTAAACCCTAGGTCAGCCTCCACCTCAGCTGGAGGTAAACCCTAGGTCAGCCTCCACCTCAGCTGGAGGTAAACCCTAGGTCAGCCTCCACCTCAGCTGGAGGTAAACCCTAGGTCAGCCTCCACCTCAGCTGGAGGTAAACCCTAGGTCAGCCTCCACCTCAGCTGGAGGTTAACCCTAGGTCAGCCTCCACCTCAGCTGGAGGTAAACCCTAGGTCAGCCTCCAACTCAGCTGGAGGTAAACCCTAGGTGAGCCTCCACCTCAGCTTGAGGTAAACCCTAGGTCAGCCTCCACCTCAGGTGGAGGTAAACCCTAGGTCAGCCTCCACCTCAGCTGGAGGTTAACCCTAGGTCAGCCTTCAACGCAGCTGGAGGTAAACCCTAGGTCAGCCTCCAACGCAGCTGGAGGTAAACCCTAGGTCAGCCTCCACCTCAGCTGGAGGTAAACCCTAGGTCAGCCTCCAACGCAGCTGGAGGTAAACCCTAGGTCAGCCTCCACCTCAGCTGGAGGTAAACCCTAGGTCAGCCTCCACCTCAGCTGGAGGTAAACCCTAGGTCAGCCGCCAACTTAGCTGGAGGTAAACCCTAGGTCAGCCGCCAACTTAGTTGGAGGTAAACCCTAGGTCAGCCTCCACCTCAGCTGGAGGTAAACCCTAGGTCAGCCTCCACCTCAGCTGGAGGTAAACCCTAGGTCAGCCTCCACCTCAGCTGGAGGTAAACCCTAGGTCAGCCTCCACCTCAGCTGGAGGTAAACCCTAGGTCAGCCTCCACCTCAGCTGGAGGTAAACCCTAGGTCAGCCTCCACCTCAGCTGGAGGTAAACCCTAGGTCAGCCTCCACCTCAGCTGGAGGTAAACCCTAGGTCAGCCTCCACCTCAGCTGGAGGTTAACCCTAGGTCAGCCTCCAACGCAGCTGGAGGTAAACCCTAGGTCAGCCTCCAACGCAGCTGGAGGTAAACCCTAGGTCAGCCTCCACCTCAGCTGGAGGTAAACCCTAGGTCAGCCTCCAACGCAGCTGGAGGTAAACCCTAGGTCAGCCTCCACCTCAGCTGGAGGTAAACCCTAGGTCAGCCTCCACCTCAGCTGGAGGTAAACCCTAGGTCAGCCGCCAACTTAGCTGGAGGTAAACCCTAGGTCAGCCGCCAACTTAGCTTGAGGTAAACCCTAGGTCAGCCTCCACCTCAGCTGGAGGTAAACCCTAGGTCAGCCTCCACCTCAGCTGGAGGTAAACCCTAGGTCAGCCTCCACCTCAGCTGGAGGTAAACCCTAGGTCAGCCTCCACCTCAGCTGGAGGTAAACCCTAGGTCAGCCTCCACCTCAGCTGGAGGTAAACCCTAGGTCAGCCTCCACCTGAGCTGGAGGTAAACCCTAGGTCAGCCTCCACCTCAGCTGGAGGTTAACCCTAGGTCAGCCTCCAACGCAGCTGGAGGTAAACCCTAGGTCAGCCTCCAACTCAGCTGGAGGTAAACCCTAGGCCAGCCTCCTCCTCAGCTGGAGGTAAACCCTAGGTCAGCCTCCACCTCAGCTGGAGGTAAACCCTAGGTCAGCCGCCAACTTAGCTTGAGGTAAACCCTAGGTCAGCCTCCACCTCAGCTGGAGGTAAACCCTAGGTCAGCCTCCACCTCAGCTGGAGGTAAACCCTAGGTCAGCCTCCACCTCAGCTGGAGGTAAACCCTAGGTCAGCCTCCACCTCAGCTGGAGGTAAACCCTAGGTCAGCCTCCACCTCAGCTGGAGGTAAACCCTAGGTCAGCCTCCACCTGAGCTGGAGGTAAACCCTAGGTGAGCCTCCACCTCAGCTGGAGGTTAACCCTAGGTCAGCCTCCAACGCAGCTGGAGGTAAACCCTAGGTCAGCCTCCAACTCAGCTGGAGGTAAACCCTAGGCCAGCCTCCACCTCAGCTGGAGGTAAACCCTAGGTCAGCCTCCACCTCAGCTGGAGGTAAACCCTAGGTCAGCCGCCAACTTAGCTGGAGGTAAACCCTAGGTCAGCCTCCACCTCAGCTGGAGGTAAACCCTAGGTCAGCCGCCAACTTAGCTGGAGGTAAACCCTAGGTCAGCCGCCAACTTAGCTGGAGGTAAACCCTAGGTGAGCCTCCACCTCAGCTGGAGGTAAACCCTAGGTCAGCCTCCACCTCAGCTGGAGGTAAACCCTAGGTCAGCCTCCACCTCAGCTGGAGGTTAACCCTAGATCAGCTTTCAACGCAGCTGGAGGTAAACCCTAGGTCAGCCTCCAACGCAGCTGGAGGTAAACCCTAGGTCAGCCTCCACCTCAGCTGGAGGTAAACCCTAGGTCAGCCTCCAACGCAGCTGGAGGTAAACCCTAGGTCAGCCTCCACCTCAGCTGGAGGTAAACCCTAGGTCAGCCTCCACCTCAGCTGGAGGTAAACCCTAGGTCAGCCGCCAACTTAGCTGGAGGTAAACCCTAGGTCAGCCGCCAACTTAGCTGGAGGTAAACCCTAGGTCAGCCTCCACCTCAGCTGGAGGTAAACCCTAGGTCAGCCTCCACCTCAGCTGGAGGTAAACCCTAGGTCAGCCTCCACCTCAGCTGGAGGTAAACCCTAGGTCAGCCTCCACCTCAGCTGGAGGTAAACCCTAGGTCAGCCTCCACCTCAGCTGGAGGTAAACCCTAGGTCAGCCTCCACCTCAGCTGGAGGTAAACCCTAGGTCAGCCTCCACCTCAGCTGGAGGTTAACCCTAGGTCAGCCTCCACCTCAGCTGGAGGTAAACCCTAGGTCAGCCTCCAACTCAGCTGGAGGTAAACCCTAGGTCAGCCTCCACCTCAGCTGGAGGTAAACCCTAGGTCAGCCTCCACCTCAGCTGGAGGTAAACCCTAGGTCAGCCTCCACCTCAGCTGGAGGTTAACCCTAGGTCAGCCTCCACCTCAGCTGGAGGTAAACCCTAGGTCAGCCTCCAACTCAGCTGGAGGTAAACCCTAGGTCAGCCTCCACCTCAGCTGGAGGTAAACCCTAGGTCAGCCTCCACCTCAGCTGGAGGTAAACCCTAGGTCAGCCTCCACCTCAGCTGGAGGTAAACCCTAGGTCAGCCTCCACCTCAGCTGGAGGTTAACCCTAGGTCAGCCTCCACCTCAGCTGGAGGTAAACCCTAGGTCAGCCTCCAACTCAGCTGGAGGTAAACCCTAGGTCAGCCTCCACCTCAGCTGGAGGTAAACCCTAGGTCAGCCTCCAACTCAGCTGGAGGTAAACCCTAGGTCAGCCGCCAAGTTAGCTGGAGATAAAACCTAAGGCAGCCTTCAAATCAGTTAGGCAGCAGCCAGCAGGTCAAGTTCTGAGGCTTATTGCCACCAGAACCCTCGGCTACCTACACTGATTTAGCTGAAATGTAGCGGAAAGCGCTCATAAGACCAAAACAGCTGTTAGCGTGCCATCAGCAGGAAATAACAAATGGCTTTTTTGTGTCCTTTGATTTTCTGTTACAAATGCAACCCGTGGAGACCAGTCCAACCTTCCCTCAGCGGTAAAGATGCAAGATGTCAGCATTGAAAACACCCCCTTGTCATCCCAGCTGCATAATTTCAAAATTCCCACCTTTTGATTCTCAACCCTCCGACCCAAAGCCCCTCTATAGCTCCTGCCTCCCGCCCAGCGACATGAATACCGATGCCACGTCAGTGTGTGTGACACCAACTCATTAACACCAACTCATGAATGGCCTATTCTGCATCGTTCCAACCTTCTCCAAAGAAACCCCTAAACCCTCTACTCCGAGCCCTCCCCCCCCCGCTAAAGGTCCAGAGCAACATCTTCTCCTGGACTCAGCTGCATCACTTCCAACCCTCCAATTATTAACCCTCCACCTTCAACCCTCCTCCCCCCCCCTGATACCAAGAACCCTTGAAGACCATGACAGTGTATACGAAATCTCCTTATGGTTCCAGCAGCAGCACTTCCAAACCTTAAACTCTGAACCATAAAACTAAACCCTCAACACTCCTCCCCCCACAGCAGTACAATTGTCGGGACCATGCCGGTGTTTGCGGCACAGCTTCGTGCTCCCAGCTGCAGCACCTCCAAACCCCCGTACATCTCTCAACCCTTCACCCTCCTCGCCCCCCCTCAGCGATACGAATGTTGGGGCCATGTCAGCGTTTATAACACGGCCTCCTGCTCCCAGCTGCACCGTTTCCCAGCATCCGCCTCACATGCCACTGAGATGTCATGGTCGCCGGATGGGGGCTGTGAGGCGCAGCTGGATGGTCCACTCACGTACAGTGTGGCAGTACATGCTATCGATGACAGGTGGGAGGTGCAGTCGGCCTGTACTGGTTCAAATCTCCTTGGAAGATCACAAGATGGCGCATGGGACATAACCCTCTTTGCAACCCAGCTGAATCCCCCACGTTTGTTATGTCACCCACACGGCAGGCCACACACGTTTCTATGAGACCCACACGGCAGGCCCCTCGCTGATCTTTTGCTGCGGAAGGGCACATATGTTTCTTACTTGCCCCTTTGATGTCCCTTGTTGGCCTCTGAGTTTGAGGGGGGAATCCTGACGGCTGTCTATTTTCTGTTGCTCGGCAGGCCGCTGGTTGCGTGTCAGACCCTGATACTCGGTTGTATGTTATTACCCGGAAGGCCCTGAACCTTTTTTATTATTATCTACAGGCAGGCCCTGAACCCCTTTGATCACTCGCATTGACGGACCCCTGGCCTGGTGTGAGAGGTATGAACTCATGACGTCCAGCTATTGTTTTATTACATGGCAAGACCCTGAACCCTGTTGAGCCCCATGCCCCTTGCTGAGTGGAGGCCTATAAATATGCGATAGGGATCAAGTCCAACAACTGGGATCCATCCGGGCAGTTCCTGGCTGTGGGGAGGTACGATGAGGAGGGTAGGGGACTTATGATGGTAACGAGATGTGTGGGAAGGGGATGGGAAACTTGGAACGTTGGAGCCCCTAGCTCGGTTACACACCAGGCAAGCCCTGACTGCTGCCCTGACGTCGCGGCGCAGCCATTGCCACCATTGCTGTTGGAGCAGCATGCTCGCCTTGCGATGGGCGCCGGAATTTCCGGTCCTGTCGTGGGCGTCCCGGATGGCTGCCAGCCGCTCTCCGGACGGGGAAATCACACAGCAGCGCCCATGTTCCACTATTCGACGTGCGCTTAGTCTTCCGGTGTTTGGAAATCTGACTCCCCGGTATTAGCATGCGTATTTCTCATGAAACCTAGGGTTGACTGCACACTATTAGAGCACACACGCGCCCCTAGCTGATGTTGCCCCACACAAACATATCTTGGTACTCTTCGAGTTTCCAGAAGGCATTTTGTTACTTTGCCGCCTTTTAGGCTAAGAAATCCAGAACCCTTTTTGGAGGTGTGTATTCTGCACATTCAATGACCTGACCTGAACAGAAGATCAACCCAGAATGCAAATTTAAACATTGGCGGAATATCCCTTCTCCCTCACATCCCCTCTCCCATCAGGTGAGGCTGCGTTGAGTCATTCAGTGTAGCCAGCCCACTCCCGTATCCTCCCTCCTCCACCCATCAGGTCTATTGAGGTGGAGACCTGACAGCCGCTCCCTCGCCTCAGTCAGTCTAGCCAGCCCCGGATCTGTGTGGATCTGGGATATGGATGCGGGTCAGCTGGATGCAGTACTCATGCACCTGGCTGAGGTCACAGACATGCAATGGGCACCACAGGTGGGGCTAGGGTTTAGGGGGGGCAGGTGGGTTTAGGACAAGGCAGGTGGGTTTAGGGTACAGCACATCACCTGTGTGGCAAGAGACGCCGGGCAACCTCGTGTCCACCGTGCACTTTCAAAGCTTATTATGAAATGTCACTGATATAGTCACTGATATAGTCACTGATAGCTATCAGGCTAGGGCATCCTCCTGGCCCCTGTGACCACCCGCTACATGTATATTTCCAGACTGAGTATTTAGCGCTGTCGCATGAATCTTGAATAGTTAAATATGCAATGTTGCTGACTGGCTCTGCTGCTGAGTCCTTATACATGCAGGACAGCCTCCTGGCCACGGCGACCTCCACCTCCCGGCTCTACATGTGGGTGTCGGTGGGGGCATCCGTGGTGCTCATCCCGCTCCGGAACTTCCAGGTGGGGATGCTGGTGCCGAATGTCGGTGTGGATGCCTCTCTTGTCCGCTGGATTGGAGTGTCTTGGGCATGTGCTGTTACAGTCTTAACTCAACCAGCATCAGCCGCTTTGGGAAGAGCCAGGCTGATGAGCAAACCGGTTGGAAGGCTAGGAAGAGGAGCTAAAAGGGTAAATCGGAGACAAGTAATGAAAGGAGGCAGACAGGCGAGACAGCAAAGCGCAGAGCTGGAAGGTATGGCGGGGAAAGCATAGGTCATATAGGCTGGTCGCCACATCGCAATATCACTTCTTCTAGCTTCTGCTGCTGCCGACAATCTTAGCCATGCCACTTGATTACCATACTTCCCTAATCCTCAACCTGATTGCATGATTACATTCCATCGGCCAGCCAGGCATCATGCCGCAGGTGTGCGGTGCGAACCTTGCCAAGGTTCATTTCATACCGTGTTCCAGGTGAAAGCGGGGAAAACGTCTGGCGCTTCCTTGAATGTGCCCCGCAGAATGTCGTGAGCGGGCTATCCTTGGTAGGATGGAACTGCTGTGGGTCGAGCGGTCTCACGCCTCCTGCTTCGGCGGAGGAGGAGTCGTTCTTTCTGGTCTCATGCGCTAGCTCCCGCGCGCCTGGCAACACCACCCTTGATTACTTTCCATAGACTGAACCCTGAGCCCTGATCGTTACCCTCAATCCTGCTGCATGCACGCGGTGTGAGCTGGTTCCCACATGGCAGCAACACCTCTGATTACTTTCCTTAGACTGAACCCTTGGTCCTGATCGTTCCTCTTAATCATGTTGTGGGCATGCGGTGTGAGCTGGTCGCCACATGGGAGCAGCTTCTTGTTAACTTCCAAGGATTGTTTCAGCTGTCCCTCAATGGCTGTCGGCAACCAATGACGGATGGTCTTAGCTACAGCCGGCCTGCCGGCAATAAGTGACAACTTCCTTAGCTACCGGGATCCAGTGACGGCCGGTCTTGGCTCTAGCGGTATTCATCATTCAACTGTGTGTTTATGGCTGCGGGGGAAATCAATGGGAGGCCCTCTTGACTACGGCAAGTATGCTTCCTATTATAAGTGGAAAATTTCATGGCTGACCAGCAAGGATATATTATTACAGCAAGGATGCATTTCAGCTTCCTCCGATTCTTGAATTGTAAGGCTGTAAATGTGGACTGGGGCTAGTGCCGGGCATGCAGGGTTTAGTAGAGGGTGCTCCAGCTACAATTCAGCTACATCAAGGCATTCTGGGGGATGGAGCAGTGCGGCTTACTGCCTAAGCTACATGGTGCAGCCAGGCCGGTCCTTCAATCGTGATGGATGGCTTGCTCTACCCCTCGCATGTGACTCGCTGGCAATAAATGCTCCACTGACCTTCTGACAGGTGGCCTTAGCTGACTGAATTTTATATTCATAAGGTCAGGTGTGGTGTCGTGGCACGACCATGCTGGCCTAATGATTGAATGAGGACACACAACCATCTTCTTACATTTGTACATCTTGACCACCTTTTCAGCATGGCCCGAAAGGGTATCGTCATTGACATCTTGACCGCACCCGAAGTCAACACAGCCTATATCCGTTTCTAAGTCAACGCATTTTTGATCCGGGAAATGGATTGAACTACATTAAAATGTTCACTTGTCAAGAACATGATACCTCTGGGCCATGCTGAAAAGTAGAAAAGGATCTCGGCCATGTGGCCGCCTGATTGTCTGGTCAGGAGGGGAAATAAACGTAAGGGTAGAGGGGGAAAGAAAGGAACATACAGAAAAAAGAGAAGGAACAGACCATCCCCACATCAAGGAAGTCTGTAGAATCCTCAGCCCGTCTAGATCACAAGTAGCCCTCAACAAAAAGAAAACCAAACAAACGTACTAGGCAGTTGGTCAGGGAAAGGGAAACCAAGGCCTCTGAAACGACACAGCCTCAAAGATATACTGCCACACCCTTCACAAAAGTCAGAGCATCCCCCCCTGGCCTGCCCAGGTACTAAGCGTGGATGTCTATAGCACCGTCTTGTGCGCCTGTCCATACCCGTTCTCTGAATGTAAGGTGATCCTACACGCAGGGATGTGTTGAAGTGTGCAAAGGCAGAATATCTGACCATGACGGACATGCATGAGGATCAACAAATTGACAATAAGTGTAAACATGTACCGGATTGTTTTTCCCCGTTTCCGGTAGTCCCTAAATCCGTTTACATGCGTAGTACGCCTCTTTAGCGCCTGGGGAAAATACTATACAACCTCTGGAACACAACTAGGAAAACTCAAAAACATGATGATGATACTGCTAACAGGGAAATACCTTTAAATCACCTTTAAGTATATTTATGGACAGCCCAGATAAGATAGGAGAGGCAGATGATGAAGTTCAAGACAACATGCAATGTTTGAAACACACGAGGAACGCTAGGAGAGTAGTGGGTCTTTATCTGACCCTTGCATAGTTAAGACCAGCAATATATTTCACTTCCACAGTGAAATGATGCCTCTTATACAAGCGGCAACATGCCGCAGCATTCCTGCAAAATATGTAGGACAGCTGTGTGACCCCCCCTCCTAGCCAAGTACAGTGCCCGTCCCTCTTGACAGTCAGCATGGGGGACATTTTCACTGCAATCCAGCAACAGTTGCACAACCACCTCATGGCCATATCTGGCTGCCAACACCAGTGCCTCCCCATCCAAGCAGTTAGCACGAGGTGCATGCTCCCCCCACCCCAACAACAGCCGCACCACCTCCCCGTGTCCATTCCTGGCTGCCCTCACCAGTGCCTCCCCATCCTGGCAGTCAGCATGGGGGGCATGCTCCCTACACCCCAACAACAGCTGCACCACCGCCTCGTGGCCCCTCTCGGCTGCCCTCAACAGTGCCTCCCCATCCTGGCAGTTACCACGTGGGGCATGCTCCCTCCACCCCAACAACAGCTGCACCACCGCCTCGTGGCCCCTCTCGGCTGCCATCACCAGTGCCCACCCATCCCGGCAGTCTGCACGTGGGGCATGCTCCCTACACCCCAACAACAGCTGCACCACCGCCTCGTGGCCGTTCCACGCAGCCCTTACCAGTGCCTCCCCATCCTGGCAGTCAGCACGTGGGGCATGCTCCCTCCACCCCAACAAGAGCTGCACCACCGCCTCGTGGCCATTCTGCGCAGCCCTTAACAGTGCCTCCCCATCCTGGCAGTTACCACGTGGGGCATGCTCCCTCCACCCCAACAAGAGCTGCACCGCCGCCTCGTGGCCATTCTGCGCAGCCCTTAACAGTGCCCGCCCATCCTGGCAGTTAGCACGTGGGGCATGCTCTCTCCACCCCAACAACAGCTGCACCACTGCCTCGTGGCCCCTCTTGGCAGCCCTCACCAGTGCCCACCCATCCCGGCAGTTCGCACGTGGGGCATGCTCCCTCCACCCCAACAACAGCTGCACCACCGCCTCGTGGCCATTCTGCGAAGCCCTTAACAGTGCCTCCCCATCCTGGCAGTTAGCACGTGGGGCATGCTCCCTCCACCCCAACAACAGCTGCACCACCGCCTCGTGGCCATTCTGCGAAGCCCTTAACAGTGCCTCCCCATTCTGACAGTTAGCACGTGGGGCATGCTCCCTCCACCCAAGCAAAAGCCGCACCACTGCCTTGCGGCCATGCTGCGCAGCCCACACCAATGCCTCCCCATCTTGGCAGTTAGCATGGGGTGAATGCTCCCTCCACCCCAACATCAACTGCACCGCTGCATAGTGGCCACGCCAAGCTGCCCTCACCAATGCATCCCCTTTCCGGCAGTCTGCCTTTGCACCCAGATCGAGCATGAGCCTCGTCAACTCCAAGCAGTCATACACCTGACTGTTGCAGCCCACAGCTCTCATGAGGGCCTGGTCAGGACTGTGAACTGCCATCATGGCACGAGCTAGATTAATGGGGCAGTCCCTAAGGCAGTCGCGCCAACGCCTGCACACCCGCCACGCTCCATACTGCACTTTCATGGCTTGGTGGGCGCCAGGTCTAGGAGGGCCTTGAGGATTGCATAGCCATGAATCTGCATGGCTGAGGATTATGCCAAGGATGTCCGTGTTGAGGTCTTGGAGGCAGACGAAGATGGCTGGGTCCTCGCTAGGGGAAGGAGACGCAGATGTATCTGTTTCGATAGTCTCAGTGGATGCAAATGAAGACATCGAGTGGTGCGCAATACCACTTCCTTCGATCTGTTGGGCTGCTCTTCTCCTGCTCGACAAGCGAATGAGGTTGATGAGTTCATGCAAGCCAACATACAACACACTTCTCCAGATAAATATAAACCAATACATCTGAATGAATGGCCGTCCTGACGACCCATGATTATTTTATTATTCATGCAAAAAGGCACACGGGCTCCAGTTGTCGTTTCTGCTCGGAGCCTCGGAGGCACCCAACCTAAAGCCTTTTAGGTAAAGGCCAGGCTGTGCGAGCTGGAAATGCAGTGGAAGAATGAGGCAGTGAGGAAACCGAGAGAAACTAATATGGGGTAAAACATATGAAAACAATTGGAATGTTGCAGATTCCTCAGTCCAGTCCTTGCTTGACATACTGACCGGTACCCACATGGCCACATGCTGAGCATGCTATTCTTGAATCTTGTTCCACTCATGGTCCATGTTCCGCTCACCAGGGGCAATGTTGCGTACTTGCGTCGAATTGGATGTACTCAATGCAGCTGTCCGTATTCGCTTCGGAGGATGCGAAATGTAAATCTGAAGGCCACCGACGTTTCCAGATATTATCGACAGTGTGGCTGGCAATGTAAAGAGTCCTCAATATAGGCAAAATTCTTGAAGACCTTGGTAAAGATGGGCGGGATTGGAGAGTGCGCACCCCTGGTGCCAGACTGGGACATGTTCGCGTATCTGCCACTTTTGTACTGCGGGAAATATCTGGAGCAAAGGTGTGAATCCCTGGGGTGCGTTCAGACTGGGGCCAAAAATGGCTGCACGTAACCGGGAAGGGACTGCCCTCACCGGAAAGATTGTAGCAGACAGACAATACTGCTCTACGGCAACCATGCCAGGTCCAGTGAGGGCCATTCTCCTGTGCTGACTGAGCACCTATTTCTGCTGTGTGCAGAGATAGCATTCACCATGCTCAACCTGTCGGTGCTGAGGCCGAACAGGATGGCATCACTTCGGGCAGCTCCAGTCAGCTTGCCAGGTCACATGCCAGGTAAGCTTCAAGCTTGTCGGCTGAACATGCGCACAGGTTCATCGTGGCTAGACAGGTGAAGGATATTTTTGCGCATTTCCTCCATTTGTTACCGTGACTACCATGGACCATACTGTTCAATTGAAGCCATGCCAGGGCAAGTGAAGGCCAATCGGCTGTGTTGACTGACCACCCTTTCATGTTTTGTGCAGTGGTGGCCTGCCCCATGCTGGTGCTTCTTGGTTAATGGGCGCCAATGCCGGCATTCAGGTTCAAGCCTCCATGGACCTCATCCCAGGCAATTATCTACACGCCAGGTCAGCAGCTGCACCCGCCATGCCTCCCTTCAAGGGTGCCGCCATGCTGTTGAACTACGAAGCAGGCAGTGCTGCCACCGCACAGTATGGCGTTGCTGCGGGCAAGGCCAGTCAACAAGCCAGGGTACATGCCAGGTATGCTCGATGCTGGTAGGCTGGACATAGGCACCTGTTCATTATGGCTGGACAGCTGCTTTGTTGTAATGCGTGTTTTCATTGTGATTCGTTACCATGACTGCCATGGGCCATAATGCTCTACTGCAGCCATGCCATGGCCACTGCTTGCTCATCTGTTGTGCTTACTGACCACCTTAATCTGTTTTGTGCAGGGACCATGGCCTTCACCATGCTGGTGCCATTGGCATGTAGTATGAAGCAGGCTGTGCTGCCACCGGACAGAACGGCGTTGCTGCGCAGGACCCATGACCTGGTGAGCTTGATGCGGGTAGGCTGAACATGCACACAGGTTCAACTTGGCTTGATATTTGCTTGATTGATTGCGCATTTCATTTGTTACCGTGTTTGTTATGGGCCATACTGCTCTACGGCAACCATGCCAGGTCCAGTGAGGGCCATTCTCCTGTGCTGACTGAGCACCTATTTCTGCTGTGTGCAGGGATAGCATGCACCATGCTCAACCTGTTGGTGCTGCGGCCGAACAGGATGGCATCACTTCGGGCAGCTCCAGTCAGCTTGCCAGGTCACATGCCACGTAAGCTTCAAGCTTGTCGGCTGAACATGCGCACAGGTTCATCGTGGCTAGACAGGTGAAGGATATTTTTGCGCAATTCCTCCATTTTACCGTGACTACCATGGGCCATACTGTTCAATTGAAGTCATGTCAGGGCAAGTGAAGGCCAATCGGCTGTGTTGACAGACCACCCTTTCCTGTTTTGTGCAGTGGTGGCCTGTCCCATGCTGGTGCTTCTTGGTTAATGGGCGCCAATGCCAGCATTCAGGTTCAAGCCTCCATGGACCTCATCCCAGGCAGTCATCTACACGCCAGGTCAGCAGCTGCACCCGCCATGCCTCCCTTCAGGAGTGCCGCCACGTGGCGGCACTCCTGGCGGCACTACGAAGCAGGCAGTGCTGCCACCGCATAGTATGGCGTTGCTGCGGGCAAGGCCAGTCAACAAGCCAGGGTACATGCCAGGTATGCTCGATGCTGGTAGGCTGGACATAGGCACCTGTTCATTATGGCTGGACAGCTGCTTTGTTGTAATGCGTGTTTTCATTGTGATTCGTTACCATGACTGCCATGGGCCATAATGCTCTACTGCAGCCATGCCATGGCCACTGCTTGCTCATCTGTTGTGCTTACTGACCACCTTAATCTGTTTTGTGCAGGGACCATGGCCTTCACCATGCTGGTGCCATTGGCATGTAGTATGAAGCAGGCTGTGCTGCCACCGGACAGAACGGCGTTGCTGCGCAGGACCCATGACCTGGTGAGCTTGATGCGGGTAGGCTGAACATGCACACAGGTTCAACTTGGCTTGATATTTGCTTGATTGATTGCGCATTTCATTTGTTACCGTGTTTGTTATGGGCCATACTGCTCCACTGAAGCCATGCCAGGTCCAGTGAGGGCCATTCTCCTGTGCTGACTGAGCACCTATTTCTGCTGTGTGCAGGGATAGCATGCACCATGCTCAACCTGTTGGTGCTGCGGCCGAACAGGATGGCATCACTTCGGGCAGCTCCAGTCAGCTTGCCAGGTCACATGCCACGTAAGCTTCAAGCTTGTCGGCTGAACATGCGCACAGGTTCATCGTGGCTAGACAGGTGAAGGATATTTTTGCGCAATTCCTCTATTTGTTACCGTGACTACCATGGGCCATACTGTTCAATTGAAGTCATGTCAGGGCAAGTGAAGGCCAATCGGCTGTGTTGACAGACCACCCTTTCCTGTTTTGTGCAGTGGTGGCCTGTCCCATGCTGGTGCTTCTTGGTTAATGGGCGCCAATGCCAGCATTCAGGTTTAAGCCTCCATGGACCTCATCCCAGGCAGTCATCTACACGCCAGGTCAGCAGCTGCACCCGCCATGCCTCCCTTCAGGAGTGCCGCCACGTGGCGGCACTCCTGGCGGCACTACGAAGCAGGCAGTGCTGCCACCGCATAGTATGGCGTTGCTGCGGGCAAGGCCAGTCAACAAGCCAGGGTACATGCCAGGTACGCTCGATGCTGGTAGGCTGGACATAGGCACCTGTTCATTATGGCTGGACAGCTGCTTTGTTGTAATGCGTGTTTTCATTGTGATTCGTTACCATGACTGCCATGGGCCATAATGCTCTACTGCAGCCATGCCATGGCCACTGCTTGCTCATCTGTTGTGCTTACTGACCACCTTAATCTGTTTTGTGCAGGGACCATGGCCTTCACCATGCTGGTGCCATTGGCATGTAGTATGAAGCAGGCTGTGCTGCCACCGGACAGAACGGCGTTGCTGCGCAGGACCCATGACCTGGTGAGCTTGATGCGGGTAGGCTGAACATGCACACAGGTTCAACTTGGCTTGATAGTTGCTTGATTGATTGCGCATTTCATTTGTTACCGTGTTTGTTATGGGCCATACTGCTCTACGGCAACCATGCCAGGTCCAGTGAGGGCCATTCTCCTGTGCTGACTGAGCACCTATTTCTGCTGTGTGCAGGGATAGCATGCACCATGCTCAACCTGTTGGTGCTGCGGCCGAACAGGATGGCATCACTTCGGGCAGCTCCAGTCAGCTTGCCAGGTCACATGCCACGTAAGCTTCAAGCTTGTCGGCTGAACATGCGCACAGGTTCATCGTGGCTAGACAGGTGAAGGATATTTTTGCGCAATTCCTCCATTTTACCGTGACTACCATGGGCCATACTGTTCAATTGAAGTCATGTCAGGGCAAGTGAAGGCCAATCGGCTGTGTTGACAGACCACCCTTTCCTGTTTTGTGCAGTGGTGGCCTGTCCCATGCTGGTGCTTCTTGGTTAATGGGCGCCAATGCCAGCATTCAGGTTCAAGCCTCCATGGACCTCATCCCAGGCAGTCATCTACACGCCAGGTCAGCAGCTGCACCCGCCATGCCTCCCTTCAGGAGTGCCGCCACGTGGCGGCACTCCTGGCGGCACTACGAAGCAGGCAGTGCTGCCACCGCATAGTATGGCGTTGCTGCGGGCAAGGCCAGTCAACAAGCCAGGGTACATGCCAGGTATGCTCGATGCTGGTAGGCTGGACATAGGCACCTGTTCATTATGGCTGGACAGCTGCTTTGTTGTAATGCGTGTTTTCATTGTGATTCGTTACCATGACTGCCATGGGCCATAATGCTCTACTGCAGCCATGCCATGGCCACTGCTTGCTCATCTGTTGTGCTTACTGACCACCTTAATCTGTTTTGTGCAGGGACCATGGCCTTCACCATGCTGGTGCCATTGGCATGTAGTATGAAGCAGGCTGTGCTGCCACCGGACAGAACGGCGTTGCTGCGCAGGACCCATGACCTGGTGAGCTTGATGCGGGTAGGCTGAACATGCACACAGGTTCAACTTGGCTTGATATTTGCTTGATTGATTGCGCATTTCATTTGTTACCGTGTTTGTTATGGGCCATACTGCTCCACTGAAGCCATGCCAGGTCCAGTGAGGGCCATTCTCCTGTGCTGACTGAGCACCTATTTCTGCTGTGTGCAGGGATAGCATGCACCATGCTCAACCTGTTGGTGCTGCGGCCGAACAGAATGGCATCACTTCGGGCAGCTCCAGTCAGCTTGCCAGGTCACATGCCACGTAAGCTTCAAGCTTGTCGGCTGAACATGCGCACAGGTTCATCGTGGCTAGACAGGTGAAGGATATTTTTGCGCAATTCCTCTATTTGTTACCGTGACTACCATGGGCCATACTGTTCAATTGAAGCCATGTCAGGGCAAGTGAAGGCTAATCGGCTGTGTTGACAGACCACCCTTTCCTGTT
Source organism: Limnomonas spitsbergensis (assembly GCA_037349105.1). Lineage (NCBI taxonomy): Eukaryota > Viridiplantae > Chlorophyta > Chlorophyceae > Chlamydomonadales > Limnomonas > Limnomonas spitsbergensis. Next base: position 2,529,680 of record JAYJMM010000101.1, on the reverse strand, counting down.
TTGTGCAGTGGTGGCCTGTCCCATGCTGGTGCTTCTTGGTTAATGGGCGCCAATGCCAGCATTCAGGTTTAAGCCTCCATGGACCTCATCCCAGGCAGTCATCTACACGCCAGGTCAGCAGCTGCACCCGCCATGCCTCCCTTCAGGAGTGCCGCCACGTGGCGGCACTCCTGGCGGCACTACGAAGCAGGCAGTGCTGCCACCGCATAGTATGGCGTTGCTGCGGGCAAGGCCAGTCAACAAGCCAGGGTACATGCCAGGTACGCTCGATGCTGGTAGGCTGGACATAGGCACCTGTTCATTATGGCTGGACAGCTGCTTTGTTGTAATGCGTGTTTTCATTGTGATTCGTTACCATGACTGCCATGGGCCATAATGCTCTACTGCAGCCATGCCATGGCCACTGCTTGCTCATCTGTTGTGCTTACTGACCACCTTAATCTGTTTTGTGCAGGGACCATGGCCTTCACCATGCTGGTGCCATTGGCATGTAGTATGAAGCAGGCTGTGCTGCCACCGGACAGAACGGCGTTGCTGCGCAGGACCCATGACCTGGTGAGCTTGATGCGGGTAGGCTGAACATGCACACAGGTTCAACTTGGCTTGATAGTTGCTTGATTGATTGCGCATTTCATTTGTTACCGTGTTTGTTATGGGCCATACTGCTCTACGGCAACCATGCCAGGTCCAGTGAGGGCCATTCTCCTGTGCTGACTGAGCACCTATTTCTGCTGTGTGCAGGGATAGCATGCACCATGCTCAACCTGTTGGTGCTGCGGCCGAACAGGATGGCATCACTTCGGGCAGCTCCAGTCAGCTTGCCAGGTCACATGCCACGTAAGCTTCAAGCTTGTCGGCTGAACATGCGCACAGGTTCATCGTGGCTAGACAGGTGAAGGATATTTTTGCGCAATTCCTCCATTTTACCGTGACTACCATGGGCCATACTGTTCAATTGAAGTCATGTCAGGGCAAGTGAAGGCCAATCGGCTGTGTTGACAGACCATCCTTTCCTGTTTTGTGCAGTGGTGGCCTGTCCCATGCTGGTGCTTCTTGGTTAATGGGCGCCAATGCCAGCATTCAGGTTCAAGCCTCCATGGACCTCATCCCAGGCAGTCATCTACACGCCAGGTCAGCAGCTGCACCCGCCATGCCTCCCTTCAGGAGTGCCGCCACGTGGCGGCACTCCTGGCGGCACTACGAAGCAGGCAGTGCTGCCACCGCATAGTATGGCGTTGCTGCGGGCAAGGCCAGTCAACAAGCCAGGGTACATGCCAGGTATGCTCGATGCTGGTAGGCTGGACATAGGCACCTGTTCATTATGGCTGGACAGCTGCTTTGTTGTAATGCGTGTTTTCATTGTGATTCGTTACCATGACTGCCATGGGCCATAATGCTCTACTGCAGCCATGCCATGGCCACTGCTTGCTCATCTGTTGTGCTTACTGACCACCTTAATCTGTTTTGTGCAGGGACCATGGCCTTCACCATGCTGGTGCCATTGGCATGTAGTATGAAGCAGGCTGTGCTGCCACCGGACAGAACGGCGTTGCTGCGCAGGACCCATGACCTGGTGAGCTTGATGCGGGTAGGCTGAACATGCACACAGGTTCAACTTGGCTTGATAGTTGCTTGATTGATTGCGCATTTCATTTGTTACCGTGTTTGTTATGGGCCATACTGCTCTACGGCAACCATGCCAGGTCCAGTGAGGGCCATTCTCCTGTGCTGACTGAGCACCTATTTCTGCTGTGTGCAGGGATAGCATGCACCATGCTCAACCTGTTGGTGCTGCGGCCGAACAGGATGGCATCACTTCGGGCAGCTCCAGTCAGCTTGCCAGGTCACATGCCACGTAAGCTTCAAGCTTGTCGGCTGAACATGCGCACAGGTTCATCGTGGCTAGACAGGTGAAGGATATTTTTGCGCAATTCCTCCATTTTACCGTGACTACCATGGGCCATACTGTTCAATTGAAGTCATGTCAGGGCAAGTGAAGGCCAATCGGCTGTGTTGACAGACCACCCTTTCCTGTTTTGTGCAGTGGTGGCCTGTCCCATGCTGGTGCTTCTTGGTTAATGGGCGCCAATGCCAGCATTCAGGTTTAAGCCTCCATGGACCTCATCCCAGGCAGTCATCTACACGCCAGGTCAGCAGCTGCACCCGCCATGCCTCCCTTCAGGAGTGCCGCCACGTGGCGGCACTCCTGGCGGCACTACGAAGCAGGCAGTGCTGCCACCGCATAGTATGGCGTTGCTGCGGGCAAGGCCAGTCAACAAGCCAGGGTACATGCCAGGTACGCTCGATGCTGGTAGGCTGGACATAGGCACCTGTTCATTATGGCTGGACAGCTGCTTTGTTGTAATGCGTGTTTTCATTGTGATTCGTTACCATGACTGCCATGGGCCATAATGCTCTACTGCAGCCATGCCATGGCCACTGCTTGCTCATCTGTTGTGCTTACTGACCACCTTAATCTGTTTTGTGCAGGGACCATGGCCTTCACCATGCTGGTGCCATTGGCATGTAGTATGAAGCAGGCTGTGCTGCCACCGGACAGAACGGCGTTGCTGCGCAGGACCCATGACCTGGTGAGCTTGATGCGGGTAGGCTGAACATGCACACAGGTTCAACTTGGCTTGATAGTTGCTTGATTGATTGCGCATTTCATTTGTTACCGTGTTTGTTATGGGCCATACTGCTCTACGGCAACCATGCCAGGTCCAGTGAGGGCCATTCTCCTGTGCTGACTGAGCACCTATTTCTGCTGTGTGCAGGGATAGCATGCACCATGCTCAACCTGTTGGTGCTGCGGCCGAACAGGATGGCATCACTTCGGGCAGCTCCAGTCAGCTTGCCAGGTCACATGCCACGTAAGCTTCAAGCTTGTCGGCTGAACATGCGCACAGGTTCATCGTGGCTAGACAGGTGAAGGATATTTTTGCGCAATTCCTCCATTTTACCGTGACTACCATGGGCCATACTGTTCAATTGAAGTCATGTCAGGGCAAGTGAAGGCCAATCGGCTGTGTTGACAGACCATCCTTTCCTGTTTTGTGCAGTGGTGGCCTGTCCCATGCTGGTGCTTCTTGGTTAATGGGCGCCAATGCCAGCATTCAGGTTCAAGCCTCCATGGACCTCATCCCAGGCAGTCATCTACACGCCAGGTCAGCAGCTGCACCCGCCATGCCTCCCTTCAGGAGTGCCGCCACGTGGCGGCACTCCTGGCGGCACTACGAAGCAGGCAGTGCTGCCACCGCATAGTATGGCGTTGCTGCGGGCAAGGCCAGTCAACAAGCCAGGGTACATGCCAGGTATGCTCGATGCTGGTAGGCTGGACATAGGCACCTGTTCATTATGGCTGGACAGCTGCTTTGTTGTAATGCGTGTTTTCATTGTGATTCGTTACCATGACTGCCATGGGCCATAATGCTCTACTGCAGCCATGCCATGGCCACTGCTTGCTCATCTGTTGTGCTTACTGACCACCTTAATCTGTTTTGTGCAGGGACCATGGCCTTCACCATGCTGGTGCCATTGGCATGTAGTATGAAGCAGGCTGTGCTGCCACCGGACAGAACGGCGTTGCTGCGCAGGACCCATGACCTGGTGAGCTTGATGCGGGTAGGCTGAACATGCACACAGGTTCAACTTGGCTTGATATTTGCTTGATTGATTGCGCATTTCATTTGTTACCGTGTTTGTTATGGGCCATACTGCTCCACTGAAGCCATGCCAGGTCCAGTGAGGGCCATTCTCCTGTGCTGACTGAGCACCTATTTCTGCTGTGTGCAGGGATAGCATGCACCATGCTCAACCTGTTGGTGCTGCGGCCGAACAGGATGGCATCACTTCGGGCAGCTCCAGTCAGCTTGCCAGGTCACATGCCACGTAAGCTTCAAGCTTGTCGGCTGAACATGCGCACAGGTTCATCGTGGCTAGACAGGTGAAGGATATTTTTGCGCAATTCCTCCATTTTACCGTGACTACCATGGGCCATACTGTTCAATTGAAGTCATGTCAGGGCAAGTGAAGGCCAATCGGCTGTGTTGACAGACCACCCTTTCCTGTTTTGTGCAGTGGTGGCCTGTCCCATGCTGGTGCTTCTTGGTTAATGGGCGCCAACGCCAGCATTCAGGTTTAAGCCTCCATGGACCTCATCCCAGGCAGTCATCTACACGCCAGGTCAGCAGCTGCACCCGCCATGCCTCCCTTCAGGAGTACCGCCACGTGGCGGCACTCCTGGCGGCACTACGAAGCAGGCAGTGCTGCCACCGCATAGTATGGCGTTGCTGCGGGCAAGGCCAGTCAACAAGCCAGGGTACATGCCAGGTATGCTCGATGCTGGTAGGCTGGACATAGGCACCTGTTCATTATGGCTGGACAGCTGCTTTGTTGTAATGCGTGTTTTCATTGTGATTCGTTACAATGACTGCCATGGGCCATAATGCTCTACTGCAGCCATGCCATGGCCACTGCTTGCTCATCTGTTGTGCTTGCTGACCACCTTAATCTGTTTTGTGCAGGGACCATGGCCTTCACCATGCTGGTGCCATTGGCATGTAGTATGAAGCAGGCTGTGCTGCCACCGGACAGAACGGCGTTGCTGCGCAGGACCCATGACCTGGTGAGCTTGATGCGGGTAGGCTGAACATGCACACAAGTTCAACTTGGCTTGATATTTGCTTGATTGATTGCGCATTTCATTTGTTACCGTGTTTGTTATGGGCCATACTGCTCCACTGAAGCCATGCCATGTCCAGTGAGGGCCATTCTCCTGTGCTGACTGAGCACCTATTTCTGCTGTGTGCAAGGATAGCATGCACCATGCTCAACCTGTCGGTGCTGCGGCCGAACAGGATCGGTCCTATCGCCTACTCTCCTCCATCAGTCCTTCCTCCCTCTCCCCCTACACATATGTCCTACTTTCTCATCTCCTCCCTCTCCTCTTCCACCTCCCCCTTCCTCCTCCTCCTCATCCTTCACCCTCCCACCGGAAGCACGGAGGCATTCTGTCCGTCACAAACGTCCCATCATCTCGTTACTATCGCCTACTCTCCTCCATCTCTCCTTCCTCCCTCTCCCCCTACACATCTGTACTACTGTCGCATCTCCTCCCTCTCCCCATCCTCCTCCCCCTTCCTCCTCCTCCTCTTTTGCTGACCCTGTCTGGCCCCACGGATTATTGGCAGCGGCAGAATAGAGCTTTCAGTAGCTTTTGCTGTCTCTGTCTGGCCCCACGGATTATTGGCAGCGGCAGAATAGAGCTTTCAGTAGCTTTTGCTGACCCTGTCTGGCCCCACGGATTATTGGCAGCAACAGAATAGAGCTTTCAGTAGCTTTTGCTGTCTCTGTCTAGCCCCACGGATTATTGGCAGCGGCAGAATAGAGCTTTCAGTAGCTTTTGCTGTCTCTGTCTAGCCCCACGGATTATTGGCAGCGGCAGAATAGAGCTTTCAGTAGCTTTTGCTGACCCTGTCTTGCCCCACGGATTATTGGCAGCGGCAGAATAGAGCTTTCAGTAGCTTTTGCTGTCTCTGTCTGGCCCCACGGATTATTGGCAGCGGCAGAATAGAGCTTTCAGTAGCTTTTGCTGACCCTGTCTGGCCCCACGGATTATTGGCAGCGGCAGAATAGAGCTTTCAGTAGCTTTTGCTGTCTCTGTCTGGCCCCACGGATTATTGGCAGCGGCAGAATAGAGCTTTCAGTAGCTTTTGCTGACCCTGTCTGGCCCCACGGATTATTGGCAGCGGCAGAATAGAGCTTTCAGTAGCTTTTGCTGACCCTGTCTTGCCCCACGGATTATTGGCAGCGGCAGAATAGAGCTTTCAGTAGCTTTTGCTGTCTCTGTCTGGCCCCACGGATTATTGGCAGCGGCAGAATAGAGCTTTCAGTAGCTTTTGCTGACCCTGTCTGGCCCCACGGATTATTGGCAGCGGCAGAATAGAGCTTTCAGTAGCTTTTGCTGACCCTGTCTGGCCCCACGGATTATTGGCAGCGGCAGAATACAGCTTTCAGTAGCTTTTGCTGACCCTGTCTAGCCCCACGGATTATTGGCAGCGGCAGAATAGAGCTTTCAGTAGCTTTTGCTGTCTCTGTCTGGCCCCACGGATTATTGGCAGCGGCAGAATAGAGCTTTCAGTAGCTTTTGCTGTCTCTGTCTGGCCCCACGGATTATTGGCAGCGGCAGAATAAAGCTTTCAGTAGCTTTTGCTGACCCTGTCTGGCCCCACGGATTATTGGCAGCGGCAGAATAGAGCTTTCAGTAGCTTTTGCTGTCTCTGTCTGGCCCCACGGATTATTGGCAGCGGCAGAATAGAGCTTTCAGTACCTTTTGCTGTCTCTGTCTGGCCCCACGGATTATTGGCAGCGGCAGAATAGAGCTTTCAGTAGCTTTTGCTGTCTCTGTCTGGCCCCACGGATTATTGGCAGCGGCAGAATAGAGCTTTCAGTAGCTTTTGCTGACCCTGTCTAGCCCCACGGATTATTGGCAGCGGCAGAATAGAGCTTTCAGTAGCTTTTGCTGACCCTGTCTGGCCCCACGGATTATTGTCAGCGGCAGAATAGAGCTTTTAGTAGCTTTTGCTGTCTCTGTCTGGCCCCACGGATTATTGGCAGCGGCAGAATAGAGCTTTCAGTAGCTTTTGCTGACCCTGTCTGGCCCCACGGATTATTGGCAGCGGCAGAATAGAGCTTTCAGTAGCTTTTGCTGTCTCTGTCTGGTCCCACGGATTATTGGCAGCGGCAGAATAGAGCTTTCAGTAGCTTTTGCTGTCTCTGTCTGGCCCCACGGATTATTGGCAGCGGCAGAATAGAGCTTTCAGTAGCTTTTGCTGACCCTGTCTGGCCCCACGGATTATTGGCAGCGGCATCAATAGAGCTTTCAGTAGCTTTTGCTGACCCTGTCTGGCCCCACGGATTATTGGCAGCGGCAGAATAGAGCTTTCAATAGCTTTTGCTGTCCTTGTCTGGCCCCACGGATTATTGGCAGCGGCAGAATAGAGCTTTCAGTAGCTTTTGCTGTCTCTGTCTGGCCCCACGGATTATTGGCAGCGGCAGAATAGAGCTTTCAGTAGCTTTTGCTGACCCTGTCTGGCCCCACGGATTATTGGCAGCGGCAGAATAGAGCTTTCAGTAGCTTTTGCTGTCTCTGTCTGGCCCCACGGATTATTGGCAGCGGCAGAATAGAGCTTTCAGTAGCTTTTGCTGACCCTGTCTAGCCCCACGGATTATTGGCAGCGGCAGAATAGAGCTTTCAGTAGCTTTTGCTGACCCTGTCTGGCCCCACGGATTATTGTCAGCGGCAGAATAGAGCTTTTAGTAGCTTTTGCTGTCTCTGTCTGGCCCCACGGATTATTGGCAGCGGCAGAATAGAGCTTTCAGTAGCTTTTGCTGTCTCTGTCTGGCCCCACGGATTATTGGCAGCGGCAGAATAGAGCTTTCAGTAGCTTTTGCTGACCCTGTCTAGCCCCACGGATTATTGGCAGCGGCAGAATAGAGCTTTCAGTAGCTTTTGCTGACCCTGTCTGGCCCCACGGATTATTGTCAGCGGCAGAATAGAGCTTTTAGTAGCTTTTGCTGTCTCTGTCTGGCCCCACGGATTATTGGCAGCGGCAGAATAGAGCTTTCAGTAGCTTTTGCTGTCTCTGTCTGGCCCCACGGATTATTGGCAGCGGCAGAATAGAGCTTTCAGTAGCTTTTGCTGACCCTGTCTAGCCCCACGGATTATTGGCAGCGGCAGAATAGAGCTTTCAGTAGCTTTTGCTGACCCTGTCTGGCCCCACGGATTATTGTCAGCGGCAGAATAGAGCTTTTAGTAGCTTTTGCTGTCTCTGTCTGGCCCCACGGATTATTGGCAGCGGCAGAATAGAGCTTTCAGTAGCTTTTGCTGACCCTGTCTGGCCCCACGGATTATTGGCAGCGGCAGAATAGAGCTTTCAGTAGCTTTTGCTGTCTCTGTCTGGCCCCACGGATTATTGGCAGCGGCAGAATAGAGCTTTCAGTAGCTTTTGCTGTCTCTGTCTGGCCCCACGGATTATTGACAGCGGCAGAATAGAGCTTTCAGTAGCTTTTGCTGACCCTGTCTGGCCCCACGGATTATTGGCAGCGGCATCAATAGAGCTTTTAGTAGCTTTTGCTGACCCTGTCTGGCCCCACGGATTATTGGCAGCGGCAGAATAGAGCTTTCAGTAGCTTTTGCTGTCTCTGTCTGGCCCCACGGATTATTGGCAGCGGCAGAATAGAGCTTTCAGTAGCTTTTGCTGTCTCTGTCTGGCCCCACGGATTATTGGCAGCGGCAGAATAGAGCTTTCAGTAGCTTTTGCTGTCTCTGTCTGGCCCCACGGATTATTGGCAGCGGCAGAATAGAGCTTTCAGTAGCTTTTGCTGACCCTGTCTGGCCCCACGGATTATTGGCAGCGGCATCAATAGAGCTTTTAGTAGCTTTTGCTGACCCTGTCTGGCCCCACGGATTATTGGCAGCGGCAGAATAGAGCTTTCAATAGCTTTTGCTGTCCTTGTCTGGCCCCACGGATTATTGGCAGCGGCAGAATAGAGCTTTCAGTAGCTTTTGCTGTCTCTGTCTGGCCCCACGGATTATTGGCAGCGGCAGAATAGAACTTTCAGTAGCTTTTGCTGACCCTGTCTGGCCCCACGGATTATTGGCAGCGGCAGAATAGAGCTTTCAGTAGCTTTTGCTGTCTCTGTCTGGCCCCACGGATTATTGGCAGCGGCAGAATAGAGCTTTCAGTAGCTTTTGCTGACCCTGTCTAGCCCCACGGATTATTGGCAGCGGCAGAATAGAGCTTTCAGTAGCTTTTGCTGACCCTGTCTGGCCCCACGGATTATTGTCAGCGGCAGAATAGAGCTTTTAGTAGCTTTTGCTGTCTCTGTCTGGCCCCACGGATTATTGGCAGCGGCAGAATAGAGCTTTCAGTAGCTTTTGCTGTCTCTGTCTGGCCCCACGGATTATTGGCAGCGGCAGAATAGAGCTTTCAGTAGCTTTTGCTGACCCTGTCTAGCCCCACGGATTATTGGCAGCGGCAGAATAGAGCTTTCAGTAGCTTTTGCTGACCCTGTCTGGCCCCACGGATTATTGTCAGCGGCAGAATAGAGCTTTTAGTAGCTTTTGCTGTCTCTGTCTGGCCCCACGGATTATTGGCAGCGGCAGAATAGAGCTTTCAGTAGCTTTTGCTGACCCTGTCTGGCCCCACGGATTATTGGCAGCGGCAGAATAGAGCTTTCAGTAGCTTTTGCTGTCTCTGTCTGGCCCCACGGATTATTGGCAGCGGCAGAATAGAGCTTTCAGTAGCTTTTGCTGTCTCTGTCTGGCCAACGGATTATTGGAAGCGGCAGAATAGAGCTTTCAGTAGCTTTTGCTGTCTCTGTCTGGCCCCACGGATTATTGGCAGCGGCAGAATAGAGCTTTCAGTAGCTTTTGCTGTCTCTGTCTGGCCCCACGGATTATTGGCAGCGGCAGAATAGAGCTTTCAGTAGCTTTTGCTGTCCTTGTCTGGCCCCACGGATTATTGGCAGCGGCAGAATAGAGCTTTCAGTAGCTTTTGCTGTCTCTGTCGGGCCCCACGGATTATTGGCAGCGGCAGAATAGAGCTTTCAGTAGCTTTTGCTGTCTCTGTCTGGCCCCACGGATTATTGGCAGCGGCAGAATAGAGCTTTCAGTAGCTTTTGCTGTCTCTGTCTGGCCCCACGGATTATTGGCCGCGGCATCAATAGAGCTTTTAGTAGCTTTTGCTGACCCTGTCTGGCCCCACGGATTATTGGCAGCGGCAGAATAGAGCTTTCAGTAGCTTTTGCTGTCTCTGTCTAGCCCCACGGATTATTGGCAGCGGCAGAATAGAGCTTTCAGTAGCTTTTGCTGACCCTGTCTGGCCCCACGGATTATTGGCAGCGGCAGAATAGAGCTTTCAGTAGCTTTTGCTGTCTCTGTCTGGCCCCACGGATTATTGGCAGCGGCAGAATAGAGCTTTCAGTAGCTTTTGCTGACCCTGTCTGGCCCCACGGATTATTGGCAGCGGCAGAATAGAGCTTTCAGTAGCTTTTGCTGTCTCTGTTTGGCCCCACGGATTATTGGCAGCGGCAGAATAGAGCTTTCAGTAGCTTTTGCTGACCCTGTCTGGCCCCACGGATTATTGGCAGCGGCAGAATAGAGCTTTCAGTAGCTTTTGCTGTCTCTGTCTGGCCCCACGGATTATTGGCAGCGGCAGAATAGAGCTTTCAGTAGCTTTTGCTGACCCTGTCTGGCCCCACGGATTATTGGCAGCGGCAGAATAGAGCTTTCAGTAGCTTTTGCTGTCTCTGTCTGGCCCCACGGATTATTGGCAGCGGCAGAATAGAGCTTTCAGTACCTTTTGCTGTCTCTGTCTGGCCCCACGGATTATTGGCAGCGGCAGAATAGAGCTTTCAGTAGCTTTTGCTGACCCTATCTGGCCCCACGGATTATTGGCAGCGGCAGAATAGAGCTTTCAGTAGCTTTTGCTGTCTCTGTCTGGCCCCACGGATTATTGGTAGCGGCAGAATAGAGCTTTCAGTAGCTTTTGCTGACCCTGTCTGGCCCCACGGATTATTGGCAGCGGCAGAATAGAGCTTTCAGTAGCTTTTGCTGACCCTGTCTGGCCCCACGGATTATTGGCAGCGGCAGAATAGAGCTTTCAGTAGCTTTTGCTGTCTCTGTCTGGCCCCACGGATTATTGGCAGCGGCAGAATAGAGCTTTCAGTAGCTTTTGCTGACCCTGTCTGGCCCCACGGATTATTGGCAGCGGCAGAATAGAGCTTTCAGTAGCTTTTGCTGTCTCTGTCTGGCCCCACGGATTATTGGCAGCGGCAGAATAGAGCTTTCAGTAGCTTTTGCTGACCCTGTCTGGCCCCACGGATTATTGGCAGCGGCAGAATAGAGCTTTCAGTAGCTTTTGCTGACCCTGTCTTGCCCCACGGATTATTGGCAGCGGCAGAATAGAGCTTTCAGTAGCTTTTGCTGTCTCTGTCTGGCCCCACGGATTATTGGCAGCGGCAGAATAGAGCTTTCAGTAGCTTTTGCTGACCCTGTCTGGCCCCACGGATTATTGGCAGCGGCAGAATAGAGCTTTCAGTAGCTTTTGCTGACCCTGTCTGGCCCCACGGATTATTGGCAGCGGCAGAATACAGCTTTCAGTAGCTTTTGCTGACCCTGTCTAGCCCCACGGATTATTGGCAGCGGCAGAATAGAGCTTTCAGTAGCTTTTGCTGTCTCTGTCTGGCCCCACGGATTATTGGCAGCGGCAGAATAGAGCTTTCAGTAGCTTTTGCTGTCTCTGTCTGGCCCCACGGATTATTGGCAGCGGCAGAATAAAGCTTTCAGTAGCTTTTGCTGACCCTGTCTGGCCCCACGGATTATTGGCAGCGGCAGAATAGAGCTTTCAGTAGCTTTTGCTGTCTCTGTCTGGCCCCACGGATTATTGGCAGCGGCAGAATAGAGCTTTCAGTACCTTTTGCTGTCTCTGTCTGGCCCCACGGATTATTGGCAGCGGCAGAATAGAGCTTTCAGTAGCTTTTGCTGTCTCTGTCTGGCCCCACGGATTATTGGCAGCGGCAGAATAGAGCTTTCAGTAGCTTTTGCTGACCCTGTCTAGCCCCACGGATTATTGGCAGCGGCAGAATAGAGCTTTCAGTAGCTTTTGCTGACCCTGTCTGGCCCCACGGATTATTGTCAGCGGCAGAATAGAGCTTTTAGTAGCTTTTGCTGTCTCTGTCTGGCCCCACGGATTATTGGCAGCGGCAGAATAGAGCTTTCAGTAGCTTTTGCTGACCCTGTCTGGCCCCACGGATTATTGGCAGCGGCAGAATAGAGCTTTCAGTAGCTTTTGCTGTCTCTGTCTGGTCCCACGGATTATTGGCAGCGGCAGAATAGAGCTTTCAGTAGCTTTTGCTGTCTCTGTCTGGCCCCACGGATTATTGGCAGCGGCAGAATAGAGCTTTCAGTAGCTTTTGCTGACCCTGTCTGGCCCCACGGATTATTGGCAGCGGCATCAATAGAGCTTTCAGTAGCTTTTGCTGACCCTGTCTGGCCCCACGGATTATTGGCAGCGGCAGAATAGAGCTTTCAATAGCTTTTGCTGTCCTTGTCTGGCCCCACGGATTATTGGCAGCGGCAGAATAGAGCTTTCAGTAGCTTTTGCTGTCTCTGTCTGGCCCCACGGATTATTGGCAGCGGCAGAATAGAGCTTTCAGTAGCTTTTGCTGACCCTGTCTGGCCCCACGGATTATTGGCAGCGGCAGAATAGAGCTTTCAGTAGCTTTTGCTGTCTCTGTCTGGCCCCACGGATTATTGGCAGCGGCAGAATAGAGCTTTCAGTAGCTTTTGCTGACCCTGTCTAGCCCCACGGATTATTGGCAGCGGCAGAATAGAGCTTTCAGTAGCTTTTGCTGACCCTGTCTGGCCCCACGGATTATTGTCAGCGGCAGAATAGAGCTTTTAGTAGCTTTTGCTGTCTCTGTCTGGCCCCACGGATTATTGGCAGCGGCAGAATAGAGCTTTCAGTAGCTTTTGCTGTCTCTGTCTGGCCCCACGGATTATTGGCAGCGGCAGAATAGAGCTTTCAGTAGCTTTTGCTGACCCTGTCTAGCCCCACGGATTATTGGCAGCGGCAGAATAGAGCTTTCAGTAGCTTTTGCTGACCCTGTCTGGCCCCACGGATTATTGTCAGCGGCAGAATAGAGCTTTTAGTAGCTTTTGCTGTCTCTGTCTGGCCCCACGGATTATTGGCAGCGGCAGAATAGAGCTTTCAGTAGCTTTTGCTGTCTCTGTCTGGCCCCACGGATTATTGGCAGCGGCAGAATAGAGCTTTCAGTAGCTTTTGCTGACCCTGTCTAGCCCCACGGATTATTGGCAGCGGCAGAATAGAGCTTTCAGTAGCTTTTGCTGACCCTGTCTGGCCCCACGGATTATTGTCAGCGGCAGAATAGAGCTTTTAGTAGCTTTTGCTGTCTCTGTCTGGCCCCACGGATTATTGGCAGCGGCAGAATAGAGCTTTCAGTAGCTTTTGCTGACCCTGTCTGGCCCCACGGATTATTGGCAGCGGCAGAATAGAGCTTTCAGTAGCTTTTGCTGTCTCTGTCTGGCCCCACGGATTATTGGCAGCGGCAGAATAGAGCTTTCAGTAGCTTTTGCTGTCTCTGTCTGGCCCCACGGATTATTGGCAGCGGCAGAATAGAGCTTTCAGTAGCTTTTGCTGACCCTGTCTGGCCCCACGGATTATTGGCAGCGGCATCAATAGAGCTTTTAGTAGCTTTTGCTGACCCTGTCTGGCCCCACGGATTATTGGCAGCGGCAGAATAGAGCTTTCAGTAGCTTTTGCTGTCTCTGTCTGGCCCCACGGATTATTGGCAGCGGCAGAATAGAGCTTTCAGTAGCTTTTGCTGTCTCTGTCTGGCCCCACGGATTATTGGCAGCGGCAGAATAGAGCTTTCAGTAGCTTTTGCTGTCTCTGTCTGGCCCCACGGATTATTGGCAGCGGCAGAATAGAGCTTTCAGTAGCTTTTGCTGACCCTGTCTGGCCCCACGGATTATTGGCAGCGGCATCAATAGAGCTTTTAGTAGCTTTTGCTGACCCTGTCTGGCCCCACGGATTATTGGCAGCGGCAGAATAGAGCTTTCAGTAGCTTTTGCTGTCCTTGTCTGGCCCCACGGATTATTGGCAGCGGCAGAATAGAGCTTTCAGTAGCTTTTGCTGTCTCTGTCTGGCCCCACGGATTATTGGCAGCGGCAGAATAGAACTTTCAGTAGCTTTTGCTGACCCTGTCTGGCCCCACGGATTATTGGCAGCGGCAGAATAGAGCTTTCAGTAGCTTTTGCTGTCTCTGTCTGGCCCCACGGATTATTGGCAGCGGCAGAATAGAGCTTTCAGTAGCTTTTGCTGACCCTGTCTAGCCCCACGGATTATTGGCAGCGGCAGAATAGAGCTTTCAGTAGCTTTTGCTGACCCTGTCTGGCCCCACGGATTATTGTCAGCGGCAGAATAGAGCTTTTAGTAGCTTTTGCTGTCTCTGTCTGGCCCCACGGATTATTGGCAGCGGCAGAATAGAGCTTTCAGTAGCTTTTGCTGTCTCTGTCTGGCCCCACGGATTATTGGCAGCGGCAGAATAGAGCTTTCAGTAGCTTTTGCTGACCCTGTCTAGCCCCACGGATTATTGGCAGCGGCAGAATAGAGCTTTCAGTAGCTTTTGCTGACCCTGTCTGGCCCCACGGATTATTGTCAGCGGCAGAATAGAGCTTTTAGTAGCTTTTGCTGTCTCTGTCTGGCCCCACGGATTATTGGCAGCGGCAGAATAGAGCTTTCAGTAGCTTTTGCTGACCCTGTCTGGCCCCACGGATTATTGGCAGCGGCAGAATAGAGCTTTCAGTAGCTTTTGCTGTCTCTGTCTGGCCCCACGGATTATTGGCAGCGGCAGAATAGAGCTTTCAGTAGCTTTTGCTGTCTCTGTCTGGCCAACGGATTATTGGAAGCGGCAGAATAGAGCTTTCAGTAGCTTTTGCTGTCTCTGTCTGGCCCCACGGATTATTGGCAGCGGCAGAATAGAGCTTTCAGTAGCTTTTGCTGTCTCTGTCTGGCCCCACGGATTATTGGCAGCGGCAGAATAGAGCTTTCAGTAGCTTTTGCTGTCCTTGTCTGGCCCCACGGATTATTGGCAGCGGCAGAATAGAGCTTTCAGTAGCTTTTGCTGTCTCTGTCGGGCCCCACGGATTATTGGCAGCGGCAGAATAGAGCTTTCAGTAGCTTTTGCTGTCTCTGTCTGGCCCCACGGATTATTGGCAGCGGCAGAATAGAGCTTTCAGTAGCTTTTGCTGTCTCTGTCTGGCCCCACGGATTATTGGCCGCGGCATCAATAGAGCTTTTAGTAGCTTTTGCTGACCCTGTCTGGCCCCACGGATTATTGGCAGCGGCAGAATAGAGCTTTCAGTAGCTTTTGCTGTCTCTGTCTAGCCCCACGGATTATTGGCAGCGGCAGAATAGAGCTTTCAGTAGCTTTTGCTGACCCTGTCTGGCCCCACGGATTATTGGCAGCGGCAGAATAGAGCTTTCAGTAGCTTTTGCTGTCTCTGTCTGGCCCCACGGATTATTGGCAGCGGCAGAATAGAGCTTTCAGTAGCTTTTGCTGACCCTGTCTGGCCCCACGGATTATTGGCAGCGGCAGAATAGAGCTTTCAGTAGCTTTTGCTGTCTCTGTTTGGCCCCACGGATTATTGGCAGCGGCAGAATAGAGCTTTCAGTAGCTTTTGCTGACCCTGTCTGGCCCCACGGATTATTGGCAGCGGCAGAATAGAGCTTTCAGTAGCTTTTGCTGTCTCTGTCTGGCCCCACGGATTATTGGCAGCGGCAGAATAGAGCTTTCAGTAGCTTTTGCTGACCCTGTCTGGCCCCACGGATTATTGGCAGCGGCAGAATAGAGCTTTCAGTAGCTTTTGCTGTCTCTGTCTGGCCCCACGGATTATTGGCAGCGGCAGAATAGAGCTTTCAGTACCTTTTGCTGTCTCTGTCTGGCCCCACGGATTATTGGCAGCGGCAGAATAGAGCTTTCAGTAGCTTTTGCTGACCCTATCTGGCCCCACGGATTATTGGCAGCGGCAGAATAGAGCTTTCAGTAGCTTTTGCTGTCTCTGTCTGGCCCCACGGATTATTGGTAGCGGCAGAATAGAGCTTTCAGTAGCTTTTGCTGACCCTGTCTGGCCCCACGGATTATTGGCAGCGGCAGAATAGAGCTTTCAGTAGCTTTTGCTGACCCTGTCTGGCCCCACGGATTATTGGCAGCGGCAGAATAGAGCTTTCAGTAGCTTTTGCTGTCTCTGTCTGGCCCCACGGATTATTGGCAGCGGCATCAATAGAGCTTTTAGTAGCTTTTGCTGTCTCTGTCCGGCCCCACGGATTATTGGTAGCGGCAGAATAGAGCTTTCAGTAGCTTTTGCTGACCCTGTCTGGCCCCACGGATTATTGGCAGCGGCAGAATAGAGCTTTCAGTAGCTTTTGCTGACCCTGTCTGGCCCCACGGATTATTGGCCGCGGCAGAATAGAGCTTTCAGTAGCTTTTGCTGTCTCTGTCTGGCCCCACGGATTATTGGCAGCGGCAGAATAGAGCTTTCAGTAGCTTTTGCTGACCCTGTCTGGCCCCACGGATTATTGGCAGCGGCAGAATAGAGCTTTCAGTAGCTTTTGCTGTCTCTGTCTTGCCCCACGGATTATTGGCAGCGGCAGAATAGAGCTTTCAGTAGCTTTTGCTGACCCTGTCTGGCCCCACGGATTTTTGTCAGCGGCAGAATAGAGCTTTCAGTAGCTTTTGCTGTCTCTGTCTTGCCCCACGGATTATTGGCAGCGGCAGAATAGAGCTTTCAGTAGCTTTTGCTGTCTCTGTCTGGCCCCACGGATTATTGGCAGCGGCAGAATAGAGCTTTCAGTAGCTTTTGCTGTCTCTGTCTTGCCCCACGGATTATTGGCAGCGGCAGAATAGAGCTTTCAGTAGCTTTTGCTGACCCTGTCTGGCCCCACGGATTATTGGCAGCGGCAGAATAGAGCTTTCAGTAGCTTTTGCTGTCTCTGTTTGGCCCCACGGATTATTGGCAGCGGCAGAATAGAGCTTTCAGTAGCTTTTGCTGTCTCTGTCTGGCCCCACGGATTTTTGTCAGCGGCAGAATAGAGCTTTCAGTAGCTTTTGCTGACCCTGTCTGGCCCCACGGATTATTGGCAGCGGCAGAATAGAGCTTTCAGTAGCTTTTGCTGTCTCTGTCTGGCCCCACGGATTTTTGTCAGCGGCAGAATAGAGCTTTCAGTAGCTTTTGCTGACCCTGTCTGGCCCCACGGATTATTGGTAGCGGCAGAATAGAGCTTTCAGTAGCTTTAGCTGTCTTTGTCTGGCCCCACGGATTATTGGCAGCGGCAGAATAGAGCTTTCAGTAGCTTTTGCTGACCCTGTCTGGCCCCACGGATTATTGGCAGCGGCAGAATAGAGCTTTCAGTAGCTTTTGCTGTCTCTGTCTGGCCCCACGGCTTATTGGCAGCGGCATCAATAGAGCTTTTAGTAGCTTTTGCTGTCTCTGTCCGGCCCCACGGATTATTGGTAGCGGCAGAATAGAGCTTTCAGTAGCTTTTGCTGACCCTATTTGGCCCCACGGATTATTGTCAGCGGCAGAATAGAGCTTTCAGTAGCTTTTGCTGACCATGTCTGGCCCCACGGATTATTGGCAGCGGCAGAATAGAGCTTTCAGTAGCTTTGCTGTCTCTGTCTGGCCCCACGGATTATTGGCAGCGGCAGAATAGAGCTTTCAGTAGCTTTTGCTGACCCTGTCTGGCCCCACGGATTATTGTCAGCGGCAGAATAGAGCTTTCAGTAGCTTTTGCTGTCCTTGTCTGGCCCCACGGATTATTGGCAGCGGCAGAATAGAGCTTTCAGTAGCTTTTGCTGACCCTGTCTGGCCCCACGGATTATTGGCAGCGGCAGAATAGAGCTTTCAGTAGCTTTTGCTGTCTCTGTCTGGCCCCACGGATTATTGGCAGCGGCAGAATAGAGCTTTCAGTAGCTTTTGCTGTCTCTGTCTGGCCCCACGGATTATTGGCAGCGGCAGAATAGAGCTTTCAGTAGCTTTTGCTGTCTCTGTCTGGCCCCACGGATTATTGGCAGCGGCAGAATAGAGCTTTCAGTAGCTTTTGCTGACCCTGTCTGGCCCCACGGATTATTGTCAGCGGCAGAATAGAGCTTTCAGTAGCTTTTGCTGACCCTGTCTGGCCCCACGGATTATTGGCAGCGGCAGAATAGAGCTTTCAGTAGCTTTTGCTGTCCTTGTCTGGTCCCACGGATTATTGGCAGCGGCAGAATAGAGCTTTCAGTAGCTTTTGCTGACCCTGTCTGGCCCCACGGATTATTGGCAGCGGCAGAATAGAGATTTCAGTAGCTTTTGCTGTCTCTGTCTGGCCCCACGGAGTATTGGCAGCGGCAGAATAGAGCTTTCAGTAGCTTTTGCTGTCTCTGTCTGGCCCCACGGATTATTGGCAGCGGCAGAATAGAGCTTTCAGTAGCTTTTGCTGTCTCTGTCTGGCCCCACGGATTATTGGCAGCGGCAGAATAGAGCTTTCAGTACCTTTTGCTGTCTCTGTCTGGCCCCACGGATTATTGGCAGCGGCATCAATAGAGCTTTTAGTAGCTTTTGCTGACCCTGTCTGGCCCCACGGATTATTGGCAGCGGCAGAATAGAGCTTTCAGTAGCTTTTGCTGTCTCTGTCTAGCCCCACGGATTATTGGCAGCGGCAGAATAGAGCTTTCAGTAGCTTTTGCTGACCCTGTCTGGCCCCACGGATTATTGTCAGCGGCAGAATAGAGCTTTCAGTAGCTTTTGCTGACCCTGTCTGGCCCCACGGATTATTGTCAGCGGCAGAATAGAGCTTTCAGTAGCTTTTGCTGACCCTGTCTGGCCCCACGGATTATTGGCAGCGGCAGAATAGAGCTTTCAGTAGCTTTTGCTGTCCTTGTCTGGTCCCACGGATTATTGGCAGCGGCAGAATAGAGCTTTCAGTAGCTTTTGCTGACCCTGTCTGGCCCCACGGATTATTGGCAGCGGCAGAATAGAGATTTCAGTAGCTTTTGCTGTCTCTGTCTGGCCCCACGGAGTATTGGCAGCGGCAGAATAGAGCTTTCAGTAGCTTTTGCTGTCTCTGTCTGGCCCCACGGATTATTGGCAGCGGCAGAATAGAGCTTTCAGTAGCTTTTGCTGTCTCTGTCTGGCCCCACGGATTATTGGCAGCGGCAGAATAGAGCTTTCAGTAGCTTTTGCTGTCTCTGTCTGGCCCCACGGATTATTGGCAGCGGCATCAATAGAGCTTTTAGTAGCTTTTGCTGACCCTGTCTGGCCCCACGGATTATTGGCAGCGGCAGAATAGAGCTTTCAGTAGCTTTTGCTGTCTCTGTCTAGCCCCACGGATTATTGGCAGCGGCAGAATAGAGCTTTCAGTAGCTTTTGCTGTCTCTGTCTGGCCCCACGGATTATTGGCAGCGGCAGAATAGAGCTTTCAGTAGCTTTTGCTGACCCTGTCTGGCCCCACGGATTATTGTCAGCGGCAGAATAGAGCTTTCAGTAGCTTTTGCTGTCTCTGTCTGGCCCCACGGAATATTGGCAGCGGCAGAATAGAGCTTTCAGTAGCTTTTGCTGACCCTATTTGGCCCCACGGATTATTGTCAGCGGCAGAATAGAGCTTTCAGTAGCTTTTGCTGACCATGTCTGGCCCCACGGATTATTGGCAGCGGCAGAATAGAGCTTTCAGTAGCTTTGCTGTCTCTGTCTGGCCCCACGGATTATTGGCAGCGGCAGAATAGAGCTTTCAGTAGCTTTTGCTGACCCTGTCTGGCCCCACGGATTATTGTCAGCGGCAGAATAGAGCTTTCAGTAGCTTTTGCTGTCCTTGTCTGGCCCCACGGATTATTGGCAGCGGCAGAATAGAGCTTTCAGTAGCTTTTGCTGACCCTGTCTGGCCCCACGGATTATTGGCAGCGGCAGAATAGAGCTTTCAGTAGCTTTTGCTGTCTCTGTCTGGCCCCACGGATTATTGGCAGCGGCAGAATAGAGCTTTCAGTAGCTTTTGCTGTCTCTGTCTGGCCCCACGGATTATTGGCAGCGGCAGAATAGAGCTTTCAGTAGCTTTTGCTGTCTCTGTCTGGCCCCACGGATTATTGGCAGCGGCAGAATAGAGCTTTCAGTAGCTTTTGCTGTCTCTGTCTGGCCCCACGGATTATTGGCAGCGGCAGAATAGAGCTTTCAGTAGCTTTTGCTGACCCTGTCTGGCCCCACGGATTATTGTCAGCGGCAGAATAGAGCTTTCAGTAGCTTTTGCTGACCCTGTCTGGCCCCACGGATTATTGGCAGCGGCAGAATAGAGCTTTCAGTAGCTTTTGCTGTCCTTGTCTGGTCCCACGGATTATTGGCAGCGGCAGAATAGAGCTTTCAGTAGCTTTTGCTGACCCTGTCTGGCCCCACGGATTATTGGCAGCGGCAGAATAGAGATTTCAGTAGCTTTTGCTGTCTCTGTCTGGCCCCACGGAGTATTGGCAGCGGCAGAATAGAGCTTTCAGTAGCTTTTGCTGTCTCTGTCTGGCCCCACGGATTATTGGCAGCGGCAGAATAGAGCTTTCAGTAGCTTTTGCTGTCTCTGTCTGGCCCCACGGATTATTGGCAGCGGCAGAATAGAGCTTTCAGTACCTTTTGCTGTCTCTGTCTGGCCCCACGGATTATTGGCAGCGGCATCAATAGAGCTTTTAGTAGCTTTTGCTGACCCTGTCTGGCCCCACGGATTATTGGCAGCGGCAGAATAGAGCTTTCAGTAGCTTTTGCTGTCTCTGTCTAGCCCCACGGATTATTGGCAGCGGCAGAATAGAGCTTTCAGTAGCTTTTGCTGACCCTGTCTGGCCCCACGGATTATTGTCAGCGGCAGAATAGAGCTTTCAGTAGCTTTTGCTGACCCTGTCTGGCCCCACGGATTATTGTCAGCGGCAGAATAGAGCTTTCAGTAGCTTTTGCTGACCCTGTCTGGCCCCACGGATTATTGGCAGCGGCAGAATAGAGCTTTCAGTAGCTTTTGCTGTCCTTGTCTGGTCCCACGGATTATTGGCAGCGGCAGAATAGAGCTTTCAGTAGCTTTTGCTGACCCTGTCTGGCCCCACGGATTATTGGCAGCGGCAGAATAGAGATTTCAGTAGCTTTTGCTGTCTCTGTCTGGCCCCACGGAGTATTGGCAGCGGCAGAATAGAGCTTTCAGTAGCTTTTGCTGTCTCTGTCTGGCCCCACGGATTATTGGCAGCGGCAGAATAGAGCTTTCAGTAGCTTTTGCTGTCTCTGTCTGGCCCCACGGATTATTGGCAGCGGCAGAATAGAGCTTTCAGTAGCTTTTGCTGTCTCTGTCTGGCCCCACGGATTATTGGCAGCGGCATCAATAGAGCTTTTAGTAGCTTTTGCTGACCCTGTCTGGCCCCACGGATTATTGGCAGCGGCAGAATAGAGCTTTCAGTAGCTTTTGCTGTCTCTGTCTAGCCCCACGGATTATTGGCAGCGGCAGAATAGAGCTTTCAGTAGCTTTTGCTGTCTCTGTCTGGCCCCACGGATTATTGGCAGCGGCAGAATAGAGCTTTCAGTAGCTTTTGCTGACCCTGTCTGGCCCCACGGATTATTGTCAGCGGCAGAATAGAGCTTTCAGTAGCTTTTGCTGTCCTTGTCTGGCCCCACGGATTATTGGCAGCGGCAGAATAGAGCTTTCAGTAGCTTTTGCTGACCCTGTCTGGCCCCACGGATTATTGGCAGCGGCAGAATAGAGCTTTCAGTAGCTTTTGCTGTCTCTGTCTGGCCCCACGGAATATTGGCAGCGGCAGAATAGAGCTTTCAGTAGCCTTTGCTGACCCTGTCTGGCCCCACGGATTATTGGCAGCGGCAGAATAGAGCTTTCAGTAGCTTTTGCTGTCCTTGTCTGGCCCCACGGATTATTGGCAGCGGCAGAATAGAGCTTTCAGTAGCTTTTGCTGTCTCTGTCTGGCCCCACGGATTATTGGCAGCGGCAGAATAGAGCTTTTAGTAGCTTTTGCTGTCTCTGTCTGGCCCCACGGATTATTGGCAGCGGCAGAATAGAGCTTTCAGTAGCTTTTGCTGACCCTGTCTGGCCCCACGGATTATTGGCAGCGGCAGAATAGAGCTTTCAGTAGCTTTTGCTGTCTCTGTCTGGCCCCACGGATTATTGGCAGCGGCAGAATAGAGCTTTCAGTAGCTTTTGCTGTCTCTGTCTGGCCCCACGGATTATTGGCAGCGGCAGAATAGAGCTTTCAGTACCTTTTGCTGTCTCTGTCTGGCCCCACGGATTATTGGCAGCGGCAACAATAGAGCTTTTAGTAGCTTTTGCTGACCCTGTCTGGCCCCACGGATTATTGGCAGCGGCAGAATAGAGCTTTCAGTAGCTTTTGCTGTCTCTGTCTAGCCCCACGGATTATTGGCAGCGGCAGAATAGAGCTTTCAGTAGCTTTTGCTGTCTCTGTCTGGCCCCACGGATTATTGGCAGCGGCAGAATAGAGCTTTCAGTAGCTTTTGCTGACCCTGTCTGGCCCCACGGATTATTGTCAGCGGCAGAATAGAGCTTTCAGTAGCTTTTGCTGTCCTTGTCTGGCCCCACGGATTATTGGCAGCGGCAGAATAGAGCTTTCAGTAGCTTTTGCTGACCCTGTCTGGCCCCACGGATTATTGGCAGCGGCAGAATAGAGCTTTCAGTAGCTTTTGCTGTCTCTGTCTGGCCCCACGGATTATTGGCAGCGGCAGAATAGAGCTTTCAGTAGCTTTTGCTGACCCTGTCTGGCCCCACGGATTATTGGCAGCGGCAGAATAGAGCTTTCAGTAGCTTTTGCTGTCCTTGTCTGGCCCCACGGATTATTGGCAGCGGCAGAATAGAGCTTTCAGTAGCTTTTGCTGTCTCTGTCTGGCCCCACGGATTATTGGCAGCGGCAGAATAGAGCTTTTAGTAGCTTTTGCTGACTCTGTCTGGCCCCACGGATTATTGGCAGCGGCAGAATAGAGCTTTCAGTAGCTTTTGCTGACCCTGTCTGGCCCCACGGATTATTGGCAACGGCAGAATAGAGCTTTCAGTACCTTTTGCTGTCTCTGTCTGGCCCCACGGATTATTGGCAGCGGCAGAATAGAGCTTTCAGTAGCTTTTGCTGTCTCTGTCTGGCCCTACGGATTATTGGCAGCGGCAGAATAGAGCTTTCAGTACATTTTGCTGTCTCTGTCTGGCCCCACGGATTATTGGCAGCGGCATCAATAAAGCTTTTAGTAGCTTTTGCTGACCCTGTCTGGCCCCACGGATTATTGGCAGCGGCAGAATAGAGCTTTCAGTAGCTTTTGCTGTCTCTGTCTAGCCCCACGGATTATTGGCAGCGGCAGAATAAAGCTTTCAGTAGCTTTTGCTGACCCTGTCTGGCCCCACGGATTATTGGCAGCGGCAGAATTAGCAGAATAGAGCTTTCAGTAGCTTTTGCTGTCTCTGTCTGGCCCCACGGATTATTGGCAGCGGCAGAATAGAGCTTTCAGTAGCTTTTGCTGACCCTGTCTGGCCCCACGGATTATTGGCAGCGGCAGAATAGAGCTTTCAGTAGCTTTTGCTGTCTCTGTCTGGCCCCACGGATTATTGGCAGCGGCAGAATAGAGCTTTCAGTAGCTTTTGCTGTCTCTGTCTGGCCCCACGGATTATTGGCAGCGGCAGAATAGAGCTTTCAGTACCTTTTGCTGTCTCTGTCTGGCCCCACGGATTATTGGCAGCGGCATCAATAGAGCTTTTAGTAGCTTTTGCTGTCTCTGTTTGGCCCCACGGATTATTGGCAGCGGCAGAATAGAGCTTTCAGTAGCTTTTGCTGACCCTGTCTGGCCCCACGGATTATTGGCAGCGGCAGAATAGAGCTTTCAGTAGCTTTTGCTGACCCTGTCTGGCCCCACGGATTATTGGCAGCGGCAGAATAGAGCTTTCAGTAGCTTTTGCTGACCCTGTCTGGCCCCACGGATTATTGGCAGCGGCAGAATAGAGCTTTCAGTAGCTTTTGCTGTCTCTGTCTGGCCCCACGGATTATTGGCAGCGGCAGAATAGAGCTTTCAGTAGCTTTTGCTGACCCTGTCTGGCCCCACGGATTATTGGCAGCGGCAGAATAGAGCTTTCAGTAGCTTTTGCTGACCCTGTCTGGCCCCACGGATTATTGGCAGCGGCAGAATAGAGCTTTCAGTAGCTTTTGCTGACCCTGTCTGGCCCCACGGATTATTGGCAGCGGCAGAATAGAGCTTTCAGTAGCTTTTGCTGTCTCTGTCCGGCCCCACGGATTATTGGCAGCGGCAGAATAGAGCTTTCAGTAGCTTTTGCTGTCTCTGTCTGGCCCCACGGATTATTGGCAGCGGCAGAATAGAGCTTTCAGTAGCTTTTGCTGACCCTGTCTGGCCCCACGGATTATTGGCAGCGGCAGAATAGAGCTTTCAGTAGCTTTTGCTGTCTCTGTCTGGCCCCACGGATTATTGGCAGCGGCAGAATAGAGCTTTCAGTACCTTTTGCTGTCTCTGTCTGGCCCCACGGATTATTGGCAGCGGCAGAATAGAGCTTTCAGTAGCTTTTGCTGACCCTGTCTGGCCCCACGGATTATTGGCAGCGGCAGAATAGAGCTTTCAGTAGCTTTTGCTGACCCTGTCTGGCCCCACGGATTATTGGCAGCGGCAGAATAGAGCTTTCAGTAGCTTTTGCTGACCCTGTCTGGCCCCACGGATTATTGGCAGCGGCAGAATAGAGCTTTCAGTAGCTTTTGCTGTCTATGTCTGGCCCCACGGATTATTGGCAGCGGCAGAATAGAGCTTTCAGTAGCTTTTGCTGACCCTGTCTGGCCCCACGGATTATTGGCAGCGGCAGAATAGAGCTTTCAGTAGCTTTTGCTGACCCTGTCTGGCCCCACGGATTATTGGCAGCAACAGAATAGAGCTTTCAGTAGCTTTTGCTGTCTCTGTCTGGCCCCACGGATTATTGGCAGCGGCAGAATAGAGCTTTCAGTAGCTTTTGCTGTCTCTGTCCGGCCCCACGGATTATTGGCAGCGGCAGAATAGAGCTTTCAGTAGCTTTTGCTGTCTCTGTCTTGCCCCACGGATTATTGGCAGCGGCAGAATAGAGCTTTCAGTAGCTTTTGCTGACCCTGTCTGGCCCCACGGATTATTGGCAGCGGCAGAATAGAGCTTTCAGTAGCTTTTGCTGACCCTGTCTGGCCCCACGGATTATTGGCAGCGGCAGAATAGAGCTTTCAGTAGCTTTTGCTGTCTATGTCTGGCCCCACGGATTATTGGCAGCGGCAGAATAGAGCTTTCAGTAGCTTTTGCTGACCCTGTCTGGCCCCACGGATTATTGGCAGCGGCAGAATAGAGCTTTCAGTAGCTTTTGCTGACCCTGTCTGGCCCCACGGATTATTGGCAGCAACAGAATAGAGCTTTCAGTAGCTTTTGCTGTCTCTGTCTGGCCCCACGGATTATTGGCAGCGGCAGAATAGAGCTTTCAGTAGCTTTTGCTGTCTCTGTCCGGCCCCACGGATTATTGGCAGCGGCAGAATAGAGCTTTCAGTAGCTTTTGCTGTCTCTGTCTTGCCCCACGGATTATTGGCAGCGGCAGAATAGAGCTTTCAGTAGCTTTTGCTGACCCTGTCTGGCCCCACGGATTATTGGCAGCGGCAGAATAGAGCTTTCAGTAGCTTTTGCTGTCTCTGTCTGGCCCCACGGATTATTGGCAGCGGCATCAATAGAGCTTTTAGTAGCTTTTGCTGACCCTGTCTGGCCCCACGGATTATTGGCAGCGGCAGAATAGAGCTTTCAGTAGCTTTTGCTGTCTCTGTCTGGCCCCACGGATTATTGGCAGCGGCAGAATAGAGCTTTCAGAAGCTTTGCTGTCTCTGTCTGGCCCCACGGATTATTGGCAGCGGCAGAATAGAGCTTTCAGTAGCTTTTGCTGTCTCTGTCTGGCCCCACGGATTATTGGCAGCGGCAGAATAGAGCTTTCAGTAGCTTTTGCTGACCCTGTCTGGCCCCACGGATTATTGGCAGCGGCAGAATAGAGCTTTCAGTAGCTTTTGCTGTCTCTGTCTGGCCCCACGGATTATTGTCAGCGGCATCAATAGAGCTTTTAGTAGCTTTTGCTGACCCTGTCTGGCCCCACGGATTATTGGCAGCGGCAGAATAGAGCTTTCAGTAGCTTTAGCTGTCTTTGTCTGGCCCCACGGATTATTGGCAGCAGCAGAATAGAGCTTTCAGTAGCTTTTGCTGACCCTGTCTTGCCCCACGGATTATTGGCAGCGGCTGAATAGAGCTTTCAGTAGCTTTTGCTGACCCTGTCTGGCCCCACGGATTATTGGCAGCGGCAGAATAGAGCTTTCAGTAGCTTTTGCTGTCTCTGTCTGGCCCCACGGATTATTGGTAGCGGCAGAATAGAGCTTTCAGTAGCTTTTGCTGTCTCTGTCTGGCCCCACGGATTATTGGCAGCGGCAGAATAGAGCTTTCAGAAGCTTTGCTGTCTCTGTCTGGCCCCACGGATTATTGGCAGCGGCAGAATAGAGCTTTCAGTAGCTTTTGCTGTCTCTGTCTGGCCCCACGGATTATTGGCAGCGGCAGAATAGAGCTTTCAGTAGCTTTTGCTGTCTCTGTCTGGCCCCACGGATTATTGGCAGCGGCAGAATAGAGCTTTCAGTAGCTTTTGCTGACCCTGTCTGGCCCCACGGATTATTGGCAGCGGCAGAATAGAGCTTTCAGTAGCTTTTGCTGACCCTGTCTGGCCCCACGGATTATTGGCAGCGGCAGAATAGAGCTTTCAGTAGCTTTTGCTGACCTTGTCTGGCCCCACGGATTATTGGCAGCGGCAGAATAGAGCTTTCAGAAGCTTTTGCTGTCTCTGTCTGGCCCCACGGATTATTGGCAGCGGCAGAATAGAGCTTTCAGTAGCTTTTGCTGTCTCTGTCTGGCCCCACGGATTATTGGCAGCGGCAGAATAGAGCTTTCAGTAGCTTTTGCTGACCCTGTCTGGCCCCACGGATTATTGGCAGCGGCAGAATAGAGCTTTCAGTAGCTTTTGCTGTCTCTGTCTGGCCCCACGGATTATTGGCAGCGGCAGAATAGAGCTTTCAGTACCTTTTGCTGTCTCTGTCTGGCCCCACGGATTATTGGCAGCGGCAGAATAGAGCTTTCAGTAGCTTTTGCTGACCCTGTCTTGCCCCACGGATTATTGGCAGCGGCAGAATAGAGCTTTCAGTAGCTTTTGCTGACCCTGTCTGGCCCCACGGATTATTGGCAGCGGCAGAATAGAGCTTTCAGTAGCTTTTGCTGACCCTGTCTGGCCCCACGGATTATTGGCAGCGGCAGAATAGAGCTTTCAGTAGCTTTTGCTGACCCTGTCTGGCCCCACGGATTATTGGCAGCGGCAGAATAGAGCTTTCAGTAGCTTTTGCTGTCTCTGTCTGGCCCCACGGATTATTGGCAGCGGCAGAATAGAGCTTTCAGTAGCTTTTGCTGTCTCTGTCTGGCCCCACGGATTATTGGCAGCGGCAGAATAGAGCTTTCAGTAGCTTTTGCTGACCCTGTCTGGCCCCACGGATTATTGGCAGCAACAGAATAGAGCTTTCAGTAGCTTTTGCTGTCTCTGTCTGGCCCCACGGATTATTGGCAGCGGCAGAATAGAGCTTTCAGTAGCTTTTGCTGTCTCTGTCCGGCCCCACGGATTATTGGCAGCGGCAGAATAGAGCTTTCAGTAGCTTTTGCTGTCTCTGTCTTGCCCCACGGATTATTGGCAGCGGCTGAATAGAGCTTTCAGTAGCTTTTGCTGACCCTGTCTGGCCCCACGGATTATTGGCAGCGGCAGAATAGAGCTTTCAGTAGCTTTTGCTGTCTCTGTCTGGCCCCACGGATTATTGGCAGCGGCATCAATAGAGCTTTTAGTAGCTTTTGCTGACCCTGTCTGGCCCCACGGATTATTGGCAGCAACAGAATAGAGCTTTCAGTAGCTTTTGCTGTCTCTGTCTGGCCCCACGGATTATTGGTAGCGGCAGAATAGAGCTTTCAGTAGCTTTTGCTGACCCTGTCTGGCCCCACGGATTATTGGCAGCGGCAGAATAGAGCTTTCAGTAGCTTTTGCTGTCTCTGTCTTGCCCCACGGATTATTGGCAGCGGCAGAATAGAGCTTTCAGTAGCTTTTGCTGACCCTGTCTGGCCCCACGGATTATTGGCAGCGGCAGAATAGAGCTTTCAGTAGCTTTTGCTGTCTCTGTCTGGCCCCACGGATTATTGTCAGCGGCATCAATAGAGCTTTTAGTAGCTTTTGCTGACCCTGTCTGGCCCCACGGATTATTGGCAGCGGCAGAATAGAGCTTTCAGTAGCTTTAGCTGTCTTTGTCTGGCCCCACGGATTATTGGCAGCGGCAGAATAGAGCTTTCAGTAGCTTTTGCTGACCCTGTCTTGCCCCACGGATTATTGGCAGCGGCTGAATAGAGCTTTCAGTAGCTTTTGCTGACCCTGTCTGGCCCCACGGATTATTGGCAGCGGCAGAATAGAGCTTTCAGTAGCTTTTGCTGTCTCTGTCTGGCCCCACGGATTATTGGTAGCGGCAGAATAGAGCTTTCAGTAGCTTTTGCTGTCTCTGTCTGGCCCCACGGATTATTGGCAGCGGCAGAATAGAGCTTTCAGTAGCTTTGCTGTCTCTGTCTGGCCCCACGGATTATTGGCAGCGGCAGAATAGAGCTTTCAGTAGCTTTTGCTGACCCTGTCTGGCCCCACGGATTATTGGCAGCGGCAGAATAGAGCTTTCAGTAGCTTTTGCTGTCTC
Source organism: Limnomonas spitsbergensis (assembly GCA_037349105.1). Lineage (NCBI taxonomy): Eukaryota > Viridiplantae > Chlorophyta > Chlorophyceae > Chlamydomonadales > Limnomonas > Limnomonas spitsbergensis. Next base: position 2,501,303 of record JAYJMM010000101.1, on the reverse strand, counting down.
TGTCTGGCCCCACGGATTATTGGCAGCGGCAGAATAGAGCTTTCAGTAGCTTTTGCTGTCTCTGTCTGGCCCCACGGATTATTGGCAGCGGCAGAATAGAGCTTTCAGTAGCTTTTGCTGACCCTGTCTGGCCCCACGGATTATTGGCAGCGGCAGAATAGAGCTTTCAGTAGCTTTTGCTGTCTCTGTCTGGCCCCACGGATTATTGGCAGCGGCATCAATAGAGCTTTTAGTAGCTTTTGCTGACCCTGTCTGGCCCCACGGATTATTGGCAGCGGCAGAATAGAGCTTTCAGTAGATTTAGCTGTCTTTGTCTGGCCCCACGGATTATTGGCAGCGGCAGAATAGAGCTTTCAGTAGCTTTTGCTGACCCTGTCTTGCCCCACGGATTATTGGCAGCGGCAGAATAGAGCTTTCAGTAGCTTTTGCTGACCCTGTCTGGCCCCACGGATTATTGGCAGCGGCAGAATAGAGCTTTCAGTAGCTTTTGCTGTCTCTGTCTGGCCCCACGGATTATTGGTAGCGGCAGAATAGAGCTTTCAGTAGCTTTTGCTGTCTCTGTCTGGCCCCACGGATTATTGGCAGCGGCAGAATAGAGCTTTCAGTAGCTTTGCTGTCTTTGTCTGGCCCCACGGATTATTGGCAGCGGCAGAATAGAGCTTTCAGTAGCTTTTGCTGTCTCTGTCTGGCCCCACGGATTATTGTCAGCGGCAGAATAGAGCTTTCAGTAGCTTTTGCTGTCTCTGTCTGGCCCCACGGATTATTGGCAGCGGCAGAATAGAGCTTTCAGTAGCTTTTGCTGACCCTGTCTGGCCCCACGGATTATTGGCAGCGGCAGAATAGAGCTTTCAGTAGCTTTTGCTGTCTCTGTCTGGCCCCACGGATTATTGGCAGCGGCATCAATAGAGCTTTCAGTAGCTTTTGCTGTCTCTGTCTGGCCCCACGGATTATTGGCAGCGGCATCAATAGAGTTTTCAATAGCTTTTGCTGTCCCTGTCCAGCCTCTAAACCCTATTAACCTTGAACTAGCACATGAACCCTATAACCGCCGAACCCGCCCCAAAACCCTATCAACCCTATGACGGTGGGACTACCATGCCCAGAGCACATTAATGGGTTTACCTGATTTGGTTGGCCCACGGTGCGTAAGCCACGCTATGAAATGATGGGTCTACAATGGTGTGGTCATGTAGCGTGGGTGTAACCACCCTGGAGTTCCCACTGTGGGTCCCCCCATGTGGGGATCCCCGTGATGGCCAGACGACCGTGGGTCAGCCTATCGCTGATGCCCCACTGTGGGTCTCCCCCATGTGGGGATCCCCACGATATGGGACCATGAGTGGTACCGCCCATCGCGAAAGCCCAGTGTGGGGGAATCCTCTCACTTGGACCCACCGTGGGAGTATCCCATCAGACATACCCCACTGATGCCAACCCATGACGGAGCCCTACGACATGTATCCCCACGGTGGGGATACCCACTGGGTTTGGCCAATTCCCAGTGGGGCGGCCCACGGTGGCCGGCGCCACACCATTGTCCCCCACGTGCACTTTTTCCGACGTACTGAAATACTGAATTGCATGTTGGAACATTGTAATGGCGATGTGTGAGGAGTTTAAGATTGCATCAATGATCATATTTCCCCCTAGCATGTCAGCATGGTAAATCTGCATGCATGCATGGAAATCCTTGGTAATTATTAGGGGGCCATGCAAATTGCATGGGGGTTGTCATGCAGCCATGCAGTATGTCAGGATGTGCATGGGGTCAAACAGTCACGGGAGTGTTGCATGCATGTGTTTCTCTGTGAGGATCCTGCTGTTCTGAGCCTTGAAATACTGAAAACAATCTTGGAGCGTATTGCCCTACCGTATTGTCCCTTTTGTCCGTACCGTATCCGTAATGTTTTCCCGTACCGTGTATCCCTACCGGGTTACCCTGGGTGGGTTGGGGGGTTAGGGCAAGGCAGGTGGATTGAGGGTTTAGGGCAAGGTATGTGGAATGAGGGTATAGGGCAAGGCTGGTGACATGAGGGTTTAGGTAAAGGCAGGTGGGTTTGGGGTTTAGGGTCAAGCTGAACCAACCTGGTGGAAGGCTTGGGACAGGAACTGAAAGGATTAATCTGAGACAAGGAATGGCAGGAGGCAGACAGGCAGGGCAGCCAAACGCAGAGTTCGAAGACACGTTGGGGAAGGCATATGTCGTTGGCATGTTCCCTTGCAACCAAGCCATAGATATTTGATCAGTAGGCCGGTCATCCCCTGAGAGTCTGATTTATGTCTGTATTTGAACGCCCTTGCATGACATCTAGCGTTCCGCTTGAATAAAACACACCCCAGACCTGAGATTAAAAGTTCCGCCTCAATTCCAAACAGCTCCCTATCGGGTGACCGGGATTCAAACCATGCATTCAAACAATGGTTTCTTGTTGCCGCATGCGCATGGAGTGAGCTGGTCGCCGCATGGCAGGATCATTTCTGACTGCTTTGCCTACAACCTTAGCCTTGAAGCATGATTACCATATTTTCCTAAACCATAACCTGACTGCATTATTACATTCGCTGTTCAGCCAGATAACCTGCAGTAGATGCGCAGTGTGAACTTGTTGCCACATACATAGCAGCAGCACCTCTGATTACTATTTTCTTCTCAACCCTTCAAACGGTCTCAGGCGCTGGCTCCCGCCTGTCAACACCACCCGTGATTACTTTCCTCACACTGAACCCTGAGCCTTGATCGTTACCCTTAATCCTGCTGCAGACAGGAGTTGTTTGCTGGTTGCCACATGGCAGCAACACCTCTGATTGCTTTCCTTAGACTGAACCCTTGGTCCTGATCGTTCCTCTTAATCATGTTGCAGGCATGCGGTGTGAGCTGGTCGCCACATGGGAGCAGCTTCTTGTTAACTTCCAAGGATTGCTTCAGCTGTCCCTGCATGGCTGTCGGCAACCAATGACGGATGGTCTTAGTTGCAGCCGGCCTGCCGGCAATTAGTGACAACGTCCTTAGCAACCGGGAACCAGTGACGGCCGGTCTTGGCTCTAGCGGTATTCATCCTTCAACTGTGTGTATATGGCTGCGGGGGAAATCAATGGGGGGCCCTCTTGACTACGGCAAGTCTGCTTACTATTATTATAAGTGGGAAATTTAATGGCTGACCAGCAAGGATATATTACAGCAAGGATGCATTTTAGCATCCTCCGATTCTTGAATTGTAAGGCTGTAAATGTGGACTGGGGCTAGTGCTGGGCATGCAAGGTTAAGTATAGGGTGCTTCAGCTACAATTCAGGCATGCTGGGGGAGGGAGCAGTGCGGTTTGCTGCCTGAGCTACATGGTGCAGCCAGGCCGGTCCTTCATTCGTGATGGCTTGCTTGCTCTGCGCCTCGCTTGTGACTCGCAGGCTATTAATGCTCCATTAGCCTTCTGACAGGTGGCCTTAGCCGACTGGGATTTATATTCATGAGGTCAGGTGTGGTGTCGTGGCACGACCATGCTGGCCTAATGATTGAATGAGGACACACAACCATCTTCCTACATTTGTACATCTTGACCACCTTTTCAGCATGGCCCAGATGGATATCATCATTGACATCTTGACCACACCCGCAGTCAGCACAGCCTAAATCCGTTTCTAAGCCACCGCACTATTGATCCGGGAAATGGATTAAACAGCATTAAGATGTTCACTTGTCAAGAACATGATACCTCTGGGCCATGCTCAAAAGGAAAAGATCTCGGCCGTGTGGCCGCCCGATTTTCTGGTCAGGAGGGAGAACATTAACGTACGGCTAGAGAAAAATAGGGACATACGGAATTAAGAAAAGGAACAGACCATGCCCACTTAAATAAAGTCTGTAGAATCCTCAGCCCGTTCAGATCCTAACCCTCGACAAATAGAAAACCAAACAAACGTACTAGATAGTTGGTCAGGAAAAGGGAAACAAAGGCCTCTGAAACGACATAGCCTCAACGATAAACTGCCACACCCTTCACAAAAGTCAGAGCATCCCACCCTGGCCTGCTCATGTACAAAGCGTGGATGTCTGTAGCACCGTCTTGTAGGCCTGTCCATACCCGCTCTCAGAATGGAAGGTGATCTTACACGCAGGGATGTGTTGAAATGTGCTAAGGCAGAATATCTGACCATGACGGACATGCATGAGGATCAAAAAATTGAGAATAAGTGTAAACATGAACCGGATTGTTTTTCCCCGTTTCCGGTTGTCCCTAAATCGTTTACATGTGTAGTACGCCTACTTAGCGCCTAGGGGAAATACTATACAACCTCTGGATCAAAACTAAGAAAAACTCAAAAACATGTTGATGATACTGCTAACAGGGAAATACCTTTAAATCACCTAAAAGTATATTCATGGACAGCCCGGATAAGATAGGAGAGGCAGATGATGAAGTGGAAGACGACATGCAATGTTTGAAACACACGAGGAATGCTAGGAGAGTAGTGGGTGTATATCCGACCCTTGCATAGTTAAGACCAGCAATCAACTTCACTTCCACAGTGACATGATGCCTCTTATACAAGTGGCAACATGCCGCAGCGTTCCTGCAGCATCTGCAGGACAGCTGTGTGACCCCCCCTCCTAGCCAAGGACAGTGCCTGCCCCCCTTGACAGTCAGCACGGGGTGCATTCTCACTGCAATCCAGCAACAGCCGCGCCACCGCCTTGTGGCCATTCCCGGCTGCCCACACTAGTGCCTCCCCATTCTGACAGTCAGCACGAGGTGCATGCTCCCTCCACCCCAACAACAGTTGCACTACCGCACCGTGGCCATTCCTGGCTGCCAACACCAGTGCCTCTCCATCCCGCCAGTCAGCATGGGGGGCATGCTTCCTCCACCCCAACAACAGCTGCACCACCGCCTCGTGGCCTTTCCACGCAGCCCTTACCAGTGCCTCCCCATCCTGGCAGTCAGCACGTGGGGCATGCTCCCTCCACCCCAACAACAGCTGCACCACCGCCTCTTGGCCCCTCTTGGCTGCCCTCACCAGTGCCTCCCCATCCTGGCAGTCAGCACGTGGGGCATGCTCCCTCCACCCCAACAACAGCTGCACCACCGCCTCGTGGCCGTTCTCCGCAGCACCTAACAGTGCCTCCCCAACCTGGCAGTTAGCACGTGGGGCATGCTCCCTCCACCCCAACAACAGCTGCACTACGGCATAGTGGCCACGCTCGGCTGCCAACACCAGTGCCTCCCCATTATGGCAATCAGCTCGTGGGGTATGCTCCCTCCACCCCAACAACAGTTGCACCACTGCCTCGTGGCCCCTCTCGGCTGCCCTTAACAGTGCCTCCCCATCCCGGCAGTTAGCACGTGGGGCATGCTCCCTCCACCCCAACAACAGTTGCACCACCGCCTCGTGGCCGTTCCACGCAGCCCTTAACAGTGCCCGCCCATCCTGGCAGTTAGCACGTGGGGCATGCTCCCTCCACCCCAACAACAACTGCACCGCTGCATAGTGGCCACGCCAAGCTGCCCTCATCAATGCCGTCCCAGCCTGGCAGTCTGCCTTTGCACCAAGTTTGAGCATGAGCCTCACCAACTCTAGGCAGTCATAATCCTGACTTTTGCAGCCCACAGCTCTCACAGCTCTCATGAGGGCCTCGTCAGGACCGTGCACTGCCACCATTGCAAGGGCCAGGTTAATGGGGCAGGCCCTGAGGCACTCACGCCAACACCTGCACACCCGCCACGCTCCATACTGCACCCTACGGGCGCCAGGTCCATGGAGGCCTTGAGTATTGTATAGCCATGCATCTGCATTGCTGAGGATGATGCCAAGGATGTCTGTGTTGAGGTCTTGGAGGCTGGTAAAGATGGCTGGATCCTCGCTAGGGGAAGGAGATGCAGATGCATCTGTTCTGATAGCCTCGGTGGATGCGGATGACGTCATAGGGTGGTGCGCAATTCCACTTTTTTCAATCAGTCGGGCTTGTCTCTCCTGCTCAACAGGCGAGTGAGGTGGAATTCATGCGAGCCAATGTGCAGCACACCTCTTCGGAAAAATATAAACCAATCATGCTTTGTTAAAGGCCGTCCTACATGCATGCAAAATGCCACATGCCATGGGCTGGAGTCAGTATTGCAATGTCTATGCCCGGTTGCACCGTCTTCATGCTCGGATTTACTCAGATGTGACATCTTCTCAGATGCCCTTTAGGAATGGGCCAGGCTGTGCGATCCGGAGATGCAATGTAGATATATAATGAGGGGGTGTGGAAATTGAAAGAAACAAATATGGGGTCATTCATATGAACACAACCGGGAGCCAAAGTGGGAGATTCCTCAGTCTTTGAAATATCCGCATAACAGTCTTGCAGTTGTTCCACTCATGCATGGTCCTTGTTCCGCTCACCAGGGGCAATGTTGGACACTCACTTGTGTTGAAGTGGATGATGAGTGGATCTTCTCAACGCCGCACTCGTTTAGGATAATAAAATTGCAAAGCTTAGACCACCGAACGAGCGGGTGAGACTGGGGTTCTGACACAACCTGTATTGGACGGCCAATACGGAGAACTTGACGGAGCGAGCGAGGACTTGAACGGCCAATGCGCAGGCCACCGATGTGTTCCAGAAAATGCCGACTGAGTGGCTAGGAACGAACCCAGTCCGCACTGTAGGTGAATCGGATGTACATTGTTTGGTAAGAATTAGCGGGCATTTAGAAATTGCACCCCAGAGGCGCGTTCGCATTATCGCTTACCGAACGGCAGGAAACATCAGCGGCCATAGTGTGGATCTCGTGGAGCGCGTTCATACTAGGGCCACAAAACGGTTGCTCCGCGGATATTATATACGGAGTCTTGAATCCACGTGTACGCCAAATGCCCCATGGAAGTACCGTCCTGCATGTGTACGAGGCACTGCCCTCATCGGAATGAATTGAGCAGACAGACAATGAGACAAGTGGATAGACCATGAAACAAGAGCAGGCTACGCATGTCACATGGTGCAACCGGTCGGAACCAGGCAAGTCTTGCACCTGTCTGAGTGTGTCTTCGGAGCCAGGCAAGTTATGCAGCACCATCCATGCTTAGCATGTATGAGTCCATGAGTCCATTAGACATCAGCGGGCCATGCAGGTCACATGGTGCATCTGGTTGGATTCATGCTTGCCATGCAACTCCAGGCACCCCATTTATGGCATGCATGTCGTATGATGTGGGGGGGTGGAGCGCAGTTGTGTGTCTTGAGGTGGAGCGCAGGTGTGCGTGTGGGGGTGTAGAGTAGGTGTGTGTGTGGATGGGGGGTGGGGGAGGGGGGCATGTGTGTAGGGGGCGGGTGGGGGGGTGCAGCTGTGTTGGGGGTTGGGCGGGGTGGCATGCATATGCTGTGTATTTTGTGTATGTTTGTTGGGGGTTACGGTGCAGGTGGCATGATGTTGATGTGTGTGGTGTTTATTGTTAGAAAGAAAGAAAGAAAGCGACGCCTCGTGGGGGGTGTGAGAGTTAAGGAAACAGCGCAGCCTGGGCTGAAGCCACATCCGCGCCGTTACCGTGTTTATTCCCATCCTTTATTTATTTCATCCTCTTCACAACTTCCCAACTTCCCAAATTATATCGATCCCCTTCTCCCACTTCCCTCCCCGAGGCAGGCATCCTGATGGTCTCCAGAAATTACGGCTATCCTGCTGTCTGCCTAGTTTGCCTTCAACATCCACAACAAGGCTTCTTCCCTCAAGGTAGGGGGGGGGGGGGGGGCGTTATCCAGTACCCAGGGGGTCGATCAGGGTCAACGTTACTATATTCGTGTGCTTTAATGAAGATGTGAATTCTATTGGCTGCATTCCCACCATCGTCTGGTCCCTCAAGGCCTTGCTGGACATACCTTGGTGATCCACACTATGGTCGGGTCCCTCAGGGCATGCTGAAATGAGACCGTGCGTGAAGCATTTTCATTTCGTCAAGCTGAATATGCTATAAGATGGAGCTGTTCCGCCTGTTGACGTAGTTCAGCCTTAAGACTTACTTTCAAATCAAATCTCAGCTACATGGCTTGGACCTGGACTGCAGTAGTTGTCTGGAGCTTCTTTCTTAAGGCGAATTGAGAGTCTGAATAGTTCAACTGGGTCCATTCCCTTTGCACTTGTGCAGAATGGCAGATATTCCAACCTGCCGGGGGAACAGCCCTTTCTTGATTTCATTATTTGTTAAGCAAGGCAGACCTGTTTGTTATCCATTTCATTTGCAGATTAACCACTACCTGCCTGGATCGAAATGCTGCCTTAGCCATAAATACAACATTTCTTTATTCATTCCTTTCCAGGATGCAAGTACAGGCCCCAATATCTGCCGACAATGAAATCCTGTATCGTGACGTACAGAGCTCTTTTTGTTACCAGTATATCCAGCCTTTTGACATCAAAAACATAGTTCTGAATCCATTCCGGTCCAGGATGGCAGATGCCTCAACCGGACCCGACAGGAACAAAAACCAGTGTTCTGACATAAAAAGCAATTAAAAATGTACCCGTTTGACCCGCAGGATTGCAGGTGCCACTACCTGTCCGGTGCAAAGTCCGACGAATGGGACATCGCCTCAGCCCTTGTGGCCAAGACATGGCCCAGCTAGAGGTAAACCCTAGGTTAGCCTCCAACTCGGGTAGAGGTAAACCCTAGGTCAGCCTCCAACTCGGCTAGAGGTAAACCCTAGGTCAGCCTCCACCTCAGCTGGAGGTAAACCCTAGGTCAGCCTCCACCTCAGCTGGAGGTAAACCCTAGGTCAGCCTCAACCTCAGCTGGAGGTAAACCCTAGGTCAGCCTCCAACTCAGCTGGAGGTAAACCCTAGGTCAGCCTTCAACTCAGCTGGAGGTTACCCCTAGGTCAGCCTCCACCTCAGCTGGAGGTAAACCCTAGGTCAGCCTCCACCTCAGCTGGAGGTAAACCCTAGGTCAGCCTCCACCTCAGCTGGAGGTAAACCCTAGGTCATCCTCCACCTCAGCTGGAGGTAAACCCTAGGACATCTCCCATTCTGCCCTTTTCTGTGTCCTTTGATTTTCTGTTACAAATGCAACCCGTGGAAACCAGCCCCATGGAATGTCCTCCCCCCACCCTGTCATTTTCTCGAGCCCTCCTTCCACGTCCCTGCCCTCTCACACATCCTCGCTTGAATGAAGAGAGAAGATGTGAGAAACACAGGGTCCAAAAACCCAGTCAATGGACACTGTCTCATAGGTTCAGCTGCATCATTTCCTAACCTATAGCCCCGCACACTGACCCTTAACCGTAAGGCCCTGAACATCTTTTATTATTATCTACAGGCAGGCCCTGAACCCTTTTGATCACTCGCATTGACGGACCCCTGGCCTGGTGTGAGAGGTATGAACTCATGACGTCCAGCTATTGTTTTATTACATCGCAAGCCCCTGAACCCTGTTGAGCCCCATGCCCCTTGCTGAGTGGAGGCCTATAAATATGCGTTAGGGATCAAGTCCAACAACTGGGATCCATCTGGGCAGTTCCTGGCTGTGGGGAGGTACGATGAGGTGGGTAGGGGCTTTATGATGGTAATGGTGCGGACGCGGCCTAGGCCCATGCTGCGCAGTTTCCTCAACCCTCAAACCCCTGCGGTGCGTAGTTTCTTTCTTTCTTTGGGTAGGGGAGGTTGTGAACATGAGATGGGTGGGTAGGGGATGGGAAACTTGGAACGTTGGAGCCCCTAGCTCGGTTACACACCAGGCAAGCCCTGACTGCTGCCCTGACGTCGCGGCACAGCCATTGCCACCATGGCTGCTGGAGCAGCAGGCTCGCCTTGCGATGGGCGCCGGAATTCCCGGTCCTATCGTGGGCGTCCTGGATGGCTGCCAGCCGCTCTCCGGGCGGGGAAATCACACAGCAGCGCCCGTCCATGTTCCACTATTGGACGTGCGCTTAGTCTTCCGGTGTTTGGAACTCCGACTCCCCGGCATGAGCGTGCGTATTTCTCATGAAACCTAGGGTTGACTGCACACTATTAGAGCACACACGCGCCCCTAGCTGATGTTTCCCCACACAAACATATATTGGTACTCTTTGAGTTTCCAGAAGGCATTTTGTTACTTTGCCGCCTCTTAGGCTAAGAAATCCAGAACCCTTTTGGAGGTGCGACTTCCGCGCATTCAATGCCCTGACCTGAACAGAAGATCAACCCAGAATGCAAATTTAAACGTTGGCGGAACATCCCTTCTCCCTCACATCCCCTCTCCCAGGCAGGTGGGTTTAGGGCAAGGCAGGTGGGTTTAGGGCAAGGCAGGTGGGTTTAGGGGGGACAGGTGGGTTAGGGCAAGGCAGGTTGGTTTATGGGGGCAGGTGGGTTTAAGGCAAGGCAGGTGGGTTTAGGGGGGTAGGTGGGTTTAGGGCAAGGCGAGTGGGTTGAGGGCAAGGCAGGTGGGTTTAGGGGGGACAGGTGGGTTAGTGGCAAGACAGGTGGGTTTAGGGGGGGCAGGTGGGTTAGGGGCAAGGCAGGTGGGTTTAAGGCAAGGCAGGTGGGTTTAGGGCAAGGAAGGTGGATTTAGGGCAAGGCAGGTGGGTTTAGGGCAAGTCAGGTGGGTTTAGGGGGGGCAGGTGGGTTTAGGGGGGGCAGGTGGGTTTAGGGGGACAGGTGGGTTTAGGGGGGACAGATGGGTTTAGGGGGGCAGGTGGGTTTAGGGGGGACAGGTGGGTTTAGGGGGGACAGGTGGGTAATGGGCAGGGCAGGTGGGTTTAGGGGGGGCGGGTGGATTTAGGGGGGGCAGGTAGATTTAGGGGGGGCAGGTGGCTTAGGGGTGCAGGTGGGTTTAGGGGGGACAGGTGGGTTTAGGGGGGCAGGTGGGTTTAGGGGGGACAGGTGGTTTTAGGGGGGACAGGTGGGTTTAGGGGGGACAGGTGGGTTTAGGGGGGACAGGTGGGTTTAGGGGGGCAGGTGGGTTTAGGGGGGACAGGTGGGTTAAGGGGGGGCAGGTGGGTTTAGGGGGGGCAGGTGGGTTTAGGGGGGACAGGTGGGTTAAGGGGGGGCAGGTGGGTTAAGGGGGGACAGGTGGGTTAAGGGGGGGCAGGTGGGTTTAGGGGTGGCAGGTGGCATAGGGGTGCAGGTGGGTTTAGGGGGGACAGGTGGGTTTAGGGGGGGCAGGTGGGTTTAGGGGGGGCAGGTGGGTTTAGGGGGGACAGGTGGGTTTAGGGGGGACAGGTGGGTTTAGGGGGGCAGGTGGGTTTAGGGGGGACAGGTGGGTTAAGGGGGGGCAGGTGGGTTAAGGGGGGACAGGTGGGTTAAGGGGGGGCAGGTGGGTTTAGGGGTGGCAGGTGGCATAGGGGTGCAGGTGGGTTTAGGGGGGACAGGTGGGTTTAGGGGGGGCAGGTGGGTTTAGGGGGGGCAGGTGGGTTAAGGGGGTGCAGGTGGGTTTAGGGGGGGCAGGTGGCTTAGGGGTGCAGGTGGGTTTAGGGGGGACAGGTGGGTTTAGGGGGGCAGGTGGGTTTAGGGGGGACAGGTGGGTTAAGGGGGGGCAGGTGGGTTTAGGGGGGGCATGTGGGTTTAGGGGGGCAGGTGGGTTTAGGGGGGGCAGGTGGGTTAAGGGGGGACAGGTGGGTTTAGGGGGGGCAGGTGGGTTTAGGGGGGACAGGTGGCTTAGGGGGGCAGGTGGGTTTAGGGGGGCAGGTGGGTTTAGGGGGGGCAGGTGGGTTTAGGGGGGGCAGGTGGCTTAGGGGGGCAGGTGGGTTTAGGGGGGACAGGTGGTTTTAGGGGGGACAGGTGGGTTTAGGGGGGCAGGTGGGTTTAGGGGGGACAGGTGGGTTAAGGGGGGGCAGGTGGGTTTAGGGGGGGCATGTGGGTTTAGGGGGGCAGGTGGGTTTAGGGGGGGCAGGTGGGTTAAGGGGGGACAGGTGGGTTTAGGGGGGGCAGGTGGGTTTAGGGGGGACAGATGGGTTTAGGGGGGACAGGTGGGTTTAGGGGGGGCAGATGGGTTTAGGGGGGACAGGTGGGTTTAGGGGGGACAGGTGGGTTTAGGACAGGGCAGGTGGGTTTATGGGGGGCAGGTGGTTTAGGGGTGCAGGTAGGTTTAAGGGGAGCAGGTGGGTTTAGGGGGGACAGGTGGGTTTAGGGGCAAGGCAAATGGATTTAGGGCAAGACAGGTGGCTTAAAGGGGGACTGGTGGGTTTAGGGGGGACAGGTGTGTTTAGGGTAAGGCAGGTAGGTTTAGGGGTGACAGTTGGGTTTAGGGGGGACAGGTGGTTTTAGGGGGGGCAGGTGGGTTTAGGGTAAGGCAGGTGGGTTTAGGGGGGACAGGTGGGTTTAGGGTAAGGCAGGTGGGTTTAGGGGGGCAGGTATGTTTACGGAGGGTAGGTTGGTTTAGGGGGGCTGGTGGGTTTAGGGCAAGGCAGGTGGGTTTAGGGCAAGGCAGGTGGGTTTAGGGCAAGGCAGGTGGGTTTAGGGGGGACAGGTGGGTTTAGGGCAAGGCAGGTTGGTTTAGGGGGGCAGGTGGGTTTAAGGCAAGGCAGGTGGGTTTAGGGGGGTAGGTGGGTTTAGGGCAAGGCAAGTGGGTTGAGGGCAAGGCAGGTGGGTTTAGGGGGGACAGGTGGGTTAGTGGCAAGACAGGTGGGTTTAGGGGGGGCAGGTGGGTTAGGGGCAAGGCAGGTGGGTTTAAGGCAAGGCAGGTGGGTTTAGGGCAAGGAAGGTGGATTTAGGGCAAGGCAGGTGGGTTTAGGGCAAGTCAGGTGGGTTTAGGGGGGGCAGGTGGGTTTAGGGGGGGCAGGTGGGTTTAGGGGGACAGGTGGGTTTAGGGGGGACAGATGGGTTTAGGGGGGCAGGTGGGTTTAGGGGGGACAGGTGGGTTTAGGGGGGACAGGTGGGTTATGGGCAGGGCAGGTGGGTTTAGGGGGGACAGGTGGGTTTAGGGGGGGCAGGTGGGTTTAGGGAGGACAGGTGGGTTTAGGGGGGGCAGGTGGGTTTAGGGGGGACAGGTGGGTTTGGGGCAAGGCAGGTGGGTTAGGGGGGACAGTTGGGTAAGGGGCAAGGCAGGTGGGTTTAGGGGGGACAGGTTGCTTTAGGGGGGGCAGGTGGGTTTAGGGGGGCAGGTGGGTTTAGGGGGGGCAGGTGGGTTCAAGGGGGGCAGGTGGGTTTAGGGGGGGCAGGTTGGTTTAAGGGGAACATGTGGGTTTAAGGGGGGCAGGTGGGTTTAGGGGGGGGGCAGGTGGGTTTAAGGGGGCAGGTGGGTTTAGGGGGGACAGGTGGTTTTAGGGCAAGGCAGGTGGGTTTAGGGGGGACAGGTGGGTTAAGGGGGGGCAGGTGGGTTTAGGGGGGGCAGGTGGCATAGGGGTGCAGGTGGGTTTAGGGGGGACAGGTGGGTTTAGGGGGGGCAGGTGGGTTTATGGGGGACATGTGGGTTAAGGGGGGGCAGGTGGGTTTATGGGGGCAGGTGGGTTTAGGGGGGGCAGGTGGGTTTAAGGGGTGCAGGTGGGTTTAGGGGGGGCAGGTTGGTTTAGGGGAGACATGTGGGTTTAAGGGGGGCAGGTGGATTTAGGGGGGGCAGGTGGGTTTAAGGGGGCAGGTGGGTTTAGGGGGGACAGGTGGGTTTAGGGGGGGGGGACAGGTGGGTTTAGGGTAAGGCAGGTGGGTTTAGGGGGGCAGGTGGGTTTAGGGGGGGCAGGTGGGTTTAGGGGGGACAGATGGGTTTAGGGGGGACAGGTTGGTTTAGGGGGGGCAGATGGGTTTAGGGGGGACAGGTGGGTTAAGGGGGGACAGGTGGGTTTAGGACAGGGCAGGTGGGTGTATGGGGGGCAGGTGGTTTAGGGGTGCAGGTAGGTTTAAGGGGAGCTGGTGGGTTTGGGGGTGACAGGTGGTATGGGGGGCAGGTGGGTTTAGGGCAAGGCAGGTGGGTTTAGGGGGGACAGGTGGGTTTAGGGGGGACAGGTTGGTTTAGGGGCAAGGCAAATGGATTTAGGGCAAGGCAGGTGGCTTAAAGGGGGACTGGTGGGTTTAGGGGGGACGGGTGTGTTTAGGGTAAGGCAGGTAGGTTTAGGGGTGACAGGTGGGTTTAGGGGGGACAGGTGGGTTAAGGGCAAGGCAGGTGGGTTTAGGGCAAGGCAGGTGGGTTTAGGGGGGGCAGGGGGGTTTAGGGGGGACAGGTGGGTTAAGGGCAAGGCAGGTGGGTTTCGGGCAAGGCAGGTGGGTTTAGGGGGGACAGGTGGGTTTAGGGCAAGGCAGATGGGTTTAGGGGGGGCAGGTGGGTTTAGGGGGGCAGGTGGGTTTAGGGGGGACAGTTGGGTTTAGGGGGGACAGGTGGGTTTAGGGTAAGGCAGGTGGGTTTAGGGGGGCAGGTTTGTTTACGGAGGGTAGGTTGGTTTAGGGGGGCAGGTGGGTTTAGGGCAAGGCAGGTGGGTTTAGGGCAAGGCAGGTGGGTTTAGGGCAAGGCAGGTGGGTTTAGGGGGGACAAGTGGGCTTAGGGGGGCAGGTGGGTTTAAGGCAAGGCAGGTGGGTTTAGGGGGGTAGGTGGGTTTAGGGCAAGGCAAGTGGGTTGAGGGGAGCAGGTGGGTTTAGGGGGGACAGGTGGGTTAGTGGCAAGACATGTGGGTTTAGGGGGGGCAGGTGGGTTAGGGGCAAGGCAGATGGGTTAGGGGCAAGGCAGGTGGGTTTAAGGCAAGGCAGGTGGGTTTAGGGCAAGGAAGGTGGATTTAGGGCAAGGCAGGTGGGTTTAGGGCAAGTCAGGTGGGTTTAGGGGGGGCAGGTGGGTTTAGGGGGGGCAGGTGGGTTTAGGGGGACAGGTGGGTTTAGGGGGGACAGATGGGTTTAGGGGGGCAGGTGGGTTTAGGGGGGACAGGTGGGTTTAGGGGGGACAGGTGGGTTATGGGCAGGGCAGGTGGGTTTAGGGGGGACAGGTGGGTTTAGGGGGGGCAGGTGGGTTTAGGGAGGACAGGTGGGTTTAGGGGGGGCAGGTGGGTTTAGGGGGGACAGGTGGGTTTGGGGCAAGGCAGGTGGGTTAGGGGGGACAGTTGGGTAAGGGGCAAGGCAGGTGGGTTTAGGGGGGACAGGTTGGTTTAGGGGGGGCAGGTGGGTTTAGGGGGGCAGGTGGGTTTAGGGGGGGCAGGTGGGTTCAAGGGGGGCAGGTGGGTTTAGGGGGGGCAGGTTGGTTTAAGGGGAACATGTGGGTTTAAGGGGGGCAGGTGGGTTTAGGGGGGGGGCAGGTGGGTTTAGGGGGGACAGGTGGTTTTAGGGCAAGGCAGGTGGGTTTAGGGGGGACAGGTGGGTTAAGGGGGGGCAGGTGGGTTTAGGGGGGGCAGGTGGCATAGGGGTGCAGGTGGGTTTAGGGGGGACAGGTGGGTTTAGGGGGGGCAGGTGGGTTTATGGGGGACATGTGGGTTAAGGGGGGGCAGGTGGGTTTATGGGGGCAGGTGGGTTTAGGGGGGGCAGGTGGGTTTAAGGGGTGCAGGTGGGTTTAGGGGGGGCAGGTTGGTTTAGGGGAGACATGTGGGTTTAAGGGGGGCAGGTGGATTTAGGGGGGGCAGGTGGGTTTAAGGGGGCAGGTGGGTTTAGGGGGGACAGGTGGGTTTAGGGGGGGGGGACAGGTGGGTTTAGGGTAAGGCAGGTGGGTTTAGGGGGGCAGGTGGGTTTAGGGGGGGCAGGTGGGTTTAGGGGGGACAGATGGGTTTAGGGGGGACAGGTTGGTTTAGGGGGGGCAGATGGGTTTAGGGGGGACAGGTGGGTTAAGGGGGGACAGGTGGGTTTAGGACAGGGCAGGTGGGTGTATGGGGGGCAGGTGGTTTAGGGGTGCAGGTAGGTTTAAGGGGAGCTGGTGGGTTTGGGGGTGACAGGTGGTATGGGGGGCAGGTGGGTTTAGGGCAAGGCAGGTGGGTTTAGGGGGGACAGGTGGGTTTAGGGGGGACAGGTTGGTTTAGGGGCAAGGCAAATGGATTTAGGGCAAGGCAGGTGGCTTAAAGGGGGACTGGTGGGTTTAGGGGGGACGGGTGTGTTTAGGGTAAGGCAGGTAGGTTTAGGGGTGACAGGTGGGTTTAGGGGGGACAGGTGGGTTAAGGGCAAGGCAGGTGGGTTTAGGGCAAGGCAGGTGGGTTTAGGGGGGGCAGGGGGGTTTAGGGGGGACAGGTGGGTTAAGGGCAAGGCAGGTGGGTTTCGGGCAAGGCAGGTGGGTTTAGGGGGGACAGGTGGGTTTAGGGCAAGGCAGATGGGTTTAGGGGGGGCAGGTGGGTTTAGGGGGGCAGGTGGGTTTAGGGGGGACAGTTGGGTTTAGGGGGGACAGGTGGGTTTAGGGTAAGGCAGGTGGGTTTAGGGGGGCAGGTTTGTTTACGGAGGGTAGGTTGGTTTAGGGGGGCAGGTGGGTTTAGGGCAAGGCAGGTGGGTTTAGGGCAAGGCAGGTGGGTTTAGGGCAAGGCAGGTGGGTTTAGGGGGGACAAGTGGGCTTAGGGGGGCAGGTGGGTTTAAGGCAAGGCAGGTGGGTTTAGGGGGGTAGGTGGGTTTAGGGCAAGGCAAGTGGGTTGAGGGCAAGGCAGGTGGGTTTAGGGGGGACAGGTGGGTTAGTGGCAAGACATGTGGGTTTAGGGGGGGCAGGTGGGTTAGGGGCAAGGCAGATGGGTTAGGGGCAAGGCAGGTGGGTTTAAGGCAAGGCAGGTGGGTTTAGGGCAAGGAAGGTGGATTTAGGGCAAGGCAGGTGGGTTTAGGGCAAGTCAGGTGGGTTTAGGGGGGGCAGGTGGGTTTAGGGGGGGCAGGTGGGTTTAGGGGGACAGGTGGGTTTAGGGGGGACAGATGGGTTTAGGGGGGCAGGTGGGTTTAGGGGGGACAGGTGGGTTTAGGGGGGACAGGTGGGTAATGGGCAGGGCAGGTGGGTTTAGGGGGGGCGGGTGGATTTAGGGGGGGCAGGTAGATTTAGGGGGGGCAGGTGGCTTAGGGGTGCAGGTGGGTTTAGGGGGGACAGGTGGGTTTAGGGGGGCAGGTGGGTTTAGGGGGGACAGGTGGTTTTAGGGGGGACAGGTGGGTTTAGGGGGGCAGGTGGGTTTAGGGGGGACAGGTGGGTTAAGGGGGGGCAGGTGGGTTTAGGGGGGGCAGGTGGGTTTAGGGGGGCAGGTGGGTTTAGGGGGGACAGGTGAGTTTAGGGGGGCAGGTGGGTTTAGGGGGGACAGGTGGGTTAAGGGGGGGCAGGTGGGTTAAGGGGGGACAGGTGGGTTAAGGGGGGGCAGGTGGGTTTAGGGGTGGCAGGTGGCATAGGGGTGCAGGTGGGTTTAGGGGGGACAGGTGGGTTTAGGGGGGGAAGGTGGGTTTATGGGGGACAGGTGGGTTAAGGGGGTGCAGGTGGGTTTAGGGGGGGCAGGTGGCTTAGGGGTGCAGGTGGGTTTAGGGGGGACAGGTGGGTTTAGGGGGGCAGGTGGGTTTAGGGGGGACAGGTGGGTTAAGGGGGGGCAGGTGGGTTTAGGGGGGGCATGTGGGTTTAGGGGGGCAGGTGGGTTTAGGGGGGACAGGTGGTTTTAGGGGGGACAGGTGGGTTTAGGGGGGCAGGGGGGTTTAGGGGGGACAGGTGGTTTTAGGGGGGACAGGTGGGTTTAGGGGGGACAGGTGGGTTAAGGGGGGGCAGGTGGGTTTAGGGGGGGCATGTGGGTTTAGGGGGGCAGGTGGGTTTAGGGGGGACAGGTGGGTTTAGGGGGGACAGATGGGTTTAGGGGGGACAGGTGGGTTTAGGGGGGGCAGATGGGTTTAGGGGGGACAGGTGGGTTTAGGGGGGACAGGTGGGTTTAGGACAGGGCCGGTGGGTTTATGGGGGGCAGGTGGTTAAGGGGTGCAGGTAGGTTTAAGGGGAGCAGGTGGGTTTAGGGGGGACAGGTGGGTTTAGGGGCAAGGCAAATGGATTTAGGGCAAGGCAGGTGGCTTAAAGGGGGACTGGTGGGTTTAGGGGGGACAGGTGTGTTTAGGGTAAGGCAGGTAGGTTTAGGGGTGACAGTTGGGTTTAGGGGGGGTAGGTGGGTTTAAGGGGGGCAGGTGGGTTTAGGGGGGGGCAGGTTGGTTTAGGGGGGACATGTGGGTTTAAGGGGGGCAGGTGGGTTTAGGGGGGGGCAGGTGGGTTTAAGGGGGCAGGTGGGTTTAGGGGGGACAGGTGGTTTTAGGGCAAGGCAGGTGGGTTTAGGGGGGACAGGTGGGTTTAGGGGGGGCAGGTGGGTTTAGGGGGTACAGGTGGGTTTAGGGGGGACATGTGGGTTAAGGGGGGGCAGGTGGGTTTAGGGGGGGCAGGTGGCATAGGGGCAAGGCAGGTGGGTTTAAGGGGGACAGGTGGGTTTAGGGGGGGCAGCTGGGTTTAATGGGGGGCAGGTGGGTTTAGGGGGGGCAGGTGGGTTTAAGGGGGGCAGGTGGGTTTAGGGGGGGACAGGTGGGTTTAGGGGGGACATGTGGGTTTAAGGGGGGCAGGTGGGTTTAGGGGGGGGCAGGTGGGTTTAAGGGGGCAGGTGGGTTTAGGGGGGACAGGTGGTTTTAGGGCAAGGCAGGTGGGTTTAGGGGGGACAGGTGGGTTAAGGGGGGGCAGGTGGGTTTAGGGGGGGCAGGTGGCATAGGGGTGCAGGTGGGTTTAGGGGGGACAGGTGGGTTTAGGGGGGGCAGGTGGGTTTATGGGGGACATGTGGGTTAAGGGGGGGCAGGTGGGTTTATGGGGGCAGGTGGGTTTAGGGGGGGCAGGTGGGTTTAAGGGGTGCAGGTGGGTTTAGGGGGGGCAGGATGGTTTAGGGGGGGGGCTGGTGGGTTTAGGGGGGGTGGGTGGGTTTAGGGGGGCAGGTGGGTTTAGGGGGGGCAGGTGGTTTTAGGGGGGGCAGGTGGGTTTAGGGGGGACAGATGGGTTTAGGGGGGCAGGTGGGTTTAGGGGGGACAGGTGGGTTTAGGGGGGACAGGTGGGTTATGGGCAGGGCAGGTGGGTTTAGGGGGGGCGGGTGGATTTAGGGGGGGCAGGTAGATTTAGGGGGGGCAGGTGGCTTAGGGGTGCAGGTGGGTTTAGGGGGGACAGGTGGGTTTAGGGGGGCAGGTGGGTTTAGGGGGGACAGGTGGTTTTAGGGGGGACAGGTGGGTTTAGGGGGGCAGGTGGGTTTAGGGGGGACAGGTGGGTTAAGGGGGGGCAGGTGGGTTTAGGGGGGGCAGGTGGGTTTAGGGGGGCAGGTGGGTTTAGGGGGGACAGGTGGGTTTAGGGGGGCAGGTGGGTTTAGGGGGGACAGTTGGGTTAAGGGGGGGCAGGTGGGTTAAGGGGGGACAAGTGGGTTAAGGGGGGGCAGGTGGGTTTAGGGGTGGCAGGTGGCATAGGGGTGCAGGTGGGTTTAGGGGGGACAGGTGGGTTTAGGGGGGGAAGGTGGGTTTATGGGGGACAGGTGGGTTAAGGGGGTGCAGGTGGGTTTAGGGGGGGCAGGTGGCTTAGGGGTGCAGGTGGGTTTAGGGGGGACAGGTGGGTTTAGGGGGGCAGGTGGGTTGAGGGGGGACAGGTGGTTTTAGGGGGGACAGGTGGGTTTAGGGGGGCAGGTGGGTTTAGGGGGGACAGGTGGGTTAAGGGGGGGCAGGTGGGTTTAGGGGGGGCATGTGGGTTTAGGGGGGCAGGTGGGTTTAGGGGGGGCAGGTGGGTTAAGGGGGGACAGGTGGGTTTAGGGGGGGCAGGTGGGTTTAGGGGGGACAGATGGGTTTAGGGGGGACAGGTGGGTTTAGGGGGGGCAGATGGGTTTAGGGGGGACAGGTGGGTTTAGGGGGGACAGGTGGGTTTAGGACAGGGCAGGTGGGTTTATGGGGGGCAGGTGGTTTAGGGGTGCAGGTAGGTTTAAGGGGAGCAGGTGGGTTTAGGGGGGACAGGTGGGTTTAGGGGCAAGGCAAATGGATTTAGGGCAAGGCAGGTGGCTTAAAGGGGGACTGGTGGGTTTAGGGGGGACAGGTAGGTTTAGGGGTGACAGTTGGGTTTAGGGGGGACAGGTGGTTTTAGGGGGGGCAGGGGGGTTTAGGGGGGGCAGGTGGGTTTAGGGGGGACAGGTGGGTTTAGGGTAAGGCAGGTGGGTTTAGGGGGGCAGGTATGTTTACGGAGGGTAGGTTGGTTTAGGGGGGCTGGTGGGTTTAGGGCAAGGCAGGTGGGTTTAGGGCAAGGCAGGTGGGTTTAGGGGGGACAGGTGGGTTTAGGGCAAGGCAGGTGGGTTTAGGGGGGCAGGTGGGTTTAAGGCAAGGCAGGTGGGTTTAGGGGGGACAGGTGGGTTTAGGGCAAGGCAGGTGGGTTTAGGGGGGGCAGGTGGGTTTAGGGGGGCAGGTTTGTTTATGAAGGGCAGGTTGGTTTAGGGGGGCAGGTGGGTTTAGGGCAAGGCAGGTGGGTTTAGGGGGGACAGGTGGGTTTAGGGGGACAGGTGGGTTTAGGGCAATGCAGGTGGGTTTAGAGCTAGGCAGGTGGGTTTAGGGCAAGGCAGGTGGGTTTAATGGGGGGCAGGTGGGTTTAGGGGGGGCAGGTGGGTTTAGGGGGGGCAGGTGGCTTAGGGGGACAGGTGGGTGTAGGGGGAACAGGTGGGTAAAGGGCAAGGCAGGTGGGTTTAGGGGGGGCAGGTGGGTTTAGGGGGTACAGGTGGGTTTAGGGAGGACTGGTGGGTTTAGGGGGGGCAGGTGGGTTTAGGGAGGACAGGTGGGTTTAGGGGGGGCAGGTGGGTTTAGGGGGGACAGGTGGGTTTGGGGCAAGGCAGGTGGGTTAGGGGGGACAGTTGGGTAAGGGGCAAGGCAGGTGGGTTTAGGGGGGACAGGTGGGTTTAGGGGGGTCAGGTGGGTTTAGGGGGGCAGGTGGGTTAAGGGGGGGGAGGTGGGTTTAAGGGGGGCAGGTGGGTTTAGGGGGGGGGGGGCAGGTTGGTTTAGGGGGGACATGTGGGTTTAAGGGGGGCAGGTGGGTTTAGGGGGGGGCAGGTGGGTTTAAGGGGGCAGGTGGGTTTAGGGGGGACAGGTGGTTTTAGGGCAAGGCAGGTGGGTTTAGGGGGGACAGGTGGGTTTGGGGCAAGGCAGGTGGGTTTAGGGGGGGCAGGTGGCATAGGGGCAAGGCAGGTGGGTTTAAGGGGGACAGGTGGGTTTAGGGGGGGCAGGTGGGTTTAATGGGGGGCAGGTGGGTTTAGGGGGGGCAGGTGGGTTTAAGGGGGGCAGGTGGGTTTAGGGGGGGGCAGGTTGGTTTAGGAGGGACATGTGGGTTTAGGGGGGGGCAGGTGGGTTTAAGGGGGCAGGTGGGTTTAGGGGGGACAGGTGGTTTTAGGGCAAGGCAGGTGGGTTTAGGGGGGACAGGTGGGTTAAGGGGGGGCAGGTGGGTTTAGGGGGGGCAGGTGGCATAGGGGCAAGGCAGGTGGGTTTAAGGGGGACAGGTGGGTTTAGGGGGGGCAGCTGGGTTTAATGGGGGGCAGGTGGGTTTAGGGGGGGCAGGTGGGTTTAAGGGGGGCAGGTGGGTTTAGGGGGGGACAGGTGGGTTTAGGGGGGACATGTGGGTTTAAGGGGGGCAGGTGGGTTTAGGGGGGGGCAGGTGGGTTTAAGGGGGCAGGTGGGTTTAGGGGGGACAGGTGGTTTTAGGGCAAGGCAGGTGGGTTTAGGGGGGACAGGTGGGTTAAGGGGGGGCAGGTGGGTTTAGGGGGGGCAGGTGGCATAGGGGTGCAGGTGGGTTTAGGGGGGACAGGTGGGTTTAGGGGGGGCAGGTGGGTTTATGGGGGACATGTGGGTTAAGGGGGGGCAGGTGGGTTTATGGGGGCAGGTGGGTTTAGGGGGGGCAGGTGGGTTTAAGGGGTGCAGGTGGGTTTAGGGGGGGCAGGATGGTTTAGGGGGGGGGCTGGTGGGTTTAGGGGGGGTGGGTGGGTTTAGGGGGGCAGGTGGGTTTAGGGGGGGCAGGTGGTTTTAGGGGGGGCAGGTGGGTTTAGGGGGGACAGATGGGTTTAGGGGGGCAGGTGGGTTTAGGGGGGACAGGTGGGTTTAGGGGGGACAGGTGGGTTATGGGCAGGGCAGGTGGGTTTAGGGGGGGCGGGTGGATTTAGGGGGGGCAGGTAGATTTAGGGGGGGCAGGTGGCTTAGGGGTGCAGGTGGGTTTAGGGGGGACAGGTGGGTTTAGGGGGGCAGGTGGGTTTAGGGGGGACAGGTGGTTTTAGGGGGGACAGGTGGGTTTAGGGGGGCAGGTGGGTTTAGGGGGGACAGGTGGGTTAAGGGGGGGCAGGTGGGTTTAGGGGGGGCAGGTGGGTTTAGGGGGGCAGGTGGGTTTAGGGGGGACAGGTGGGTTTAGGGGGGCAGGTGGGTTTAGGGGGGACAGTTGGGTTAAGGGGGGGCAGGTGGGTTAAGGGGGGACAAGTGGGTTAAGGGGGGGCAGGTGGGTTTAGGGGTGGCAGGTGGCATAGGGGTGCAGGTGGGTTTAGGGGGGACAGGTGGGTTTAGGGGGGGAAGGTGGGTTTATGGGGGACAGGTGGGTTAAGGGGGTGCAGGTGGGTTTAGGGGGGGCAGGTGGCTTAGGGGTGCAGGTGGGTTTAGGGGGGACAGGTGGGTTTAGGGGGGCAGGTGGGTTGAGGGGGGACAGGTGGTTTTAGGGGGGACAGGTGGGTTTAGGGGGGCAGGTGGGTTTAGGGGGGACAGGTGGGTTAAGGGGGGGCAGGTGGGTTTAGGGGGGGCATGTGGGTTTAGGGGGGCAGGTGGGTTTAGGGGGGGCAGGTGGGTTAAGGGGGGACAGGTGGGTTTAGGGGGGGCAGGTGGGTTTAGGGGGGACAGATGGGTTTAGGGGGGACAGGTGGGTTTAGGGGGGGCAGATGGGTTTAGGGGGGACAGGTGGGTTTAGGGGGGACAGGTGGGTTTAGGACAGGGCAGGTGGGTTTATGGGGGGCAGGTGGTTTAGGGGTGCAGGTAGGTTTAAGGGGAGCAGGTGGGTTTAGGGGGGACAGGTGGGTTTAGGGGCAAGGCAAATGGATTTAGGGCAAGGCAGGTGGCTTAAAGGGGGACTGGTGGGTTTAGGGGGGACAGGTAGGTTTAGGGGTGACAGTTGGGTTTAGGGGGGACAGGTGGTTTTAGGGGGGGCAGGGGGGTTTAGGGGGGGCAGGTGGGTTTAGGGGGGACAGGTGGGTTTAGGGTAAGGCAGGTGGGTTTAGGGGGGCAGGTATGTTTACGGAGGGTAGGTTGGTTTAGGGGGGCTGGTGGGTTTAGGGCAAGGCAGGTGGGTTTAGGGCAAGGCAGGTGGGTTTAGGGGGGACAGGTGGGTTTAGGGCAAGGCAGGTGGGTTTAGGGGGGCAGGTGGGTTTAAGGCAAGGCAGGTGGGTTTAGGGGGGACAGGTGGGTTTAGGGCAAGGCAGGTGGGTTTAGGGGGGGCAGGTGGGTTTAGGGGGGCAGGTTTGTTTATGAAGGGCAGGTTGGTTTAGGGGGGCAGGTGGGTTTAGGGCAAGGCAGGTGGGTTTAGGGGGGACAGGTGGGTTTAGGGGGACAGGTGGGTTTAGGGCAATGCAGGTGGGTTTAGAGCTAGGCAGGTGGGTTTAGGGCAAGGCAGGTGGGTTTAATGGGGGGCAGGTGGGTTTAGGGGGGGCAGGTGGGTTTAGGGGGGGCAGGTGGCTTAGGGGGACAGGTGGGTGTAGGGGGAACAGGTGGGTAAAGGGCAAGGCAGGTGGGTTTAGGGGGGGCAGGTGGGTTTAGGGGGTACAGGTGGGTTTAGGGAGGACTGGTGGGTTTAGGGGGGGCAGGTGGGTTTAGGGAGGACAGGTGGGTTTAGGGGGGGCAGGTGGGTTTAGGGGGGACAGGTGGGTTTGGGGCAAGGCAGGTGGGTTAGGGGGGACAGTTGGGTAAGGGGCAAGGCAGGTGGGTTTAGGGGGGACAGGTGGGTTTAGGGGGGTCAGGTGGGTTTAGGGGGGCAGGTGGGTTAAGGGGGGGGAGGTGGGTTTAAGGGGGGCAGGTGGGTTTAGGGGGGGGGGGGCAGGTTGGTTTAGGGGGGACATGTGGGTTTAAGGGGGGCAGGTGGGTTTAGGGGGGGGCAGGTGGGTTTAAGGGGGCAGGTGGGTTTAGGGGGGACAGGTGGTTTTAGGGCAAGGCAGGTGGGTTTAGGGGGGACAGGTGGGTTTGGGGCAAGGCAGGTGGGTTTAGGGGGGGCAGGTGGCATAGGGGCAAGGCAGGTGGGTTTAAGGGGGACAGGTGGGTTTAGGGGGGGCAGGTGGGTTTAATGGGGGGCAGGTGGGTTTAGGGGGGGCAGGTGGGTTTAAGGGGGGCAGGTGGGTTTAGGGGGGGGCAGGTTGGTTTAGGAGGGACATGTGGGTTTAGGGGGGGGCAGGTGGGTTTAAGGGGGCAGGTGGGTTTAGGGGGGACAGGTGGTTTTAGGGCAAGGCAGGTGGGTTTAGGGGGGACAGGTGGGTTAAGGGGGGGCAGGTGGGTTTAGGGGGGGCAGGTGGCATAGGGGTGCAGGTGGGTTTAGGGGGGACAGGTGGGTTTAGGGGGGGCAGGTGGGTTTATGGGGGACATGTGGGTTAAGGGGGGGCAGGTGGGTTTATGGGGGCAGGTGGGTTTAGGGGGGGCAGGTGGGTTTAAGGGGTGCAGGTGGGTTTAGGGGGGGCAGGTTGGTTTAGGGGGGGGGCTGGTGGGTTTAGGGGGGGTGGGTGGGTTTAGGGGGGCAGGTGGGTTTAGGGGGGGCAGGTGGTTTTAGGGGGGGCAGGTGGGTTTAGGGGGGACAGATGGGTTTAGGGGGGACTGGTGGGTTAAGGGTGGGGCAGGTGGGTTAAGGGGGGACAGGTGAGTGTGGGGGGGGGCAGTTGGGTTTAGGGGGGGGCATGTGGGTTTAGGGGGGCAGGTGGGTTTAGGGGGGGCAGGTGGGTTTAGGGGGGCAGGTGGGTTTAGGGGGGGCAGGTGGGTTTAGGGGGGACAGATGGGTTTAGGGGGGACAGGTGGGTTTAGGGGGGGCAGGTGGGTTTAGGGGGGGCAGGTGGTTTTAGGGGGGGCAGGTGGGTTTAGGGGGGACAGATGGGTTTAGGGGGGACTGGTGGGTTTTAGGGGGGGCAGGTGGGTTTAGGGGGGACAGGTGGGTTTAGGGGGGGCAGATGGGTTTAGGGGGGACAGGTGGGTTTAGGGGGGACTGGTGGGTTAAGGGTGGGGCAGGTGGGTTAAGGGGGGACAGGTGAGTGTGGGGGGGGGGACAGTTGGGTTTAGGGGGGGGCATGGGGGTTTAGGGGGGCAGGTGGGTTTAGGGGGGGCAGGTGGGTTTAGGGGGGCAGGTGGGTTTAGGGGGGGCAGGTGGGTTTAGGGGGGACAGATGGGTTTAGGGGGGACAGGTGGGTTTAGGGGGGGCAGATGGGTTTAGGGGGGACAGGTGGGTTTAGGGGGGACAGGTGGGTTTAGGACAGGGTAGGTGGGTTTAGGGGGGCAGGTATGTTTACGGAGGGTAGGTTGGTTTAGGGGGGCTGGTGGGTTTAGGGCAAGGCAGGTGGGTTTAGGGCAAGGCAGGTGGGTTTAGGGCAAGGCAGGTGGGTTTAGGGAGGACAGGTGGGGTTTAGGGCAAGGCAGGTTGGTTTAGGGGGGCAGGTGGGTTTAAGGCAAGGCAGGTGGGTTTAGGGGGGACAGGTGGGTTTAGGGCAAGGCAGGTGGGTTTAGGGGGGGCAGGTGGGTTTAGGGGGGCAAGTTTGTTTATGAAGGGCAGGTTGGTTTAGGGGGGCAGGTGGGTTTAGGGCAAGGCAGGTGGGTTTAGGGGGGACAGGTGGGTTTAGGGGGACAGGTGGGTTTAGGGCAATGCAGGTGGGTTTAGAGCTAGGCAGGTGGGTTTAGGGCAAGGCAGGTGGGTTTAATGGGGGGCAGGTGGGTTTAGGGGGGGCAGGTGGGTTTAGGGGGGGCAGGTGGCTTAGGGGGACAGGTGGGTGTAGGGGGAACAGGTGGGTTAAGGGCAAGGCAGGTGGGTTTAGGGGGGGCAGGTGGGTTTAGGGGGTACAGGTGGGTTTAGGGGGGGCAGGTGGGTTTAGGGGGGGCAGGTGGGTTTAGGGAGGACAGGTGGGTTTAGGGGGGGCAGTTGGGTTTAGGGGGGGCAGGTGGGTTTAGGGGGGGCAGGTGGGTTTAAGGGGTCAGGTGGGTTTAGGGGGGACAGGTGGGTTTAGGGGGGGGGGCGCTGGTGGGTTAAGGGGGGGTGGGTGGGTTTAGGGGGGCAGGTGGGTTTAGGGGGGGCAGGTGGTTTTAGGGAAAGGCAGGTGGGTTTAGGGGGGACAGATGGGTTTAGGGGGGACTGGTGGGTTAAGGGGGGGGGCAGGTGGGTTAAGGGGGGACAGGTGAGTTTGGGGGGGGACAGTTGGGTTTAGGGGGGGCATGTGGGTTTAGGGGGGCAGGTGGGTTTAGGGGGGGCAGGTGGGTTTAGGGGGGCAGGTGGGTTTAGGGGGGGCAGGTGGGTTTAGGGGGGTCAGATGGGTTTAGGGGGGACAGGTGGGTTTAGGGGGGGCAGATGGGTTTAGGGGTGACAGGTGGGTTAAGGGGGGACAGGTGGGTTTAGGACAGGGCAGGTGGGTTTATGGGGGGCAGGTGGTTTAGGGGTGCAGGTGGGTTTAGGGGGGACAGGTGGGTTTAGGGGGGCAGGTGGGTTTAGGGGGGACAGGTGGGTTAAGGGGGGGCAGGTGGGTTTAGGGGGGACAGGTGGGTTAAGGGGGGGCAGGTGGGTTTAGGGGGGCATCTAAATGAAGCCACGTCAAAAATATTGCGTTAATACCAGGTCGGACCCACCAATACAAAGTGCCCCCCCCCCCCCACGTAGCCGTATATAGAACTGGGGCCTAAAGCCGCCATTACACGTGGTGATATGACCTTGCAACTTGGCATCATGCTCAGTGAGTGCTTGGCCAGGGTAGCCGCTGTGAGCAGAGGACAGAGGCACAACCAGCAGAGGTCCAGCATTTGCGTATTCAGGGATGGAGCTTGGGATCCTTAATCTCGATGCATATCTTCAGCATTTCGGCTGCGCTGCGCTGCATTACGTTCAGCGATCACCTTGCGCCCTTACACTGACCCTCGTCATGGCTCGTCATCGTGTCACGATTTGAATTTTGCCACCTACGACCTACTGCGATCAGCCAAGTTCTTCAATTTGCAGCATCTGCTTGAAGTTCTGTAAGAAAAGTCGTTTATAAATCAAGGCGATTCCAATGCACAGTAGCGCATAAACTTCCCGCGCCTGCTTCGCAACACCTGCCTGCCTGCAAGGCTTTCAGCTACACATGAGTTGTTCAATACTTTATCTTTGAGCTCCTGCTCATTGTCCGATGTAAGAGTTATAAATTAGGATGAGAGCGCTCCGCTATGGCGCACAACGTTTTCTTGGACAGCCGGGAGCCACCAAGGGGTACTACCATCAATAATGGGTACCTTAGTAATCCTAACGAATATGCATGCATGCTGCATGGATGCATGGTTACTTTGGGGCCAGTAGGGGGAGCATCTGGGCATGCAGGGTGGGTTTAGGGGGGGAAGGTGGGTTTAGGGGGGCAGGTGGGTTTAGGGGGGGCAGGTGGGTTTAAGGGGGGCAGGTGGGTTTAGGGGGGGCAGGTTGGTTTAGGGGGGACATGTGGGTTTAAGGGGGGCAGGT
The DNA here is from genome assembly GCA_037349105.1 of Limnomonas spitsbergensis. Lineage (NCBI taxonomy): Eukaryota > Viridiplantae > Chlorophyta > Chlorophyceae > Chlamydomonadales > Limnomonas > Limnomonas spitsbergensis. Next base: position 2,473,810 of record JAYJMM010000101.1, on the reverse strand, counting down.
GGGTTTAGGGGGGGGGCAGGTGGGTTTAAGGGGGCAGGTGGGTTTAGGGGGGACAGGTGGGTTTATGGGGGACATGTGGGTTAAGGGGGGGCAGGTGGGTTTATGGGGGCAGGTGGGTTTAGGGGGGGCAGGTGGGTTTAAGGGGTGCAGGTGGGTTTAGGGGGGGCAGGTTGGTTTAGGGGAGACATGTGGTTTTAAGGGGGGCAGGTGGGTTTAGGGGGGGCAGGTGGGTTTAAGGGGGCAGGTGGGTTTAGGGGGGACAGGTGGGTTTAGGGGGGGGGCTGGTGGGTTTAGGGGGGGTGGGTGGGTTTAGGGGGGCAGGTGGGTTTAGGGGGGGCAGGTGGTTTTAGGGGGGGCAGGTGGGTTTAGGGGGGACAGATGGGTTTAAGGGGGGCTGGTGGGTTAAGGGTGGGGCAGGTGGGTTAAGGGGGGACTGGTGAGTGTGGGGGGGGACAGTTGGGTTTAGGGGGGGCATGTGGGTTTAGGGGGGCAGGTGGGTTTAGGGGGGGCAGGTGGGTTTAGGGGGGCAGGTGGGTTTAGGGGGGGCAGGTGGGTTTAGGGGGGACAGATGGGTTTAGGGGGGACAGGTGGGTTTAGGGGGGGCAGATGGGTTTAGGGGGGACAGGTGGGTTTAGGGGGGACAGATGGGTTTAGGGCAAGTCAGGTGGGTTTAGGGGGGGCAGATGGGTTTAGGGGGGACAGGTGGGTTTAGGGGGGACAGGTGGGTTTAGGGGGGGCAGGTGGGTTTAGGGGGGGCAGGTGGATTTAGGGGGGGCAGGTGGTTTTAGGGGGGACAGATGGGTTTAGGGGGGACAGGTGGGTTTAGGGGGGGCAGATGGGTTTAGGGGGGACAGGTGGGTTTAGGGGGGACAGGTGGGTTTAGGACAGGGCAGGTGGGTTTATGGGGGGCAGGTGGTTTAGGGGTGCAGGTAGGTTTAAGGGGAGCAGGTGGGTTTGGGGGTGACAGGTGGTAGGGGGGGCAGGTGGGTTTAGGGTAAGGCAGGTGGGTTTAGGGGGGAGAGGTGGGTTTAGGGGGGACAGGTTGGTTTAGGGGCAAGGCAAATGGATTTAGGGCAAGGCAGGTGGCTTAAAGGGGGACTGGTGGGTTTAGGGGGGACAGGTGTGTTTAGGGTGAGGCAGGTAGGTTTAGGGGTGACAGGTGGGTTTAGGGGGGACATGTGGTTTTAGGGGGGGCAGGGGGGTTTAGGGGGGGCAGGTGGGTTTAGGGGGGACAGGTGGGTTTAGGGTAAGGCAGGTGGGTTTAGGGGGGCAGGTATGTTTACGGAGGGTAGGTTGGTTTAGGGGGGCTGGTGGGTTTAGGGCAAGGCAGGTGGGTTTAGGGCAAGGCAGGTGGGTTTAGGGCAAGGCAGGTGGGTTTAGGGAGGACAGGTGGGTTTAGGGCAAGGCAGGTTGGTTAAGGGGGGCAGGTGGGTTTAAGGCAAGGCAGGTGGGTTTAGGGGGGACAGGTGGGTTTAGGGCAAGGCAGGTGGGTTTAGGGGGGGCAGGTGGGTTTAGGGGGGCAAGTTTATTTATGAAGGGCAGGTTGGTTTAGGGGGGCAGGTGGGTTTAGGGCAAGGCAGGTGGGTTTAGGGGGGACAGGTGGGTTTAGGGGGACAGGTGGGTTTAGGGCAATGCAGGTGGGTTTAGAGCTAGGCAGGTGGGTTTAGGGCAAGGCAGGTGGGTTTAATGGGGGGCAGGTGGGTTTAGGGGGGGCAGGTGGGTTTAGGGGGGGCAGGTGGGTGTAGGGGGAACAGGTGGGTTAAGGGCAAGGCAGGTGGGTTTAGGGGGGGCAGGTGGGTTTAGGGGGTACAGGTGGGTTTAGGGGGGGCAGGTGGGTTTAGGGGGGGCAGGTGGGTTTAGGGAGGACAGGTGGGTTTAGGGGGGGCAGTTGGGTTTAGGGGGGGCAGGTGGGTTTAGGGGGGGCAGGTGGGTTTAAGGGGGCAGGTGGGTTTAGGGGGGACAGGTGGGTTTAGGGGGGGGGCGCTGGTGGGTTTAGGGGGGGTGGGTGGGTTTAGGGGGGCAGGTGGGTTTAGGGGGGGCAGGTGGTTTTAGGGCAAGGCAGTTGGGTTTAGGGGGGACAGATGGGTTTAGGGGGGACTGGTGGGTTAAGGGGGGGGGCAGGTGGGTTAAGGGGGGACAGGTGAGTTTGGGGGGGGACAGTTGGGTTTAGGGGGGGCATGTGGGTTTAGGGGGGCAGGTGGGTTTAGGGGGGGCAGGTGGGTTTAGGGGGGCAGGTGGGTTTAGGGGGGGCAGGTGGGTTTAGGGGGGTCAGATGGGTTTAGGGGGGACAGGTGGGTTTAGGGGGGGCAGATGGGTTTAGGGGGGACAGGTGGGTTAAGGGGGGACAGGTGGGTTTAGGACAGGGCAGGTGGGTTTATGGGGGGCAGGTGGTTTAGGGGTGCAGGTGGGTTTAGGGGGGACAGGTGGGTTTAGGGGGGCAGGTGGGTTTAGGGGGGACAGGTGGGTTAAGGGGGGGCAGGTGGGTTTAGGGGGGACAGGTGGGTTAAGGGGGGGCAGGTGGGTTTAGGGGGGCATCTAAATGAAGCCACGTCAAAAATATTGCGTTAATACCAGGTCGGACCCACCAATACAAAGTGCCCCCCCCCCCCCCCACATAGCCGTATATAGAACTGGGGCCTAAAGCCGCCATTACACGTGGTGATATGACCTTGCAACTTGGCATCATGCTCAGTGAGTGCTTGGCCAGGGTAGCCGCTGTGAGCAGAGGACAGAGGCACAACCAGCAGAGGTCCAGCATTTGCGTATTCAGGGATGGAGCTTGGGATCCTTAATCTCGATGCATATCTTCAGCATTTCGGCTGCGCTGCGCTGCATTACGTTCAGCGATCACCTTGCGCCCTTACGCTGACCCTCGTCATGGCTCGTCATCGTGTCACGATTTGAATTTTGCCACCTACGACCTACTGCGATCAGCCAAGTTCTTCAATTTGCAGCATCTGCTTGAAGTTCTGTAAGAAAAGTCGTTTATAAATCAAGGCGATGCCAATGCACAGTAGCGCATGAACTTCCCGCGCCTGCTTCGCAACATCTGCCTGCCTGCAAGGCTTTCAGCTAAACATGAGTAGTTCAATACTTTATCTTTGAGCTCCTGCTCATTGTCCGATGTAAGAGTTATAAATTAGGATGAGAGCGCTCCGCTATGGCGCACAACGTTTTCTTGGACAGCCGGGAGCACCAAGGGGTACTACCATCAAGAATGGGTACCTTAGTAATCCTAACGAATATGCATGCATGCTGCATGGATGCATGGTTACTTTGGGGCCAGTAGGGGGAGCATCTGGGCATGCAGGGTGGGTTTAGGGGGGGAAGGTGGGTTTAGGGGGGCAGGTGGGTTTAGGGGGGGCAGGTGGGTTTAAGGGGGGCAGGTGGGTTTAGGGGGGGCAGGTGGGTTTAGGGGGGACATGTGGGTTTAAGGGGGGCAGGTGGGTTTAGGGGGGGGGCAGGTGGGTTTAAGGGGGCAGGTGGGTTTAGGGGGGACAGGTGGTTTTAGGGCAAGGCAGGTGGGTTTAGGGGGGACAGGTGGGTTAAGGGGGGGCAGGTGGGTTTAGGGGGGGCAGGTGGCATAGGGGTGCAGGTGGGTTTAGGGGGGACAGGTGGGTTTAGGGGGGGCAGGTGGGTTTATGGGGGACATGTGGGTTAAGGGGGGGCAGGTGGGTTTAGGGGGGGCAGGTGGGTTTAAGGGGTGCAGGTGGGTTTAGGGGGGGCAGGTGGGTTTAGGGGAGACATGTGGGTTTAAGGGGGGCAGGTGGGTTTAGGGGGGGGGCAGGTGGGTTTAAGGGGGCAGGTGGGTTTAGGGGGGACAGGTGGGTTTAGGGGGGGGGGGGGGGGGGCTGGTGGGTTTAGGGGGGGTGGGTGGGTTTAGGGGGGCAGGTGGGTTTAGGGGGGGCAGGTGGTTTTAGGGCAAGGCAGGTGGGTTTAGGGGGGACTGGTGGGTTAAGGGGGGGGCAGGTGGGTTAAGGGGGGACAGGTGAGTTTGGGGGGGACAGTTGGGTTTAGGGGGGGCATGTGGGTTTAGGGGGGCAGGTGGGTTTAGGGGGGGCAGGTGGGTTTAGGGGGGCAGGTGGGTTTAGGGGGGGCAGGTGGGTTTAGGGGGGACAGATGGGTTTAGGGGGGACAAGTGGGTTTAGGGGGGGCAGATGGGTTTAGGGGGGACAGGTGGGTTTAGGACAGGGCAGGTGGGTTTATGGGGGGCAGGTGGTTTAGGGGTGCAGGTAGGTTTAAGGGGAGCAGGTGGATTTGGGGGTGACAGGTGGTAGGGGGGGCAGGTGGGTTTAGGGCAAGGCAGGTGGGTTTAGGGGGGGCAGGTGGGTTTAGGGCAAGGCAGGTGGGTTTAGGGGGGGCAGGTGGGTTTAGGGCAAGGCAGGTGGGTTTAGGGGGGACAGGTGGGTTTAGGGGGGACAGGTTGGTTTAGGGGCAAGGCAAATGGATTTAGGGCAAGGCAGGTGGCTTAAAGGGGGACTGGTGGGTTTAGGGGGGACGGGTGTGTTTAGGGTAAGGCAGGTAGGTTTAGGGGTGACAGGTGGGTTTAGGGGGGACAGGTGGGTTTAGGGCAAGGCAGGTGGGTTTAGGGCAAGGCAGGTGGGTTTAGGGGGGCAGGTGGGTTTAGGGCAAGGCAGGTGGGTTTAGGGGGGGCAGGGGGGTTTAGGGGGGGCAGGGGGGTTTAGGGGAGACAGGTGGGTTAAGGGCAAGGCAGGTGGGTTTAGGGCAAGGCAGGTGGGTTTAGGGTGGACAGGTGGGTTTAGGGCAAGGCAGATGGGTTTAGGGGGGGCAGGTGGGTTTAGGGGGGCAGGTGGGTTTAGGGGGGACAGGTGGGTTTAGGGGTGCAGGTGGGTTTAGGGGGGCAGGTTTGTTTACGGAGGGTAGGTTGGTTTAGGGGGGCAGGTGGGTTTAGGGCAAGGCAGGTGGGTTAAGGGCAAGGCAGGTGGGTTTAGGGCAAGGCAGGTGGGTTTAGGGGGGACAAGTGGGTTTTGGGGGGCAGGTGGGTTTAAGGCAAGGCAGGTGGGTTTAGGGGGGTAGGTGGGTTTAATGCAAGGCAAGTGGGTTGAGGGCAAGGCAGGTGGGTTTAGGGGGGACAGGTGGGTTAGTGGCAAGACATGTGGGTTTAGGGGGGGCAGGTGGGTTAGGGGCTAGGCAGATGGGTTAGGGGCAAGGCAGGTGGGTTTAAGGCAAGGCAGGTGGGTTTAGGGCAAGGAAGGTGGATTTAGGGCAAGGCAGGTGGGTTTAGGGCAAGTCAGGTGGGTTTAGGGGGGGCAGGTGGGTTTAGGGGGGGCAGGTGGGTTTAGGGGGACAGGTGGGTTTAGGGGGGACAGATGGGTTTAGGGGGGCAGGTGGGTTTAGGGGGGACAGGTGGGTTTAGGGGGGACAGGTGGGTTATGGGCAGGGCAGGTGGGTTTAGGGGGGACAGGTGGGTTTGGGGGGGACAGGTGGGTTATAGGCAGGGCAGGTGGGTTTAGGGGGGGCAGGTAGATTTAGGGGGGGCAGGTGGCTTAGGGGTGCAGGTGGGTTTAGGGGGGACAGGTGGGTTTAGGGGGGCAGGTGGGTTTAGGGGGGACAGGTGGTTTTAGGGGGGACAGGTGGGTTTAGGGGGGCAGGTGGGTTTAGGGGGGACAGGTGGGTTAAGGGGGGGCAGGTGGGTTTAGGGGGGGCAGGTGGGTTTAGGGGGGCAGGTGGGTTTAGGGGGGACAGGTGGGTTTAGGGGGGCAGGTGGGTTTAGGGGGGACAGGTTGGTTAAGGGGGGACAGGTGGGTTAAGGGGGGACAGGTGGGTTAAGGGGGGGCAGGTGGGTTTAGGGGTGGCAGGTGGCATAGGGGTGCAGGTGGGTTTAGGGGGGACAGATGGGTTTAGGGGGGAAAGGTGGGTTTATGGGGGACAGGTGGGTTAAGGGGGGGCAGGTGGGTTTAGGGGGGGCAGGTGGCTTAGGGGTGCAGGTGGGTTTAGGGGGGACAGGTGGGTTTAGGGGGGCAGGTGGGTTTAGGGGGGACAGGTGGTTTTAGGGGGGACAGATGGGTTTAGGGGGGCAGGTGGGTTTAGGGGGGACAGGTGGGTTAAGGGGGGGCAGGTGGGTTTAGGGGGGGCATGTGGGTTTAAGGGGGCAGGTGGGTTTAGGGGGGGCAGGTGGGTTTAGGGGGGCAGGTGGGTTTAGGGGGGGCAGGTGGGTTTAGGGGGGACAGATGGGTTTGGGGGGACAGGTGGGTTTAGGGGGGGCAGATGGGTTTAGGGGGGACAGGTGGGTTTAGGACAGGGCAGGTGGGTTTAGGGGGGACAGGTGGGTTTAGGGGGGACAGATGGGTTTAGGGGTGGCAGGTGGGTTTAGGGGGGACAGGTGGGTTTAGGGGGGACAGATGGGTTTGGGGGGACAGGTGGGTTTAGGGGGGACAGGTGGGTTTAGGGGGGACAGGTGGGTTTAGGGGGGACAGATGGGTTTGGGGGGACAGGTGGGTTTAGGGGGGACAGGTGGGTTTAGGGGGGACAGGTGGGTTTAGGACAGGGCAGGTGGGTTTATGGGGGACAGGTGGGTTTAGGGGGGACAGGTGGGTTTAGGACAGGGTAGGTGGGTTTATGGGGGGCAGGTGGTTTAGGGGGGGCAGGTAGGTTTAAGGAGAGCAGGTGGGTTTGGGGGTGACAGGTGGTAGGGGGGACAGGTGGGTTTAGGGCAAGGCAGGTGGGTTTAGGGCAAGGCAGATGGGTTTAGGGGGGGCAGGTGGGTTTAGGGGGGCAGGTGGGTTTAGGGGGGACAGGTGGGTTTAGGGGGGACAGGTGGGTTTAGGGTAAGGCAGGTGCGTTTAGGGGGGCAGGTTTGTTTACGGAGGGTACGTTGGTTTAGGGGGGCAGGTGGGTTTAGGGGGGACAGTTGGGTTTAGGGGGGACACGTGGGTTTAGGGGGGCAGGTTTGTTTACGGAGGGTAGGTTGGTTTAGGGGGGCAGGTGGGTTTAGGGCAAGGCAGGTGGGTTAAGGGCAAGGCAGGTGGGTTTAGGGCAAGGCAGGTGGGTTTAGGGGGGACAAGTGGGTTTTGGGGGGCAGGTGGGTTTAAGGCAAGGCAGGTGGGTTTAGGGGGGTAGGTGGGTTTAGGGCAAGGCAAGTGGGTTGAGGGCAAGGCAGGTGGGTTTAGGGGGGACAGGTGGGTTAGTGGCAAGACATGTGGGTTTAGGGGGGGCAGGTGGGTTAGGGGCAAGGCAGATGGGTTAGGGGCAAGGCAGGTGGGTTTAAGGCAAGGCAGGTGGGTTTAGGGCAAGGAAGGTGGATTTAGGGCAAGGCAGGTGGGTTTAGGGCAAGTCAGGTGGGTTTAGGGGGGGCAGGTGGGTTTAGGGGGGGCAGGTGGGTTTAGGGGGACAGGTGGGTTTAGGGGGGACAGATGGGTTTAGGGGGGCAGGTGGGTTTAGGGGGGACAGGTGGGTTTAGGGGGGACAGGTGGGTTATGGGCAGGGCAGGTGGGTTTAGGGGGGGCGGGTGGATTTAGGGGGGGCAGGTGGCTTAGGGGTGCAGGTGGGTTTAGGGGGGACAGGTGGGTTATGGGCAGGGCAGGTGGGTTTAGGGGGGGCAGGTAGATTTAGGGGGGGCAGGTGGCTTAGGGGTGCAGGTGGGTTTAGGGGGGACAGGTGGGTTTAGGGGGGCAGGTGGGTTTAGGGGGGACAGGTGGGTTTAGGGGGGACAGGTGGGTTTAGGGGGGCAGGTGGGTTTAGGGGGGACAGGTGGGTTAAGGGGGGGCAGGTGGGTTTAGGGGGGGCAGGCGGGTTTAGGGGGGCAGGCGGGTTTAGGGGGGACTGGTGGGTTTAGGGGGGGAAGGTGGGTTTATGGGGGACAGGTGGGTTAAGGGGGGGCAGGTGGGTTTAGGGGGGACAGGTGGGTTTAGGGGGGGCAGGTGGGTTTAGGGGGGGCAGGTGGGTTTAATGGGGGGCAGGTGGGTTTAGGGGGGCAGGTGGGTTTAGGGGGGACAGGTGGTTTTAGGGGGGACAGGTGGGTTTAGGGGGGCAGGTGGGTTTAGGGGGGACAGGTGGGTTAAGGGGGGGCAGGTGGGTTTAGGGGGGGCAGGTGGGTTTAGGGGGGCAGGTGGGTTTAGGGGGGGCAGGTTGGTTAAGGGGGGGCAGGTGGGTTAAGGGGGGACAGGTGGGTTAAGGGGGGGCAGGTGGGTTTAGGGGTGGCAGGTGGCATAGGGGTGCAGGTGGGTTTAGGGGGGACAGGTGGGTTTAGGGGGGGAAGGTGGGTTTATGGGGGACAGGTGGGTTAAGGGGGGGCAGGTGGGTTTAGGGGGGGCAGGTGGCTTAGGGGTGCAGGTGGGTTTAGGGGGGACAGGTGGGTTTAGGGGGGCAGGTGGGTTTAGGGGGGACAGGTGGTTTTAGGGGGGACAGGTGGGTTTAGGGGGGCAGGTGGGTTTAGGGGGGACAGGTGGGTTAAGGGGGGGCAGGTGGGTTTAGGGGGGGCATGTGGGTTTAAGGGGGCAGGTGGGTTTAGGGGGGGCAGGTGGGTTTAGGGGGGCAGGTGGGTTTAGGGGGGGCAGGTGGGTTTAGGGGGGACAGATGGGTTTGGGGGGACAGGTGGGTTTAGGGGGGGCAGATGGGTTAAGGGGGGACAGGTGGGTTTAGGACAGGGCAGGTGGGTTTAGGGGGGACAGGTGGGTTTAGGGGGGCAGATGGGTTTGGGGGGACAGGTGGGTTTAGGGGGGACAGATGGGTTTGGGGGGACAGGTGGGTTTAGGGGGGACAGGTGGGTTTAGGGGGGACAGGTGGGTTTAGGGGGGACAGATGGGTTTGGGGGGACAGGTGGGTTTAGGGGGGACAGGTGGGTTTAGGGGGGACAGGTGGGTTTAGGACAGGGCAGGTGGGTTTATGGGGGACAGGTGGGTTTAGGGGGGACAGGTGGGTTTAGGACAGGGTAGGTGGGTTTATGGGGGGCAGGTGGTTTAGGGGGGGCAGGTAGGTTTAAGGAGAGCAGGTGGGTTTGGGGGTGACAGGTGGTAGGGGGGACAGGTGGGTTTAGGGCAAGGCAGGTGGGTTTAGGGCAAGGCAGATGGGTTTAGGGGGGGCAGGTGGGTTTAGGGGGGCAGGTGGGTTTAGGGGGGACAGGTGGGTTTAGGGGGGACAGGTGGGTTTAGGGTAAGGCAGGTGCGTTTAGGGGGGCAGGTTTGTTTACGGAGGGTAGGTTGGTTTAGGGGGGCAGGTGGGTTTAGGGGGGACAGGTGGGTTTAGGGGGGACAGGTGGGTTTAGGGGGGCAGGTTTGTTTACGGAGGGTAGGTTGGTTTAGGGGGGCAGGTGGGTTTAGGGCAAGGCAGGTGGGTTAAGGGCAAGGCAGGTGGGTTTAGGGCAAGGCAGGTGGGTTTAGGGGGGACAAGTGGGTTTTGGGGGGCAGGTGGGTTTAAGGCAAGGCAAGTGGGTTTAGGGGGGTAGGTGGGTTTAGGGCAAGGCAAGTGGGTTGAGGGCAAGGCAGGTGGGTTTAGGGGGGACAGGTGGGTTAGTGGCAAGACATGTGGGTTTAGGGGGGGCAGGTGGGTTAGGGGCAAGGCAGATGGGTTAGGGGCAAGGCAGGTGGGTTTAAGGCAAGGCAGGTGGGTTTAGGGCAAGGAAGGTGGATTTAGGGCAAGGCAGGTGGGTTTAGGGCAAGTCAGGTGGGTTTAGGGGGGGCAGGTGGGTTTAGGGGGGGCAGGTGGGTTTAGGGGGACAGGTGGGTTTAGGGGGGACAGATGGGTTTAGGGGGGCAGGTGGGTTTAGGGGGGACAGGTGGGTTTAGGGGGGACAGGTGGGTTATGGGCAGGGCAGGTGGGTTAAGGGGGGGCGGGTGGATTTAGGGGGGGCAGGTGGCTTAGGGGTGCAGGTGGGTTTAGGGGGGACAGGTGGGTTATGGGCAGGGCAGGTGGGTTTAGGGGGGGCAGGTAGATTTAGGGGGGGCAGGTGGCTTAGGGGTGCAGGTGGGTTTAGGGGGGACAGGTGGGTTTAGGGGGGCAGGTGGGTTTAGGGGGGACAGGTGGGTTTAGGGGGGGCAGGTGGGTTTAGGGGGGCAGGTGGGTTTAGGGGGGACAGGTGGGTTTAGGGGGGCAGGTGGGTTTAGGGGGGACAGGTTGGTTAAGGGGGGGCAGGTGGGTTAAGGGGGGACAGGTGGGTTAAGGGGGGGCAGGTGGGTTTAGGGGTGGCAGGTGGCATAGGGGTGCAGGTGGGTTTAGGGGGGACAGGTGGGTTTAGGGGGGGAAGGTGGGTTTATGGGGGACAGGTGGGTTAAGGGGGGGCAGGTGGGTTTAGGGGGGGCAGGTGGCTTAGGGGTGCAGGTGGGTTTAGGGGGGACAGGTGGGTTTAGGGGGGCAGGTGGGTTTAGGGGGGACAGGTGGTTTTAGGGGGGACAGGTGGGTTTAGGGGGGCAGGTGGGTTTAGGGGGGACAGGTGGGTTAAGGGGGGGCAGGTGGGTTTAGGGGGGGCAGGTGGGTTTAGGGGGGCAGGTGGGTTTAGGGGGGGCAGGTGGGTTTAGGGGGGACAGATGGGTTTGGGGGGACAGGTGGGTTTAGGGGGGGCAGATGGGTTCAGGGGGGACAGGTGGGTTTAGGACAGGGCAGGTGGGTTTAGGGGGGACAGGTGGTTTAGGGGGGACAGATGGGTTTGGGGGGACAGGTGGGTTTAGGGGGGACAGGTGGGTTTAGGGGGGACAGGTGGGTTTAGGGGGGACAGGTGGGTTTAGGGGGGACAGGTGGGTTTAGGGGGGACAGATGGGTTTGGGGGGACAGGTGGGTTTAGGGGGGACAGGTGGGTTTAGGGGGGACAGGTGGGTTTAGGACAGGGCAGGTGGGTTTATGGGGGACAGGTGGGTTTAGGGGGGACAGGTGGGTTTAGGACAGGGTAGGTGGGTTTATGGGGGGCAGGTGGTTTAGGGGTGCAGGTAGGTTTAAGGAGAGCAGGTGGGTTTGGGGGTGACAGGTTGTAGGGGGACAGGTGGGTTTAGGGCAAGGCAGGTGGGTTTAGGGCAAGGCAGGTGGGTTTAGGGGGGACAGGTGGGTTTAGGGGGGACAGGTTGGTTTAGGGGCAAGGCAAATGGATTTAGGGCAAGGCAGGTGGCTTAAAGGGGGACAGTTAGGTTTAGGGGGGACAGGTGGTTTTAGGGGGGGCAGGGGGGTTACGGGGGGGCAGGTGGGTTTAGGGGGGACAGGTGGGTTTAGGGTAAGGCAGGTGGGTTTAGGGGGGCAGGTATGTTTACGGAGGGTAGGTTGGTTTAGGGGGGCTGGTGGGTTTAGGGCAAGGCAGGTGGGTTTAGGGCAAGGCAGGTGGGTTTAGGGGGGACAGGTGGGTTTAGGGCAAGGCAGGTTGGTTTAGGGGGGCATGTGGGTTTAAGGCAAGGCAGGTGGGTTTATGGGGGACAGGTGGGTTTAGGGCAAGGCAGGTGGGTTTAGGGGGGGCAGGTGGGTTTAGGGGGGCAGGTTTGTTTATGAAGGGCAGGTTGGTTTAGGGGGGCAGGTGGGTTTAGGGCAAGGCAGGTGGGTTTAGGGGGGACATGTGGGTTTAGGGGGACAGGTGGGTTTAGGGCAATGCAGGTGGGTTTAGAGCTAGGCAGGTGGGTTTAGGGCAAGGCAGGTGGGTTTAATGGGGGGCAGGTGGGTTTAGGGGGGGCAGGTGGGTTTAGGGGGGGCAGGTGGCTTAGGGGGACAGGTGGGTGTAGGGGGAACAGGTGGGTAAAGGGCAAGGCAGGTGGGTTTAGGGGGGGCAGGTGGGTTTAGGGGGTACAGGTGGGTTTAGGGAGGACTGGTGGGTTTAGGGAGGGTAGGTGGGTTTAGGGAGGACAGGTGGGTTTAGGGGGGGCAGGTGGGTTTAGGGGGGACAGGTGGGTTTGGGGCAAGGCAGGTGGGTTAGGGGGGACAGTTGGGTAAGGGGCAAGGCACGTGGGTTTAGGGGGGACAGGTGGGTTTAGGGGGGGCAGGTGGGTTTAGGGGGGCAGGTGGGTTTAGGGGGGGCAGGTGGGTTTAAGGGGGGCAGGTGGGTTTAGGGGGGGGCAGGTTGGTTTAGGGGGGACATGTGGGTTTAAGGGGGGCAGGTGGGTTTAGGGGGGGGGCAGGTGGGTTTAAGGGGGCAGGTGGGTTTAGGGGGGCAGGTTTGTTTACGGAGGGTAGGTTGGTTTAGGGGGGCAGGTGGGTTTAGGGCAAGGCAGGTGGGTTAAGGGCAAGGCAGGTGGGTTTAGGGCAAGGCAGGTGGGTTTAGGGGGGACAAGTGGGTTTTGGGGGGCAGGTGGGTTTAAGGCAAGGCAGGTGGGTTTAGGGGGGTAGGTGGGTTTAGGGCAAGGCAAGTGGGTTGAGGGCAAGGCAGGTGGGTTTAGGGGGGACAGGTGGGTTAGTGGCAAGACATGTGGGTTTAGGGGGGGCAGGTGGGTTAGGGGCAAGGCAGATGGGTTAGGGGCAAGGCAGGTGGGTTTAAGGCAAGGCAGGTGGGTTTAGGGCAAGGAAGGTGGATTTAGGGCAAGGCAGGTGGGTTTAGGGCAAGTCAGGTGGGTTTAGGGGGGGCAGGTGGGTTTAGGGGGGGCAGGTGGGTTTAGGGGGACAGGTGGGTTTAGGGGGGACAGATGGGTTTAGGGGGGCAGGTGGGTTTAGGGGGGACAGGTGGGTTTAGGGGGGACAGGTGGGTTATGGGCAGGGCAGGTGGGTTTAGGGGGGGCGGGTGGATTTAGGGGGGGCAGGTGGCTTAGGGGTGCAGGTGGGTTTAGGGGGGACAGGTGGGTTATGGGCAGGGCAGGTGGGTTTAGGGGGGGCAGGTAGATTTAGGGGGGGCAGGTGGCTTAGGGGTGCAGGTGGGTTTAGGGGGGACAGGTGGGTTTAGGGGGGCAGGTGGGTTTAGGGGGGACAGGTGGGTTTAGGGGGGACAGGTGGGTTTAGGGGGGCAGGTGGGTTTAGGGGGGACAGGTGGGTTAAGGGGGGGCAGGTGGGTTTAGGGGGGGCAGGCGGGTTTAGGGGGGCAGGCGGGTTTAGGGGGGACTGGTGGGTTTAGGGGGGGAAGGTGGGTTTATGGGGGACAGGTGGGTTAAGGGGGGGCAGGTGGGTTTAGGGGGGACAGGTGGGTTTAGGGGGGGCAGGTGGGTTTAGGGGGGGCAGGTGGGTTTAGGGGGGCAGGTTTGTTTACGGAGGGTAGGTTGGTTTAGGGGGGCAGGTGGGTTTAGGGCAAGGCAGGTGGGTTAAGGGCAAGGCAGGTGGGTTTAGGGCAAGGCAGGTGGGTTTAGGGGGGACAAGTGGGTTTTGGGGGGCAGGTGGGTTTAAGGCAAGGCAAGTGGGTTTAGGGGGGTAGGTGGGTTTAGGGCAAGGCAAGTGGGTTGAGGGCAAGGCAGGTGGGTTTAGGGGGGACAGGTGGGTTAGTGGCAAGACATGTGGGTTTAGGGGGGGCAGGTGGGTTAGGGGCAAGGCAGATGGGTTAGGGGCAAGGCAGGTGGGTTTAAGGCAAGGCAGGTGGGTTTAGGGCAAGGAAGGTGGATTTAGGGCAAGGCAGGTGGGTTTAGGGCAAGTCAGGTGGGTTTAGGGGGGGCAGGTGGGTTTAGGGGGGGCAGGTGGGTTTAGGGGGACAGGTGGGTTTAGGGGGGACAGATGGGTTTAGGGGGGCAGGTGGGTTTAGGGGGGACAGGTGGGTTTAGGGGGGACAGGTGGGTTATGGGCAGGGCAGGTGGGTTAAGGGGGGGCGGGTGGATTTAGGGGGGGCAGGTGGCTTAGGGGTGCAGGTGGGTTTAGGGGGGACAGGTGGGTTATGGGCAGGGCAGGTGGGTTTAGGGGGGGCAGGTAGATTTAGGGGGGGCAGGTGGCTTAGGGGTGCAGGTGGGTTTAGGGGGGACAGGTGGGTTTAGGGGGGCAGGTGGGTTTAGGGGGGACAGGTGGGTTTAGGGGGGGCAGGTGGGTTTAGGGGGGCAGGTGGGTTTAGGGGGGACAGGTGGGTTTAGGGGGGCAGGTGGGTTTAGGGGGGACAGGTTGGTTAAGGGGGGGCAGGTGGGTTAAGGGGGGACAGGTGGGTTAAGGGGGGGCAGGTGGGTTTAGGGGTGGCAGGTGGCATAGGGGTGCAGGTGGGTTTAGGGGGGACAGGTGGGTTTAGGGGGGGAAGGTGGGTTTATGGGGGACAGGTGGGTTAAGGGGGGGCAGGTGGGTTTAGGGGGGGCAGGTGGCTTAGGGGTGCAGGTGGGTTTAGGGGGGACAGGTGGGTTTAGGGGGGCAGGTGGGTTTAGGGGGGACAGGTGGTTTTAGGGGGGACAGGTGGGTTTAGGGGGGCAGGTGGGTTTAGGGGGGACAGGTGGGTTAAGGGGGGGCAGGTGGGTTTAGGGGGGGCAGGTGGGTTTAGGGGGGCAGGTGGGTTTAGGGGGGGCAGGTGGGTTTAGGGGGGACAGGTGGGTTCAGGGGGGACAGGTGGGTTTAGGACAGGGCAGGTGGGTTTAGGGGGGACAGGTGGTTTAGGGGGGACAGATGGGTTTGGGGGGACAGGTGGGTTTAGGACAGGGCAGGTGGGTTTAGGGGGGACAGGTGGTTTAGGGGGGACAGATGGGTTTGGGGGGACAGGTGGGTTTAGGGGGGACAGGTGGGTTTAGGGGGGACAGGTGGGTTTAGGGGGGACAGGTGGGTTTAGGGGGGACAGGTGGGTTTAGGGGGGACAGATGGGTTTGGGGGGACAGGTGGGTTTAGGGGGGACAGGTGGGTTTAGGGGGGACAGGTGGGTTTAGGACAGGGCAGGTGGGTTTATGGGGGACAGGTGGGTTTAGGGGGGACAGGTGGGTTTAGGACAGGGTAGGTGGGTTTATGGGGGGCAGGTGGTTTAGGGGTGCAGGTAGGTTTAAGGAGAGCAGGTGGGTTTGGGGGTGACAGGTTGTAGGGGGACAGGTGGGTTTAGGGCAAGGCAGGTGGGTTTAGGGCAAGGCAGGTGGGTTTAGGGGGGACAGGTGGGTTTAGGGGGGACAGGTTGGTTTAGGGGCAAGGCAAATGGATTTAGGGCAAGGCAGGTGGCTTAAAGGGGGACAGTTAGGTTTAGGGGGGACAGGTGGTTTTAGGGGGGGCAGGGGGGTTACGGGGGGGCAGGTGGGTTTAGGGGGGACAGGTGGGTTTAGGGTAAGGCAGGTGGGTTTAGGGGGGCAGGTATGTTTACGGAGGGTAGGTTGGTTTAGGGGGGCTGGTGGGTTTAGGGCAAGGCAGGTGGGTTTAGGGCAAGGCAGGTGGGTTTAGGGGGGACAGGTGGGTTTAGGGCAAGGCAGGTTGGTTTAGGGGGGCATGTGGGTTTAAGGCAAGGCAGGTGGGTTTATGGGGGACAGGTGGGTTTAGGGCAAGGCAGGTGGGTTTAGGGGGGGCAGGTGGGTTTAGGGGGGCAGGTTTGTTTATGAAGGGCAGGTTGGTTTAGGGGGGCAGGTGGGTTTAGGGCAAGGCAGGTGGGTTTAGGGGGGACATGTGGGTTTAGGGGGACAGGTGGGTTTAGGGCAATGCAGGTGGGTTTAGAGCTAGGCAGGTGGGTTTAGGGCAAGGCAGGTGGGTTTAATGGGGGGCAGGTGGGTTTAGGGGGGGCAGGTGGGTTTAGGGGGGGCAGGTGGCTTAGGGGGACAGGTGGGTGTAGGGGGAACAGGTGGGTAAAGGGCAAGGCAGGTGGGTTTAGGGGGGGCAGGTGGGTTTAGGGGGTACAGGTGGGTTTAGGGAGGACTGGTGGGTTTAGGGAGGGTAGGTGGGTTTAGGGAGGACAGGTGGGTTTAGGGGGGGCAGGTGGGTTTAGGGGGGACAGGTGGGTTTGGGGCAAGGCAGGTGGGTTAGGGGGGACAGTTGGGTAAGGGGCAAGGCACGTGGGTTTAGGGGGGACAGGTGGGTTTAGGGGGGGCAGGTGGGTTTAGGGGGGCAGGTGGGTTTAGGGGGGGCAGGTGGGTTTAAGGGGGGCAGGTGGGTTTAGGGGGGGGCAGGTTGGTTTAGGGGGGACATGTGGGTTTAAGGGGGGCAGGTGGGTTTAGGGGGGGGCAGGTGGGTTTAAGGGGGCAGGTGGGTTTAGGGGGGCAGGTGGGTTTAGGGCAAGGCAGGTGGGTTTAGGGGGGACAGGTGGGTTTGGGACAAGGCAGGTGGGTTTAGGGGGGGCAGGTGGCATAGGGGCAAGGCAGGTGGGTTTAAGGGGGACAGGTGGGTTTAGGGGGGGCAGGTGGGTTTAATGGGGGGCAGGTGGGTTTAGGGGGGGCAGGTGGGTTTAAGGGGGGCAGGTGGGTTTAGGGGGGGGGCAGGTTGGTTTAGGGGGGACATGTGGGTTTAAGGGGGGCAGGTGGGTTTAGGGGGGGGCAGGTGGGTTTAAGGGGGCAGGTGGGTTTAGGGGGGACAGGTGGTTTTAGGGCAAGGCAGGTGGGTTTAGGGGGGACAGGTGGGTTTAGGGGGGGCAGGTGGGTTTAGGGGGTACAGGTGGGTTTAGGGAGGACTGGTGGGTTTAGGGGGGGCAGGTGGGTTTAGGGAGGACAGGTGGGTTTAGGGGGGGCAGGTGGGTTTAGGGGGGACAGGTGGGTTTGGGGCAAGGCAGGTGGGTTAGGGGGGACAGTTGGGTAAGGGGCAAGGCAGGTGGGTTTAGGGGGGACAGGTGGGTTTAGGGGGGGCAGGTGGGTTAAGGGGGGCAGGTGGGTTTAGGGGGGGCAGGTGGGTTTAAGGGGGGCAGGTGGGTTTAGGGGGGGGCAGGTGGGTTTAGGGGGGACATGTGGGTTTAAGGGGGGCAGGTGGGTTTAGGGGGGGGCAGGTGGGTTTAAGGGGGCAGGTGGGTTTAGGGGGGACAGGTGGTTTTTGTGCAAGGCAGGTGGGTTTAGGGGGGACAGGTGGGTTAAGGGGGGGCAGGTGGGTTTAGGGGGGGCAGGTGGCATAGGGTTGCATGTGGGTTTAGGGGGGACAGGTGGGTTTAGGGGGGGCAGGTGGGTTTATGGGGGACATGTGGGTTAAGGGGGGGCAGGTGGGTTTATGGGGGCAGGTGGGTTTAGGGGGGGCATGTGGGTTTAAGGGGTGCAGGTGGGTTTAAGGGGGGCAGGTTTGTTTAGGGGAGACATGTGGGTTTAAGGGGGGCAGGTGGGTTTAGGGGGGGCAGGTGGGTTTAAGGGGGCAGGTGGGTTTTGGGGGGACAGGTGGGTTTAGGGGGGGGGCGCTGGTGGGTTTAGGGGGGGTGGGTGGGTTTAGGGGGGCAGGGGGGTTTAGGGGGGGCAGGTGGTTTTAGGGCAAGGCAGGTGGGTTTAGGGGGGACAGATGGGTTTAGGGGGGACTGGTGGGTTAAGGGGGGGGGCAGGTGGGTTAAGGGGGGACAGGTGAGTTTGGGGGGGGACAGTTGGGTTTAGGGGGGGCATGTGGGTTTAGGGGGGCAGGTGGGTTTAGGGGGGGCAGGTGGGTTTAGGGGGGCAGGTGGATTTAGGGGGGGCAGGTGGGTTTAGGGGGGACAGATGGGTTTAGGGGGGACAGGTGGCTTTAGGGGGGGCAGATGGGTTTAGGGGGGACAGGTGGGTTAAGGGGGGACAGGTGGGTTTAGGACAGGGCAGGTGGGTTTATGGGGGGCAGGTGGTTTAGGGGTGCAGGTGGGTTTAAAGGGGACAGGTGGGTTTAGGGGGGCAGGTGGGTTTAGGGGGGACAGGTGGGTTAAGGGGGGGCAGGTGGGTTTAGGGGGGACAGGTGGGTTAAGGGGGGGCAGGTGGATTTAGGGGGGCATCTAAATGAAGCCACGTCAAAAATATTGCGTTAATACCAGGTCGGACCCACCAATACAAAGTGCCCCCCCCCCCCACATAGCCGTATATAGAACTGGGGCCTAAAGCCGCCATTACACGTGGTGATATGACCTTGCAACTTGGCATCATGCTCAGTGAGTGCTTGGCCAGGGTAGCCGCTGTGAGCAGAGGACAGAGGCACAACCAGCAGAGGTCCAGCATTTGCGTATTCAGGGATGGAGCTTGGGATCCTTAATCTCGATGCATATCTTCAGCATTTCGGCTGCGCTGCGCTGCATTACGTTCAGCGATCACCTTGCGCCCTTACGCTGACCCTCGTCATGGCTCGTCATCGTGTCACGATTTGAATTTTGCCACCTACGACCTACTGCGATCAGCCAAGTTCTTCAATTTGCAGCATCTGCTTGAAGTTCTGTAAGAAAAGTCGTTTATAAATCAAGGCGATGCCAATGCACAGTAGCGCATGAACTTCCCGCGCCTGCTTCGCAACATCTGCCTGCCTGCAAGGCTTTCAGCTACACATGAGTAGTTCAATACTTTATCTTTGAGCTCCTGCTCATTGTCCGATGTAAGAGTTATAAATTAAGATGAGAGCGCTCCGCTATGGCGCACAACGTTTTCTTGGACAGCCGGGAGCCACCAAGGGGTACTACCATCAATAATGGGTACCTTAGTAATCCTAACGAATATGCATGCATGCTGCATGGATGCATGGTTACTTTGGGGCCAGTAGGGGGAGCATCTGGGCATGCAGGGTGGGTTTAGGGGGGGAAGGTGGGTTTAGGGGGGCAGGTGGGTTTAGGGGGGGCAGGTGGGTTTAAGGGGGGCAGGTGGGTTTAGGGGGGGCAGGTTGGTTTAGGGGAGACATGTGGGTTTAAGGGGGGCAGGTGGGTTTAGGGGGGGCAGGTGGGTTTAAGGGGGCAGGTGGGTTTAGGGGGGACAGGTGGGTTTAGGGGGGGGGCTGGTGGGTTTAGGGGGGGTGGGTGGGTTTAGGGGG
The DNA here is from genome assembly GCA_037349105.1 of Limnomonas spitsbergensis. Lineage (NCBI taxonomy): Eukaryota > Viridiplantae > Chlorophyta > Chlorophyceae > Chlamydomonadales > Limnomonas > Limnomonas spitsbergensis. The sequence goes on along the minus strand of JAYJMM010000101.1, from coordinate 2,455,159 downwards.
GGCAGGTGGGTTTAGGGGGGGCAGGTGGTTTTAGGGGGGGGGCAGGTGGGTTTAGGGGGGACAGATGGGTTTAGGGGGGACTGGTGGGTTAAGGGGGGGCAGGTGGGTTAAGGGGGGACAGGTGAGTTTGGGGGGGACAGTTGGGTTTAGGGGGGGCATGTGGGTTAAGGGGGGCAGGTGGGTTTAGGGGGGGCAGGTGGGTTTAGTGGGCAGGTGGGTTTAGGGGGGGCAGGTGGGTTTAGGGGGGACAGATGTGTTTAGGGGGGACAGGTGGGTTTAGGGGGGGCAGATGGGTTTAGGGGGGACAGGTGGGTTTAGGGGGGACAGGTGGGTTTAGGACAGGGCAGGTGGGTTTAGGGGGGGCAGGTGGTTTAGGGGTGCAGGTAGGTTTAAGGAGAGCAGGTGGGTTTGGGGGTGACAGGTGGTAGGGGGGGCAGGTGGGTTTAGGGTAAGGCAGGTGGGTTTAGGGGGGAGAGGTGGGTTTAGGGGGGACAGGTTGGTTTAGGGGCAAGGCAAATGGATTTAGGGCAAGGCAGGTGGCTTAAAGGGGGACTGGTGGGTTTAGGGGGGACAGGTGTGTTTAGGGTAAGGCAGGTAGGTTTAGGGGTGACAGGTGGGTTTAGGGGGGACATGTGGTTTTAGGAGGGGCAGGGGGGTTTAGGGGGGGCAGGTGGGTTTAGGGGGGACAGGTGGGTTTAGGGTAAGGCAGGTGGGTTTAGGGGGGCAGGTATGTTTACGGAGGGTATGTTGGTTTAGGGGGGCTGGTGGGTTTAGGGCAAGGCAGGTGTGTTTAGGGCAAGGCAGGTGGGTTTAGGGCAAGGCAGGTGGGTTAAGGGGGGACAGGTGGGTTTAGGGCAAGGCAGGTTGGTTTAGGGGGGCAGGTGGGTTTAAGGCAAGGCAGGTGGGTTTAGGGGGGACAGGTGGGTTTAGGGCAAGGCAGGTGGGTTTAGGGGGGGCAGGTGGGTTTAGGGGGGCAGGTTTGTTTATGAAGGGCAGGTTGGTTTAGGGGGGCAGGTGGGTTTAGGGCAAGGCAGGTGGGTTTAGGGGGGACAGGTGGGTTTAGGGGGACAGGTGGGTTTAGGGCAATGCAGGTGGGATTAGAGCTAGGCAGGTGGGTTTAGGGCAAGGCAGGTGGGTTTAATGGGGGGCAGGTGGGTTTAGGGGGGTCAGGTGGGTTTAGGGGGGGCAGGTGGCTTAGGGGGACAGGTGGGTGTAGGGGGAACAGGTGGGTTAAGGGCAAGGCAGGTGGGTTTAGGGGGGGCAGGTGGGTTTAGGGGGAACAGGTGGGTTTAGGGAGGACTGGTGGGTTTAGGGGGGCAGGTGGGTTAAGGGAGGACAGGTGGGTTTAGGGGGGGCAGGTGGGTTTAGGGGGGACAGGTGGGTTTGGGGCAAGGCAGGTGGGTTTAGGGGGGACAGTTGGGTTGGGGGGGTTTAGTTGAGATGCTGTACAGCACATCACCTGTGTGACCAGAGACGCCGGGCAACCTCCTGCCCACCGTGCAATTATCAAGCTTATTGTGAAATATCACTTATATAGTCATTGATAGCTATCAAGCTAGGGCAGCCTCCTGGCCACTGTGACCACCCGCTACATATAAATTTCCAGACTGAGTATTTAGCGCTATCGCATGAATCTTGAACAATTAAATCTGTAATGTTGCTGACTAGCTCTGCTCCTGAGTCCTTATACATGCAGGACAGCCTCCTGGCCACGGCGACCTCCACCTCCCGGCACTACATGTGGGTGTCGGCGGGGGCATCCGTGGTGCACATCCCGCTCCGGAACTTTCAGGTGGGGATGCTGGTGCCGAATGTCGGTGTGGGATGCCTCTCTTGTCCGCTGGATTGGAGTGTCATGGGCATGTGCTGTTACAGTGTTAACTCAACCAGCATCAGCCGCCTTGGGAAGAGCCAGGCTGATGAGCGAACCCGTTGGAGGGCTAGGGAGAGGATCTAAAAGGGTAATTCTGAGACAAGTTATGAAAGGAGGCAGACAGGCGAGACAGCAAAGCGCAGAGCTGGAAGGTATGGTGGGGAAAGCATATGTCATGAGCATGTTTCCTTTAAGCCAGGCCATGTAGATTTGAACAGTCGGTCGGACGTCCCCTGAGATTCTGATTTATGCCTGTATTCAAACGCCCCTCGCATGACATCCAGCGGTGTCAGCTGGTCGCCACATCGCAATATCAGTTATGCTAGCTTTGCCGACAATCTTAGCCATGCAACTTGATTACCATACTTCCCTAATCCTCAACCTGATTGCATAATTACATTCCATCAGCCAGATAACCTGCAGTAGATGCGCAGTGTGAACTGCTCGCCACATAGCAGCAGCACCTCTGATTACTATTTGTTTCTCAACCCTTCAAACGGTCTCAGGCGCTGGCTCCCGCCTGGCAACATAACCCTTGATTACTTTCCATAGACTGAACCCTGAGCCCTGATCGTTACCCTCAATCCTGCTGCATGCACGCGGTGTGACCTCGTTTCGACATGGCAGCAACACCTCTGATTACTTTCCATAGACTCAACCCTTGGTCATGATCGTTCCTCTTAATCATGTTGCAGGCATGTGGTGTAAGCTGGTCGCCACAGGGGAGCCGCTTCTTGTTAATTTTGAAGGATTGCTTCAGCTGTCCATGCATGGCTGTCGGCAACCAATGACGGATGGTCTTAGCTACAGCCGGCCTGCCGGCAATTAGTGACAACGTCCTTAGCTACCGGGAACCAGTGACGGCCGGTCTTGGCTCTAGCGGTATTCATCATTTAACTGTGTGCATATGGCTGCGGGGGAAATCAATGGGGGGGCCCTCTTGACTACGGCAAGTATGCTTCCTGTTATTAGTGGATAATTTCATGGCTGACCAGCAAGGATCTATTTAAGCAAGGATGCATTTCAGCATCCTCCGATTCTTGAATTGTAAGGCTGTGAATGTGGACTGGGGCTAGTGCTGGGCATGCAGGGTTTAGTAGAGGGTGCTTCAGCTACAATTCAGCTACATCAAGGCATGCTGGGAGTTGGAGCAGTGCGGCTTGCTGTCCGAGCTACATGATGCAGCCAGGCTGGTCCTTCATTCGTGATGGCTCGCTTGCTCTACCCCTTGCTTGTGACTCGCTGGCTATTAAAGCTCCATTAGCCTTTTGACAGGTGGCCTTAGCTTACTGGATTTTATATTCATGAGGTCAGGTGTGGTGTCGTGGCACCACCATGCTGGCCTAATGGTTGAATGAGGACACAAAACCATCTTCCTACATTCTTTGTTACATCTTGACCACCTTTTCAGCATGGCCCAGTTACATCTTGACCGCACCCGCAGTCAAAACAGCCTATATCTGTTTCTATGCCACCGCACTATTGATCCGGGCAAATGGATTGAACGACTTTAAAATGTCCACTTGTCAAGAACATGATACCTCTGCTCAAAAGGCTCCTGGCCGTGTGGCCGCCCGATTGTCTGGTCAGGAGGGGAAAGTAAACGTAAGGTTCGAGGAGAAAAGAAAGGAACATACGGAAACAAGAGAAGGAATAGACCATGCCCACATAAAGGAAGTCTGTAAAATCCTCAGCCCGTTTAGATCATAAGTAGCCCTCAACAAAGAGAAAACCAAACAAACGTACTAGGCAGTTAGTTGGTCAGGAAAAGGGAAACAAAGGCCTCTGAAACGACATAGCCTCAAAGATATACTGCCACACCCTTCACACAAGTCAGAGCATCCCCCCCTGGCCTGCCCAGGTACTAAGCGTGGATGTCTATAGCACCGTCTTGTAGGCCAGTCCATACCCGTTCTCTGAATGTAAGGTGATCCTACACGCAGGGATGTGTTGAACTGTGCAAAGGCAGAATATCTGACCATGACGGACATGCATGAGGATCAACAAATTGAGAATAAGTGTAAACATGTACCGGATTGTTTTTTCCCGTTTCCGGTAGTCCCTAAATTCGTTTACATGTGTAGTACGCCTGGGGGAAATACTATACAACCTCTGGTGGAACACTACTAAGAAAAACTCGAAAACATGATGATGATATTGCTTACAGGGAAATACCTTTCAATCACCTTCAAAAATATATTCATGGACAGCCCTGATAAGATAGGAGAGGCAGATGATGAAGTTCAAGACAACATGCAATGTTTGAAACACACGAGGAAAGCTAGGAGAGAAGTGGGTGTATATCCGACCCTTGCATAGTTAAGACCAGCAATATATTTCACTTCCACAGTGACATGATGCCTCTTATACAAGCGGCAACATGCCGCAGCATCTGCAGGACAGCTGTGTTCCACCCCCTCCTAGCCAAGGACAGTGCCCGTCCCCCTTGACAGTCAGCACGGGGGGCATTCTCACTGCAATCCAGCAGCAGCCGCACCACCGCCTCGTGGCCATTCTCTGCTGCTCTCACCAGTGCCTCCCCATCCCGGCAGTTAGCACGTGGGGCATGCTCCCTCCACCCCAACAACAGCTGCACCACCGCCTCGTGGCCATTATGCGCAGCCCTTAGCAGTGCCCACCCATTCCGGCAGTCAGCACGTGGGGCATGCTCCCTCCACCCCAACAACAGCTGCACTACCGCCTCATGGCCATTCCCCGCTGCCTTCACCAGTGCCTCCCCATAGTGGCAGTTAGCACGGGGGGCATGCTCCCTCCACCCCAATAACTGCTGCACCACCGCCTCGTGGCCATTCTCTGCTGCTCTCACCAGTGCCTCCCCATCCCGGCATTTAGCACGTGGGGCATGCTCCCTCCACCCCAACAACAGCTGCACCACCGCCTCGTGGCCATTCTGCGCAGCCCTTAGCAGTGCCTCCCCATCCTGCCAGTCAGCATGGGGGGCATGCTCCCTCCACCCCAACAACAGCTGCACTACCGCCTCATGGCCATTCCCCGCTGCCTTCACCAGTGCCTCCCCATCCTGGCAGTCAGCATGGGGTGCATGCTCCCTCCACCCCAATAACTGCTGCACCACCGCCTCGTGGCCATTCTCTGCTGCCTTCACCAGTGCCTTCCCATCCCGGCAGTCAGCACGGGGGGCATGCTCCCTCCACCCCAATAACTGCTGCACCACCGCCTCGTGGCCATTCTCTGCTGCTCTAACCAGTGCCCACCCATCCTGGCAGTCAGCACGTGGGGCATGCTCCCTCCACCCCAACAACAGCTGCACTACCGCCTCATGGCCATTCCCCGCTGCCTTCACCAGTGCCCACCCATCCTGGCAGTCAGCACGTGGGGCATGCTCCCTCCACCCCAACAACAGTTGCACCACAACCTCATGGCCATTCTTGGCTGCATGCAGCAGTCCCCACCCATTCCGGCAGTCAGCACGAGGTGCATGCTTCCTCCACCCTAACAACAGCTGCACCACCGCTTCATGGCCATTCTGTGCAGCCATCACAAGTGCCACCCCGTTCTGGCAGTTAGCACGTGGGGCATGCTTCCTCCACCCCAACAACAACTGCACCGCTGCATAGTGGCCACTCTCGGCTGCCCTCACCAATGCCGTCCCAGCCTGACAGTCTGCCTTTGCACCAAGTTTGAGCATGAGCCTCACCAACTCCAGGCAGTCATAATCCTGACTTTTGCAGCCCACAGCTCTCACGAGGGCCTCGTCAGGACTGTGCACTGCCACCATTGCAAGGGCCAGGTTAATGGGGCAGGCCCTGAGGCACTCACGCCAACGCCTGCACACCCGCCACGCTCCATACGGCACCCTACGGGCGCCAGGTCCATAGAGGCCTTGAGTATTGTATAGCCATGCATCTGCATTGCTGAGGATGATGCCAAGGATGTCCATGTTGAGGTCTTGGAGGCTGGTAAAGATGGCTGGATCCTCGCTAGGGGAAGGAGATGCAGATGCATCTGTTCTGATAGCCTCGGTGGATGCGGATGACGTCATAGGGTGGTGCGCATTTCCACTTTTTTCAATCAGTTAGGCTCGTCTCTCCTGCTCAACAGGCGAGTGAGGTGGAATTCATGCGAGCCAATGTGCAGCACACCTCTTCGGATAAATACAAACCAATCATGCTTTATGAAAGGCCGTCCTACATACATGCAAAATGCCACATGCCATGGGCTGGAGTCAGTATTGCAATGTCTATGCCCGGTTGCACTGTCGTTTTGCACGGATTTACTCAGATGTGACATCTTCTCAGAAGCCTTTTAGGAATGGGCCAGGCTCTGCGATCTGGAGATGCAATGTAGATAAATAATGAGGATCAATAATGAGGGTGTGTGTGGAAATTGAAAGAAAGAAATATGGGGTCATACATATGATCACAACTGGAAGCCAGAGTGGACGATTCAGACTCTGTCTTTGACATATCCACATGCCATGCATTCTTGCAGTTGTTCCACTCATGCATGGTCCTTGTTCCGCTCACCAGGGGCAATGTTGGACACTTGTTGAAGTGGATGATGAGTGGATCTTCACAACGCCGCACTCGTTTAGGATAATAAAATTGCAAAGCTTAGACCACCGAACGAGCGGGTGAGACTGGGGTTCTGACACAACCTGTATTGGACGGCCAATAAGGAGAACTTGACGGAGCGAGCGTGGACTTGAACGGCCAATGCGCAGGCCACTAAGGCCACCGATGTGTTCCAGAAACTGCCGACTGAGTGGCTAGGAACGAAACCAGTCCGCACTGTAGGAGAATCGGATGTAGATTGCTTGTTAAGAATGAGCGGGTATTTAGAAATTGCACCCCAGAGGCGCGTTCGCATCTTCCGCTTACCGAACGGCAGGAAACATCAGCGGCCATAGTGTGGATCTCGTGGAGCGCGTTCATACTAGGGCCACAAAACGGTTGCTCGCTCCGTGGATATTAAATACGGAGTCTTGAATCCACGTGTGCGCCAAATGCCCCATGGAAGTACCGTCCTGCATGTGTACGAGGCACTACCCTCATCGGAATGAATTGAGCTGACAGACAATGAGACAAGTGGATAGACCATGAAACAAGAGCAGGCTACGCAGGTTGCATGGTGCATCCGGTCGGAACCAGGCAAGTCTTGCACCTGTCTGTGTCTGTGTCTTCGGAGCCAGGCAAGTCATGCAACACCCGCCATGCTTGGCATGCATGAGTCCAGGAGTCCATGAGCCATCAGCGGGCCATGCAGGTCACATGGTGCATCTGGTTGGATTCATGCATGCCATGCAACTCCAAGCACCCCATTTATGGCATGCATGGCGGATGATGTGGAGGGTTGGAGCAAAGTTGTGTGTGATGGGGTGGAGCGCAGGTGTGCGTGTGTGTGTGGGGGGGGGGCAGCTGTGTTGAGGGGTGGGGTGGCATATGCTGTGTATTGTGTGTATATCTGATGGAGGGTACAGTGCAGGTCTGGTGCAGATGGCATGATGTAAATAGGTGTGATGTTTAATCTCATCCTTTATTTATTTCATCCTCTTCCCAACTTCTATCCCCTTCTCCCTCTTCCCTCCCTGAGGCAGGCATCCTGATGGTCTCCAGGAAGTACGGCTATCCTGCTCTCTGCCTAGTTTGCCTTCAACATACACAAGAAGGCTTGGTCCCTCAAGGTAGGGGGGGGGGGGCGTTACCCAGTACCCAGGGGTTCAATGAGGTTCAACTCATTACTATATTCTGGTGCTTTTATGAAGATGTGAATTCTATTAGCTGCATCCCCACCATTGTCTGTTCCCTCAAGGCCTTGGTGGACATACCTTGGAGATCCACACTATGGTTGGGTCCCTCAGGGTATGCTGAAATGAGACCATGCGTGAAGCATTTTCATTTCTTCAAGCTGAACCTGCAATAAGATGGAGCTCTTCCGCCTGTTGACGTAGTCCAGCCTTAAGACTTACTTTAAATCAAATATCAGCTACATGGATTGGACCTGGACTGCAGTAGCTGTCTAGAGCTTCTTTCTTAAGGCGAATTGAGAGTCTGAATTGTGAAACTGGGTCCATCCCCTTTGCACTTGTGCAGAATGGCAGATATTCCAACCTGCGGGGGGAACAGCCCTTTCTTGGTTTCATTATTTGATCAGCAACACAGACTTGCTTGTTATCCATTTCATTTGCAGATTAACCATTTGCAGATTAACCACTACCTGCCCGGATCAAAATGCTGCCTTAGCCATACATACAAGCAGGTCATTCCTTTCCGGGATGTAAGTGCCAATACCTGCCGACAATAAAATCCTGTCTTGTGACATACAGAGCTCACTTTGTGATATCCTGCCCTTTGACGTCAAACACAGTTTTAAATCCATTCCGGTCCAGGATGGCGGGTGCCTCAACCGGACCCGACAGGAACACAAGTATTCAGACATTAAAAAATGCACCCGTTCAACCCGCAGGTGCCACCACCTGTCCGGTGCAGAGTCCACCAACTGGGGCATCGCCTTCAGCCCTTGTGGGCAGGATATGGCCCAACTAGAGGTTAACCCTAGGTCAGCCTCCACCCTTGTTGCTCAGGCAGGCAGCAGCCAGAAGCAAGTAATCAGGCCTGATGCAATGTAGCATATATTTGACGAGCGCTTATGAGTAGGTCAGTCTCCACCTCAGCTGGAGGTAAACCCTAGGTCATCCTCCAACTCAGCTGGAGGTAAACCCTAGGTCAGCCTCCAACTCAGCTGGAGGTAAACCCTAGGTCAGCCTAGTCAGCCTCCAACTCAGCTGGAGGTAAACCCTAGGTCAGCCTCCAACTCAGCTGGAGGTAAACCCTAGGTCATCCTCCAACTCAGCTGGAGGTAAACCCTAGGTCAGCCTCCAACTCAGATGGAGGTAAACCCTAGGTCAGCCTCCAACTCAGCTGGGGTAAACCCTAGGTCAGCCTCCAACTCAGCTGGAGGTAAACCCTAGGTCAGCCTCCAACTCAGCTGGAGGTAAACCCTAGGTCAGCCTCCACCTCAGCTGGAGGTAAACCCTAGGTCAGCCTCCAACTCAGCTGGAGGTAAACCCTAGGTCAGCCTCCAACTCAGCTGGAGGAAGACCCTAGGTCAGCCTCCAACTCAGCTAGAGGTAAACCCTAGGTTAGCCTCCAACTCAGCTGGAGGTTAACCCTAATTCAGCCCCCAACTCAGCTGGAGATAAACCCTAGATCAGCCTCCAACTCAGCTGGAGGTAAACCCTAGGTCAGCCTCTAACTCAGCTGGAGGTAAACCCTAGATCATCCTCCAACTCAGCTGGAGGTCAACCCTAGGTCAGCCTCCAACTCAGCTAGAGGTAAACCCTAGGTCATCCTCCACCTCAGATGGAGGTAAACCCTAGGTCAGCCTCCAACTCAGCTATAGGTGAACCCTAGGTCAGCCTCCAACTCAGCTGGAGGTAAACCCTAGGTCAGCCTCCACCTCAGCTAGAGGTAAACCCTAGGTCAGCCTTTAACTCAGCTATAGGTAAACCCTAGGTCAGCCTCCAACTCAGCTAGAGGTAAACCCTAGGTCAGCCTCCAACTCAGCTAGAGGTAAACCCTAGGTCAGCCTCCAAGTCAGCTAGAGGTAAACCCTAGGTCAGCCTCCACCTCAGCTAGAGGTAAACCCTAGGTCAGCCTCCACCTCAGCTAGAGGTAAACCCTAGGTCATCCTTTAACTCAGCTAGAGGTAAACCCTAGGTCAGCCTCCAAGTCAGCTAGAGGTAAACCCTAGGTCAGCCTCCAACTCAGCTAGAGGTAAACCCTAGGTCAGCCTCCAAGTCAGCTAGAGGTAAACCCTAGGTCAGCCTCCAACTCAGCTAGAGGTAAACCCTAGGTCAGCCTCCAACTCAGCTAGAGGTAAACCCTAGGTCAGCCTCCAACTCAGCTTTTTCCCCCTCTTTGATCTTCTGTTACAAATGCAACCAGTGGAAACCAGCCCCATGGATTGTCCTCCCCCCACCCTATCCCCACCCTTTCACTTTTGTAAGCCCGAACCCTCTTGCCACGTCTCCGCCCTCTCACACATCCTCGCTTGAATAAAAAGAGAAGATGTGAGAAACACAGAGCAGTAAAACCCCTTAAACCGCAAAGCCCTAAAACCCCTGCAAACACAGGGCCCCAAACCCTTTACACAATCCACTAGCCCAGTGAATGGACACCGTCTCATAGGTCAAGCTGCGTCACTTCCAAACCTCTAGCCCCGCACCCTGACCCTCCCCTCAGCGTTCCCTCAGATGCCAGATGTCAGCAATGACGATACCCCCTCGTCATCTCAGCGGCATAATTTCAAAATCTCCACCTCTTGATCCTTAACCCCCTGACCCTAAAGCCCTCTATAGCTCCTGCCCCCCGCCCAGCGACGTGAATACCGTCAGCGTTTGTGACACCAACTCATCAACACCAACTCACTAATGGTATATGCTGCATCGTTCCCAACCTCCTCCAAAGAAACCCCTAAACCCTGAAACCCTCTACTCCGAACCCTCCTCCCCCCGCTGAAGGTTCGAAGTTGAAGGTGAAGGGGCTTGTCAACGTTACAAATACGGAGAGAAGGAGACCTCAACCCCAACCCACAACCCACAATCCTCAACCCTCAACCCTCAACCTTCAACCCACAATCCTCAACCCTTGATCCATCTGAGCCTCTCCCAGCCCTCTGTTCATCATAACGAGTGTCGAGACCATGCCAGTGTCTATAAGATGTAAACATGTTCTCCTGGACTCAGCTGCAGCACTTCCAAACCTCCAATTATTAACCCTCAACCTTTAACCTTCATCTACCCCCTTTCGTGGTATCAATGTCAAGACCATGACAGTGTATACGAAATCTCCTTATGGTTCCAGCAGCAGCACTTCCAAACTTTGAACTCTGAACCATTAAACTTAACCCTCAACACTCCTCCCCCCACAGCAGTACCATTGTTGGGACCATGTTGGTTTTTACAGCGCGGCTTCGTGCACCCGGCTGCAGCACTTCCAAACCTCCATGCATCACTTAACCCTGAACACTACGCCCTCTTCGCCCACTCATCAGTGGTACGAATGTTGGGACCATGTCAGCGTTATGACACGGCCTCCTGGTTCCAGCTGCATCATTCCCCAATATCCACATCATATGCCACTGAGCTGTCATGGTCGCCGGATGGGGGCTGTGAGGCGCAGCTGGATGGTCCACTCACCTACCGTGTGGCGGTGCATGCTATCGATGGCAGGTGGGAGTTGTAATCGGCCTGTACTAGTTTAAATCTCCTCGGAAGATCACAAGATGGCGCATGGGACATAACCTTCTTTGCAACCCAGCTGAATCCCCCACGTTTGTTATGACACCCACACGGCAGGCCCCACACGTTTCTATGACCCACCCGGCAGGCCCTTAGCTGACTCTTTTGCTGCGGAAGGGCACATACGTTTCTTATTTGCCCCTTTGCTGTCCTTTCTTGGCCTCTGAGTATGAGGGGGGGAATCCTGACGGCTGTCTATTTTTGTTGCTCGGCAGGCCGCTGGTTGCGTGTCAGACCCTGATACTTGGTTGCATGTTATTACCCGGAAGGCCCTGAACTTTTATTATTATTATCTACAGGCAGACCCTGAATCATTTGATCTCTCGCATGGACCCCTGGCCTACGTATGGACCCCTGGCCTGGTGTGAGAGGTATGAACTCATGACGTCCAGCTATTCTTTTATTACATGGCAAGCCCCTGAACCCTTTTTGGAGGTGCAAATTCCGCGCATTCAATGACCTGACCTGAACAGAAGATCAACCCGGAATGCAAATTTAAACGTTGGCGGAAGATCCCTTCTCCCTCACATCCCCTCTCCCATCAGGTGAGGCTGCGTAGAGTCATTCAGTGTAGCCAGTCCACTCCCGTATCCTCCCTCCTCCACCCATCAGGTCTATTGAGGTGGAGCCCTGACAGCCGCTACCTCGCCTCAGTCAGTCTAGCCAGCCCCGGATCTGTGTGGATCTGGGATATGGATGTGGGTCAGCTGGATGCAGTACTTATGCACCTGGCTGAGGTCACAGACATGTAATGGGCACCATAGGTAGGGCTAGGGTTTAGGGGGAGCAGGTGGGTTTAGGGCCAGGCAGGTGGGTTTAGGGGGGACAGGTGGGTTTAGGGGGGGCAGGTGGGTTTAGGGGGGACAGGTGGGTTTAGGGGGGCAGTGGGGTTATGGGCAAGGCAGGTGGGTTTAGAGGGGACAGGTGGGTTTAGGGGGGACAGGTGGGTTTAGGGCAAGGCAGGTGGGTTTAGGGGGGCAGGTGGGTTTAGGGGGGACATGTGGGTTTAGGGTTTAGGGTTTAGGGTTATATATATATATGTTTTGGATATTTTTATTTCAACCCTTTCATTCCAGGTTTGCAGACGTGCTACTTTCTGCCAGCAACAAAAAGCAGAAACCTGTTTTACTAAAACATTACAAATGTTGTTCATCCATTCCATTCCAGGATGGCAAGTGCCACTAACTGTGAACTAACCGGGTGGGAAATCCTGTTTTTTGTCATTTTGTTGTTGGTGTAAATGCACCTGTTAAATCTGCAGAGGGTCGCAGATGCCTCTACCTGCCCGGTACAAAGTCGTCCGACCAGGGCATCGCCTTCAGCCCTTGTGGGCAGTACATGGCCCAACTAGCGCTAAACCCTAGGCCAGCCTCCACCCTGTTGCTCAGCTAGGCAGCAGCCAGCCGCCTTACCACTAGCACTTACCTCAGCTACAGACCCAGGCGTGACTGAAATGTAGGCATGTAGCTGAGCAGTGTTCATACAAAAGGCTTCCACTTGTGTGATCTCGATATCGCCTTGTGGTCCCAGCTCCAACACTTCCAACCCTCACCCCTCAGCCCTTCGGAGCCTCCAAGCCCAAGGTCAGAGGTGCAGGCGTCAAGACCCTATCAGCGCGTAGAACATCCTCCTTGGGCCCAGCAGCAACACTTCCAACCCTCAAACTCAACACCCTCGGCCCGTATAAGCTGTGACCCTCCTGCCCTCCGCTCAGTTTTGTGAATGTGGCAACTGTGTCAGCAGGTTTGACACCCCCTCATAGATCCTGATGAAGCACTTCCAGACTTGAACCCTCAACCCTGCACCCTCGTCTCCCTCCCTCAGCGGTTCTGACGTCGGGACCATGTCAGCGTTTATGACACGGCCTCCTGCTCCCAGATGCACCATTCCCCAACATCCACATCATATGCGACTGAGCTGTCATGGTTGCCGGATGGGGGATGCATGGCGCTGCTGGATGGCCCAGTCACCTACCGAGTGGCAGTGCATGCTATCGATGGCAGGTGTGGGGCACAGTCGGTCTATATCTGTTTAAATCGCCTTGGGCAGCAAATTGGCAATTGGAACTGGACCCTTTTTGAAGTAAGATGGCGCGTGTGACTGCCTCCCAGCAAAAGCCCCTCACACAACTGATATGACCCACCCAGCAGGCACCTCGCTGACTCGTGTGATGCGTCCTTTTGTTTATGACTGGACCCTCCCTCTGACCCCCGCCCACTCTTGACCTGTATATTGGAGGAAGGGGAAATCCTATTGGCTGTCTGTTTAATGTTTCTCGGCAGGCCCCTGTCCTCAACGTTAAGTGTAAGAAGCTCATGCCAGGCTGTATGCTCCCAACCTGCAGGTCCTGAACCCTTTTGAATACCCATCGGCAGGCCCTGAACCCTTTTGATCACCCACCGGCAGGCCCTGAATCCTTTTGATTACCCACTGACAGGCCCTGAACCCTTTTGATTACCCACCGGCAGGCCCTGAACCCTTTTGATACCCCTCCGGCAGGCTCTGAACCCTTTTGATTACCCACCGGCAGGACCTGAACCATTTTGATAACCCATCGGCAGGCCCTGAACCCTTTAGATTACCCACCGTCAGGCCCTGTGCTCTTTTGATTATACAACGGCATACCCTGAACCCTTTTTATTACACACCGAAAGCCCTCAACCCTTTTGATTACTTAACCCGAGGCCCTGAACCCTTTTGATTGCCCACCAACAGACCCTGAACCCTTTTGATTACCCACTGGCAGGCCCTGGTGAGAAGGGTGGGCAGGCGAGGATGAGAAGGGTGGGCAGGGGAGGATGAGAAGGGTGGGCAGGGGAGGATGAGAAGGGTGGGTAGGGGAGGATGAGAAGGGTGGGAAGGAGATGGGAAACATGGAACTTTGGAGTCCCTAGCTCGGTCACAAGCCCTGACCGCTGCTCTGACGCCTCGGCGCAGCCCTCGCCACCAATGCTGTTGGAGCAGCATACTTGCCGTGCGATGGGCGCTGAAATGGCCGGTGCTGTCGCGGGCGTCTCGGATGGCTGCCAGCCGCTCTCTGGACGAGGGAACCACACAGCAGCGCCCGTCCGGCATGATGCGAACCAAGACGCCGCCACTCTCCGGGTCCCAGCGGAAAGGCCCAGCCCGGCGCTGCACCCAGGTGTAATCATCGACTGAGGTTGCATCCGCTTCGGGTAGAAGGGTTAGGTTGAAGCCCTATACATTTGAATATCTGGTCCGTGGAAGGGTTCAGGTTTAGGGTCAGGTACATTTAACCATGCTGGTGAGTTTAAGTGTCAGTCCATTGAATGGGTTTGGGGGTAGGATTCAACCCTCAACCCTACACCATGCTGGTGAGTTTGAGTGTCCGTCCATTGAATGGGTTTGGGGGTAGGATTCAACCCTCAACCCTACACCATGCTGGTGAGTTTCAGTGTCCTGAGATGCTCCATACCAGGGGTACATTTTATTATTTTCCTCTAGATGCGTAGCGACTAACATGCAGGCTTCCTGAACTTGTGTTTAGTGCTTCCTGCATGCTTTGAGGGAGACTGCAATCCTCATGCAGTGCTCGCCTCAGTCAGCCCAGCACCCACATGTCCCCCCCCCCCTCCATGGTTCCCGCCTCCAATTGTGGACCCTCCCTTGGATCCCTTCTCCCTCGCATCCCCTCTCCCATCAGGTGAGGCTGCGTAGAGTCATTCAGTGTAGCCAGCCCACTCCCGTATCCTCCCTCCTCCACCCATCAGGTCCATTGAGGTGGAGACCTGATAGCCGCTACCTCGCCTCAGTCAGTCTAGCCAGCCCCGGATCTGTGTGGATCTGGGATATGGATGCGGGTCAGCTGGATGCAGTACTTATGCACCTGGCTGAGGTCACAGACATGCAATGGACACCACAGGTGGGGCTAGGGTTTAGGGGGGACAGGTGGGTTTAGGGGGGGCAGGTGGGTTTAGGGCAAGGCAGGTGGTTTTAGGGAGGACAGGTGGGTTAGGGGCAAGGCAGGTGGGTTTAGGGTGGACTGGTGGGTTTAGGGGCAAGGCAAATTGGTTTAGGGGGGACAGGTGGGTTTAGGAGGGGGGAGGTGGGTTTAGGGCAAGGCAGGTGGGTTTAGGGGGGCAGGTGGGTTTAGGGGGGGCAGGTGGGTTTAGGGCAGGGCAGGTGGGTTTAGGGGGGGCAGGTGGGTTTAGGGGGGACAGGTGGGTTTAGGGGGGCAGGTGGGTTTAGGGGGGACAGGTGGGTTTAGGGCAGGGCAGGTGGGTTTAGGGGGGGCAGGTGGGTTTAGGGGGGACAGGTGGGTTTAGGGCAGGGCAGGTGGGTTTAGGGGGGGCAGGTGGCTTAGGAGGGCAGGTAGGTTTTAGGGGAGCAGGTGGGTTTAGGGCAAGGCAGGTGGGTTTAGGGGTGACAGGTGGTTTCGGGGGGGCAGGTGGGTTTAGGGCAAGGCAGGTGGGTTTAGGGGGGACAGGTGGGTTTAGGGGGGACAGGTGGGTTAAGGGGGGACAGGTGGGTTTAGGGGTGGCAGGTGGTTTCGGGGGGGCAGGTGGGTTTAGGGCAAGGCAGGTGGGTTTAGGGGGGACAGGTGGGTTTAGGGGGGACAGGTGGGTTTAGGGGGGACAGGTGGGTTTAGGGGGGACAGGGGGGTTTAGGGGCAAGGCAAATGGGTTTAGGGCAAGGCAGGTAGGTTTAGGGGGGACAGGTGGGTTGAGGGGGGACAGGTGGGTTAAGGGGGGACAGGTGGGTTTAGGGTAAGGCAGGTAGGTTTAGGGGGGACAGGTGGGTTTAGGGGGGGCAGGTGGGTTTAGGGGGGGCAGGTGGGTTTAGGGGGGACAGGTGGGTTTAGGGGGGACAGGTGGGTTTAGGGGGGACAGGTGGGTTTAGGGGGGACAGGTGGGTTTAGGGCAATGCAGGTGGGTTTAGTGCTAGGCAGGTGGGTTTAGGGGGGGCAGGTGGGTTTAGGGGGGGCAGGTGGCTTAGGGGGACAGGTGGGTGTAGGGGGAACAGGTGGGTTAAGGGCAAGGCAGGTGGGTTTAGGGGGGACAGGTGGGTTTAGGGGGGACAGGTGGGTTTAGGGGGGACAGGTGGGTTTAGGGGGGACAGGTGGGTTTAGGGAGGGCAGGTGGGTTTAGGGGGGACAGGTGGGTTTAGGGGGGGACAGGTGGGTTTAGGGGGGGCAGGTGGGTTTAGGGGGGACAGGTGGGTTTAGGGGGGACAGGTGGGTTTAGGGGGGACAGGTGGGTTTAGGGGGGACAGGTGGGTTTAGGGGGGACAGGTGGGTTTAGGGGGGACAGGTGGGTTTAGGGGGGACAGGTGGGTTTAGGGGGGGACAGGTGGGTTTAGGGGGGACAGGTGGGTTAAGGGGGGACAGGTGGGTTTAGGGGGGACATGTGGGTTTAGGGGGGACAGGTGGGTTTAGGGGGACAGGTGGGTTAAGGGGGGACAGGTGGGTTTAGGGGGGACAGGTGGGTTTAGGGGGGGCAGGTGGGTTTAGGGGGGGCAGGTGGGTTTAGGGGGGGCAGGTTGGTTTAGGGGGGGCAGGTGGGTTTAGGGCAAGGCAGGTAGGTTGAGGGGGGACAGGTGGGTTTAGGGGGGGCAGGTTGGTTTAGGGGGGGCAGGTGGGTTTAGGGGGGACAGGTGGGTTTAGGGGGGGCAGGTGGGTTTAGGGGGGACAGGTGGGTTTAGGGGGGACTGGTGGGTAAGGGGCAAGGCAGGTGGGTTTAGGTGGGGCAGGTGGGTAAGGGGCAAGGCAGGTGGGTTTAGGTGGGGACAAGTGGGTTTAGTGGGGGGGGTAAGTTTAGATGCTGTACAGCTCATCACCTGTGACAAGAGACGCCGGGCAACCTGAGCGTTCCTCTTAATCATGTTGCAGGCACACGGTGTGAGCTGGTTGCCACATGGCAGCAGCACCTCTGATTACTATTTGTTTTCTCAACCCTTCAAACGGTCTCAGGCACTGGCTCCCACCTGGCAACACCATCCTTGATTACTTTCCTTAGACTGAACCCTGAGCCTTGATCTTTACCCTCAATCCTGCGGTAGGCACGCGGTGTGAGCTCGTTTCGACATGGCAGCAACACCTCTGATTACTTTCCATAGACTCAACCCTTGGTCATGATCGTTCCTCTTAATCATGTTGCAGGCATGTGGTGTGAGCTGGTCGCCTCATGGGAGCAGCTTCTTGTTAACTTCCAGGGATTGCGTCAGCTGTCCCTGCATGGCTGTCGGCAACCAATGACGGATGGTCTTACCTACAGCCGGCCTGCTGGCAATAAGTGACAACGTCCTCAGCTACCGGGAATCAGCCGGTCTTGGCTCTAGCGGTATTCATCCTTCAACTGTGTGTATATGGCTGCGGGGGCAATCAATGGGGGTCCCTCTTGAGTACGGCAAGTATGCTTACTGTTATAAGTGGAAAATTTCATGGCTGACCAGCAAGGATCTATTACAGCAAGGATGCATTTCAGCATCCTCCGATTCTTGAATTGTAAGGCTGTGAATGTGGACTGGGGCTAGTGCTGGGCATGCAGGGTTTAGTAGAGGGTGCCTCAGCTACATCAAGGCATGCTGGCGGATGGAGCAGTGCGGCTTGCTGCCTGAGCTACATGGTGGAGCCAGGCCGGTCCTTCAATCGTGATGGATGGCTTGCTCTACCCCTCGCTTGTGACTCGCTAGCAATTTATGCTCCACTAGCCTTTTGACAGGTGGCCTTGACTGACTGGATTTTATATTCATGAGGTCAGGTGTGGTGTCGTGGCACGACCATGCTGGCCTTATCTTGAAATGAGGACACATAACCATCTTCCTACATGTGTACATGTTGACCACCTTTTTTGCATGGCCCAGATGGATATCATCATTGACATCTTGACCACACCCGCAGTCAACACAGCCTAAATCCGTTTCTAAGCCACCGCACTATTGATCCGGGAAATGGATTGGACGGCATTAAAATGTTCACTTGTCAAGAACATGATACCTCTGGGCCATGCTCAAAAGGAAAAGATCTCGGCCGTGTGGCCGCCCGATTTTCTGGTCAGGAGGGAGAACATTAACATAAGGATAGAGGAGAAAAGAAAGGAACATACGGAATAAAGAGAAGGAACAGACCATGCCCACTTAAAGAAAGTCTGTAGAATCCTCAGCCCGTTCAGATCCTAGCCCTCAACAAAGAGAAAACCAAACAAACATACTAGACAGTTGGTCAGGAAAAGGGAAACAAAGGCCTCTGAAACGACTTGCCTCAACGATATGCTGCCACACCCTTCACAAAAGTCAGAGCATCCCACCCTGGCCTGCCCGGGTACAAAGCGTGGATGTCTGTAGCACCGTCTTGTAGGCCTGTCCATACCCGCTCTCTGAATGTAAGGTGATCTTACACGCAGGGATGTGTTGAACTGTGTTAAGGCAGAATATCTGACCATGACGGACATGCATGAGGATCAAAAAATTGAGAATAAATGTAAACATGTACCGGGTTGTGTTTTCCCGTTTCCGGTAGTCCCTAAATCCGTTTACATGCGTAGGATGCCTCTTTAGCGCCTGGGGAAAATACTAAACAACCTCTGGTGGAACACTACTAAGAAAAACTCAAAAAATTGATGATGATACTGCTAACAGGGAAATACCTTTAAATCACCTTAAAGTATATTCATGGACAGCCCGGATAAGATAGGAGAGGCAGATCATGAAGTGGAAGAAGACCTGCAATGTTTGAAACACACGAGGAACGCTAGGAGAGTAGTGGGTGTATATTTGACCCTTGCATAGTTAAGACCAACAATCAACTTCACTTCCACAGTGACATGATGCCTCTTATACATGCCGCAACATGCCGCAGCGTTCCCGCAGCATCTGCAGGACAGTTGTGTGACCCTTGTTCCTAGCCAAGGAAAGTGCCCGTCCCCCTTGACAGTCAGCACGGGGGGCATCCTCACTGCAATCCAGCAACAGTTGTAACACCACCTCGTGGCCATATCTGGCTGCCAACACCGGTGCCTCCCCATCCAAGCAGTTAGCACGAGGTGCATGCTCCCCCCACCCCAACAACAGCCGCACCACCTCCCCGTGGCCATTCCTAGCTGCCCACACCAGTGCCTCCCCATCCCGGCAGTCAGCATAGGGGGCATGCTCCCTCCACCCCAACAACAGCCGCACCACCTCCTCGTGACCATTCCCGGCTGCCCTCACCAGTGCCTCCCCATCCTGGCAGGTAGCACGAGGTGCATGCTCCCTCCACCCCAACAACAGCCGCACCACCTCCCCGTAGCCATTCCTTGCTGCCCTCACCAGTGCCTCCCCATCCCGCCAGTCAGCATGGGGGGCATGCTCCCTCCACCCCAACAACAGCTGCACCACCGCCTCGTGGCCCCTCTCGGCTGCACTCACCAGTGCCCGCCCATCCTGGCAGTCAGCACGTGGGGCATGCTCCCTCCACCCCAAGAAAAGCTGCACCACCGCATAGTGGCCACTCTCGGCTGCCCTTACGAGTGCCTTCCCATACTGGCAGTCAGCACGTGGGGCATGCTCCCTCCACCCCAAGAATAGCTGCACCACCGCCTCGTGGCCATTCTGCGCAGCCCTTAGCAGTGCCCACCCATCCTGGCAGTTAGCACGTGGGGCATGCTCCCTCCACCCTAACAACAGCTGCACTACCGCATAGTGACCATTCCAGGCTGCCAACACCAGTGCCTCCCCATCCTGGCAGTTAGCACGAGGTGCATGCTCCCTCCACCCCAACAACAGCCGCACCACCTCCCCGTAGCCATTCCTTACTGCCCTCACCACTGCCTCCCCATCCCGCCAGTCAGCATGGGGGGCATGCTCCCTCCACCCCAACAACAGCCGCACCACCGCCTCGTGGCCCCTCTCGGCTGCACTCACCAGTGCCCGCCCATCCTGGCAGTCAGCACGTGGGGCATGCTCCCTCCACCCCAAGAATAGCTGCACCACCGCATAGTGGCCACTCTCGGCTGCCCTTACGAGTGCCTCCCCATCCTGGCAGTCAGCTCGTGGGGCATGCTCCCTCCACCCCAAGAATAGCTGCACCACCGCCTCGTGGCCATTCTGCGCAGCCCTTAGCAGTGCCCACCCATATTGGCAGTTAGCACGTGGGGCATGCTCCCTCCACCCCAACAACAGCTGCACTACCGCATAGTGGCCACTCTCGGCTGCCAACACCAGTGCCCGCCCATCCTGGCAGTCAGCGCGTGGGGCATGCTCCCTCCACCCCAAGAATAGCTGCACCACCGCCCCGTGGCCATTCTGCGCAGCCCTTACGAGTGCCTCCCCATCCCGGCAGTCAGCATGGGGGGCATGGTCCCTCCACCCCAACAACAGCTGCACTACTGCATAGTGGCCACGCTCGGCTGCCAACACCAATGCCTGCCCACTCAAGCTGTCTGCCTTTGTACCAAGATTGAGCATGAGCCTCAACAACTCCAGGCCGTCAAATTCCTGACTGTTGCAGCCAACAGCTCTCATGAGGGCTTGGTCAGGACCGTGTACCGCCACCATGATACGGGCCAGGGTAATGGGGCAGGCCCTGAGGCAATCGCGCCAACGCCTGCACACCCGCCACGCTCCATACTGCACCCTACAGGCGCCAGGTCCATGGAGGCCTTGAGTGTTGTATAGCCATGCATCAGCATTGCTGAGGATGCTGCCAAGGATGTCCGTGTTGAGGTCTTGGAGGCTGGTGAGGATGGCTGGATCCTCGCTAGGGGAAGGAGACACAAATGCATCTGTTCTGATAGCCTCGGTGGATGCGGATGACGTCATAGGGTGGTGCTCAATTCCACTTTTTCAATCAGTTGGGCTTGTCTCTCCTGCTCAACAGGCGAGTGAGGTGGAATTCATGTGAGCCAATGTGCAACACACCTCTCCGGATAAATATAAACCAATCATGGTTTATGAATGGCCATCATACATGCATGCAAAACCCCACATGCCATGGGCTGGAGTCAGTATTGCAATGTCTATGCCCGGTTGCACTGTCTTTATGCTCGGATTTACTCGGATGAGACATATTCTCAAAAGCCTATTAGGAATGGGCCAGGTTGTGCGATCCGGAGATGCAATGTAGATAAAGAATGAGGGAGTGTGGGAATTGAAAGAAACAAATATGGGGTCATACATATGAACACAACCGGGAGCCAGAGTGGGGGATTCCTGAGTCTTTGACATATCCACATGCCATTCTTGCAGTTGCTCCGCTCATGCATGGTCCTTGTTCCGCTCACCAGGGTCAATGTTGGGCACTTGTGTTGAAGGGGATGATGAGTGGATCTTCTTAATGCCGCACTCGTCTTGGAGGGGAAAAACTGCAAAGCTTAGGCCACCGAACGAACGGGTGAGACTGGGGTTCTGACGCAACCTGTATTGAACGGCCAATACGGAGAACTTGACGGGGCGAGGACTTGAACGGCCAATACGCAGGCCACGCACCGATGTGTTCTAGAAACTATCGACTGAGTGGCTAGGAAAGAAACCAGTCCGCAATGTAGGAGGAGAATATGTATATTGCTTGATAACAATGAGCGGGAATTAAGAGATTGCACCCCTGAGACGCGTTCGCATTACCGCTGACCCAACGGCAAACATCTGTGGCCATAGTGTGGATCTCCTGGCGCGTTCATACTAGGGCCAACAAACGGTTGCTCCGTGGATACCAAATACGGAGCATTGAATCCACGTGTACCTCCCTGCATGTGTACGAGGCACTTCCCTCACCGGGATAATTGAGCAGACGGACAATGAGACAAGTAGACAGATCGTGAAACAAGAGCAGGCCATGCAGGTTGCATAGTGCATCCGGTCCGAGGAACCAGGCAAGTCTTGCAACTGTCCGTGTCTGTGTCTTCGGAGCCAGTCAAGTCATGCAGCACCAGCCATGCTTGGCATGCATGAGTCCAGGAGTCCATGAGACATCAGCGGGCCATGCAACTCAAGGCACCCCATTTATGGCATGCATGGCGTATGATGTGGGGGGTGGAGCGCAGTTGTGTGTCTTGAGGTGGAGCGCAGGTGTGCGTGTGGGGGTGGAGAGTAGGTGTGTGTGTGGATGGGGGGGGGGGGGGGAGGGGGGCATGTGTGTAGGGGGGGCGCAGCTGTGTTGGGGGTTGGGCGGGGTGGCATGCATATGCTGTGCATTTTGTGTATGTTTGTTGGGGGGTAAGGTGCAGGTGGCATGATGTTGATGTGTGTGGTGTTTATTCTTGGAAAGAAAGAAAGCGACGCCCCGTGGGGGGGGTGAGAGTTAAGGAAACAGCGCAGCCTGGGCCGAAACCACATCCGCGCCCATACCGTGTTTGTTCTCATCCTTTATTTATTTCATCCTCTTCACAACTTCCCAACTTCCCAAATCCTATCGATCCTCTTCTCCCGCTTCCCTCCCCGAGGCAGGCATCCTGATGGTCTCCAGAGAGTACAGCTATCCTGCTGTCTGCCTAGTTTGCCTTCAACATCCACAACAAGGCTTGGTCCCTCAAGGTAAGGGGGGGGGGGGGCGTTATCCTAGTTATCCAGTACCCAGGGGGTCAATCAGGGTCAACTCATTACTATATTCGGGTGCTTTTATGAAGATGTGAATTCTATTAGCTGCATCCCCACCATTTCTGTTCCCTCAATGCCTTGGTGGACATACCTTGGAGATCCACACTATGGTTGGGTCCCTTAGGGCATGCTGAAATGAGACCATGCGTGAAGCATTTTCATTTCGTGAAGCTGAAGCTGCAATAAGATGGAGCTCTTCCGCCTGTTGACGTAGTCCAGCCTTAAGACTTATTTTCAAATCAAATCTCAGCTTCATGGCTTGGACCTGGACTGCAGTAGTTGTCTAGAGCTTCTTTCTTAAGGCGAATTGAGAGTCTGAATTGTGAAACTGGGTCCATTCCCTTTGCACTTGTGCAGAATGGCAGATATTCCAACCTGCCGGGGGAACAGCCCCTTTCTTGGTTTCATTATTTGTTAAGCAAGGTAGACCTGTTTGTTATCCATTTCATTTGCAGATTAACCACTACCTGCCCGGATCGAAATGCTGCCTTAGCCATACATATATTCAGACTAAAAAAGCTTTAAATACAGGATAACCACTACCTGCCCGACCGGGGCATAGCCTTCAGACCTTGTGGGCAATACATGGCCCAACTAGAGGTAAACCCTAGGTCAGCCTCCACCCTGTTGCTCAGTCAGGCAGCAGCCAGCAGCAAGTAATCAGGCTTGATGCGATATAGCTGAAGAGCGCTTTTAAGTAGGTCAGCCTCCAGCTCAGCTGTAGGTAAACCCTAGGTCAGCGTCCACCCTGTTGCTAAGGCAGGCAGCAGCCAACAGCAAGTAATCAGGCTTCATGCGATATAGCTGACGAGCGCTTATGACTAGGTCAGCCTCACCCTCAGCTGGAGGTAAACCCTAGGTCAGCCTCCAACTCAGCTGGAGGTAAACCCTAGGTCAGCCGCCACCTCAGCTGGAGGTAAACCCTAGGTCAGCCTCCACCTCAGCTGGAGGTAAACCCTAGGTCAGCCTCCACCTCAGCTGGAGGTAAACCCTAGGTCAGCCTCCACCTCAGCTGGAGGTAAACCCTAGGTCAGCCGCCAACTTAGCTGGAGATAAATCCTAAGGCAGCCTTCAAATATGCCAGGCAGCAGCCAGCAGGTCAAGTTCTGAGGCTTATTGCCACCAGAACCCTCGGCTACCTACCCTGATGTAGCTGAAATGTAGCGGAAAGCGCTCATAAGACCAGCTGTCAGCGTGCCATCAGCAGGAAATAACAAACGGCCGTTATTGCCTTCAGTATAATTATAACTCTAAAGACATCTCCCATTCTGCCCTTTTTGTGTCCTTTGATTTTCTGTTACAAATGCAACCTGTGGAAACCAGTCCAACCTTCCCTCAGCGGTAAAGATGCAAGATGTCAGCATTGAAAACACCCCCTCGTCATCCCAGCTGCATAATTTCAAAATTCCCACCTTTGGATTCTCAACCCTCCGACCCAAAGCCCCTCTATAGCTCCTGCCCCCCGCCCAGCGACATGAATACCGATGCCACGTCAGCGTGTGTGACACCAACTCATTACCACCAACTCATGAATGGCCTATTCTGCATCGTTCCCAACCTTCTCCAAAGAAACCCCTAAACCCTTCAATTATTAACCCTCAACCTTCAACCCTCCTCTCCCCCCCTGATACCAAGAACCCTTGAAGACCATGACAGTGTATACGAAATCTCCTTACGGTTCCAGCAGCAGCACTTCCAAACCTTAAACTCTGAACCATAAAACTAAACCCTCAACACTCCTCCCCCCACAGCAGTACCATTGTTGGGATCATGCCGGTGTTTACGGTACGGCTTCGTGCTCCCAGCTGCGGCACCTCCAAACCCCCGTGCATCTCTCAACCCTTCACCCTCCTCGCCCCCCCTCAGCGATACGAATGTTGGGGCCATGTCAGCGTTTATAACACGGCCTCCTGCTCCCAGCTGCACCGTTTCCCAGCATCCGCCTCACATGCCACTGAGATGTCATGGTCGCCGGATGGGGCCTGTGAGGCACAGCTGGATGGTCCACTCACCTACTGTGTGGCAGTACATGCTATCGATGACAGGTGGGAGGTGCAGTCGGCCTGTACTGGTTCAAATCTCCTCGGAAGATCACAAGATGGCGCATGGGACATAACCCTCTTTGCAACCCAGCTTAATCCCCCACGTTTGTTATGACACCCACACGGCAGGCCACACACGTGTCTATGAGACCCACACTGCAGGTCCCTCGCTGATCTTTTGCTGCGGAAGGGCACATATGTTTCTTACTTGCCCCTTTGCTGGCCCTTGTTGGCCTCTGAGTTTGAGGGGGGAATCCTGACGGCTGTCTATTTTCTGTTGCTCGGTAGGCCGCTGGTTGCGTGTCAGACCCTGATACTCGGTTGTATGTTATTACCCGGAAGGCCCTGAGGTTGTGAACATGAGATGGGTGGGAAGGGGATGGGAAACTTCGAACGTTGGAGCCCCTAGCTCGGTTACACACCAGGCAAGCCCTGACTGCTGCCCTGACATCGCGGCGCAGCCATGGCCACCACTGCTGTTGGAGCAGCAGGCTTGCCTTACGATGGGCGCCGGAATTTCCGGTCTAATCGTGGGCGTCCCGGATGGCTGCCAGCCGGTCTCCGGGCGGGGAAATCACACAGCAGCGTCCATGTTCCACTATTCGACGTGCGCTTAGTCTACCGGTATTTGGAACTCCGACTCCCCAGTATGAGCGTGCGTATTTCTCATGAAACCTAGGGTTGACTGCAGGCTATTAAAGCACACACGCGCCCCTAGCTGATGTTTCCCCACACAAACATATATTGGAACTCTTCGAGTTTACAGAAGGCATTTTGTTACTTTGCCGCCTTTTAGGCTAAGAAATCCAGAACCCTTTTTGGAGGTGCTTATTGCGTACTGATAGCTATCAGGCTAGGGCAGCCTCCTGGCCACTGTGACCACCCGCTACAGGTATATTTCCAGACTGAGTATTTAGCGCTGTCGCATGAATCTTGAATAGTTAAATCTGCAATGTTGCTGACTGGCTCTGCTACTGAGTCCTTATACATGCAGGACAGCCTCCTGGCCACCGCGACCTCCACCTCCCGGCACTACATGTGGGTGTCGGTGGGGGCATCCGTGGTGCACATCCCGCTCCGGAACTTTCTGGTGGGGATGCTGGTGTCGAATGTCGGTGTGGGATGCCTCTCTTGTCCGCTGGATTGGAGTGTCATGGGCATGTGCTGTTACAGTGTTTACTCAACCAGCATCAGCCGCTTTGGGAAGAGCCAGGCTGATGAGCGAACCGGTTGGAAGGCTAGGAAGAGGATCTAAAAGGGTAAATCTGAGACAAGTAATGAAAGGAGGCAGACAGGCGAGGCAGCAAAGCGCAGAGCTGGAAGGTATGGCGGGGAAAGCATATGTCATGAGCATGTTCCCTTTAAGCTAGGCCATGTAGATTTGAACAGTCAGTCGGACGTCCCCTGAGATTCTGATTTATGCCTGTATTCAAACGCCCCTCGCATGACATTTAGCGGTGTGAGCTGGTCGCCACATCGCAATATCACTTATGCTAGCTTTGCCGACAATCTTAGCCATGCCACTTGATTACCATACTTCCCTAATCCTCAACCTGATTGCATGATTACATTCCATCAGCCAGATATCCTGCCGCAAGTGCGCGATGTGAACTGGTCGCCACATAGCAGCAGCACATCTGATCACTATTTGTTTTCCCAACCCTTCAAACGGTCTCAGGCACTGGCTCCCACCTGGCAACACCACCCTTGATTACTTTCCTTAGACTGAACCCTGAGCCCTGATCGTTACCCTCAATCTTGCTGCATGCAAGCGGTGTGAGCTGGTTCCCACATGGCAGCAACACCTCTGATTACTTTCCATAGACTGAACCCTTGGTCCAATCATGATCATTGTTGCAGGCATGTGGTGTGAGCTGGTCGCCACATGGGAGCAGCTTCTTGTTAACTTACAAGGATTGCTTCAGCTGTCCTTGCATGGCTGTCGGCAACCAATGACGGATGGTCTTAGCTACAGCCGGCCTGTCGGCAATAATAAGTGACAACGTCCTTAGCTACCGGGAACCAGTGACGGCCGGTCTTGGCTCTAGCGGTATTCATCCTTCAACTGTGTGTATATGGCTGCGGGGGCAATCAATGGGGGGCCCTCTTGACTACGGCAAGTGTGCTTACTGTTATAAGTGAAAATTATGGCTGACTAGCAAGGGTCTATTACAGCAAGGATGCATTCCAGCATCCTCCGATTCTTGAGTTGTGAGGCTGGAAATGTGGACTGGGGCTAGTGCTGGGCATGCAGGGTTTAGTAGAGGGTGCTTCAGCTACAATTCAGCTACATCAAGGCATGCTGGGGGATGTAGCAGTGCGGCTTGCTGTCCGAGCTACATGGTGCAGCCAGGCCGGTCCTTCATTCGTGATGGCTCGCTTGCTCTACCCCTCGCTTGTGACTCGCTGGCTACTGATGCCCCACTAGCCTTCTGACAGGTGGCCTTAGCTTACTGGATTTTATATTCATGAGGTCAGGTGTGGTGTCGTGGCACCACCATGCTGGCCTAATGGTTGAATGAGGACACAAAACCATCTTCCTACATTCTTTGTTACATCTTGACCAACTTTTCAGCATGGCCCAGTTACATCTTGACCGCACCCGCAGTCAAAACAGCCTATATCTGTTTCTATGCCACCGCACTATTGATCCGGGCAAATGGATTGAACGACTTAAGAATGTCCACTTGTCAAGAACATGATACCTCTGGGCCATGCTCAAAAGGCTCCTGGCCGTGTGGCCGCCCGATTGTCTGGTCAGGAGGGGAAAGTAAACGTAAGGTTCGAGGAGAAAAGAAAGGAACATACGGAAACAAGAGAAGGAATAGACCATGCCCACATAAAGGAAGTCTGTAAAATCCTCAGCCCGTTTAGATCATAAGTAGCCCTCAACAAAGAGAAAACCAAACAAACGTACTAGGCAGTTAGTTGGTCAGGAAAAGGGAAACAAAGGCCTCTGAAACGACATAGCCTCAAAGATATACTGCCACACCCTTCACAAAAGTCAGAGCATCCCCCCCTGGCCTGCCCTGGTACTAAGCGTGGATGTCTATAGCACCGTCTTGTAGGCCTGTCCATACCCGTTCTCTGAATGTGAGGTGATCCTACACGCAGGGATGTGTTGAACTGTGCAAAGGCAGAATATCTGACCATGACGGACATGCATAAGGATCAACAAATTGAGAATAAGTGTAAACATGTACCGGATTGTTTTTTCCCGTTTCCGGTAGTCCCTAAATCCGTTTACATGTGTAGTACGCCTCTTTAGCGCCTGTAGAAAATACTAAACAACCTCTGGTGGAACACTACTAAGAAAAACTCGGAAACATGATGATGATATTGCTTACTCGTATGATGATATTGCTTACAGGGAAATACCTTTCAATCACCTTCAAAAATATATTCATGGACAGCCCAGATAGGATAGGAGAGGCAGATCATGAAGTGGAAGACGACATGCAATGTTTGACACACACGAGGAACGCTAGGAGAGTAGTGGGTGTATATCTGACCCTTGCATAGTTAAGACCAGCAATATATTCCACTTCCACAGTGAAATGATGCCTCTTATACAAGCGGCAACATGCCGCAGCATTCCTGCAAAATATGTAGGACAGCTGTGTGACCCCCCCTCCTAGCCAAGGACAGTGCCCGTCCCCCTTGACAGTCAGCACGGGGGGCATTCTCACTGCAATCCAGCAACAACCGCACCACCGCCTCATGGCCATATCTGGCTGCCCACACCAGTGCCTCCCCATCCAAGCAGTTAGCACGAGGTGCATGCTCCCCCCACCCCAACAACAGCCGCACCACCGCCTCGTGGCCCCTCTCGGCTGCCCTCAACAGTGCCTTCCCATCCTGGCAGTTCGCACGTGGGGCATGCTCCCTCCACCCCAACAACAGCTGCACCACCGCCTCGTGGCCCCTCTCGGCTGCCCTCACCAGTGCCCACCCATCCCGGCAGTCTGCACGTGGGGCATGCTCCCTACACCCCAACAACAGCTGCACTACCGCCTCGTGGCCATTTTGCGCAGCCCTTAACAGTGCCTCCCCATCCTGGCAGTTCGCACGTGGGGCATGCTCCCTCCACCCCAACAACAGCTGCACCACCGCCTCGTGGCCGTTCCACGCAGCCCTTACCAGTGCCTCCCCATCCTGGCAGTCAGCACGTGGGGCATGCTCCCTCCACCCCAACAACAGCTGCACCACCGCCTCGTGGCCGTTCCACGCAGCCCTTAACAGTGCCTCCCCATCCAAGCAGTCAGCACGTGGGGCATGCTCCCTCCACCCCAACAACAGCTGCACCACCGCCTCGTGGCCGTTCAACGCAGCCCTTAACAGTGCCCACCCATCCTGGCAGTTAGCACGTGGGGCATGCTCTCTCCACCCCAACAACAGCTGCACCACCGCCTCGTGGCCCCTCTCGGCAGCCCTCACCAGTGCCCACCCATCCCGGCAGTTCGCACGTGGGGCATGCTCCCTCCACCCCAACAACAGTTGCACTACCGCCTGGTGGCCGTTCCACACAGCCCTTAACAGTGCCTCCCCATCCTGGCAGTTAGCACGTGGGGCATGCTCCCTCCACCCCAACAACAGCTGCACCACCGCCTCGTGGCCATTCTGCGAAGCCCTTAACAGTGCCTCCCCATTCTGACAGTTAGCACGTGGGGCATGCTCCCTCCACCCAAGCAAAAGCCGCACCACTGCCTTGCGGCCATGCTGCGCAGCCCACACCAATGCCTCCCCATCTTGGCAGTTAGCATGGGGTGAATGCTCCCTCCACCCCATCAACAACTGCACCGCTGCATAGTGGCCATGCCAAGCTGCCCTCACCAATGCATCCCCTTTCCGGCAGTCTGCCTTTGCACCCAGATCGAGCATGAGCCTCGTCAACTCCAAGCAGTCATACACCTGACTGTTGCAGCCCACAGCTCTCATGAGGGCCTGGTCAGGACCGTGAAGTGCCATCATGGCACGAGCTAGATTAATGGGGCAGTCCCTGAGGCAGTCGCGCCAACGCCTGCACACCCACCACGCTCCATACTGCACTTTCATGGCTTGGTGGGCGCCAGGTCTAGTAGGAGGGCCTTGAGGATTGCATAGCCATGAATCTGCATGGCTGAGGATTATGCCAAGGATGTCCGTGTTGAGGTCTTGGAGGCAGGCGAAGATGGCTGGGTCCTCGCTAGGGGAACGAGATGCAGATGCATCTGTTCTGATAGCGGATGCGGATGACGTCATAGGGTGGTGCGCAATTCCACTTTTCGAATGGCCGTCCTACATGCATGCAAAACGCCACATGCCATGGGTTGGAGTCAGTATTGCAATGTCTATGCCCGGATGCATTGTCTTTATGCTCGGATGCATTGTCTTTATGCTCGGATGCATTGTCTTTATGCCCGGATGCATCGACTCAAAAACCTTTCATGAAAGGGCCAGGCTGTGCGATCTGGAGATGCAGATAAATAATGAGGGAGTGGAAATTGAAAGAAACAAATATGGGACCATACATATGAAGCCAGAGTGGGAGATTCCTCAGTCTTTGACATATCCACATGACAGTCTTGCAGTTGCTCCACTCATGCATGGTCCTTGTTCCGCTCACCAGGGGCAATGTTGGGCACTTGTGTTGAAGTGAATGATGAGTGGATCTCCTCAATGCCGCTTTTTTGGAGAACAAAAACTGCAAAGCTCAGGCCACCGAACGAGCGGGTGAGACTGGGGTTCTGACGCAACCGACCTGTATCGAACGTACGGCCAATACGGATGGAGAACTTGACGGAGCGAGGACTAGAACGGCCAATACGCAGGCCACCGATGTGTTCCAGAAATTATCGACTGAGTGGCTAGGAACGAAACCAGTCCACAATGTAGGAGAATTATACGGTATGTAGATTGATTGGTAACAATAAGTGGGAATTTAGAAAGTGCACCCCAGAGGCGCGTTCGCATCTTCCGCTTACCGAACGGCGAGAAACATCAGCGGCCATAGTGTGGATCTTACTAGGGCCACAAAACGGTTGCCCCGTGGATATTAAATACGGAGCCTTGACAAGAATTGAGCTGACAGACAATGAGACAAGTAGGCAGATCATGAAACAAGAGCAGGCCATGCAGGTTGCATAGTGCATCCGGTCGGAACCAGGCAAGTCTTTCAACTGTCCGTGTCTGTGTCTTCGGAGCCAGGCAAGTTATGCAGCACCCGCCATGCTGGGCATGTATGAGTCCAAGAGTCCAGGAGTCCATTAGACATCAGCGGGCCAGGCAGGTCACATGGTGCATCTGGTTGGATTCATGCATGCCATGCAACTCCAAGCACCCCATTTATGGCATGCATGGCGTATGATGTGGGGGGGTGGAGCGCAGTTGTGTGTGGGGGTGGAGCGCAGGTATGCGTGTGGGGGTGGAGAGTAGGTGTGTGTGTGGATGGGGGGGGGGGGGGGAGGGGGGCATGTGTGTAGGGGGGGTGCAGCTGTGTTGGGGGTTGGGCGGGGTGGCATGCATATGCTGTGTATTTTGTGTATGTTTGTTGGGGGGTACGGTGCAGGTGGCATGATGTTGATGTTTGTGGTGTTTATTCTTATAAATAAAGAAAGAAAGCGACGCCTCGTGGGGGGTGTGAGAGTTAAGGAAACAGTGCAGCCTGGGCTGAAGCCACATCCGCGCCGTTACCGTGTTTATTCCCATCCTTTATTTATTTCATCCTCTTCACAACTTCCCAACTTCCCAAATCCTATCGATCCCCTTCTCCCGCTTCCCTCCCCGAGGCAGGCATCCTGATGGTCTCCAGAAAGTACGGCTATCCTGCTGTCTGCCTAGTTTGCCTTCAACATCCACAACAAGGCTTGGTCCCTCAAGGTAGGGGGGGGGGGCGTTACCCAGTACCCAGGGGGTCAATCAGGGTCAACTCATTACTATATTCTGGTGCTTTTATGAAGATGTGAATTCTATTAGCTGCATCCCCACGATTGTCTGGTCCCTCAATGCCTTGGTGGACATACCTTGGAGATCCACACTATGGTCGGGTCCCTCAGGGCATGCTGAAATGAGACCATTCGTGAAGCACTTTCATATCGTCAAGCTGAAGCTGCAATAAGATGGAGCTGTTCCGCCTGCTGACGTAGTCCAGCCTCAAGACTTATTTTCAAATCAAATCTCAGCTACATGGCTTGGACCTGGACTGCAGTAGTTGTCGGGAGCTTCTTTCTTAAGGCAAATTGAGAGTCTGAATAGTTCAACTGGGTCCATTCCCTTTGCACATGTGCAGAATGGCAGATATTCCAACCTGCGGGGGGGACAGCCCCTTTCTTGATTTCATTATTTGATAAGCAAGGCAGACCTGTTTGTTATCCATTTCATTTGCAGATTAACCACTACCTGCACCGATCGAAATGCTGCCTTAGCCATACATACAAACGTGTATTTGTTCATTCATTCCTTGCCAGGATTCCAATTCCAATACCTGCCAACAATGAAAACCTGTCCTGTGACATACAGAGCTCGTTTTGTGTATCATTTTTGTGTAATATCCTGCCTTTTGACATCAAAAACATAGTTGTGAACCAATTCTGGTCCAAGATGGCAGGTGCCTCAATCGGACCCAACAGGAACAAAAAACAGCATTCTGACACTAAAAGCATTTAACATATGCACCCTTTCAACCCACAGGATCGCATGTGCCATCACCTGTCCGGTGCTAAGTCCGACGACTGGGACATCGCCTCAGCCCTTGTGGGCAAGACATGGCCCAGCTAGAGGTAAACCCTAGGTCAGCCTCCATCTCAGCTGGAGGTAAACCCTAGGTCAGCCTCCACCTCAGCTGGACGTAAACCCTAGATCAGCCTCCACCTCATCTGGAGGTAAACTCTAGGCCAGCCTCCACCTCAGCTGGAGGTAAACCCTAGGTCAGCCGCATACTCAGCGGGAGGTAAGACCTAGGTCAGCCTCCACCTCAGCTGGAGGTAAACCCTAAGTCAGCCCTTCAACTCAGCTGGAGGTAAATTCTAGGTCAGCCTCCACCTCAGCTGGAGGTAAACCCTAGGCCAGC
Source organism: Limnomonas spitsbergensis (assembly GCA_037349105.1). Lineage (NCBI taxonomy): Eukaryota > Viridiplantae > Chlorophyta > Chlorophyceae > Chlamydomonadales > Limnomonas > Limnomonas spitsbergensis. The sequence goes on along the minus strand of JAYJMM010000101.1, from coordinate 2,422,388 downwards.
CTCCAACTCAGCTGGAGGTAAACCCTAGGTCAGCCTCCACCTCAGCTGGAGGTAAACCCTAGGTCAGCCTCCACCTCAGCTGGAGGTAAACCCTAGGTCAGCCTCCACCTCAGCTGGAGGTAAACCCTAGGTCAGCCTCCACCTCAGCTGGAGGTAAACCCTAGGCCAGCCTCCACCTCAGCTGGAGGTAAACCCTAGGCCAGCCTCCACCTCAGCTGGGGGTTAGCCCTAGGCCAGCCTCCAAATCAGCTAGGCAGCAGCCAGCGGGCCAAGTTCTAGGGCTTATTGCCACCAGAACCCTCGGCTACCTACCCTGATGTAGCTGAATTGTAGCGGAAAGCGCGCATAAGACCAAAACAGCTGTCAGCGTGCCATCAGCAGGTAATAACAAACGGCCGTTATTGCCTTCAGTATAATTATAACTCTAGAGACATCTCCAGGACATCTCCCATAATGCCCTTTTTGTGTCCTTTGATTTTCTGCTACAAATGCAACCCGTGGAAACCAGCCCCATGGAATGTCCTCCCCCCACCCTGTCATTTTCTCGAGCCCTCCTTCCACGTCCCTGCCCTCTCACACATCCTCGCTTGAATGAAGAGAGAAGATGTGAGAAACACAGGGCCCCAAAAACCCAGTCAATGGACACCGTCTCATAGGTTCAGCTGCATCACTTCCTAACCTATAGCCCCGCACACTGACCCTTAACCGGAAGGCCCTGAACATATTATTATCTACAGGCAGGCCCTGAATCCTTTTGATCACTCGCATGGACCCCTGGCCTGGTGTGAGAGGTATGAACTCATGACGTCCAGCTATTGTTTTATAACCTGGCAAGCCCCTGAAACCTGTTGAGCCCCAGGCCCCTTGCTGAGTCGAGGCCTATAAATATGCGTTAGGGATCAAGTCCAACAACTGGGATCCATCTGGGCAGTTCCTGGCTGTGGGGAGGTACGATGAGGTGGGTAGGGGACTTATGATGGTAATGGCGCGGACGCTGCCTAGGCCCATGCTGCGCAGTTTCCTTGACCCTCATGCCCCTGCTGTGCGTTGGAGCCCCTAGCTCACACACCATTGCTGTTGGAGCAGCATGCTCGCCTTGCAATGGGCGCCGGAATTCCTGGTCCTATCGTAGGCGTCCCGGATGGCTGCCAGCCGCTCTCCGGGCGGGGAAATCACACAGCAGCGCCCGCCCATGTTCCACTATTCGACGTGCGCTTAGTCTACCGGTATTTGGAACTCCGACTCCCCGGTATGAGCGTGCGTATTTCTCATGAAACCTAGGGTTGACTGCACACTATTAGAGCACACACGCGCCCCTAGCTGATGTTTCCCCACACAAACATATATTGGTACTCGTCGAGTTTACAGAAGGCACTTTGTTACTTTGCCGCCTTTTAGGGTTTAAGTTTAGGGTTTAGGTGCGACTTCAGCGCATTCAATGGCCTGACTGAACAGAAGATCAACCCGGAATGCAAATTTAAACGTTGGCGGAAGATCCCTTCTCCCTCGCATCCCCTCTCCCATCAGGTGAGGCTGCGTAGAGTCATCCCGGGCAGTAGATCACTTCAGCATATGTCATGGGCATGTTTCCTTTAAGCCAGGCCATGTAGATTTGAACAGTCGGTCGGACGTCCCCTGAGATTATGATTTATGCCTGTATTCAAACGCCCCTCGCATGACATCCAGCGGTGTGAGCTGGTGGCCACATCGCAATATCAGTTATGCTAGCTTTGCCGAAAATCTTAGCCATGCAACTTGATTACCATACTTCCCTAATCCTCAACCTGATTGCATAATTACATTCCATCAGCCAGATATCCTGCCGTAGATGCGCGATGTGAACTGCTCGCCACATAGCAGCAGCACCTCTGATTACTATTTGTTTTCTCAACCCTTCAAACGGTCTCAGGCGCTGGCTCCCGCCTGGCAACACCATCCTTGATTACTTTCCTTAGACTGAACCCTGAGCCTTGATATTTACCCTCAATCCTGCTGCATGCACGCGGTGTGAGCTGGTTGCGACATGGCAGCAACACCTCTGATTACTTTCCTTAGACTGAACCCTTGTTCATGATCGTTCCTCTTAATCATGTTGCAGGCATGTGGTGTGAGCTGGTTGCCACATGGCAGCAACACCTCTGATTACTTTTTTTAGACTCACCCTTGGTCATGATCGTTCCTCTTAATCATGTTGCAGGCATGTGGTGCGAGCTGGTCGCCTCATGGGAGCAGCTTCTTGTTAACTTCCAGGGATTGCGTCAGCTGTCCCTGCATGGCTGTCGGCAACCAAAGACGGATGGTCTTAGCTACAGCCGGCCTGCTGGCAATAAGTGACAGCGTCCTCAGCTACCGGGAATCAGTGACGGCCGTTCTTGGCTCTAGCGGTATTCATCCTTCAACTGTGTGTATATGGCTGCGGGGGCAATCAATGGGTGGCCCTCTTGAGTACGGCAAGTCTGCTTACTGTTATAAGTGGAACATTTCATGGCTGACCAGCAAGGATCTACTACAGCAAGGATGCATTTCAGCATCCTCCGATTCTGATCCCTGATCCCTGATCCCTGATCCCTGATCCCTGATCCCTGATCCCTGATCCCTGATCCCTGATCCCTGATCCCTGATCCCTGATCCCTGATCCCTGATCCCTGATCCCTGATCCCTGATCCCTGATCCCTGATCCCTGATCCCTGATCCCTGATCCCTGATCCCTGATCCCTGATCCCTGATCCCTGATCCCTGGTCCCTGGTCCCTGGTCCCTGATCCCTGATCCCTGATCCCTGATCCCTGATCCCTGATCCCTGATCCCTGATCCCTGATCCCTGATCCCTGATCCCTGATCCCTGATCCCTGATCCCTGATCCCTGATCCCTGATCCCTGATCCCTGATCCCTGATCCCTGATCCCTGATCCCTGATCCCTGATCCCTGATCCCTGACCCCTGACCCCTGGCCCCTGATCCCTGATCCCTGATCCCTGATCCCTGATCCCTGATCCCTGATCCCTGATCCCTGATCCCTGATCCCTAGCCCCTGGCCCCTGATCCCTGGCCCCTGGCCCCTGGCCCCTGGCCCCTGGCCCCTGATCCCTGATCCCTGATCCCTGGTCCCTGATCCCTGGTGCCTGATCCCTGATCCCTGATCCCTGATCCCTGATCCCTGATCCCTGATCCCTGATCCCTGATCCCTGATCCCTGATCCCTGATCCCTGATCCCTGATCCCTGATCCCTGATCCCTGATCCCTGATCCCTGATCCCTGATCCCTGATCCCTGATCCCTGACCCCTGACCCCTGATCCCTGATCCCTGATCCCTGATCCCTGATCCCTGATCCCTGATCCCTGATCCCTGATCCCTGATCCCTGATCCCTGATCCCTGATCCCTGATCCCTGATCCCTGATCCCTGATCCCTGATCCCTGATCCCTGATCCCTGATCCCTGATCCCTGATCCCTGATCCCTGATCCCTGATCCCTGATCCCTGATCCCTGACCCCTGACCCCTGATCCCTGATCCCTGATCCCTGATCCCTGATCCCTGATCCCTGATCCCTGATCCCTGATCCCTGATCCCTGATCCCTGATCCCTGATCCCTGATCCCTAGCCCCTGGCCCCTGATCCCTGGCCCCTGGCCCCTGGCCCCTGGCCCCTGATCCCTGATCCCTGATCCCTGATCCCTGATCCCTGGTGCCTGATCCCTGGTGCCTGATCCCTGGTGCCTTGTCCCTGATCCCTGATCCCTGGTCCCTGGTCCCTGGTCCCTGGTCCCTGATCCCTGATCCCTGATCCCTGATCCCTGATCCCTGATCCCTGATCCCTGATCCCTGATCCCTGATCCCTGATCCCTGATCCCTGATCCCTGATCCCTGATCCCTGATCCCTGATCCCTGATCCCTGATCCCTGATCCCTGATCCCTGATCCCTGATCCCTGATCCCTGATCCCTGATCCCTGATCCCTGATCCCTGATCCCTGATCCCTGACCCCTGACCCCTGATCCCTGACCCCTGATCCCTGATCCCTGATCCCTGATCCCTGATCCCTGATCCCTGATCCCTGATCCCTGATCCCTGATCCCTGATCCCTGATCCCTAGCCCCTGGCCCCTGATCCCTGGCCCCTGGCCCCTGGCCCCTGATCCCTGATCCCTGATCCCTGGCCCCTGGCCCCTGGCCCCTGGCCCCTGGCCCCTGGCCCCTGGCCCCTGATCCCTGATCCCAGGTCCCTGATCCCTGGTGCCTGATCCCTGGTGCCTGATCCCTGGTGCCTGATCCCTGATCCTTGATCCCTGATCCCTGGCCCCTGGCCCCTGATCCCTGATCCCTGGTCCCTGGTCCCTGATCCCTGATCCCTGGTGCCTGGTGCCTGATCCCTGGTGCCTTGTCCCTGATCCCTGATCCCTGATCCCTGATCCCCGATCCCTGATCCCTGATCCCTGATCCCTGATCCCTGATCCCTGATCCCTGATCCCTGATCCCTGATCCCTGATCCCTGATCCCTGATCCCTGATCCCTGATCCCTGATCCCTGATCCCTGATCCCTGATCCCTGATCCCTGATCCCTGATCCCTGATCCCTGATCCCTGATCCCTGATCCCTGACCCCTGACCCCTGATCCCTGATCCCTGATCCCTGATCCCTGATCCCTGATCCCTGATCCCTGATCCCTGATCCCTGATCCCTGATCCCTGATCCCTGATCCCTGATCCCTGATCCCTGATCCCTGATCCCTGATCCCTGATCCCTGATCCCTGATCCCTGATCCCTGACCCCTGACCCCTGATCCCTGATCCCTGATCCCTGATCCCTGATCCCTGATCCCTGATCCCTGATCCCTGATCCCTGATCCCTGATCCCTGATCCCTGATCCCTGATCCCTGATCCCTGATCCCTGATCCCTGATCCCTGATCCCTGATCCCTGATCCCTGATCCCTGATCCCTGGTCCCTGATCCCTGGTGCCTGATCCCTGGTGCCTGATCCCTGGTGCCTTGTCCCTGATCCCTGATCCCTGGTCCCTGGTCCCTGGTCCCTGGTCCCTGATCCCTGATCCCTGATCCCTGATCCCTGATCCCTGATCCCTGATCCCTGATCCCTGATCCCTGATCCCTGATCCCTGATCCCTGATCCCTGATCCCTGATCCCTGATCCCTGATCCCTGGCCCCTGGCCCCTGGCCCCTGGCCCCTGGCCCCTGGCCCCTGATCCCTGATCCCTGATCCCTGATCCCTGATCCCTGATCTCTGATCCCTGATCCCCGATCCCTGACCCCTGACCCCTGACCCCTGACCCCTGACCCCTGACCCCTGACCCCTGACCCCTGACCCCTGACCCCTGACCCCTGACCCCTGACCCCTGACCCCTGACCCCTGATCCCTGATCCCTGATCCCTGATCCCTGATCCCTGATCCCTGATCCCTGATCCCTGATCCCTGATCCCTGATCCCTGATCCCTGATCCCTGGCCCCTGGCCCCTGGCCCCTGGCCCCTGGCCCCTGATCCCTGATCCCAGGTCCCTGATCCCTGGTGCCTGATCCCTGGTGCCTGATCCCTGGTGCCTGATCCCTGGTGCCTGATCCCTGATCCTTGATCCCTGATCCTTGATCCCTGATCCCTGGCCCCTGGCCCCTGATCCCTGATCCCTGGTCCCTGGTCCCTGATCCCTGATCCCTGGTGCCTGGTGCCTGATCCCTGGTGCCTTGTCCCTGATCCCTGATCCCTGATCCCTGATCCCCGATCCCTGATCCCTGATCCCTGGCCCCTGGCCCCTGGCCCCTGATCCCTGATCCCTGATCCCTGATCCCTGATCCCTGATCCCTGATCCCTGATCCCCGATCCCTGATACCTGACCCCTGACCCCTGACCCCTGATCCCTGATCCCTGATCCCTGATCCCTGATCCCTGATCCCTGATCCCTGATCCCTGATCCCTGATCCCTGATCCCTGATCCCTGATCCCTGATCCCTGATCCCTGATCCCTAGCCCCTGGCCCCTGGCCCCTGATCCCTGGCCCCTGGCCCCTGGCCCCTGGCCCCTGGCCCCTGATCCCTGATCCCTGATCCCTGGTCCCTGATCCCTGATCCCTGATCCCTGATCCCTGATCCCTGATCCCTGATCCCTGATCCCTGATCCCTGATCCCTGATCCCTGATCCCTGATCCCTGATCCCTGATCCCTGATCCCTGATCCCTGATCCCTGATCCCTGATCCCTGATCCCTGATCCCTGATCCCTGATCCCTGATCCCTGGCCCCTGGCCCCTGGCCCCTGGCCCCTGGCCCCTGATCCCTGATCCCTGATCCCTGATCCCTGATCCCTGATCCCTGATCCCTGATCCCCGATCCCTGATCCCTGACCCCTGACCCATGACCCATGACCCATGACCCCTGACCCCTGACCCCTGACCCCTGACCCCTGACCCCTGACCCCTGACCCCTGACCCCTGATCCCTGATCCCTGATCCCTGATCCCTGATCCCTGATCCCTGATCCCTGATCCCTGATCCCTGGCCCCTGGCCCCTGGCCCCTGGCCCCTGGCCCCTGATCCCTGATCCCAGGTCCCTGATCCCTGGTGCCTGATCCCTGGTGCCTGATCCCTGGTGCCTGATCCCTGGTGCCTGATCCCTAATCCTTGATCCCTGATCCCTGGCCCCTGGCCCCTGATCCCTGATCCCTGGTCCCTGGTCCCTGATCCCTGATCCCTGGTGCCTGGTGCCTGATCCCTGGTGCCTTGTCCCTGATCCCTGAGCCCTGATCCCTGATCCCTGACCCCTGATCCCTGATCCCTGATCCCTGATCCCTGATCCCTGATCCCTGATCCCTGATCCCTGATCCCTGATCCCTGATCCCTGATCCCTGATCCCTGATCCCTGATCCCTGATCCCTGATCCCTGATCCCCGATCCCTGATACCTGACCCCTGACCCCTGACCCCTGATCCCTGATCCCTGATCCCTGATCCCTGATCCCTGATCCCTGATCCCTGATCCCTGATCCCTGATCCCTGATCCCTGATCCCTGATCCCTGATCCCTGATCCCTGATCCCTGATCCCTAGCCCCTGGCCCCTGATCCCTGGCCCCTGGCCCCTGGCCCCTGGCCCCTGATCCCTGATCCCTGATCCCTGGTCCCTGATCCCTGATCCCTGATCCCTGATCCCTGATCCCTGATCCCTGATCCCTGATCCCTGATCCCTGATCCCTGATCCCTGATCCCTGATCCCTGATCCCTGATCCCTGATCCCTGATCCCTGATCCCTGATCCCTGATCCCTGATCCCTGGCCCCTGGCCCCTGGCCCCTGGCCCCTGGCCCCTGATCCCTGATCCCTGATCCCTGATCCCTGATCCCTGATCCCTGATCCCTGATCCCTGATCCCCGATCCCTGATCCCTGACCCCTGACCCATGACCCATGACCCATGACCCATGACCCATGACCCCTGACCCCTGACCCCTGACCCCTGACCCCTGACCCCTGATCCCTGATCCCTGATCCCTGATCCCTGATCCCTGATCCCTGATCTCTGATCCCTGATCCCTGATCCCTGGCCCCTGGCCCCTGGCCCCTGGCCCCTGGCCCCTGATCCCTGATCCCAGGTCCCTGATCCCTGGTGCCTGATCCCTGGTGCCTGATCCCTGGTGCCTGATCCCTGGTGCCTGATCCCTAATCCTTGATCCCTGATCCCTGGCCCCTGGCCCCTGATCCCTGATCCCTGGTCCATGGTCCCTGATCCCTGATCCCTGGTGCCTGGTGCCTGATCCCTGGTGCCTTGTCCCTGATCCCTGATCCCTGATCCCTGATCCCTGACCCCTGATCCCTGATCCCTGATCCCTGATCCCTGATCCCTGATCCCTGATCCCTGATCCCTGATCCCTGATCCCTGATCCCTGATCCCTGATCCCTGATCCCTGATCCCTGATCCCTGATCCCTGATCCCTGATCCCTGATCCCTGATCCCTGATCCCTGATCCCTGATCCCTGATCCCTGATCCCTGATCCCTGATCCCTGATCCCTGACCCCTGATCCCTGATCCCTGATCCCTGATCCGTGATCCCTGATCCCTGATCCCTGATCCCTGATCCCTAGCCCCTGGCCCCTGATCCCTGGCCCCTGGCCCCTGGCCCCTGGCCCCTGATCCCTGATCCCTGATCCCTGGTCCCTGATCCCTGGTGCCTGATCCCTGGTGCCTGATCCCTGGTGCCTTGTCCCTGATCCCTGATCCCTGGTCCCTGGTCCCTGGTCCCTGGTCCCTGATCCCTGATCCCTGATCCCTGATCCCTGATCCCTGATCCCTGATCCCTGATCCCTGATCCCTGATCCCTGATCCCTGATCCCTGATCCCTGGCCCCTGGCCCCTGGCCCCTGGCCCCTGGCCCCTGATCCCTGATCCCTGATCCCTGATCCCTGATCCCTGATCCCTGATCCCTGATCCTTGATCCCCGATCCCTGACCCCTGACCCCTGACCCCTGACCCCTGACCCCTGACCCCTGACCCCAGACCCCTGACCCCTGACCCCTGACCCCTGACCCCTGACCCCTGACCCCTGACCCCTGACCCCTGACCCCTGACCCCTGATCCCTGATCCCTGATCCCTGATCCCTGATCCCTGATCCCTGATCCCTGATCCCTGGCCCCTGGCCCCTGGCCCCTGGCCCCTGGCCCCTGATCCCTGATCCCAGGTCCCTGATCCCTGGTGCCTGATCCCTGGTGCCTGATCCCTGGTGCCTGATCCCTGGTGCCTGATCCCTGATCCTTGATCCCTGATCCCTGGCCCCTGGCCCCTGATCCCTGATCCCTGGTCCCTGGTCCCTGATCCCTGATCCCTGGTGCCTGGTGCCTGATCCCTGGTGCCTTGTCCCTGATCCCTGATCCCTGATCCCTGATCCCCGATCCCTGATCCCTGATCCCTGGCCCCTGGCCCCTGGCCCCTGATCCCTGATCCCTGATCCCTGATCCCTGATCCCTGATCCCTGATCCCTGATCCCTGATCCCTGACCCCTGACCCCTGACCCCTGATCCCTGATCCCTGATCCCTGATCCCTGATCCCTGATCCCTGATCCCTGATCCCTGATCCCTGATCCCTGATCCCTGGCCCCTGGCCCCTGGCCCCTGGCCCCTGGCCCCTGATCCCTGATCCCTGATCCCTGATCCCTGATCCCTGATCCCTGATCCCTGATCCCTGATCCCCGATCCCTGATCCCTGATCCCTGACCCCTGACCCCTGACCCATGACCCATGACCCATGACCCATGACCCCTGACCCCTGACCCCTGACCCCTGACCCCTGACCCCTGATCCCTGATCCCTGATCCCTGATCCCTGATCCCTGATCCCTGATCCCTGATCCCTGATCCCTGATCCCTGATCCCTGGCCCCTGGCCCCTGGCCCCTGGCCCCTGGCCCCTGATCCCTGATCCCAGGTCCCTGATCCCTGGTGCCTGATCCCTGGTGCCTGATCCCTGGTGCCTGATCCCTGGTGCCTGATCCCTAATCCTTGATCCCTGATCCCTGGCCCCTGGCCCCTGATCCCTGATCCCTGGTCCCTGGTCCCTGATCCCTGATCCCTGGTGCCTGGTGCCTGATCCCTGGTGCCTTGTCCCTGATCCCTGAGCCCTGATCCCTGATCCCTGACCCCTGATCCCTGATCCCTGATCCCTGATCCCTGATCCCTGATCCCTGATCCCTGATCCCTGATCCCTGATCCCTGATCCCTGATCCCTGATCCCTGATCCCTGATCCCTGATCCCTGATCCCCGATCCCTGATACCTGACCCCTGACCCCTGACCCCTGATCCCTGATCCCTGATCCCTGATCCCTGATCCCTGATCCCTGATCCCTGATCCCTGATCCCTGATCCCTGATCCCTGATCCCTGATCCCTGATCCCTGATCCCTGATCCCTAGCCCCTGGCCCCTGATCCCTGGCCCCTGGCCCCTGGCCCCTGGCCCCTGATCCCTGATCCCTGATCCCAGGTCCCTGATCCCTGATCCCTGATCCCTGATCCCTGATCCCTGATCCCTGATCCCTGATCCCTGATCCCTGATCCCTGATCCCTGATCCCTGATCCCTGATCCCTGATCCCTGATCCCTGATCCCTGATCCCTGATCCCTGATCCCTGATCCCTGATCCCTGGCCCCTGGCCCCTGGCCCCTGGCCCCTGGCCCCTGATCCCTGATCCCTGATCCCTGATCCCTGATCCCTGATCCCTGATCCCTGATCCCTGATCCCCGATCCCTGATCCCTGACCCCTGACCCCTGACCCCTGACCCATGACCCATGACCCCTGACCCCTGACCCCTGACCCCTGACCCCTGACCCCTGATCCCTGATCCCTGATCCCTGATCCCTGATCCCTGATCCCTTATCCCTGATCCCTGATCCCTGATCCCTGATCCCTGGCCCCTGGCCCCTGGCCCCTGGCCCCTGGCCCCTGATCCCTGATCCCAGGTCCCTGATCCCTGGTGCCTGATCCCTGGTGCCTGATCCCTGGTGCCTGATCCCTGGTGCCTGATCCCTAATCCTTGATCCCTGATCCCTGGCCCCTGGCCCCTGATCCCTGATCCCTGGTCCCTGGTCCCTTATCCCTGATCCCTGGTGCCTGGTGCCTGATCCCTGGTGCCTTGTCCCTGATCCCTGATCCCTGATCCCTGATCCCTGACCCCTGATCCCTGATCCCTGATCCCTGATCCCTGATCCCTGATCCCTGATCCCTGATCCCTGATCCCTGATCCCTGATCCCTGATCCCTGATCCCTGATCCCTGATCCCTGATCCCTGATCCCTGATCCCTGATCCCTGATCCCTGATCCCTGATCCCTGATCCCTGATCCCTGATCCCTGATCCCTGATCCCTGATCCCTGATCCCTGATCCCTGATCCCTGATCCCTGATCCCTGACCCCTGATCCCTGATCCCTGATCCCTGATCCCTGATCCCTGATCCCTGATCCCTGATCCCTGATCCCTGATCCCTGATCCCTAGCCCCTGGCCCCTGATCCCTGGCCCCTGGCCCCTGGCCCCTGGCCCCTGATCCCTGATCCCTGATCCCTGGTCCCTGATCCCTGGTGCCTGATCCCTGGTGCCTGATCCCTGGTGCCTTGTCCCTGATCCCTGATCCCTGGTCCCTGGTCCCTGGTCCCTGGTCCCTGATCCCTGATCCCTGATCCCTGATCCCTGATCCCTGATCCCTGATCCCTGATCCCTGATCCCTGATCCCTGATCCCTGATCCCTGATCCCTGGCCCCTGGCCCCTGGCCCCTGGCCCCTGGCCCCTGATCCCTGATCCCTGATCCCTGATCCCTGATCCCTGATCCCTGATCCCTGATCCCCGATCCCTGACCCCTGACCCCTGACCCCTGACCCCTGACCCCTGACCCCTGACCCCTGACCCCTGACCCCTGACCCCTGACCCCTGACCCCTGACCCCTGACCCCTGACCCCTGACCCCTGACCCCTGACCCCTGATCCCTGATCCCTGATCCCTGATCCCTGATCCCTGATCCCTGATCCCTGATCCCTGGCCCCTGGCCCCTGGCCCCTGGCCCCTGGCCCCTGATCCCTGATCCCAGGTCCCTGATCCCTGGTGCCTGATCCCTGGTGCCTGATCCCTGGTGCCTGATCCCTGGTGCCTGATCCCTGATCCTTGATCCCTGATCCCTGGCCCCTGGCCCCTGATCCCTGATCCCTGGTCCCTGGTCCCTGATCCCTGATCCCTGGTGCCTGGTGCCTGATCCCTGGTGCCTTGTCCCTGATCCCTGATCCCTGATCCCTGATCCCCGATCCCTGATCCCTGATCCCTGGCCCCTGGCCCCTGGCCCCTGATCCCTGATCCCTGATCCCTGATCCCTGATCCCTGATCCCTGATCCCTGATCCCTGATACCTGACCCCTGACCCCTGACCCCTGATCCCTGATCCCTGATCCCTGATCCCTGATCCCTGATCCCTGATCCCTGATCCCTGATCCCTGATCCCTGATCCCTGATCCCTGATCCCTGATCCCTAGCCCCTGGCCCCTGATCCCTGGCCCCTGGCCCCTGATCCCTGATCCCTGATCCCTGGTCCCTGATCCCTGGTGCCTGATCCCTGGTGCCTGATCCCTGGTGCCTTGTCCCTGATCCCTGATCCCAGGTCCCTGGTCCCTGGTCCCTGGTCCCTGATCCCTGATCCCTGATCCCTGATCCCTGATCCCTGATCCCTGATCCCTGATCCCTGATCCCTGATCCCTGATCTCTGATCCTTGATCCCTGATCCCTGATCCCTGATCCCTGACATTGATCCCTGATCCCTGATCCCTGATCCCTGATCCCTAGTGCCTGATCCCTGGCCCCTGGCCCCTGGCCCCTGGCCCCTGGCCCCTGGCCCCTGATCCCTGATCCCTGATCCCTGATCCCTGATCCCTGATCCCTGATCCCTGATCCCCGATCCCTGATCCCTGACCCCTGACCCCTGACCCCTGACCCATGACCCCTGACCCCTGACCCCTGACCCCTGACCCCTGACCCCTGACCCCTGACCCCTGATCCCTGATCCCTGATCCCTGATCCCTGATCCCTGATCCCTGATCCCTGATCCCTGATCCCTGATCCCCGATCCCTGATCCCTGATCCCTGGCCCCTGGCCCCTGGCCCCTGATCCCTGATCCCTGATCCCTGATCCCTGATCCCTGATCCCTGATCCCCGATCCCTGATACCTGACCCCTGACCCCTGATCCCTGATCCCTGATCCCTGATCCCTGATCCCTGATCCCTGATCCCTGATCCCTGATCCCTGATCCCCGATCCCTGATCCCTGATCCCTGGCCCCTGGCCCCTGGCCCCTGATCCCTGATCCCTGGTCCCTGATCCCTGGCCCCTGGCCCCTGGCCCCTGGCCCCTGACCCCTGATCCCTGATCCCAGGTCCCTGATCCCTGGTGCCTGATCCCTGGTGCCTGATCCCTGGTGCCTGATCCCTGGTGCCTGATCCCTAATCCTTGATCCCTGATCCCTGGCCCCTGGCCCCTGATCCCTGATCCCTGGTCCCTGGTCCCTGATCCCTGATCCCTGGTGCCTGGTGCCTGATCCCTGGTGCCTTGTCCCTGATCCCTGATCCCTGATCCCTGATCCCTGATCCCTGATCCCTGATCCCTGATCCCTGATCCCTGATCCCTGATCCCTGATCCCTGATCCCTGATCCCTGATCCCTGATCCCTGATCCCTGATCCCTGATCCCTGATCCCTGATCCCTGATCCCTGATCCCTGATCCCTGACCCCTGACCCCTGATCCCTGATCCCTGATCCCTGATCCCTGATCCCTGATCCCTGATCCCTGATCCCTGATCCCTGATCCCTGATCCCTGATCCCTGATCCCTGATCCCTGATCCCTAGCCCCTGGCCCCTGATCCCTGGCCCCTGGCCCCTGGCCCCTGATCCCTGATCCCTGATCCCTGGCCCCTGGCCCCTGGCCCCTGGCCCCTGGCCCCTGGCCCCTGGCCCCTGGCCCCTGATCCCTGATCCCAGGTCCCTGATCCCTGATCCCTGATCCCTGACCCCTGATCCCTGGTGCCTGATCCCTGATCCTTGATCCCTGATCCCTGGCCCCTGGCCCCTGATCCCTGATCCCAGGTCCCTGGTCCCTGATCCCTGATCCCTGGTGCCTGGTGCCTGATCCCTGGTGCCTTGTCCCTGATCCCTGATCCCTGATCCCTGATCCCCGATCCCTGATCCCTGATCCCTGATCCCTGATCCCTGATCCCTGATCCCTGATCCCTGATCCCTGATCCCTGATCCCTGATCCCTGATCCCTGATCCCTGATCCCTGATCCCTGATCCCTGATCCCTGATCCCTGATCCCTGACCCCTGATCCCTGATCCCTGATCCCTGATCCCTGATCCCTGATCCCTGATCCCTGATCCCTGATCCCTGATCCCTGATCCCTGATCCCTGATCCCTGATCCCTGATCCCTGATCCCTGATCCCTGATCCCTGATCCCTGATCCCTGATCCCTGATCCCTGATCCCTGATCCCTGATCCCTGATCCCTGATCCCTGACCCCTGACCCCTGATCCCTGATCCCTGATCCCTGATCCCTGATCCCTGATCCCTGATCCCTGATCCCTGATCCCTGATCCCTGATCCCTGATCCCTGATCCCTGATCCCTAGCCCCTGGCCCCTGATCCCTGGCCCCTGGCCCCTGGCCCCTGGCCCCTGGCCCCTGATCCCTGATCCCTGATCCCTGGTCCCTGATCCCTGGTGCCTGATCCCTGGTGCCTGATCCCTGGTGCCTTGTCCCTGATCCCTGATCCCTGGTCCCTGGTCCCTGGTCCCTGGTCCCTGATCCCTGATCCCTGATCCCTGATCCCTGATCCCTGATCCCTGATCCCTGATCCCTGATCCCTGATCCCTGATCCCTGATCCCTGATCCCTGATCCCTGATCCCTGATCCCTGATCCCTGATCCCTGGCCCCTGGCCCCTGGCCCCTGGCCCCTGGCCCCTGGCCCCTGATCCCTGATCCCTGATCCCTGATCCCTGATCCCTGATCCCTGATCCCCGATCCCTGATACCTGACCCCTGACCCCTGACCCCTGACCCCTGACCCCTGACCCCTGACCCCTGACCCCTGACCCCTGACCCCTGACCCCTGACCCCTGACCCCTGACCCCTGACCCCTGATCCCTGATCCCTGATCCCTGATCCCTGATCCCTGATCCCTGATCCCTGATCCCTGATCCCTGATCCCTGATCCCTGGCCCCTGGCCCCTGGCCCCTGGCCCCTGGCCCCTGATCCCTGATCCCAGGTCCCTGATCCCTGGTGCCTGATCCCTGGTGCCTGATCCCTGGTGCCTGATCCCTGGTGCCTGATCCCTGATCCTTGATCCCTGATCCCTGGCCCCTGGCCCCTGATCCCTGATCCCTGGTCCCTGGTCCCTGATCCCTGATCCCTGGTGCCTGGTGCCTGATCCCTGGTGCCTTGTCCCTGATCCCTGATCCCTGATCCCTGATCCCTGATCCCCGATCCCTGATCCCTGATCCCTGATCCCTGATCCCTGATCCCTGATCCCTGATCCCTGATCCCTGATCCCTGGTGCCTGATCCCTGATTCCTTGTCTAATGGGAAGGCTGAGGCCCTGTCTGTGGTTCAGCTCTACTCCTGCCTGGACTGTTTCGACCACCTACAATGGTCTCTCAACTCTTTGTACAGGAAAGATTGGGGAAAGGTTGCCTTCTGACCTTTATTGATCAGTCTGACCCACACCCTGCTCCGGAACCTTTTAGGTGTGGATGCAGGCAAGGAATGCAGATGTGGGATACCCCTCTTATCCGCTGGGATTGGCGAGTCATTGGTATGTGCTGCTACTGTGACAACCCAACCATCATTAACCTCTTTGGGAAGGGCCTGGCTAAGCGAACTGGTCGGAAGGCTAGGAAGTGGAGCTAAAGGGTAAATATAAGACAAGGGATTATAGGAGGCAGACAACTGGGACAGCCAAACACAGAACAAGAAGGCACAGAAGGGTAAGCTTGTTTCATGATTCATGAACATATTTTATTTACATCAAAACAGATATTTGAACCGTTGGCCGGTTGTCCCGTGACATCCAAATGTGTGCCTTCATTTGAATGCCTTGCTAACAT
Source organism: Limnomonas spitsbergensis (assembly GCA_037349105.1). Classification (NCBI taxonomy): domain Eukaryota; kingdom Viridiplantae; phylum Chlorophyta; class Chlorophyceae; order Chlamydomonadales; genus Limnomonas; species Limnomonas spitsbergensis. Next base: position 2,406,779 of record JAYJMM010000101.1, on the reverse strand, counting down.
ATATGGTCTGCTTGAATTCATTCTCCCCCTTCGTCTGACATGCATTTGTCTAATTCCAAGCAGCCCTGTGTTTGGGGTCTGGGTAAATGCCGCTCCTGAATTCAAACAAGGATCGCTTGCAGCCACACACGCATGGTGTGAGTTGGTCGCTGCTTCATAAGATCATTTTGATTGCCTGGAAACTTACCCTAATACCCTAACCCCCAGTACTTCCCTTAACCCTTAACTTGAATTGTTTCCCTTCATTAATCTTAAAAATCACCGCATGCACGCGATACGCTGGTTACTGCATGCTTGGGAGCAACTCCTCTGATGACAACTTCGTATGAATCCAGAAAATTGTCGATGCTGAATGGCAACATCACCCCTAATTAATTTGTAAATTTGAATCTTGAGCCATGATCTTTTCCGTCAAACCTGTTGCAAGCATGTGGCTTGAGCTGCAAACGGCAATAAGTTATAAGTGAAAGCGTCCTCCGGGAATCAGTGACGGTCGGTGTTGGCTCTAGCAGTATTGATCCTTCAACTGTGTGTATATGGCTGCAATCAATTGGGGCCACTCTTGACTACGGCAGGTCTGCTTACTATCAGTGGCGATTTTCATGGCTGTCGGCAACCAGCAAGAATATATTAAAGCAAGTATACATTTCAGCTTCCTCCGATTCTTGAGTTGTAAGGCTGTGAATGTGGACTGGGGTTAGTGCTGGGCTTGCAGGGTTTAGTAGAGGGTGCTTCAGCTACAATTCAGCTACATTCAGGCATGCTGGGAGTTGAAGCAGTGCGGATTGCTGCTTGAGCTACATGGTGGAGCCATGCCGGTCCTTCAATCGTGATGGATGGCTTGCCCTACCCCTCGCTTGTGACTCGCATGCTATTAATGCTCCACTGACCTTCTGACAGGTGGCCTTAGCTTACTGGGTTTTATATGCATGAGGTCAGGTGTGGTGTCGTGGCACGACCATGCTGGCCTAATGATTGAATGAGGACACACAACCATCTTCTTACATGTTTGTTACATCTTGACCACCTTTTCAGCAAGGCCCAGAGGGGTATCGTCATTGACATCTCCGCACCCGCAGACAAAACAGCCTACATTCGTTTCTAAGCCACTGCATTATTGGTCCGGGAAATGGATTGAACGGCATTAAAATGTTCACTTGTCAAGAACATGATACCTCAGGGCCATGCTGAAAGTAGAAAAGGATCTCGACCGTGTGGCCGCCGGATTGTCTGGTCAGGAGGGAAAAATAAACGTAAGGCTAGAGGAGAAAAAAATGAACATGCGGAAAAAGGAGAAGGAACAGACCATCCCAACATGAAGGAAGTCTGTAGAATCCTCAGCCCGTCTAGATCCTAGCCCTCAACAAAGAGAAAACCAAACAAACGTACTAGGCAGTTGGTCAGGAAAAGGGAAACAAAGGCCTCTGAACGACATAGCCTCAATGATAAACTGCCACACCCTTCACAAAAGTCAGAGCATCCCACCCTGGCCTGCCCAGGTACAAAGCGTGGATGTCTGTGGCATTGTCTTGTGGGCCTGTCCATACCCGTTCTCTGAATGTAAGGTGATCCTACACGCAGGGATGTGTTGAACTGTGCAAAGGCAGAATATCTGACCATAACGGACATGCATGAGGATCAAAAAATTGAGAATAAATGTAAACATGTACCGGATTGTTTTTTCCCGTTTCCGGTAGTCCCTAAATTCGTTCACATGCGTAGTACGCCTCCTTAGCGCCTGGGGAAAATACTAAACAACCTCTGGAACACAACTAAGAAAAACTCAAAAACATGATGATGATACTGCTAACAGGGAAATACCTTTAAATCACCTTAAAGTATATTCATGGACAGCCCGGATAAGATAGGAGAGGCAGATCATGAAGTGGAAGAAGACCTGCAATGTTTGAAACACACGAGGAACGCTAGGAGAGTAGTGGGTGTATATCTGACCCTTGCATAGTTAAGACCAACAATCAATTTCACTTCCACAGTGACATGATGCCGCTTATACATGCCGCAACATGCCGCAGCGTTCCCGCAGCATATGCAGGACAGCTGTGTGACCTCTGTTCCTAGCCAAGGACAGTGCCCGTCCCCTTTGACAGTCAGCACGGGGGGCATTCTCACTGCAATCAAGCAACAGCCGCGCCACCGCCTTGTGGCCATTCCTGGCTGCCAACACCAGTGCCCTCCCATTCTGGCAGTCCGCACGTGGAGCATGCGCCTTCCACCCCAACAACACCCGCACCACCACCTCATGGCCGCCTTGCGCTGCTGAAAACAGTGCCCTCCCATTCTGGCAGTCTGCACGTGGAGCATGCGCCTTCCACCCCAACAACAGTTGCACCACTGCCTCGTGGCCGACTTGCGCTGCCAACATCAGTGCCCTCCCATTCCGGCAGTCCGCACGTGGAGCATGCGCCTTCCACCCCAACAACAGTTGCACCACTGCCTCGTGGCCGACTTGCGCTGCCAACATCAGTGCCCTCCCATTCTGGCAGTCTGCACGTGGAGCATGCGCCTTCCACCCCAACAACAGTTGCACCACTGCCTCATGGCCGCCTTGCGCTGCCATCATCAGTGCAACTCCATCCTGGCAGTCCGCACGTGGAGCATGCGCCTTCCACCCCAACAACAGTTGCACCACTGCCTCATGGCCGCCTTGCGCTGCCATCATCAGTGCCACTCCATCCTGGCAGTCCGCACGTGGAGCATGCGCCTTCCACCCCAACAACAGTTGCACCACTGCCTCGTGGCCGCGATGCACTGCCAACATCAGTGCCCACTCATTCTGGCAGTCCGCACGTGGAGCATGCGTCTTCCACCCCAACAACAGTTGCACCACTGCCTCATGGCCGCCTTGCGCTGCCATCATCAGTGCCACTCCATCCTGGCAGTCCGCATGTGGAGCATGCGACTTCCACCCCAACAACAGTTGCACCACTGCCTCGTGGCCATTCCCGGCTGCCCACACCAGTGCCTCTCCATCATGGCTGTCAGCTCGTGGGGCATGCTCCCTCCACCCCAACAACAGCCGCACCACCGCCTCGTGGCCATTCCTGGCTGCCAACACCAGTGCTTTCGCACAACGGCAGTCCGCACGAGGTGCATGCTCCCTCCACCCCAACAACAACCGCACCACCGCCTCGTGGCTATTCCTGGCAGCCCACACCAGTGCCGACCCATCCCGACAGTCAGCTTGTGGGGCATGCTCCTTCCACCCCAATAACAACTGCGCTACCGCATATTTTCCACTCTCGGCTGCACTCACCAGTGCCCACCCATCCTGGCAGTCTGCCTGTGCACCCAGATCGAGCATGAGCCTCACCATCTCCAGGTTGTCATATTCCAGACTGTTGCAGCCAACAGCTCTCATGAGGGCCTGGTCAGGACCATGTACCGCCATCATGGCACGAGCTAGATTAATGGGGCAGTCCCTGAGGCAGTCGCGCCAACGCCTGCACACCCGCCACGCTCCATACTGCACCCGACTGGGAAGGAGTGCGCAAGGTGCAGGGGGGCCTCGATCATTGCATAGCCATGCATCTGCATTGCTGAGGATGATGCCAAGGATGTCCGCGTTAAGGAGGCAGGCGAAGATGGCTGGGTCCTCGCTCGGGGAAGGAGAAGCAGATGTATCCGTTTCGATAGTCTCAGTGGATGCAAATGAGGTCATGGTGCGCAATACCACTTCCTTCGATCTGTTGGGCTGCTCTTCTCCTGCTCGACAAGCGAATGAGGTTGATGAGTTCATGCAAGCCAACATACAACACACTCCTCCAGATACATATAAACCAATAAAGCTGTATGAATGGCCGTCCTGACGACCCATTATTAATTTATTATTCATGCAAAAAAGCACACGGGCTCCAGTTGTCGTTTCTGCTCGAAGCCTCGGAGGCACCCAACCTAAAGCCTTTTAGGTAAAGGCCAGGCTGTGCGAGCTGGAAATGCAGTGGAAGAATGAGGCAGTGAGGAAACCGAGAGAAACTAATATGGGGTAAAACACAATTGAAATGTTGCAGATTCCTCAGTCCAGTCCTTGCTTGACATACTGAATTACTGACCGACATGCTATTCTTGAATCTTGTTCCACTCATGGTCCATGTTCCGCTCACCAGGGGCAATGTTGCGTACTTGCGTCGAATTGGATGTACTCAATGCAGCTGTCCGTATTCGCTTCGGAGGATGCGAAATGTAAATCTGATGAAGGCCACCGACGTTTCCAGATATTATTGACAGTGTGGCTGGCAATGTAAAGAGTCCTCAATATAGGCAAATTCTTGAAGACCTTGGTAAAGATGGGCGGGATTGAAGAGTGCGCACCCCTGGAGCCAGACTGGGACATGTTCGCGTATCTGCCACTTTTGTACTGCGGGAAATATCTGGAGCAAAGGTGTGAATCCCTGGGGTGCGTTCAGACTGGGGCCAAAAAATGGCTGCACGTAACCGGTATTATTTATTTTCTCGGTGCATTTTACAAGCGGAACCTTGGATCCACGGGTACGCCAAACGCGCCTTGAAAGTACCACCCTGCCTGTGTACAAGGGACTGCCCTCACCGGAAAGATAGTAGCAGACAATGAGTCAAGTAGAAAGACCATGAGACAAGTGCATGTCATGCAGGTTGCATGGTGCATCCGGTCGGAGCCAGGCAAGCCATGCAACGGTCTGTGTTTGTGTCTTTGGAGCCAGGCAAGTCATGCAGCACCAGCTAGCCATGTTTGGCATGCATGAGCCCATGAGTCCAGGCGTCCAATACAATGCCGTCCTCCCCATTTAGGGTCAAGAATTAGAAGCCCTAAGCCCCACCCCCCAACCTACAGACCATGTGATACGCATCTATGCAATACAACGCCCGGATCCCCTTTCCCAAGCTTTCCCCTCCCCCTTGCACCGTATCTTAATCCAGGATTTACTGATCCCTAAGGAGGGGAGGGAGGGGGGGAGGGGAGGGAGGGGAGGGAGGGGAGGGAGGGGAGGGAGGGGAGGGAGGGGAGGGAGGGGAGGGAGGGGAGGGTGGGGAGGGAGGGGAGGGAGGGGAGGGAGGGGAGGGAGGGGAGGGAGGGGAGGGGAGGGAGGGGAGGGAGGGGAGGGAGGGGAGGGAGGGGAGGGAGGGGAGGGAGGGGAGGGAGGGGAGAGAGGGGAGGGGAGGGAGGGGAGGGAGGGGAGGGAGGGGAGGGAGGGGAGGGAGGGGAGGGAGGGGAGGGAGGGGAGGGAGGGGGGAGGGAAGGGAGGGAGGGGAGAGGAGGGGGGATGGGAGGGGGGAGGGAGGGGAGGGGGGAGGGAAGGGAGGGGGGAGGGGAGGGGAGGGGGAGGGATTATAGTGCAGATGTGTGTGGTGGTTATGACCTGATGTGAATAGGGGTGGAGTATATCCTCATCCCCTCCTCAACTATCCCCCTCTTCCCCTTCTCCCCTGAGGCAGGCCGCCCGGTGGTCTTCAGACGGCACGGCCATCCTGTTGTCCGCCACCTTCAACATCTGCACCACGGTCTGGTCCCTTACGGTACGGGGGGAGACAGCATGGGGGGGGGGGCCACGCTGGGGTTAAATCAGGGGCAGGTCCAGGTTAAATCAGGGTCAGGTCCAGGTTAAATCAGGGTCAGGTCCAGGTTAAATCAGGGTGTTCAGTCAGGGTTAAGTCATTGATAGACTCTGTTGAAATATTGAAGGTGTGAAGTTCTTAAGACACATCCACACCCCATCATAGTCCCTCAAGTCCTTGAGGCCAGACATGATGAGTTGTATATCTAGCTCATGCTGAGATGATCCAGAGCTATTCAGCCTGTGGACGCACTCCAGCCTAAAGCTGTCCCGATATTCAATCCACAGCTACATGGCTTGCGTTGACCTGGGCTGCAATAGCTGCCGGGAGCAATGCTGACCTTTCTTTACAAGTTTGAGTTTGATTTGAAGCAATGGGTCCGCCAGGTCCATTCCCTCTGCACTTGTGCAGAATGGCAGATGCCACATCCTGCAAGGGCAGGCGCACAATCCTGTCTTGGTTGCATCATTTGAAACAAGGCTTGTTCGTTCATCGATCCCCTCTACACTTCTGCAGAATGGCAGGTGCCACATACTGCCAGGGGGAAATCCTCTACTGTTTGCATCCTACGCGAAACAAGGCTTGGTCGTTGATCCATTCCATCGGCAGTGGAGCGCAGGGGCCACGACAGGCCCGGTGCGAAATCCCGTCTGTGGGCATTAACAAGTAATATTTTTATTTCAACCCTTTCATTTCAGGTTTGTAGACGTGCTACTTTCTGCCAGAAACAAAAATCAGAATCCTGTTTTACTCATACATTACATATGTTGTTCATCCATTCCATTCCAGGATGGCAAGTGCCACTAACTGTGAACTAACCGGGTGGGAAATCCTGTATTTTGTCATTTTGTTGTTGTCGTAAATGCACCCGTTTAATCTGCAGAGGATCGCATATGCCACTACCTGCCCGGTACAAAGTCGTCCAGGGCATCGCCTTCAACCCTTGTGGGCAGTACATGGCCCAACTAGAGCTAAACCCTAGGTCAGCCTCCACCCTGTTGCTCAGCTAGGCAACAGTCAGCCGCCTTACCACTAGCACTTACTGCAACCAGAACCCTCAGCTACATACCCAGGCGTAACTGAAATGTAGGCATGTAGCTGAGCAATGTTCATACAAAATGGCTTCTACTTGTGTGATCTCGATGCCGCCTCGTGGTCCCAGCTCCAACACTTCCAACCCTCACCCCTCAGCCCTTCCGAGCCTCCAAGCCCAAGGTCAGAGGTGCAGG